>CAWUFW010000746.1:1229978-2459956 GCA_963921515.1 Calotriton arnoldi | reverse complement strand
GCTGTGATCAGGTTAGCAAGTGTAGCTTAACACTTAGACACAACATACATTCACATATGCTGTTTTCAAAAAGACACCTCGCATCAGATCCACAGAGACGGGCCATTTTTAAAACAGATCGAATACATTCTAGCAGAGCAGCGGTCCAGAGACGAGAGGGCTGCGATGGCTGACATTTAGAACAACAATTTATGCATGACAGGTATGGGGTTCCCCACTCATCACTCATCCCAGAGATCTACAATATAACACTGTGTTTTCATAGTGAGGGTGGGCTGAGGCAAATAAATAATTCACCACGGTAGGACTTCTTATTGTTTATAGTTTTTTTGTAATGCTCCTCAGGCTGTTGGGATGCATATGTTTTCTAGTTGCAGTGCAGATGTTTTATAATAGAGCACGATAAGTTTCAATAAATATTGTAAACTGTTCTCGTGTCTTTTTTTTGTTTATTTTTTGTTTATTATGGACATGCATGAGAGAGAAAACGAAAGGTTAACAATCTGTTTCCATGGTTCCCTTAGGGGACTAGGGTGTTGTGCTCTGGGGTGCTGACTTACCTGTCACTCTGGGAAGGTTAGGGGGGCAGGTAAAGCACTATGAGCAAGTCTGGATTTGGGCCCATAGGTACTGATGTGGTATGGTGACTCAGTCCCTACATACTGATGTTCTGTGGTCCCAGGCATAGTCCTGTTCCTGAGCAGAATCCCTGCAACAATTTAAACTTGTACATTTTTTGCTTACATATTCTTGTCTTCATTTATATTTGCCAAAAAGGGGGTGGGAAGACTTTGTCTAAAGCATTTTGCAATAAATTATTTCACTTCCTGGGTGCTTGGGTGTAACACTATTGCCAAGACACATCCTATTTCTGTGTTCACCCTTTCGTTCAAAATACAGATCACTGTAATTCATTGAATCTCTTCTCATCTCTGCTTCTCACCCAATTGAGCATGGCCCTTCACAGGGCTGATGAAAAGTGAGGATTGAATGCTAATCTCAGATGTCTGTATACAAGTCTTCCAGCTCTCGAAAACCTTGAGTTTATGATTACCTTGAGGACTGCAATGATCTGATCTCCCCTGACACTTCGAAGTGAGCTACCATCATAGATCAGGATTTAATAGTACCGCCCTACATGAGAGCTAGCACTTCTTCGAAACATCTGTAACTCTGACTGCCAGCAGAGCTATTACAGTAGTAATGTATTTCACATTTGAATAGCCGCTTATCCTTGCAGCAAGAGTTTCTGCATGTCTGATCTTTATAGCTATTCAGTGATCTAAAGAGGAAAAAGTTTAAGTTGTTTATTCCAAAAGGTTCCCCTGTTAATTAGTGGAAAATGCCTCTACAAGAATCTGTAAATCACACAAATATGGGACCTATTGCTGCTTAAAGAGATACAAATGTGGATGTGAGCTTGAGTAAAGTGTGCAGTATGTTTTAGCTTTTTGGAAGCTATCACTGTACCATACTCATGGGTGCCCTGCGACCCCTGTTATGCAGGGGACCCTCTAGCCCCCCAAACCTTAAGGGTGCCCCCTTTCAGCCCAAGGCCAATTAATATCTGTGAGATATGGGAGACTCAGGGGCCCCTCTTCACATTCTGCAGCCCCCGCATTCTTTTATGTTACACTCTGGACTGAACATCCCTTGCATAATATGAAGGCTGTCGAGAGACAGAGTACAAAAAGCTTCACTTCTTATTACATTGCTTTGTTGAAGGCTAGTATGCCTCCTTTGAGTCACCTTGGAGCTTTAAATCACTCATTCTAGCAGAGCACTCTTTGTCACGTCCATCTTCAAGATGGCATGGATATAATATAGCAAGGATTGCTGTTCAAGGACAAGGGAAGGTAGTTTGAAGATACACTACTGTCTGTGCAGCGTCCTTGCTCACTGAATTGGCCGGTGTTATCTTTCTCAGCAAAATGGAGCCACACATTGTCGTTGCTGGTATTAAAAAGTGTCATTACCAGTGCATAATTTGTACAGGTAGTGTGCATCTGCACTATTTTATTAGGACAGGACTTACTTTTCATCATTAGATTTTGACAAAGTGCAAGACCAAGAAAGACAGACAATGGGAAAAAGTAGGGAGATAAATATGTGAAAACGTTGATAAAGGGAGTTCATCCCTGAGGAAAAAGAACCTGCAAGAGTGAGTAAAAGAACAAAGGGCCTTATTCACAAATTGTATTTTTTAGTATGTAAAGCAGTACTACTTACTACAAAATGCAATTCACAAACCTGCAGACAGAGTTCTCCTCCCTTGCCTCTACTAACTTTTCTATGTAGAGATCTTTGCACATGTATGTTGTGCGAAATTGGGTTACTGGTTGAGGGAGGTAAAACCCTACTCAAGCAGCAACCAAACTCAGGGTGGGACACAAGCCAACCCCAAATTAACCTTGATCAACCCTCTGGCAGCTTGGCACAGAGCAGTCAGGCTTAATTTAACGGCAATGTGTAAAGTATTTATACTGCACTTCAAACAGTAATAAAGTAAAAACACCACACAAGAAAAATTCCACACCAATTTAGAATAATAGAGCAAAATGACAACATTCCAAGCAGTAGAACTGGAGATATGCAATTTTAAAGATTTAAAAGCCCAAAGCACCACTCACAGCTATCTTGCTGTGCGAGACCGGGAGAAAGTCACAATTTCAGGCTGACTGTGATAGAGCGTGCGTCGATACAGGGACCATGTTAGTGCTGCTGAAAAATTACCATCTTAGTCCAGTGCAAAGACTTCCATTCTCAGTGGAGGAGACTGCGAGGAGCAAGTAAGCATTGTGAATGGTTGTCGATGTAGTGCAAAGAGCAGGCCTGGCGTCCTGGGTGGGGTTCTCTGTAGCATGAAGATCCTGTTGTCATCGCGAATGGTCAAGCCTGAGCTTTGCAATGATGCTCACGCGAGCAGTCCATGCTGCAGTGTGAAGAGTCAGGTAGACGGAACTTTGTGTTGGGGGGGCAGTGCAAGCGCCAAGGTTTTGTCACCAATTCAGTTCCACTGAGGCCACACCAAGGGTCCAGGACTTGAGGAGCACCACTTGGGGGTCAGGGTTTTACTCCAGCTGGATTTGGGTGCTGGATCCGGTGGTCGGAAGCCTGTTATGTTGTTGAGGCTCTGAACAGGAGGTCGCCAGGCTAGCCCTTGGAGTCACTCAGGGACTCCTGGGTTCAGGTGCAGATTCAATCCCTCTGACTCAGGCAGGACGGCAGCAGGGAAGTGGAATGGAGACAAGGCACAGCCTGTTCAAGTGTAAGTAGGGCTGCGCCCAACTCCACCCTCCCATCCTGCCATTGATTGCCCATCCAGGCACACCTAAGCCCTCTATTGAGTGTAGCTGTCTAAGAGGAATGCACAAAGCCCAACTGTCAGCTACACCCAGTCATGTGACATGGAGACGGGCTGCAGGCACTAAATGGCTAAGGCAAGAAAATGCCGTCTTTCCAAAAGGGGCATTTTCAAAATAGTAATTTAAAATCCGACCTTACCATAGGAGAGGATTTTTCAATACAATTCCATAGACAACAAAGATGAACTGGTAACCTGTTCCCATTCAGAAGTTACAGCTTATTAAATGTAATTAGGTAACTCCAGTGCTATCCTATGAGAGAGGTAGGCCTTGCAGTAGTGAAAAACAAATTTAAGAGTTTTTCACTTCACATGTAAAACTTAAAAGTGCATGGTCAACTTTTAAATACACTTCACCCCGCCCTCAGGGCTGCCCAGAATCTATCCTATGGGTGACATATGTAATAAAAAAAGAAGTATTGGGCCTGGCAAAAGGTGTAACTTGCCAGGTCAAAATGGTAGTTTAAAAACTGCAAACCCAGGCTGCAACAGCAGACTTCAGACATGTTTAAAGGGCTACTTAAGTGGGTGGCACAATCAGTGCTTCAAACCCACTAGAAGCATTTAATTTACAGGCCCTTGGCTCAGGTTGAGCCACTGTACTGGGGACTTACAAGTAAATTTAATATGCCAGTTAGGTGTAAGCCAATTCTGCCATGTTTTAAGGAGAGAGCGCAAGCGCTTTAGGGTTGGTTAACAATGCTTAAGTGTGCAAAGTCCTAAGGCCAGCAAAATCAAAGTCAGCAAAGCAGGAGTTTGAAGGCAAAAAGGTAGAGGGAAAAAATTGCCAAGGATGCCAGGTCTAACATATGTTTACTACTGATTAGTGAATGTGAGAGAGACTGGGTAAGTGGTGGAAAAATGGGGGATATCTCCTACTAAATAGGAGAGGACTTAGGGAAATTTAAGCAGTGGTTTGAGGAGGGACATGCTAAAACAAATGCAGATACACAAAAAAGTAAGACAATTGCTACTCACAAATTATATGTCTAAAGTTAGTACAGCCCTAAATAGTCAAACCAGGCTCAAATTAAATAAAAGTTTAAATTAATTTAATATGTAATACCCATTTAATTTGATTATTTAATGTGCAGCAACATTTTATTTTATTAGCTATGGGTTAACAATAATGTTTTTCAACTTAACCTACATTTATATTAGGCATTACAATATTTATTATTTTCTAAAAAAGTGATAAACTTTAATAATTTTGCTTGCACTTTCAAATACGGAGATTGCCAGCTACATGTGAAATGTTATTAGCAGTAGCTTTGCGCTCATAAGTCCTGTTGTAGGATGTTCCACCCCTACTTGATGGGGTGGAGACACGTAAGTCTATATCTAGGTGTAAATCTACACTCAGAAATGGTGAAGAGAATTTTGTTTTTCGCACCTAAGTGCGGGAGTAGATTAAAACATGAGTAAATCTATACATTTAAATTTCCCTTTGTGAATAAGGCCAGGGACATGTAGGATGGTAAAATAGAGGCACGAGATGGACTCAAGATTAAGCTGACTTTGCATTAAGCAAGTGTGGCATTCTGCAATGCCAACAAGGGGCCTGCAACAAAGCTTTGGGACCCTAAACATATTAGTGTTTTCTTTTAGAAAATAAGCACTGGCATTTCCTATCTAAAAATTGAAATCATTGGCCTCAATTCACAAACTGTTTTAGTAATACTTAGTAGTAGTACTACAGTAATACATCTTGCATACCACAAAATGCAATTCATAAATCTATGGCCAGAGGCCCCCTCTTTTGTTTCTCTTGTATTTATCTGGAGACAGAAGAAAGGCACAGCAAGTTCCTTGACATACTTGGAAAATGATATACACAAAAGGAGCAGTGGCCCTCAAGGGATAGATTATATGTCCTGTGCAATCAACAATAGTTTCTTAATTACTATTGGAATCCAAACAAAACTTTGCCTGTGACTTCAAAAGGTTATGTCAAAAACGACTCAAGATAGCTGCAGATCTGGTTTCTGTTTGCATTTTATTTTTTGTTATAAAATAGTGTCCACCTCTTACACATTCCTCAAATATTCAACTATTACATGATTTATCACATTCAAATATACAGAAAATGTTTAGCTCTTACAGGAATTTATACACTCTATCCTCATATATTTTTTAATAGCACTAATGGCCCATGTCTTTTTTTTTATTCCCTGGGTCTGTTTCACAGGTAGTCCACATATGTATTAAATTACCATCCAATCTGATGTTCCAAATATATTTGTTATTACACTTAGATTGGGTTTTTTGTGATTATTCCTTTTCATTTCTTGTGGACTTGTGCAACTCGTCCATTTTAAGACAGGACCTTTCATGTGGACCGGGACATATAGAGATATATCACTGAAGTAGTTTTTGCAGTGATTTGTTTTCCGCTAAGTACACAGTGAAGTACGCTCAGCTGAGGGCAGCAATAACAAGACTGTACAGGTCTCAATTGCTTTGTATAGTCCTGAGGAACAAAGCAACAAGGGTTTGCAGTTCCTAACAGTGGAGAATGGGAGTGAAGTCCCAGTAAGACAGTAGGTTGTCCTCTATGAAAGGAGGGAAAGGGGAATCACTCCTTTCGGAATTAGGGCCCTCACACACCCAGCCAGCTGGGTGTCATGCTTCATCATAGGGCATGCTCCTCGTCAGGTCGGCGCTGCAATACCTGACGGGCACCCTATGACGGGCTCTTTGGCGGAGATCTTTTATTCCTTGCCGTTTGGTACCGTGGGTGTGAGGGGCCTAAAAGTGTAGATGTGTTAATAGTGAAGCTCAATGGACCGGGCAAATTAAAACAGGAATTGGAAGGTCAGGCACAACAATTTTAATGACCCTGGCTTCCAACCTGGTTAAAAATTAGAGTGGCGACTACCTGAAGTGATGTTTCAGGATGTTGCGCTCAGTCTTGCGTGGTCGACATGTTTCTTGCCTATTAGTCGGGATGATCAGGCGGAAATTCTTCCGGACCTATTATGTGAGTATCTATCTACACTGCATATGTGGTATTCTGGTGTACTGACCTCGATATACCGCAATTGACACCTAAAGGTGAATTACCTGTAGATGTAGTGGCCAACCTAAAAACTATTTGAGATTGGCCCCATCAACTTCCGGCAGGTAACAGACACATGGAAGTGTCCCGCGTCATGCATGGACCACAAATGTGGCAGTAGACCTACCCCACCTTTATTTCAGCTTATTCAGATTCATGTGCAATCTGCGCCTTAGGAATTTCTTTGAGAATGTCGTGCAACAACGCGAGACTGACGGCGAAGATTTCTTAATGGGGCTGAGACCGAAGAGCACCTTCATGGCTCCTGTGAGCCACAAAAGCCTTGATACATTTGAATCTTTAGTTAAACATGACATACAGTCATTCAACTTTTGGAAAAAATCCAAACATCGCAATTTGTCTGTCAAAGAAATGGATGTGTTGAGAAAATTAGCAGAGAATCCCACCATCACTTGTCAAAATACTGACAAAGGGGGGCACTGGTCATAATGGATACCAGTTTCTATAGACAACAGTTTTTCAATCACGTCATGGATTCAGAGACATATATGAGGTTGGAATACAACCCCACTGACCAATTTTTGAACATCTTGAAAGGTCTCATCAAGAAAGCAACAGATGATGGGGTGTTCACCGAAACTGCCAGCAGATACCTTATACAATCCAATCCTAAGTCACCAGTCATACACATGTTACCTAAAGTCCACAAGGACATTCACCAACCTCCTTTCAGACCTATCGTTTCCACCTGAGGCAGCCTTCATGAACCAGTTGGCAAACTTTTAGACAGATACTTACAACCTTTTGTTCTAAAAATGAGGACCTACATCAGAGACACTACCGATTTTATTTCCAAAATCGAAAAAGTCACACTCCAAGAAGAAGAAGAATTTTGGCTATGTACAGTTGACCTCAAAGCACTTTATACATCTATTCCACATGATCTTGGTATTGCAGCCATTGAAGATGTGCTAGTAAATTCCAGTTTGGATTCTGGCATGCAACTTTTTCTTATGGAATTGCTCCATTTCACACTCTATCACAGCTATTTTAAATGGGAGAACCAATGGTTCTTACAGCTTACCGGGACTTCAATGGGCAATTGTGCCGCCCCAACATATGCCAATATCTTCATGCATAAATTTGAGGAAGATCACATTTTATGTACCAACAATTGGAAAGAACACGCTTCTATCTTTTTGAGGTATATAGATGATATATTCATCTTATGGAGAGGAACACAACATGAGCTGATTGATGCTTTGAATGCATTAAATGGAATCAATGAACGGATACAATTTACTTTTGAGTTGCACCAACACACCATGACATTTCTGGACGTTCAAATCAATCGAGTTTCCAATAAACTAAAAACTCACATTTTTCGCAAAAGTACTGACAGGAACAACCTCCTACATTTCAATAGCTTTCACCAGAAGTCTCTCAAGAACCACTTACCATACTCCCAGTTGTTACGTGTCAAGCATATTTTGTCTCAACCTGACATCTGCATTCAGCAAACAGAAGCCATGCTGACGAGATTCATTCAACGAGGATATCCCCTCAACATCTTGGAGCAAGCCAGAGCTCGCAGCACCTCAAAAATTCGGACAGAGTTACTCACCAAGACTCAAAAGCCCATTCAACACCGGATGGTGGTGGTATCTAAATTTTCTACCATGAGCGATCGTTTCAAACAGACCATCAAGAAATACTGGCCCATAATAGCCATGGAACCTGATTTCAACAGACTCTTTTCTGAGAAACCCATTTTTGCTTTCAACAGAGCTAAGAATGTGAAGGATCTTTTAACTATACCATCACGCGGCATTTGTCGCACGACATACAAAGGTACGACACCCTGCTATAATTGCAGCAATTGCAATAATATCATAAGAGGATCATGGATGACTCACCCAATGAGGGGCCCGAAAATCAACCTAAATGTCAATGCAACTTGCAACACAATGAACGTGGTATATCTTTTAAAATGCCCCCGTGGCCTGGTTTATGTGGGCAAAACAGAGAGAAAAGTAAAGACCAGAATTCTTGAACATAAGAGAAACATTAGAACAAACAACATGAAATCAGTGGTGGCCGCCCACTTCACAGAACATCACCACAACATTTGCCAGTTGAAAATCTATTTTTTGGAAACAGTTGAGAAAATTGAAGGAAGAGACATGAACAAACGCCTACTTCAAAGAGAAAACCACTGGATCAGATTTTTGAACTGCCTTAGGCCCAACGGCTTAAATGATCGCATGGAATTTTTGTGTTATCTGTAACCCCTTTCCCGTTCTCCTTTTTAGCTCTATTCAGTCTCCTTAAACCTTTTTCAGCTCTATTCAGCCTTTTCTAACTGCTTTCAATCTCATTCAGCCTTTTTTAACTGTTTTCAGCTTTTCTGCATTCTGCAGATTGTTTATATTTCTTTACACACCGCAAACATGGGGATTTCACCTCATTCATATTTTCTGTTGTTTGCTACATCTTTGTTGTTCGCTTTATACCACAACTCATATTTTTTCACAAACTGTATTACTTTCTTCATCTATTATATTACTATTTTCACGATTCGTAATTCGTATTGGCAATTTGTATATGCTTGTCATTTTTCTACTCACTATCACTTTCAATTTTATCACTCATGATTCAAAGGTCATATTCCTTTGAGCATTTCATTACACTTTTTTCAATTTGCGGTCACACTTGGGTACACTCATTTGGTTTGATCATTCATACATGCACCATTCCAAGATGGCGACTGTTATTTCTGACAAAACGGGTTCAGTCCTCTTTTGAGCTCTGTGTCTATTTCAGACTGCGGGACGTTCCGTCCCGGGTTCATCCTTCTCGCAACACTCGAACACGGGCTTAGCTGCTCTATATGTAAGTACTCGAGTGCCATATGCACAAACCGGTCTTTTTACCACTTGGTTGTTCACTTATTGCGAAAAGCGTAAGACGGTCCCACTCACTTCGTCCACTGGTCGTTTAATATAATTCAATTCAATTTCCCTACGTATTGTTTACACGGTTGACTCTTTAGTCGTTTCTATGGTTCACCTGGCACTCTTTACACCAAGCACTGCTTTCCGTGATAAATTCTTTTAGTTCACGTTGCTATGTCCTTGTTACAGCGTTTATCCTCTTACACCCGTTTTCGTTATTTCTTTTATTTTTCACCAACCAGCAACTTTCATTTTCACCAACCGGCAATTGCATGCGCACACTTTTCTTCATAGGTTGTTTTCTTGAACAGTTCCTTTACCGTAGTTCACGGTCTCGTTGTAATGATGTTGATATACTTTTAATTACCATAATGGCCTGGCTCCCTCTTATATTCATTTGGTTTACATTCGTTGTAGAGCATGTCCCCTGACGAAGGTCTGTAATGGACCGAAATGCATTGGGAAGATAAACGCTTACCTAAAGCTTTTGATGGATGCTGTTGGAAATCATTTGGAATAATGTTTTGATATGAAGATTTAATATCATGATATCCAATAAACACAGCAGACGGTTGCTTTAAAGAGGATCAAGATCGTGTACTTACATTCTTTAACGTCCTAACCCAAATGTGGGCTTCACGCTGTGCTCAGGGGGACGTCTCCTAACCAGGAGACGCTACTCGTTGTGATTTTCTTATACACTCTATGACCAGAAAGTGAGACCCCAGAAGCACGTTACAAACGCACATACTGCACAACTGGTAGTGCGTGTCCTATCTTTATTTACGCCTGAATGTTTTAAATTCCCCAAAAAATCAACTAAAGTGGATGAAAGGCTGCTAAATACGGCTACAGTGACGGAGGTAAGCCCTATAAAATCAGCATTAACAATGAGCAATTGGCCACCAGCCCAGGGTATGGCTTCTGCAAATAGTTCACTTATTGAACACAGACTTCCAGGACACCTAGGTTTTAGCAAACAACTAGTAGACAACTCCACAACATCTGCACCTGAATTGGGTTCCCGCTCCATTATTTATAAAAGCTCAAGTGCATTTTAAACAAGACTTTTGCCATCCAACCCCCGCCCATCTAACTGTCACTTTGACATTTAATCCGAATCATGGAAGATCTCAGAAAGAACTACTGAGAGAAGTCAACTTTCCCATTGTTCCGGACACAATAGATATGGGCCTAAGTACGAACATGAACAATATTGTTATTGATCTATCATCTGGCACTGTTTCAAATAAAAGCCAAGGGGCACTTTTGCCCTCAGTAGTGTGGTCCACGAAGCCGCTGACAACATCGGTCATGTACGTTAAGAATATAAGCAGTGACAACACTGTTCAAGAAGTCCAAGATGCAATAAACCCCAAATGGCCAAAGGACAAGCCAGAAATAGATCCCTTCAGTCCAGTTTCTAAAATTGGAAGGAATCAGCCTGATTTAAAATCAACTCTCACTCAATCAACTTCAAGCATACTTTTTCTGAGTAAGGCCACTCCGAGGAAGAGAACATGGATTTTATGGATAATTCCCTCAAATCAGCCAACCTCTCTCTTCTGGAAAAATATAATGTAAACACTTCTGCAAAGGTCAGTTGTCTTAATGAGTCTCCCCAGGCCCTTACTGGAATCTGGGAGAATATGCTTAATACCATGGACGTGATCACCACAGCATTAAACTATCACACTGTCAAATTGAACATTCAAGTAGAGCTGCTCAACACCCTTGCTCTCTATGTTGCTGGGATCGATTCTAAACTATTTAAACTGACCAATTTAGTTGTGAAGGCTCAATCAGATAGAGACAACCAATTAATCACTTGTACCTGTGCTCATATTATAAGTACGTTTAAACATTCCAAGTATAGTTAGGGTGCTTGTAGATGAACTCAAAATTATGTCTACACAGCAAAGATCTGAGCCTGCAGCACTAGTGGGCCTCAGAACAAGTATGTGTCAAGTCCACGATGGGCCCATTGCCCAAACTATCCAGCAAGTCCGGAGTGATAAAATGTGCATGACCGGGTAAGAAAAAAGAAAACCATGTACAGCACAGGCCTCACAGGTGATCGACCCCGTAGCACCAGTGGGGCCTAGACAAAAAGTGTGTCAAATCCACGTCGACCCAACAACTCGACCTATTCAGCCAGTCCAAAGTGAAAAACCCCCATGGCAGGGCCAGGAAAATCACACACAGCACAGGATGCTCTGATGCTCAAGAAATTAAACGAGGATGAAGATATGCCATTAGTATCAGGCAAAGGAAGTGAAGTCATTCAAGTAATAAACACCACAAACTTATCAACCTCTTCCCAAAAAATGGGCTAACTAAAAGAGCAAGGAAAAGGCTCAGAAAGGCACATAATAAAGCTAAAAGATCAGATCAGTTAAGATAGCTATGGTTGACAGAACAAAGGATTGCTACCCAATCTTCAAACCTATTTCTTTGGAAAATCGACAGGCAAATCTCATAGAGACGGGTGAAACTTCACCCAGTGTTATCCAGTCAACATCCTCGGTGAATGAAAAAGGAGAATTATTGCACGAAGTATTACAAGGCCATAGTGATGGTGCTTTTATTATCCATCGCTCAGCCACACGGTATGAGACAGCGTTGTTGCCAGACAAAAAAGATATAGTTGCACCTCAATTGGGAAGAAAGGAGATTAGGCAATCAAAGTAATCGCTTATATTCCAACAGAATATAGTGCCCAATCCAATGATGATTCACACCTCTTCACCAAGATATAGCTCAAAGCAATTGCAAAAGGACAGTGGGGTAACTCCAGGTAATATTCAGACCTCTTCCTTAATAGGAGATTCTGCCACGGGTTTGGTGGTCAAAGCACGAAAGAAATTCGTAATTATTCCAACCAGAAAATCATAAATAAAAACCTGGATAGTTGTTTCACCTCCTTCACAAAGATCCTGTTTCTCCCTCAGTACAAATCAAGAGGTCCACATGACATTCCTAACCATGGCAACATCGTAAAATTAATTGTCTCAATCCCAGTGCTTGCACATGTTACGACTGATACCCCTGAATCAGTCCAATTCAAACATGACTCCACTATCTTGCCACGAGAAATTACCTGCACCAAATGGTACAACAAAGATATTGTAGATAAGATAATTGAAAGTGGTCCGTACTTTTCAGAATGGGAAATAGAGATTAGGAAATGTAACAACGCAAACTATCCAACATTATTGATTCCTAGCATGGCCATGAAGAAAACTGATCAACCGAGCACAATTGTAACCAGGAATCCCAGAAAAAATGCTGGCAGTAAGACAAACAATACGAAGGCATTCTGGGGAACTTTCAACAACCTGGAGAATGGTGGTTGCAGGGCAAATAGTGCCAATATCCCCAAATCCGGTTGGGAAACATTTATCTCCGGTTTGTACTGTGACCACTCTGAAATTAATACAGAAAAAAATACCCAATGGAAAATCTCGACTATATTAAGTGATTGAAATCATCATACTATGGAAAGCAAAAGCTTTCCATACTACACCGTCAACAGAGTTAATAAGTAAGGAAATTATTATAACTGCTGTAGATGGGAGCAGATCCAAAGAAGCACCATGTCCCAATGATATGCCCAATGCCGTTTTTAAAGCTAATCCTGAATTGTGGGCAAGAGTGATGATCCCATTATTAATCATGACAAGGGAGTATTTTACAGCCCATTTGCAAGAGCGGCCCTCCGGAGAATCCAGCAAACTATCGGCTCATAGCCCTAACCGATGTGGAGGCGAAAGTCTTTGCTACGTGCTTATTGAGGACCTCGAGGAGTGGGCAGCATCGAGTAATATCAGACCATTCTACCAATTGGGATTCTGAAGAGGACTGTCAACAATTACAAATCTACTGTCTCTTACATTAATGGTGGAGAGAGCAATCCACTAAAGGCAAAAACTATACATTTGCTTTGTTGATTTGAAAGCCGCTTTTGACACTGTTCCACGTAACTTGCTATGGTCAAAGCTGGCAGCATGGGGTGTGCTGAGAAAACTTCTTGATGTGATCATATTATTGTATACTAACACATGGGTCCAGGTGAAGTTGTGAGAGGGCAGCTGCTTGACCCCGCGTTCTGACACCTTTAGTGGCTTGAAGCAAGGCTGCTTATTAGCACCATGTATCTTCAAACTCTTTATGGCCGATCTATCTCTCCATCTGTACAAAGTAAATGCACATTCTCCAAATTTCACAGGTTACAACATAAAATACTTACAGTATGCCGATGGTACCATACTCTTTAACCATACACCAAAAGGTCTATATCAGTCAATAGAGTCTTTTTACAACTATATTACAGCAAACTGCCTAAAGATGAATATAAAGAAAACCAAAATAATGTCAATAGGCTGATTCAAACCAAGACCTCGAGAATGGAAAGTATGCAGAGTGGCGATCGAATCAGTCAGGTCCTATAAATATCTAGTCATTACATTTGATGACAGAGTGTCTTTCAAGTGCCATTTTTACAACCTAAAGGCTGAAACTGTTTCACTTACCTTTACTTTTAGAATCCTGCGTGAAACGTTTTCATGCATTAGCCACGAGCATTTAGTAAAAGTCATGCAGGTCAAGCTGATTCCTTCACTGGCCTACTGATCGGTCATTTTTCGAGGCCGTGACTCCAAACTGTTGGACAACCTACAAATCAAAATCTTTAAATCTATTTTCAAGATCCCAAGTAACATTGGTCATGTGGAAATTTGACTGGAGTCCGCCCTACTAAGTCAAATCCTAGTGCGACTGTCTAGTTTTCTAAGGTTTACATATTCTGCTTTTATCTTAGCCTGGTTCTCTAGCTAATTTGTGTTGGCAAAAACTTACAAATTATGATTTTACAAGTGTTTGGTAGTCTTATCTATCAGAGTGCCTTCATACTTTTAACCTCCAGCCTTCTGGGCTCTTGGAAGCAAACAAAGCCTCTATTAAAATCCTCTTACATAGATCAGCTAGTTATTTATCTTTTATAATGGATAAAGAGGCCTTAGCAGTAAAAAAGCACGCTTGGACTGTTATTAATTCGTTTGAAAACCTTGAGGTTCAACCGTACTTATGTGCTCACTTCCAACCATTCAAAAAGAACTTAGGCACAGACGTACAAAGCCATTTAGCATTTCTTAAAGGGCCGAATCGCTATTTCGGCCCATTAAGAAATGCTAAATGGCCTTTTCAGATGTACAAAGGGCAAAAACCGGTCGCAATTTGCGATTTCTACTCTGTAGAAATCGCAAATTGCTCCACGGTTTAAGAATCGCAAATAAGGATTACCTATTTGCGATTCCTAAAGCACATGCACGTAGCATTTCCTAAATGCAAATCGGGCATTTAGTCAATGCTATTATAATCGACTTGAAGTCAATGGTAACCATGCGCAAAATTAAGAAATGCATTTAAAAATGTGTTTTTAATGTGACATGAAGCGCACATATGCCCCTAGGGCATATGTGCACTAGGAAATTCGGAGTGCCTCCAGGGGAGCCTTAAGCCCAGAACCACCTTTGGATTTTCATTTCTTAAATTGCAAATTCCATTTAGGAAATCGTCATTTAGTAAATGCAAACCATTTCCTATTTTTCTCATAGGTGGGAATGCAATGGCATTTCCTATTTCCTACTTTGGCCCCGATTACGATGTCGGGCGGACCTGAGTCCGTCTGACATCGTTTGGGAAGTGAGACCGAATGACCTCCTGTCGTCGGTCCCAGCCCAGCAATTAGGATGTGACCGAACACTGTTCGGTCGCATTCCTATTCTTTATAATAGAAGTATGCATTCCGACCAGAATGCATGTTCTCATTGTAAATAGCTGAGGTGCAGGTCATCCCTGAAACCCGTGGCAGGCACCTCAAGGTGCCTGCCATGGGGTGCAAGGATCAACAGGGGGGCACCTAGGCTGACATCCGGTGGCCTTGCACCCACAGGGGCCTTGCTGGGGGTCCCCAAAGTCAGATTCCTACAACCTTTCTGTGTCGGAAAGGCGGGCACAGAAAGGCTGTGGGAATCTGCAATCGTAATCCCTCAGGCGGAAAGAGCCGGCCGAGGGATTACTGAAGGCTTTCCGAATGGCAGACGGGCTCTCTGAGCCCATCGGAGGCCATTCGGAAATCCGGTTCGGATTCCTTTCCGACCGACCCCATCAAAATGGGCCGGTTGGAAAAGAATATGAACAGCCAATTACGATGCTGTAAGAACAGCTCCGAACGAGGGTCGGAGCCGTTTCCTATGGCATCGTATTCAGGCCCTTTGTAGGAATCGCTATTAGGGAATCACAAATTTAGTATATGTCCTTTTGCATTTCTTAAATAGAGATTCCTACGCAGTCTCTATTTAAGAAATGCAATAGGGAAGCTTTGTACATCTGGGCTTTATTTCTTAAGATAAGACTTGTCAGGTATTCAACAAAGGATGGCACCTCGTGATGGATACAACAATGGCCAATAAACGTTTGTAGACTCTGTTGTTTCTCAAACGAGTGTGCCTGTCCTGGTCTACTCCAAGCACAGTGAACCTTGTTGAATCCCCTGTTTATTGAATCTGATGTAATAACATGCTGTCAAACTATAATACTCTGTTTATCTGGTAGATCAATTCCATTGATTAGTCAATTTACCAAGTTCATGTTTTCAGCTGATTACATTTTGAAATCAGACACAAAATCTTTGTAGACCCATGTGGCCTAGAGTAATATTATTTCAGTGTTACTCATAATGCAACAATGCATAATGGTTTTATCTAGAAAGAACCTCGGAGATGTTATCGATTGTTGAATTTCGTATAACATGTAGCATGAAAATTCCAATAAATAATGGTTGCATTGAGTAACCTGTAACAAACTACAGTGATAGAAATAACAAACAAAGCTGATCCATTTACTGTGTAAATGTTGTATTAATGTTCTATATAGTAATTATTTTTATTAATCAGACAATAAAAAAATGACAGATCTGCAGCTATCTTGAGTAGTTTTTGACATAACCTTTTGAAGTCACAGGTGAAGTTTTGTTTTAGATTCCAAAAGTAATTAAGAAGCTATTGTTGATTATACCGGACATATAATCTATCCCTTGTGGGCCACTGCTCTTTTTGTGTATATTAGTTTACCCAAGGCCTAATGGGTTCCTTAGATCCCCCCCATGTTTTATATATTACTTGGAGAGTGAGGCATAGAACTTCATAAAATGCATCTTTTCTCTGAAATTCAACTAAAAATATTTGATTAAAAAAAACGAAAATGCATCTTTTTGCCACTGACTTTTAATGTACGTTCCTTCACTGGCTATAAATTGACTTATGGACAGTTTGTAGGTTGAAAGTTGAAAGTAAATAATCAGTGAGGCCGAAGTACAGCGGGTTGCCGCACTCCAGAGTGAAAGAGATATGAGCAGGCTTAGTTTCCTGAAAACATTAAGCACATTAAAAGTCAGCAAGTAATGACAATGAAGGATGGAAGGTGGACAAGAAAAGTTGGGGGAAAGTGAGGGCTGCAGGAGCTGACAGGTGAAAGGGAAAAATAAAGGCTGAAAGGACGAATAGATTGATGAGTGAAAGCATGGATAGATGGAAGAATGAAAGCATGGAGTGAGGGATGAGTAAATGTAAGGATGGAATTCTGAAAGGATGGATGGATGGATGGATGGATGGATGGATGGATGGGTGGATGGATGGATGGACGGACGGACCTGCATGTTATTCCCCATGAAAAGCCAAACTGATCATATAATGCATAGTTGGTACTGTTACCCAACTATTGACTCTAGGTATTACTGAGAGTACTTCGATCTTCTCCATTTAGCTCCATTTAGGTCTGTTTATATACTGTGGATTCCTGGCATTTCAAACTTCCCCCCAGAGCGATGCCGCTGTGAATATGTATTACTACATGCCAATGACGCATTACCAGTTCCAACGCATTGTGAAAATATGTCTGTGACCCAAGACTTGCTTTAGGTATCATAGATCAATGCTTCTAGGTAATTAATACTTTTAATGTGTCATGTGGCACATGATGTGGATTGTTTGTGAGAGACATATATATTTTAGTACTTATTTACCCTATTACAATTTTAAACCTCTATGCTGACTTTCACTCATCCAGGCTCGACATTCACTGTGTTACTGTTTGAAATGTTGCACAGATACTTTACAGATTACCTCTAAATTAAGCCTGTCTGCTCTGTGCCAAGCTACCAGGGGGCTGAGCACAGGTTAATTTGGGGTTTGCTTGCGCCATACCCTGACAAGGATTGTAGTTGCTGCATGACCTGGGCTCACATCCCAATCAACCAACAACCCAGTTTCTTACAGTGGACTTTTGCTCCACATCCCAGTAGTATATCTTGCTCACCTCCTGATACTAGCTCTTTGGTGTATCATTCAGTCTCCTATGGATTGCTTGCATTGCAATACATGAGGGACTATTTCACATACAAAAAATGGAAATAATTAATTTCACATTCAATTCCTTATGTCATGCATGCATTTTATAGATATAGCAATCCTTTTTTATAATTTTTCTCTGCAGCAGACTTTTTGGCTGAAATTTCTAAAGATGCAGAGGCGCTGCTCAGGGTTTTGTCTCCTCTGAATATGCACTAATGAATAGAGGGGCATATTAGCAAGACCGGCGATAAAATTATCGCCGTTTTAGCGGCAGGAAACTGCCGCTAAAACGGCGATAATGGGCTTGCTAATATGCGTTATAGAATTCCAATAGAAGCCCAGGTTAGATGTCATGCACATCGCCGGTCTTGCTAATATGCCCCCGAGTTTCTCCACTGAGCATGTATTTCTTCTTTACCAATCTCTTCAATGTTGGATAAGTTGTGTGGGTATACCTAAAGATTGACTTCATTGTCACAGGTAGTTTCATGCAACGAGGGAATGAACATGAACAGGAAATGAACACTGATTAGTGCCTTAATTCTTATAAACTCACCCATTGTATGCTTTCATTGGCATTTATTCATATCATGAATGGGAAACAGAAACTGTTCCAAAAAAGATGATTCCACAAGGTGCATTCCTGAAAGACAGACTGAAATCATCTGAAATGAATGCTCCGACTTCACAGGTCCAATGCAAAAGGTCTTCTCTAAGCATGTGCTGGTGGTTAGTGTTTCCCTCTGAGCACATGCTGATAGTTTTCTTTGTCTATGAATGGTCTGGTCATGTGGCCAGCTGCATTTTCATTGCATTGATTTATTGCATTGCAAATGCTTATCTCCAGTGGAGAAGGTCAACGCCGGACTGGCCGTAGCAGGCACCAGGCATTTTCCTGGTGGGCTGGAAGGGTGGGGGCTGGTTTTGGAGCGGTGGGGGCCATTGTTGTTACTGTGGGACGGTTTTGCTGCAGTGCTGCAATATAGGCCCCCTGTAACAAACGTAGCAGCAGTGTTTCCCCTCAGCAACCCCCCCCCCCCCAGGACCTGGTCTGTCTTAATTGCCAGAGCTGGTTTGCGTTCTCAGTCCGGCCGTGGAGAAGGCTTTCTCCGAGCATGCATCAACGAATTGTGTGTAACTTCTGAGCATGTGATGACGTTTTTTACACTATAAGTATTCTGTGCTATGTTTTGCTGTTCTTTGGGCCTCATAAGAATTGCATATTTTGAACATAGGTCGATCTCCTCTGAACAATTAGTAATGAGCTATATCTATTGTATATATCAAACTGGTGTATTTAGTTCGGCTTATAGCATGGTCGAGTAAGACTCCAGTGATTTTTTTGCCACCGATTCATGCCAGAAACAATGAACTGGACAACAGGCAATGATCAAAAAATGATGACTCACGAAAATGCTAGATTGGAATTATCTATGCATGCTAAAAGGCTTCTCATATCTCGTGCTTGCTTATTGGTTCTCCTTGAAACCTAGCATACATGCCAATAGTCCCACTTCAGACAGGAGACTCCCGATTTTCTTATGCGAACAGTGGCTTTATTTTAGCTGTCTCTCGCCTGAAATTGCATATATCCCTGATTTTGTTTTCAAAATCTCCCACTTTCCCAGTTGTAAAATGTTTTCGTGTATGGTGTACCAATAAAGTTAATCTACTACATATGCCCTGATCATGAGTTCAGCTAGTAAGCTGGCCTGGGCAGAGTTGCTGGGATTGTATTTTTTAGAATAGGCTGACTTTTAGTACATTTCCACCTTCTTTCTTTTGCGGGGCAAAGTAAAGAGAAATACCACTATAAATATTGCATTTACTATCCCTTTTTGACAAGCCTATATGTGCAAAATGTAAGTAAGTAAGTCAGTTTTTATATAGCGCAGCTACTCACCCTTACGGCTCTCCTGGGGGCCTTCGTGGAAATTAAGGGGCATATTAGCAAGACCGGCGATACAATTATCGCCGTTTTAGCGGCAGGAAACTGCCGCTAAAACGGCGATAATGGGCTTGCTAATATGCGTTATAGAATTCCAATAGAAGCCCAGGTTAGATGTGCAGGACATCTAACCTGGGCTTCTATTGGAATTCTATAACGCATATTAGCAAGCCCATTATCGCCGTTTTAGCGGCAGTTTCCTGCCGCTAAAACGGCGATAATTTTAACGCCGGTCTTGCTAATATGGCCCTAAGTGAGCTATTGCCCAGAGTCACATGGTGCTGAGCTGAGCTGCCGCCGGAGCCGGGGATCGAACCGTGAACCCTCTGCTCCGAAGACAGCTGCCCTGGCCGCTGCACCACACCTCTCCATGTGCTACTTCTGCTCCTCTTTCAATGGCTTTAAGTGCACGGCTCACAGTTTAGAGCCTTGCCTTCACTGCAGTATAGTAATTTTCTGTACATTTGATAAATTCTGTGCCACCAGTGAAAGATATTCAGTACAACATCTCTATGTATTCTGCATGGCCTAATGCCTTAGGGCAATGGTTCTTACCCTTTTGAGTTCTGCAGACCACTGCTTAATCAGTGGAATATAGGGACCACCACTGAATCATTATTGGACTCTAGAGACCCTCGACTGAGTCAATATTGGAATCTAGGGACCCCGACCTAAGTGATTTCGATGATCTGAATAGCTAAACAATACAGAAAAGTACAGAAATAAGTATTCTTCAAACAAATGTACATGATGAAATATTTTATTTAATTCACAAATATGAAAAAAAGAAGTTTTATTAGAAAGGTTGGAGTTTTTCTAAATTCAAGTTAAGTCAACCATTTTCCATAATATAAAAGTTGCTGACCCCCTAAGTACGAATCACAGATCGCATTGGGGCCCCGGACCAACGTTAAGAACTGATGCCTTAGAGAGTTAAAAATAGCAATTTCTCACAATAGAGGGTTTAAAAACACAAAGGGCCTTATTACGATGTCTCCGCCCAACACCATTTCGATGTTGGAAGTGACCAACCGTAGGTTGGCGATTCCAACCACCAAATTACAATGTGACCGCACATGGTGCAGTCGCAATCTCTCATTTCTCTATGGGAGCTTGTGCTGTGTGCGGTTTCGACCCGCAGCACAAGCTCCAATAGAGAAATGGGAGTTTGTGTAAATCCCTGCACCGTGTGGCAGGCACCTTATGCCTTATGGTGCCTGCCACACGGTGCAGGGATTTACAGGGGGGCACCACAGGTGCCCCCTCGGCCCCAAACCAGAGGCCGCAGGGAGAAGGGGGCCCTGCTAGAGGCCCGCAAAGTCGCTTTCCGACAGGCTTTTCATGTCAGAAAGCCCAACATTAAAAGCCTGTTGGAAACCCACATCGCAATCCCGATGGCTAAAACACCGTCTTTAAGGGATTACATGCTGGTTCCGACTGGCTGACGGGCTTTTTGAGCCCGTCAGAAGCCAGCCGGAATGACCGGCCGGTTTGACTTCCGATCGCCGTCATTGTAATACGGCGGCCGAAAGTGAAACTGCGGATGTCAGTCGGCATCAAAATGAGGCCCGAAGTATGTTTAAATGGAAGATGTTTGTCTTCCTTTCCCAAGTTCACCCATCCACCGCAACCACCACAAGCATTGGAGCCTTCTTTGGAACCCTCCTCCCAATGACATGAAAGGAAGCTGTTGGGAAATACATACTACTCTCCAAGCTGTCACCTACAGAGACCAGATAATACCCCTGCTTTGCCCTTGCTTTGTGCAGATGCCTAGCCTATAATTGAACGTCATGTAAATTTAACTGGTCAGCACTTTTCCAGATATCCATGATAAAATCACACCATAAAATGTCTCCAGCTTTGCTTTCACAATAACACTTCTGTCCCTGGTCTTTTTAAAATCATCCACTGCTTTGGTTGCATCCTCTTCTGATGGTATGCAGTTCCATTCATCTAATTATTTCACTATGCTGTTGGAATTTACTAACATGAATATTAAATATTCCTCTCCACACCCTAGTAGTCATCTGGAAATGTCTGTCAGCTTAAGCGTGACATTCAATGTACTGTGTTTATTTCCCATATAAGTTTAAATATAAATGTTAGAGAACTTGTCAGCACAGATTATATTCTATTAACGTGCAGTATCAAACCTTATCAGCAGGGATGTACTCTACATATTATGTCTGTCAAGCTCCATTCAGGAGACCACAGAGCAGGGAGGGGCAACTGGGCCTCAACCGTGGTGGGTCAAGTTGTGCTCCACTGGTTTCATGGGGCCTGTCCTAATATAGGTCTGAAAACTGGGCATAGTGCAACTCTTTACACACTGGACTGCACGATAGCGAGGGGAAGCAGTCACATGCTTCTCAGGGAGGAAGTGTGGAGGGCATGAGCTGAGAACTCAACAATAAATCTACAGACACAATATCTTCAATGTCTAGCCAAGTGCTTGTCTTTTTATGAAATAAAGTACTCGTTAATCTCACAGCACTTCTCAACACTACACAATTCAGTCCAGTTTACAGATTAGAGATCCTGGTCACAATTCTCTTCTAATGCTAAACATTTTACCTCCTTCTGTGCCCACTCAGGTGATGATAAATAAAACTGTCCCCCAGCTATTTATTGTGTAAGCATCAAAATGTCTGAGGTGTAGATTTTAGTGTCCCACAATATAAATGTGCAATCAATTCACTTGCTTGCTTGAGTTATTACCCCTCGTGGAATATCAGGTAAGAATTCAGCCTATAAGTCCTTCACACTCATTCAATGTGAACTCGCCGACTTGATCACACTGCAGTCACTCAGAGTCTGTCGTGTAAGCCGTAAGCACTCACGTCTGTCCATACATTGCTGGTGTTGATCAGCAGTCATGGCACCATGGCACAGGCACTGGTTCAGCAGCTGTGGCCTCATGCCGACTGGCAAGGTCATTGAGGCAGATGCACCTGCCAGTCGGACTGATGCTAAACACCACGGTCTTCACAGGCCGTTATGAACATGAAGCTCTGATAGTCTGACCGGGCAGATGTGTGAAAGTATATAGATCTTTTGTGTTCTCTCTGAAAACTGGGGAAAGAACAGGACCCCTCAACAGCACTGGTTAGCCCTAGTTTTTGCTCTGAGACAGCAAGCCATCTCTGGGTATTTCTCTGACTAGAACACTCTGGGTGTATCCTCCCGGTCTCTCCTCTTGCAGGTCAGTCTCTCCTCCTGCAGGTCAAGGCAGATTTCTTCATTCTCTCAGCTCTGCCAGCAGAAAGTGTGGATTTCAGTTGATGTTTCATGACCCCTGGGGTACAAGCTATCAGACAGAAGGATGTATGACATTACAACACAAACTATCACAATGCATACCTTTACAATGTGGTTTTTACAACGCAACTCCCATTACAACGCATGCCATTACAACGCATGTTCCATTACAATGAAAATTACTATTCTAACACCGTCGGGTGCTTACTTCAGGGAAGGTGCTAGTCAGTGAGGGATATGCGTTGTAATGGCATGTGTTGTAATGAAACTTGTGTTGTATTGATTGTGTTGTAAAGGCATTGCGTTGTAATGCCTGCGTTGTAATGGATGTTTTGTCAGAGAGACACCAGCTTTAGTCTCACAGCAGACCTTTGAGTAATCTGAGGTGCACTCCCTTCCTTGATCATTAAGAGCCTGGAACAGGAGCAAAGTAGGGTCATTTGGGTCCCACTTTCATACAAATTATCTAGACGGGGTAGTGGATCCACTGTATCATACTTCAGAACCAATTGGGATGGTTCTCTTTCAAGGGTCTTCTCAGGCTGCTCTCCAAATACAAATGTTGTGTAAAGTGATGCTTGTCACAGTAGGTAGCACTGGGGCTGTCTCCAAACTTGAGGAATCGCAACATGTACACAATAGAGCGTGATTTTTCTCCTGGCTGTCATCAGGCCTTACCCAGAAACATCCTCACCTTGAATAATAGAAACTGTAACCCCATCCTTCACCCTTACCATCCACCAATTTGCAGTGCTCCAGAAGAACTAATCAGCAGCCCCATGCTAGCAACTTCTTCATAGAATTTCTAAAGGTAGCCCTGTCTACATCATCCTCATTTGTGCCGGGACAGTTCTCCACATTACAGCTAAAGGAATGGAGGCAACATACTTCTTCTGACTGGGGAAACTGTCATCATCTTCCATCTACTGGAATGCTATACCACTAACTTCAATATTCTGACTCATAGACACACACACACAGAGTCCTACTACTGCACACGTGTCAATCGCATACTACATGCACATGCATTCAACATGCACACACGATGTCAGTGCAGGGTTCTGGATATTCAAAAAATAGTGGAACTGTAATCTAAAGGGCCTGTAGGCCACTTTCTCACTGATTCAGATAAAAAAAAGGTCCAGTAACTCAAAACACAGTACGGTGCCTCCATGTCTTTATGTGCTAAACCCAGGACAGGGACAACAGTGACTTGTCTACTGATAGTAATACTCAATTGGGCAACCCAATATACCCTTGGAGGCTTTGGTAAGAACTAGGTATCTGGTAACAGTGCCTACAATGGATTTTTTGGGAATACAATTCAGCTTAATTTTCAACGGACAAATTATACAGGCCCAAATCAGTGGCCTCAAATACATGAATAATTAGAATCAAGATTCAGAACGCCGTCTACTAATGGGTCGAGAGAAACCGACAACGCAAGTGTCAAATCGCCAGTAATGTCACGGCGATAATTTCTTCAAGATTGTGGGAAGTAATTCTCCACTGGTTACACAATACTGGAAGATATTTCATTATTCACTCCAGTTGGCCCTGAGATTTCTATTTGGACGATCCATTCATATGTCCGTACCCGTTTTAATTCAAGGGTCTTCAGTCTACATATGAACTTTTTGTCCTGAAGATGGTCTTCTAGATACTACACAAGATAAGACCAAAACGTCAACATTTACAACCCATTTTGATCTATATTGTTATATAAGGAGTCAATCGCTGTATTTTAATTATGATTTCCATATGTTAATTAATACAAGAAATGGCCTCTCACAAAAGTGATCATGAGACAAGATTATTGTAAAGACTACTGATCTCGGTCATTTTTGTTTGTGTGAACTGTATTTTGTACCCTTTTTCAGGTTATTTATTCACATAAATTTGTATAGAAAAAGTATACACCCGTCTGCTTGTTTCTTCAGATTCATTCTGTCGTAATTTGTTGTAATTGATTTGAATTATTCATATATTTGAGGCCACTGATTTGGGCCTGTATAATTTGTCTGTTAAAAATTAGGCTGAATAGTATTCCAAAAGAATCCCTTCTAGGCACTGTTACCAGATACCTTGTCTCCTAACAGGGCATGCTTTGTGTGCTCCTCCAGGACATAGAGCAGGTCCAGGACCTTATATAGTTAGGGACAGTCCTACGTCTCTGCGCACATTCTATATTAGTGTGAGGACCAAACTAAAAGACCAGATACCAAATACAAAGACAGTCAGGCACCTAGGGTGGGCAAACATGCCCGGATATCATGCAGCAGGAATTCTGTCCCAACAATGTCAGTAGCAACACTTTTTAGAAGGGATATTATACATGCAATACGTATAATGGACAGTACCTCCACTAATCATAAAGGCTGATATACTTACAAATGGCAATGCAACTAGCTTTCTGCAGGACTGCTATACACAAACATCCAGTAGCCTCACATGTAAGAAGGCAGTAGATGTGATTAGCCAGTGGGCATCTACATGCTTTTTAATTTCAAACTGGGTCAAAATTCTCTGTAATCAAATGATATGTTCTCCAGACTCTGCCAGGTTCCATGCTATATTTGTGCAGTTCATATTATTAAAAGGCTTGATTATCAAAGAAAATAGGGAATGTGTATGAGAGATGTAATTATGTTGTTTTACATACTTAAGAATTGCAAAACCCAGCCTGCTGTGGTGCTTTATATATTGGTGCACTTGGCAAACTGGCATGCCAGTGGGACAATGTGGACACCAGTATCATAATGCTATGTACAGGTGGATAATTTCACTCTTTGGGGGCAGATTCAATTAACCAGTAATCTGAGGTCACTAAACTACCTGAAACCTACTAACTCCTCAAACCTCTGATTGGCCCAGCGAATCTCTCCATTACTATGAGAAACACTTGCCTATTTGAACATCAATAAGTATGAATGATTAGCTCGATTATTCAGCATAAATGGTAATATTGTTGTAGCATCCTATTGAAGTTGGCCACATCTTTAAATGTTTGAGCAACTTTATACATGTGTTATAGTGAGTAGTTTTTCCTACCTCCCTTCCTTTGTCCTCTTTCCCTTTCTAGTCCCTTCCAGCTCTTTCCCCTTCTAGAATTCTACTCATTCTAATCTAAAAAGATTCTACTGTGTCAGTTGGGAGTTAGGGGAGCTCTTGATGACTCAGAAGCAAGTGGCATTTGATGGTGCTTTAGTGACCTTCGCGGGAATAAATATCCTTGTACACTTACATGCCTGGAGGATTTATTTATAACAATATGTCGACTGTGCCCACGCATATAGCGCAAAAAAAACAATTGATGGACAGAATGCTGAAATAATGTCAAACATTCACCCCCAGTGTCATTCCAGTTTAGACCCAGCCATATCCAAATCAGTCTTGACCCTGCTCCCCATAGGAACAGGCCAGGTCCTCCCTGGACCGAAAACAAGCAACCCCGGGCCAGTTTCAGGATGCTTGTTTCTGGTCCAGGGAGAACCTGGCCTGGCAGTTCAGCTGGACTGTTCCCATGAGAAGCAGGATCAAGACTGATTTGTATATGGCTAGGTCCAAACTGGGGTGGCATACTGAGCAAAAGAATGATGGATTAAACCCAGATCTCTTGACTGGGGGTGAGTGGTTGAAAAGTTTCAGCACTCCGTTCATCATCTTGTTGTGTTTGCTATGCTCGCCCTAAGTGGCCAAGGGTATGCCCAGACATAGGTCCCTTGCTCGCTGTACAACTGGATTCAAGCTAGCCTGGCTGATGCTGGGTGATACCGTGCAACCGGTCCCAGGATGCATGTTTCCGGTCCAGGGAGGACCTGGCCTGGCAGTTCGGGCTGGACTGTTCCCATGAGGAGCAGGGTCAAGACTGATTTACATATGGCTCGGTCCAAACTGGGGTGGCATATTGAGCTAAAGAATGATGGATTAAACCCAGATATCTTGACTGGGGGTGAGTGGTTGAAAAGTTTCAGCACTCTGTCCATCATCCTGTTGTGTTAACCACGCATATAGTAGCATACATCATAATGTCTTTTCACTTCCAAGCACAATACATACACAGGATGATAACTGGCACAAAACCACCGAGGGGGATTGTTTTTAGAAATAGTAATTAACCCTGGTCTTATTTCTCTTGGTATGAATGGTGTTTTTTCCAATGGGTCACTCTGCATCAGATAGGCACTTATAATATATGCCTAATTATGTAGTGTTTTGCATTAGACACACAATATTTTTTATAAGCACATAAATTATTTTTCATAATTTGCAAAATATTCTTCTTGGGATCTGTGATCTGTGTTATGTTCTTAAAAGGGCACAGTTCATAAGTTGTTCTTCAGAACTCTCGTAGAGCCCTGTCAAGGAGGATGTGGACTGCGTGAATACATTCCTTTAAAATAGGCTACCGTAGAAGTCACATATATGCTTGAGGGTGCATTAATTCACGGCGGCTGACTGGTGCTACGGCAAGACAGATAACAGTGACTACGGAGTATAAAGAATCTGTGTCCATACCAAGTATGCAACTCTATTCAGCACTGGCCCCGTCAGCAATAGTTGGGATATAGCGAATTAATCGCTGAACTGGCCCACCCATTAAATGATCAAAAATACTGGAAGCTGCTTAAACTATCTACAAGTTACAGCCATAAAAGTTCTAGAGCCAGCACGGAAAGTAGCCACATCCTTACCATTGGGAAGGATCCCAGACCCGAACAAACTTCCTATATACCAGTTCCAATCTGAGAAAACAAATACAGTTTTAAGTCAACGATTCCCCATTAATCCTCCGCTGAAAAAATTATTGAAAAGAAGCGGTCCTGAAGAAGGTGGATTTAAGTATTCCTTATCCACTGAAACGTGCGTCTTCCTTATGGATCCCCAGCTGGCAGCATAATCATGGACATTAATGAAGGGTTCTCCCCATGATCCCAATGACGCATCCCCTTACTAAGCAGGAATAGAAATGTATGTGATGTGTGAATGTGTGAGTTTGGCATGAGAGGATGCGATGTGAGGTGTGATATGATGTGATGATAGGTTTATCACAATATGGGGATATGCACAATCATGCTCTATTGTCTGTACAAATGAGAGAATTATACAATTATAATATGTAAACTATATTGTATAAATGAGCACAAAAGCAATGTATTTTTAAAAAAAGTATATCCAAAAAAATGTTTTACTCTTTTCGAGATTTATTAAAAAAAGGATAACAATAAACAAAGAGATAAATTAATGCAATATTGTTGTATCCATTGATTCCCACAGCAAAGGGTAGCCCATCGAGCTAACAGTAGCCATTGACGAATAGATATTGGTCGAGTGGGAGTGTTTCTTCATGTATTTTGGGGCATTAATTCATAGCCATTATTACTGTAAAGTATGGCACAAATTAGTTTGTGGCTGGAAGGGAAAAGTCGGTTTGGTCCTATGTTGTATCTTTGAGCCACAGTGTCACATCCCTCAGAATCATTTATTAAATCGCAGGCATTCCATCTTGAGATGCAAAACCCTCGCAGACATTCAAGTGCAGGGCCAGCGCTCCGATCCAGACCCTGATAAATGAGGCCCTCGTGTTTAAAGTCACGCGCCCATGTTGAGCTCGGGCTCGTTCTCGGGCGCGCGACAGTTGAGGAAACGCATTTCACTTTAAATGGCTTTTCAATGGCTTTGCAAACAGCTCACTGAAAAACGATCCGTCTTCTGGGGAAGTTAATTGTTTGGCACGTCTCCAGGTCCCAGTTGCCAAATGCGTCTTACTCTTCTGCCTGATCAGCTGATGAGGCAGCCTGTTCAAATGAAAGCTCGAAGTGGCACTGTCGTGTCCCATCAGGCTATCACAATGCTTCAACTATAGCAACAGTTTAAGTCATTTACCAACCAAACCATGCAATGTAGTTGTATCTACATTGGTATATTTATTCAGTTACATATTTTCTATTTTCATTTTTGACTTTTCAATTATAATTAGGGCTCCTGGTTTTATGGTATTTATTTTTTTTGACATTTCCATCGGTATTTATCCATATTTATTTTTTGGTAATTTTATCTGTATTTATCCATATTTATTTTGAGTTTTGTGAAAAAATTAGGCTGAAATTGGTATATGTCCACATTTATTTACAGATAAATATGAACTCATGCTTGAAAGCCTGCCAGGTTTCAGTGTTAGAAACATCCTAAGAAGATAAATCAATGCGCCTTATGTGAAAATATGCAAATTTCAGTATCAACCTTGTGCATATCTACCGCTGTTAAAGCCTCTTTACTAAATTCCCTTTCTTTTTTAACCCCTTACCTATCAATCCACACAGCTATTGGCCTGGCAGTCATAGCAGAGAGTATTTAGAATCACCCAAAAGCAACACAATTTCTGTTTTGATTCACATTTAAAAATAAATACAGACAAGCAAACAAATTGTTTTCTATCTATATTTATCTGTAAAAATCAGTTAAAACGGAAAACAGGGAGCCTTAATTATAATTCATAAACAGGTACAACATAAACGTCGGTCGATATAATGACAGTTTTACAATGCAGAATCATATTGGGGTAGATCGCATATATGGTATTGGGTAATATAATGCTAAGCAAAAAGATTGACATAGTTCGCTAAGGTAAAGCCAGTCAAGACATTTAGCACTTGGGGTCTGTCATCCAATGCTCCCTCGATTTAACCATTAGATATTTTCAATTCATATGTTTTTCTAACGCTCTCAAGGTTGCGGTGTTGCTTCCAGAAGACAATTGCGCAGGGGAGCTCAGACATCCTTGGCCCTTGATTTAAGTGTAGGAGTGGAATTTGTAAATGAATGAGTGCTGGTGGGCTGCCACCGGCAACCACAGCTCAAATTAAGCACTATATACATCTGCCATTTCATTACGCTATATTAACTCGGATAGCCACTCAGCCACTTAGGGGTGGGACCGCTGGCCCATCACATTGCAGCTCTCTTCTTAGCCAGAAGAGAAGCTGATGCACTATATATATGAACACTCTAGGGTATGTATGCCAGTAGAGAAGAGGTGGCGAGGGTGTCTGTGCCATATTATGAAGTGTCTTTTTAGAGCGTATAGTGAACACCTGGCCACAGTAGACTCGTATCTGTGGACAGATGCATGCGAAATGCTAATAGTCTGTTGTGGAATGATTACATCTGGAGCACACCGGCTTCACTGCCAGCACTAAACAGATTTAAAAAATATACAGGCAAGCCATTGTAGTACATCTCTGCACAAGAACTTGACCTGTGTTTAAAACTCCCCTATTGTCAAAATTCAGAATTTGGTTAGCTGGTTAGCTGTTGTTGGGATTTCGGTACAAATGGAACGGGTCATAGAAGCTTGTTTAACATGGGAAAGAATGGCGAGTAGAATTTCTTCAAACCTGTTATGTCAGTCAGCTTATGCCAGGTGTATGCTGTGCAGCTGGCTGTATTAATTGGGATTGTGGTCTAGGTGGTCTACGAGTGATCACTGTGATCAATGGAAGAGGATCTGCCATGTCTCCTCAATGCTATATTTTAGAAAGCGGAACTCCAATCTGTACCAATAAAATGCATTTTTGGCTTGTGTTATCCAATAGTAGTGTTCAGGACTAGGGACCGCAACCCCCCCGCCCCACCCCTGCCCCCTCTGGAGCATGGGAGTGTCTGAACGTCCTAAGTCACCCTGGGTGCTTACCCACCCAGATAAAGCTCAGTAACATCAAGACTAAGGAAGTGAAAAATGTTTTAGTGAGCGGTATATAGATGAATAAGTATAATAGACGAGGGAGAAAAATAATTCTTATTATGGCGACCCTTCCAGGCATAGACAGGGGAAGTATTTGCCATCTATCGACCTGTTCTTGTATTATCACCACTAGTGGGCCATAGTTTTCTCTAAATACCAAATCTGGTGATTTAACTGTTTCACCCCCAGAAATCTGGCAGGGAAGTCACACCATTCTAACGGGAAGTCAGTGTTAGGTGTGGTGGTACTGGGGTGACAGTTATCATTAGAGATTTGTTCTAGTTGATAATCAATTCAGAGAGCTGACTAAAGCCAATAAACTCCCTAATTATCCAGGAGACATTATCGGATGGGTCCTTTAAATGCAAAATTATATCATCTACATACAGGGACAACAGATAACTCTGCCCACAAACCAGGACCTACGGAGAGCATGATGCTCTTTTAGTATACTGCTCAAAAGTTCGATGGCCAAATGCAGAAAGTCATGAGGATGGGGCAACCTTGTTGCATGCCTCTTGCAATTTAAATGGGGTGGGATACCATGAGTCAGTATTCATGTGATGAGCATCCTATACAGCAAGGCAATCCAACTGATCCATCCCTCTCCCAAACCCAAGCACTCCAAACATATAGGTCCATGATAAGGAATCAAACGCCACATGAGCGTCCAGTAAAACAGCAGCTCTAAGGAGATCTGGGTCAATCTGATGCGCGAGAGAGAAGAAGGTTCACAAATTGTCAGAAGTAGACTTGCCCAGGACAAAATCCGACTGTTCAGACCGGACCAAATGCTTAATATATGGCTATAGACTGTTTGCTATTATTTTTGCTAAGATGTCAGTATCAATATTAATCAGTGACAGTGGTCGGTACGATGCACAGTCATCTGATGGTTTTGCTAGGCTTCAGTAAAATTGTAATTAACACCTCTCATACCATGGTGGTTAGAATTCCCAGTTCTCTAGCATCTTCATATATAGCTAGCAAGTGAGGTATCAATATGTCTACATAAGCGTTCTAGAATTCAGAGGTCAGGTCAGGTCATTCATGTCAGGTGCCTTTCTGCTAGAACAGCAATCCCCTGGCATTTAAGGAGAACATTATTTGTTCACGAATGTACTCAGCTTTTGCTGTTGATCTGATGAGTTTAAATTCTTTTCATAGTTTTCTTAGCCTGCATAGAAGTTGGAGTATGTTCAAATTTTCCATTCATTTTCGGATTTTCTATGGGTGCCTCCAGTTTTTCCTATTGATTTAGCGAGCCCAGGTTGCCTTTTGTGAGTTATTTTGAGTTGAAAAGGGGCCAGTCGACCCACAGTTGTTCAATGCAGTCTCTTCTACTTCTTTGGAGGGCTCAAACTGTTTTTGTCTGAGAGCATTATGTTCTTGCATTGTGGCAGGAGAGGGTTTCTCCGATGAATGGGTGTCATTTTGGTTTTTGGAAGTTTAGATGCATGTGGTTATCATGAATTGGAATATGAAATGGCAAAGGAAAATGGCCAGCTCATTCTACCGGCTAAGGGAGGCAGGAGGCTTATTCGATTGGAGTCATCAAGTAGGTCAAGCGTTTTGTCTTTTTTTGAGTGGAGGATGAGACCATTTGATGGAGATTATGTTGTGTGGTGAGTAAGTTTAGGGCCTTGCAGTGTTTTATGGTGTTTCTGCAGCCAATATTTAAGCCACCGATGAATATGTTGTTAAGTGAGAGCATGAGGCTTTCTGGTATATATTGTATCAGATGACCTACTCATTTGGTGTTGGCTTTTAGAGGGGGGGTAACTTGAGTGTAGATATCAAGTGGTGTGTGGAGACAGATTTATGGATAGTTTGAGGCACTTCAAAGGTGTTGTTTGTTTTTGAGAAAGTGACCATGCATTTTATGGAATTCTTATTGATGATTATTGCTCCTCCAACTACATATATTGCCTATCTGTCCTGAAGATTTTGCAGCCTTGTGGTCCCAGGAGATCTAGAATGGAGAATGAATATTCCTTTAGCGACCAATCAGTATTGAAAATTGCATCATGATTATGTTTAGTAATAAATTGCTCATTTCATTGCACTGGGCGTATTACTGATATATTATTGACGCATACACTATCAAAACACAAACATATTGAAAATTAAATATTAATAACAAAAAGATTGATTTCCTATACTTAACTATTAAAAGCACAAATATCGAGAACACAAATATCATCATTAAAAATATTTATTTTTACCTATATCGAGAATAAAAATATCAGAAACAAAAATATTGTTACCTTTAAATAAATATATAATTTATCAAAAATATCAATTCACACAATATCGACAACAATAGTATCGCCAAAATAATGAATTGATCATTAATAAATAGAAAAACACTTTTTGCATAAAACAATTACTTCACTTAAACCCAAAACTTGTTATACACATATTTAAATTAAATAAAAATATATTACATCAACAAAATATTTATCATTCACCACAAAAAATTATACATCTAAAATATTAATAATACAGCTCCCCCAAAATTTGCATTAACTACAACCATTTAAACACCAACCTAAATATTAATTAATATATGTACAAATAGATTGATGTCCAAAAATATCAAACTATATATCGTACATCAAAAATAAAACCTAAACTAGCATTTACTATAGGAGGAATATACTGATAAAAAAAATGTTAACTAAACTAAACTAATCAATAAAATAAAACTACAAAGAACTTTAACCAATGAAATCAAACAATTAAATCAACAATATAAATGGCACACTAATTTAAACAACTAAATACTTAAAAGACGACAAACTCTGCAAGACAAGGAAACTCTGCTGGATTCTCTCACCAGACCATCAAAGAAGAAATATATACACCTCAAAAACTTATATTCAAACTAAAACGTAAATGTTATTAAACTTAAGAACATAAAATACCTAATAAATATTAACACACCCTCCAACTTCTATCTCTTTACATAGACTTCCTAAAAGAAAAAATCTACAACTTGAAAACCGATAAACTGCCAAAAATAACAACTATCACAAACCAGCAAAACGATGTAAGAAAGCAAGTATATTTAAATTAAAAAGTATAAACTCACCCAAATAGTGAGCAAAAATAAACCTCAACCTCCACAAACTACCAACAATTTAACATTTAAAATGAAACTTTTTTATTCAACAGTAAAGAAAGCACCTGATCCACATTAGAACACTTTCAACGGAAAAGCTGCAAACACCTAAACAGAACATACATGTAAGTATGCAAAATAGAAGTAGTTGTATTTTTTTACATGTTAATAAAAAGCATGCAAAAGTTAAAATCTAATCTAATCTATATTCATACTATTGCACTACTTTCAGATACAATGGCAGAGGCTCGTGGATCACCTCACAGAAAGGAAAACAGTTACTAAATCACTTGGGCTACACCTACAATCAAGAAAGTGCATCATCAGAAAATATAAACTGGAAATTTACTAAATATTATTCAAATGCATGCTTTGGGAGGGCAGCTACAAAATATATTTGTAATTAATGTAAGAGAGCACAAACACCCCCAAATGTGACGGAAATAAAAGTAAGGGTAGATATTGCAGGATATAAGAAAGGTAAGCACTAGCTCCCAGGAAGCCACAAGTAAAATCCTTAAAGATATAGGGGCCGATTATGATGGCGGTCGGACAAGAGTCTGACCACCATCATTGCTGGAATGGGACAGACCGACAGGTAGTCGGCGGTCCCGCCCACCAAATTAGGATCCGACCGCCATGGAGGCGGTTGGAAACATGCCTATTTGTATTGAGGCTTGTGCTGCGGCCCGGAAAATGGCCTCAGCGCAAGCCCCAATGCAAAGAGGCAAGTTTTCAAATATCTCTGCACCCTGTGGTAGGCACCATGCGGTGCCCTCCATACTATACAGAGATGTTTAGGGGGGCAACACAGGTGCCCCCCAGGGCCCATAGCAGAGGGCCACAGGGACAGGGGCCCTGCTAGGGGCCCCAAAAAAGCCTTTCCACCAGCCTTTTTACGTCAGAAGAACTGACGTGAAATGGCTGGCGGAAAGGTGGATCGTAATCCTCACGGCGGTGCCTGAGAAGGCACCGCCTCCATTGTGGGGTTGTGATCCTACTGACCGCCCGATTGACTCATTGAGCCCGTCAGAAGCTCTCGGTCCTTCCCTGGGCCAATGCAGTCGGACCAACCGCATACTAATGAGGCGGTCCGACTGCGGTTAGAGATGGTGGTGGGAACGACTCCGACGGCACGTCGGTGTCGGTCCCACCGACATCATAATCAGCCCCAGAATACCTAAAGTCCCTGAACACATTACAGGCCAAATGCCACCTATTCAAACTTTAAAACACTTAATTGCATGAACTAAAAAAGCCCAAATATCAAAAAATCCCCTAAAAATATGCGCAAATATAACACATCCAACATAAATCCATTGAAGCAATCCAAAGTATCTAGGATTCATTAAAAACCCAGAAGAATGTTTTAAAAAAGGAAACACTCCAGGAAACCCCCAGAAAAGAGGGAATAAAAGTAAAAACCATTAGTTTATTATAAACCAAAAATGATTTCCTTTAAAAAAAAATAAAAAAAATAAAAATGTAAACTCCAAATGCCCATAGGACATGTTCATAGAGAAAAACCTGTAAAGTAAATTTAAAAACCACATTCCCAAAAATACATATACATAACAATTAATCATCAAAATATAACTAACATCACACAATTCAGCATAACATAGTGATACATCATTAAAATAGTATATGAAAACGCAAAACTACAAACTAGTAAAAAACACTAACAGTAATATATTTAAATATACAAAAACCCACAAACAACACAATAACTACCTTCTGAACCTCCCTCCTGAATCCCAACTACCCTCAAAACCCTTAAAAAATCCTTAAGAAAGGACTTACCTGTTCCACAATCAGCAGCACCTTACCGTGACCTGGTTCCAGAAAAAGAGACCTTAAAATAACAGAAATAGATTACAAAATAGAGGGTAACAATCAAAAAATGGTCGCTAAATTAAACTACAAAAAGACCATCTCCCCATAGAAATGAATGGGAAATTGTAAAAATGCTGATTAAATGTAAAAACAAAATGTAAATTTTTTTAAACATATATAACATATCAAACAACGGTTATTAAAAAAATTGAAAAAAATGTACAGTATAAATTAAATATTATTATAAAATATATAACATTATTTAATATACACTAATAAAACATATGTTAAAATAATGTTAAAAATATGTATAAAAAGTACAACATACCAATGTATATAAATATAATTTACAAGTTTTTGTATTAATACAAAATAATAAAAAATGTTTCATTTGCTTAACTTTTTTAAATTTATTTATTTAAATAAACTTAATTGGCATTTAAAAAGAAAAAAGAAAAAAACCACACATACATGTACCATTTTCATGCACATAGATATTACATATTCTTTTCCAGCTGGAACGTGCTCCGTTGTTCTTTTTACATGTTGGTGCAGTTTTGCAGATTACAACCTTATACTCTGCTAATGCATATTTTATAATCCTATTATTGTCAATGTTTCCCACATATTTTCATTGTAATGCCAACTTATTCCCGCAACTCCCCCCACCCCCTGTCGGACCACTGTCGGACCTCTGTAGTACTCTTCGTCTATGTGAAATGTCTATGTAATGTGTCATCTGTTCCGTTGTCCTACGTTCGTGTGCTTCGCGAAGTCTGTGAATTGTCTGTTCCCGTCTGTGAGTTCGCTACTATTGGGGGTTGTTCATTGATCATTAACGACCATGCCTGGAGGTCATCTATTAATTTTTCGTCTCTCCTAACTTGCGCCATTCTTAATCTCTCGCCAATTACCCATTCACACATGTCTTTCAGCCATCTTTCAGTCTTCAGGGGTGTCGATTTTAGCCATTCGATTACAATGCGTCTCTTTGCAATTATTAAACCCAGAATCACAAATTTCCTGCTCAACTTTTTGCTTTTCGGCATTGAGAGAAGGCCCAGTATTACTGACCGCACCTCTTTGGGGACCTCCCAACCCGTGGCAACTCTTGTTTTTTGCAGTACCTCCTCCCAGAACATTGCCACTGGTGGACACGTCCACACCACATGTAGGAAGTCGGCCTCTAGTTCCCGGCATCTGGGGCACACGCTGGAGCACTCTGGGTAAATCTTGCTAAGAATTTTCGGAGTGAGATAGGCTTGATGAACATAATTATATCGTATTAATTTAAAGCGGGCATTGGAGCACCCCTGTTTCACCCCTTCATGAATCTTCCCCCAGTCTTTCTCTGTTATGAGTTCACCCATCGCTTCTTCCCATCTCGCCTGTACTGGGAGTGTTTTCTTTGGTAGATCCTTGCGTATCACTTTGTATAAGTGGGTTATCATATGCCGCCCTTGCGCCATATACAACATCACCTGTAGAGTTCTTGTTACCGGCGGTTCCTCTGGGAATGTTGGCCATATCTCCCTGGCCACCTGCGATATTTTTGCATATTGTAGGTACTGTCCAGTGCCTAGTTCAAAGGAGGTCTCTGCGCTTTCCCGTGAGATTAACTGCCCGTTATGTTATAAATCTCCCATTGACAGACATCTTCCCTCTTTCCACTTATGGATCCACATTGATTCCGTGATCTTAGCAAACCCTGGGATTGGCCATAGGGGGCCTCTGGTGCATATGGTGCATGTCTCACCACTTTTCTGACCGTGTTCTTTTGGTTCACCCAGAACCCCGACACCCTCCCGAACTGATCTAGAATAGTCAGCAAAACCAGTATTGAGCTCGTCTGCCATCTACAATAAACCAGAGTGTCATCGGCATACATTGAGACTACATGGCTAGTATTCCCTTCTTTGATACCCCATTCAGTTAACTGATTCCTGAGCGCCCACGCCAGGGGTCCATGACCATAGCGAATATTAAGGGGGAGAGGGGGCAGCCCTGTCTTGTGCCCCTCTCCAATTGGAATGCCCTGGAGATCCTTCCCCCGGTCTTCACCCTCGCACTGGGCCGTGCATAGAGCAATTGTACCCAATTACTAAACCCCGGGCCCAATCCCATTTTTTGCACTACTGCCCATATAAAGGGCCAAGCTACTGAGTCGAACGCTTGTTCAATATCTAGGACTAAGGCATGTTCCCCTTGTAATATACTTGTGTTGTGCCATACATGGGCCAATCGTCTCAAGTTAAGCATGGTGTTACATCGTGGGATAAACCCACTTGATCTGGGTGGATCAAATGTGACATATGGGGGAGGAGTCTGCCCGCCAGAATGCCACTTAGCACCTTCACATCTATATTGAGGATCAAAATCGGTCTGTATGAATTCAGTTGTTGTGGGTCTCTGTCTTGTTTTGGGATCATTATCACTAGGGCTTCCCGCATAGAGTCCGTCAGTCTACTCAATTGAAGTGCCTCGTTATACACCTCCACTAATCTGTCCACTAGTATTGGTGCGAATTGTTGGTTAAATTCCGCCAGGAAACCGATGTTCCCGGGGGATTTCCCTGCTTTTAGTCGCTTAATAGCTCCCAGTATCTCTTCTCTCGTGATCGGGCCCCCTAGTGATTCTTCCATCCCTCAGCTAGTTGGGGTAATTCTACTGAAGCCAGAAACTCCTCTATTGCGATACTTGATGGCTCGGTGCCCTTCCCATATACGTTAGCCAGGTGCCCAGCAAGTATGTCTGTGATCCCCATTTGCGTGTACACCAGTTTCTCAGTTCCATCTCGAAGTGATAATATTAGATCCTGGGACAGTTCCCTCTTTAATAGTCTGGCTAACATGGCCCCCAACGTATCTCCTTCGTGATGTAGGCGCTGCCGGTATGCTGTGTAGTCATGTTTTTCCAGTCGCTTCCATGCCTCTAACAATTCAGCTCTGGCTTCGCACCACTCCCCTCTCTTCTGTGGGTCTTCATTTAGCCTCACCTCAAGCCTGACTAGCCTACGTTCCTGATCTTCTATATCCTTTATTAGTTGCAGCTGTACCCCGTATGCTGTATGGATGCAGACCCCCCGGAGGACCACCTTCATGGCATCCCATTTATATGCTCTGTTCGAGGCCGACCCTCAGTTTTCTTCGAAGTATTTGTTTAACGCCGTTGCTACCGGCCTCTCGAATGGAGGGTCCAGCAATGCTCCCGCCCTAAGGCGCTACGTAGGGATGGCCTGTCTTGGTCTATGGCCCTCAAAACTTAGCAAAAGCGGTGAGTGGTCCGAAATGTATCTCGCTTGATATGATACCCCCTTAACCTCTTGGGATAGCAGCGGTGAGACAAAACAGTAGTCTAGACGGCTGTATGTGTTAGTAGCTGGTGTGTGGCAGGAGAACATTTTTTTTGTAGGATTGCGCTCTCTCCATATGTGCGTGAGCTGCATTTCCCTAAGTACGTCCGTCAATGTTTCAGTCATATGTGGTTTAGTGTGCAGACGTGGAGGCTCTTGGTCTAGATTCCCATGAAGGACACAGTTTACATCCCCCAGCATTATTATCACCTCTCCTATGTGCGATGAGGCAGCTGCCATGACAGACGGAAAGAAATTTGGACAATCTATATTCGGAGCATACACATTAATGATACACAATTCCCTCCCCTCTAATGTGCCTTGCACAATCACATATCTTCCTTCTTGGTTCACTCGCTGGTTCAAACACTTGAAGGGGACCCCGGGCGCCGACCATACTAGAACGCCCCTAGCAAAACCTGACTAGGATGTGGTGTATAATTGACCTCCGTTAAACTGGAGGGAAATGACCCCCCTTGTCAAGCCGCTACAGCCTTATGAACATTCATTTGAAAAATTTCAAAAGTTCAACAAACGTAAACTAAGTTTTAAACGATTTGCTCCATTGTAATCAATTTTATTCCAGAAGTTGTTCGATGATTATAGGACAATAGTTTCATTCCATACTTATGTTTCTACAGTAATGCCAATCCAGGCCTTATACCATAGCACGTCTGAATCCGCTATATATCCATGGCAACCGTGTGGATAAAAACCCAATGCATTTCGGGCTATTGTGCCCTTCGTCAGGGGTCTAAAACATACATCAATCAAAAAAGCTCATCAGTTACCAGACATAGTCCTTCATACACACATGCACAGCAACATTTCAAAATTTAAAAATAACCAATACATTATTTAACCTCTTTTCCCCCCGCAATGCAATGTGTTTGCTATGCTCTAAAACCAAAAGCAATTACTCTAATTTCCCATTACCGTACATCCACGTAAGTGCTATCTGATGCCCAAATGTTTCTCTCTGATATGATCAATACCGGAACTCCTACAAATGCTGCCCCATTTCTTTGAACCAAAAAGAGTATTCCACCCACTCACCCTGTTATCCATATGTATATGCAATTTCTGATGTTCCGCGCCGCAACCGACAGCGTCACTGCACGCTTCAAGCTCACTCCCAGGTTGTGTCCAAAGCTCGCTCTTCTTAGAAGTACTTCTATACCCCCACAGGTGCAACAAATTCCAACACCAACCTAATTAAACAACCCACGTGATTGCTGAAGCTGACTTTGCTACTGCCCAGTGTTTCAATAAAGAAATCGACAAACCAAAAAAAATAAAAAAATCAGTGCGACATATCTGCCCTCAACCCAGTAAAGTTAAAATCCAAATAACAGTTACCAAATGTGCTAGTCACCAGTGCTACACATAACAATGAACCAATATAGTGTTAATGCTGAATGTCCAAGGTTCTTTGACCGTTGTAATTTTAAAACGTCGTGATTTAGATGCGCTTTCACAATCCATACGATTCCCATAAAACTCCATATTTCATTCTTCACTTTTTGTTGTGTCCGTGCCGGGTGCAATCCGCTGTTTAGGACAGTTCATTACAAATACACTGAATGGTGGGATGCACCCCGAAGTTTATTCCTTTTTCAATCTCTTGATTAAACTGTTGCTCAATGGTGGCAAGCCAGCACGCCAAATCATCACCATTGAGCAACAGTTTAATCAAGAGATTGAAAAAGGAATAAACTTCGGTGTGCATCCCACCATTCAGTGTATTTGTAATGAACTGTCCTAAACAGCGGATTGCACCCGGCACGGACACAACAAAAAGTGAAGAAAGAAATATGGAGTTTTATGGGAATCGTATGGATTGTGAAAGCGCATCTAAATCACGACGTTTTAAAATTACAACGGTCAAAACACCTTGGACATTCAGCATTAACACTATATTGGTTCATTGTTATGTGTAGCACTGGTGACTAGCACATTTGGTAACTGTTATTTGGATTTTAACATTACTGAGTTGAGGGCAGATATGTCGCATTGATTTTTTTTTTTTTTGGTTTGTCGATTTCTTTATTGAAACACTGGGCAGTAGCAAAGTCAGCTCCAGCAATCACATGGGTTGTTTAATTAGGTTGGTGTTGGAATTTGTTGCACCTGTGGGGGTATAGAAGTACTTCTAAGAAGAGCGAGCTTTGGACACAACCTGGGAGTGAGCTTGAAGTGCAGTGACGCTGCTTGCGTGCGCGGAACATCGGAAATTGCATATACATATGGATAACAGGGTGAGTGGGTGGAATACTCTTTTTGGTTCAAAGAAAAGGGGCAGCATTTGTAGGAGTTCCGGCATTGTTCATATCAGGGAGAAACATTTGGGCATCAGATAGCACTTACGTGGATGTACGGTAATGGGAAATTAGAGTAATTGCTTTTGGTTTTAGAGCATTGCAAACACATTGCATTGCAGGGGGACAAAAGAGGTTAAATAATGTATTGGTTATTTTTTTATTTTGAAATGTTGCTGTGCATGTGTGTATGAAGGACTATGTCTGGTAACTGATGAGCTTTTTTGATTGATTTATGTTTTAGACCCCTGACGAAGGGCACAATAGCCCGAAATGCATTGGATTTTTATCCACACGGTTTCCATGGATATATAGCGGATTCAGACGTGCTGTGGTATAAGGCCTGGATTGGCATTACTGTAGAAACATAAGTATGGAATGAAACTATTGTCCTATAATCATCGAACAACTTCTGGAATAAAATTGATTACAATGGAACAAATCGTTTAAAACTTGGTTTACGTTTTTTGAACTTTTGAAATCTTTCAAATGAATGTTCATAAGGCTGTAGCGGCTTGACAAGGGGGGTCATTTCCCTCCCGTTTAACGTATGTTTTACCAGTGCTACCAGGGCAGAGCACAGAGCAAACCAGCACGCCAAAACATCACCATTGAGCAACAGTTTAATCAAGAGATTGAAAAAGGAATAAACTTCGGTGTGCATCCCATCATTCAGTGTATAATTGACCTCGCCACCTACATCTCATACACGGAAGTGCATTCCCCCACACATGAGTTTCCTGTAAACATGCTATTGACACTCTATACCTTTTCAAATAAGCATATACCCTTCTGCGTTTCTCAAATGCAGCCAGCACCCGAACATTCCATGTGAGAACCTTCAAAGTCGTAGATGTCAGTTCCATCTCGATACCTTACCCCATTGTCCTCCCAGCATCATCGCTCCCCCTTTTACAGACTGTGTGTATTCTTGGACAGACATTCCCTCGATCCTGAACAGAGATCGCTGTAACTTCAAGGACGTCCGACTTTCTGCAACTTTTGAAACCAAATAAACTTCCCTATCCCCCCACCCCCGGGGCAACCCGGCTACCCCCCACTCCTTCCTCGATTCGGCAAGACGGGGTTTGCCTTAGTCGACCCATACCCCCCTATCAAAACTGATTACAACTGAACAATGGTTATAGCTCTAGCTGTTCTGTAACACCACACCAAGCTACCTTGAACTTGTTAACTTTTGCAAGCCAGAGCTTTGCCCTAACACACCTAGAAGCGACCGGACAGTCAGTCGGGTGCGAGGTGATGCCTCTAGCTCCCAGACTGCGGCTCAGTCCCTAAGGGGGCATGAAGAGGACCCCCGCCGGTTGTTACACCTCTAATACACAACCCATCCCCTTGTATATCATACTGTTCACTGCCCACTTTTCAATCACTTATCTGATACTGCGTATTTTTTGTCCCATTGTCTCTTCTCTGCTTGCGCCCTCCCTCGACGGGAGGGTGTCCGGCACTACATCCTGTGATCCTCCCTCCGAATCTTAGGCCGCCTCCAGCTGTATAGTTCCATCTGAGTGTACTCGGATTCGTCCCGGACTGTTATCTCGCTCCTCCTGTGACTTTTAAGCCGGCCCGGTTCCTTCCCTCGAGTGTCCAGTCCCTCGCCAGGATCTGTTTGAGCCCCCTCGGATTGCCAGGCTCGCATCCGATAATCCCACCTCATCCAGCCAGGATGTTGCCGCCTCCGCAAGAAGCACAACTTTCCCCTGTACTCCAGCGCAGCTTGGCCGGGTAAAGCAAGCTATATTTCAGCCCAGCCTCTCGCAGCCGGCGTTTCACCACCAGAAATGTCCACCTCTGTTAATGGACCTGCTGTGTGTAGTCAGGAAAGATCGCAATGGAGTGACCTTGATACGTGAGTTGTCCCTTTGCTCTGGTGGCCTGGAGGATAATGTCACGGTCCCTGTAATTGAAAAAGCGGGCTATGAGCGCCTTCGGGGGGGCTCCTGGTCGAAGCGGCGGACCCAGCGCTCTATGGGCTCTCTCGATATTGAAAAACTTAGATAGTTTCTTGGGGGCCACTTCGTTGACAATCCAATTCTCCAGAAAGAGATCCGCGGCCGGCCCCTCCGCCTTTTCAGGGAAACTAATGAAGCATAGATTGTTCCTTCGTGATCTGCCTTCTACATCCTCCGCTCGCTCATCCAGTTGCACCACCCTTTGTTGTAGTCGCACCATCGAGTCTTTAAGCGTGTGGACCTCCTGCTGCATAGTCTCCACATTTTGCTCCGTGGCTGCTACCCTATCCGAGACCTTGTGAAGATCACATCTCAGTAGATTCACCTCTATTGCAACGGTGTCAATTCTATGCACCACATCCTCCCTCGATGACTGGATCGCTTACATGATTACCGCCAGCTATGGAGTTGTGTCCTGCAGGCGTCGCAATCCGTCTCCTTGTTCTTCCAGATTCGCTGCCGCCCCAGCCGGATCCGCCGGACGCAGCTGTGCATAATTAGAGATTTTATTAGATTGTACCTTGTTGGCCTTCTCCTTCACCATCCTGCCAGTTGAGTTCAGAACCCCAGGGCCCAGCCAGAGTCCAATATACTGATCACCGGAGGATCACACCGCTATGGGGTACTTCCTGCTCTCTCACCCTACAGATATGTTCATCTCAATCCGCTGCCTGACTTCACCACTTTATTATGTGCCTGGAACCAGTATTGCCACTTGAACGCCCAACTGCCTCGGACCCTCGCAGCGTCCAGGCCTCTGCTGCCGCCTTCGGCCTGTCCCAGGTTGTCACTGTTAGGAGGCCCAACGGCATGTTCCCGCATCCACTGTGGCACTGGCATTACGCACTACCCTGTTGCTGTGGGCCTGGTCGCCTCTTTATTCTCCCTTGTACTCCAGCTGGCCTCCTAGGGACTCCACCGGTCCCGCTCTCTTGATTAGGCCCGTTCCGGGCAGCAGCAGCGCTTCATGCTAGGTCACAGTTCTAAAGGGTGGGGTTCCCTGTCATCCCCACCACGGTGCCGGCGCTTCTCCAGAGTGCGGTCTGTACGCCCTTCCCTCACCGGATTGAGTTCCCTGGTGTAGGGGGTGCGAGCGCTGCCAGCGTGTGTCCCTCCCGTCGTCTCACCTTCGATTCACTTTGCAGCGGCAGGCTCCCCGCTGGGCTGCACCGAGTCCGCCGCTCTGTTTCCTTCTTATGGCCTCCCGAAGCATGTCCAGACGCACCTTCCGGGCCCCAAAATCCAGTCTGTGACCGTCCCCGGATCTTTGCACCTCTCTTCAAAGAGCCAGGTCTTGAGGACCTGCCTGAATTGGGACAGCAGTGGGATTGCCTGATGCGGGGGCATGGTGTTCCAGGTCTTGGCAGAGAGGTAGGACAAGGATCTTCCTCTGGTTCTGGTCTTGCAGGTCCGTGGGACGGTGCCCAATGACAGTTGGGTAGAGCGGAGGGGTCTGTTGGGTGCGTGGAATGAGAGGCGGTGGTTCAGGTATGCTGGCCCGGCGTTGTGGAGGGCCTTGTATGCATGGGTGAGGAGCTTGAAGGTTATTCTTCTGTCGACTGGAAGCCAGTGGAGTTCACACAGGTGCTGTGCAATGTGGCTGCAGTGAGGGGTTGTTTAGGACCAGTCTGGCTGCAGCTTTTTGGACATTTTGGAACTTACGGAGGAGTTTCTGGGTGACGCCGGCATAGAGTGGGTTGCCGTAGTCGAGTCTGAAGCCGATGAGGGCGTGGGTGACCATCTTCCTGGATTCAATGGGAATCCATCTGAACGTCTTTCGGAGCAGGCAGAGCTTGTTGAAGCATGACGAGGAGACAGCGTTGATCTGGCGGTCCTTTGTGAGTGAGGAGTCCAGTATGATGCTGAGGTTTCGTGCGTGGTCCGTGGGTGTGGGGGATGCTTCCAGTGCAGCGGGCCTCCCAGGAGTCATTCCAAGCAGAGGGAGTGGATCCCAGGATGAGGACTTCTGTCTTCTCTGAGTTGAGCTTGAGGCAGTTGGGGGAAGGTGTTGGACACTAAAATGGTGACATTTACTATTTCCACTCCAATCTAAACCAATTTTGGGAAGGTGTTGGACACTAAAGGGGTGACATTTAATATTCCCACTCCAATCTAACCAATTTGTGGAAGGTGTTGGACACTAAAGGGGTAAAATTATTTACTATTCCCACTCCAATCTAACCATATTGAGGGAAGGTGGTGGACACTGCAGGGTGACATTTACTATTCAAACTCCAATCTAAACCAATTTGGGGAAGTGTTGGACACTAAAGGGGTGACATTTTTCTATTACCGCTCCAATCTCGGGAAGGCATTGGACATTAAAGAGATGACCTTTACTGTTCCCACTCCAATCTAAACGAATTTGGGAAAGGTGTTGAACACTAAAGGAGTGAAATTTACTATTCCCACTCCAATCTAACCATATTTGCGGAGGATGTTGGACAGTAGAGGGGTGACATTTACTATTCCCACTCCAATCTAAACCAAGTTGTAGAAGGCATTGGACAGTAAAGGGGTGACATTTACTATTCCCTCCTCAATTTAAACAAATGTGGGAAAGGTGTTGGACAATAAAAGGGTGACTTTTACTATTCCCACTCCAATCTAAACCAATTTGGGGAAGGCGTTGGGCACTAATGGGGTGACATTTACTATTCCCACTCCAATTTAGCCATACAGGAGGAAGGTGTTAAACACTAAAGGGGTAACATTTTCTATTCCCACTCCAATTTAAACCAGTATGGGGAAGGTGTTGGACACTAAAAGGGTGACATTTATTATGCCCACTCAAATCTAAGGCTATTTGAAGAAGGGGTTGGATGCTAAGGAGGTGAAATTTACACTATCCACTTCAAAATAAAACATTTTACACAAAGTAATCACAATTTTAAATTTTATGTACACAATCAACACCATATTAATACTTTTTTAAATATAAAATTAACTAAAATGTCATCTCAAACAAACTAATCTAAGCTACAAACCTTTATATACATATTTAGAATTTAAAATCTAAAATTAATATTTTAATTACTACTAAAAATTAGTATATCATTGAAAATATTTACTACCATTCATACACTTTAAACCATAAACTGAAAATAAAATCAATACAGAATTAACACTCATTTTTAAAAAAAATGTTATAGTTTGAAAAATAAATTGAAATTAAATTTTTTTAGCAAATTACATAAACATTTTTAGACAGTTTTATTTTTAAGTAATATAATTTTTAATTTTCACATACAATATTTCTAAATATTCTACTTTATGAGCATATTTTTATATGTTTTTAAATTGTATTATATGTAATTGTTTCTTATTTAAAAAACATGTAATACCATTACCATTACTAGGCCATTACTCCAAACTATAACACTCTACTCTTGGACACTCCACTCCATGCTACTTCACTCTATGATACTCCGCTCTATGACATTCCATGCACGTTTACTCCACTCTGCACCACTCTACTCCACTCTAGGACACTTTACTTCCCTCCATGCTATGCATCTCCAATCTACTCCTCTCCACACTACGGCACTCCATTCTACGACACTCCCCACTACTACACTCAACAGCATTTTATTGCATTCTATGGTCCTCAACTCGACACCCCTCCACTCTATGCCCGTCCACTCCAGAACACGCTACGTTACTTCACTCTACTCCACTCTACGCCACTCTATGCCACTCTACTCCATTCTACTCCACTCCACTCTACAACACACTATTCCACTCTGTGCCACTATCTGCCACTCCATTCTACACCACTTCACTCTAGGCCATGCCACACCACTCTGTGCCACTCATCTCTACGACTCTACATCACTCCACTCTATGACTCTACTCCACTCCATGACACTCTACTCTATTAATCTCTATGAGACTCCAATCTATGACACTCTACTCTATGATACTTTATTCCACTCTACGCCCCTCCAATCTATGCCCCTCCACTGTACTCTGTAAAAGTCTTCTCCACTCTACTACATGAGACTCCATGACACTCCACTCCACTCTACAACACTCTTTACCACTCTACTCTACACCACTCCACTCTACGCCTCTAACTTTTAGCCATGTTGAACAGCAGTCACACTGATGTACAACATGGCTAGCTCTTGCGTAGGAGAGACCTATTGGCTTTCCCAGTGCTTGTTTGGTAAGGCCGCAACTAGTAGCTCCAGTAGCTGCGGAGAGACTCAAGCATGCCTCCAATCACAACTGTTCTGTTCTTGGGAGAAAGGTGTAGTATGATATCTTTACGTATTTATTGTTAAGCTTTTCAATGTGCAGCAGTAAGTCTCTCAAATGCCTTTGTAAGCTGTATCCAATCATGATGAAATAGGACAGTGGTGCAAGTCAATTCCTTTATGTTTATGCAGCAGTGTGGTCGGGTAGAATACTTCAACATGGTGAGCAACAGACCCCCACTTCTGAGAGTGAGTATTGCTTTTGCCAGTCCACTAGAAGTCAAAAAATATTTTGAGGACAAAAGATTGGACCATTAGTTGCTCGCTTGTGACTTCAGTGACAAGTCCATCTTGTTCTTTAACATGTTCCTGCCCACTTGGTCCCTCTCTTCAATTTGTAGATAATCACAACTTGGCTGGTAATGAAAGTTACGTGCCAAACTATATGGCGTGTGGTATTAACATAAGCATAATTGATTAAGTCATATTGAGGTAAATACCTTGAAGATATCCCCTGCTTATGTTAATGATACCTTTCTCCTCAAAGCCCCCTGCAGCATTTCTAAATCTATCCAATGTATGTAACCATCATACCTCTGTCATTTAAGTGTCCTGTTGCTTTGGGTGGAGCCAAATGCTGTGCTTCTCTCTTTTTACTCCTCTTCCCTGTTTCCCCCTTAAACCCTTGTTACAAGTGGTCTCTTCATTGTGATGCGGCCAGTAATAGCAGTAACTGGCCCATTCGAATTATGTAATCCAAGTGAAGACCAATTTCATGCAGAGATTTCAGTTGTGGAAAATAGCTGAACCCCTATGTGAAAGTCTGGGGTAACTGAGAAATAACAAGAATTAACATTTCCCCCTGATTTTCTCATGTCTTAGTGGATCATCAGGTTCCACCCCCAGCTTTACCAGTACTTCCAGTATCAGTAACTCCGAGGGTAAAGATATATTGGCTGATTTTCTGGGCACTCATAATGAGGTACTTAGCTTTTTTCAAGGTACATGCATACTCAGCCAAAGGGGAAGGACCTGTTACCTCCTACCTATCATGAAAATACAGACAGACACACACACGTTAATAGAGTTAAGGAAGAGGCTACATACATATAAGTATAAAAAGGGTGTTAGCCCCCAAAAAAAAAAAAATTATACAAAGAAATTAGGAAACACACATATATCTAAATATCTGATAGCTATATCAACATATCCATGGCCTCCACCTAAGGCGTGTCAACCCCTCGTATGCATGGCCTTCGATAAAGTGCAGTGGAGTTTATCCACAAGGCCTGGCTTTTGATCACGCGCTATACCCATCCTGCCTTGAGCGGTCAACCCCAGCTACATATGACCTTTGACTGTGCACACAGCTTGGACTACAGCAATACCCAACCTGCTGAGGATGACCAATAACTGTTATGATTTCATTTGATAAAACTTCATTTATTTAACTAAACCTTTTTTCATGTTTTTTAACATTTTTTTGTTCCTTCATGAAACTATGCTTTTTTTTGCTGTAAACCTCTTCTTAAGGCAAATTTCATCCTTTTATTTTCAATATTTTGTTTTATGCGCAATATTTTTTTTATGTGCTTAGTCATAGCATTTGAGATCAATTCTCATTTTTGGTCCCCTGAGCAGATGATTGCTTTGCATAATGTGCAGTATGCTATAAACATTATCAGACATGGGTCTGACTCTTTCGCATTACATTTAGCAATTTCTGAGGCCACATGTTCTTCTTTCGTTTCTTGACCTTTTCTCTGCACTCCAGCTCGGGTAGATTCATTTGGATGCATTGCTAGACGATGTTTGATTATCCAGGTAGCCAGAAGTGAATACATGCCCGTATGGCCCATTTGCAGCACTTGGTTGCAATGTGGCCAAGTTACCTAGCAAGTATTCAATTTTTTCTAACCTCACGATGTGCACAAAATTGCTATTGACCCCTAGGGCAGAATTCACGCTGTGACTGGATGTTTATTGATCGTTTTTGACCTGGTGTGAGGACATTTCCACCCATTTCAGCCGACAGTGGACCGAGCAAAGCAATCTTTTAGAAATAAGGGCCTGCACAGCTGTGGTGAGATATTCCTGCTATAGGCGAAGATAAATGCACGCATGACAATGTGCATAGCAAATGAAGAAGATGAGACAACTATGCAGGCAAGCTGAGAGTGCACATTCAGACTTGCATCAGTTAGGACAAGTCTAACACAGCGCTACATCACACCTATGGACAGACACCTAAATCATTCCTCCTCACTTCCCTTCTATGACACAAGCCCACATACAGACATCAAATGGCATCAAATAGCAGCTAGACGTTTGGAGCACATCTCAGTACCTCACACAATATACAACACACCTGCTTCTCACATAAACAGTATTACACTCTATAAGCCAAACACACAAACTCCGAATTGATCTGTGCAACCCATTAGGTAAAGGACTAGCTTGTGCAAATTAAACAGCCCTTCCTGGTACACACGATGCACAATAAATAATTTAAGCTCTAATTTGTACCTTCAGGAATTTGAAATTTGACTACTTAGGGCGACACGCCACACTGCTGGCATCATGGTGCTAGGCACATGGAAATACAATGCAACACAGAGTGCCAGATTTTCAATGAAGAGTAAATGTGTCAAAATGCAACAAATAGCCCCCTGTTGCATGTTAGAGTTTTTTTATAGGTATATTTCCAGTATTCATGTTTTCTGGCAGAATTTTCATCAGCTGCAAATCACTGGTGAATTTTACACTGGAGCTTTTTCCTCCACCAATGTATTTTCTCCCATGACTGATAATGCCATTGGGGTGGTACTACCCTGGTGACCTTCCTTTAGAATTGTAGCAGTGGATATGATTAACCATACATCACCATCGAATTGTTGCTATATGTACATCAGCATAGTATGTCAAAAATGCACATGTAAGTGCAAGTGGGTGCTTCATTAGCAGTGCCTAATATGAGCAGGTGGCTTCTGGTGCTCGGCACTAGTACTTAACTGTCAACACTGGCACGTATGGCAATCTGCCACAGGGTGGCGATGTTTGCCAAATTTAGAGATAAGCGCAACAACAGTTGTTAATTAATTCAGCATACTTTAAAAAATGAATAATATCTGCCACCCGAACCATTCTTATAGCTTTGGGGGCCTGGAATAGTTTGAATTGTAAAACTTGTAGGAGTGTTATGGTTAGTTGTTGTGTTGGTACTGTCACTGGTGGTACTAGCAGGGGCAATGGGTAGTGTAAGCTGCAGTGGCCTCCTGACGAGGTCCATGGCACTTAACTTTTTACAAATTAAGCACTGTACATTAAGCAGCACTTTGGTGCACATGCATCAAAATAGTCAATAGCGATTCTTTAATTGCGATTTTTAAGGAATCGCAATTAAAGATTCGCTATTGCCTATGCATGTAGGAATCGCAAAACATTTTGCGATTCCTACACATTCCTTAATTGCGACTCGCAAATTGCGAGTCGCAATTAAGGAATTGCTTCCCATTCATTACTATTGGCCTAGAGGCCCATAGGAATGAATGGGAATTACATGCGCAATTTGCGAGTACCCAATAGGTACTCGCAAATTGCGCATGCAATTTCAAGGGTGCAAGGGTGCCAAAAGGACATCCTGTTGCACCCCTGAAATTTAATTTATCCACATGTTGCGCACAAACATGCCCCAAGGGCATGTGTGTGTTTAACATGGGACTTGGAAAAATGCACTTTAGTGCATTTTTCAAAGAAATCGCAAATTATCATCAACTTGAGATTGACAGTAATTTGCGATTCCTATTTGCGAAATCGCAAATTTTTACTGGTTAATGCATTGCATTTAAGAAATCGCAAATTTTGAGATTCCTTAAATTGCGATTCCAGTCACAAAGGGGCAGATTCTGCGAATCTGCCCGTTTGCGACCGGTTTTTAGGTTGCTGCATGTGGCCCTTTGTTACCAAAGGGACTTAATAGGGACTCAATAGGAGTGATGGAAACTACCTCACTCAAGTATGATGAATATTGTATGGAGCACACCAAAAAAGTAAAAAAGTTCAGTGGTAACAAGCAATAATCAAAAAAGTGGTCAGAAAATGCTTAATTGACCAGAAGGTCTTATTCCATATATTGTAGAAAGAATATTCCAATGTTACAATCACAAGGGAAGTAGATAAAGCATTTCCCCGTAAGCTGGGGTTAAGGACATCCAAATATTTATATACGGCTGTGGTCGAAACGCGTCTGTGTGCTGCCAAATAAAGAACTATTACCCCCTTACCAGTGTGGCTCGAGAATCTCTTTCTTGTCGGATTCATTGCGTGGGATACATATATATATAAATAACAAAAGCATAAGATGTACATATACGTCTTTGAATAAATAATTCTTTTGTCATATATCACCAGCAGTACAACATCCCAGCCAAGCGAAGATGTGGTAGGCAACAACAACAGCTGTTGTGGATCTCAAATACCTGCTTCATCAATATGACTTTTTCAAGGCTGTAAAAGATGTACAATTACCACGATTAAGAGATCGAGATAATCAATTGAGTAAAACTGAGATTAAAAGGAGAGGAAGTAAAAAAGAGAGCATCTGAAGGAGATGAAGAAGTTATTTGGAAAAGGCAAGTCAAGCTGCGGTAATGTGCAACATGTGACCAAAAGGAGAAAGATAAGACTTGTTTGGTAGATGTCCACATGTGTATGTACAGTCCAACATGTTGCAGAGAGCACAGTAAGAAAATAAATGACTTAGGGCCTCATTAAGATGACGAGAAAACCACCACCACCATGCCGTCGGTGGCGGACCCCCGCCAATCGTAAGGGCCGATCCGACCGCCGCATTACGATGGGGGTCGGATTGGTGGCAGTCAGAAAGACCGACCGCCATGGTTCCGACAGTCAGAATGATTCTGACTGCCCGTCGGACCGCCCGCAATCCACAGAATGGTGGCGGTGCCTGCCAGGCACCGACGTAGCGATAATGATATCCCTTTCTGCCTGTCTTTCAGCAGCGGTCAACCCGCCATGACCAGGAAGATGGAAACGGACTTGGGGGCCCATAGCGGGCCGCCCTTCCCCCTGGGCCTCGGACATGGGCCCTGGGGGAAGGTGGCCCTGGGGGATGGTGCCCCTCTACGTATCCCATCCCCATGTGGCAGGCACCACATGGTGCCTGCTACGTAGTGCAGGGATATTTAACATGCCATTTCTTTGTACTGCGGTGGGTGCTGCAGACCGCAGCACCCACCGCAATACAATGAATAGGCATTGCGACCGCCATGGTGATGGTTGCATCGTAATTTGGCGTGTGGGACTGCTGCCTTGTAGGTGGGCGGTCCCCATTCCGAATGGATGGCCATCCTAATGAGGCCCTTAATTAGGTGGACGGTGACAAAGGTCAAATTTATGTATCAGGTCCCTTAAAAAGTGCACTAAAGCGTGAATATTAAAAATAAGTGAAAAGATTGTAAAATAGCTACCCATTAAGTACCACTAAGGCATTTGAAGAATAAGGGTACTGCAAGGTAAATATATCGATCTTTTGGAGAAATAATAGAATTCATGAGTAGATGCCGCTAGGGATCAGTAATGGTAACAATTAGTTAAAGGATGAGAGAGGTACTCATAAGTTCAGTATGAGTGTGATCAGTAATATCGAGCTCGGTATGGAAAATCAGCTCAAGAGAGTGTTATGTAGTAAGGTTCAAAAGTCTGGCATTGCATGTGTCCCAAGTTCTTTCTAGAGATCAAAGTAAAAGAAAGTGCAAATGCAATATATAGATGGATGCCTGATGGGAGTAATAATTACCATGTGATTCAATTACGAATCTTGGTAAGGTGCACGTGCATGTGAGGTATTGACCATAGGAGCAAGTTAGGTTTGAGTGGCATTGTGAGATCGAATGCTCTGTGAAAAGAGTACAAAATGTTTTGGCAGCATCATAAACCACTACAGTAATCACAAGCTACTTGAGACCACAACGGCTATGTTCCTAAGTATGGTATGTATGTCCTAGGAGCTAAATTAGTGCATAGTAATATTCATAGGGGCATGGGGAGTGGTTACCATGCCACCTATTGATTGTGGAAACAGAACGACTAATGCCGATGAAAACGGAAAAGAGCAATATCAAGGTTCTGTTATATAGTGGTATATGTAATTGTTAGAAATGGGGGTCTCTAGTTGGCAATGGTTTGCACCTTTGTCCATGTAGGGACCCTTCTTCCTAGTCAGGGTAAGGGGGAAATACTTCTAAAATAACCCCTGCTCACCCCCTTGGTACCTTGGCACGAGCAGACAGGCTTATCTCAGAGGCAGTGTGTAAAGCATTTGTGCACACATACAGTAATACAGTGAAAAAACTACAAATGGACACCACATCAGTTTAGAAAAATACGTAATCTTTATCTAAACCAAACAAGACCAAAATGACAAAAATACACAATACAGTAATCAAAAATTACTTTTAAAAGGTAGAAACAGTTATGTCCATAGCAAACTATAGATGCAACACTTTCAACACAAAGTACCTTGGATGCGTCAAAATCATAAACAAAAACAGCTGCAGGGAAGGTGATGCGTCGGTTCCTTACACCCAGGGAAGGTGATGCATTGGCTCCTTACTCCAGGGGAGGTGATGCGTCCGTGCCTTACTGCCACGCAGGGGCGGTGATGCGTCAGTTCCTTACTGAAGAGGAGGTGATGCGTCAGTTTCTTACTGCGGCCCCGGTGTGCTTGTAGACTTGGTGCCCCGGTGCGATGCGTGAGGATCGGGGATGCGTCGGTTCTTGATGTGGCAACGGGGCTGCGTTGGTCTCTCCAGCCAGGGTCCCACGATGCGTTGGTTCTTGCAGCCGCACAGCAGGGCCTGCCTCGGAATCGGTGCGGTGATCACGGGATTCAGTGTGTGGCGATTTCTCCAACCGCGGGCAGGCGCTGCGTCGGTTTCTTCGGCGATGCATCGGAAACAGGTGCAGATGCATTGCGCTTCTTGAAGTTGCATCGCTTTTCCAGCTTCTAGCTACAGGAACAACCTCCAGAGGCCCAACTAAGCAACAGGCACCACTTGGCAGGTCAGAACTCCCAGCTAGGAAGTTCAAGGGAGCTGGTGGTGAAATCTTTGTATTCCTGAGACTTCAAAACAGGAGGCAAGCTCTGCTTCAAGCCCTTGAAGATCTTCCTCAAGCAGGAGACACAGCACACAGCAAAGTCTTTATCCTCTCCTTGGCAGAAACAGTCACTGCAGGCCATCCCCAAACAGCACACAGCAAAGGGGCAGTACTTCTCCTTCAGTTTTCCCAGCTCTTCTCCTTGGCAGAGGTTCCTCTTGAATTCCAGAAGTAATCTAAAGTTCAGGGGTCTGGGTCCCAACATTTATAGTCCATTTCTTTTTGTGCTCTGGTGTCAGAGAGGCTCTGAGCTCAGTCCAAACCAGTTCTGTCCTCTCTGGGGCAGCTTCCTGGCAGGAGGTGGAGACAGCATTGTTTGAGGCAGACCAGGCCCATTCAGGTGAAAGGAAATCTCCTCCCCCGACTCTGAATGCAGCCCTGGTCTATTCAGCCCACCCTGACTCATCCAGGAAAGACAGGGCACACCTCAACCCCCCCAGTGGCTGTCTACAGTGAATGCACATCCCCAGTCCCTGTCACTCCAAAGCCATACAGTCAATACACAAACCAGCAGAGGCACACAGGATGGCTAAGCAAGAAAATACCTACCTTCTAAAAGTTGTATTTTCAAACACAGAATGAAAAAATCATCCTTACTAAAAGATGCATCTTTAGGTTCTGAGTTCAGGCATACCAAACTTCACCTTCCAATCTTGTCCCAATGGAAAGTTATATTTATAAGATGTTATGAATAAACTCCCATTCTATCCTATGAGACAGATAGCCTTTCAATAGTGAAAAATGAAATTCACTGTAGTTCACTATCAGGACATGTTACACACATCAGGACATGTCCTACCTTTCACATACACTGCACCCCATTCACAGGGGTACCTTGGGCCTATCTTAGGTAAGGTTAGGGCCTGGCAAGTGGGTGCACTTCAATTAGAGAGTGAAAGTGCACACCTTTTTCTTCATTTTTTCCATTTGCTTTCGCCAATTTTATCCATTTGATAGTTTATTCGTGCAGCCCGGGTGCGCGGTCCGCCCTCCAACCGCGTGGGCTAGAAACATCAAAATAAAGGGAGCGGAACTCCACTCCCATCCCGGACGCACAGCGTGATTTCTTTGTAATAAAGATGCTGATGTTTTTTATCCTTTTCAAACACATTTATTTTACGATAATCCAATGATCCACATGTTCATTCCATTTTGCTTTGTCACAAGAGAGCTATTACATGTATTTACGTTTCTGATACTGCGGATATGTCCATCCGGACCTTTTTCCGAAGCAGGAAATATACAAGACTCATCCTCAGTAGTATGATCTTCCCAATGCATTTCGGGCTAATTTCATCGCCCTTCGTCAGGAGTTCACTACAAATATCAAACATCGACATTAGATCCTGTATTTAGACTTCACCACACATCACATACTAAAACTTCAGTTTTGCTTAATCCATATATTTAATTGTTACCATGACCAACGTTCTCCCTCTAATTATATAATCATACCAGTGGGGCTTCTTCCAAAATTCTCCCCCTCATTAATCATAAACTTCTCTTTCTAGCGCAAAAGAACCATTCTCCACCCACCATGTACTCGAATGCAACCATCCCGTAGGAAGAGAGCTTGACTGAAATACTCCCATACCTGTAATACATATCCACGTTATTTCTTGCTTGTTTCAACCTCTCACGAGTACATTCTCACACTCGCTCGTGTCTAACTTCCTTTTTCAAATCGCCGAATGTAACCCCTCCCCTATTAAATGACCAATTAGATGCACCTCCATCTGCCTCATTCCTACAATTCCCAGAACCCACTGCATTTGAACACATAATTCCACCAGGTGACACTTGTTTATGAAAAACGAAATCCCCCATAATCCCTCCAGGAGGGCGGTGTAATCATGCCAGTTGATTTAATGGGTTGTATGGGGGATTTCGTTTTTCATAAACAAGTGTCACCTGGTGTAATTATGTGTTCAAATGCAGTGGGTTCTGGGAATTGTAGGAATGAGGCAGATGGAGGTGCATATAATTGGTCATTTAATGGGGGAGGGTTACATTCAGCGATTTGAAAAGGAAGTTAGACACGAGCGAGTGTGAGAATGTACTCGTGAGAGGTTGGAACAAGCAAAAATAACGTGGATATGTATTACAGGTATGGGAGTATTTCAGTCAAGCTCTCTTCCTACGGGGATGGTTGCATTCGAGTACATGGTGGGTGGAGAATGGTTCTTTTGCGTTAGAAAGAAAAGTTTATGATTAATGAGGGGAGAATTTTTGGAAGAAGCCCCACAGGTATGATCATATAATTAGAGGGAGAACGTTGGTCATGGTAACAATTACATATATGGATTAAGCAAAACTGAAGTTTTAGTATGTGATGCGTGGTGAAGTCTAAATACAGGATCTAATGTCGATGTTTGATATTTGTAGTGAACCCCTGACGAAGGGCGATGAAATAAGCCCGAAATGCATTGGGAAGATCATACTACTGAGGATGAGTCTTGTATATTTCCTGCTTCGGAAAAAGGTCCGGATGGACATATCCGCAGTATCAGAAACGTAAATAAATGTAATGGCTCTCTTGTGACAAAGCAAAATGGAATGAATATGTGGATTATTGGATTATCGTAAAATAAATGTGTTTGAAAAGGATAAAAAACATCAGCATCTTTATTACAAAGAAATCACGCTGTGCGTCCGGGATGGGAGTGGAGTTCCGCTCCCTTTATTTTGAAGTGGGTGCACTTGCCAGGCCGACATGGCAGTATCAAACTGCACACAGACACTGCAGTGGCAGGTCTGAGAACCTTTTGCAAGGCTGCTTGTGTAGGTGGCACAATGCTGCAGGCCCACTAGCAGCATTTGACTTACAGGCCCTGAGCACATACAATGCACTGTACTAGGGTCTTAGTAGTACGTCAAACAAGCCAATCATGGAAACACCAATCCATATTCACAATTTACAGAGGGAGCACTTGCACTTTGGCACTGAATAGCAGTGGCAAAGTGCCCAAAGCATCTAGACCAGCAAAAACGAAGTCCAACACACAGTATAAATACATAAGGCAAAGGCAAAAAATTCAGGGGAAACCCACGCCAAGGATGCCAGGTTTAACAGTGATGAAGCAAGTAATAAGGTCTTATCTCACAGCAGCAGTAAAGTGATCCTATCCGTAACCGTACCAGTAAAAGAGAGTAAGGAGATCTTACTTTTTGGAGCATGCTGCAGTGTATCCTTTTGCAATGTTAGTGAACGCCAGAAGTGGCATATTCTACGGAGCCCGTATAATGCATGTTAATGAAAAAAGAAGGGGGACAAAGTACTGCATTGCTCTGGTACCAACAAATGTGGATCTGTATTGAAGATGATACCAGGACTAAAGGGAGCAAGTAGTAACCATCAAAACGTGAATCAGGTTGAGGAGGGGCACAATTACTTAGACATTTAATGTTATAATAGTAATTGTGTGGAGGTTGATATTGAGTGGTATTATGGTCCTGAATATTTTAGTGTATTTTAATATGAGTAATAGAAAAAGTTCACTATAATTGTCAGTGTCTTAACAGGAAGGGATAGATCTGCGCTGTTTTGTATAGGCGAGCTGTGAAAGTAGAAGATAGAGAGTAAGCCACAAACAGTTGTGAAAATATGGATAAGACCAAGTAGAGAAAGGAAATTAATGCATTAACATAATTCTAGAGAAAGCAAATCAATAAATTATCATAATTATAATGACAAAAGTCCCTCTAATAATATTTTCCATATACATAGTACATCCTGCCAGGTGAAACGTAATTTATGCTCAAGATCAGTAGACATGAACATGTTATGAGAGATCACAGTTGGTTTTTGATGACTGTCTGTCCATGATGCTATAGAAAGTCACAGTTGTTATTTGGTGACACTCTATTAAAGATGTTGTATATTAACACATTGTGTACATCACAGTGTGTACATGATTTGTGACTTTAATCAGCAAACATTGCAAAGATAAGGAGATGATGAAGCATATGTTATTAACAAATATACAGATGAGACTAGCCCTTTATATATGTTCTTAAGAAATTTACCCATCTGGCTTGTTCTTTATGAGACAAAATAGGAGAGTTAATGGGAATAGGATTATATTGTTGTGATGATAGGTTAGTTGGATATTAGGAGCATATATAATTCCTGATCTTGATTAAGGCCCTTGTTTAATGCACATTGCTTAATGATCCACTTCACGTCATTCTAGCACAATGTTAGTGTTCTATCTCCACTTCTGGGATTGCTCTTAGCTGTTTCTAGTTCATGAAATGTAAGCAAAATGTTATCAAGAGCAGAATGCATTTTGTTGTAGTGACTTGCTAGCGGATAAGACTCATCGTGGTGGTCTATGGCTCTGACTTGTTCTTGTAAACATTCATTGAGACTACTAACAGTGCTGCCACTATAGATTAGTGAACAGTGGCTGACAATAATAGAAGTCAAATACTCGGTATTGATGTGTATGAAATCTAATATTTTTTGTTTTCTATTACCATTGCATTTGAATTCTAGTGTCTTGTCCATAGCATAATGGCACATGTTACAATTTCTACATTTGTAACTAAACAGCTGGTTTCGGAATAAGACAAGAACTTTATCTTGTATTGATGTTGGGTTGTAAAAAGCTGTGACACAAGGGTTTTCCTTTTTCAATAGCCTACTTGCAATTTATAAGGCATAATAATTTATAAGGTGTTGTCAAGTGTCAAAATGTGCCAATGTTTAAGTATAATTTTATACATTTCACTACTGTAAGAGTTGTACGGAGTAATGAATCGTGGAGTTGTCAGTACTGTGTATTTGTTTAAGGAGACGTTTGGCTCTCTGTACTTGTGAGAGTTTCTTTTCGTTGTCCCCTGGTGACCTTATCTTGTGACAGAAATCACTCAGAATAGCAAAAATGTATAAATGAATGCTTAAATTATTCTCAGCCACTGATGATAATTCTGGGCTTCATTTCGCTCTGTCGGTTTTTCTTCACTCTGTCTTTACAGACAGGGACCAACCATATGCAAATTGGAGCAAGAGCAGCCCCAGACACGAGAAGAGAAAAGAGATGGAGGGAAAGCTTAATTTAATTGGAGTGGCTGGGAAACTCCTGAAATACCGCTGATGAATGCCAAATTTGGATTACCAGGACCTAATCATGAGACCCAAAGATCATATTGAGTACCATGGAGTTGGGTAACAATAAACATCTGTTATTTAGCGCCAAGATGCCCCTTTGGGGGTGAATGTGCACTTTACAAATACACATGTTAAGTTATATTCAAGACCAGCCTTCTCCTTATTGTAATTGTAATTGCATTTATTTAGCCCTTAGTACCCCTGATGAGGCATTGAAGTGCTTTTTCAGCGAGTAGCACGCTACTCCGGAAACTAAAAAGGATTAGTGGTGAATTAGTGTAGTGAAATATGAAATTAATTTGAGTGGTGGACATGTTATTCTGTTATTTGGATTGAAAAGGATAGAGGAGGGATAGAAGAGGGAAAGGGTTTGCATTTATATAGCGCTTGCTACCCTTGATGAGGTGTTGAAGTGCTTTTCGGCAAGTAGCAAGCAGTGCTGAGCAGTGTACAGTGCTGAGCCACAGTGATTTTCCTGGTTTATTAATGGGTTAATCATAACCTCTCTCCAATTCTGCCACATACTTTAAAACTTTGTTTGTCACATCGTACAGAATATGGCCATGAGCCAATGTCATGCAGTGCATTCTGAATAGTGGCTCCCTGGCGGCGAGATGCTGTTTCTGGCAGTTTCTGAATAGAGCATAATAGGCCACTGATTGTTCTTAGAACTAGTACAGAATATGCCCAAGTCCAAAATGCACAACAACATGGCATTGATGCTGTAGTGCCTGCAGAGCCACACAGTATAAAAAACATCTCAATGAGGTGATTTATGTATGGCCCGCATGATGTTTTCATACCTTTTGTGGTCAAGGTTCTTTAGAATGGCAAAAAACATTAAAAAGAAAAAGCCCCCTGCAGGCACATACCAATCAATATTTCAGACAAACTTAAAAACCATAGGGGCAGCTTCACAAAGAGCAGCTTGATAAGATTGGTAACATCCTACTGTAAGTTTCCTCTTAAAGTTGCAGTAGATTTCCTTTCGGGGGTTCACAAAGAGGCCTAATAATCCTGCCAGTCTATGGGCGATGGAGGTGACGAGGAACTCTTTTATCTCCCAAAATGTATTCCTGTGGAATTTCCACTTGGTGCACATATGTGCATTTTTATCATTAACATTTTTTTTTACTTTTCTCTGCAAAAAAATATTTTCTGTTTTCTAAAGTGGAAAGGAACTATTTTCTACCTTTAAAGCAAATTAGTTGGAAACTACCTACAAAATGTTTGTGAATGGACACAAAGTTACCGGTTTATGGATGTTCATTCTGTTTTACAGAACCCCGATCCAACCCTTCTTAATACCACATTTCCTTCATCCAACCCTGAACATATGATGGTGGAAAATACAGCACAAGCAGGTTTTCTACCATTGTCAGTTCCGTTTGCACTTTGATAAAATCACCACTTCTTATTCTGGCAACCAAATGTGCACATTCCGTGTGAAATAGTTTTTTTTACAAACCTAAGTCCCACTTAGATGCTTAAAAACCTTTCGTAATTTAGACCCTATTTTTTCTAATTTTGCTGCAAGGACAGTTGCTGACTATTGCACTTTTCATTGATGCTAGAACGAAAGTGAAATCTTATCTTACATGAAAGCTCTTTAAGTCAGTGTGAGAAATTGGGTTGTTGGTTGAAGGGAGTGTTAGCCCTTCTCAAGGAACTTCCACAATCCTATGTCAAAACATCACTACATTAAGCTGTGCTTAATCCTCTTGTAGTTTAGCACAAAAGCAGTCAGGCTTAACTTAGAGGCAATGTGTAATGTATTTATGCAGCACACAAACAATAATAAAGTGAAAACCCAAGAAAAATCCCACACCAATTTAGAAAAAAAGAGTAACATTTTTATAAATTATTTGGCACCAAAATGTCAAAAATCAAATTAGTAGAACCTTAGATATGTAATTTTATATAGAAATAGTGCTTATAAACAAAAAACACCCATTGTGGTTATCTGGTTGTGCAGGACCGGGCTAAAGTCACACGTTCAGGCCAGCTATGATGAAGCTTGGACCAGATACACGGACCAGGTTAGGCCAGCTAAGAATTGTACCTTATGTCCTTAACGGAGGGTGTTGCGCCGTGCAGCAAAGGTTCTGAGGAGAGATGCAGGGCCCTGCTTCAAGATGCGTCACGCTGTGTAGGTTCTGAAGAGGAGCTATGAGGGCTGCGAAGGGAGGTTTATGTGGAGTTGCATCGCACTGCATCAGTTCCAAAGAGGAGCTGCGAGGGCTTTGATGCGAGGTCCACATTGAGTTGCATCTCCCTGCGTTGGTTCTGATGAGGAGCTGCACGGGCTTCGTTGGGTTGCTTCATGCTGCATCAGTTCTGATTGGAACCACAGCTGGGCTGGCAGAGCACCTTTGTCCCCACATCCAAGGGTCCAGGACCGGGAGGCACAACTTGAGGGGTTAGGAGTCACAACAGACAGAGTTCAGGTGCACGTTCAAGATGGTCGGGAAGCCAGCCAACTACCCCTTGGAGTCACTCTGGTGGTTCTTGGTTCAAGATGCAGGTCCAGTCCTTTTTGCTCAGGTATCAGGGCAGCAGAGCAGTGGAGCAGCTGGGCAGTCTTTCTTCTGAGTCTTCCACAGACACAGACGTGAGCAGAAGAGTTGCTTTAAGGTTCCCCATTTTATATCTGGTGCTTTTTTTGAAGTGGGAGAAATTTCTGAAGGCTTTCCCCCACAGAAGTGTCTGGAATTCCACCCCTCGCTCTAGCTCCAGCCTGGCTACTGGCACAACAGGCTAGTGTGAAGTCCTTTGCATGTGTGCTGAGGAAGCCCCATTGAATTGCACGTGTGGCAGGTGACAGCTCCACCCTCTCATCCTGCCAGAGATGGCCCAGCCTGCCAACACCCAGACTCTCAATTGTGTAGCTGTCTAGGAGGAAGACACAGAGATCAACTGCCAACTACATCAAGTCATGTGACACAGGTTCAGGTTGCAGAAACCAAATGGTTAGGACAACAAAATGACACATTTCTTAAAGTGGTATTTTCAAAATCATGACTTAAAATCCGACTTTACCAATTAAAATTGCTCAGACACCAAACTTGACTTTCCTACCTGTTCCCAATCAAACGTTATCATTTATTAAATGTAAACCCAATGATCTCTTAGGAGAGAGGTAGGCCTTGCAGTAGTGAACAATAAATTTGGGAGTTTTTCACTACCAGGGCATGTAAAACTTAAAATGACTTGTCTAGCTTTTTAAATAAAATGCACCCTGCCCTGTGGGATGTTCAGGGCCTACCCAGGGTTGACTTATATGTATTTAAAATGAAGGTTTGAGCCTGGCAAAAGGTTTCTTTTTCCAAGTCAAAATGGCGGATTAAGCTTGCACACACAGGCTGCAATGGTAGGCTTGAGACATGTTTAAAAAGGCTACTTAGGTGAGTGACACAATCAGTGCTGCAGGCTCATGTGTAACATTTAATTTACAGGACCTGGGTACATGTAGTACCAATTTACTAGGGACTTACAAGTAAATTGAATGTGGTAATTGGGTGTAAGTCAATTTTGCCTTGTCTAAAGGAGAGAGCACAAACACTGCAGCACTGGTTAGCAGTGATAAAGTGTACAGAGTTCTAAAGCCAATAGAAATGGGTTCAGAAAACAGGAGGGGTAAAGGGAAAAACTTTGGGGGTGACCCTGTAGAGAGGGCCAAGTCTTACATGACCCCCCTACAGTTAAAAGCCAGGGTAGACTAATCAATACTCCTGGCTAAGGTGATAGAACGTGGACAAAGGCCCTCTAATGCACTGGAACTTGTCTGTTTTATGCCACTCTGAACTCAGTTGGAGGCCTCTGTCTACACTCTCCTGACCCATGTGCAACCCTTCTCCTCATCTGTTGCTCCATCTGTGCAGCTCCTAACCTTAACTTGCTAGCAGATGCATCACAATAGGCAGAGAGTACCACCATGGCCAAGAAAGTAATGTGGTCCACTCTGCCCCTTGGATCAGACTTCTGTCCCCAACCCAAGGCAAATTCTGCCCATAAGGATAGCAACCAACAAAGGCCACTGGCAGTTGTCAGTCTCAAGAGTTAAAGCTCTTCTTTTTGGTTTTTTTTAAAGTTAAAGCCCCAGGCCATCTGGAGTCCTCTGACCTCTGAGGATTCTCAGAGTGGGTGCAACAACCCTGGGTGTTAGGTACCCTTTTCCACTCTCCTTCCCACCAGTTCAAGGGGGGTATCTTGAGACTGGCCTTTCAGTCCAGGGTCTGTACCATGAGGCTGAACAGGTACAGGGGTGAGTCTTTCTTCACTCTGCCCCTCCATTTGGGCCTCTGTACCCTCTGCCTGGGACTAGCACCCCAGAGAACTGAATTTACAAGCTATCCTAGCTGGCCAGCCCTCCTAGCTCACCTGGCACTGACGACAGCTCATTCCCCAAACTTCAATCAATTGGCATCTGGGGATAAACTATGAACCTCCTCTGGGTCAAATCCCTACCCCATACCAAGGATATCAGAGCCATGGGGTGGAAGAAGTCCTGCTCCTGGCCTTCAGTTATCCTACATGCCTGTCCAGTGTACTCCTCTGGAGAAACCAGCATTTCCACTGCCAAGGTTTGGCTGGCCCCGGTGTTTCTCAGAGCAATGACAGGGATCCCATTCACTTTGACCTGGTAAAAGTGATGACTCCCATCCTCAGGGATCACCAGCTCACCCTCTGAGTCTACCTCCCGACTAAGGGAGACTAGGGCATGTCCTATAACCTGCCCCTGGGGAATACTTATCCCTAAGACCACATTGGCCACCTCTGTAGAGCTCCCATCAGTGGGTGGTTTCTTAGGACAGTGTCCCCCTTCTTGTGTCCTAGCTAAGAACAATCAAAGCACCTGGGTTGGAAATGGGGTACCTGGGCCACTGCCGACCAGACCCTTCACTCTGTTTCTCAAAAGGGGCATGGGAACCCTTTCCTACCACTTTATTCTGGGACTTGCCTGTGTCTCCATGGACAACCCCACTCATTCAGCTGAGGGGAACCTGAACCACCCTTCTTGTGATCACTCCCAGGTACATTCTTATGGAACCTGGTATGGAGCCAGAGGTCTGCCTCCTTAGCAAGCTCCCTGAGGCCAGTGAGCTGACTTTCCACTAGGTGTTGGTGCAGCTCTGGAAAACAATTACTGCACATGTGCTCGCGTGCAAACACATTGTACAACCCCTGGTAATCCATTACATCACTGCCCTTCACCCAACCATCCAGTGCCTTGCAAACGTGCTCCACATAATCAACCCAGGACTGTTGGGGTTGTCACTAAACTACTGCCTATACTTCTCCGAGGTAAGCCCATACTTCCAGGTGAGAGTGTTTTTCATGAGGGGATACCTCATCCTGCCTCCTTTCCCTGGGGCTAACAGGGCATTCCTCCCTTCGTTGGGAAGGTGCCTCCAGAGACTGGCCCCCCAGTCCTCTTCAGGGACCCTGTGCATCTCTAGGGCAACCTCATGGGCCTCAAACCATTTATCTCATGTTGCCCCCCACAACAAAATTAGGCACCATTTCCTTTGGAATGTGGACCCACTTGTCTCTAGTGGCCACTGGGGTATTGCTGCCACCATTGCTGCTGGGTTCTGTTTCCTTCGGTTTTAGTTCCAGCTCCCTCAGTCTCCCCTCATGAGCTAGCCTCTTTTCCCTCAGAACCAGCCTCTTTTCCTCCAGAGCCAGCTTCTCCTCCAATAGAAGCTTGGCCAGCTGAAGTCTGCACTCCTCTTCAGCCATCCCATCTGCCAGTTCTTCAGGGGACATGCTGTGGGAGGACATACTGCTCCTTGCGTCAGCAGAGATCTCCTCTCCTGTGGGCAAGTTGTCCTTCTCTTCAGGATGTTGCAGCTCAGGGTCTATGCCCAAACCCTCCTCAACTTCATCCAAGTCCAATCCCTCCTCCTCAGGATTGTTATCATCTTGCTACTTTGGTGTGGTCTGCATCCTTTTGACCTCTTCATAGGCACAGAGGGCTATCTGGAGGTGAAACCTTGTGGTCCTCTTGCCAGCAGTCATCCCCCTCTTCTTGCAGAGCCTCTGCAGCTGAGCCCTGCTGATGTTATCAATGTTAAGCAGCTCCATCTCCAGTGTAGATTAAAAAGTGGTGGAAAAACTTACATTTGGAAAAGGGACAAAAATAGCCAATCAGAAACTAAGGAGAATTTAAAAAAAGGTCAACTCTGGCGTCAAATTATTTTTCTGGGATTTTAGTGTTCCAATATTCACGGTATGGCACTGCACAAACACAAGTACTGTATCCCACCACTAAACACCAATGTGAGAAATTGGGTTGTTGGTTAAGGGGGTGTTAACCCTGCTCACCCAATAGCTACAATCCAAATCAGGGTGAACTACAAAAAGTCACTAAATTTACCTGTGCTTAATCCTCTGGTAGCGTGAAACAAAAGCAGTCAGGCATAATTTAGAGGCAATGTGGAAAGTATTTATGCAGATCGCACAAACAGTAATAAAGTGAAATCACAACACAAGAAAAACCCCACATCAATTTAGAAAAATAGTTTAAAATATAATAAATTATTTGACACCAAAACGACAAAAATCCAATCAGTAGAACCGTAGATATGCAATTTTAAAGGTTTAAGTAAAATTAATACTTAAAAACACAAAGCGCCTACTGTGGGTATCTGGTTGTGCCGGACCAGGGCAAAGTCACAAGTTCAGGCTGACCCGAATGGAGTGCGGGCTGGATACAGGGACCTGGTTATGCGCACTGAGAACTGTACCTTAAGTCCTTGATGCGTGGCGTTGTGCCGCACAGTGGCCGTCCCAAGGAGTGATGAGGGTCCTGCATCGAGATGCGTCACGCTGTGTCAGTTTGGAAGAAGAGCTGTGAGGGCTGCGATGGAAGGTTCACGTTGAGTTGTGTCATGGTTCGTCACTTCCAAAGAAGAGCTGCGAGGCCTGTAATGTGAAGCCTGCATTTATTTGCGCAACGCTGCGTCGATTCTGATAAGGAACACCTTTATCCCCGCTCTCAAGGGCCCAGAACTGGGGAGGCACCATTTGGGGGATTAGGACTCAACTGCAGCCAGAGTACAGGTACAGGTTCAAGATGGTTGGAGTCTTTTCTCTCCATGAGGCTCTGATCAGGAGGTCATCCAACTAGCGCTTGGAGTAACTCTGGTGGTCCTGGGTTCAAGATGCAGGTCCAGTCCTTCTTCCTCAGATATTGTAAAGTCCATACTAAATTGTCTAACCATATTATATAGTCCAAATGATATCTATTAAATGAACTGATTTTATGTGTGGTGATCATTTCCTAAACATGATGCAGCATTTGTTTTTTAAATGGGAAATAGACTCTGTTGATTGTTGCAGTTTTGTAGGGTGCACCTCTGATTAAAGTGTTGTCCCCTCTTTTTTCAACTGTGTTCGCTGACTCACTGTGCGCTATTGTCTATGACTATATAACTGTTGATTTGTATAATAAACACTTATGGCCTCAGAAAGGTAACATACTTTTCAATAATTTACACTTTTGACGTTTATTACATTAGCCTATTCACAAAATCCAAGTGTAAGTTACTAATAAATAAACGGTAGTAACACAGCACCACATATGGCCAACTACTGGTAATGCAACACCCTCCCATGGAAAATAATGGAGGTAAGGACTTAATGCAACAATATTTGTATTTAAATAATTAAAATACAACTAAATTAATTTAATTGATTCTATACATTTCTGTTCATCACTTTCATTAATTAATTAATGCATATTAAATATATATATATATTTTCTTTAGTTGTGAATTCATTTTTTTAAATAAACTTCCAAAAAATATTTTTAAATTAATTTTAAATATTTCCATTATTTAAAGATGTATTTCAAAATTAAGTTAACACTGCTATATAATTGTATGTTTCTGTTCTAAATATAAAATGAAACCTTCCTCTTTTCGCCAGCTTAGGCTGCCTGCTCTTTTTTCCTGTTGCTTACCAGTTTCTCCTTTACCCTGCTACTCTCTGAGGCTGGCAGCGCCGGGACGCCTCTTCGCTGGGGCAGCTGTGCACTATATAAATCTGGTTAACATTAACATTAACATATAAAATGAATTTACATTAATATTTAATATACCAATATTTTACTATTTATTTTTTAGCTAATTTCTTTTTTTTAAATGTTCCCTATACTAAACCACAGGGAGACTCAGCAGTTGCAGTGGAGATGTCTGCATAGTAAAGTACAGGAAAAAATAAAAAGTTTATTTGACACAAAAATAAATATTTGAAATATTTGTATGGTATATATTAAGGTAAATTTGTTTTATAAATTTATTTTAAATGCCAAATAAAAATACTACAGCACTATTCATTTAGTTTTGCAATAAAACTTTAATAAATGGAAATGTATTAAATGCGAATAGCCCAAATTAGTAAATTACGCAAAAGTGTAAGTCACCTTTGCTAATCAGGCCCTTTAAAAAGTAAATTGCTCCTTGACACCTTAGTGAAAGGAATAATTCAGCATCAGAGGATCACATGAAAAGAATGACAAAATGATACATTTAAAATCACATAGTAAAATCAGCCAAAAGAGACAAAATCAAACAGCGTAAGAAATAGCTATATAAGGTGACCTTCAGGCATGTCCTGTCCCCTTTAATTAAGCACCAGAGGATTCTAAGTGAGGCCTGCTACTAGGCAAATTAAGTATTCTTTCACACATAGTTTTTCATGATGCAGTCAGCTATTCTTGACATAATTAATATATTTTCTTCAAATTAACAAATCATTCACAGAATTGCGTGGACGAATTAAAAAGAGCAATGTTATAGGGAGTTTGGAATCTGCTAACGCTGCCCATTACAATTTACCTACCAATAATTTCAAAATGGAGGCTTTGACAATGAACAAATATGAAACAAATAATACGAGTTTTCGTTACCAGCGATAAACGTAAACAATGTCAATAAAATTTCTTACATTTGCATTATTTAAAAAAAAAAAGATTTAAGAAACATTTTATGGAGAGTCTGGACACCAAATAACAAACAATTCAATGCAGAACTTCAACAAGGGCTGACTGAGGTTCAACAACTAGATGCAGAAAATTATAGAATGACAACATGCAAAGAGGCTGAGAAATATATACTTTTATAATGTAAATATAATGTTTAGTAAAGACTTAGAAATTGTATTTTTGAACACAGATTATGGCTTGGACACAATTAAAGAAACAATTATTTTCGGGGCCGTGGCTAGCCAGCCAACATGGCGGACGTGAGCGACTAGAGCTCTGTCTACAATCCCTCTATTATCCTGTAACGCTCCTGCATCCCGAGCCATCTACACATGGGAATCGAGGAGGCGGGCTGATAAATAAACACTGTTGCCGTCGATGACCTGAGGAGCTCGTGGGAATGCGGATCGCTGGCAGAACGAACGTCTGAAGTCTGAGGCTTTGTGCCGCACATTTGTGCGCGAAACGCATTGCTGGGAGGAGCAGCCGAGATTGAGACGACGCTCGAGACTGAGGTAGCACGGGTCTCTGGGTGTGTGGAGGCTTAAGGGCGAGTGTGGAGTATGCCGGAGACCGGCGGAGACATCATGGGCTACATACAGCCCCCTCGTGCCGGCCGCTGAGGAGAACTGGCGGACGGCTGCTGACTGCGCTCCTTGCTGGGAGCAAACGCATGAAAAGCCGGAGCTCCGCGCTCAGAGCCCATGACGCGTCGGGAAGTTCCGGAGGGTGATGCGTAATATCAGGTGAGGAGCTGCACGGGGCAGAGTAAGATAAACCCTGCAGCGACGTGAGAAGTGGACAGGGAGGCGCATCTAGCATACCGTAGAAGGGGACGCAGCGCTGGCACGGTAGGCCTCGCCTGTAGAGGCCAAGCAGATCACATGGCTCAGAGGCCCAAAGAACAGTGCATGAGGGCAGAACGAGGCCTGCCAGGACACAGGGCTTGCTGAACCAGGCCGCAGGGGCATGCGAGTGGTGGGACCGCGACCCGGGTGTGGTCAGTGAGTTGACAACGAAGGAGATCTTTGCAGGCCTGGCAGAGGGTTGTGTTATGCTGGCGCTGCGGTGGGGCTCACGGAATGGGTCGGTGGAGAGCCTGAGTGACACAAGCGAGGGAGTGCGCCGGCAACATGGAGCAGCCACTGCTGTCTACGCCCCCACCTACAGCGTGGTCCCGTGACCCCGGGGGTCGGTTCGGGCCCCGGCCACGGTGATAGTATGTAAAAGTGACACTCTAAGGCACCACAAATATATCTTGGACACCGACTATTCCCTTTAGGGGGGCTCTAACACAGTGGTCTGCAGTCATATGAAGAGACCAGGGCACAGCAGAAAAGACCCATGACAAAGAGGTGCTGGGCTGTGTTTGGTGGGCACCACTGGCGTAGCACCCCCTGGGGCGGCCCCGGACGCGCTGCTCCCCAGCTGAGCCCCATGTGGTCTGTTGGTTGACAGAGGCCCAATGACCAATAACTGACATTGAGGGGTACTATTGCGCTGAACACGGCCGTTGACCCTCCCGTGGATTCCCTTACAGCCACGCGAAGCCGCGACGTAAGACACGCATATATCGCCCGCAGCCAGCGGAACCAGGTGGGACCATTGTCAGGCATTCATCGCAACTTGGCCAGACCTCGCGGCCGTGCTGGCACGCAACACGTGGCCCATGTAGCCATTAGACACATACAGTGAATGCCTTAAGCACAGCAGTTAGCAATGGGCCGGTTAGGCACGAACACCCAACAGACCAACGCACGCACAGGCAGCTCAGAGCCAGTGCGCATGGAGGGGGATGACACCGGCGAAATGCCGCACGCAGCGCTCTCCACCAAGCTGGACTCGGTATTGGTGGCAGTGGGAAAGATAGGGCCGCATTAGACCAGACGAGATCCTCGCTGGAGTCTAAAATTGATAAAGTCACCACTGACTTAACCCTACTACGTGCTGACCACCATAAACTGGCAGAAAAAGTCCACTCGCAGGATCAATCTCTAACGGAGCTGAAACCCATCACCCAAAGCCACACGGCGGCCCTACAAGACCTGCTAAACCGCATGCATGCACTGGAAGACAGAGTTGAGGATGCGGAGGGGCGCTCTCGCCGCAACAATGTCCGGGTGGTGGGCCTCCCGGAAGGAGAAGAGGGGTGCAATCCAGAAGCATACGTTGAACGCTGGCTCAAAGATCTCCTGCCGGCCGGTGCACTGTCGCCGCACTTTGTGGTCGAGAGGGCACACCGGGTACCAGCTCATAAGCCTCGCCCGGGTGCTCACCCGCATCCATTACTCTTCAAACTACTCAACTATAGAGACAGAGATGTGGTACCAGGTGAAACCCGCAAGCTTACAGAAATCAAAGTCCATGGGACCTCGGTTATGCTGTTCCCAGACTACTCGGCACAGGTGCAGCGACATAGGAGCACTTACACTGCGGTAAAGCGTCAACTCCGCGATCTAGAGCTCAGCTACTCCATGTTATTCCCAGCTAGACTGAGAGTGGTCGCGAAAGGTGTGGTCCGCTTCTTTGACTCACCTGCCGAAGTCTGGGATTGGCTGGAGGAGTCGGGACTGTGGACTGGGCCCAGACCACATGCAGAAGATACCCCAAAGGCATATGGCAGAAGGGATCGTCGCCGTGGCAGACGTGGGGGCCCCAAAGATGTGACCTTAGTTTCTGAGGCTCCTGACCCTGAACAGAGGAGAATGGAGAGGCAGGATGCAATACAAGTAGCTGTGACAATCGGAGCTGTGGTGCACCGAGGAGACCAAGATCTGAGTCCATCTGAGTCTGGCTTGATGAACTGGATGATCCGCAACTACCTGCTGTCACGCCGCAGACAGCTGATGACATCATCTGACTGGGAGCAGGCCTCACGAACCGAGGGAGAAACTGAGAACGCAAGTAGTGACTCTATTGACATGCCTTGCTAAGGCATTTGTTTGCTTGCATACACATTGTTAAATAACAACGCTCTAGTCATTAACATGAGTAATGTACACATAGCTTCAACACCAGCGGCGCATGAGCCTCGCATACACTCACAAGTACACGCTGGCCGGGAAGGCTAATAGTAATACTACGATACAGAGGGATAACTAAACCCTAGTTAGCCACACACCACACACACCCATACCAGAAACCATACTGGCAAAGTTGTTGCCATAGTTGGGAACCCCAGTTTGGATGAACGTCACTATCGAGTTCGCCCCCAATAGTTATGAATGTTACTGTTCAAATGTATGCTTTGTTTTTAGCAATGCTATCCCGGAGCACACACACAAGCTTCATGAACTGCCGCGCACTGCTCACGCTAGGTCGTCCTGAACAATGCAATGCCCAGACATGACACAAATTAACGTAGTCACATGGAACGTGTGAGATATGCACACGCCGATGCGCAGATATTCAATATACTCATATCTGCAGCGCCGGTCCACTGGCATCAATCTACTACAAGAAACACACATGACGCACACTGAATTGGAGCACTTGAGCAGGAGATGGAGAGGCCAGGTATACGGTACCATCTACTCGGCTCATGCACGCAGCACCTTAATTTGGATAAGGGCTGGAGTCCCATTTATAAGTGAGGAGGAGGTGATTGACACCGAGGGTAGATATGCATTTGTGAGGGGGCGACTAAATGGTCAAACGCTGTTGGTAGGTTCCATCTATGCCCCGAATGTGGACCAGGCCCCTTTTCTGACTCGCTTAACAGGGACGCTCGCCCAGTGGAGTGGAATGCCGTGGATGTTGGGGGGGTACTTCAATTCGGTGCTTAATGTGCACTTAGATAGATCATTCCCACCCCTCACCAGAATTGCAGCTACATCCAACGCGCAGGTGCTGACAGACTGGCTGGCACACTGGGCGCTACTAGACATATGGCGCACTCTCAACCCAGCTGCGCGGGTCTACTCACATTATTCTGTGGTGCATGGACTACATGTGCGACTCGATCGTTTGGTAGGATCACAAATGCTGTTCCCCCTTGTCCTAAAAATATGATACCTTGGTCGGACGCACTCTGACCATAACCCCCAGCTGTTGCAGCTTGCTTGGTAGGTGGATCGAGCCCCGGTTCCTACATGGCGGCTCCAACCCGCTGCGCTAGAAGACCCAGCCTTTCGCTCATCGCTAGGGACGGCGATCCTTGAATACTTTGAAATTAATGAGGGCGCGGCAGGCGATGCAGCAGTAGAATGGGAAGCATTTAAAGTAACGATGAGGGGACATTGCATGGGAGCCACATGGAATGTGCGTAAGCCACTGTCCGACTCCCTTAAGAAAATAGAAACACAACTGATACAGCATGAACAAACAGGGGAGGGGGTAGGCAGGGACACGAGACGATTAGAGGCGCTGCGTGCAGATCATGCTGAACAACTGGAACGCCTCCGATGTCATAACTATGCAGCACACACGGCTCGAACGCACGCCACTGCTGACCGGGCAGGTAGGATACTCACCTGGCTGAGAAGGCAAGAGCACGCCCGTAAACCGATAGGTGCACTACGGACAGACACGGGGCACATAGTCTATACACAACGTGAAATACACACAGCCATGACACAACATTACGCTCAGCTGTATCAGACTCAAGGGTACTGCAGCGAACAGGGTCTGGAGTTGTTTTTAAGCCTTCTACAACTACCTGCGACGACAGCGGAGCACAGGGAAATACTTATCGAGCAGATCTCATTAGAAGAGATCAGAGATGCTATTACATCCCTGGCCACGGGGACCGGATGGGCTGCCAGCAGAATATTAAAAGGCGTACCAGGTATCACTCGCACAGCGCCTCCATGCCCTGTATATAGCCGCTGCAGAGGGGCGACAACTCCCTCCCTCCCTGCGGGAAGCACACTTGGTGTCACTACTAAAACCCGATAAAGACCCCATGGAGGTGGGCTCATACAGACCCCTTGCTCGGCTTAATACCGATTATAAGATACTAGCAAAGGTCTTGGAAGATAGGCTAGTGCAGGTGGTTCCCACGTTGATTCACACGGACCAGAACTGCTTCGTGCCGTCTCGTAGTACTTACCTTAACCTGCGCCGCTTCTTCAGGATAGCGGCCGACTCTGTGCATTCTTGGCCGAGGGCTGGTTGTCTCATACTGGACCTCGAGTAGGCCTTCGATTCCCTAGAGTGGGATTATCTATTCGCAGCGCTCGAGAAATACAACCTTTATGAAAAACGAAATCCCCCCATAATCCCTCCAGGAGGGCGGTGTAATCATGCCAGTTGATTTAATGGGTTGTATGGTGGGATTTCGTTTTTCATAAACAAGTGTCACCTGGTGGAATTATGTGTTCAAATGCAGTGGGTTCTGGGAATTGTAGGAATGAGGCAGATGGAGGTGCATATAATTGGTCATTTAATGGGGGAGGGGTTACATTCGGCGATTTGAAAAAGGAAGTTAGACACGAGCGAGTGTGAGAATGTACTCGTGAGAGGTTGGAACAAGCAAGAAATAACGTGGATATGTATTACAGGTATGGGAGTATTTCAGTCAAGCTCTCTTCCTACGGGGATGGTTGCATTCGAGTACATGGTGGGTGGAGAATGGTTCTTTTTGCGTTAGAAAGAGAAGTTTATGATTAATGAGGGGGGAGAATTTTTGGAAGAAGCCCCACAGGTATGATTATATAATTAGAGGGAGAACGTTGGTCATGGTAACAATTACATATATGGATTAAGCAAAACTGAAGTTTTAGTATCTGATGCGTGGTGAAGTCTAAATACAGGATCTAATGTCGATGTTTGATATTTGTAGTGAACCCCTGACGAAGGGCGATGAAATTAGCCCAAAATGCATTGGGAAGATCATACTACTGAGGATGAGTCTTGTATATTTCCTGCTTCGGAAAAAGGTCCGGATGGACATATCCGCAGTATCAGAAACGTAAATAAATGTAATGGCTCTCTTGTGACAAAGCAAAATGGAATGAACATGTGGATCATTGGATTATCGTAAAATAAATGTGTTTGAAAAGGATAAAAACATAAGCATCTTTATTACAAAGAAATCACGCTGTGCGTCCGGGATGGGAGTGGAGTTCCGCTCCCTTTATTTTGAAGTGGGTGCACTTGCCAGGCCGACATGGCAGTATCAAACTGCACACAGACACTGCAGTGGCAGGTCTGAGAACCTTTTACAAGGCTTCTTGTGTAGGTGGCACAATGCTGCAGGCCCACTAGCAGCATTTGACTTACAGGCCCTGAGCACATACAATGCACTGTACTAGGGTCTTAGTAGTACGTCAAACAAGCCAATCATGGAAACACCAATCCATATTCACAATTTACAGAGGGAGCACTTGCACTTTGGCACTGAATAGCAGTGGCAAAGTGCCCAAAGCTATCTAGACCAGCAAAACGAAGTCCAACACACAGTATAAATACATAAGGCAAAGGCAAAAAATTCAGGGGAAACCCACGCCAAGGATGCCAGGTTTAACAGTGATGAAGCAAGTAATAAGGTCTTATCTCACAGCAGCAGTAAAGTGATCCTATCCGTAACCGTACCAGTAAAAGAGAGTAAGGAGATCTTACTTTTCGGAGCATGCTGCAGTGTATCCTTTTGCAATGTTAGTGAACGCCAGAAGTGGCATATTCTACGGAGCCTGTATAATGCATGTTAATGAAAAAGAAGGGGGACAAAGTACTGCATTGCTCTGGTACCAAAAAATGTGGATCTGTATTGAAGATGATACCAGGACTAAAGGGAGCAAGTAGTAACCATCAAAACGTGAATCAGGTTGAGGAGGGGCACAATTACTTAGACATTTAATGTTATAATAGTAATTGTGTGGAGGTTGATATTGAGTGGTATTATGGTCCTGAATATTTTAGTGTATTTTAATATGAGTAATAGAAAAAGTTCACTATAATTGTCAGTGTCTTAACAGGAAGGGATAGATCTGCGCTGTTTTGTATAGGCGAGCTGTGAAAGTAGAAGATAGAGAGTAAGCCACAAACAGTTGTGAAAATATGGATAAGACCAAGTAGAGAAAGGAAATTAATGCATTAACATAATTCTAGAGAAAGCAAATCAATAAATTATCATAATTATAATGACAAAAGTCCCTCTAATAATATTTTCCATATACATAGTACATCCTGCCAGGTGAAACGTAATTTATGCTCAAGATCAGTAGACATGAACATGTTATGAGAGATCACAGTTGGTTTTTGATGACTGTCTGTCCATGATGCTATAGAAAGTCACAGTTGTTATTTGGTGACACTCTATTAAAGATGTTGTATATTAACACATTGTGTACATCACAGTGTGTACATGATTTGTGACTTTAATCAGCAAACATTGCAAAGATAAGGAGATGATGAAGCATATGTTATTAACAAATATACAGATGAGAATAGCCCTTTATATATGTTCTTAAGAAATGTACCCATCTGGCTTGTTCTTTATGCGACAAAATAGGAGAGTTAATGGGAATAGGATTATATTGTTGTGATGCTGCATGATAGGTTAGTCGGATATTAGGAGCATATATAATTCCTGATCTTGATTAAGGCCCTTGTTTAATGCACATTGCTTAATGATCCACTTCACGTCATTCTAGCACAATGTTAGTGTTCTATCTCCACTTCTGGGATTGCTCTTAGCTGTTTCTAGTTCATGAAATGTAAGCAAAATGTTATCAAGAGCAGAATGCATTTTGTTGTAGTGACTTGCTAGCGGATAAGACTCATCGTGGTGGTCTATGGCTCTGACTTGTTCTTGTAAACATTCATTGAGACTACTAACAGTGCTGCCACTATAGATTAGTGAACAGTGGCTGACAATAATAGAAGTCAAATACTCGGTATTGATGTGTATGAAATCTAATATTTATTTTTTTCTATTACCAATGCATTTGAATTCTAGTGTCTTGTCCATAGCATAATGGCACATGTTACAATTTCTACATTTGTAACAAAACAGCTGGTTTCGGAATAAGACAAGAACTTTATCTTGTATTGATGTTGGGTTGTAAAAAGCTGTGACACAAGGGTTTTCCTTTTTCAATAGCCTACTTGCAATTTATAAGGCATAATAATTTATAAGGTGTTGTCAAGTGTCAAAATGTGCCAATGTTTAAGTATAATTTTATACATTTCACTACTGTAAGAGTTGTACGGAGTAATGAATCGTGGAGTTCTCAGTACTGTGTATTTGTTTAAGGAGACGTTTGGCTCTCTGTACTTGTGAGAGTTTCTTTTCGTTGTCCCCTGGTGACCTTATCTTGTGACAGAAATCACTCAGAATAGCAAAAATGTATAAATGAATGCTTAAATTATTCTCAGCCACTGATGATAATTCTGGGCTTCATTTCGCTCTGTCGGTTTTTCTTCACTCTGTCTTTACAGACAGGGACCAACCATATGCAAATTGGAGCAAGAGCAGCCCCAGACACGAGAAGAGAAAAGAGATGGAGGGAAAGCTTAATTTAATTGGAGTGGCTGGGAAACTCCTGAAATACCACTGATGAATGCCAAATTTGGATTACCAGGACCTAATCATGAGACCCAAAGATCATATTGAGTACCATTGAGTTGGGTAACAATAAACATCTGTTATTTAGCGCCAAGATGCCCCTTTGGGGGTGAATGTGCACTTTACAAATACACATGTTAAGTTATATTCAAGACCAGCCTTCTCCTTATTGTAATTGTAATTGCATTTATTTAGCCCTTAGTACCCCTGATGAGGCATTGAAGCGCTTTTTCAGCGAGTAGCACGCTACTCCGGAACCTAAAAAGGATTAGTGGTGAATTAGTGTAATGAAATATGAAATTAATTTGAGTGGTGGACATGTTATTCTGTTATTTGGATTGAAAAGGATAGAGGAGGGATAGAAGAGGGAAGGGTTTGCATTTATATAGCGCTTGCTACCCTTGATGAGGTGTTGAAGTGCTTTTCGGCAAGTAGCAAGCAGTGCTGAGCAGTGTACAGTGCTGAGCCACAGTGATTTTCCTGGTTTATTAATGGGTTAATCATAACCTCTCTCCAATTCTGCCACATACTTTAAAACTTTGTTTGTCACATCGTACAGAATATGGCCATGAGCCAATGTCATGCAGTGCATTCTGAATAGTGGCTCCCTGGCGGCGAGATGCTGTTTCTGGCAGTTTCTGAATAGAGCATAATAGGCCACTGATTGTTCTGAGAACTAGTACAGAATATGCCCAAGTACAAAATGCACAACAACATGGCATTGATGCTGTAGTGCCTGCAGAGCCACACAGTATAAAAAACATCTCAATGAGGTGATTATGTATGGCCCGCATGATGTTTTCATACCTTTTGTGGTCAAGGTTCTTTAGAATGGCAAAAAACATTAAAAAGAAAAAGTCCCCTGCAGGCACATACCAATCAATATTTCAGACAAACTTAAAAACCATAGGGGCAGCTTCACAAAGAGCAGCTTGATAAGGTTGGTAACATCCTACTGTAAGTTTCCTCTTAAAGTTGCAGTAGATTTCCTTTCGGGGGTTCACAAAGAGGCCTAATAATCCTGCCAGTCTATGGGCTATGGAGGTGACGAGGAACACTTTTATCTCCCAAAATTTATTCCTGTGTAATTTCCACTTGGTGAACATATGTGCATTTTTATCATTAACATTTTTTTTACTTTTCTCTGCAAAAAAATATTTTCTGTTGTCTAAAGTGGAAAGGAACTATTTTCTACCTTTAAAGCAAATTAATTGGAAACTACCTACAAAATGTTTGTGAATGGACACAAAGTTACCGGTTTATGGATGTTCATTGTGTTTTACAGAACCCCGATCCAACCCTTCTTAATACCACATTTCATTCATCCAACCCTGAACATATGATGGTGGAAAATACAGCACAAGCAGGTTTTCTACCATTGTCAGTTCCGTTTGCACTTTGATAAAATCACCACTTCTTATTCTGGCAACCAAATGTGCACATTCCATGTGAAATAGTTTTTTTTACAAACCTAAGTCCCACTTAGATGCTTAAAAACCTTTCGTAATTTAGACCCTATTTTTTCTAATTTTGCTGCAAGGACAGTTGCTGACTATTGCACTTTTCATTGATGCTAGAGCGAAAGTGAAATCTTATCTTACATGAAAGCTCGTTAAGTCAGTGTGAGAAATTGGGTTGTTGGTTGAAGGGAGTGTTAGCCCTTCTCAAGCAACTTCCACAATCCTATGTTAAAACATCACTACATTAAGCTGTGCTTAATCCTCTTGTAGTTTAGCACAAAAGCAGTCAGGCTTAACTTAGAGGCAATGTGTAATGTATTTATGCAGCACACAAACAATAATAAAGTGAAAACCCAAGAAAAATCCCACACCAATTTAGAAAAAAAGAGTAACATTTTTATAAATTATTTGGCACCAAAATGTCAAAAATCAAATTAGTAGAACCTTAGATATGTAATTTTATATAGAAATAGTGCTTATAAACAAAAAAACACCCATTGTGGTTATCTGGTTGTGCAGGACCGGGCTAAAGTCACACGTTCAGGCCAGCTATGATGAAGCTTGGACCAGATACAGGGACCAGGTTAGGCCAGCTAAGAATTGTACCTTATGTCCTTAACGGAGGGTGTTGCGCCGTGCAGCAAAGGTTCTGAGGAGAGGTGCAGGGCCCTGCTTCAAGATGCGTCACGCTGTGTAGGTTCTGAAGAGGAGCTATGAGGGCTGCGAAGGGAGGTTTATGTGGAGTTGCATCGCACTGCATCAGTTCCAAAGAGGAGCTGCGAGGGCTTTGATGCGAGGTCCACATTGAGTTGCATCTCCCTGCGTTGGTTCTGATGAGGAGCTGCACGGGCTTCGTTGGGTTGCTTCATGCTTCATCAGTTCTGATTGGAACCACAGCTGGGCTGGCAGAGCACCTTTGTCCCCACATCCAAGGGTCCAGGACCGGGGAGGCACAACTTGAGGGGTTAGGAGTCACAACAGACAGAGTTCAGGTGCACGTTCAAGATGGTCGGGAAGCCAGCCAACTACCCCTTGGAGTCACTCTGGTGGTTCTTGGTTCAAGATGCAGGTCCAGTCCTTTTTGCTCAGGTATCAGGGCAGCAGAGCAGTGGAGCAGCTGGGCAGTCTTTCTTCTGAGTCTTCCACAGACACAGACGTGAGCAGAAGAGTTGCTTTAAGGTTCCCCATTTTATATCTGGTGCTTTTTTTGAAGTGGGAGAAATTTCTGAAGGCTTTCCCCCACAGAAGTGTCTGGAATTCCACCCTCGCTCTAGCTCCAGCCTGGCTACTGGCACAACAGGCTAGTGTGAAGTCCTTTGCATGTGTGCTGAGGAAGCCCCATTGAATTGCACGTGTGGCAGGTGACAGCTCCACCCTCTCATCCTGCCAGAGATGGCCCAGCCTGCCAACACCCAGACTCTCAATTGTGTAGCTGTCTAGGAGGAAGACACAGAGATCAACTGCCAGCTACATCAAGTCATGTGACACAGGTTCAGGTTGCAGACACCAAATGGTTAGGACAACAAAATGACACATTTCTTAAAGTGGTATTTTCAAAATCATGACTTAAAATCCGACTTTACCAATTAAAATTGCTCAGACACCAAACTTGACTTTCCTACCTGTTCCCAATCAAACGTTATCATTTATTAAATGTAAACCCAATGATCTCTTAGGAGAGAGGTAGGCCTTGCAGTAGTGAACAATAAATTTGGGAGTTTTTCACTACGAGGGCATGTAAAACTTAAAAGGACTTGTCTAGCTTTTTAAATAAAATGCACCCTGCCCTGTGGGATGTTCAGGGCCTACCCAGGGTTGACTTATATGTATTTAAAATGAAGGTTTGAGCCTGGCAAAAGGTTTCTTTTTCCAAGTCAAAATGGCGGATTAAGCTTGCATACACAGGCTGCAATGGTAGGCTTGAGACATGTTTAAAAAGGCTACTTAGGTGAGTGACACAATCAGTGCTGCAGGCTCATGTGTAACATTTAATTTACAGGACCTGGGTACATGTAAGACTTACAAGTAAATTGAATGTGGCAATTGGGTGTAAGTCAATTTTGCCTTGTCTAAAGGAGAGAGCACAAACACTGGAGCACTGGTTAGCAGTGATAAAGTGTACAGAGTTCTAAAGCCAATAGAAATGGGTTCAGAAAACAGGAGGGGTAAAGGGAAAAACTTTGGGGGTGACCCTGTAGAGAGGGCCAAGTCTTACATGACCCCCCTACAGTTAAAAGCCAGGGTAGACTAATCAATACTCCCGGCTAAGGTGATAGAACGTGGACAAAGGCCCTCTAATGCACTGGAACTTGTCTGTTTTATGCCACTCTGAACTCAGTTGGAGGCCTCTGTGTACACTCTCCTGACCCATGTGCAACCCTTCTCCTCATCTGTTGCTCCATCTGTGCAGCTCCTAACCTTAACTTGCTAGCAGATGCATCACAATAGGCAGAGAGTACCACCATGGCCAAGAAAGTAATGTGGTCCACTCTGCCCCTTGGATCAGACTTCTGTCCCCAACCCAAGGCAAATTCTGCCCATAAGGACAGCAACCAACAAAGGCCACTGGCAGTTGTCAGTCTCAAGAGTTAAAGCTCTTCTTTTTGTTTTTATTAAAGTTAAAGCCCCAGGCCATCTGGAGTCCTCTGACATCTGAGGATTCTCAGAGTGGGTGCAACAACCCTGGGTGTTAGGTACCCTTTTCCACTCTCCTTCCGACCAGTTCAAGGGGGGTATCTTGAGACTGGCCTTTCAGTCCAGGGTCTGTACCATGAGGCTGAACAGGTACAGGGGTGAGTCTTTCTTCACTCTGCCCCTCCATCTGGGCCTCTGTACCCTCTGGCTGGGACTAGCACCCCTGAGAACTGAACTTACAGGCTATCCTAGCTGGCCAGCCCTCCTAGCTCACCTGGCACTGAGGACAGCTATTCCCCAAACTTCAATCAATTGGCATCTGGGGATAAACTATGAACCTCCTCTGGGTCAAATCCCTACCCCATACCAAGGATATCAGAGGTCATGGGGATATCATGGGGTGGAAGAAGTCCTGCTCCTGGCCTTCAGTTATCCTACATGCCTGTCCAGTGTACTCCTCTGGAGAAACCAGCATTTCCACTGCCAAGGTTTGGCTGGCCCCGGTGTTCCTCAGAGCAATGACAGGGATCCCATTCACTTTGACCTGGTAAAAGTGATGACTCCCACCCTCAGGGATCACCAGCTCACCCTCTGAGTCTACCTCCCAACTAAGGGAGACTAGGGCATGTCCTATAACCTGCCCCTGGGGAATACTTATCCCTAAGACCACATTGGCCACCTCTGTATAGCTCCCATCAGTGGGTGGTTTCTTAGGACAGTGTCCCCCTTCTTGTGTCCTAGCTAAGAACAATCAAAGCACCTGGGTTGGAAATGGGGTACCTGGGCCACTGCCGACCAGACCCTTCTCTCTGTTTCTCAAAAGGGGCATGGGAACCCTTTCCTTCCACTTTATTCTGGGACTTGCCTGTGTCTCCATGGACAACCCCACTCATTCAGCTGAGGGGAACCTGAACCACCTTTCTTGTGATCACTCCCAGGTACATTCTTATGGAACCTGGTATGGAGCCAGAGGTCTGCCTCCTTAGCAAGCTCCCTGAGGCCAGTGAGCTGACTTTCCACTAGGTGTTGGTGCAGCTCTGGAAAACAATTACTGCACATGTGCTCGCGTGCAAACACATTGTACAACCCCTGGTAATCCATTACATCACTGCCCTTCACCCAACCATCCAGTGCCTTGCAAACGTGCTCCACATAATCAACCCAGGACTGTTGGGGTTGTCACTAAACTACTGCCTATACTTCTCCGAGGTAAGCCCATACTTCCAGGTGAGAGTGTTTTTCATGAGGGGATACCTCATCCTGCCTCCTTTCCCTGGGGCTAACAGGGCATTCCTCCCTTCGTTGGGAAGGTGCCTCCAGAGACTGGCCCCCCAGTCCTCTTCAGGGACCCTGTGCATCTCTAGGGCAACCTCATGGGCCTCAAACCATTTATCTAATGTTGCCCCCCACAACAAAATTAGGCACCATTTCCTTTGGAATGTGGACCCACTTGTCTCTAGTGGCCACTGGGGTATTGCTGCCACCATTGCTGCTGGGTTCTGTTTGCTTCGGTTTTAGTTCCAGCTCCCTCAGTCTCCCCTCATGAGCTAGCCTCTTTTCCCTCAGAACCAGCCTCTTTTCCTCCAGAGCCAGCTTCTCCTCCAATAGAAGCATGGCCAGCTGAAGTCTGCACTCCTCTTCAGCCATCCCATCTGCCAGTTCTTCAGGGGACATGCTGTGGGAGGACATACTGCTCCTTGCGTCAGCAGAGATCTCCTCTCCTGTGGGCAAGTTGTCCTCCTCTTCAGGATGTTGCAGCTCAGGCTCTATGCCCAAACCCTCATCAACTTCATCCAAGTCCAATCACTCCTCCTCAGGATTGTTATCATCTTGCTACTTTGGTGTGGTCTGCATCCTTTTGACCTCTTCATAGGCACAGAGGGCTATCTGGAGGTGAAACCTTGTGGTCCTCTTACCAGCCGTCATCCCCCTCTTCTTGCAGAGCCTCTGCAGCTGAGCCCTGCTGATGTTATCAATGTTAAGCAGCTCCATCTCCAGTGTAGATTAAAAAGTGGTGGAAAAACTTACATTTGGAAAAGGGACAAAAATAGCCAATCAGAAACTAAGGAGAATTTAAAAAGAGGTCAACTCTGGCGTCAAATTATTTATCTGGGATTTTAGTGTTCCAATATTCACGGTATGGCACTGCACAAACACAAGTACTGTATCCCACCACTAAACACCAATGTGAGAAATTGGGTTGTTGGTTAAGGGGTGTTAACCCTGCTCACCCAATAGCTACAATCCAAATCAGGGTGAACTACAAAAAGTCACTAAATTTACCTGTGCTTAATCCTCTGGTAGCGTGAAACAAAAGCAGTCAGGCATAATTTCGAGGCAATGTGGAAAGTATTTATGCAGATCGCACAAACAGTAATAAAGTGAAATCACAACACAAGAAAAACCCCACATCAATTTAGAAAAATAGTTTAAAATATAATAAATTATTTGACACCAAAACGACAAAAATCCAATCAGTAGAACCGTAGATATGCAATTTTAAAGGTTTAAGTAAAATTAATACTTAAAAACACAAAGCGCCTACTGTGGGTATCTGGTTGTGCCGGACCAGGGCAAAGTCACAAGTTCAGGCTGACCCGAATGGAGTGCGGGCTGGATACAGGGACCTGGTTATGCGCACTGAGAACTGTACCTTAAGTCCTTGATGCGTGGCGTTGTGCCGCACAGTGGCCGTCCCAAGGAGTGATGAGGGTCCTGCATCGAGATGCGTCACGCTGTGTCAGTTTGGAAGAAGAGCTGTGAGGGCTGCGATGGAAGGTTCACGTTGAGTTGTGTCATGGTTCGTCACTTCCAAAGAAGAGCTGCGAGGCCTGTAATGTGAAGCCTGCATTTATTTGCGCCACGCTGCGTCGATTCTGATAAGGAACACCTTTATCCCCGCTCTGAAGGGCCCAGAACTGGGGAGGCACCATTTGGGGGATTAGGACTCAACTGCAGCCAGAGTACAGGTACAGGATCAAGATGGTTGGAGTCTTTTCTCTCCATGAGGCTCTGATCAAGAGGTCACCCAACTGGCCCTTGGAGTAACTCTGGTGGTCCTGGGTTCAAGATGCAGGTCCAGTCCTTCTTCCTCAGATATTGTAAAGTCCATATTAAATTGTCTAACCATATTATATAGTCCAAATGATATCTATTAAATGAACTGATTTTATGTGTTGTGATCATTTCCTAAACATGATGCAGCATTTGTTTTTTAAATGGGAAATAGACTCTGTTGATTGTTGCAGTTTTGTAGGGTGCACCTCTGATTAAAGTGTTGTCCCCTCTTTTTTCAACTGTGTTCGCTGACTCACTGTGCGCTATTGTCTATGACTATATAACTGTTGATTTGTATAATAAACACTTATGGCCTCAGAAAGGTAACATACTTTTCAATAATTTACACTTTTGACGTTTATTACATTAGCCTATTCACAAAATCCAAGTGTAAGTTACTAATAAATAAACGGTAGTAACACAGCACCACATATGGCCAACTACTGGTACTGCAACACCCTCCCATGGAAAATAATGGAGGTAAGGACTTAATGCAACAATATTTGTATTTAAATAATTAAAATACAACTAAATTAATTTAATTGATTCTATACATTTCTGTTCATCACTTTCATTAATTAATTAATGCATATTAAATATATATATATATTTTCTTTAGTTCTGAATTAATTTTTTTAATAAACTTCCCAAAAATATTTTTAAGTTAATTTTAAATATTTCCATTATTTAAAGATGTATTTCAAAATTAAGTTAACACTGCTATATAATTGTATGTTTCTGTTCTAAATATAAAATGAATATATAAAATGGATTTACATTAATATTTAATATACCAATATTTTACTATTTATTTTTTAGCTAATTTCTTTTTTTAAATGTTCCCTATACTAAACCACAGGGAGACTCAGCAGTTGCAGTGGAGATGTCTGCATAGTAAAGTACAGGAAAAAATAAAAAGTTTATTTGACACAAAAATATATATTTGAAATATTTTTATGGTATATATTAAGGTAAATTTGTTTAAAAATTTATTTTAAATGCCAAATAAAAATACTACAGCACTATTCATTTAGTTTTGCAATAAAACTTTAATAAATGGAAATGTATTAAATGCGAATAGCCCAAATTAGTAAATTACGCAAAAGTGTAAGTCACCTTTGCTAATCAGGCCCTTTAAAAAGTAAATTGCTCCTTGACACCTTAGTGAAAGGAATAATTCAGCATCAGAGGATCACATGAAAAGAATGACAAAATGATACATTTAAAATCACATAGTAAAATCAGCCAAAAGAGACAAAATCAAACAGCGTAAGAAATAGCTATATAAGGTGACCTCCAGGCATGTCCTGTCCCCTTTAATTAAGCACCAGAGGATTTTAAGTGAGGCCTGCTACTAGGCAAATTAAGTATTCTTTCACACATAGTTTTTCATGATGCAGTCAGCTATTCTTGACATACCTAATATATTTTCTTCAAATTAACAAATCATTCACAGAATTGCGTGGACCAATTAAAAAGAGCAATGTTATAGGGAGTTTGGAATCTGCTAACGCTGCCCATTACAATTTACCTACCAATAATTTCAAAATGGAGGCTTTGACAATGAACAAATATGAAACAAATAATACGAGTTTTCGTTACCAGCGATAAACGTAAACAATGTCAATAACATTTCTTACATTTGCATTATTTAAAAAAAAAAAGATTTAAGAAACATTTTATGGAGAGTCTGGACCCCAAATAACAAACAATTCAATGCAGAACTTCAACAAGGGCTGACTGAGGTTCAACAACTAGATGCAGAAAATTATAGAATGACAACATGCAAAGAGGCTGAGAAATATATACTTTTATAATGTAAATATAATGTTTAGTAAAGACTTAGAAATTGTATTTTTGAACACAGATTATGGCTTGGACACAATTAAAGAAACAATTATTTTCGGGGCCGTGGCTAGCCAGCCAACATGGCGGACGTGAGCGACTAGAGCTCTGTCTACAATCCCTCTATTATCCTGTAAGGCTCCTGCATCCCGAGCCATCTACACATGGGAATCGAGGAGGCGGGCTGATAAATAAACACTGTTGCCGTCGATGACCTGAGGAGCTCGTGGGAATGCGGATCGCTGGCAGAACGAACGTCTGAAGTCTGAGGCTTTGTGCCGCACATATGTGCGCGAAACACATTGCTGGGAGGAGCAGCCGAGATTGAGACGACGCTCGAGACTGAGGTAGCACGGGTCTCTGGGTGTGTGGAGGCTTAACCCTGTTGGTGCTTGCGTCGGCCAATGGCCGACGCAAGCACTACCTCCCTGGTGCTGCGCACGTCCATTGGACGTCACCAGGGAGGGCAATAATAAATCGTCCGGTGCATCGCACCGGATTTATTTATTTTTTAAATTTTTACTGGGGGAGACGCGGAAGGCTTTCCTCGTCTTCCCCCGCCCCCCCTCCCGCCCATCTGTGACGTCAGCGCGCCGCGAGGCGCTCTGACGTCACTGATTTCCCCACCGGAGCCGGACAGCAGCAGGTAAGGCCGCGCTCGACTCCGATGGGGAAATCTGGCTGGAAACAGCCTCCCCAGCTTTCAGGGAGGCCTCGTTTGAAAGGGGAGAGTCTCCCCTTTCAAACGAGGCCTTCCTGAAAGGGTTTCCTGGCCAGGAAACCCCACTAGACACCAGGGATGCCTTTGGGGGGGTCGGCCCTCGTGGTGATGGGTCGCCCCCCCCCCCGGGGCACATTTTAAAATTTATTTACCTGGTTTTTCCCTGGGGGGCGCGATCGCTCTCTAAAAAAAAAAAAAAAAAGGCATTTTTTTTTTTAAATGGCGGCGATATTGGCAGGGGGTCGGTCCTTCTGCTCAGTGGCCGACCCCCTGTGGGCATAAATGCCAACATTTTAGAAGAGCAAAGTGGGAGATTGGGAAAAAAATAGGGAGAATGGGGCCTGAATCGGGTTACTGTCATGTATGGGCTTAGCAAGTGTGCTGCTGCAGGATCGGACATTTGAAACTCAAATACACGTTTTGCAGTATTATACCTCTATTTGTATCTCATGTATCATGCACACCTGTCACTTTTTCCTCTTGGAACGTATGCCTCTTTGTATCTGGTTTGTTTTTGTTAGTTGCACAATTGTCACCTTTCCTCATGTAATGTAACGCTTGCTTTTGTATTATGCTCACGTGTAACCGACTCCTCATGTAATGTTACTGTTCCTATTGTGAAGCGCTCTGACACCTTCGGGTAAAGTCCGCGCTATATAAAAACGCATAAATAAATGAATAAATGGAGTGCAATGGCAGGCAGAAAGAGGGTGATGCAAGTGTTGTGCACTGGCCTGCAGGAGCAGGTTGCTGGCAGTGCATACACCACGTTACACAATACCAAGCCCTGTCAGCTGAAACCCCCGAGTAATCGGGTTTTGCTTGAAGGAATCGGGAGGCGGGAGACTAGCCTTGAAATCGGAAGTCTCCCGCCTGAATCGGGAGGGTTGGCATGTCTGCCTGTGGGGGCAATTATGTACATAATTATGGGGGCCACAATCTGCTCCCAGGGGAGCCATAGGCATGCACGTAACAAAGTGCATATAATGTAAAGAGGTTAGTGGGTTACTGCTTCTGTGCCAGCTTTATGTTTTTTTTGCCCAGTCTTTCATCATCTAATCTTGTGAAAAGGGTTCATTTGGCAATTTTGAAGTTGCCTCAATACGTTTTTGGCCCTTGCCTGTCGCGGGTACTTGGGCCTCCCACACGAGTGAGGCACCATTTTTATCGGGAGACCTTGGGGAACACTGGGTGGTAGGAAATGCGTGTCTGCCCGGCGATGCCACAACTTTCCCACACAAAAATGTGTGGAAAAAGTGATTTTTTCAGCTAAATTTGAGGTTTGCAGGGGATTCTGGGTAAGAAAACGTTGGGGGATCCCCGCAAGCCATACCTCCCTGGAACCACCCGGGTGTCTAGTTTTCAGAAATGTGTGGGTTTGATAGGTTTCCCTAGCTGGCCGCCGAGCACGGGGCCAAAACCGGAGGTGACCCCCTTGCAAAACCAGGTTGTTTTGTGATAGGCAATTTTAATGTCACCTCAATACGTTTTGGGCCCTAGCCTGTCGCGGGTACTTGGGCCTCCCACACGAGTGAGGCACCATTTTTATCGGGAGACCTTGGGGAACACTGGGTGGTAGGAAATGCGTGTCTGCCCGGCGATGCCACAACTTTCCCACACAAAAATGTGTGGAAAAAGTGATTTTTTCAGCTAAATTTGAGGTTTGCAGGGGATTCTGGGTAAGAAAACGTTGGGGGATCCACGCAAGCCATACCTCCCTGGAACCACCCGGGTGTCTAGTTTTCAGAAATGTGTGGGTTTGATAGGTTTCCCTAGCTGGCCGCCGAGCACGGGGCCAAAAACCGGAGGTGACCCCTTGCAAAACCAGGTTGTTTTGTGATAGGCAATTTTAATGTCACCTCAATACGTTTTGGGCCCTAGCCTGTCGCGGGTACTTGGGCCTCCCACACGAGTGAGGCACCATTTTTATCGGGAGACCTTGGGGAACACTGGGTGGTAGGAAATGCGTGTCTGTCCGGCGATGCCACAACTTTCCCACACAAAAATGTGTGGAAAAAGTGATTTTTTCAGCTAAATTTGAGGTTTGCAGGGGATTCTGGGTAAGAAAACGTTGGGGGATCCACGCAAGCCATACCTCCCTGGTACCACCCGGGTGTCTAGTTTTCAGAAATGTGTGGGTTTGATAGGTTTCCCTAGCTGGCCGCCGAGCACGGGGCCAAAAACCGAGGTGACCCCCCTTGCAAAACCAGGTTGTTTTGTGATAGGCAATTTTAATGTCACCTCAATACGTTTTGGGCCCTAGCCTGTCGCGGGTACTTGGGCCTCCCACACTAGTGAGGCACCATTTTTATCGGGAGACCTTGGGGAACACTGGGTGGTAGGAAATGCGTGTCTGCCCGGCGATGCCACAACTTTCCCACACAAAAATGTGTGGAAAAAGTGATTTTTTCAGCTAAATTTGAGGTTTGCAGGTGATTCTGGGTAAGAAAACGTTGGGGGATCCACGCAAGCCATACCTCCCTGGAACCACCCGGGTGTCTAGTTTTCAGAAATGTGTGGGTTTGATAGGTTTCCCTAGCTGGCCACCAAGCACGGGGCCAAAAACTGAGGTGACCCCCCTTGCAAAACCAGGTTGTTTTGTGATAGGCAATTTTAATGTCACCTCAATACGTTTTGGCCCCTAGCCTGTCGTGGGTACTTGGGCCTCCCACACGAGTGAGGCACCATTTTTATCGGGAGACCTTGGGGAACACTGGGTGGTAGGAAATGCGTGTCTGACCGGCGATGCCACAACTTTCCCACACAGAAATGTGTGGAAAAAGTGATTTTTTTCAGCTAAATTTGAGGTTTGCAGGGGATTCTGGGTAAGAAAACGTTGGGGGATCCACGCAAGCCATACCTCCCTGGTACCACCCGGGTGTCTAGTTTTCAGAAATGTGTGGGTTTGATAGGTTTCCCAAGCTGGCCGCCGAGCACGGGGCCAAAACCGAGGTGACTCCCTTGCAAAACCAGGTTGTTTTGTGATAGGCAATTTTAATGTCACCTCAATATGTTTTGGGCCCTAGCCTGTCGCGGGTACTTAGGCCTCCCACACCAGTGAGGTACCATTTTTATCGGAAAACTTTGGGGAACGCGGGGTGGGTGGAATTTTGTGGATCCACGCAGATTCCAGAACTTTCCACCACAGAAATGTGAGGAAAATGTGGGGTTTTTTACAATATTTTAGGTTTGCAAGGGATTCTGGGTAGCAGAACCTGGTGAGAGCCTGCCAAGTCACCCCATCCTGGATTCCCCTGGGTGTCTAGTTTTCAAAAATGTATAGGTTTCCTAGGTTTCCCTAGGTGCCGGCAGAGCTAGGGTTCAAAATCTACAGCTAGGCACTTTGTTGAAAAAGGGTCCGTTTTCACTGCGAAAATGTGGTGTGTCCACGTTGCGTTTTGGGCCGTTTCCTGTTGCGGGTACTTAGGCCTCCCACACAAGTGAGGTACCATTTTTCTCAGAAGACTTTGGGGAACGCGGGGTGGGTGGAATTTTGTGGATCCACACAGATTCCAGAACTTCCCACCACAGAAATGTGAGGAAAATGTGTTTTGTTTTACAATATTTTAGGTTTGCAAGGGATTCTGGGTAGCATAACCTGGTGAGAGCCAGCCAAGTCACCCCATCCTGGAGTCCCCTGGGTGTCTAGTTTTCAAAAATGTATAGGTTTCCTAGGTTTCCCTAGGTGCCGGCAGAGCTAGGGTTCAAAATCTACAGCTAGGCACTTTGTTGAAAAGGGTCCGTTTTCAGTGCGAAAATGTGGTGTGTCCACGTTGCGTTTTGGGCCGTTTCCTGTCGCGGGTACTTAGGCCTCCCACACAAGTGAGGTACCATTTTTCTCGGAAGACTTTGGGGAACGCGGGGTGGGTGGAATTTTGTGGATCCACGCAGATTCCAGAACTTTTCACCACAGAAATGTGAGGAAAATGTGTTTTGTTTTACAATATTTTAGGTTTGCAAGGGATTCTGGGTAGCATAACCTGGTGAGAGCCAGCCAAGTCACCCCATCCTGGAGTCCCCTGGGTGTCTAGTTTTCAAAAATGTATAGGTTTCCTAGGTTTCCCTAGGTGCCGGCAGAGCTAGGGTTCAAAATCTACAGCTAGGCACTTTGTTGAAAAAGGGTCCGTTTTCACTGCGAAAATGTGGTGTGTCCACGTTGCGTTTTGGGCCGTTTCCTGTCGCGGGTACTTAGGCCTCCCACACAAGTGAGGTACCATTTTTCTCGGAAGACTTTGGGGAACGCGGGTGGGTGGAATTTGTGGATCCACGCAGATTCCAGAACTTTCCACCACAGAAATGTGAGGAAAATGTGTTTTTTTTTACAATATTTTAGGTTTGCAAGGGACTCTGGGTAGCATAACCTGGTGAGAGCCAGCCAAGTCACCCCATCCTGGAGTCCCCTGGGTGTCTAGTTTTCAAAAATGTATAGGTTTCCTAGGTTTTCCTAGGTGCCGGCAGAGCTAAAGTTCAAAATCTACAGCCAGGCACTTTGTTGAAAAAGGGTCCGTTTTCACTGTGAAAATGTGGTGTGTCCACGTTGCGTTTTGGGCCATTTCCTGTCGCGGGTACTTGGGCCTCCCACACAAGTGAGGTACCATTTTTATCGGAAGACTTTGGGGAACGCGGGGTGGGTGGAAATTTGTGGATCCACGCAGATTCCAGAACTTTCCACCACAGAAATGTGAGGAAAATGTGTTTTTTTGGACAATTTTTTAAGTTTGCAAGGGATTCTGGGTAACAGAACCTGGTGAGAGCCAGTCAAGTCACCCCATCCTGGATTCCCCTGGGTGTCTACTTTTAAAAAATGTATAGGTTTGAAAGGTTTCCCTAGGTGCCGGCAGAGCTAGGGTTCAAAAACTACAGCTAGGCACTTTGTTGAAAAAGGGTCCGTTTTCACTGCGAAAATGTGGTGTGTCCACGTTGCGTTTTGGGCTGTTTCCTGTCGTGGGTACTTGGGCCTCCCACACAAGTGAGGTACCATTTTTATCGGAAGACTTTGGGGAACGCGGGGTGGGTGGAATTTTGTGGATCCACGCAGATTCCAGAACTTTCCACCACAGAAATGTGAGGAAAATTTGTTTTTTGGACAATATTTTAGGTTTGCAAGGGATTCTGGGTAACAGAACCTGGTGAGAGGCAGTCAAGTCACCCCATCCTGGATTCCCCTGGGTGTCTAGTTTTCAAAAATGTATAGGTTTGCTAGGTTTCCCTAGGTGCTGGCAGAGCTAGGGTTCAAAAACTACAGCTAGGCACTTTGCCAAATAAGGGACATTTTTCACAGTGAAATTGAGGTGTGTCCACGTTGCGTTTTGCGCCGTTTACTGACGCGGACACTAGGCCTACCCACACAAGTGAGGTACCATTTTTCTCAGAAGACTTTGGGGAACGCGGGGTGGGTAGAAATTTGTGGATCCACGCAGATTCCAGGACTTTCCACCACAGAAATGTGAGGAAAATGTGTTTTTTTGGACAATTGTTTAGGTTTGCAAGGGATTCTGGGTAACAGAACCTGGTGAGAGGCAGTAAAGTCACCCCATCCTGGATTCCCCTGGGTGTCTAGTTTTCAAAAATATATAGGTTTGCTAGGTTTCCCTAGATGCAGGCAGAGCTAGGATTCAAAAACTACAGCTAGGCACTTTGCCAAAAAAGGGTCATTTTCACTGTGAAGTTGGGGTGTGTCCACGTTGCGTTTTGCGTGATTTCCTGTCGCGGGCTCTAGGCCTACCCACACAAGTGAGGTACCATTTTTCTCGGAAGACTTTGGGGAACGCGGGGTGGGTAGAAATTTGTGGATCCACGCAGATTCCAGGACTTTCCACCACAGAAATGTGAGGAAAATGTGTTTTTTTGGCAATTTTTAGGTTTGCAAGGGATTCTGGGTAACAGAACCTGGTGAGAGGCAGTAGAGTCACCCCATCCTGGATTCCCCTGGGTGTCTAGTTTTCAAAAATATATAGGTTTGCTAGGTTTCCTAGATGCAGGCAGAGCTAGGATTCAAAAACTACAGCTAGGCACTTTGCCAAAAAAGGGTCATTTTTCACTGTGAAATTGGGGTGTGTCCACGTTGCGTTTTGCGCAATTTCCTGTCGCGGGCTCTAGGCCTACCCACACAAGTGAGGTACCATTTTTCTCGGAAGACTTTGGGGAACGCGGGGTGGGTAGAAATTTGTGGATCCACGCAGATTCCAGGACTTTCCACCACAGAAATGTGAGGAAAATGTGTTTTTTTTGACAATTTTTTAGGTTTGCAAGGGATTCTGGGTAACAGAACCTGGTGAGAGGCAGTAAAGTCACCCCATCCTAGATTCCCCTGGGTGTCTAGTTTTCAAAAATGTATAGGTTTGCTAGGTTTCCCTAGATGCAGGCAGAGCTAGGATTCAAAAACTACAGCTAGGCACTTTGCCAAAAAAGGGTCGTTTTTCACTGTGAAATTGTGGTGTGTCCACGTTGCGTTTTGCACCGTTTCCTGTCGCGGGCACTAGGCCTACCCACACAAGTGAAGTACCATTTTTCTCGGAAGACTTTGGGGAACGTGGGGTGGGTAGAAGTTTGTGGATCCGCGCAGATTACAGACCTTTCCACCACAGAAATGTGAGGAAAATGTGTTTTTTTGGACAATTTTTTAGGTTTGCAAGGGATTCTGGGTAACAGAACCTGGTGGGAGCCAGTCAAGTCACCCCATCCTGGATTCCCTGGGTGTCTAGTTTTCAAAAACGTATAGGTTTGCTAGGTTTCCCTAGATGCCGGCAGAGCTAGGGTTCAAAAACTACAGCTAGGTACTTTGCCAAAAAAGGGTCATTTTTCACTGTGAAATTGGCGTGTGTCCACGTTGCGTTTTGTGCAGTTTCCTGTCGTGGGCACTAGGCCTACCCACACAAGTGAGGTACCATTTTACTCGGAAGACTTTGGGGAACGTGGGGTGGGTAGACATTTGTGGATCCATGCAGATTCCAGAACTTTCCACCACAGAAATGTGAGGAAAATGTGTTTTTTTTGACAATGTTTTAGGTTTGCAAGGGATTCTGGGTAACAGAACCTGGTGAAAGCCAGTCAAGTCACCCCATCCTGGATTCCCCTGGGTGTCTAGTTTTCAAAAATGTATAGGTTTGCTAGGTTTCCCTGGGTGCCGGCAGAGCAAGGGTTCAAAAACTACAGCTAGGCACTTTGCAAAAAAAGGGTAATTTTTGCATTGTTAAAATGTGGTGTGTTCACGTTGCGTTTTGAGCCGTTTTCTGTCGTGGGCACTATGCCTACCCACACAAGTGAGGTACCATTTTTATCGGGACACTTACGGTAATTCAGATTTGTAAAGCAACTGTTATTACCTATTGACTTTCGATGCATTTCTGCCTTCCAAATGAAAGACAATGTGTAAAAAATAAGTTATTTTGAAAAATGACCTATAATTCTCATGCTAGTATGAGTATTACCAATTTCAGAAATGTGCAAATATCTACTGTTTCTAAACTCTATATTGTGTTCCCATTTCAGAAATGCATAGGAGTCTTTCATACCGAATATTCCATGTATACATTTTCCCAGAATAATTGCTATATACCCGGTACATAATAAAATACCATTGCAAGACGCTGCTCAGTTTTTGGCTCTGGGTTCGTCGGGTTCTTGGTGAACCTACAAGTCCTATATATCCCCACAACCAGTAAGGTCCAGTGGATGTAACGGTATATTGCTTTCAAAGAGCAGTCATAATTAGAAGAAGTTACAGGTGAAAACGTTGACGCAAAAGGCTGTTTTTTTCAACTAATTTTCCATTTTTCCTATATTTAACTGTTAGTTTCTATAAAGAAACCTTGATGGATTTACACAAATGACCCCTTGCTGAATTCAGCATTTTGTCTACTTTTTAAAATGTATAGATTTCTAGGATCCATTATTGCTTTCATACCCATTTCTACCATTAACTGGAAGGAGGTTGAAAGCACAAAAAATAGCAAAAATAGGCTATGTCCCAGAAAAATGCCAAAACTGTGTAAAATTTTTTGGTTGTCTGACAAAAGTCTGTCATTCCCTAAAATCTGGGAAAATGGAGATTTCAGCCCCACAAACCCTTTTTTGATACCATTTGCAGGGAAAAACCCAGACGCTTTCATATGCGGGACTTTTTTCCCAATTTTCCCCAAAAAACCAAAATTTAGCTGTATTTTGGCTAAAATCTGGGACCCCTCCAGGGGAATCCACAAACCCTGGGTACCTTTAGAATCCCCATGATGTTGGAAGAAAAGGACGCAAATTTGACGTGGATACCTTATGTGGTCAAAAAGTTACAGAGGCCTAATCGCGAACTACTACAAATAGCCAAAAAAGGGCTCAGCACTGGGGGGGAAAAGGCCCAGCAGTTAAGGGGTTAAGGGCGAGTGTGGAGTATGCCGGAGACCGGCGGAGACATCATGGGCTACATACAGCCCCCTCGTGCCGGCCGCTGAGGAGAACTGGCGGACGGCTGCTGACTGCGCTCCTTGCTGGGAGCAAACGCATGAAAAGCCGGAGCTCCGCGCTCAGAGCCCCTGACGTGTCGGGAAGTTCCGGAGGGTGATGCGTAATATCAGGTGAGGAGCTGCACGGGGCAGAGTAAGATAAACCCTGCAGTGACGTGAGAAGTGGACAGGGAGGCGCATCTAGCATACCGTAGAAGGGGACGCAGCGCTGGCACGGTAGGCCTCGCCTGTAGAGGCCAAGCAGATCACATGGCTCAGAGGCCCAAAGAACAGTGCATGAGGGCAGAACGAGGCCTGCCAGGACACAGGGCTTGCTGAACCAGGCCGCAGGGGCATGCGAGTGGTGGGACCCCGACCCGGGTGTGGTCAGTGAGTTGACAACGAAGGAGATCGTTGCAGGCCTGGCAGAGGGTTGTGTTATGCTGGCGCTGCGGTGGGGCTCACGGAACGGGTCGGTGGAGAGCCTGAGTGACACAAGCGAGGGAGTGCGCCGGCAACATGGAGCAGCCACTGCTGTCTACGCCCCCACCTACAGCGTGGTCCCGTGAGCCCGGGGGTCGGTTCGGGCCCAGGCCACGGTGATAGTATGTAAAAGTGACACTCTAAGGCACCACAAATATATCTTGGACACCGACTATTCCCTTTAGGGGGGCTCTAACACAGTGGGCTGCAGTCATATGAAGAGACCAGGGCACAGCAGAAAAGACCCATGACAAAGAGGTGCTGGGCTGTGTTTGGTGGGCACCACTGGCGTAGCACCCCCTGGGGCGGCCCCGGACGCGCTGCTCCCCAGCTGAGCCCCACGTGGTCTGTTGGTTGACAGAGGCCCAATGACCAATAACTGACATTGAGGGGTACTATTGCGCTGAACACGGCCGTTGACCCTCCCGTGGATTCCCTTACAGCCACGCGAAGCCGCGACGCAAGACATGCATATATCGCCCGCAACCAGCGGAACCAGGTGGGACCATTGTCAGGCATTCATCGCAACTTGGCCAGACCTCGCGGCCGTGCTGGCACGCAACACGTGGCCCATGTAGCCATTAGACACATACAGTGAATGCCTTAAGCACAGCAGTTAGCAATGGGCCGGTTAGGCACGAACACCCAACAGACCAACGCACGCACAGGCAGCTCAGAGCCAGTGCGCATGGAGGGGGATGACACCGGCGAAATGCCGCACGCAGCGCTCTCCACCAAGCTGGACTCGGTATTGGTGGCAGTGGGAAAGATCGGGCCGCATTAGACCACACAAGATCCTCGCTGGAGTCTAAAATTGATAAAGTCACCACTGACTTAACCCTACTACGTGCTGACCACCATAAACTGGCAGAAAAAGTCCACTCGCAGGATCAATCTCTAACGGAGCTGAAACCCATCACCCAAAGCCACACGGCGGCCCTACAAGACCTGCTAAACCGCATGCATGCACTGGAAGACAGAGTTGAGGATGCGGAGGGGCGCTCTCGCCGCAACAATATCCGGGTGGTGGGCCTCCCGGAAGGAGAAGAAGGGGTGCAATCCAGAAGCATACGTTGAACGCTGGCTCAAAGATCTCCTGCCGGCCGGTGCACTGTCGCCGCTCTTTGTGGTCGAGAGGGCACACCGGGTACCAGCTCATAAGCCTCGCCCGGGTGCTCGCCCGCATCCATTACTCTTCAAACTACTCAACTATAGAGACAGAGATGTGGTACCACGTGAAACCCGCAAGCTTACAGAAATCAAAGTCCACGGGACTTCGGTTATGCTGTTCCCAGACTACTCGGCACAGGTGCAGCGACATAGGAGCACTTACACTGCGGTAAAACGTCAACTCCGCGATCTAGAGCTCAGCTACTCCATGTTATTCCCAGCTCAGCTACTACATGTTATTCCCAGCTAGACTGAGAGTGGTCGCGAAAGGTGTGGTCCGCTTCTTTGACTCACCTGCCGAAGTCTGGGATTGGCTGGAGGAGTCGGGACTGTGGACTGGGCCCAGACCACATGCAGAAGATACCCCAAAGGCATATGGCAGAAGGGATCATCGCCGTGGCAGACGTGGGGGCCCCAAAGATGTGACCTTAGTTTCTGAGGCTCCTGACCCTGAACAGAGGAGAATGGAGAGGCAGGATGCAATACAAGTAGCTGTGACAATCGGAGCTGTGGTGCACCGAGGAGACCAAGATCTGAGTCCATCTGAGTCTGGCTTGATGAACTGGATGATCCGCAACTACCTGCTGTCACGCCGCAGACAGCTGATGACATCATCTGACTGGGAGCAGGCCTCACGAACCGAGGGAGAAACTGAGAACGCAAGTAGTGACTCTATTGACATGCCTTGCTAAGGCATTTGTTTGCTTGCATACACATTGTTAAATAACAACGCTCTAGTCATTAACATGAGTAATGTACACATAGCTTCAACACCAGCGGCGCATGAGCCTCGCATACACTCACAAGTACACGCTGGCCGGGAAGGCTAATAGTAATACTACGATACAGAGGGATAACTAAACCCTAGTTAGCCACACACCACACACACCCATACCAGAAACCATACTGGCAAAGTTGTTGCCATAGTTGGGAACCCCAGTTTGGATGAACGTCACTATCGAGTTCGCCCCCAATAGTTATGAATGTTACTGTTCAAATTTATGCTTTGTTTTTAGCAATGCTATCCCGGAGCGCACACACAAGCTTCATGAACTGCCACGCACTGCTCACGCTAGGTCGTCCTGAACAATGCAATGCCCAGACATGACACAAGTTAACGTAGTCACATGGAACGTGTGAGATATGCACACGCCGATGTGCAGATATTCAATATACTCATATCTGCAGCGCCGGTCCACTGGCATCAATCTACTACAAGAAACACACATGACGCACACTGAATTGGAGCACTTGAGCAGGAGATGGAGAGGCAGGTATACGGTACCATCTACTCGGCTCATGCACGCAGCACCTTAATTTGGATAAGGGCTGGAGTCCCATTTATAAGTGAGGAGGAGGTGATTGACACCAAGGGTAGATATGCATTTGTGAGGGGGCAACTAAATGGTCAAACGCTGTTGGTAGGTTCCATCTATGCCCCGAATGTGGACCATGCCCCTTTTCTGACTCGCTTAACAGGGACGCTCGCCCAGTGGAGTGGAATGCCGTGGATGTTGGGGGGGTACTTCAATTCGGTGCTTAATGTGCACTTAGATAGATCATTCCCACCCCTCACCAGAATTGCAGCTACATCCAACGCGCAGGTGCTGACAGACTGGCTGGCACACTGGGCGCTACTAGACATATGGCGCACTCTCAACCCAGCTGCGCGGGTCTACTCACATTATTCTGTGGTGCATGGACTACATGTGCGACTCGATCGTTTGGTAGGATCACAAATGCTGTTCCCCCTTGTCCTAAAAATATGATACCTAGATCGGATGCACTCTGACCATAACCCCCAGCTGTTGCAGCTTGCTTGGGAGGTGGATCGAGCCCCGGTTCCTACATGGCGGCTCCAACCCGCTGCGCTAGAAGACCCAGCCTTTCGCTCATCGCTAGGGACGGCGATCCTTGAATACTTTGAAATTAATGAGGGCACGGCAGGCGATGCAGCAGTAGAATGGGAAGCATTTAAAGTAACGATGAGGGGACATTGCATGGGAGCCACATGGAATGTGCGTAAGCCACTGTCCGACTCCCTTAAGAAAATAGAAACACAACTGATACAGCATGAACAAACAGGGGAGGGGGTAGGCAGGGACACAAGACGATTAGAGGCGCTGCGTGCAGATCATGCTGAACAACTGGAATGCCTCCGATGTCATAACTATGCAGCACACACGGCTCGAACGCACGCCACTGCTGACCGGGCAGGTAGGATACTCGCCTGGCTGAGAAGGCAAGAGCACGCCCGTAAACCGATAGGTGCACTACGGACAGACACGGGGCACATAGTCTATACACAACGTGAAATACACACAGCCATGACACAACATTACGCTCAGCTGTATCAGTCTCAAGGGTACTGCAGCGAACATGGTCTGGAGTTGTTTTTAAGCCTTCTACAATTACCTGCGACGACAGCGGAGCACAGGGAAATACTTATCGAGCAGATCTCATTAGAAGAGATCAGAGATGCTATTACATCCCTGTCCACGGGGACCGGATGGGCTGCCAGCAGAATATTAAAAGGCGTACCAGGTATCACTCGCGCAGCGCCTCCATGCCCTGTATATAGCCGCTGCAGATGGGCGACAACTCCCTCCCTCCCTGCGGGAAGCACACTTGGTGTCACTACTAAAACCCGATAAAGACCCCATGGAGGTGGGCTCATACAGACCCCTTGCTCGGCTTAATACCGATTATAAGATACTAGCAAAGGTCTTGGAAGATAGGCTAGTGCAGGTGGTTCCCACGTTGATTCACACGGACCAGAACTGCTTCGTGCCGTCTCGTAGTACTTACCTTAACCTGCGCCGCTTCTTCAGGATAGCGGCCGACTCTGTGCATGCTTGACCGTGGCCTGGTTGTCTCATACTGGACCTCGAGTAGGCCTTCGATTCCCTAGAGTGGGATTATCTATTCGCAGCGCTCGAGAAATACAACCTAGGCCCCACCTTCCTGCAGCTGACCCGCCTACTTTACACTGAACCGACCGTTAGGGTCAAAATGGGCGCCTACATATCAGACGTAATCCCAGTGCGGCGCGGGACAAGGCAGGGGTGTCCTCTATCCCCTCTTCTTTTTGCGCTGGCAATAGAGCCACTAGCGGAGACAATACGCACTCAGTTGGGCGATGGTATGCCCTTGGGGGATGACACACGCCGGGTATCGCTTTACGCAGATGACCTCTTAATTTATCTTAGAGATATTGGAAATATCCTTAGACAATTGGCGCAGATCCTGCGCGATTTCGCAGCGCTCTAGGGGTTAAGGGTAAACGTTGATAAATCTTGCGTAGACTCATTTGGTAGGGGGAACCATGACCCGGGCCTTGTCCTTAACGGCGGGAGAGTGCAGTGGAGGGCAGACACATTCCGTTACTTGGGTATATGTATATATCGTCAGCCAAAGGATCTGTTTGATGGGAACTTGGGCAGAGCACTAACAGCCATCAGATCCCAGATGCAATTCTGGAGCACACTTCCACTTACTGTAACAGGCAGAGTGGCACTCGAGAAAATGGTAACACTCCTGAGGCTTCTATACTACTTCACGAAACTGCCCTTGTATATTCCTGCTTCCTTTTTTAACATGCTGGAGAGGCTGGTCAGAGATTTCATATGGGGCACGGCCAGGCATAGAGTAGCATTAAAAAAGTTGTACTTGCCAACTGGCCGGGAAGGTTTAGGAGCCTCTTGCTTTGAGCACTACTACCTGGCCACCCAGTTGCAGTGGATAGCGAGGTGGTTAGCTGACGGGCAGCGAGAAGACACAGCAACTACGCAACCACCCTACTCATTGTCGCAGATTACTAGACTCTTCCATCCTGGCACGAGGGAGAGGCCTCCAGAGCCCTTACTACTTGGTGTGGCACACAAATGCTTTCATAGGAGCCTCTACATAACCCGATGTATTACACCCTATGCGCCTGCGATACGCCTAGAGGGGTCCCCCAGAGGCCAGACAGTACTCAAAGCCACCGAACTTAGGGATTGGCAAGAGGCGGGCATTCAATCCCTTGGAAACTTGTATCGCGACGGGACGCTCATGCCATATACGTCATTGGTAGAGGGAGAGGAGCTTCCTCCAGGACAGTTCCTGCTGCACCGTTCACTGGTGACCACACTCACAGCCAAGTGGGGTGACCTTACCACGGAGCCGCAAATGCACCTCACCATGCAATACTTACACGTCATGGGACAGGGTGGGCACCTCACACGTTGGTTCGCGTCCTCGCTCAGGCTGCACGCGGCAATTGACTTAGACTCGCTCCGTCGCAACTGGGAACAAGACTTAGACCACCAGTTCTCAGATGTGGAGTGGGCTCAGGTGCTGAATAGCCCAGTACGTATCCCCAGAAATATGCAGTTCCGGAAAATTCAGTACTATATCATTCAGAGAGCGTATCTCACGCCCTCCAAAATTAACCAGTATTTTAATGGTGAGGATGCTGCATGCCCGAGGTGCGCTACCTTGGAAGCTGACCTGATACACATGCTCTGGAGCTGCACTCATATTCACGCATATGGGAGGGGGGTAGTGAGTATGCTGTATGCCTGCACTGAACGTGTGATACCTTTTGAATGGCCAACATATCTCCTGCACAAATTTCGTAGAACTCCCAACATCAAGGTAACCTCTAGATTCCTGGATCTAGGTATAGTGGCGGCCAAGAGGCTGTTTACCAAGAGATGGAAAACACCAGATCCCCCACTCGTGCAGGCATGGCGCCACTCAGTGCTTGCATGGGCCAAAGTGGAAAGTATTGCTATCCGACGGGAGGAAACCATAGGCGTACTAAAAGTCCCCATCGCCGCAAACTGGGATGCAATCCTGGCAGAACTACAGCAGAGCATGGGCGAAACAGGAGGGGACCCCTCTGTGGACTGACACAGTAGTTTGAAAATGCGCTCGTGCACCACAGTTCCAGTATAATTGAGACACCTGGACAGTAACTATATGTTGGATATACATACACATATACCTGCATGCCACTGTAGGGAATGAGCGCACAGGCAGTAGACATAAGAGGAATAAACAGGATCCGAATAGGGAGGTGGGTGGGGTGCTCCGGGTTGGTTTATATGTTTCCTTTTGTTTTGTTTCTCAGTTTTAGTCCAACTAATCTGCTTTTCCCATCGAAATCTTGATGGGCATTATGAATCATAAACAGTGTAACAGCAGTATGTTATGGTCCAAAGCGGAATGCCTAAGCTCGCAGAGATATGATGATATGTCATGTATAAATAATGCATATTAAACCTGTATTGCGTCCGCGATGTAAGCTGTAGTGACCCTGTAACCCCTAAAGCATATGTAATGTAACAGGTGTTTCCCAATGTATGGTGATAAATGTAAAACAGACTGTTGATAATACTGAAAAATTCAATAAAAATATACTTCAAAAAATTAAGAAACAATTATTCTCTTGAAACTATGCTATCCCAGTTAGTAAAAAAAAGCAAAGAACCATGTCAGTAAGCAAATGTACAATCTTTAGACAAGAAAGTTAGTGTAGTGAATAGGTACTGTAGAGGATAGTAATATGTATGCACAAAACATTGTGGCCATACACAATTCAGAATAATCACCACTTTGTAATATTGCAAATTTTCCAATATTAAAGAGCACAAATACAAAATGAGAACGATTGAACCGCAATGTCACCAACAAGAATGTGTTTGCTCATGTGATAGTGGACTTTGAAGAACGCAGATTTAGTGACATTGAGTCTGGAAGTAGATTAAACTCTACCTTCTTTCCTTTCCTTTACCGATTCACCTACAACTATGCTAATGTGCATGGGTCGTGGAAAAATGACCAACATTTGATGTATTATAATCACAAATGGCATTCAATGTGGTTCTAATAGCCCATGTCCAAATAATGTATATGTGAATCGCAAAGAACAAACCTAATTATGATGAACAGTGAAAGCCAGTCCTGGAAAATTTAGCTTTTGAGAAAGCCACTGAAGTTACAATAGAAGCAAAAGACACAAGAGTTGGGAAAAGTAATGAAGAGGATGGACACAAATTGGAAAAATGGAGTTTGACTCTCTTGACAACTGGATTGATATGAATTGTAAGTAAATGTCATGTGCCACAAATAATCCCAGATTTCTTTTTGGGATGTAATTGGGAAAGGGCCCATGCTTGAAAGCTATTAGAAAAGAAGCATGTTGAGGTCTAACTGTCAAATAAGGATTTCTGTGTTTGGTCCACTCACGTCAAGAAAGTATTTTTGCCCCATGGTGCATGTTTTAAACATTTGGCAGTACTTATCTGGGACTCTTGTTCTTTGTTGAGTCAGGAATGGTCGAATATGTTACATGTATACATTTGGAAGTGAACTTGGTCGCTTTCAAGTATGTATGAAGCACATAAATATTTTACAGTGGGGCATGATTACTCTAACCTAATGTTTACTTGTTGGGTTTGGCTGGATAGAAAAGGTCAAATCCATTTCAGGACTAGACAGGCTTATCCATTCAAGGAGCCTTAAATAAAATCTCTTGGTTCATGGTGTCATATGTTGCATAGAGATTGAGGAGTATATATGTGGCTACATTTGTGGGAGAATCAGCAGATTTTCCCTCATGTTAGCAGGAGGGAACATCTGTAATCTAATGCACTCCACTGCCCTGACTGATAGCTAAAAACCTACCACACCCTAAATAAGGCTCTTGATTTTGAAGTGAAAACCTTAAAAAATTACAATGGTCACCAAACTCAGCAAAAATGAATTTATTCAGTAATGCAGCATTTAACTAAACTTTAGTTTTATACAGTTTTTAATGATCTAAACATCTTGGGGGCTGATTACGATGTAGTTAGGAAACAGTTCAGACCGAATCAGTTTCGGAATAGTTTCTGAATGAATTGGCTCCTGCGAGTACGAACGACCGATTACGATGCTTCCTAACATCGCTTGGTCGGACTCGCATTGACTTCAATGGGAGCCTGTGTTCCGAACAAGAACACAGGCTCCCATTGAAAAAAGGGGTGGCTGTGGAAAATCTTGCACCCTGTGGCAGGCACCGCATGGTGCCTGCCACATTGTGCATGGTTGGAAAGAGGGGTCCCTTGGGTACCCCCACGGGCCACAACGGGATGCGTCCGGGTGAAGGGTGGCCTGCAACAGGCCCCCAAAGACAGATTCCGACAGCCATTTCATGTCGGGCAGACCGAATCCGAACGGCTGTCCGAATCTGTCATCGTAATTGCTCGCTCGGAAACCGTGTCCATTGATCTGTACAATTCAGCTCCGAAAGACTCGGGCTGTCCGAATACCTTTCGGAACCGAACTGGATAGCCCAAACGGTTTCCGGGCATCGTAATCGGTCATTGGGAAATGTGTACAATTCGGTCGGAAACAAGGGTTCTGAGTCGGATTCTGAGATACCGAATCCCATTCAGAGCCTTTCCAAAGGACATTGTAATCAGCCCCTTAGTGTGTCTCTTTGTACTAAAAATAAAACATTCAAATCTGAAATAATCTGTGCCTATCTCTAGTAGAGCCTACTTGTTAGACAAACATCTACTCCCAGTGCAGCAGTAGGCAGGTTTTGTTCAACCAAAAATAAGCCTTTCCAGATTTGACCCACCTCAGGTTCTAAATGTTGTAGACATTTCAACCAGAAACTATTAATTTCATAACTTTGCACAAATACCCTAACAGAAAAAAACTTCTGAGAATTACATCAGAATAAGACCTTTCACTAATGCTTGCAGTTTCATTTTTGCTCTAACAGGGGAAACATTTTCCCAAACAATGACTGCAAAGCGTGTAACATCCCAAAGTTGTAAAGGATGTCTAAATCTTCTCAACATTTTCCTGATTTTTGCACCTGGTTTTCATAAGAAAATTGCATATTGATGACCCAGGGAGTCCCTGTATCCAACAGTGTTGGCTGTTTATCTGTTGCTGCAATAGTGCAGATGTCCTGCACCTTTTCTTATCACCTACCGAAAAGATGTTAGCATGACTTCTCATGCAAATATTCCCAAAAATATTTTAAATTCAACCTGCTTTCTAGTTTTATTACACCTTACCCTTCTTTAAAAATAAAAAAGTACTAAATTGAACCTCCTGTGGCACTAACTACACTGGGTTTAATTTAAATTCACACCCCAAAAGAGAAGTTTTGTTTGTTACCTCTTACCGACACTTATTCTGACAGTTATCTTCTGATATTCCATCTTCATCTTCTCCCACAATATCCACTGCAGAAAATATTAGCGCAACAAGGACAGCAAAGCAGCAAACCAATGCAAAGATCACAATGCATTTCTGTTGAGACTGAAAGAAAAAAAAAATTCAAAATTTGAGAATCATTATCATCCAGTTGAGAAGATGTTATACAAGTCTACACGCATGGATCTCATGTTATGGATATTTACTGTGTCCTCTTCATTCTGAGTGTGAGGTGCAGCTAGAAGACATCTCCACTTCCTCCTATGTTTCACCTTGTTAACAGTGCAGTAGAAAATGCAGACCCCCCCAGGTATGATCTACTCCCTAAAAGGCATACTTGAAGAAATTCTTCAGGATATTCGGATATACTAGAAGCCCTCTATGATCAGCTTGGAATTACCCCCTATCCCTTTCTAATCATGAGCAAAAAGCATTACGCCAAGAGCCCTATCTCAAAAGCATGATCTCTGTGAATCCTTAGAGCCAGATTACGAGTCTGGTGGTCCTAATACCGCCAGAAGTGTGGTGGCATGGTGGTGGTGGATCCAGCCGCCGCCGCACCGGTGATGCGACTGCCCTTTTATGACTCAGGCAGTCGGATCACGCTAGGACCACCGGCTCCGCCAGGGAACCACCATTCCCTGGCGTAGGAGCGGCTGTCAAAGGCCGCAATATGCTTGGTGGGACCGCCACGGTCCCCCCTAGCATATTACGAGTTTCCTCTTCGCCAGGCTTTTAATGGCTGTTCCACCACCATGAAAGTCCTGGCACAGAGGAAACAAAGGGGCCCTACAGGGCCCCCTGTGCCTCAAACATATGTAGATGCACACAGGGGGGCATAACATGTGCCCCACTGTGTGCATGCACATAGGTTCCTGCACAACATGGACTTTCAAGTCCATGCCGTGCAGGAACCTTGTGAGGGGTTCCCATTGCAGTGCCCTTTTAAAAGGCACCGCCGCCTTTTAAAGGGCACCGCAGGGGGAACCGCCATGCCGCCCGCCAGATCACTGAAAAGTAGTAATCTGGTGGGCGGCGGCGACCTTCGGCGGAGCGGTGGCGCTGCAGTTTTCACTGCCATGCCACCGCTCTGCTGTAAGGATGTAATTAGGCCCTTAGAGTATCTTTATCAAAGTGATTACGATGTAATACTATGGGCTAATTCACATAGGCAACATACATGTTTGAGTAATTTACACTTTTGAGTTAGTTTACTACTTTTTGGCTATTCACAAAATCTGAGTGTAAAGTTGCTCAAAAATGTAAGTGTAAATTACACATGTAAATTACTCAAAAGTGTAAGTGACCTTTGTAAATAGCCCCCAGATCCTTCACTTTGGTGGAAAAAAGTAAGTTACGCTTTTGGAGTAAATTTACACTGGGATTTTGTTAATAGCCAAAAAGTAGTAAAGTTACTCAAAAATGTAAGTTTTGTTTAGCATTGTACTCTGAATAATATGTGTTTGCAGACTTTCTTTAACAGACTGTGATTTAAAAATATGTCTTGACTCCAATATGGGAATATTGAGTAAATATCATTCTTATACTGGGCGTGCTACATTCCCTAGATTTCAAATGTGGGTAAATGTTTATTGTGTAAGCTGGTTTTATTAATCAACTACTTTCATTCTTTGTAACTCACAGAATCTCGACATCCAATGGATATCCCATACATTGTGAGTTTGCTCATCAAAACAGAAAATCCTCATTAATTCGAACCCTGTAAATATAAATAAATACCCATAATCGAGACAGATGGAACACTCCCGGCCAAGATGAAACTCCCATAAAAAAAACTCAAAAACAAAATTAAATATATCATGTGCACTGATTTATTTTCTCCAGCACATCAAGATTCAATTGCAGCTACAAATCATCTTAAGGCAAACAACCATTACAACAGCTCTAACTTCTAAACAACAATATGATAAAATACGAGGGGGCGCTAGAGGGCGCCAAGCAAGATGGCCGCACATATGTGAGGCTCTTGCGGCTCAGGAACTGATTTGCTGCCAATCCGGCTCATCTCCCACTGCACACGCCGTTGAAACGGCGCAATCCGTAAGCCAAGGCGGAGGAACGCCCGTGGGGGTCAATAACGACAAAGAAAACACCCGGATCCGAGGAAAACACCCCCACCCGCACACTGTGGACATCCAACGCAAAATGGCGGACGCAGCCTCTTGATGCCGGGCGAAAAGCAACTGTGAAAGACGCGGGGCCCCCGGCACGGACGAGGAGAGGCTGGCCGTACTCGCCACCATCTGAAGCTGTGAGTAATTCAGCTGCTCTCGAGCGGAGGAAAAGCGGTGCCTCCGAAACGTAGGAGGAAATCGGGAGGTGGGGGAAGACTGTGGGATCTGAAAGAACGCGCAACGGCACTAAACAGTCGAGAGCACTAAGAGTAGCTGATTTGGGGGCAGCGTTACCGGCCCGGCTCCGGGCGGGCGTCTTCCTCGGGGGAGGAAAGGAATCGTCACTTCATCCCGCACCAGGGGCCCGGACTGCGGAGCTGCGGAGAAAACGGGGGACGCCGGAAAAGAAGACCCGTCGCTCCCCCTCGAATATCTGAACGGACCGGACGGCCAGAAGCTGCGCTGAAGGGGACGACACGTGAAGAGGTCCACACGCACTGAGGTGCGGCACCGGAGGGGAGACAACACTGGGACTGCCCCCCCCCCTGGTGGAGCGACCATATCGGTGCCGGTGGCGGTGGGCTGCGGGCCCCGGACTCGCTGAGGAAACTGCCGACGGCCGCAGAGCATCTGGACGGGCTGCCGCCTGATGCCGGAGGGAGAGAGAAGCAGGGGCCTGAGGTGAGATCCGGGGCTGCTGCGGCGCCGCTCCTGATAATCGATCGATCGCTGCCGGCCCCCCAATTTATCGGTCAGATGGGAAGAGGGAACACCGAGGTGGAGGGGGATGAACGCCTGGGAAAATAATTGACGAGGCACGGCGATACAGAAGGCACAAGATTGGTACTACTCTCCCCCGTTGAAACACCCATGATATGCCCAATGGACATAAGCTATGAGCCCAAATCCCACCGGGTAAATCACTAACAGCCACCGACTTCTGGAACACCTGGCGGGGCGGAAGGGGGCGACGCGGCGGAAGGCATAGACCTACCCCCCACACAGAGGCGCCCGACTGAAAGGGAGTGAGAGGAGGACGCTGCGGGCCCGATCCCCCCTGAAACCCCCCCCACCCTCCCCCGGCTGGGCTGAACTGAAGAGTCACCAAGGAGAAGGGACACCACAGCCCACACTGCTAGTCTGTTAATAATACTACTTGGGCCGCAGTGCCGACCGCTCCACCGCCATGGGGAAATTAGACGGAAGACAACCGAAGCTTTCCTTCGACACCCGGAAGACCCCCCGCTCCCAGCCGGAGGCGGATGAGGACCAGGCCGAAGCTCCCACCACCTCAACCACAGACCTTAAGGAGTTGCTCCTGGTGATGCAGTCGAGCCTGACGTCCATAGAATCAAAAATGGACACCATGAACGCTAGATTGGATGGCCTCACACATAGGGTGGAGAAACACGATGACCGACTTACCGAGGCGGAGCGAAGGATATCCGATCTTGAGGACGCAGCGAGCTCTACGAACAACCGGGCACATGAGATGGAGGGAGTCCTGAAAGTAATTGCCGCAAAAAACGAGGAGTTGGAATCTCGATCAAGGAGAAACAACCTACGCATTATTGGCGTGCCGGAGACGACAGCCACAGGGAGAATGGAGGACTACGTGGAACGTCTCCTTATAACAATATTTGGGAGGGAGGCATTCTCCTCGGTCCTCATAGTGGAGAGAGCGCACCGTTCCCTTGCCAATCGGCCTGCTCCCGGCACCCCGCCACGTCCCATCATAGCCAAAATACTTAACTACCGCGACCGGGACACTGCTCTTCGCCTATCCCGGGAAAAAGGTCAGCTCACTCACGACGGATCGGAGATATCACTATACCCGGACTTCACCATCGCTGTACAGGACCAGAGACGGAAATTCCTCCAAGTAAAGAAAAACTACAACAACTAAACATATCGTACGCAATGCTCTTCCCTGCGCGTCTTAAGGTAACACACAATGGCAAACAACATTTCTTTACGAATCCCCAACATGCTCAGGACTTCCTTAAAACCCTGCCTCGGCAGCCCACAGGCCAGGCGACCCCTGAACGAAAGGATAATGGAGACACATCGGACATCGAATGAAACTCAGAACAGAGATCTTGGACCCCAAACATACTCGCTCGGAGGCAGAATCTAACCCCTAAACACTGACGGAACACAGACGGGGGAAGCCAAGACCCCTCAGGCTATCCGTAATCCGTAGCCAGCGGACGTGGAGTGCACGAACTATGGCACAAGAAGGGACACTGCACCCACCCCCGGGACTCGGGAGGGGGTGGCGAACTGAGCACTCTCCCCCCATCAGTCCAATGCACCCTTCCACGACCCTGGACGGAACTTGATACCTTACCACTGTCACGGGCTGACTCCCGCTGTGGACCGAAAAGCTAACATCCCACGCCGGCAGCGGGGAGCCTACCAGAACTCACTGGGCCCGACCCTACGCCAACCGCCACACCGAGATGAACTCTAAAATTATCCCGAGCACCCTCGCTGTCGCGAGGCGCACCTGGATGCCCTCTGGCGCTTACCCCGCAGGTGAACCCTAATGTGCTGTATTTGTTATATGTTGTTAAGCTCACCCTCACTTTCCCCAGTTGGGATGGAGGGAGAAGGGCAGGAAGGGGAAGGGGGAGGGATTGTCCACGGCAAAGTTAGGATGCCGTTGTGGGAGGAGGGAAGGAAAGGGGAATGTTATTCACGCACTACTTTGCACCACGCCCTCATCGCAAACCACGCCGAACATAATCACCTAAAAAACATTTCTTGCTGCACATTCCACCACTACATTCCACACATACTATGGAGTCCCGGCCCAGGCCCCTCCAATACACCCTGTTAACATGGAACGTTAGAGGACTGGGGAACCCACGCAAACGACGACAGATCCTGTCCTATCTCGATCGTCATAATGTCCACTGTGCCATGCTCCAAGAAACACACATGGCCCCCGCCGCATCTCCCACTTTTGCGACCCGCTGGGCCAGTAGCAGATGCTTCTCGTCATACTCCTCGTATGCTAGGGGAACACTTATTCTGATGAAACGCAACTTTCCCTACACCCCCATTGGCTCATATGGGGACCCACACGGGCGGTACAGTATATTATGGGGAAGATTATCTGCACAATCTATCACGTTCATATCCTGCTATGGTCCTAATACTGATGACCCGGAATTTTTTCGAATTCTATGGGGAAAATACAGGACATAGGCTCCACACATCTGATATGGGGCGGAGACCTCAATGTCACACTCAACCCAGCTCTGGATAGGTCTCACCCACAGAGCCATCACTACACTACTGCGCAACGAACCCTCAAACACATAGTAGAAGGCAACGGCCTTCTAGACGCCTGGAGAACCCTTCACCCACACGCAACGGAGGGTACCTGCTATTCCACAGCGCACTCCTCCTGGTCTCGCATCGATGCCTGGCTGCTCGACAGGGGACTAGCGACTTGGCTATCGGGTGCATCTCACCTATCCCGAACATATTCAGATCACTCACCTGTGATTCTCACTCTCATGCCCCCCAATGAAGAGCCCCCTTCCTCTCTTGGCGCCTTCAACCACAAAACCTATTAGACTCCGTCTTCAAAGCCGAACTCGAACAAGAAATATCGGACTTTTTCCTCCGTAACACTGGCTCTGTACCACACTACTCAACGATCTGGGAGGCATTCAAGGTCACTGTACGGGGAATATGCATCGCTAAGAGTGGGGTGTACTAAAAGACATACGCAATACACTCCGGAAATTAGAACAAGACATAAAACGCACGGAGCAGCTCATGCTACCTACACCTACCCCTGAACTCCAAACCCGATTGCGCACCCTGATCACGGACTATCAAGACACGGCAGAGAGAGAATGCAAATTCAGGGGGAAGTACCACCAGGCGCGCCGATATGGGGAGGGGGAGAGGCCAGGCCGGGCTTTGGCCTCTTCCATACGACCCCCCCGGTTTGCTAACACTGTCCTGGAGGTAGCAGATGAGGATGGTCATATACAAAAAGACACCCAAAGCATACTTAGTGTCTTTAAGACATTCTTCAAGACACTATACAAAACTCATAGACAGGCCCCAGCAGATTTTGACACCTTTTTTGATGACACTGCTATAGCCTGGCTGGGGGATGGACAGAGAGATCTGCTCCTTGCACACTTCGAAGATGAGGAGATCACCTCTGCCATCATGCAATTACAATCAGGCAAGGCCCCAGGGCCGGACGGCCTTCCGGCCGAATTTTACAAGGCATTTCGCCATATGCTCATCCCAACGCTACGCCAGGTGCTGGAGGAAGCGCGCGAGTCAGGTATCTTACCTCCCACAATGCGCGAAGCCCTCATTGTCTCCTTGCCCAAACCAGGGAAACCAGCTACACAAGCAGACTCATATAGGCCCCTGTCCCTCATCAACATTGACGCCAAGATCCTAGCTAAATTAATCGCGAATCGCATTAGGCCCCTCATGCCAGTATTGGTCCTCCCGGACCAGTCAGGATTCGTCCCAACCAGGGGCACATCCCATAACCTACGCACTCTCTTCGCGCTACTCCAAGATATAGACCCGGAGGAAAACGCGGCCGCCATATTCCTAGACGCCACTAAGGCATTCGACTCCCTGGAGTGGGATTATCTATCCTTTGTGCTGCAACGTATGGGGTTCCCCGTCCCATTCTTAGCCTGGATAAATCTCTTATACACAGGACTCCGGGCAGTGGTGATGATCAACGGAAGACGCTCCCCCACTTTTTCAATAACTAGGGGTACCAGACAGGGATGTCCGCTGTCCCCACTACTCTTTGCGCTGGCGGTCGAGCCCCTTGCCGCAAAAATCCGACAACACCACCGCGACCACGCTCTGATCTATCCTGACAGGCAAATACTTATTTCCCTCTATGCTGACGATATCACCCTCTACTTGCGGCACCCGAACGTCAGCCTTAATCCCATTCTCAGACTCTTTATTCTCTTCGGGCAAATCTCCGGGGTAAACATCAATTGGGGGAAGTCGCAGATATTTCCGCTCACCGAATCCACCCCGAAATTCACGCCAGAATATCCCCTAGCGTGGTGCAGCGATACCCTTACATATCTCGGCGTAGTCCTTTCTCGCGACCGAGAAGAGCTCATGCGAGCAAACTATGGACGCATACTGGACTCCCTCACTGACAAAATCACGGGATGGATCGCCCTACCCCTCTCCATGGCTGGCAGAGCCGCCCTCATAAAAATGATTATATTGCCCAAACTATTATATTTGTTTGTAAATATTCCATACGCGCCCAGCCGGCATTTTTTCTCGGCCATTAAATCCCAACTCATCAGGCTTACCTGGGGAGGCAAGCAGGCCAGATTACGATGGAACACCCTCACGCGGCCGTTCAGCGAGGGCGGTTTTGAGATACCGGACATGGAGCTCTATTATAGTTGCGCGCAGGCCCACTTCGCCACGTATTGGATGAAACCCCCCCCCTACATGCCCCACCTGGCGATAGAAGATGGTTACATGGGCCCGACCCCCTGCATGGCATACCTGAGTACCCCCGCAGTCCAGCGACACCTAGCCACCTCCACTGTACAATGTACCACTGGCGCCTGGCGAGACCTGGCAAAATCCACACAATGCACATTACTATACTCCCCGCTTTTGCCCCTGCCTGGCCGCCAGGATATCCCGGTGACAGAGGAGGCTGGCTGCCGCCGCTACTCCGCAGACTAAATATACAAACTTGGGGACAACTGTATGCTGGGGGCCAATTCCGAACGAGTGCGGAATTCTTTGGTGCCGCTAACTCCACCCCTCTGGAACTCTTTTACTATCTTAGATTGAGACAAAGTGTGAGAGCCCTCACCCCTGAGTTTCCATTAGAGCCACCCATTATGCCTCCACTACACGCCCTCCTGCAACAGGAGACCCATGCACATGCGATATCCATATTATACCGCACTGTACAAAATCATAGGGAACACGTGGCCCCCTAGCCCGAAGTAGATGGGAGAGGGAGCTGGGATACCCTCTGACGGACGAACAGTGGACGTACTGCTGCAAACAGACGGGAGACATATCTGCCAGTAGCAGATTCAGAATTATACATTACAAATATGTCCATAGACTCTACTACACGCCCGCGCGGCTCCATCGCCTAAAGCTACGAGATAGCGACCGATGTGACCGCTGCGGAGCAGAAGGCGCTGATTTTACACATGTTGCTTGGGACTGCCCGCCCGTCCAACGCTTCTGGGCGGAAATATTCACAGCACTGGACCTCATGATTGGACAACACGTCCCTGATAACCCTTTGACTGCATTGCTGGGATATACTCATCCCCTGCCCCCGCAATGAGGAAATACATTTCCTTCGCGCTCCTCCTGGCCAAAAGGAAAATCGCTTGTAGATGGGGCAGAGGGAGAGCCCCAAAATTCAAAGAATGGCTCCAAGATCTTATATACAGCCAGGAACAATCATGCACTTATGCAGAACTCCAACCCCCTCCTCCCGCCCGCGTGATATATGGGCCCCCTTACAGACATATCTCATGGAACACTCTGATTCAACCTCTACTAGGCCTCCCTCTCCCACTCTCACTCTAAGAAGACAGGAAACGGGATAAAAAGGGAACCCCTACCTCAGGCGACACTCACAAGATATGGGGGACCACGGGTCACCAAGGGACACCTCTCCACACCCCTTTTGAATGGAATGTGCGTATAGGATAGACACATACAGAATAGGCATGGTATTAAAGTGGGAATGTTTAGTTTAAAGGTATTGATTGCAATTTAATGATTACAGATGTCCTACTGTTCCTCATGACCAGCTTACCCATTGACGCGGCCGGCCCTGCGGGGTTGTAGGCGACGTGCTGTGTACTCCTCCCCCTAAACGTCACAGCCCCATTTACACTACAGCGCAGGCCGGCCCTATAGAGGATGTAGGCAATCTGCTGATGTCAATTCCGTTTTGTGATTTCAATAAAGGTTTTTGAAAAAAAAAAAAAAAAAAAAAAACAATATGATAAAATACATACAAAAATGCAAACAAAACATTTAAGAAAAAGTGGTTTATTGCAATTTTAGTGTTCAATGAAGAAATATGCAAAGTGCTGGTAAGTGCTCCTGTCACTGCAATACATCAACATTGCAGACTTTTTGGCTATGTCTAAAAAATGGGCCTAGCCAACAAGTCTGGCCTGTTGATATCCGGCTGCAGCGCTATTGACTTTGGCAATGCTTCTTTGCTTTTGCATACTTTACTATTTTCTATAATAAATTTCTCCTACTGCAGACACGACATGCTTTCCTGCAACATTCAGCGCGCCATGCGTGCTTTCACTTTTTGAGCAGCCGGGACAATGGCGGCCGCTTCTTTGAATAGGTCTCGCATTTACAAGAGTTTGAGCTATTGGCGTTGTAAATGACAATGCCTTTTATTTATGTGTTAATTAGAAAAACAGATAAATAAAAGGCATTGTCATTTACAATGTCAATAGCTTATACTCTCGCAAATGCAAGACCTATTGTATTGCAAATGCTTGTTTTTTATATTACATGGGAAACAACTTTCAAACATAGCCACCTATGCTTGTACACATGGGCACACGTACAGTCATTTTGAAAAGCTTTTTTTCATACAGAATTACACAATCATGTTGGCGTCTTCTGGTTATGTCTTGATCTACGTTTGTACATTCTAGGGATTTGATCTTTTTTAGGTGATACCAGGAATTAGGGACCTCTTTTGACAAGTGATGTTTTCATGAATACAGCTTCCTTGGAAGTCACGTCTGGAAATTAGTCTCTTAATAGCTAACCTGTCATCTCCTTGTGGCTTCTTAGCTTTGCCTGCTTCATTGTCCCATAGGGTTATCTTTGTCAGATTTCCTCTAAATTGAGAGAAAATAATATGGTGTATTATGCTTGTTCTTGCCTAGCATCAAAGATAGGTCTTTTCTGATGGCTGTTTCAAGATTCAGATTAAATGCGATTACAAGTTTCCCAGCATGCCTGGGGTCAATTCTACCTACAAAAGGCAGGTGGAACTATGCTTGGAATATGAAATACAATTCAGGATAACATGGGAGGAAACGGTTAGGTAATACCAATTTGTCCATGTTATTCCACATTCCAGATTTTTTAACTTGGTCATCTGGCAAGTGCATTATCATGTGCGACTTTACCATGCCTTATAATCAGACCACTTTTAATTGCCCCATCTGTAAATGTATTTGTCGCCTAAAATTGTACAACTGATGGAATAGGGCATTGTCATTCCTCTTCCTCTGTGTCCAATGTATACGTTTGATTTTTACTAACAAGAGTGTTAATAAAATGGCATTTCTATGCCTCCATGCAACATATAATGATTCATTTGCCTTTCATTGCCACAAAATGTGCCTCTCCCTCCTGCCTAACTCAGCAATTCACTGCCTTGGGATGTGATGAAAGGGGACACAAAGTGGAATCTTAATGAATTATTCTGCGGTTAATAGAAATTAAAGCCCTCCTGTGCTGCTTTCCCCTTGTCGCAGTTGTATGCAGGCTCCTTTTTAGGTCTCGCCTAGGCAGCGCGCATGCGCTGCCCTAGGAGATGACCTTTAGAAATTGGTCAGCTCTTTTCAAGCACTCGTGCTTGTGGGGGCATCCACCTTGCGGGAGCGAGCAGCGGCGCGCAGGGGCCATCTGTTTTCAATTAGCGTGGCCGCGCGCGCTTGCTCCTCCACTGCCTGTCTCACCCTCGCTCTCCCTTGTCAACTTGTTGATCTCTGCCAATTACTGTGCTTCCAATTCGTGTGCAGAGGTTCCTTTCCCACAGCAGAATGCACATTTAACAGTCCAAATCCTTTTAAGTGCTAATCGGAGCTGAAGAAAAGAGCAACTGGTGCCTGTTAAGCCTAGTAAGTTGTTCCACAGAAATCTACTTGTCTTTCAGAGGTTAAAAGGAAACGCTTTAAAGGTATGATGGGTTTATTTTTGAAAATTTTGACCTACTCCCAGCCCTTAAACTAGAATGACCAATTCAAGAGGTGGACGTAGTGTCCGTGAATCAGTTGTATTGCTCTTGCTCCCTACTCTCTGCTGCCCGTCTTCAGCACCCCCTCTTCCGCACGCCTTTCCTGCACCCCCTTTACCACACCTTTCCTTGCCCCCTCTTCAGCACACCTTTCCTCCCCCCCACCCCGACACCTTTCCTTGCCCCCCTCTTAAGCACTCCTTTCCTGCCCCCCTCTTTAGCACGCATTTCCTTGTCTCCCCACCCCCCCTTTCAGCGCTGTTTTCCTGACCCCTTCTTCTGCACGCCTTCCCTGTCTCCCCTCTCCAGCACGCACGCCTTTCTCCCTCTTCAGTATGCGTTCCCTTCCCTGCATCCCCTCTTCAGCATGCCCGTGAGCAGTGCTATGAGCGCGCGCCACGTTGCAGGAGCGAGGGCCCTCGTGCGTCGGCGCGGGGAGCATCTTGAACTGATTTGTGATGTCATGCCTCCTGCTCCACCCCCCCCCCTTTCTGACTCAGAGTTGGGCAATTCCAGGGGTCCCTTCACAAACTTTGCAGCCGGACACTTCGAAAGGCGGCTCTGGCTCTCAGCTGTGAGTGGGAATTGGAAGCATGAAATAATTACTTCAGAAATATAGTCATCATTCCCACAGACTTCCGACCTGCTGAGTAATCGCAGTGCAGTCGGGGTCGCGTCGTCAGGCTTTCTGTTTAATCTGCTTTCTGTTTGTTAGTTTAAAGCCAAAGCGAAGACCCTTCTAAATAAATAAATAAAGCGTAGATACACGCGTTCTTTCAGTGCGGCCTTTCAGTATATTTTTTTAGTTAGTTTGAAAACTGACCAGAACATCTATTGTTTTCGGGCGTTAAGCATAAGCCTGTGTGTTCCCTTGGAATCCGTAGGAGTAGTAAAACATAAGCCACTGTGTCCCCTTAGAATCCGCAGGAGTGCCGTACACTCCGAGGGATGCAGAGGTTTGGGATTGTAGGGAAGCTAAATCGGATTTAATAAATGGAAGAAGAGTCAGTGAAAATTGCCTTTGTGCTGAATGGGTGCCAGCAGTGCCCGACATATCATGGCGCCCTCAGCTAAGATGCATGCTAATGATTTGATTAGTTTAGGAAGAATGCTTTTATTGTGCCTTCAATTTATGCTAAGCGCTGTGCAAAGTTGTTACTTCATGATAAGCTTACATTAACTGTGTCCCATGCAGACAGTGTCTGATCCTTCTGCCCAAATCCTTAATAGTAATCTGCGGAAATCCTCTTAAGCAGTTACTGTTAAATAAGTCTTGTAGCTGTGGCGCACGCACAGCACCCCGACCCACGCCGGAGCATCCACGACAACAAGAGTGACTGGTAAAAATCAGTGTTGATGCCCTTTTTGTGGCCATCCTCCACCATCAATATCTTTTCTGTGGTAGGTTCACCACCAGGCGGTACAAGACGCTCTTGTCCCTGTTTAGGCCGAGCATTCGAGACCTTTTGTATATACTTTAGTATATACTTAAATGTGTATGTACTTTGTGGGCTCTGGAGATCAGCCCTAGGACTTGTCTGCTTCCGCTTATTTTTTCTGTTCAACTGCCTCTATTTAACTATCTTGATAGAAAACGACCAGCAGAGGTCAGTAAAATACCAGAATTGCTTTCTGCTGAGGGACTTTCTTTTTTTTATTTTTCTGGCAACTGCCTCTATTTAACTTTCTTGATAGAAAACGACCAGCAGAGGTCAGTAAAATTCCGAAATCACTCTAGCATTCTCTAGATTCCAGTCCATAGAAATTGTCTTCCAGTAGCACCCGTAAAGAATATTTTTTTCAAATCCTGTACTTTCAGATATATGACCACCGAAGGCCCTGCTTTTATATTAAAAACAGAGCTTTGGACTATACCATTTCCCTCTGAAAGACAATATTTGTCTCCATGTGTTCCCATACCTGGTGTGTCACGCAGTTTGATGCTTACTTTCCCTCCATGTTAAAGAACAGTAGATGTTTCAGCACCCAGGCTAATGTGCTGCATAGCTAAATACATATAAAGTCCCAAAGGCGAGACCGATTGCATTGCAAATGCTTGTATTCCGAGGAACTTTTACTTATAATGCGCACAACTGCGTGCTTTAATGCCTCCTGGTGTCATCGCTAATATTTTCAACCGAGGCATCTTTAGTTATCCCTCTTTGGATGCTGCGTTTCCCTTGTGTTTACGAACACAAACCGTTCCCAACATTTCCTCACAGTTTATTTTATCATGCTTCGTGTGCCTTTTAAATGTATTTATGATTGTAGGGCTGAGTAGTTTTTTCTTCCCAACAAATGGTTTCTCAGCTTAATGACTATGTTTTTTATAGGGAATTTCACATCCAGCTGTTTAAGGTACAGTATTTAATCTCTATTCAGCACATGTCACTGTAATAAAGATAACAATCTTTACTCTCAGGTCACTTGTACTCTCAGTGTCTGCTTTCAGGAGAAGTGCAATTAAAAGGCTACACCAACCCAGACTCTTTGTTTATTTGAAAAAATGGTAACAGTGTATTGTGAGCAGCTTTTCTGGTACAGCTAGTGTAAAGGAACGTGGCATTTTCAGATGTTTTTACATTAATAAACAGTTGTGGTTATTTGCAAACACTTCCTTATTACTAATTTAGTTTCTTATATAACTAAAGTTTTTGGTGTTACCAAGGGTTTTGCATTTTATCTTCCAACTGCACAATAGTTATCCTTTTTTTAATTAGTCTTACATTTTATTTCTATGTGCCTTTTTCCATCACACCTTCATAAACATTCATCTACAAAGGAGTGCTACAGTGTCTAAACTTACCAACAGAGGCACTGCTATTCAGCATCAGTGCAGCACCACATCAGCATCATTTCAGCAAAACAACAACTCAGCATCACTGCACACTCCACTACACCTAAGCACCAATACAGCACCACCACCTCAGTATCACTAAGCATCATAGCTTAAAAACATTGCCAAAGCCAATAACTCTGGCTAAACACTTATAAGGTCACAAAGGCGAGACCTATTGGCTATGCCAATGCTTGTTGTACATGAGGAGGAGACTGGAGCATCGAAAAGAGATCTTAAGCTGTTGTCTAGTGTTCTGGCTGCTACTTTTGTTGGCTTGTTTTATTTTTCTGCAGCATGTTCTGGCAGCTACTTCTTCATCAGTTCATTGCTGGAAATCTCCTGTTTGACTTGGCTGTTCCTGCTGCTTTGCTTTGTTACTCTGCCTTTTTCTACTTTTGTCAGACGGGAATCAAACTTCAATAAATACAAATAGATGTCTGTGTTTACCCCAGGCAGCGTTCCTCTTCGAGCTATCCCTTTCAGGGCTACTGACTGCATGATGAAAGCCTTTGTTTCTATCTGCTCTGCCCTGGTTCTGTATGCTGCCTGCACCAAAGATTGTTCCTTTTGGCTCTTGTTACTAGACATTGCCTTTCATGTATTCTCCAAGAGGAAAGTCAGAATTTGCGTTTGATTTCTATTGCAAAATTGCATATATTGAGAATGTTTTCAAGACAAACACAAGGACAGACTCCTCTAAGTTTGAGATCAAACACACAGGAAAGGTTTCCCAATTATAGTTATTTTAAAATAAATTATGCAGATGTTGGTAGATTGCATGGAGGTTTGTACGTTTCATATACTGTCACACAACACTAGAAATGTCTTCCTGCAGAAATTCCTGCAGAAATCTGTCTTAACACCTCCTTCAAGACGACGTTGAAAGAACACCTTATTTTTTATGGATAACGCCAACATATCTGTGTACACACACACACTTTGTTGTACAGTCCGACCAACGATCAGCATCTATCATCGATCTAAGCCTCATCTACCTTATTTATTCTAAACTGCACCAATGGCCGCACGTGCATCAGGCCACCGGTGTAAGAGTTCCAACAGCAGAGCCAGTTGTGGCACCCCTGGTGAAACATGACAGTCTACCAGACTCTAAATAAAGCGGTTGGACCATCAGTTTGGCAGTCAGGGTACTCTGCCATGTTTGTGGTGGAGTATACTGGCCACAAATCTCTAAATCGGAGCCAATGTCCCAAACAGTTTCATGTCGACAAAATTTGAATTTGTCTGCCGGATTGACTGTATCATGTAAACAAATCTATGCTGGTTGTGGTTTAGTCTGTTGCTGTTAATCGCTGTCAGATTTCTTTCAATTCAATTATGTATTGAGGAAGCATTGAAAAACACATAACGTGTATTGGTACAGCACATGTTCACCTCATGGGGCATCTTGGTGCTAAATAACATTTTCTTGCCCCCCAACTCAATGGTACCCATTTTATCAACCCCAGAGGGATGAAATCATTGGTGGGCTCACCAGGATTAGAACTTGTGATCATGAGAATAAACATAGCTTCCTGCAGGTGATATATTAGTTCACTTAGTTAACAAAACTGACTCATCAATGCACCATCGTGGTAATATCATGGAGTCTGCCAATTAAGGTTAACAAATTAAAATATTGCTGCCAGATTTACCTTTGTAACTTCAAATACTACAAACACAAATCTTTTCATTGAATATGGACGATAGTACTAACTAATTAAAGTACTGCAGGCACAACATCGTTTTGTGACATGGCTCGTTAACTATAATGAACTTCCCTGTGTTTAATTTGAGCTGGTGTTTGCCAGTGGGCATAACCGGCACTTATTCGAGGGGACGGGGACAGTTGCATTCGGTGAGAAACTTACGGTTTTCATGGCCGCTACATAGATTTTGTACGAAGAAGAAATGTCATTAGATAACTGAGAACCCTGATTTTGTTTAACACTGTTGATAGGCACGATGAATTGGTAGTCAAAATATGATGTATAACCTGTGTGAATATCGCTCATCTAAATTACGGCAGGTACAACTGTACAGTGAAAAAAACACGTTTTGTATTTATTTAAAAAATGAACTTGATTAAGGATCTCTTGTGTTCAATATCTTTGATGTCTTTTGTTATTAAATGCACAAAACAAATGAAATTCAGTTGGAATAGAAAAATAGGCGCTGCCACGGATTTCTGAAAACCATGCTGTACAAATATTACATTTCAGCTGTCGTGGGCAATCTCACTGGAATTAACTGTCTAAAGCATTTAGCAATGATTCTTTTATGTACACAGTAAGAGATTCTGTTTGCAAAAGTCATCTGTATTTGCTCACAGTTTAACCGGTATCCAACGAGTTTTATAAAACTTGCACTTATCTCCTGAGAATCATAAATTATCTCATTAAATTGAAAACTGGCTGCAGCTTCGGGTTCTGAATTTTAAAATATACATTATAAACAAAATTAGTCAAAGAACTTGTGAGTATCTCAATACTCTTGGGAAACAGTTAAAGACACAAAGAACTGACATTTCATTGTCATTACATTGGAGCTTGAGCTTGTGTAAATGTCATTTCCACATTTGTCTCTGACTATGAATTTAATATGTATTTTGAATTTTAACACTGGCTGTTTCATTTTTATGAATATAATTGGAAGCTTCGATGGTTTGGCCAATATGTTAATCCACAAGAAATTTCAAACGTCATCTGAAATGAACTTAAAAAAAAGTTATAATATATATTTTTTTAAAATGGCCTTATCATTCCAAAAAGCAATGGGGAAAGAATGAGGCATAACACCCTGCATGAAAATATGACTATACAGATAAAACATCATCATAGGTAAATCTGACTCCGGTCTCTGATAGCAATTGCAAAACAAGTTGAAAGGTCACCAAACTGTCAATAGTGTTGCAAGTACATACTAGGGGCAGAGCGTGTGTTGTAAAATGCCAATGACATAGCTTAGCACCCGGCAAACTAAATAGTCAATATGCTACGCTTTGCCGGGTCACACAGCCATCCATGGCGTTTGAAGAAGGGATTTGGAATCTCAGTAGGCTGAAACAGAGTTAGAGAGTTTCATAAATTTAAGACTAACCCTATTTAGATATACAGCCAAAAGTCTTCCGCATGTGGCAGTTAGACAGCGGAGTACGCAGAACAGTTTTGGTGGTCAAACATGAGTTCTTGGTGGAGGAATTCTCTAGCGATTGTACTTTAATAACATTCTGATTAATTTCCAATCAAGTGATAGATGTGTTACTGTTCGGCCTAAGGATCTGGTATGTATCATCTACACACATGAAAAATGATACTCTATACTGATGTTAGATTTTTGGTTAAGAACTGCATGTCTATTTTAAATAGCAGATATTCGATTGCAAATCCATAGGGGATACTTGATCTCTTGGCTTTGCCATTGACTTAAATGATGTTTAAATAACATTTATTACTTGTCAGACAGAAAAGAGTAGACCCGCTCCCTGGCCACCAACCTCCTACCACCCCTGGATTAGACATGGATGGTCAATGATGTTAAATGCAGCAGAAATATCTGACAAAATTAGTATTGACTACATTGTTGCCATCTGTCTCAATTTGCACAACCATGAGCAGGCGGTTTTATTTCAACCCTGCCGTAATACCTACAAGAGAAGGATGACAAAGAGTAACAACTCCTCATCTGCGCAAATGGGGAAAAGAATAGAGCAGTTTTCCTGCTTACCTGGCCATGTCCAGCCAAAGGTCCATTGTACAAATGAGCTGAGTTGGGGCGGGCTGAGTATTGTGTCATTCTTAGCGAAGTGGCTTCTCTGATCCCCTCACTAAGCTTCTCTCCCCAAGTACAGATACAGGTCCAGAGAAAATGCAGGCAGATTTCGGGGAGACCCATTGGTGCTGCTTACATACACCAGGAAACAGCCGTATTATTCGCACTACCCCTGTACCTAGAGAGATGAATGGTCTGAATACAGACAGTAATGTTGATAATAATTGTAAGGGCAAAGTTGGGAAGTCTGAAATCTGTTATTTGACAGATTGTGGTGCTGCATGCTATACTCACTCTATTGAACATTTGGTTTTCCTCTTCTAGCAGCACCAGAAGCTGTAGCTGTCAAATAGGGGCATCTGTAGGTCGCAGTGTAAGCATTTTCAAAGTAGGTAGTTCCTGAATATGTGGAAGCAGATTTATTTGTGGGATGTGGCAGTGCTTATTTCTAAACGTAGATGGCATTCTTTGCCACATCAAGGGTTGGGCAGACTTCAACCATATTTTTCAATGTGAGGTAGTGCTACTAAGCCAAGCAACTGCTACTTCTGAAACAGACAGAACCATTTCAAATTCTCAGGGCAGACTGTTTCTGGATTATAGGTCAACACTTCATCATACAGCCATTGCTGGTTAAGAGAGAGCCACTACAGAGTGAGTTAGGATCCCTTCTGATCAGAGTTGCATCAGTAGGAAAACACTAGATCTACCTGAGCTAACACGCCAGGCAGGAGTCACTTCGGAGTGGCGTCAAACACTGATGGATAAGGCCACTTTCTAAATCAGAAGGCCCATTTATGGCCATTCCTGAAGGCTGTATCTGAACTTTTCAACTGTAGGGCTTCAGTTATTTCAGGAACAAGGTTGACCATTTGAATAATCCATCTAGTTAATGTGTCAGAGCAAGAACTGTTACCCAGTTGTTTCGTGTGCTGTATTTCTGCTGACATGCACATACATCTTTTTTGCAGTGTTTGCAATTAACAAAAACGCATGACATGTTTAGTCTTGGATTGAGAATTTCCTTGGTGTGCCGAAGGTCTTCCAATGCCTATTTGCAACAGGATTCATTTACAATACATGGGATTCTGCAATCCTTGTATAAAAACGTGTCTCTAATTTCATTATAATCGGCAACTTGTGACATACCCAGTGGGCGATTTTAAAGAAATGACATCAGAACTCAACTGTAATAACGTTTTACAGTTGAGTTCTGATAGCACAATGCCTGCTGCCAGCAGTGAGCAGCAGGGCAGGTCAGGTCACAGAGCACCAGTTTAAAGAATGAAAAGGAAACATTGATTTTTTTCTTCTGCTTTATGTTTCTAGCTGTACATTGGCAAAAACAAAGGAGATATTTATTGCAACATGCTTGTTTTTTTGCACTTCTTAGGTTAATAAAGAAGAGCCAGAATCTTTCTGCATGTTTCTACACATTCCGAGCTTCCTCACCTTTTTAAAAAAACAATTCACTTGTATTAAACTGCTTCCTATATCTTTTTGCAACAAACATCTAACAGTTTGCTTGATGAGTTTAATTTTGCACTAGACATTCTATTTTTATTCTTCATGTTTGCAAGCATGCTCTCTCTTTCATATGAAAGAGATATGCACCAAAGATTTAAGTGGTTTGTGGGAAAGGTGATGTGCGATCATGAATTATAAGGAACAAAGTACCCCCTGCTGTACATGATAAGGATATTTTAAGTCATGTCTGACTTCTATAACCATATAAAGGAACACCTGCTTCGGGCTCATTCCTTTATGTGATCATGGAACTCCTTGGTGAATTGCAATATCCTTCTCACGTATGGCAGGGGGTCTTTATCCCATGTATAAAATGCACTCCAAAGCTCCTGTAGGTTTTGAGCAGTTTCATCAGAAGTAGTTTAAAGTGCATTTTTATTATCATGGTCCCAGGCCCAGCTCTCCCCATGCTGCTGCATCACTCTTGCGCCTGTTTTCCCCATGCTTCTTCCCCGTTTTCTGAGTGCTTTCTCTTTGCTTTTCCCTCATTTTTCTTTACTTTCTCCTTCTTTTTCCCTGTTATTTGAGTGCTTTCTCCTTGCTTTTCCCTCTTTTCTCACAATTTGTCCTTCCTTTTCTCCTGTTTTGTTTGAGTGCTTTCTCCTTGCTTTTCCTTCATTCTCACTGTATTTTCCTTGCTTTTTCATCTGAGTTTCAGTGCCTTCTCCTTGCTTTTCGCTCATTTTACTGTTTTCTCCTTGCTTTTTACCCATTTTTTGAGTGCCTGTTCTCTGCTTTCCCCACATTTTCATTGGTTTCTACATGTTTTTCCCTCATTTCCGCTCCCACCTGCTGCCCGTTCTCCTGCCAACCAGCGCCCCTTCCTCCTCTCAGGACCTACTAAGTGGAGGCTGCAGCACGACCCCATTGAGCAGGTCCCAGGCCCATCTCTCCCCGTGCTGTTGCATCGCTCTTGTGCCTGTCCTCACTTTGCTTCTCCCCTGTTTTTTGAGGGCTTTCTCCTTGTTTTTCCCTCATTTTTCATGGCTTTCTCCTTCCTCACCCCCATTTTCTGATTGCCTTCTCCTTGCTTTTCCCCCAGTTTTTTGTGTCTTTTCCTTGCTTTCCCCACGTTTCCATTACTTTCTCCTTGTATTTCCCTTATTACTGCTCCCGCTTGATGCCCGTTTTCATGCCTCCCGCCTAGCCCCACCCACTGCCTCCCAGCACCCCTCCCTCTTCTCAGGACCTACTTAGTGGAGGCCGCAGCGCAACCCCATTGAGCAGATCTCATTCCCAGCTCTCCCGTGTGCTGTTGCATCACTCTTGCGTCTGTCTTCCCTTTGCTTCTTCCCTGTTTCTGATTGCTTTCTCCTTGCTTTTCCCTAATTTTCACTGCTATCACCTTCCTTTGCCCCTGTTTTTTTAGTGCTTTCTCCTTGCTTTCCCTCACTTTTCACTGCTTTCGCCTTGCTTTTCCCCCATTTTTTGAGAGCTTTCTCCTTGCTTTTCCCTCGTTCTCCCTGCTTTCTCCTTGCTTTACTCCTGTTTTTGAGTGTCTTCTCCTTGCTTTTTTCTCGTTTTCACTGTTTCCTCCTTGCTTTTTACTGATTTTTGAGTGCCTTCTCCTTGCTTTCCCCACGTTTTCATTGACTGAACAGATCACCATCAAGCAGTAAGCAACTCTAGCGCTTTGAGACCCTCATGGCTGATTTGCTGCGCTCTATACATCCTTGTTTGCTTATCTATAACCCTTGGCCCTCTTCCTCTTCAACTCTGAAAGAGATCACTACTATAAATCCCTTCATGGCAATCTCGTCTGCAACAAATATATATTAAAGGGTGCCATGGAATAGAGAATATGTTTCGTGAAACAGATTGCATGTAATAAAACAGGATTACAGGTCTTGTACAACTAAGTTTGAAAATTAGTCTTCACCTTGGTAAGGAAATTAGAATAATTGAAGAATGTGAGCAGATCAGAGCTGTCCAGCAAAGTTCTTTGAACGGCAAACATCAGTAACAAACAGAAACTGTTGAATATCAATAAGAAATAAAAACATTTGTCCACACAAATTCCTTCATCACAAATGACCCACCATACTAATGTCAAATAGATGTTCATAAAAACAAAATCTACTAAGCTTTATATTAATTGGAACTGTAGGACAAAACTGTATTATATTTTCTAGCAATTATGCCTAAACATCAGATGTTGTTGCATCCAAATACATATTCAAATGTCTTAACTAAAATAATAAAATACTACGTAAAAAATAAATGCATTATTTAAATCAACAAAATTAAAACAACCATCTCTGTTTTAGACTCCACACATTCCAAACAATTTTTAAAAAATGCGCTTGCGATAATGGCATATAGCACAAACATCGTTCTCAATGTTGAGCTCAGTTTGGCCGTTAGCCTGTCCTTTCAATGCACACTGGGTGCAATGTTTTGCTATGGTCGGTCAACCCAATTCTCGTCAGTGTTTTGACTTGCCTTCAAATTTAGTCCATCTTCATCAGGACATGTTTGGAAACAATTTACTGCGTTGGAATCACTACTTCTAAATTGTGAATGAGACCAACCAGTTGGAGAAGGACTCAAATACCAACGGAGGAGTAAGTCATCCGCAGCTGCGATGTCTAATAGATTCATTATCAATGCTGGTCAAAATATATTTGTAGTAGTGAGGTACCTGTAAGAGATCCTACTGTTGTCTAAGCCTAAAATGTAACCGTGTATACTGCCCCAAGTTTTAGATATTTGAAGAAACGCAGCATAAATTGTGTATCAGAGTGGCTTGATTATCTGAAATATTCCTCTCTGATTTGAATTTGTATGAAGTTATTTGAGAATTTATTATTAATAATGCAATATTTCTGATTCCTGCACTTAGTGTTGTGTGAGTTCTATCCATGTGACATTTTCACAGTGTAAGTGCCTAAATTGACAAGAGTGTATGCTGCTTTAGCTATGAAATGCATTACGCGCATGTGGTGCACTAGGCCTGGCGAGAGGAGAAAGCTAATTTAGTGAGTATCCTGGAAGGGGGATAGAAGAGCTAAAGCCAGTCTAAAACCACACTTTATTTAGTGGGAAAGGTTTTATATTTTTCTCATTTTAGAAAACATAGCAAGGTGTCAATGCGGGCAAAGGTGTAAGTTATGAGAATGTTTCAGGAGATCCTTCGAAATCAGCATGGTTAGGACTTATGGTCATAAGTCCTAGGATGGGGTTTTCCCAGGATATTGCCATTTACGTTTTTCACAACTTGAGACTTGAATGATGCACCACCTACGAATGGTGTGTTTTGCATTTACCCTCACTCATGAGGGCTCTTCACTGTAGAAGAAACAGCCTATATGTGATTGAAGACTGACACCATATTTCCTTCCCTCTCCTTCTTTAGACCTCAAGTGGAAAAAGCTCTCTATGTAGGTGGTCAGAGAGAGCCAAACTTCTGATGAGAACCAAACTTCTGATGAAAAGTTTGGGAAACTTCAATAGCCATAGACTGGCCTACCAGCAGACTATTGGACAGCACAAGGTTGCCTCCAGTGTATATGTGGCACAACAGACCTTGAAAGAGAAAACAAAGCATGCTAGATTTCTCTGCAATGAGGTTGCCAAGGAAAAATCATTATGGGGATGGTATTTATACACTTGCACTCTAGATCAGGTGGATTACGTTGGTAGCCTGCTGACCTAGGAAAGAGAACAAGGGCGAAGGGCCTAGGTACCCTATCTACAAAATGGACAGTCTTCTTCCTCTACTTTGAGTGCAAGAGACCATCGTTTTTTCACCGGCAGGGCAATCTGACTCCACCGGTGGAAACCTTACACCAACATCTCAACAGACTTGTGCCCTTACGGTCTTATGTACTATTTTTCTCTTCTGCACTGCCAGAAAAAGCTTGGTGGTCCTGAAGAGAAAAGCAACATTGACCTCCACAGCCTGGGAGAAACCTCTTAGGGTGTCGGGACCATTCGTTTTTTGCTATACAAAAACAAACTCCTGCTTATAACATGCCACGGCTCAACAAACTTCGAATACTTTCAGAGGAAGCATTTTGGCGGCGGCTTCTCTGAAGACATAGAGATCTCCATCAGGCAGGTGGAAATCTCTAAATATTGGCAGGTGGGAGTCTGCCAGGGCAGCAGAAATTATTACTTTCACTCCCTGGCATACTGCGGCTACCCACCAAACTCTAAATGAGAGGGAAAATACCTAGAAAGTAAAGTGTCCAATAGAGATCTCGTTGCAAATTCTTGTAGCACCAATTGAAGTGTAGTGCGCTGAGGCAGCAAGCAGGCTCTTCCCTTGTAAATAACAGTAGGATCCTAGAGGGTCCTTTACCTTTAGGTGGCCAGTGTATGCCCTTTCCATGTAAGGCCGGGGGACATCAGATGAATCTGCAAGTGTTTCAGAAATATTAGTAGAGACAATCCATGCCAAGTTATGCCTGAGAGGATAAAGGGAGCTAGGAAATATTACAGCTTTATTAGCTTAAAGGAACATGGCCAATGGCATGTAGAGAGCTAAGCTGGAGAGGTACTGTGTTGTGATGCATTAACTTAAGTGAGATGCTCTTCTGTGGTTGCTGGGAATACAACAGAAAAGCGGATCACGTCCCAGACAAAGAGAGGTAGGTGGATTCACATCCAAACACTAGAGAATGGGATAATAAGAAATAGAAACTGTATTATTGGGATAACTGTTTGTTACTGGGGAATCAGGCGTGGCGGACTACCTTTCAGTCGTCTTTACATCAAATGGCGTCCTCCCTGAACCTATTGGCCACCCATTAGGCTAAAAGAAAGCTTTGCTGGGAAGATCCCTCCAAGCAAAAGGTTTTTTGGCAAACCACACTTTCTACCTAAGCTTAGAATTATGCTTTCTGAGATCTTACATAGAGTATAAAACCCACTTGCTCCAGGTTGCTTAATGTCCACATGATCCCTGACAGCCAAATCCATGATTGTCACTGATCCTCACATTTTGGCCAGGTGTCCCAGCATCCAGAGGGCTTAGGACACTGACAGTCACCCTTTCCACCTTTTTTCGTGCTCCCTTTCAAGTACCTTAAAATGGTTGTTAAGCAGAAAGAGCCTATATGCAGCCCCAAAACAAATAATTAAATGGAACATTTAGAACCCGGGTGCAGAGATTCTCTGCTTATTATGATTTTTATCTTTGCACTATATAATACAGTTAAAAATTGCAACATTAATAGCCAATGCTTATAAATGAGTAAAACTTTGGCTGTTTTGGTTTTATTTATTTATTTGGTACATTTGTAGAATGCACCATTGCCAAAATGGTGTCCTGACAAAAAAAATTCAGATCCATGTGTAGATTACTTATGTCTTACTCTGCATGCCTAGCTGCTGTCAGTGTACAAAGCAGGGGTGTCTGGTGTTAATGGGCATGAGGGGCATTACCCTGCCACTCTGAGGGGGGAGGCAAGAACAGGGGGAAAACACAGAACAGCTGAAAAGAAATTACTGCTCCGAGACAAAGTGTGCTGAATCTTTTGGGTGAACTGTAGTGAACTTTGCGGATGTCCTGCTGTGCAGGTGCTAGCTGGGTGAGGTTTTCTTTGACCTGCAGGCACAAGCTACAGCAGTGACATCATATGAGAGGGTGTGTCGAATTGGGAATGCCATTGATCGGGTTGCTTTTGGGGTGCATATACAGTGGGACTCGGAGGAGTTAAGAAAACTCCATTCACTTCAATGGCTTTGGATGGGACAGGCCGATGAGGACAATGAAGTGGTTGGGTCAACAATTTGTCATCACAGAGGGGGCAAGATGTAGGAGGGGTGCAGGGGGTTGCTCTCCTTGCAGTAACACATGTTTAGTTCTGCATTTGGTTTCACTTTTAAAAAACATGATGAAGCTGAGCTGAAGCCGGTCCCTTCAAAGTGCTCCTTATCTCGTTTGTTGCAGCAGAGGCTCAAAAGAAGGAAGTTACCAGCTGTGGACAACAATGGCCCTAGTGGACCAAGAGGTAAGTGTGCAGCTAAGCTTCTACGTTTGATTGATAAAAGAGTCATTCTTGGAGAGGAAACGTGGTGAAGCATTGAATGCCTCTGCTAAAAGTTGTCACAAGCAGTGGTGTAACGAAAGTTTAAGGGGCCCCCCTGCAATGTACACGGAGGGGCCCCCACTCCGGCTTTAATCCGGAGTGCTCAGGCCATGAGTACCATGACGAGGGGCCCCCTGCAGCTCGGGCACCCCCCCCCCGCCCCCGCGCACCGCGGGGAATGCAGGGGCCTGTGTTGCGCCCCTGCTCACAAGCCCTGGTCTGTGTCCGATAGGGCTGCACAAGGCAGGATGATTTAGATACCCTCTCTTCACAAACATACCTCTTCCTCTCCCTGCAGAAAAAGAGAGGTTGTCTCAAAAATATTTAGGAAGTAGTTTACTGGCTGGCTTTTCACTCTGGAGGTAAGATTTATTCAGGGATCAGTCAGGACGATACAAATCAAGCTAAAAGTAATGCCCGCTCTACGGCACTGCCATCGGTGTGGACTTTTCGTGCTGCCAAGATCGTTATCTCCACCCTTGACTTTCTTGCCTAGACTAAGGTTCTTTCCTCTTTCTTTGACACCATGCACTAGGACCCTAAGCCCTGAGGCCCTCATCGAACCCTGTCAATCGCTGTATTTTACTACCCCAATAGCAGCCAAAGGTGGCCATTTCCTTGCTTGCACCAGGGCCCATGACACTGTTGCTACATTACTGCTAACAAGCACATACTCGCTTCTGATTCACGTTCATAATTATCCTGATGCAGTTTCCTTTTGCCTTCCTTTCTTATTGTATCATAGTGCACACTGTCCACTGCTTTCAAGTCAGCGCTCTAGAAAGTTGATGAAATAAAACACAACCTTGTGCTGCGCCGCTTTTTATAGGTATCCTACTGTTCGGAGATAAATTGCTCAAGGATGTTATTCATACTAGGTCGAAAGGGAAGCAAACCAATCACTGGCTGTCCTGGACATTCTTGCCACATTTGCTAGATACTAAAAATCAAGGATGTTGGTAATACAAGCAGCGTCAGTATCATTACATGCCTCAGGCTAATGAACACCTCTGGGGGCATCCTTAATCACCAGCTCATGACCTTTTGGCCAGTGTGATGCGGTGCAGCTAGGGATCTGTCTGACAACCTCAGTTGGTGTCAAGTAATTATTAAGTAAAAATAACGTTGAATAGCCTTGCAAAAAATATATTTAACAAGATGTTGTATTTGTGGGTTCCCAGGTTTGAGGAAAACATATTGTTGATTCTGTTTCCAGGCAGTTTATGATGTGTAAGTAACGACTATTTCATAATACCTTGTAGAGGTGGGTAGGCAGAGTGAATACCGTGACTCACTCAAATGAGATCCTGTGATTGATTGTTGAACAAAACATCCCTTACCATTGCTGCTGGACATATGGACACGCACACACCCCCCACACATTTGTGTGCAAGGCAGAATGTAAGTAATATATGAACAGCCGTAGGTGAAGTAGGAATCAATCTGGTAGTTGCAAAACCTACACAAACACAAATTTATTCTGTTCAAATTATAGATCTGAAATAACCTATTGCAATTCAGATCGAAAATACACTAGGAAGCCTGTGCCGTTTTGTTGTCTCTTCTGGACATTAGGAAAAAAATCTATCAAACGGTGCAATACCTTAAAAAAACTTGTGAATGATATGTTTATCAGATCATAGATATGCAATAGTGTAGTGCACTTCATTTCTGTGCATGTGCGTCTGGTCATGCCAGTTGCAGGGCATATGGAGATTCATTGTCTCTTGCTGAGCGTGTGAAGGTTCGTAATGGAGTATGTTGGGGCTGGCACCATCTGCTGGTGGGCATGCGGATACTGTCATTCTCTCTTGCTGGGTATGTGGAGATTAGTAATAAAAGTATGTTGCATCTGGCACTGTCTGTTGCTGGACAGCAGAAGACTGGAATAAACTGTTGGTTTGCAGTTGGAAGTTGGGTTAACCATGACTGGTCACGTGGAGAGAGGCTATGCATGGTCCTAAGCATCTTATAGGCAGGTTAAATATGTCATTGGGCACCTGGCCTCTGCCTTTCCTTTTACTGGGCATATGAATCTGTACATACGTGTTACTGGACATAATGCTGCATGTGAAAACTGGCACTACCTGTTGTTGAGCCCACAGATTGCCCACACCTATTACTGGGCATGTGAGGTCGTGCCACCCATCTTGATGGGCCTGGGAAGTTTGGCCATACTGAAAAGGATAGTGACACAACCAGAACATTAGCATAGCATTGCATATTTTAGAATTGCAAGAAGAAGAAATACTTATAAAGCGACATATCTGAGACCATACTTAGGGTAAGGCTAAACAGAACAAGCATCAGTAATGACCATAAGTCTGGACCGCCTAGAACAATAGCAAACTGTTTATTCCAACCACGGATGTAGCCTTTTTCGTCGAGCCTCGGCAGCGCAAGCGCTGGTCTGCGAAGCATGCTGTATTCGAGTATGGACTTTAAGCTCCGCCCACTCTCTGCTCATACTTTTCATTGGCTTGTTTCATTGTCCTTTGTAAATGCTGGCTTCTGATTAATTAATAGGCTTGTTAGTCCCTCCTTAGTACCGCCTTGTCTTCATTTGTAACCTCCTTCTGTTGTTACACGGTATGTCTTATTTAGTCTGTAAGCACTATTTTCTAAATGAGTTTTTCCTACTGCAGACACGAAATGCTTTCCTGCAACATTCAGGCACCATGCGCGCTTTCACTTTCCAAGCAGACCAGGACAATGGGGGCCACTTCTTTCAAGTGAAGTAGGTCTCGCATTTACAAGAGTTTGAGCTTTTGGCATTGTAAATGACAATGCCTTTTATTTATGTGTTAATTATCAAAACAGATAAATAAAAGGCATTGTCATTTACAATGCCAATAGCTTAAACTTTCGCAAACGCAAGACCTATTGCATTACAAATACTTGTTATACATACAATGAAGTACTAGAAGGATATGCAGCAAAGAAAAGAAAACATGCTCACTTACATATGGTAGTACGGTATTTATGTATGTATCTAGCACTATATTAAACAATAACTCATATTAATATTATGCTTTGCTCGTATTGAGTTTATATTACAGCATTATTGATGCTAAAAATCAGCCCAGTACACCCATTTACTCTTAAGAAAGAGCACTGGCTTTGTGCCCTGTTACAGGATATATGCTATCCTGACGCTTATGATATTGGTCAGGCAAGAGTTAAGTCTAAATTAAAAGCGTATTGTTGATGACAATAACCATTCAAATTAGCTAAAAAAGAAAAAGAAAAGGAACACACTAACTGTTTGGGAAATGCAACAATTTCACACATGCCTTTTATGCGTTTTTCAAAGAGGAATGCTGCCCACAATTACATGTGACTGTTTCCAGAAGCAAGAATGTCCACAATAACTTCCTTTCCAACTATACCACAACATAAGATCAACAAAAAAAGCTCAGTATTGCGAAGGCATTTACACATTCTTGCTGCCCGGCGCAATCAAATCTTAGACTCCAGGTCAATGGCTCAATGCCATCTCGCATCATAATTGACAGTGTACTTACCCAATGCCTACCCTGTGGGCAGGGCCGGACTAGGAACAACAACCAGCCCTGGCTGATTGAAGCTCGACCTGCCCTGGGAGCAGGAATGCAAGTAAAAAGCACCAATACAGCTTTTGTTACAGGGGGCCGAAATTGCAGCACTGCTGCAAAACCGGCCCTTAGTGACAAAACCGGCCCCCACGGCCAGAAAACCGGCCCCCACCCTTCCGGCCCACCGGGGAAACGCCTGGTGCCCGCTACGGCCAGTCCGGCCCTGCCTGTGGTTTGCTCCCAGAAACAACTGTCACTTCCAACCAAGAAATAAGTGAAAGGGAACCGACACATTTCCACGCCTCCCGACATTTCAATGGCAAACCAATAGCAAAAGGAGACTTTCTGTTTGTATTATTACTATTAATGTGATGCGTTTTAAAAAAAAATTACATTAGTCAGACAAGACAGATAAAGCTGTATCTAGGCTAGACCCAAAGACGATGAGATTCTAAAAATATACTCCAAATATTTGCCATAGTTGCCTTGTTCATCACTACATGCTGGTGCCATGCCAGAATGTCAACAAATCCCATCTTTACATGACTGCATTACTTTCTTTTCTGTCTCGGTGTTTAGATTACAAGTTTTGCTTATGTGAGATAAATTAAGATTTTGTCAAGTAGCTTTTACTTTCTCACTGAATAATGAGAATGAGAATGTATTTATGAGGATGGCAGCAGGGTGGAAGCAATGCCATAACTTAAACCGTCTTTATGACACAGTCGATTTTGTTGTTGATTAGAGTTTAGAGAAAGCAGATGGCATAGCAGAGAATCTGAAATTCAGCTTTAAAGTAAGGCGTCTTCCAAAACTCACATGAGTATACAACTATAAGTGTAAAAAGTCACTGTCAGGTACGTACAAATCGCATTTTTCAGGTATTGTAAGGCTCAAAAACATGGGGCTTTTTCTTGCGATCTCGAGATTTCCTGGCACCCTTTATTTTTCAATAGAATTAAGGCTGCGCTAAATTATTATTCGGATAGCAACAGTTTGGCATAGTGCCAATTCTGCAGCTTCACAGATTTGCAAAAATTGTCTCTTTTGCAAAACCTCGTCTATTAGCAAAACTTTCTACTAGAAAAAAGTTTTTTTACATTTTTCCCTCAAAATAAAATTTGTTTGTGAATTATTTTTCGTTAAACACTTAGGGCCCGATTCACAAAAGTAATCTGAGACAAAATCCTCACTTTACGACTTTCGGTATTCACAGAAGGCATTTTGGAGTACTAAAGTTAGGATTTTGTCTCAATTAATCTTAAATTTGGGTCTTAAGTTAAACCTATTTAGAATTTGTGATAATGGGCAATTTAGCAAATTTAAGAGACTGCTGTCATTGAAAATATATCAGTATTGTCACTCACTGTAATGTTCTACTTCCACATGACTTCAGCTCCTCCAGGCTTTTGTTGGAAAAGCTAAATATATTAGGGCAAATGTAACATACCTGTGGTACCACCTACCTATCCTGAGTAGCCGTGGAGAGGTGTGGTGCAGCGGCCAGGGCAGCTGACTTCAGAGCACAGGGCTCATGGTTCGATCCCCGGCGGCAGCGCAGCTCAGCACCATGTGACTCTGGGCAATAGCTCACTTAATTTCCACAACGTCCCCCAGCGCCTTGAGACCCGTAAGGGTGAGTAGTTCGCGCTTTACAAATACGGATTTATATTATTTATTTATTATTATAGCCGTAGCCTCCGCATAGGAGCCCCATACCACCAGGGATGTGCCCACCATATTGGTCATCCAGGATTCTTGGTCCCTGCATACATGTCCCCTTTGAAACTTCTGAACATTGCACTCATTTCATACCCTTATTTTTTCTGCCTTAATAATAGGCGGCAGATCTAGCTGCCCCTTACTTTAGCCCAGCATCTTTCATTTGCTTGCAAAACGTCTTTAACCACAGCTGAAGGTACTGTCTGTGCAGCTTTTAATAAACAGATATTTTTTCACTTTAAAAGACATATCAATCACAGTACTACCTACACTAATTATGCGATAGATGCCTTGGGCGCATAAGCAGAGCTTGGACTATACATGTGGTGTTTCTGATTTAAACCAGAAACTGAAATGTGACACTAAAGTCTTTAAGTAAATCAGGCACAGTAGAGGTATGGATTTCCATCATTTTCTGTAGTCTTCTTGTATTAAAATAAGTGTGTGGTAGCTATCTCAATTATCTATCAATATAGCAATCTATCTATATATATACATATATGTATGTCTATACATATATGTATATATATATATGTATTATATATATTATATATTTATATATATTCACTAAAAAAGCAAAGGTTAAAGTGATAGTGAGGGGCTGAAATAAGGTTACAATTAATGTTTATAGAAACAAAAGACCTCTGAGTCTGAAATTCACCAGTTATAGTTTACTGAGCTAACTATAACCTGTGCCCCTGCCATGCACTGCTTATCACCTCACAAATTACATCACTAAAGACATGTTGAATGACACCATTAATGACATCACTGATAACATTTTAAATGAAATCATTGATGACATCATACAATCATTGTGACACCGGTGGACAATTTTCTATTCACCTTAATTGGATTACCCTCTTAAAGACTTCACATGATCCACAATTTTAAGTTGAGAGGTTGACAGGTATACATTTGCCATTGTAAATGCACCTTCTGGCAATCCCTATGGCAAATGCTCAGTAGTTTTGTAAAATATACCACACACACTCTTCTGCTCCTGGAGACCCTCACGGGAGACAAGTAGCAATCTCGAAATCTACTGATTAATTGATTGGTTGACAATCTTGAGATGGGCATAATGGCATTTAAACTTAGAGCCAAACTTACACCACCAGTATGAGATAAAGTAACTCTATGTTGGACATCCCAACTTTCTACATTATTCAGTAATCTGCAATGCCTCAAAATCTTTGGTTAAATTCAGGAAATGTACAGGCTCAGCTTATAGAATATGTCTATACCACTGTATAACAACTTTTTAACCTGGGCATGTGTCAAGATTTGCATTGGTGGTTCATGTATTATCAAACATAGCTTGCACATTTCTCACTGATTTTTTAGAAAAGGCTTTGGCTTTAAGCCACAATCTACTTTCAAACATACCTCTGCAACCCACATCATGGAGTACTTTTTCCACACACTGTGTTAGTGATTTGTACACAGTGCACCATATAACTTTTAAAATGCATAATTGCACTTGTCTTCAGGGCTTACGCTATTTACATGCTATCAACCCACACGTGTACATTCATAACTCTATGATGTTTATGATTACAGTGTTATCACTGTCATCAGTGATGTCATCAACTATGTCATTTGAGATGCCCATTAGCGATGTTATCAATGATTTAACATGTCATGAGTGATGTAGTATGTCAGGTCACACGCAGTGCATGGCGGGGGCATAAGCTATTGTTAGCTCAGTAAACTAAAATTAGTGAATTTCAGAGTTTGTTTAGTTTTTAGATGTTATTTTTAACCTTTTTTCAACACCTAACTATAACATCACTATAACTTTTGGATTTTCAGTGAATATATACATATGTACTTCTGCAAATGTCTCTCTCTTTGATTATTTTTAGGCCCTTTAAAAATACGTTATGGGCCCAATTACGATGCCGGTTGGATGAGCGTCCGACCGGAATCGTTGCGGTAAACGGCCCGGGTGACAGGTAGTCGGCGGTCCTGACCACCAAATTAGGATCTAACCACCATGGAGGCGGTCAGAAACATGCCCCTTTGCAGTGAGGCTTGTGCTGCAGCCCTGAAAGGGGCCTCAGCACAAGTCCCAATGCCAAAAGGCATGTTTTTTAAACAGCCCTGCACCCTGTGTCAGGCACCATGCGGTGCATGCCACAGGATGCAGTGATGTTTAGGGGGGCACCACAGGTGCCCACCAGTGCTCATAGCGGCACCCACAGGGTACAGGGTCCCTGCTAGGGGCCTCAATACAGCCTTTCTGCCAGCCTTTTCACATCGAAAGAATCTATGGCGGTGCCTGAATGCGGTCCGACTGACTGCATCGTAATGCGGTGGCCTGACTGTGGATATAGATGTCGGTGGGACCGACACCGGTCCTACCGACATCGTGATCGGCCCCTATGTCTTAAACTACTAAAATCCCACACCTCCACTCACATATTTAACCCTCTGTTTTCATGCCGGCATTAACATCTCAATGATTATTGATTTCAGCCTGCACTTCAGCAGAAGTTTAAAATTCAACAGCTCCTATTCCAACAAAATAGAATTCAAGAGTGCCTGCACTTTTGTCTTGAGTACAAAATGTGTCAGCATTCTAGTTGTTCAGTAGAATTCTGTTATGATGCTGCAGTTGTTTACTAGGGAGTTAACGGACAGACTGCTTCTGGTGTTTGAAGTAGATGCTTTACTCTGCACTTCATATTGTTTTACTGGAATGAATGAGGAAAATATTTATAAAGTCATTGAAAATGTGGCCTCATTTTAGCTTTCTAGAGCATTAACCATAATTTGTATGACAAAAGAAACCCCTCATTTATTACTTTACTGCAGTATCATCTATAGGAATGGATTTCACCTTTACAGCCATGAGCCCACTTTTCTCATAAATTCAGAATGTTAGCACTATATTTACTCATTAAAACTTTGCTGTAACCCTGCAGTTGGTCACTAGGGAGCTAAGTGAGAGACTGCTGCTGGGGTTTGAAGTTCATGTTTGAGTCTGCACATCAGAATGTTTTACTGAAATAGATGAGAAGGATATTTGAGAACTCATAGAAAATGTTTCTTCATTTTAACTTTCTAGAGCACTTCCTATAGCATTAACCATAATTTCAATGACAAAATGCCTATCCTCTTTTTGCTAATTTCTAAAAGAAATGCTTAAATTTTACAGCTTTGATTCCATCAAGATGACTTCCGGTATGCTGCAGTTTTGTCATAAATGCATAATATTGAGAACTCTAGTTGTTCATTAGAACACTGTGGGAAGCTACAGTAGAACACTGGTAAATGAACTGACAGGCTGCTGCTGCTTTTGAAAGTACATGTTTTACTCAGAATATCAGACTTTATTCTCACATGGCTTAGGAAGATAGTGTTTACTTATTAAAATGTGCTCTCATTTTGCCTTCTGGAGCAACTTCCATAACCTCTATGAGAAAATCATGATCAACATGTTTCATTATTTCCGAGCAAAGGATCAGCTTTTTTCACCAGGCAAAATCACCTCAGAACACACCACAATTCTTAAGTTTAGTATACTACCACCAACAATTGATTTATATTATGACTAAAATCTGTTATCACTTTTTTATGTACTCTTTTTAGTCACCCTCCAAAAGCTGGCTTTCAATACAAGCATTTCAATGGGAACCATGTCCCTGACATCTGTGATGTCTGCCACATAATGTTGTCCAAGTTGTGGCCAGCCAATCAAGGGGTGAGGTTTCCCTTTGGGACCTCCCTGCCCTCCACATGCCCCTTAGGGTCAAGGTTTGCTCACCTTGCTACTTTATATGTTTTAATTTAATTTTCAGGAACCATGAGCCCCTGCTTAAAAGTGCATTTCTTGAAAACTACTAAATGGATTTTCTCTAAATCATGAAAGGCACACTTTCTGAGTAAACTTCTTTTGCCAAATTTGGTATAATTCCTTTCAACCACTTGTCTATTTCTGGGACAGAGGTTTACTACGGGAATGGACACAGGAAATCAACATTTTAGGAACCGCCCTTTTCTTGGCCCCTGCTGGACAGTTTGCCACAAATTTTCCAGGAAGGAGGTGAGGTGGATGAACAGCACCACAGTTATTAGCAAAACAATAAATGCTCTTCTACTGTGGTGACCACCACTTTATGAGATAGATAGATAGATAGATAGATAGATAGATAGATAGATAGATAGATAGATAGATAGATAGATAGATAGATTATGAAACATGTACATTCTTGTTTTCTGTAATAGCATTATTTGGAGCAAGACTATGATGATATATATGTTTTCATTTTATGTGAAAAAGCAAGTCATTTTATGAATCAAGCTGTCCTCTGCCTTTAGGATGCTCTTTTTCATTTAAAATGGCAAAGGGAAGAGCAACTTTTGCCAGTTGATAGCAGAGTTTAGGACGTCCTTTTTGCAGTGAAAGGAGTACTGCTTTGGAATAGATTTAGGTTTCTAGGGTTGGAGGGGGGGTGAGAAAGACAGAAAGAGAATGAGTGAGTGATAGAGTTCGAGCGAAAGAGAGAGAAAGAGAGAGAGAGAGAGAGAGAGCACACTGGTCACCCTATACCTGCTCAGTGTTGAAGTTCATGGCTGAGGGGTTTCTGTTGTGTCATGAATGCTGTTCTGTGTTCTCATACCAGTGGTAAAAAGAGGAATGTTTTGCCGGGTAATAGAGCATTCTAAGCATCATTTGAGTGCTGCGGATTTCTTAGTCTTCTTTTGTTTAGGTGTGTTTTTACCTCAGTCTGGTGCCATATCTGAGCTTTTTATGAGTGCCCCAAAATATCAGCTAGCAATTCCACTGACTGGAGTCAATAATACCTGAGGGACCAGCAACCTTGGGGGAAGAGGGTAGAATTACCAGCTGATTATGAATATAACCCTGAGGGTGCTCTCAAAAGTGAGAAATTACTAGGGGAATCAGTAATTGTGCCTTGATTATCCTGGCTCATTTTGCACTTTGTATTTCACCCAGAGACACCACTTGCTGTTGGTATATCATGTCACACCCCATGGAACATGAAAGGTAAAATTTGAAATGTAATACATTCTAAAACCGAATACAGGACTTATCTAAAGGGAGGATGTGCTGTTACAACCAGTACTGCTGATTTTGGAACTGAGGGACCAGGTTTGAGTCCTGGCGTCGACTCAACATTGTATGATTCTGGGCAAATCACTTAGGGCTTGATTGCGATCTTGGCAGATGGGATACTCTGTCACAAACATGACGGATATCCCGTCCGCCGTATTTCAAGATAGGATATAATGGAATTATAATACGACGGATGCGATATCCGTAACATTTGTGATGGAATAACCCTGTCTGCCAAGATCATAACCAGGCTCTTAATCTCCCTATGCCTAAAACAAATGAATCTGACTTTGTGTAATGTAAATGGGGTTCATGTAAAGCACTCCAATGCCCCTGGGTAGAGTTCATGCTATCTAAAACAGCTACAAAAAAACTGAAGCAGATGTGTAGCAGTGAACACAGAGGGAATCAGCAGAAACATCGTAATAAAAAGATGTATCATATGTGAAAAGCTGTGCAGAAGATGAGTGAGAATGACTGTAGAAAGGTGTGAGCATATTTGCTCCTTTGAAGGTGCCAAGTATCTAAAGAATATTGTTTCTGTGGGTGGAGGAAAGGTGTGAAATCTCAATAGAGATTCAAAGTTTGTAAATGTGGAGACAATATAAAGAGTGGAGTAGCAAGGAAAGAAGGTCATTTTAAGGGATTACCTGATATATGGTCTGGTGGAAGGAACGTATGTAAAACAGTGAAAGTGGCCAAGAGTTCTGATTGGGCAAAATAAGTAATTGTTGTTGAGCTTCTTAGGACAAAGTTGTTTGTGGTCTTGGAGTGTGTGTGTATAATGGACGGTTGTGGCATCATGGAATGGTAGGCAGCTGGATGCAGTAGAGATTATTGGTCAGTTGGATGGACACACATCTCTGCTCATTACAGGGTTCTGTCTTTGCTACAGATTTTCTGAATAAAGGGCATTTGGCAATTTCACCACGACATTGATGTGTCCTATTATAATAATATATACAATTTAAATATAATTCTTCAATTTGTACAAATAGCAAACTTTAAGCAAAAGGCAAGCTATACACGTCTTTACTTCACAATGCAGAACACATAGGATAGAGGTTTAAGGCACCTACATATTTATATATGTATGACTACAATAATTAACAAACAGAGACAGAAAAATGTACAAAAGCTGTTGCTGATGTTGGCACTTTAATCAAACATGAACATAATTATTTCCAGATCATATTCTCTACCGATTTAGCTGGATATCCTGGTACTTAGTTCAACCTCTCCACAGGAGGAGGATTTAGATTGCTCTACGTTTAGTAAACAATGCTATTTTTAGCAGCGATCGAACAAAACACACTATAGGTATTCATTCCAAAACCAAAGCAGCCTCATAGTCACCCACATTGGTCATGCACACCATACTCTGTGTCTTCTAGATTACTTAAAAACAGTTTAAAACAAAATATGTCAACATTAAAGTTTTATGTATCCTTGGTTTCATGAAAGGAAAGCAGACAATTAACTATCCTTTCCTTTCTGTGTTCATCAGGGCCATTTGTCATTCACAGCAGCATTAAAATAATCAAATTTGCCTCCTCTCTCCCAATAAACTACCCGGAGACCATCCATCCACTTAAAATATTATCCTGTTTGCCATTTTGGAATTGAGTGAGGTCATCTATTTCGGATAGACTGGGGATTTTGGGTACAGGGCTTTCTTCATCTTAAAAGGAACTATTTGTAATCTCTTCTGAGGTTATTGCAGTACTGTAGGTGCTTTATTACAAGTTGCACAGTAATGGTGGGGTGGTAAACCGCACTTGAAATTATTATTTCTGTGCGGTATCTACCTATTACCACAATATTATGAGTAAGGCTCTCAGTTTTCAGTTGTTACTGATTTTTACAGATAAATACAGACAGAGAACAATGTGGTTCCATTCTGTATTTATTTTTAAATGCAGAACAATACAGAAAATTGTGCTTCTTGTGAATGACTCTCCATGCTGTTTTTCATGAATTCCAGGCCAGCAGCTGAACACATAGACAGCATGAGGAGGTAAAAAAAAATAGGACGAGAGGCCCTTAAATAAATGCATAGCTTAACATATATTTGTATATAATGTTAATATTTACCTGTGGGTGTAGTGTTTTGTTATTTTTGGCTGCCTAATTTGCTAAAACGCGACAGGCATCAAAGTATGAGTGCAGGTTTATCAGTTAAACTCCATTAGACTCCATTTTCTCTCAAAACACAAAATAAATATGGATAAATACCAATAAGAGGAGTGAAAAATAAATACAGATGGAAATGTTAAAAAAATAAATACCATAAAACCAGGAGCCCAAATTATGAGTTAACAACCTAGAAAGGGGGCATACGATTTGGGATGTGAAAATAATGCACGATTGTTTTGCCCATTACCCCTGCACTTGAATTCCAACTTTATTTTGTCAGCTAGGGCTATGCCTGGGGTTTACCCCAAGAAGTAGATCGGATGCTCAGTAAATAATCGAGGCCCAAGTGGAATGAAACGGAAGGAGGGCCTATAAAACAGTGCAAAATAATATTTATTCAAGGACTTCACTTGAGAACTACAACTAGGAAACCTTTAGAAATGTGCGGCCTGCTTACCTAAAAATTAATGTTCTAATACATAAGGACTACTATCTTGTGCCTGAAGATTCATAAATAGAACATTTATTTATAAAATGAGCATAAATCAGCGAGCAACAAGTTATTTATTCAACTGTTTTTATTAGCACAATATTCCAGCTGAAAATGAGGAAATGCTCATTTCAAAATGGCCATGGAAGGCCCCTGCCTACATCTGGATTCATACAAACTCGCCCCAATCACAACCTGTGCGCTAGGAAACGTGCTCAGCACAAAGTGCACACTTAAGAAATTCCCTGGCCACCTCATTCATGTCCTATTTTTCTGTGTTACTTATATTCTAACTTAATCTTATCATCCTTTCAAGCTGTCAGTCCCTAATGCAGTGACTCCTGCCTCGAAGTGACTAAATCATGACCAAGAATCATTTCAGATCACACTGCCAGAGTACGTCAGTCAGTTTATCATGTACTGTGATGTGTGTTCCTGAGAAAGCATGCCAATCACACTATGGAAAGCACATACCGGAAATACGTCTACAAGAGAATATTGCTGATGTCCTCTCCCTTCTCAGTTAGTTTTTAATGTATCTACCTATCCTTGACTATTCCTTGTGTCTCCTTTCATCTATTTCTATACTTTCGCCTATTTCCCCCTTACATGAATCTTTCCTGATAAATGTTTCTCTTCGTCTCTCCTTCCCCTTCTCCTTTTCATCTCTCTTCTCTCCTGCCTCACTCTCTCCATCCTCTTGTCATCTCCCTCCACTCATGCACATGCATCCTTTCCACGCTCACCTTTCCCGGGCAACTCTTTCCCTTAAACTCCTGTCTCTCCCTCTCCCTCTCCAACATCTTTCTCGATTTTCTCGCCTCGTCTTCTACAGCCTCTCTACTCTTTCATGTATTCATCAGTTTCCCAAATGTCTCCTTTGCCTGCTGCCTGTCTATGTTGACTCTCTCCTATTTTACTCATAATTCCACATGTTTCTGTTACTGTAACACAAATTCATTTCATTCTCATGTCTCTCTCTCTCTCTCGACACGTCCCTGATGTTTTTGTCTCCTGTCCCTCTATCAATCACATATCTTTTTTCATTCGCTTCTGTTTCTCTCCTCAGCATGGAAATCTGCACTTTTCCGGTCTCGACATATCCTGTCCTTCTCTGTCATATCTCCCTCTGCGTGTTACACTCTTCCTGTTGCTAACACATCATTTTCCACATCTCCCTTACCTCAAAATAAATGTCTTCTTCTGCTCGCTCCATCTTCTCCCCTCTGATCAATGTATGATTATATATCATACTCCCTGTCATTCTACACTTCCCCCCAACCCTGCCATCTTCTCCTTTGCCTCTACTCTATCCCTGTGTTTCTCATTTCTCTTCTCTTGGTTTCTCTCTTTCTCCTTTTCTCTGTCTCTGTCCCTCAGGCCACTGGTCTTGCCTATTTTTCTCGATGCCATTTCCTTCTGTCTCTCTCTCCCTTGTTTCCCTCTTATTCTTACTCTCTCTTTCTCACTGTCATTTTCCCTATATCCTCATTCAGTTTCTCTCTCTCTCTACCTCTCTCTCAGTCGCCTTACTATCCTGTCTTTTCCTCTGACTTTCTCATCTTGTCCTTATGTTCATTTCCTGTGTCTAGATGCTTTTCTCTTCCCCTCTCTGCTCTAACGCCAAGCCAATTTCTCCCGTCACTCCCTCTCACAGTTCACCTTTCTTTTTCTTTCTTTCTTTCTTTCTTTCTTTCTTTTCTCCTTTCTTTCTTTCTTTCTTTCTATCTTTCTTTCCTTCCTTCCTTGGTTATATGTGTCTTTCCCTCTTTCTGTCTGGTGAAGTATGTCAAATCATTGATTTCTGCACAATACAACAAGAGAGCACAAAGCAACACATTTGTGTTGGTTTGTCTTGGAGAAGCTCTAGAGAGTGACTCTTCTCATTGCTTCACTTTCATGCCTGCCAAAGGGCAGCTCCTTTCTCCATCCATTCTTGCCGCTCTTCCTGGCACCGAATGTGACAATACTATAGCCTTATAGCCCACCGTAGCGGGCTATACTGCCTGCCAAAGGGCAGCTCCTTTCTCCATCCATTCTTGCCGCTCTTCCTGGCACCGAATGTGACAATACTATAGCCTTATAGCCCACCGTAGTGGGCTATACTGGCCATTAAAGGCCTGCTCCAGCGTTAAAGGCCCAAGCCGAAGGTGAGGGCCTTTAACAAGGGAGCGGGACTTTAATGGCCGGTATAGCCCAGCTAGGAAGGGCTATAAGGCTGATGGAGCAAGGATTCAAGAAAACGAAACTTGCTCGAAGAAATCCCTCGTTAACCGTACTAATTTTAGAAATCATAAAGAAAACAAGATTAATATACCCGCACTACATTTACACATGGGGATAAGAGCTTTACGTATGCTTAATTAATGAAAGTAGAACGCAACACAACTAAACCCTGCTTTAAAATGGGATACTCTTTTGCGCATGTGCGAATTAGAATTACGTAGATGGTAACATGACTAACCCGTTTTTGAGAGGGAAAACTCTCACGCATGCGCATAAATTACTAACATTAGGTCTTGAGGCACAGCGTGCTTGGCATATGCTTACCCGAACTTAAAAAGAGCTGTCGTTGCTAATGCTTTTGCTTAACAAAGAAGAAAATAACATGGGATAGAGTAGAAGTGGGTGGTGAACAGTGAAAAATACTTATTTGAGAAATTAACATCTGTTTATGATTCCTTTATTAATAGTGTACGTTTGGGCCTTATGTGGCATACAAAAGAAAAAGATAGCGACGAAAATGGATGCGAGATACACATGCGCAGTGTGATAGTGATGTGACCTGCTGACCGTGTCACTGACAAGCTGCCAAGAGCCAAGGACGCCCGCTGTGTGAAAGTTCTTTTTGACTGTGGAACTGTACATAAAATGCTTTGATTTGAAACATTAAATGGATGGGAGAGGAAGTGTAATAGTATATTAAATGAGCTAAAGGGGATGGGTTTACTAGACAAAAGAGTTTATCAAGAAATTAAACATGTTAGCGTAAGGTGATGACAACTCCCCTGACCCTGTCCAATCAGAGTTCGTATTTCATCAAAATCTGTAACTTTTGAGGGTGTGACATGCAGAAATGAAGACTATAACAAGAGTGACTTAAGAGTACTTGAGCACATGAGGTCGAGAGGACATGCATGCAAGCGAGGCGAGGCAAGCACTAATGCAAGAAAGAGGCAAGAACTGCTGCTGTTGAGGAAAGAGGGAGAGCAGACTGGGAAGATTCACCTATAAAAGACACCTAATTAGATCGAAGATTCTGGAAGAATATCGAGGAGGGAGAGAGTGTGAGTAAGGGATGTGCTCCGATGCGTCGGGTCTATAGAGAAGTTTAGTAAGTATTACTCTGTCCTAATCCTGTCCTAGAGTCTTTGTCACCTGATTCTTCATCAGGGGACCTCCACCAACCCTTTTTGGCCAGAGAGTTGGGTTTCCGTTATCAATTTTGGGTAACTATTGATTTAAATCTTGCACATCTTTTGCAAATGTATGATTTATTATGCCTATTGTCTCTGCATCTATCCACTCTTAATGCATTGATTTGTTGAATGTGTCTGTAATTATGAAAGTTTTTGCTAAAAGAATTTTTCTCTCCCATGAAGGTCTGATGGTGTTTGCACTGTGAATTTGTATTAATGAGCGTACAATTTATGACTGAAATTCTAGATAAAACTTATAAATCTTACCCAGAGTCTGAGGTTATTTCATTAAGATCTATGAAATAGTTAGTTAATTTGTTCATATCACCATCAACTACTCAACTAATGGTCCATCGACCAAAGGAAGAGTGTTGATCAGTGAAGATTAGTTAGACATTGAATAAAATGTATCAGGAGTAGAAGGAATCTCCAGTGAATTAACTAATCAAGACTTAAATGAATTACAAAAATGGACCCCCCAGCAAAACAGCCAGGAAAGTTGAATATGTATATGGGCCCATTGAATTTTATTGTTTTGTTGAGTTGTGCGTCCCTGGCCTTTCGCTGGATCAGTTTTTCTGGTAGCAGAGTTATGGTTATTATTGATTAGTTTGGTGATTATTGATTATATGTACTTAACATGAAAAGTTAGTGTCCTGTTCTATGTTGTCTGGAAGTACAGGTACAGAGATACCTGGGAATCCCGGGAACGGAATTTAGAAGAGTGTGGTAAGGAAATCACACTAGAAGGTTACTTGTCTGTTGTCATAATACCTAAAAACTACGCAGGGCTGTAGGTGTTATATTAGGGACTATATCGTAAGAGAGTAGAGCGTGAATGATAGCAGAGGGCCCACCTATGAAACTTTGGCCTTTCCCAAAGGAGGAGTATCCCTAGAGGAGTAGTAGGTCCTCCCCGAGCTTAAGTGAAGGGTAAACAGTGGTTTTTACTCGTAGTAAAAGGAAGAATTTTCTCTTTGAAACAAGTGAAGAAAACTATCTTTGGTTTAGCGGAGCAGACAGAGTAGCGCTGTTTTTACATTGTTACTAACAAGAGATTTATGAAGAAAAATTAAGAAAAATACATTGTCGTATTACCTTGTGAAGGAAGGGTCAGTGGCAGGAGTCATACTGACGTCACAAGAGCCGCGCTGGTATTGGTTGAAACAGCGGGTGTGTGACAAGAGCAAATTGTAAAGGAAGGGTCAGTAGTAGGAGTAATACTGACGTCACAAAGAACCGCGCTGGCATTGGTCAGACAGGATGGGGTGTTGAAAGCTTTGATTGGTTGGTAAACAAGAACCGCATTGGTATTGGTTGTGGAAGAGAAAATGTAGTAAGCCCTGATTGGATTGTTGGTGTGAGTCGCGCTGGTATAGGACTAGTGTTGGCAAATAGGATACGTGAGAGAAACAGAAGAGTTTTTGGGTTTGTTTGCTGAGATTAGTTAGACGCAAGGGTCGGAAGAATGAAGTTGATTAATAAAATCAAGAATTTCTTTAAAAAGGAGAAACGAGTAGTGACCAGAGAAGGAATTATTATGCCACCTCCTGATACGCCTGCTTCTTTTATGATGATGGAACGAGGATATCATACTTGTGTTTGGTTGGAAAACTGGGTAGAATATACGAAAGATGATAGTGTTTTGGCCTTTCCTGAACATGGTACGTTTAATGTGAGGGTTCTTCAGAATTTAAGAAATCGGATGAATACATTAGAGCCTAGTCCAAGGTTAACGCAGTATGAAGCTTTAGAGGAGTGGGAAGTTGAGGCATTTGAGCGAGAGAAATACAGAGGAGGTAGAAGAATAAATAGAGGATTTCTCCCCAGATATCCGTTTGATACGCGAGGAGATCAGATGAAGAGATGGAGAAGAGCTGTAGTAACGGAAGGATTGTATCCAGTGTTGATGGCTGAGGATCAAATAGGGAGCAAGTGTAAAGAAAAATTGAAACATTTAGGTATAACAGGAACAGGATGTGATGAATCTGATGATGAGCTATTGGAAGACATTTTAGAGAAACAACCCCAAGTGCACCAATGATGGGAACTCCATTAGTTCCACAAGTTTTATATGATCCAACAGTTACCCGAGCATTACAGGAAAAAGAAAGGGATGCATTGAATAAGACCAAAGAAGAAATAATACAGAAAATAAATCAGTTAGGTTTAAATGCTGAAGCCTTGACAGTACCAGTAACTATTGGTCCTGTTATTCCATTATATGGGAATAAACAAGATTCCCGAAATTGCAAACAGTGTCAGTCTCGCATAATAATGTTAGAAAGGAGGTAGTTGTGTCTGAAGATCAAACTAGTGAAACTGATTCGAATGTATCATTACTAGATCTCCCTAATATTGAAACAGTGATTGAAACGCCTAAAAGAAATTCACCAGTAAATAAAAGGAGAAAAGAACTGATTATTACCCCAGTAGCAGGAAACTCTAAAGGATTTTCGCCAGAAGATCTAGAGGAGTGGGCAAAAGGATTAGACAGAAAAAAAAAAAACACCAAACATAGATGCAGCAGAAAGTAGATTTAGAAGAAATGATTATTGGTACTATAAGCCCAGAAAGATTAGGTTCGTACAGAGATGAAGAATTGTTGTTTTTATGCAAAAGTATAACCTGGAGAACAAAGAATCTTCATGAGAAAATAACAGAAGTGGCTTCAGAATTTGGAATTGATGTAGAAAAGTCAAAAATATTACGAAAACCATATAGATCAGAATTTACTGAAAAGGATTTAGAAAGCTTGAATGCATCAGGAAGGAGATTACAGATAAAAGAATTAATGTGTATTTTGAAGAAATGGGGAGATGTACACTGATGGAGGGGTAGATGGACAAAGAAAAGGGATGAAGCAATTACAAAGGACACATCTGCATTCCCATTGAGAGGAACAGAACAGATTGAGAGAGTGTGCCCAATGAGAGAAGTTCCTGGTGGTGGATATGTTCATGTTCCTTGGTCTAGACAGGATATTTTGTCTTTTACAAATGATTTTCCTAGATTAAGAGAGAAACCAGTTGAATGGTACAAGCAGGTAGAAAGGTTTGTGAAAGTCTCAAAGGTGTTATTAAAGGATTTGGATGGCCTGTTTGATATAGTGGTACCAACTGATTTGTGGACAGAATGTAAAATTACTATTGATTGGCCAAACGAAGAAAATCCCAGAGATGCAAAGACAGGTGCACCTTCAGAGGAGGTGATGAAAAAGTATCAACAAGTAATCACTTTCCTGAAAGGGAAAATTCCTCCTAAAGAAACAGATTGGGTAAAGATAGATAGAACAACCCAAGAGCCAAAGGAATTAGTACATGCGTATTATGAGAGGCTATTACAAGTATTTAAGCAGTATAGTGGATTTGAAAATATTGCCGATAAGGATATGGGACATTTTGTGTACAGGTTTGTGTATGGATTAAGGTCAGAAATTAGCCAGATGATTCAAAAGCATATGCTGTGCTGGCAAAGTAAGCCAATTGATGACATTTTGAAATATGCAAAATACTGCAGTGATGACCTTGATGCCAAACACAAAACGTTAAAGGAGAAAATGATGTGGGCACAAGTGAAGTTAGCAGAACACCAAGAGGCAACATCTAGTTCTCAAAATGATAACAAGATGAATGAGCAGAATCAGAATAGTCAAGTGACAAATGGGAACAAGGGAAAAGGACGAATGAATAGAGAGGAAGCGAAAAAGAAATATCCTTGTCATGGATGCGGAAAGCTTGGACATTGGAAGAATGAGTGTAGAAATATACAGCAGAATAATGGGGTAAATCAAATTTTAAATCCACAGATGCAGAATGAGGTGGTTGTGAATCAACAACAACAGCAACAGGTAGTTACTCCTCAATTGCAGGTGCCACAAGCCCCTATGCCCAACAATGTGAACGCTCAGGTGCAGAGATACAGTGTGAACACCGGATTTCGTGGAGAAGGTGGTAAGAATACACAGACGATTCAACAATATTGGATGCAAAGTAATGAGAGTGATGGGGAAATGTCCCAATGAAGGTGCCTGAGGGGGAGGAAGAGTGTGTGCTTGGCACATCCTTAGTGGTAGATCAGTCAGGTCCATTTGTTGATGGAAAGGTTGAAGGAAATTATATCACCTTTTTAGTGGATACTGGCGCTACCCGTTCTACTGTGAGAGCAGCAGAAATTGCAAACCTACCCCTCTCGGGAGAAATTATCCAAGTTGTAGGAGTCTCAAATAAACAAATAAGAACCCCAGTCACAGAACCAATAGAAGTAAATATTGGTAATTTCAGAGATATGCATCGATTTGTGGTATGTGATTCGAGTCCAGTGAATCTATTAGATAGGGACCTATTGTGCAAGATGAATTGTACCATCTACTGTACGCCTGATGGTGTTGCTTTCCAAACACCTGATGAAGATGTTGCCTTTAAGATGATGCTAGCGAAACAGGGAACAGAAGTGTATGAGATGTTTTCACTTCTTACTGAAAATGATTTGCCTGATGAATTGAGAACAACAGTGAGGTCAGATGTGTGGGATTTTACAGGAAAAGAAATTGGTTTAATGGCAAAGATAGATCCAATCAAAATTGTGGTGAAAGAAGGTGCAATATATCCAAACACGCCGCAATACAGAATGAGTCCTGAAGTGAAAGCAGGAGTTGCCCCAGTGATTGATCAGATGATTGAACAAGGTATTCTAAAAGAAATATTGAGCAGTCCTTGTAATTCACCGATCATGGCACTTAAAAAGCCTAGTGGGAAATATAGAATAGTGCAAGATTTGAGAAAAATCAATAAAATAGTGGTGCCCTGTTGTCCTGTAGTGCCGAATCCAGCAGTAATCCTTTATCAGATACCTTTGGATGCGCGTTGGTACACAGTGATTGATTTGTGTCAAGCATTCTTTTCAACTACATTGCATCAAGATAGCCAATATCTTTTTGCATTCCGGTTCGGAGACCGTGTTTTGGCATGGTGCCGAGTTCCTCAAGGGTACACAGAGAGTCCCTCGATTTTCAACCAGATTCTGAAAAAAGGATTGGAGACTCTGGTTATGCCAGGAAATTTGGTCTTGGTTCAGTATATTGATGACCTATTGGTGGCATCAAAGACACGTGAAGCTTGTGTCATTGACACAATAGCTTTACTGAACCATTTAGCACAAGGAGGACACAAAGTGTCACCAGAAAAATTACAATTTTGCCGACAAGAAGTTCAATATTTAGGACACAAGATAGAAAGAGGATTCAGGAAGATAACATCAGAAAGAATAGAAGTGATTCGGCAAATGAGTCTGCCTAAAACAAAGAAAGAAGTGCGAATGTTTTTAGGAGTGGTTGGATATTGTCGTTAATGGATCAGTGGATTCTCGCTGCTTGCAAAACCTTTGATAAGGTTGACACGAAAAGATGTGATGGATCCGATTGAATGGGATAATGAAAGTGAAGAAGCATTTGTAAAACTAAAAAGTTGTTTGTGTCAAGCGCCAGCATTAGGAATGCCAGATTATACAAAAGAGTTTGCTTTGTTCTGTTGTGAAAGAGAAGGTTGTGCACTTTCAGTGTTAACACAAAGACACAGATTATCCCCACGTCCAGTAGCAAATTTTTCTGCTACCCAGGATCCAGTGGCTGCAGCATTACCTGACTGTTTAAAAGCAGTAGCTGCTACTTGTGTGAGTCTGGAACAAAGTGAGTCGATTGTGATGGGACATCCTGTCAAGGTGTATGTGCCACATTCTGTAGAGATCCTTTTAACAAGGACTCGTACTCAGCATTTGACCCCTAGTCGGCTGACTAAGTATGAGAGAGTAATATTGGGTGCTGAAAATGTGAGTGTAACGAGATGCATCATGATGAATCCCGCGACTTTGTTGCCTGATTCATACTGTGAAGAAGTGAGAGAGGAAGTAGATCATGATTGTTTAGATGTGACAGAATTGTGTACAAAGCCCAGGCCTGACATCCTTGACGTTCCTTTAGAAGAATCAGATTATGTAATGTTTGTGGATGGGTCATGTTTGAGAACATAAAATGGAGAATTGAGTTCTGCCTATGCTGTATGTACTGTAACAGGTACCTTAGAAGCTTCCTGTCTAAGAGGAGTCAAGTCTGCACAAGTAGCTGAATTGTTTGCTTTAACAAAAGCTTGTAAAATTGGGAGAAAATTGAGAGTAACCATATTTACGGATAGTCAATATGGTTTTGGGATTGTGCACAACTTTGGCCAATTGTGGCTACAGAGGGGATTTCTGACTTCTTCAGGATCTCCCATCAGAAATGGGAAAAATGTCAAAGAACTATTGGAAGCATTGCAATTGCCAAAAGAAATTGCTGTGGTCAAATGTGCCGCACATAAGTCAGGAAATGATTATGTGACACTGGGTAATCGATACGCTGACCAAATTGCACAATTTTGTGCTCGACATACAATGTCTTTGAATAGAGGGTTGGAAAAGAAGTTACCAATTGTCAACTAATGTTTTTCTCTGCCTTTGAAACATGGGATGAAGTTAGACAGTTACAAGATGAGGCAGACGTAAAAGAAAAAGAACACTGGATCAAGTCAGGTTGCACAAGAAGAACGGAGGATGAAGTATGGGTGTGTCCAGATGGAAGACGAGTAATGCCAGATAGTCTGTTATCACAAATGGCTAGAGTATATCATGGAACCACACACATTGGGAGGGATGCCATGATTAGACATTTCAGACAGACATGGTATAATCCCAAGTTTAGGGTAGTTGCAGAGAGTCTCTGCCAGAGGTGTTTGACATGCCAACAGCAAAACCCAGGTAGGAAGACAATTGTTAGTTGGGGAAAAATTGGAAAAGCAGAAGGACCATTTACCAGATTGCAACTTGACTTCATTGAGTTGCCACCATGCAACGGTTTGAAGTATGTCCTTGTCATTGTATGTCTATTTTCTTGATGGGTAGAAGCTTATCCCACGAGAAGGAATGACAGTCTCACAGTTGCCAAACTACTATTGAGAGAACTCATACCTAGATTTGGATTTCCAGTCACTTTGGAATCAGATAGAGGACCTCATTTTAATAATGAGGTAATCAAACTAATTTGTACAGCTTTCAAAATTGAGCAGAAATTACATTGTGCCTATCGACCAGAAGCCTCTGGAGTGGTTGAGCAGCTCAATGGTACAATAGAGTCTAGGTTAGGAAAGGTGTGTGCATCCACTTCACTGAAATGGCCTGATGCTTTACCCCTTGTATTGTTGAGCCTTAGAAGTATTCCTGACAGAAGAACAGGATTGAGTCCTCATGAAATTCTCATGGGAAGAGCAATGAGACAAGCATTTGTACCTGGAAACAAACTGATGAATATAACTGATGATCTAATATTGGACAATTGTAAGGGACTAGCTGATCTGGTACGTTCTGTGTCTCACCAGGTTGGAGAAGATGCAATCACCACACAGCCGAATCAAGCTCATGATTTGTGTCCAGGGGACTGGGTTATGCTAAAGAAGCACACAAGAAAGTTGTGTTTAGAACCCAAGTGGAAGGGACCTCATCAGATTATATTGGTCACGACGACAGCAGTGAAGTGTTTTGGCTTGCCAAATTGAATACATGCCAGTCATACACAAAGAGTCCCAAGTCCACTCGAACGACAAGAGCAGCCACTGGTAGAGCGGAGAGAAGAGCCAGAAGCTGAAAGTTGTGAAGTCGAAGAAAACAGAGAGACAGACTCTGAAGAAAACATCGATGATGAACAACCAAGTACCAGTCAAGTAGAGTGGGCACCAGATACTGGGTCTCAAGAAATTGCTGTAGAGACCGAAGAAGAGCAAGAAATTGAAAGACCAGAACGAATTGAAACAGAAAATCCAGATCTAGCTCAAACACAAGAAGAAATAGAAAAACTGACAAGTCCAGAACAAATTCAGCCAACAGAAGAATCTGCGGCAGGAAGTTTAGATCAAGCTCAATTAGAGGTAGAAAAAAGAAAAGGACTGAAAGATCAAGGAGAGACTCAATCTACAGAAGGACAAAAATTAAGAAATACAGAAAAAGTTCAGCTAAAAGAAAAAGAACATTAGAGATAGGTGAGGAAGGTGAAAAGGCCGTACAAACAAAGAGGGTCAGAAAAGAAGGTCACAGTTCAAGTGGAGTAAAAAGACTAAGATATATTTTGAGGAAAAGAACAGGGAAAAAACAAGAACAAGTAAATGAAATATCAAGTCAAACTGAGCAAGACCAATTGAGAAGAAAATCATTACGAAGATCAAAAAGAGTGAAAGTCCCAAACAGACAATATAAAACTCCTGAATGGACATACGTCATCTTTGAGGACTTTGAACATCTTGATCTAAATGAAGTACAGGGAAATGTTACTATTGGAGAATTGATGAAAGCAAATTGAAACCACCTTAAAAGAAAAGACTTTGACATAAGAAGGTGGAAATTGATAAACAAACAAAGAAAAGAATAAAGAAACAAGAAGAAAAAGGGGAATAAGTCGAAAAGCTGTTGAAGTGTGTGATCACACAAAGAATCATTTTAAAAGAGATTTAGACTTTAGAAGAAATAAATTTAGTTATTGACAAATTTTAAGAATACTAAAATGGCAGAAATAGAAGTGACTGAACATCCAAAATTTAGTCTAAAGCGAAGATGTGTTAAATATAGTTTGTGCAGCGTCTTATTACTAATGTTAATGTGGTTATTATTAACTATTGTAATACCTGTTCTAATGGTAACTAATATCAGAAATAACCCTTATACAAGTGAGAGAATGAATGCAGTTACTAAGAAAACTACCACAGATCTAGAACAAATGGATAAGAGCATGTATTATCATGATAAATCAAATAGTGATTCATCGTTAAATGTATTTACAAAATTTCTTTACCAATACGTCAAAACATTGGATGTGAGTGACTGTTATGTCTGTATGAAACTACCTACTTCTGTCTCAGAAGGTGTGACATATCGCCATCTTCCATTAACTTATGGTGTGTCTTGTAGTGTTGTGTCTAGTTTGTTTTATGTTACTGGTAAGTTGCAATATTACTATTCAAATTTACATTTAGTATTTTCAGAAATTCCTATTAGGAAAAACATGAATCCAGTGCATAGTGCTAAAAATGCAGAATTTATGGGCGAGTTCTTTTTAACAACGAACCCAATAGATATAACATATGCGCATCAGAATAATCTAACATGCATATTGCGTGAAGAAGAAAAGGATTTTCTAAATTTAGTAGAAGAAAGAAGGCAGGATTTTTAAAAGAAAGCTGTTGAGCAGAAGTCACATGTACCTCCATGGGCTAATAAGGAAGAAGATTACAAGAAAGGCGAGACTCATGCTGCAATGTCCCTAGACTTGTCTAAATTGGGAAAATTCTGCCTAAATAGACTAAAAACAGAATATAACAACATTTTCATTGGTTCTAGTGAATGTGAACACACCTTCCTAATTATAAGGGGGGATGGGGACTGAAAGGAGGAACTGATCCTGTTTTTCCAGGTATTTATTATGTGTGCGGTAAAAATGCCTACTATAGGTTACCCGCACGATGGTATGGTAGTTGTTACATTGGCATTGTATTCCCGAAGATGTATCACATAACTAAGAACAATGAAATGGACAAAATAAGTAGAGGACTAACAAGAAATAAAAGAGCAAGTTTTTCAGAAATAGTAGGTGACATATTTGGTGCACTGATACCGTCAGTTGGAGTCGTATTGAATTCGCATAAAATACGTCAATTGTCCACAGTAGTTGATCGATTATCAAGAGATACTGCTGGAGGATTCTTAATGATCAATACGGAAATGGTTGCAATTAGATCTATGGTTTTACAAAATAGACTTGCAATTGATATTTTATTGGCAAAAGAGGGTGGAGTCTGTGGAATGTTGAAAGTACAACATTGCTGTACATATATCCCTGATAAAAGTAAAGGAATTGAGGGATATATTAAGAACATTACAAAGATTCATGAAAATTTGACCCAACTGGAGGTTGACGGTGTTTGGGAAAGACTTAGTAAAAGTATTTCCACTATAGGTAGTTGGTTTTCCACTGTAGGAAGTAGTTCAGTAGGGAAAATCCTAATACCAGTAATTTCAATAATACTAATAACATTGATATTAACAATGATGTATAGATGTTGCAAGGACCAAACAAGAGCAAAAATGGTGGCTGAAATAAAGAATAAAAGAAGGGGAAGAAAGAGAAATAGGGAAGAAATAGAATTAGAGGAAATAAAAGGAAATTTATATGATAAAATAAAAGAGGTAGGAATGAAAAGAAAAATAGAAGAAATAGAGGAAAAAGAGAAAGATATTAACATTTAAATTGATAAAATTGACAATTGTTAATGATGGGTATTTTATGATAGCTCTAAAATGCCATCAGAGGGGGATTGATGGAGCAAGGATTCAAGAAAACGAAACTTGCTCGAAGAAATCCTCGTTAACCGTACTGATTTTAGAAATCATAAAGAAAACAAGATTGATATAACCGCACTACATTTACACATGGGGATAAGAGCTTTACGTATGCTTAATTAATGAAAGTAGAACGCAACGCAACTAAACCCTGCTTTAAAATGGAAAACTCTTTTGCGCATGTGCGAATTAGAATTACGTAGCTGGTAACATGACTAACCCGTTTTTGAGAGGGAAAACTCTCACGCATGCGCATAAATTACTAACATTAGGTCTTGAGGCACCGCGTGCTTGGCATATGCTTACCCGAACTTAAAGAGAGCTGTTGTTGCTAATGCTTTTGCTTAACAAAGAAGAAAATAACATGGGATAGAGTAGAAGTGGGTGGTGAACAGTGAAAAATACTTATTTGAGAAATTAACATCTGTTTATGATTCCTTTATTAATAGTGTACGTTTGGGCCTTATGTGGCATACAAAAGAAAAAGATGGCGACGAAAATGGATGCGAGATACACATGCGCAGTGTGATAGTGATGTGACCTGCTGACAGTGTCACTGACAAGCTGCCAAGAGGCAAGGACGCCCGCCGTGTGAAAGTTCTTTTTGACTGTGGAACTGTACATAAAATGCTTTGATTTGAAACATTAAATGGATGGGAGAGGAAGTGTAATAGAATATTAAATGAGCTAAAGGGGATGGGTTTACTAGACAAAAGAGTTTATTAAGAAATTAAACATGTTAGCGTAAGGTGATGACAACTCCCTTGTCCCTGTCCAATCAGAGTTCGTATTTCATCAAAATCTGTAACTTTTGAGGGTGTGACATGCAGAAATGAAGACTATAACTAGAGTGACTTAAGAGTACTTGAGCACATGAGGTCGAGAGGACATGCTTTCAAGCGAGGCGAGGCAAGCACTAATGCAAGAAAGAGGCAAGAACTGCTGCTGTTGAGGAAAGAGGGAGAGCAGACTGGGAAGATTCACCTATAAAAGACACCTAATTAGATCGAAGATTCCGGAAGAATATCGAGGAGGGAGAGAGTGTGAGTAAGGGATGCGCTCCGATGCGTCGGGTCTATAGAGAAGTTTAGTAAGTATTACTCTGTCCTAATCCTGTCCTATAGTCTTTGTCACCTGATTCTTCATCAGGGGACCTCCACCAACCCTTTTTGGCCAGAGAGTTGGGTTTCTGTTATCAATTTTGGGTAACTATTGATTTTCCTTAAATCTTGCACATCTTTTGCAAATGTATGATTTATTATGCCTATTGTCTCTACATCTATCCACTCTTAATGCATTGATTTGTTGAATGTGTCTGTAATTATGAAAGTTTTTGCTAAGAGAATTTTTCTCTCCCATGAAGGTCTGATGGTGTTTGCACTGTGAATTTGTATTAATGAGCGTACAATTTATGACTGAAATTCTAGATAAAACTTATAAATCTTACCCAGAGTCTGAGGTTATTTCATTAAGATCTATGAAATAGTTAGTTAATTTGTTCATATCACCATCAACTACTCAACTAATGGTCCATCGACCAAAGGAAGAGTGTTGATCAGTGAAGATTAGTTAGACATTGAATAAAATGTATCAGGAGTAGAAGGAATCTCCAGTGAATTAACTAATCAAGACTTAAATGAATTACAAAAATGGACCCCCAGCAAAACAGCCAGGAAAGTTGAAGATGTATATGGGCCCATTGAATTTTATTGTTTTGTTGAGTTGTGCGTCCCTGGCCTTTCGCTGGATCAGTTTTTCTGGTAGCAGAGTTATGGTTATTATTGATTAGTTTGGTGATTATTGATTATATGTACTTAACATGAAAAGTTAGTGTCCTGTTCTATGTTGTCTGGAAGTACAGGTACAGAGATACCTGGGAATCCCGGGAACGGAATTTAGAAGAGTGTGGTAAGGAAATCACACTGCAGAAGGTTACTTGTCTGTTGTCATAATACCTAAAAACTACGCAGGGCTGTAGGTGTTATATTAGGGACTATATCGTAAGAGAGTAGAGCGTGAATGATAGCAGAGGGCCCACCTATGAAACTTTGGCCTTTCCCAAAGGAGGAGTATCCCTAGAGGAGTAGTAGGTCCTCCCCGAGCTTAAGTGAAGGGTAAACAGTGGTTTTTACTCGTAGTAAAAGGAAGAATTTTCTCTTTGAAACAAGTGAAGAAAACTATCTTTGGTTTAGCGGAGCAGACAGAGTAGCGCTGTTTTTACATTGTTACTAACAAGAGATTTATGAAGAAAAATTAAGAAAAATACATTGTCGTATTACCTTGTGAAGGAAGGGTCAGTGGCAGGAGTCATACTGACGTCACAAGAGCCGCGCTGGTATTGGTTGAAACAGCGGGTGTGTGACAAGAGCAAATTGTAAAGGAAGGGTCAGTAGTAGGAGTAATACTGACGTCACAAAGAACCGCGCTGGCATTGGTCAGACAGGATGGGGTGTTGAAAGCTTTGATTGGTTGGTAAACAAGAACCGCATTGGTATTGGTTGTGGAAGAGAAAATGTAGTAAGCCCTGATTGGATTGTTGGTGTGAGTCGCGCTGGTATAGGACTAGTGTTGGCAAATAGGATACGTGAGAGAAACAGAAGAGTTTTTGGGTTTGTTTGCTGAGATTAGTTAGACGCAAGGGTCGGAAGAATGAAGTTGATTAATAAAATCAAGAATTTCTTTAAAAGGAGAAACGAGTAGTGACCAGAGAAGGAATTATTATGCCACCTCCTGATACGCCTGCTTCTTTTATGATGATGGAACGAGGATATCATACTTGTGTTTGGTTGGAAAACTGGGTAGAATATACGAAAGATGATAGTGTTTTGGCCTTTCCTGAACATGGTACGTTTAATGTGAGGGTTCTTCAGAATTTAAGAAATCGGATGAATACATTAGAGCCTAGTCCAAGGTTAACGCAGTATGAAGCTTTAGAGGAGTGGGAAGTTGAGGCATTTGAGCGAGAGAAATACAGAGGAGGTAGAAGAATAAATAGAGGATTTCTCCCCAGATATCCGTTTGATACGCGAGGAGATCAGATGAAGAGATGGAGAAGAGCTGTAGTAACGGAAGGATTGTATCCAGTGTTGATGGCTGAGGATCAAATAGGGAGCAAGTGTAAAGAAAAATTGAAACATTTAGGTATAACAGGAACAGGATGTGATGAATCTGATGATGAGCTATTGGAAGACATTTTAGAGAAACAACCCCAAGTGCACCAATGATGGGAACTCCATTAGTTCCACAAGTTTTATATGATCCAACAGTTACCCGAGCATTACAGGAAAAAGAAAGGGATGCATTGAATAAGACCAAAGAAGAAATAATACAGAAAATAAATCAGTTAGGTTTAAATGCTGAAGCCTTGACAGTACCAGTAACTATTGGTCCTGTTATTCCATTATATGGGAATAAACAAGATTCCCCGAAATTGCAAACAGTGTCAGTCTCGCATAATAATGTTAGAAAGGAGGTAGTTGTGTCTGAAGATCAAACTAGTGAAACTGATTCGAATGTATCATTACTAGATCTCCCTAATATTGAAACAGTGATTGAAACGCCTAAAAGAAATTCACCAGTAAATAAAAGGAGAAAAGAACTGATTATTACCCCAGTAGCAGGAAACTCTAAAGGATTTTCGCCAGAAGATCTAGAGGAGTGGGCAAAAGGATTAGACAGAAAAAAAAACAAACACCAAACATAGATGCAGCAGAAAGTAGATTTAGAAGAAATGATTATTGGTACTATAAGCCCAGAAAGATTAGGTTCGTACAGAGATGAAGAATTGTTGTTTTTATGCAAAAGTATAACCTGGAGAACAAAGAATCTTCATGAGAAAATAACAGAAGTGGCTTCAGAATTTTGAATTGATGTAGAAAAGTCAAAAATATTACGAAAACCATATAGATCAGAATTTACTGAAAAGGATTTAGAAAGCTTGAATGCATCAGGAAGGAGATTACAGATAAAAGAATTAATGTGTATTTTGAAGAAATGGGGAGATGTACACTGATGGAGGGGTAGATGGACAAAGAAAAGGGATGAAGCAATTACAAAGGACACATCTGCATTCCCATTGAGAGGAACAGAACAGATTGAGAGAGTGTGCCCAATGAGAGAAGTTCCTGGTGGTGGATATGTTCATGTTCCTTGGTCTAGACAGGATATTTTGTCTTTTACAAATGATTTTCCTAGATTAAGAGAGAAACCAGTTGAATGGTACAAGCAGGTAGAAAGGTTTGTGAAAGTCTCAAAGGTGTTATTAAAGGATTTGGATGGCCTGTTTGATATAGTGGTACCAACTGATTTGTGGACAGAATGTAAAATTACTATTGATTGGCCAAACGAAGAATATCCCAGAGATGCAAAGACAGGTGCACCTTCAGAGGAGGTGATGAAAAAGTATCAACAAGTAATCACTTTCCTGAAAGGGAAAATTCCTCCTAAAGAAACAGATTGGGTAAAGATAGATAGAACAACCCAAGAGCCAAAGGAATTAGTACATGCGTATTATGAGAGGCTATTACAAGTATTTAAGCAGTATAGTGGATTTGAAAATATTGCCGATAAGGATATGGGACATTTTGTGTACAGGTTTGTGTATGGATTAAGGTCAGAAATTAGCCAGATGATTCAAAAGCATATGCTGTGCTGGCAAAGTAAGCCAATTGATGACATTTTGAAATATGCAAAATACTGCAGTGATGACCTTGATGCCAAACACAAAACGTTAAAGGAGAAAATGATGTGGGCACAAGTGAAGTTAGCAGAACACCAAGAGGCAACATCTAGTTCTCAAAATGATAACAAGATGAATGAGCAGAATCAGAATAGTCAAGTGACAAATGGGAACAAGGGAAAAGGACGAATGAATAGAGAGGAAGCGAAAAAGAAATATCCTTGTCATGGATGCGGAAAGCTTGGACATTGGAAGAATGAGTGTAGAAATATACAGCAGAATAATGGGGTAAATCAAATTTTAAATCCACAGATGCAGAATGAGGTGGTTGTGAATCAACAACAACAGCAACAGGTAGTTACTCCTCAATTGCAGGTGCCACAAGCCCCTATGCCCAACAATGTGAACGCTCAGGTGCAGAGATACAGTGTGAACACCGGATTTCGTGGAGAAGGTGGTAAGAATACACAGACGATTCAACAATATTGGATGCAAAGTAATGAGAGTGATGGGGAAATGTCCCAATGAAGGTGCCTGAGGGGGGAGGAAGAGTGTGTGCTTGGCACATCCTTAGTGGTAGATCAGTCAGGTCCATTTGTTGATGGAAAGGTTGAAGGAAATTATATCACCTTTTTAGTGGATACTGGCGCTACCCGTTCTACTGTGAGAGCAGCAGAAATTCCAAACCTACCCCTCTCGGGAGAAATTATCCAAGTTGTAGGAGTCTCAAATAAACAAATAAGAACCCCAGTCACAGAACCAATAGAAGTAAATATTGGTAATTTCAGAGATATGCATCGATTTGTGGTATGTGATTCGAGTCCAGTGAATCTATTAGATAGGGACCTATTGTGCAAGATGAATTGTACCATCTACTGTACGCCTGATGGTGTTGCTTTCCAAACACCTGATGAAGATGTTGCCTTTAAGATGATGCTAGCGAAACAGGGAACAGAAGTGGATGAGATGTTTTCACTTCTTACTGAAAATGATTTGCCTGATGAATTGAGAACAACAGTGAGGTCAGATGTGTGGGATTTTACAGGAAAAGAAATTGGTTTAATGGCAAAGATAGATCCAATCAAAATTGTGGTGAAAGAAGGTGCAATATATCCAAACACGCCGCAATACAGAATGAGTCCTGAAGTGAAAGCAGGAGTTGCCCCAGTGATTGATCAGATGATTGAACAAGGTATTCTAAAAGAAATATTGAGCAGTCCTTGTAATTCACCGATCATGGCACTTAAAAAGCCTAGTGGGAAATATAGAATAGTGCAAGATTTGAGAAAAATCAATAAAATAGTGGTGCCCTGTTGTCCTGTAGTGCCGAATCCAGCAGTAATCCTTTATCAGATACCTTTGGATGCGCGTTGGTACACAGTGATTGATTTGTGTCAAGCATTCTTTTCAACTACATTGCATCAAGATAGCCAATATCTTTTTGCATTCCGGTTCGGAGACCGTGTTTTGGCATGGTGCCGAGTTCCTCAAGGGTACACAGAGAGTCCCTCGATTTTCAACCAGATTCTGAAAAAGGATTGGAGACTCTGGTTATGCCAGGAAATTTGGTCTTGGTTCAGTATATTGATGACCTATTGGTGGCATCAAAGACACGTGAAGCTTGTGTCATTGACACAATAGCTTTACTGAACCATTTAGCAGAAGGAGGACACAAAGTGTCACCAGAAAAATTACAGTTTTGCCGACAAGAAGTTCAATATTTAGGACACAAGATAGAAAGAGGATTCAGGAAGATAACATCAGAAAGAATAGAAGTGATTCGGCAAATGAGTCTGCCTAAAACAAAGAAAGAAGTGCGAATGTTTTTAGGAGTGGTTGGATATTGTCGTTAATGGATCAGTGGATTCTCGCTGCTTGCAAAACCTTTGATAAGGTTGACACGAAAAGATGTGATGGATCCGATTGAATGGGATAATGAAAGTGAAGAAGCATTTGTAAAACTAAAAAGTTGTTTGTGTCAAGCGCCAGCATTAGGAATGCCAGATTATACAAAAGAGTTTGCTTTGTTCTGTTGTGAAAGAGAAGGTTGTGCACTTTCAGTGTTAACACAAAGACACAGATTATCCCCACGTCCAGTAGCAAATTTTTCTGCTACCCAGGATCCAGTGGCTGCAGCATTACCTGACTGTTTAAAAGCAGTAGCTGCTACTTGTGTGAGTCTGGAACAAAGTGAGTCGATTGTGATGGGACATCCTGTCAAGGTGTATGTGCCACATTCTGTAGAGATCCTTTTAACAAGGACTCGTACTCAGCATTTGACCCCTAGTCGGCTGACTAAGTATGAGAGAGTAATATTGGGTGCTGAAAATGTGAGTGTAACGAGATGCATCATGATGAATCCCGCGACTTTGTTGCCTGATTCATACTGTGAAGAAGTGAGAGAGGAAGTAGATCATGATTGTTTAGATGTGACAGAATTGTGTACAAAGCCCAGGCCTGACATCCTTGACGTTCCTTTAGAAGAATCAGATTATGTAATGTTTGTGGATGGGTCATGTTTGAGAACATAAAATGGAGAATTGAGTTCTGCCTATGCTGTATGTACTGTAACAGGTACCTTAGAAGCTTCCTGTCTAAGAGGAGTCAAGTCTGCACAAGTAGCTGAATTGTTTGCTTTAACAAAAGCTTGTAAAATTGGGAGAAAATTGAGAGTAACCATATTTACGGATAGTCAATATGGTTTTGGGATTGTGCACAACTTTGGCCAATTGTGGCTACAGAGGGGATTTCTGACTTCTTCAGGATCTCCCATCAGAAATGGGAAAAATGTCAAAGAACTATTGGAAGCATTGCAATTGCCAAAAGAAATTGCTGTGGTCAAATGTGCCGCACATAAGTCAGGAAATGATTATGTGACACTGGGTAATCGATACGCTGACCAAATTGCACAAGTTTGTGCTCGACATACAATGTCTTTGAATAGAGGGTTGGAAAAAGAAGTTACCAATTGTCAACTAATGTTTTTCTCTGCCTTTGAAACATGGGATGAAGTTAGACAGTTACAAGATGAGGCAGACGTAAAAGAAAAAGAACACTGGATCAAGTCAGGTTGCACAAGAAGAACGGAGGATGAAGTATGGGTGTGTCCAGATGGAAGACGAGTAATGCCAGATAGTCTGTTATCACAAATGGCTAGAGTATATCATGGAACCACACACATTGGGAGGGATGCCATGATTAGACATTTCAGACAGACATGGTATAATCCCAAGTTTAGGGTAGTTGCAGAGAGTCTCTGCCAGAGGTGTTTGACATGCCAACAGCAAAACCCAGGTAGGAAGACAGTTGTTAGTTGGGGAAAAATTGGAAAAGCAGAAGGACCATTTACCAGATTGCAACTTGACTTCATTGAGTTGCCACCATGCAACGGTTTGAAGTATGTCCTTGTCATTGTATGTCTATTTTCTTGATGGGTAGAAGCTTATCCCACGAGAAGGAATGACAGTCTCACAGTTGCCAAACTACTATTGAGAGAACTCATACCTAGATTTGGATTTCCAGTCACTTTGGAATCAGATAGAGGACCTCATTTTAATAATGAGGTAATCAAACTAATTTGTACAGCTTTCAAAATTGAGCAGAAATTACATTGTGCCTATCGACCAGAAGCCTCTGGAGTGGTTGAGCAGCTCAATGGTACAATAAAGTCTAGGTTAGGAAAGGTGTGTGCATCCACTTCACTGAAATGGCCTGATGCTTTACCCCTTGTATTGTTGAGCCTTAGAAGTATTCCTGACAGAAGAACAGGATTGAGTCCTCATGAAATTCTCATGGGAAGAGCAATGAGACAAGCATTTGTACCTGGAAACAAACTGATGAATATAACTGATGATCTAATATTGGACAATTGTAAGGGACTAGCTGATCTGGTACGTTCTGTGTCTCACCAGGTTGGAGAAGATGCAATCACCACACAGCCGAATCAAGCTCATGATTTGTGTCCAGGGGACTGGGTTATGCTAAAGAAGCACACAAGAAAGTTGTGTTTAGAACCCAAGTGGAAGGGACCTCATCAGATTATATTGGTCACGACGACAGCAGTGAAGTGTTTTGGCTTGCCAAATTGAATACATGCCAGTCATACACAAAGAGTCCCAAGTCCACTCGAACGACAAGAGCAGCCACTGGTAGAGCGGAGAGAAGAGCCAGAAGCTGAAAGTTGTGAAGTCGAAGAAAACAGAGAGACAGACTCTGAAGAAAACATCGATGATGAACAACCAAGTACCAGTCAAGTAGAGTGGGCACCAGATACTGGGTCTCAAGTAATTGCTGTAGAGACCGAAGAAGAGCAAGAAATTGAAAGACCAGAACGAATTGAAACAGAAAATCCAGATCTAGCTCAAACACAAGAAGAAATAGAAAAACTGACAAGTCCAGAACAAATTCAGCCAACAGAAGAATCTGCTGCAGGAAGTTTAGATCAAGCTCAATTAGAGGTAGAAAAAAGAAAAGGACTGAAAGATCAAGGAGAGACTCAATCTACAGAAGGACAAAAATTAAGAAATACAGAAAAAGTTCAGCTAAAAGAAAAAGAAAATAAAAGAACATTAGAGATAGGTGAGGAAGGTGAAAAGGCCGTACAAACAAAGAGGGTCAGAAAAGAAGGTCACAGTTCAAGTGGAGTAAAAAGACTAAGATATATTTTGAGGAAAAGAACAGGAAAAAACAAGAACAAGTAAATGAAATATCAAGTCAAACTGAGCAAGACCAATTGAGAAGAAAATCATTACGAAGATCAAAAAGAGTGAAAGTCCCAAACAGACAATATAAAACTCCTGAATGGACATACGTCATCCTTGAGGACTTTGAACATCTTGATCTAAATGAAGTACAGGGAAATGTTACTATTGGAGAATTGATGAAAGCAAATTGAAACCACCTTAAAAGAAAAGACTTTGACATAAGAAGGTGGAAATTGATAAACAAACAAAGAAAAGAATAAAGAAACAAGAAAAAAAGAGAAAAAGGGGAATAAGTCGAAAAGCTGTTGAAGTGTGTGATCACACAAAGAATCATTTTAAAAGAGATTTAGACTTTAGAAGAAATAAATTTAGTTATTGACAAATTTTAAGAATACTAAAATGGCAGAAATAGAAGTGACTGAACATCCAAAATTTAGTCTAAAGCGAAGATGTGTTAAATATAGTTTGTGCAGCGTCTTATTACTAATGTTAATGTGGTTATTATTAACTATTGTAATACCTGTTCTAATGGTAACTAATATCAGAAATAACCCTTATACAAGTGAGAGAATGAATGCAGTTACTAAGAAAACTACCACAGATCTAGAACAAATGGATAAGAGCATGTATTATCATGATAAATCAAATAGTGATTCATCGTTAAATGTATTTACAAAATTTCTTTACCAATACGTCAAAACATTGGATGTGAGTGACTGTTATGTCTGTATGAAACTACCTACTTCTGTCTCAGAAGGTGTGACATATCGCCATCTTCCATTAACTTATGGTGTGTCTTGTAGTGTTGTGTCTAGTTTGTTTTATGTTACTGGTAAGTTGCAATATTACTATTCAAATTTACATTTAGTATTTTCAGAAATTCCTATTAGGAAAAACATGAATCCAGTGCATAGTGCTAAAAATGCAGAATTTATGGGCGAGTTCTTTTTAACAACGAACCCAATAGATATAACATATGCGCATCAGAATAATCTAACATGCATATTGCGTGAAGAAGAAAAGGATTTTCTAAATTTAGTAGAAGAAAGAAGGCAGGATTTTTAAAAGAAAGCTGTTGAGCAGAAGTCACATGTACCTCCATGGGCTAATAAGGAAGAAGATTATAAGAAAGGCGAGACTCATGCTGCAATGTCCCTAGACTTGTCTAAATTGGGAAAATTCTGCCTAAATAGACTAAAAACAGAATATAACAACATTTTCATTGGTTCTAGTGAATGTGAACACACCTTCCTAATTATAAGGGGGGATGCGGACTGAAAGGAGGAACTGATCCTGTTTTTCCAGGTATTTATTATGTGTGCGGTAAAAATACCTACTATAGGTTACCCGCACGATGGTATGGTAGTTGTTACATTGGCATTGTATTCCCGAAGATGTATCACATAACTAAGAACAATGAAATGGACAAAATAAGTAGAGGACTAACAAGAAATAAAAGAGCAAGTTTTTCAGAAATAGTAGGTGACATATTTGGTGCACTGATACCGTCAGTTGGAGTCGTATTGAATTCGCATAAAATACGTCAATTGTCCACAGTAGTTGATCGATTATCAAGAGATACTGCTGGAGGATTCTTAATGATCAATACGGAAATGGTTGCAATTAGATCTATGGTTTTACAAAATAGACTTGCAATTGATATTTTATTGGCAAAAGAGGGTGGAGTCTGTGGAATGTTGAAAGTACAACATTGATGTACATATATCCCTGATAAAAGTAAAGGAATTGAGGGATATATTAAGAACATTACAAAGATTCATGAAAATTTGACCCAACTGGAGGTTGACGGTGTTTGGGAAAGACTTAGTAAAAGTATTTCCACTATAGGTAGTTGGTTTTCCACTGTAGGAAGTAGTTCAGTAGGGAAAATCCTAATACCAGTAATTTCAATAATACTAATAACATTGATATTAACAATGATGTATAGATGTTGCAAGGACCAAACAAGAGCAAAAATGGTGGCTGAAATAAAGAATAAAAGAAGGGGAAGAAAGAGAAATAGGGAAGAAATAGAATTAGAGGAAATAAAAGGAAATTTATATGATAAAATAAAAGAGGTAGGAATGAAAAGAAAAATAGAAGAAATAGAGGAAAAAGAGAAAGATATTAACATTTAAATTGATAAAATTGACAATTGTTAATGATGGGTATTTTATGATAGCTCTAAAATGCCATCAGAGGGGGATTGATGGAGCAAGGATTCAAGAAAACGAAACTTGCTCGAAGAAATCCTCGTTAACCGTACTGATTTTAGAAATCATAAAGAAAACAAGATTGATATAACCGCACTACATTTACACATGGGGATAAGAGCTTTACGTATGCTTAATTAATGAAAGTAGAACGCAACGCAACTAAACCCTGCTTTAAAATGGAAAACTCTTTTGCGCATGTGCGAATTAGAATTACGTAGCTGGTAACATGACTAACCCGTTTTTGAGAGGGAAAACTCTCACGCATGCGCATAAATTACTAACATTAGGTCTTGAGGCACCGCGTGCTTGGCATATGCTTACCCGAACTTAAAGAGAGCTGTTGTTGCTAATGCTTTTGCTTAACAAAGAAGAAAATAACATGGGATAGAGTAGAAGTGGGTGGTGAACAGTGAAAAATACTTATTTGAGAAATTAACATCTGTTTATGATTCCTTTATTAATAGTGTACGTTTGGGCCTTATGTGGCATACAAAAGAAAAAGATGGCGACGAAAATGGATGCGAGATACACATGCGCAGTGTGATAGTGATGTGACCTGCTGACAGTGTCACTGACAAGCTGCCAAGAGCCAAGGACGCCCGCCGTGTGAAAGTTCTTTTGACTGTGGAACTGTACATAAAATGCTTTGATTTGAAACATTAAATGGATGGGAGAGGAAGTGTAATAGAATATTAAATGAGCTAAAGGGGATGGGTTTACTAGACAAAAGAGTTTATTAAGAAATTAAACATGTTAGCGTAAGGTGATGACAACTCCCCTGTCCCTGTCCAATCAGAGTTCGTATTTCATCAAAATCTGTAACTTTTGAGGGTGTGACATGCAGAAATGAAGACTATAACTAGAGTGACTTAAGAGTACTTGAGCACATGAGGTCGAGAGGACATGCTTTCAAGCGAGGCGAGGCAAGCACTAATGCAAGAAAGAGGCAAGAACTGCTGCTGTTGAGGAAAGAGGGAGAGCAGATTGGGAAGATTCACCTATAAAAGACACCTAATTAGATCGAAGATTCCGGAAGAATATCGAGGAGGGAGAGAGTGTGAGTAAGGGATGCGCTCCGATGCGTCGGGTCTATAGAGAAGTTTAGTAAGTATTACTCTGTCCTAATCCTGTCCTATAGTCTTTGTCACCTGATTCTTCATCAGGGGACCTCCACCAACCCTTTTGGCCAGAGAGTTGGGTTTCCGTTATCAATTTTGGGTAACTATTGATTTTCCTTAAATCTTGCACATCTTTTGCAAATGTATGATTTATTATGCCTATTGTCTCTACATCTATCCACTCTTAATGCATTGATTTGTTGAATGTGTCTGTAATTATGAAAGTTTTTGCTAAGAGAATTTTTCTCTCCCATGAAGGTCTGATGGTGTTTGCACTGTGAATTTGTATTAATGAGCGTACAATTAACTAATCAAGACTTAAATGAATTACAAAAATTGACCCCCCAGCGAAACAGCCAGGAAACTTGAAAATGTATATGGGCCCATTTAATTTTATTGTTTTGTTGAGTTGTGCGTCCCTGGCCTTTCGCTGGATCAAGGCTATTAGAACATTCTGCCACTAGAGGGCAGAATGTTCTAACAAATAAAACAAAGGCCTCTCAGAGCCCGAGGGGATTGAAATCTCCTAGTGCTCCAAGAGGCCTTTCTTCAAACAACATTGGAATGTGGCTCTGCGGGCTTTTACCGGCCCGTAGAAGCACGGAGCACTCCATTATATTCAATGGAGTGCTCCACATTCCAATGTTCTAATAAATATTATTCAGCCTTAATAGTTTACCTTGCGTGTGAAAACAGCAATACAGCCTTTGACAGTGATACAGCATTTCGGAAACCTTACATTGGATCAGTGCATGAGGGAAGTTCCACCTCAGCCAGGGTCATGGTATGTGAAGATCCAGGAAGTGGTTTGTCTGACAAGAGGACAACTATGTCAGGATCTTTCTCATAAGGCTCCTCTATGTCAGTGCATTCACGTCAATAGGCAATCTGCATGTTATGCATCTTGAATAGCAATGAATTCCTGCTGAGTGACCTTCCTTCTTGCATAATCATGGAGCTGTTGACTGCAATCACTACACATGAGGACAACTCAAAAAGAGATTCATTTTTGTATGAGGGTTGTCTTCTGGCCAGCACAAGCTTCTGCTGGCTCAGCGATGAGGAGGCTGCTTTCCTTCTTTGCTAAATGCATGTTTTCTTATGCATAGGCTTTCCTATTTTCGGTTTCTATTTAATGTGAATTATGGTAGATTTGTTTCAGTGTTTTCAAAAGTCCAATTTCAATTTTGAGGGCACCTTAGCTCTGGGAGTCCCAAAAACAAGCACCAAGAGACCTGTGTTGGCAGTGTATCCATTTCATAATTATATAGACAGAAATTCTGGCAGACCGCAATCACAGGCAAACTTACTTTCTATGCTTGGTCAAAGGGTATTTCTGGATTGGTCAGCCTCCTACTTGAAAATATGAGGATGTGTTGAGGTGAGTCAAGACCCTGTTAAGGTTCAATGGAGTGGCCCCAGGCCTCCTGCTTGGGCACAGAAAGGGGTGCAGTCCAAATTGGAGTTGCAAACATCATGATGTATCTAAAAGGTTCTTCTAGTGCTAACAAACAACACCCTTTATTGAGAGAACGCTTTGAGAAGTCATGACCTCCATTCAAATGATGACTCTTATTTTCGATGCACAGAATCAGTTGTTTTTCCCCTTTATACCAGAGTAGGATTACCTTAAGTTTATACAGATTCTGATCTGTACCCAAACTTGTCTTTTATGGGCACTGGGACATTTGTGGTTACCTAAGAGGTGAGCCCAGAAAGAGGTTCAATAAAGTTGTGTTTTAGCAAGTTGTGCATTGCCTCTCCAAGGCGCTGGTGAATATTATACAGGAGTCCTCTGTGGGTGATTTATTAACTCACTTATGTGCAACTTTATTTGGCATCCTCTGAGCTTACATAGACTTAGAAATAATTCATGGAAGACCTTCTCTATGTTCTCCCAGGGAGTGTTTCTGCCTCGAAGATTAGCCTCGCTGTACCTCTGAAGGAATCCCATTTTATCAGGGTCTTGCTGGTGCACCCCAAGGAAGATAATCCTAAGAATTACCGTGGGGCGTTGTGAGCCCCAATACCTGAGTGACCCTCAGGGATTTGCCTTATGCTTCTGGGCATGTAAAAAAGTACATAGGGAAACCCAGAAATTCCTCAGATCCCAAGATCTCCACAAGGTATAGGGTCACTTTATGGCCCTTCAGGGATGCCAGGCAGCAGATAGATTTTAAGACATTGGCAATTGTAAAGAACACCACTCTTTTAGAGGGACCCTGGTTTAGGGATTAATTACATGATTTCCCGAGTCTGGCATGTCCTGCTTCCCAGTCTGTCAGATATCCACAAATATTGAGTAACAAAATTGATTTTTAGATGCTGTTTTAGTAGGAGTAGTATGCGGAAAAAGTCACAGGTTTTATGGGCAGTTCCAAAGGGGCCCTCGTGAAATATTACAAAACTTTTATCATGCTCCATATAACTATCATCCTCTTCACAGTAATAACTGATAGCAAAATGAAGTGTTTTGCAGATGAGTCTCTTTAACAAGTGTGTAAACACTGTAAACTTTGCAGGCTGATCAAATAATCTGGTATGCAGTTTGACATGCTCGCTTCCATTTTAAAGATAATCTTCTTAATTTCGACCTTTCATCTCATCTTGTTTTGCCATCTTGCATTTCCAAGTACATCAGCAGTTATACTTTAACACTGAGAAACTATTTGCATGTATAATGGTGCAAAAATGAAAACCTCTTTTTTCTGGCCTACAGTTCCTTTGCAGTCAGTGAGGTCTTGGGTGCCTAATGATGAAGATACATTTTGGTTTTATAGTGCACACCATCTAGGGACTGTGAGTGCTAATACTGGCTTTCAAGAGGAGGTTGACTAAGTGCAACAGGAAACAGACACTGGCTTTGGAGTCAGCTGAGCTTGCTAGGGTCATTAAAGCTTCCTTGAGAGTTTGCAAATCCGTGAAGGAGCAACACACTAGCTCGTTGGGTTCTGATTGACATTGATGGGAGGTTGAAATCAGGAGACAATGGGTAGGATAGTGCCAAAATCCGACCAATACACTGTCAATACAGTTTCACAGACATAAATAACTGCATGGCCATGAAAATCAGAATCACAATGTCAACTAAGGGCTGAGTTGGCTCACTGGGTTGCCTTATGTGTCAAGAAGGTGGAATCATTAGTGCTGGATTGCCTGAAAGTTTGAAGTCCAAGAAAATTGTATTATTGGATTAGATGATGAATGAGGTCCTGATGTGGTGAGTGATTTCCCCAACAAATGTTTTGTTGGGAGCATGTCTGCAGAGCAGGTGAAGGGTGATTGCTTGAGAGGCTGAGAAGTGGGGTAGGGCTGTTCAGTAGTTATCCAGAGTTGGCGGTAATGTGTTCCTGGAGAATATCTGGTCATGACAACAAGTGAATTTCCACAAGGTGATGGAAATATGTCATTTCGAACACTAATTATGTCTAAATGTTTTAAAAGGGGATCCCAAAGCATTTCTGTACCTATGACTTCAAAATGCTTGAGATGTCACCTCATTCACCCGCAGTGGCTCGGCTGCCTGTGTAATACAAGACAGTTACTGCTGCCACCCAGCAGGGGTATCTGAGGCTGCACTGCTGGAGGGAGAAGAAGTACTCTCTACGACTGCCTTGTTTATGTGTCTCTTGCCTTGAGGAGGCACTCCAACTTTTGTAATGAATTAATTATTTAACATTTCTGACCAGTTTGCCAGAAACAATGCCTGCAAAAAAGAATGACAGCTGAAATTCCAAGAGACCCAGAAGAGGTCTATGAACTTGCTTTAGTTCTACCTTTATGGCTTGTGCTACCACTTGGAGATCCTGACATAGGGCCAACACGTCCACCATCGGACCCAAGAAACTATCTCATCAGGAGACCCTCCATCAATGCTTACTGTGGTGGGTTCTCTGATCAGTTGGGCAATGGGTTTTGTGTGGGCAGCGTGACTGGCAGAAGAGGTTACTAACATCAACAGAATCACCTACAGGGCTGTCGGACTGCAACATGCATTTCACCCTTTGAGACTGAAGCCTGCCTGCAGGTGTAGTGTCAGAGCTGCAGAGATGGCTGAGACAGCTGTCCCAGTCTGCAAGCACAAACAGTAACGACGGATGAGAACACGCTAAGAACTGAAACTAAAACTAAAAGTTGGGAAATACACCTGGGTGGGGTGCGATGATGCGGGGCGGTGCTAATCACCAGAATGGGTATTGCCAGACTAGGTGTCCCAGAGTGCATGGCAGCTACTATCATGAAGGTGGAAGAGACTGAGAGCCCTTGGCCTGCATAAACTAGAACAGGTGAATTCTCAGGGTTGAGATAGCTGCACTGCCGGCAGTCATAGCCTTCTTACTGGTCCACAGTTTATGTTTTGATACCTTGTTCTGTGTCAGTATATGAATAGTATGGTGCTAATGGTAGACTAGAGTACTTTTGTTTGGATCAAGAGAAAGCATTCATTGGACATTGATTTATTATGTGATATTAATATTGCACAGAGGTCTGATATTTTTTATCCCACATCATCACACTGTGTAAGCACTGGATTGCTCCACTTCCCTACCCTGAGGACCAAGTGCTAAAAAGGTGTTGTGATTACAATACTATGTCAGGCCCCTGTATATGAGTGGTAAGAGGTCAAAATTGACACAATTAGTGCCCAGAAACTCTTGTTTGCCTGGAACCCTCACTACCAGTTGACTCTACTGGTTGCAGGACCAATGACCACTTTCAACGTGCATGTTTTTCTTCCCATCCAGTACCTAGCTTTTTCTCTTCTGCAGACCTTTCCTGCTTCTTCTCTGCAAACCACTGTCCTTTTTTGTTTTTTTGGGTTAGTTTTATATAGTGCAAACTAGACCCGAATGTATCAGAGTGCTTTACATGAGCACCAGTTGCGTTAGAGGGACACATTCATTTAAAAAAAAAAAATTTTTAGGCAAGGGGAGATTAAGTGATTTGCCCAGAATCACAGTACGTTGAACGTCCCTGCCAAGTCTCGAACCCGGTTCCCCAGCTCCGAGGTCGACTGCTCTAGCTGTTAGGCCACACCGTCTCCTTCTGCAGTCTGCTTCTTTTCCCTGTTCTCCAATTTCAACTGAAACGGCTCTGTACAGAAAGGAGGGCGCCCTCAGACCTTCCTTATGAGTGCAGCAGAACTAACAATGTGGTAATACCCAGAATTCAAGATACCAAGGGGTGAAGCAATTCCCATGTTCAGTATTACCACACGAGTTCACGTTTTCCTCTGAGTAATTAGAAATTAGCACAGCAGTCAGTGTTCTGCCCCGATTTTACAAATGTCCTAGGGACATTTTAAGGGGGTGGTAATAGCACTTGCAGAATTACCGCTAATTTCTGAATCATTATTTGGCATTGGCTCCTATTACTAGCCGAATCGAGAAATCTGAAAAAATATGTGAATCCCGGAGAACATAATAAGTGTGCTGAAGACTCGTGGCTTTATGTGAGCTAGAACTGAAGTGTGATTATTTGGTGGGTGTACAATGGGAAGTAAAGAAACAACGATTTAAACATTTTAATTCATAAAAGACAGTAAGAATTCAGAGAAACCAGGAACTCCAGATCTGAGACAGATGGGGTCACTTTATGTCACTAAGCGTGAATTGTTTTTTCCTGTATGTATTATTTACCAAAGGTAGGGGGAAGCGATGAGTGCTCTCAACTTGCCCTTAAGGAACAATCTATATGTAAAAGAGGGAACTCATGTCGAGGAAGGAAAACAAATGCTGCATCTAAGGCTGTAGGAGCCGAGATGCTGGACAGGCTGTGAGCTGCACATGAATGAACACAGAGATCAGAACAGGGCTGTATTGCGTTCCTCGTGCATCAGTTGTGAAGTGAAAGGGTTAGGGAGTCACTGAGGCCCTTTCACTGCCACATTAGTAGTCACACTGCATCAATGTATTCTTTTGAATCTCAGATCTGCTGTCCTTAAATCGGCTGCTGCAGGTTTGATCTTGAAATAGTTTTCTTTGTGAGATAGGATTACACTTCCAAATCTATTGAAGTCCTCAGAATAGCTGGTGAAATAAAGGTCACTGATAAAACGCATTACAAAATTCCTATTTGTCCATGCTTTTATGCTAGGGAGGTCGTTGGTGAGAAATTGGGTTGTTGGTTCAAGGGGGATGTGAGCCCTTCTCAAGCAACAACCACAATACTTGTCCCGGTGAACCCCAAAGGTCACTAAATTAACCTGTTCTTGATCCTCTGGGAGCTTGGCACAAAAGCAATCAGTCTTAACTTAGCGGCAATGTGTAAAGTATGTATGCAGCACACAAACAGTAATAAAGTGAAAGCACAACAAAAGATAAGTCTCAAACAAATTTAGAAGAATAGAACATAATTTAATAAACAATTTGAGACCAAAACGACAAACATCCAATCTGAGAAACTGGAGATATTACATTTTGAAGACTTAGATAAAAGTAGCCTCAAAAGGCGCAAAGTGCCAATTGAGGGTATCTGGTCATGCTGGACTTGCACAAAATCACAAGTTCAGCATGACCGCAATGAAGCACAGGCCGGGCACAGGACCAAGTTTGCTCCGCTGAGGATTGTAGCTTATGTCCTTGGTGCCTGGCGTTCCTTTTCAAGGCTGTGTATTCTATGGCATCAGCTCCAATTAAGCTGTTCATTGAGACTTTGTGGGGTTTCGCTGGGCTTTGCTTCACTAGGTGTAGGTTCCGATGGAGCTTGAAGCTGTGCGGTGAGGCTTTGCATCCCATGGCGTCAGTTCCGATGAAACCTTCAGTTAGGCCCGGAAGAGTTTTCTATGATGCCAGGCAAGGGTCCAGGACCTGTGGAGGCACCTCTTGGCGATCAGGAACTCACTCCAGCAGAGGCCAGCAGGGCTCAGACAGGTCCAGTTGCAGGTCCTGGCAGGTCCAGTCACAAAAGGTCAGCTAGGCAGTTGCAGGGAGGCCTCTGGAGATTCTACTTCCCTGTACCTCAGACAGGAGGTCAGCCAACTGACCCTTGGAGTCACTCAGGTGGCCTGGGATGAAGGGCAGGTCCATCCTTTCTACTTAGCAGACAGCAGAGCAGGCCTCAAGCAGCAGGACAGTCTTCTGGCAGCAGGGCAGTCATTCTTCTATAGTATCCACAGGTCCAGGAGTGTTTTGAAGATCTGGGTTGAGGGTCCAAAATTTATACCTGGTGCCAGCTTTGAAATGGGTGAAACTTCTAGACTTTTCCCCATGTCTGGTTCTGGAATTTATTTCCTTCCTATGCCCTGGTCTCAGGATGTCTGGAGTCACAAAAGGCTTAAAATCCAACTTTACCATTAAAGAGGGTTTTAAATTACAAATTCATTAGAGACCAAACATGACATCTCTACCTATTCCGAAACAAATGTTATCACGTATTAAATGTATAATCGCACCCAATGTTATCCTATGAGAGAGGCAGGCCTTAGTGAAAAATGAATTTAAGAGTTTTTCACTACCGGGACATGTAAAATGTAAAAGTACATGTCTAACTTTTTAAATTCAATGTACCCTGCCCTATGGGCTGTTTAGGGCCTAACCTAGGGGGTGACTTATATGTATTAAAAAGGAAGGTTTAGGTCTGGCAAACGTTTTATTTTACTTGGTTGAAAATTGCAGTTTAAAACTGCACACAGGCTGCAATTGCTTGCTTGACACATGTTTAAAAAGGCTACTTAAATGGATTACACAGTGAGTGCTGCAGGCCCACTAGTAGTATTTAATTTTCAGGGGCTGGGTACATGTAGCACCGCTTTACTAGAGATTTACAAGTAAACTAAATGTGCCTTTTGGGTGTAAGCTAATCGTATGAGGTTTAGAGGAAGGAGCAAAAGCACTTTAGCACTGGTTAGCAGTGGTAAAGTGCACAGAAGCCTAATGCCAACAAAAACAAAGTTCAGAAAACAGGAGGGATGAAGGTAAAAAGTACGGTGGTGACCCTGTAGAGAGGGCGAAGTCCAACAGTCAAGTATAGCACGGCAGCGGTTTGTGTGTAATCTTTAGGGGCATCAACATTTCTAGCTGCTGTCTTTATAGTCATTTTATTGTGCTACAATTCAGTAAATACTGTGAGATTCTACGTCAGTGTAACCGAGTCTAACCTATGGAATGATCATCAAAGATCAGTGAATGGTCTTGGTCTTGTGAACACATTGTCGTACAGTGTTAAGGTAGAGTGCATTTTACTTAAATTTAGTAGTCCATGAAAACATGTCCATGGCAATATTCAGGGGCTTAGCTATCCATAGTGCAGCAGGTGCAGTGGCACCAGGACCGGGCTCAGTGAGGGGCCCATTGTGCCCCAATGAATGTATATTTCTATTATTAAACCAGTGCCTAGGAGGCCCAATTTCTTTGCTTGTATTAGGACCCATATCCCTTATGACGCCACTGGCTATATTATGAGCAGAGCATCTCATTTATGTTACATTTACAATGATTCTATGATAATGGACAGATAAACACAGAATACATGATTCAGACATGTCAGCCTCAAGTCCCCAAATGTGCACTCTCTGCAACAACCATGATTAACAAATACCATCCCACACAAGCTGGTAGGAATGTACAGGTAATTTGAACCAAATGACTTGTTTTTGTACTACTATGTCTCAGTGCATGCCCAATAAGGTCATTCCTCATGATGCACCTCCTGAAAAAAACAGGTACAGAAAGGATGTGCAATCTGAGGCACGCAGAGCACAGAATACATGTGAAAGTAAAATAGCAAAACTGAAGCAAAGACCTTTTTTTAGTCATTGCATGGCTCAGGAGTTGCTGTGACCTGACTCATATTGGAGCCACTTGTCTCTGACATGTCCATGGTAGATAGAATGTACAGCTGTTAAGCAGCTGAAATCTACCTCATTTTTTCAACCAATAAAATTCCCATAAACACCTTTGTGATGTTCAAGCTAGACTGTAACAATGTTCTAGTCAGCATCAAACTCTATTCCTCCTGTCTGTTGAGTCAATCAGTTCGGATTTGTAGAGCGTGGCTAATAACCCGCAAGGGTATCCAGGCACTAGGTACTCACTGGGATCAGTCAAAAAGCCAGGTCTTGAGTCCCTTTCTGAATTCCAGGAGCGAGGAAGATGCAGAAGTGAAGGGGAAGGTCGTTTCAGGATTTGGTGGCAAGGTAGGAGAAGGATCATCCCCCACTGTGGCTTCGGCAGATGAGGGGAGTGTGTGCAAGGGCAAGGGGGGCAGAGCGCAGGTGTCTGGAGGGTTGGTGGAAGTTCAGGCGGTGGTTGATGTATACTGGTCCTTGGTCGTGGAGGGCCTTGTAGGCGTGGCCAGCATCTTGAATTGGCATCTTTTCTGGATGGGGAGGCAGTGGAGGTTCCTGAGGTGGGGGGTGATGTGGGTCCATTTGGGGAGGTCGAGGATGAGTCTGGCCGCTCCAATCTGTATCTGGAGTCTCTTCAGGAGTTGCTTGGGTTGGTTGAATACTTACCTAAGGGCAAAATACTAAGTTCTACCCTTAGTTTCGAAGGTTATCCACCAAACATATGCCCAAATACTGATGACATACTCCCCCTAAATTCTGACCAGAACATCCCCATCTGCAAACTAACACCTCCATGTTTTACTCAGTCTCTCTGTCCTGCTTTGATTCCCTCTATTATTGGGCCCCTACCTCTCGAATGCCACCCTTCTAAAAGACACTACTCCCTACCTGTTTTCAAAACCACCTTCTTAGCTCATCTCCTCTGTTCCAAAAACCACGCTTTAAGAGAACCCCACCATATGCTTATACCCAGTTGCCATGATGTAAACATGTGTGTACAGTCCTGTCAGTCATCCTCCATTTAATATTGATCATGTTTGTCTGTAAATATTAAACCTCTGCGACCATAATTAGCTTTGACTGCCCTAGGGAAAGGATGCTATGGTGAATCAGAGCAAACCCACTTTAGTTGGATCTTTGTACCCATGGCAAGCAACATTGTGGACTCTGAAGCCAGAGGCAGGAGGAGAACAAGAAGAGGGAACCCATCAGCAAAAGCCCTAGAAATTGGGAGGATGGATGGGGCACACTTAGTCAGCAATCTTGATGTGGAGATCAGAACATTTATTAAACAGAGGCTCAATGTCAACAACACTTTCAGTAGGTATTTTGGATCAACAGACACATTTGGAATTATCATTGATAGTCACAAAAAGAAGCAGATTAGTCCAGATTCTGAACCACTCACCGATCTCTGAATCTGGTCTCCTTGGTGAGCTACACAGCATGGATTCTAAACCCAGCCCATGCTTCCAGATTGACAAATAAGTGACAGCTGAAGCCTCAGAGTCAGTCTTGCTTTATTGAATTCATATTTGTAACCAATTTCCAAAGCCTCATAAAAAACACCTAAGAATTATAAATGCCATTCTATATTATTTCCTTCAATTCAAACACTACATACAGCTTTATACCTATTTCTATTAGCAGGAACACTAGTAAGGAATGTACCTCATAACATAAATATATATTACTTCTACATAATAAATATGTATTTGAATTGTTTGATTCTTGTTTACTTATTTTAGTTTAAAAAAGTATTTTCTTTTCACTTTATGTCCCCTTTTTCATTTCTTTCGTTTTCGCCCTGCCCCCACCCCTGCTCCATTATGCCATCTTCCCTCTTCTTTTCACCGTTTTTCCTGACATATTCTGTTTTTCTGATCCTTTTCTACTGTGCATAGCATGGGAGCCCCAGGCAGAGTAAACAAAGAGTGGCCCTCAGGGACGCCAAATGTTTTGTTTTTCCCAAACAAGCTCCTGCTTTCGGAGTTTTATGCGAAAAGCCAATAAGAGTGGCCATTGAACCAAAAATACATAGCTCCTGTTTGCATGCAGCTGTGCGTACAGTGAATCCACACCACCAAACTCTAGGTCAGTCTGTAAGTTTTTAGATGGCTGTCAGACAAGCAAATTTAATTTCTAGCGAACTTCCTGAAGCTAAATACTCATTAAAGTTTTTGAAGTTTTTAAGTCATTGCAGATAATTACTATTATATTTTGTTCATAACAGTATTTGTGTATGTGTGTCTTTGGAGGAAGAGCCCTTTCGTGAATAGGAACCCAATAGCAGATAGTACCCCATATCTATTTATTTTATTATAGGATACATGCTAGAGGAGCAGAGTGCTTCATATAAGAATGTGAGGTATACCTATGAGAGGAGTACAATATGAAAATAACGGCATAAAAAATTAGTAACTAAACACTAGGGTCCTCCTTACAATTATGTCGGAATTTGCTGCGGGGATACCAGGGGTCCAAAAATTCTGATTTCAGCCGATATCCCTGCTGAAGATTCCAAGAGTCACATTTTCCCCCCCAAAATGGGAAATAATTCTATGAACTCAGTGATACAAGGTCCTTTACCATTCAGTTTTCCCCCAGTTCTGGTGAGAAAAATGCAGACATTTTCTGCCTGCTGTCCGGGGATTGACATGGCGTGCAGGGTCTGATTGGGACAGATAATAGGCATGGGCACCAAAATAAATGTAGCCACATTAGCAAATAAGATAGCTAAAAAAGTGGCCACATTTGCAAATCGGGCTGTTTTTGAACTTGTAAAGAACCATTGTATAGGTGTTTTTGCAAGGTAAGGGAGACTGCATACATTTGTGCTTGCTGCAGGTAATGTTTGTGGTAATATCAGGGAAATTAACAGTAAAAACTGACCCACCGGGCCACCAAACAGGCCCATAAACAGCCAAATAGCCCACAGACTGACCTGTCAGACCAGCCCTTCTGGCACTGCCAGATTGCCCTACATGCCAGTCTGACCATGATTGTATCATCCACCCTTGAAGCTACAGGGATTGGGTGGTGACCAGGCTCTGCTGCTTCCCACAACACTTGCCCATGTAGAATGTAACAGAGTCTGGTGTCTCCAGGCCCAGATTTATCTGGTCTGGGGTTTGAGGACTTAAACATTTCAGGCTCTGAGAAACTCAGAATTGCAGGTAGCAGAAATCCACTGGGTGTTCATGCTCGGGAGGGTGAAACTCCGGCACTTGCTGGGCTAATTTGAATTAAAATATTAAAATTAACATAAGAATGGGGAGTCAGAATGGAGAGTCAGCAGTCACCTAGTCAGGCTAATGTCTTAAATGATAAAGGAGGGGTTCAAGGAGTCTAGTGAATAGAGTTCGAATTCAATGGCTAATAATATAGCACCCCAATAGTTGTGCAATTTTCCAGTCTCATCAATTCTTGTTACTTCTTGCTAAGAGCAGGCAGACAGTCTCAGTAGGAGGGACAATGAAGGGTGGTACAGGTGGTTGGTCATGCCAGGTTTGAGCCTGTCCAATGGGGCATTGTCTGCTCCCTCCATACTGCTCCAGGGATTGGGCAGTGGCCAGGTTCTTCTGCTGACAATAACCCCTGCCCATGTAGCATGCAACTGTGTTTGATGTCTAAGGGGCTGGAATTATCTGGTCTAGGGTTTAGGGACACAGACATTCTGGGTCCAGAGAAACCCAGAATTGCAGCCAGTGTTAATGCTCACGAGGGTGACATTTTGTCACTTGTAAGGACGGATAATTGGAATTAAAATTAACATAGGGGGTCAGTGGCCACCTTGGCAGCCTAATGGCCTAAATGTTAGACTAGGGGCTCACGGAGTAAAGTGAAGAAAGTTTAGCTTCATTAACTGATAATACAGCACCCCAGAAATTCTGCAATATTCCCATCTCAACATTTCTTTGGACCTCTCGGAACTTGTCATCCCTGTAAGACTGGAAAGAATCAATTCACACTTTGAAGTGTGCTGGAAGAGTATTACTTTAGGTTTCCTGCCTCAGAACTTGCCAATATAGTTATCGAGGGAACAAACAAGTAGTGGCATTGGATACGTTTTAAGTTCAGTACAAGCAAGACGTTAACAGTTTGCAAGACCGAAATAGCTTTTTGTATCTAAGCTTACAGAGCATTAGAACATGTCCCTGGTAAAGAGAACTATTACGTTTTTAGGTCCACATTTAAATATTACTTAAGGTAGACGGCGCAATAAAGATAAGATTCTTTAGGAACCTTGGACCCTGCAACCCTCACCGATAGTGGAATATCTCTCGGTATGGTGCTGGCTCAAAGGAATGTTGTAGGGACTATATGGAACCCTGACAAACCACCTGTTTTCACAATCTCTCCTGCACGGCCTCCGTGCAAAATGGCAGACACGCCTACAAATCACAGTAGATGAGGAAGACTGGTCTGAAATCGTAGAGGCACTGGATAAGGGAACCCGCAAGGCTCTGCAAAAATGTTGCCTCTTTAAGTCCCTTCACGACTGGTACTGGACCCCTGTGAAACTACAGAGGGCTGGCCTACTGCCACACTCCAGGTATTGGAGATACCCAGATATACGCTGCGACCATCCCCACATACTTTGTGAATTTCCCTCTGTTCAATCTTTCTGGTCCTATATAGGAGACACCCTGGGAGAGACAATTCCCCTCCACCTCCCCTGCATGTTGTTAGAGACACCCCGGACATTACTCGCCCACAACGCCGCCTCCTACAGACAGCTCTATCCACAGCTAAGCTTTGCATCCTTCAGCAATGGAGGTTGCCCAACTCCTCTCATAAGAGGTTTGGACAGTGCTGATGATCCACACAGCATCCCATGAACATGTCATTTACGGCATGCAGGACCAGGATGAGGTGTTTACGCAGACATGGGCCCCCTTCCTCCGGGAGACCACATAACACCCTACTGCCTTATCCTGGCAGCACCGGCCATTAATCCAGAATACGACAATTAATGACCAGAACTGCCCCCTCCCTTCTCCCCCATTCCCCATTGAAACCCTCAGACACACTGTTACGCATCCCCCCTGTCCTATCTCCCACCCCCTCCATTCTTTATCCCCCCTCCCCTCCTCTCAACCCCCTCCTTTGCCCCGCCCTCCCTCCCCTTCACCCCCCTGCCCCCCCTTCACCCTCTACCCCCTCCCTTCCCCTCCCCCAACCAGCCAACTCCCTAACCCGGCCTCGGACGCGCAGGCAGACTCCTAATATCCCCTCCTCCCCCCAAACAAAGTGGGCAGCTTCTATTATGCAACCAAAATCTGATGTACTAAATCCCCACTTGGGGATACAACCCACGTCGCCTTCCCAGCAGTGCATAACATCTCTGTCCACACAGACCCACAGAACCGCCCCCCTCGTTCTTCTACACATTACTCTCACCACCTCAACACCTACTACTTCCAACTGAGACTCGCAATACTTCTCTTACTCGGGTTGGATAAGGGAACACACCACTCCCTGCCTCCCTTTCCCCACCCCATACTCCCCTCACTTCGGTGACCCGTGCCTAAGTGTGACCTCCTCCCCTCCCTCGTCCAGAGCACTCACCAATGCGGCTATCACATAGATACCGCCAGAGAGAATACCCAGGGCACCATTCTTGATGTCTACTGCCACAAGCCAAGCACCTCCACATACCAAATTATCCGAGATGTTATACTGTTTCTGTTGATGATTTCACAATTATGCTATTTCCCCCTCCCCCTCCCCTATCCCTACCCCCTTACCCCCCACCGGCCTCCAACTCCTCCCTCCCACCCCCCACTCCCCCTTTTGATGTTGATGTATATGGATGGATGTATCCATCACGTTACAATCTATATTCTGTATCACAATGTACTCTTGTCTCATTATCTTGTTCATTCTTTGTTGATACCAAATAAAAAATTACGACACAAAAAAAAAAAGATTCTTTAGGAAAAGTAATGTCTTTGTTTTAGTAAGTTAGACAAGGAGAGAAGAAGTTACAATTGTGTGGCTTGGGTTGATAAAGAAAGGTCATTGTGCTTCACACAGGAGAAGGCATGGGAACCAAGGACAAATTATATCGAGGAAGGTACACCGTCAACATCGTGGAACATTTCCTTCAGAACTGTACCCAGGATGGATGGCGTGATCTGAAATGCACCATGGGAATGTTACCCCTGAATAACTGGTTGTTGAATTTAGGGATAGTGTGCCACTCTTTTCTTGCCTTCTGAGAGACAACATCTTAAAACGAGCTCTGTCTTCCGTAGCTTCATGCTACTTAACCATTGATCATGGAGAGACTTCTTAGGGAGGCTCCAATTTTCTGTTGGTACACTCATTCTAGACCATTCCACACCTTTTACCCTTCTTTCTGAAAATGCTTATTTAGAAATGTCACTTTAGTGCTAGAGTACGTATAAATGTATGCTTTTCAATCATCAGCGCTTGATGCAGGGAAATTTGGACTCATGCTTCCTGATTTTCTGTATTCTACTTTCTGAATTAATTGTGTTGTTCATACTGCATCGTCTAAAGTGGATGCGCAGATTTGGCTTCATGTTGATTCCTATGTACTTCTATACTTTTGTGTTGAGGTGTTTGTAGGTTCAGTTATTATTGGCTTTGTAATAAATTAACTAACCTTAAGTAGTTGTCCGTGGGTTATGTATCCGGAGAAGTTATTGGCTAATTGATTGTTTCTCTAATGATTTTCCTCCCCTCTACACTTTCATGCTGCTAAAAAGAACCATCGGAATGAGACTCTACAACGACCTAGAACTTATGGGCCCGGCTCTTTTAGTGGTTAGTGGAGAAGATGCATTTATCAATATACAAGCAACAGATATGCTGAGTTTGGAGTTAGATGCCCGGGGACACAACAATTTAATGGAAAAGACAGGTAGCTGGGATATTCCATTTGAATAATTCAATAATTTTATAGGATCTGCAGCCAATTCATATAGTTTCACTGTTTTTCCATCTCAGATGACAACCTTAAGTTCAATGCTAAAATGTATGTGCTCAATTTGGATAGCAATTAGTTGTGAGGTCTACTTCAACTTTATAATGAGGTAATCATCTATTACAACATGGAGTCCAGAAGAGGTTTCAAAGAAATGTTCACCTGGCAAATACATATTAAACGAAATGGGCAGCTAACCATAAAACAAGGTGTCTGAAGTGTGGTTGACTATGTGGCACATTTTAAGCAATTTTGTTTGTGGCAGGCATATATATGGTAAGAGGAGGGTCGACAGATTGCATATTACACTGTGGTTTTCAAGAACTCTAATCAGGGTTCATTTTCAGAATTCACAATACAATGAGTCCAATGGATATTAGATAATAACAGTTTCAATAAAAAAGGTGAACTAAAACTAATTGCCTTTCATTAATCAAAAAAGAGTTTAAGGATATGGGAGAAGTAGAGTCTATGCAGATGGAAAGCATTGAAGGAATTTTATCATCAGTTCAAAAAGGACGCATTGTATGGAAATGTTTCTCTATTGTGTTAAAGAGAAAGATAATTTTGTCAGAGTTGTTAATGACTACCTATAAGTAGTGTGCCAGGGTATTTTCCTGAGCACAAGATAGCTATAGTACTTTACAGTAAAGCATTTTGGGTAAGGCTAAAGCTTAGCTTCCTGAAGAGTGCCAATAATTTGCATAGATGTGAAGTCCTGAGAGTACAGAGAAATAGCCACTACTTTTATGTGAAATGTTATTAATTTGGCACAAGGTAAAACTGCACTGTACAGAAAAGTGTACTATTCACTGTGAAAGAACAATGGGCAGCAAACTAATTCAACAAGTATTTGTACGTGCATCCCTCTATTTTTTGCAACGAAAAACTGTGGTATTTGGCTAGGTTACAGATAACTGAAAATTAAAAATGTTGAATATGAATATTAATTAGGTACCATAAATTGCAGAGTTAGTGGACGAGGAACAAAATGCAATCATTTTTAGCAGGTTGGATTTACAACGAGATTATAATTGAGTCAGGATGAGGGAAGGGATGAATGGAAGACTGCATTCAAGAAAAGATTGTGCCCTTGTTTGCATCACATGGTGAAGTTGGGTTTAAATAAGATAGCTCCAGCATTTCAACGATTTATTCCAGGAATATTTGGAAGCTTTTGTGTCATTCTTTTACACTGCAAACGGATCTATTCTCATAATCTGTCTGAATACCAACTGCAAATAAGGGAGAAGTTTCCTTTCAGTGCCTGCAGTAGTTTAATCTTGAAAAGCCTGAATTCTATGTGCAGTAAATATGTATGAAATGTTGCCTTTCAAACACAGATTGGTCAGTTACTGTTGAAACGTATTTAACAATTGATGCTAACTGAATGCAAACCCCAGAACAAGTGGTATCCAGCAACTGAAAAAGCCTTTTGATAGCATCAATATTAGAGCAAGCAAGGTTCAATTTAGAAACTAATATTCCACATTGCAGCTACAATTGCGTAATTGCAAATCTAAACTTTAATTGCAATTAAAGGATTTTTGCAGTGCTCACATAATTTTGTACCTAAATCTCTAAATAAAACACGCCCAATCATTTTGAAGTTGTGCCTTTGACGACATGCAAAAACACAACTGCATGTTTAACATTTTCTAGAAAAACTGTAAAGCCAAAAACTCAAAATGCTTTATTTGTATTCTTCATAAAGAGTTTGACTGAATTACATTATCTATAGATATATATTATATATATATATATATACATATACATATATATTCAATCCAAATTCAATAAAGCGATCACTAAGAGTGTGCACTTGCACCAGAGATGGTTTATTCATGGTGCAAGTACACACTCTTAGTGATCGCTTTATTGAATTTGGATTGGAGAATTTTGTCCGGCACGCTCCACCGGCTGCATCGATCCTCTGCCGTGGGGCGAGGGGAGACGGAAGGAGCAACGTTGTTCAGCATATATATATATATATATATATATATATATATATGAAGCCAATCCCGTTTCTCTGCCAAAAAAACAGGCACTGACACCGTGGAAGTATGACACTGTAATTTATTCCACTAGAAAGCCCTGATGCGTTTCAACTGCAGAAGCTCCTTGCTCACAACATATATATATTACCACTTTCCCCTTCAGGTACAAAAGAGTCCTTCCACTCCAAGGAGGGTGGGCCATTTGAAAACTTTATTTAAACTGCTTGGATTACCCAGAGACGCGTTTCAGCACTTACTGCCTTTATCAATCTGGAATCACGTGCTGATTGTTTAATTGATGCAAATTAGTCCCTCCATCAAACATGAAGGAAATACTCCTCGCATTTCTTTTGTCAAACTGGCCCGTCATGGTAAACGTAAGTAAAGATAAAATATCCCAGTCTGTACGAAGAGTATTTTCAGTATTGTTTAGTCTTGATGCAGAACCAATCAACTCGATAAAAAGTTCTTTAAAATTTGCAGTTTGTGGTGAGTTTGTTTTAGTTCACCTTTTGGCTCTGAAATGGTTTCAATCATACCTGTCGAACAAACAACAGGCAGTAGCCCTACCCCCTATCAATCGGAATTTACCAACATTCAGCATGGCGTCCCTCAGGGATCAGCGATTAGCCCGATACTGTTCAACATCTATATGAGCCCTCTGATCTCTGTTATTAAGTCCCACAATGTTAACCTGGTGAACTATGCAGATGATACTCAACTCATCCTGTCATTGGAGGGGAATCAATCTTTATCACTGGAAAACTTCCATCCATGTATGCAAGATACTGCACGGTGGTTTAAGAATAACTCTCTGCAATTCAACGGTGATAAAACAGAGATTTTATGTTGTGCGGCTAAGAAAGTTCCGCTTCCACTCCCGACTAACTTTTGGCCTATCCGCACGGATAAGCCACTGACACCCTCTGAGGCAGTGCGCAATCTGGGGGTAGTATTTGACGACAAGTTGAGTTTAGAAACTCAAGTGAATAAAACGGTCGGGACTAGTTTTTCCCTCATCAGAGTGCTACGGAAGATACTTCCGATGCTACCAATTCCAACTAGAGCACTGATAGTGAGAAGTGTCATTCTGAGCCGGCTGGATTACTGTAACGCCCTGCTGCTGGAGGCCCCAAATTTCCTGATTGGGAGACTTTATAGAATTAAGATAATAGCTGCTAAGCTAGCCCTAATGAGATCACGTCGATCGTCAGCCTCCCTGTCCCTTAAAGAGCTTCATTGGCTCCCAGTGTTACAGAGAATACAATTCAAATCGCTCTGCATTGTATATAAGGCTCTGCATGGTCTTGGGCCTAAACCTCTGCAGAGCAAATTCGAATGGTATGTTCCTACCAGAAGCCTTCGATCATCTTCAGCCAAGCTGGTAAAATTGCCTAGGTTTAAAAGAACAAAAATGGGAGGAAGAGCTTTTAGCTCTGCAGCCGCTCGGCTCTGGAATGAACTCCCGTCCAGTCTTAGACAGATAGAAGATCTCTTGCAGTTTCGGAAGAAGCTAAAGACCTGGCTCTATCCCAAAAGTGCAATATAGATCTTCATCATTTTTTAGCGAGCGTTATCTTCACGGTATCATATGTGAATAGTAGGGCTAGTGTAAATCAGCACCTGGATACCCGTGGGGTGATAGTGCGCTTTATAAGTTCGAATAACATTAACATTTTAACAGTCCTCTGTTGAGATTTATGGCTCTCCCTCTTCTCCACTGCTTCAAGCAGAGCCCTGCTCCGAAGTCCCTGCATATTTGAGGAGTGGAGATGGGCCTCTTTTAGGAGCACCTATCTCCCAGCAGCGAGTTGAATCTGCTCGCAGCGATGACTGGCAACTCCTGCCTCGTCCCACTATCAACTCATCCTGGTGCCAGGTTCAGGGGCTCTCCGGCTGCTACCATCGGCACTACTCCAAAACTGTTGGCCGGTCAGCGCCAAACCACAGGTGGTGCGAGGTAAGACGCTACCGCTATGCGCCGTAATATTACCACTTTCCCCTTCAGGTACAAAAGAGTCCTTGCACTCCAGGGAGGGTGGGCCATTTCAAAACTTTATTTAAACTTCTTGGATTACCCAGAGACGCGTTTCAGCACTTACTGCCTTTATCAATCTGGAATCACGTGCTGATTGTTTAATTGATGCAAATTAGTCCCTCCATCAAACATGAAGGAAATACTCCTCGTATTTCTTTTGTCAAACTGGCCCGTAATGGTAAACGTAAGTAAAGATAAAGTATCCCAGTCTGTACGAAGAGTATTTTCAGTAATGTTTAGTCTTCATGCAGAACCAATCAACTCGATAAAAAGTTCTTTACAAATTGCAGTTTGTGGTGAGTTTGTTTTAGTTCACCTTTTAACAGTCCTCCATTGAGATTTATGGCTCTCCCGCCTCTCCACTGCTTCAAGCAGAGCCCTGCTCCGAAGTCCCTGCATATTTGACGAGCGAAGACTGGCCTCTTTTAGGAGCGCCAATCTCCCAGCAGCGAGTGGAATCTGCTCGCAGCGATGACTGTCAACTCCTGCCTCGTCCCACTTCCAACTCGTCATGGTGCCAGGTTCGGGGGCTGTCCGACCGAAATATATATTTCACTTTGTGTGCTAAGGAGGAACATGTGATGACATTAATCTGATAGATTACTGTCAAACATGAATCCCAGATTTTTGGCTTTGGAGACTGGAGTGGGAACATTGCCTAACTCTTGTGGCCACCATGTAGATGACCAAAAATGAAATATTGTTACCAAACAACAAAACCTCAGTTTTACCCACATTGAGCTTTAAACAGTTTTCGTTCATCCACTTGCTGACTTGTTGCATGCAATCATGAAATCTTACAGCATTGTCTGCAGGGTTTCTAGCCACAGACACCACTATTTGAGTGTCGTCAGCATAGGAAACTTCTGAGAAATCAAACGATTTTGTGAGATGGGCCATAGGGGAAACATAAAACTTGAAGAGGGTTGGACTTAAAGACGAGCCTTGTGGCATGCCACAGGGAAGAGAAAAAGTATCAGAAGTGAATTTGTCCAAGACCACATGTTGCTCACTTACAGATAAAAAAGATTTTAACAAAGCAAGGGCCTCACCTCTAATTCTTAAAAGGTGCAGGCGATCAATAAGCAGGTCATGACTGCAGAGAGATCTAACAAAATCAAGGCAGCATTTCCACCCTTATCGATCGTCTGTCTAATGTCCTCCGAGGCAGCAATCAAGACTAGTTCTGTACTATGTTCCACTCTAAAGCCATATTGAGACGGATCCAGCAGGTGATTGTTGTTTATGAAGGAAGTCAATTCCTGTTTGATAGCCTTCTCTACCAACTTTGCTGGAAAATGAAGACATGAAAAGGGCCAATAGTTGTTTGGATCTGAAGCATCTAGATTCGGTTTTTTGAGAAGTGGCAAAATAGGGGCAATTTTCCAAGCTTTGGAAAACAGCCAGTGCTGGACATCAGATAGAAAATTTCCATTAGATATTTTTCAGGAATCAGATGCATGATTTTTGGGGGACAGGGATCCAAGGGAGAACCTGACTGAGCTTTAGTAATTAGGTATTGAACATGGGCTACTGTTAGTGGAGAGAAGGAAGACTGCGTCAGAAGATTTTGATGCAAATTAAAAGCATCACATTTCACTATATAAAGAAAGTTTCCTTCCGTAGCAATAATCTTTGCCCTCATAATACTGAGCTCAGTTCATTAAATCAACAATAAAACAGTCAGCCATTTATGCCAGTAAGCGAATGCCTCTTTTGGAGTACAATTCTTATTTTTATATTATATTTATTTATTTTCCCAAAGAATTTAAAGATTACTCCAGTTGATTTCTTTGATCACCACAGATTCTCAGGATAATGCAAATGCATAAATACTTACACATCCGGATATATAACAGGTGTGCATTTCCTTAAGTGGAAGTACAGAGCAATATGTTTGTTACACTTGCAATGCTTTTTTAATTTACCTATGAGACATATTTTGCCATTTTAGAAAACATAATTTGACACTCCCACAAATTTCTGTGTATTTCTTCCATGTTCACATACATAAAATTTAATTTACTCCTACCCTTTACATGAATAAGCACAAAAAATATGCATGCATTTTTAAGGTAGGAAAGTACTCACAAACATTAGGGCATTTACCAACTTAGTTCGTTGAACACACCAAGACATGCCCACCAAATTCCAAACCCTGAGGTAGTAAATTTGCTCCCATGGAACCTCCACCATTTTGGCAGAACTTCCATGCAAGCAAAACCACTTATGATTATAGAATCCCTCCCTCCCTGTTCCTGTTTTTCTGCAAACAGTTTTTGCATAATATTCTTCAGGTTACATTGTAGCCATCTGCTTCTAATGTACCACAACCTAGGGGCCGATTACAATCTCATTAGAAAAGCCTTCCGGATGAGTCGGTTCCGGAAAGCTTTCTGTACGAATCGCACTCCGGGATTCCCAACGACTGATTATGATGTGTCCGTATGTTTACGGACTTGGTTCGGTCGGACTCCCATTGAATTCAATGGGAGCCTGTGCACCCAACGTGAACACAGGCTCCCATTGCAAAAAGGGGTGGGTGGGAAAAATTGTGCACCCTGTGGTGCCACCACACTGTACAAGCATGGACCAGCGACTGATTCGGAGGGCCCTGCTATGGGCCCCTAAAGTCCGATTCCCACAACCATTTTGTCTCGTCAAAACCGAGTCAGTACAGCTGTCAGAATCAGTTATCGTACTCGCTCGTTCGGAAACCGTCCCCATTCCGCTGCAAGAATCGACTCCCAACCAGTCGGACTGCCTGAATCGCGTTCGGAACCGATTCGGTCAGCCCGGACGGCTTCCTCGCATCGTACTTGGTCATCCGGAAAGGTGGACGATTCGGTCGGAAACATAGGCCCCGAATACGATTTGCTTAATTTGGATCCCGTTTGGAGCATTTCCTAAAGAGATCATACTCGGCCCCCAAGTCTGCATTTTAGGTTTTTCTTGGTAATTGTACAGTTTAATTTAGAGCAACAGAGAGCTAAGGGTCAAATGTACTAAGACATTTTGCAATTACAAGGGGTCCGTTCATGAAATGGTCTATTGTTATATACCAAACCAAAGTTGCAATTCAGTAATTCATTACCAAATCATAATTTGGTGTTGTACTACATACTGAATCGCTATTTAGAAGGGCCATGTTTAGGGCATCCCTTACAAATAGCTATTCATAATGAGATGTATTAATGTTTTGTTACCAAAATCTAGTCATAAAATTCTAATATTTTACAGACTACTGAAAGGTGGTGGTTACCCATTCACATATGGGAATAGGTCCCGAAGGGACTCCTTCCCCTTTAGGAATGTGAACAAAAACATTTTCTAGGCTTAAAAAAGTTTGTGAAACTTTTTTTAATCGCAACCAGTTTTCCACTAAGGAAAACAGTCTGCATCAAAAAATCCTTTATTTAAAAGCAATCACAAACATGGTGGTCGGTTCACAAAATACTGAAGTGCAGTGGGTTACAATTTATAACATACCTTAATAATATTCATGAGGTAGGTTGAATTGTGATCCACTATGATTCAGTGGTTTGTGAACTGATCTAATAGAACATAGGTTGGTGTGAAAAATTCCACATTGGTGTCAAAAATACTGGTCTCAAATGGTGAATAGTATTTTGTGACCAGTGTTTAGTACATCTGGCCCTAGATTGCTTATAGAGATGAAGGCCTACACAGCAGTCTTACAACACACAGATTCCGGATGTTGAATATTTTCAAAATTGGCTTTCTTCCCATATTCCACATATTGCATTGTTTTGAAAACAGGCCCAAAACGTGACACAGTGTCACTCATCCAAGTGCCACAGAAACAGCTAGGGGCCATATTTCCATGTGATTACTATATCGTTGTAGTTCTTACCTTTCGAGAAGGTTAGGTAAGACAACTGCCTTACAGTATCACATAATGGTGAACTTAAATTGCTATGAACGGCCAGAAAACTGCCTTTGTGTTAGTGTATAGAGATTATTGCAGTTGGAAATGTGTATTTTGTCAAGATCGCTGAAAATCCCTGGATCCTTTCCAGGTCTTGGTATCACATGCCACACAGGAGGGAGCAGGTCTAAACTTAAAAAGCATATCCCTGATCTCAGTGCAGAGAATGCTGTTGCGGATTCTTTTCACCCATAAATTTCATTAATAAGTTGATAGCCAATGCATAGTCCAATAGAATTTGACTTAAAGAACAATTGTGATCCTGTATCATTTACTTGTCATACTTGATGGGGTGTACAGATCACTGATGGAATAAAATAGATTTTGTTACCTTCACTGCAAGAAGCATTTCAAGATCCTTTTCTTATTAGTGGTGCGTTGTATCCACACATTTTATGACTGCATCCCAAAGGAAGATACGTTCTTTCTTTCATACTTATGCTATCATATTTTGGTTGGCCAGCTACAATAATTCCTTCAATATGCCACCATTCACCCAGGACAATATTTTTCATTAGGAATTGACAAGCCATTTCTGGGTCAAAAAGCCTGTTGTGTCCCAGGAATGCTTCAGTTTGAATATAGAATGTAACAAGTAATTGTGTTACCTAGGAAAAAAACAAAGCTTTCTTCATCCACAAATTATTCTTTTCTACATTCTGATAAGTGCCATTTTGTATTAATATGTTGTAGATTAGCAAAGACTGGTAAAAATATTGAAATGCTAAATGCTAAAAATAAATTTGCAGCAAAAATGTTTGGGAAAGATGCAGGAACAATAGAACAAACACCGCTTTAATAGGCTGCAGGTAATTTAAAGTGGGTATATAAATTTCTATTAAACATTCTACACAGAAAATATATACCTAGAGATTATTCTGAATCTATTGCTTGACTTCATGCTGTTACCCATCAAGGGATTTCTAAATGCCACCACAAACCTCACCTAGGGCTTGTAGAACTATGAGCACAGCATCCTCATCCTGATCGAACTCCAGGGGTTCTACTTGCCAGCCTGCACCATCTTCAAAAGCAGATGCATCATCTACAATCCATAACGACCACCACCACCGCCTACCTAAATGACAACCTCAATACCTCCAGTGGTTCTCAGCACACACACGTCCAGGGCACTATCATCCCGGACATGAAGATGTGAAAAAAGAATAAACAAAACAACTGGCCTTCTACATTTATGTACCAAGATTCTGAACTAACTTCTCTGTCTCCATCAGGACAGTATATCATGACAACTGCTGTCCATCTCTATTCTCAGATCCAGCTTCCCCTCCGATCACCTTTCGACTATATCTTTGACTCCCAGGACCAACAGGCTTCCTAAATGAGAGAGAAATCAAGGAGTCTTGCTACACAGTCCATAGCAGAAAGGCACGGTCACACACACACATATGGATATAGATATAAAGATACAGATAACATGAATATTAAGTCAGATAAAAAGTAAATACAATAAAGTAGGACATAGCGTTAACTGCAGGAAAAACAACTTCTAGTGAGGTAACTAGACACAGTCAGAACAGAAGCCAGTACATGACCGCATACAAAGGAGGGCCACTGGCAAAACATACTATTCTAGTAGTGTGAAGTTCTTATGTTGGCTAAGCTCTAATGTTTGCAAAAATCTAAGGTTTAGGACCACCAAATATGTGTGGAACAATCCTGCAAGCACATTACAAAAGCACCATTGGAGCACAAATAAAATCCATGGAATATGCAAATGGCAATTGTTTGTGAAGATCTATGACTACTGGTAAACAAAATTGAAGATCATAACACCTTTATGGGAACACAGGATATTTTGTATCTCTAAAGTTATATTAAAAGGTGTTTGCAAATCTAAATGTTTAAATATGTTGGGATCGGGTATCAGCTAATACAACAAAGCAGCTGTCTGCAAGGCAAAATGACAATGACCTAGAGTTTGTCGACTAATGTGGAGGTGAACTTAAGGTATGCCACCTCAGGATCCCTACCGACACAAAGAATCATGTGCCCAAGTTCTCCTGTGACTCAGAGTGGCACACAATCTTATAACTAGCTAACCACCTGGGTGCTTGACCACAATGCTCAACAACATCAAAGAGGAAATATTGAAAATGGTTAATATAATAAATGTTGATGGAAAGCGGAGTTGTTCACCAGTAAAGAGTCACTGCTATCTCACCTACACATGCAGGATGGATTATTGGGGCAGCCCATCTTTGTTGATGGTGCAGGACTTTTGGGGTACAACTGATGCTTACAAATATTGATATCCGATGAGACTGAATTCTCCAAAGCCTACCTACATATCAGTTTGTGGGGTATAATGGGCTCAAGCCACTTCAGGCTTTCTGGAAGTGCATGAATCTTTTGGGAAGTCTGAGAGCATCCAAGCAGGGCAAAAGAAGCAAAAGCTCAAGTGCAACAAGCAACATGGGGTCACCGCAGGTCCAAATCCAAGAAACATTAAGTGTGTGACAGTGAAGCTCCAGCAACAATTCACAAAGAAGGGCAGTTGTCAAAGAACCAATGCACAATCACTATTTTTCTTTTATAGAAGCCAGTCAATCAAGCTTGTGTGAGCTTACCCTCCTAAGACAGGGGTCTGAGACACCTTTGCCTATATGCACGGTCTCACACAGAATCTTCCAAGGGCACATCAGTCAGCAATCAATGTGGATTCCTTCCATATTACCTGAACAGGAAGAAGAAGTTGAGGACTGTGAGAAGCTCCTATCCTCTTTCTTCCAAATTAAGTTCTTACTATTGATAAATGTTAGTGAACATATACTGGTAATCCTAAAAGGAGATACATCGGTAATGTTCATGAACTCTGTTATCATTGCTCATGCATATTAATGTATGTGAAGGGTTACACCAGCAATGGCAGCATGTACTGTTCGTGAGCATTACATTACATAAATAAAAAAAGTAAACACAGTAGGGTTCCTGATCTATTCAAAGCCTCTGCTAGGCTTAATTTGCCATCAGAGGGCCATCTGGCAACCATCATGGGCTTCCTAGTAACCACAGAAGTGTGAATTAAGCTGCCATCTTCCAGGGTTTGCACAGAGAGGGTGAAGGAAGTTGCCCACTTGAGTCTGCATGTAAGGGAAGGCAATGGCAATTGTCCTCATTCTTAGGGCACATCAAAGTTGTCCCTGAGAACAGTCAAACTGCAGTTTAAGGGACCAACTTTCTTTGCCAACAATGAAATATTTGGAGAAAAAGCTGGGGGGAAATGAAACAAGCATGGCAATATACTTTGGCAAGCCTGCAATTTTTATGTTTTTTTGGCAAACATATGCAGTAGTCATTAAACGTGTAATAGTAAAAAAAAAAATATATATCACTGTCTAGTCTAAAGATGGTGTGTTTATTATTGCAAATGTAAGGAAAAAATAACTCATTTCAAGAATACACGAAAAAAACATTAAATTAAGGCAGAGATTGGCCTACCAGCTCTGGCATTGAAGTGGACTACTTTTTAGGCAGATGTGCATATGTGCAAGAGCAAAATGCCATCACTCACAGTGAAGCGAGCAGAAGGGAGCTGACCTGTTGCCCATGCTCTATGCTGTGGTGGGTGGTAACAAAATGTGACTAACTCTCGAACAGGTTCTCTCTCTCTTATATATATTTATAATTAAGTTTATATTTAATATATTTGTTAAGTCCTTTCCTTTTTCTGGCAGAGCAGGAGCTCCCTTGTGGTTTCCCTGTCATACATCTAATTTTCATCAATGCAGTTATTCAGTCACCTCTCTGCATAAACACTGGAAGGAAGGGGCTACAGCAAGACAGGCATAGTACATTGATGTGCCTATTTTCTTGCAGTGGGGGCTGTAGGAAAATAAACACAGCAATGAACTTTGCCCATCTACGTGTGGCCTCTTCAATCTGTGTTTGCATAAGGATGCCACTGCAACATTACTGGTTACTTGCCATTCTCACACACCTTAGTGGGATTCTGTGATCCTCTCACACACCTCAACCTACGAACCTAGAGTCTTCTTGTACATCATGTTGCCCTGCAGAAGCTTCTCATTGTGGGTCTGTGAAAGTGGTATTCCATTCCATGCATAAAGAAAGCAAATTAATCTTTTTTCAAGGTTGAGATTCTGCTTTTCAGCAATGAAAAGTGGTTCTTTTGTTCCTTTTTTGTATGTCACAATTAGAAATGCTTGCTTTATGTTCATAATGTGCTGTTTCCCGCATTGGATCTCGTGAAGAGCAGTCAACAGAGATGTGCATAGGAGGCTCAGGTGTGGAGAAGAAATATGCCTTGGTGTGCCAAGATCTTTGAATAAAAATGAGAGATATTAATGAGAAACATTCCCATATGAATAAACTGCACAATGGGTAGCTATGGTAGCCTGATCTCAGCAAGTTAGGGCAGAATGCTGCAAACTGAGCTGCTCAGGTGTTCCCAGAGTTAGCAGTAAAATCTCGAGTTCTCAAGAGTTCATATTATTCAATTTCCATTAGCCTTGCTCAAAAATACCACAGAAACTCTAATACAAATACATCCACACAAATACCAGTAACATGTAAATAAGAGTTATATATGCCAGCCTCAGCAGCATAGCATAGTAATAGAGTGGAAGATTCATATCCTGTATGGGGTGCTCGTTAGGAGTGCAATGTAATCGTTTGTAGAACGCACTCACATATTATCCAATGTTATGAGAGAATTCGGTGTTAGGAGTACGTGAATCAACTAACATGTTCCTGTGAAAGTTAATGTGATACAATGTAAGGCTCAGAAATGAATGCTTAGAATGTGTACTGACCATTGTAATCAAGGTTACTCATTTTCTTCGGCCGCATTAGTTAATTAAATGTGATTCAGTAAATGTTTTCTTATGTTATAAACTAACACCACATTCCATAAAATAACAAAACTCAAAATAACATAACATTAAAATGTTTTACAGACACAATTTCACAAATATTGTGTTGGTGTTGCAGTTTTGTCATTGAGGCCTTGATTACAAGTCACAAAGAATGGTATCCCTAGGTGGAATACTATTCTACCTCATTTGTAATGGCCCAGTGTTTGCGCACCTGGTCAAGCCAGGTGCAAGAGCAACAGACCTGATTTTACTGGCTAGAAAATCCAGGGGGAAAATCTGCGTGGTAAAATTGTATGTGGCTCGGGCAACAGGAGCCCACTGGCCCCCGCCCAAACCTATTGCTACAGGCAAGCAGAAGCATGCAGTACTTCCACATGCCAGCCCGCTTCCTCACCTTACTTCTGCCTCACTTACCACCTGCAGCAGCTCCCCACTCACATTTACTACTTGCACACAAAAGGCAGTAAATAGTACTGTTAATCTCCAGTGAAACAGGAATATTGTGCGGAATTTCGCTAGTTAAAACATGGTCCACACATCGATTCCTTATCCCATGAGTAGAAACCCATAATTGTACGGTACTGGCAGTGCTGCCAAATGGTACCAGTGGTTATGGGTGCAGAGTTACCACCTCTCCAGTACAGTGCAACTCGTAATTGGAGATTAAGGGACTGATTACGAAGCAGTTCGGACCGCAACCGACGGTTTAGCAGTTGGGGTCCGATCCACATCTAATGCTGCGGTCCGACTGACACATTATGATGCGTGCGGTCGGAGGCAGCAGTCGGAGGGACCGACTGATGATTTCCGATGGGCTCATGGAGCCTGTCGGTCAGTCGGAAAGCCACCATAATTAATCCCTTAAGGACGGCGTTTCTGCCTTCGGGATTATGATGTCGGTTTCCGACAGCCTTTGCATGTCAGCCTTTCAGACATGAAAAGGCTGTCAGAAAGCGACATTGGGGGCCTCTAGCAGGGACCCCTTCCCCCTGGCCCTCCACATCTGGGCCTGCGTCACCCATTGTATCCCCTGAACATCCCTGCACCCTGTGGCAGGCACCATGAGGTGCCTGCCACACAGTAGAGAGATGTTCACAAACTCCTATTTCTCAATGGGTGCTTGTGTTGCGGGTGGTTTCCGCCAACCGCACAAGCTCCCATTGAGAAATAATTCAGTGTGTGGACCCGCTGGCCCATGGTCGGGTGGTTCCTCCACTGAAACTGTGTCGCTCGGATGCAACTCCAACTGACATCGTAATCTGGCCCTAAATGGTTAAAATATGTTACTTTTGTTGGAAACAACTGTACGTTAGTGTGTATGCATTATTATTCAACATTTAATGTTTAACGTATGCTGTTGCACAGTTACACAAAATGATTTTAGCACCCCTATATTTCTTTCTCACAAGTTCACACTTTAATATGATATTAGGAAAAAATATTTGTAAATCTTAATTTCTTTTTTTGAGCATCAAAATAAAGATGGGGTATCTTTGTTATAATTTCTGGAAAAGGTTCTTTATACATTTTTTTGATGTCTTGGTATTAAGAATTGCATTTCATTTGGTGTGTGTATTCCTGTCCTTTCTGCTGCCATAGGGAAAATGGGTTCTGAACACTAATTACGGTAGTGAGTGGTAACTTCAGCAAAATGTAAAACATATTATTATTTCAACAGTACTTGAAGTGACATAACAAGCATTCCCCAAAACGGAGTACTGCTCCGAGTTCTGAAATAAGCAGTCACTGGGGAAGAAAATGCTGTGGAAGTGAAACAAAACGTCATTTAAATGGATGACTCTCCCGCACATTTGTCTCTGTCTAACAAAGGAGAACTCCCTGAGCTTGGCAGTCTCTTTGCATAAGAACAATGCTTAGTTTTCCCTGTTGTTTATCGTACACAAGACATGACCCACACAAATGATGCTCCCCGTGGTCTGCAGAAGTTGCATCTTTCCACTGGGAGGCAATTATATTCACAGCCACAAAAAAAACACAGGATATTTTTGTTGAACTTTTGCAAAGTATTTTAGTGAATTGAGACTTCGCTGCAGAGAGCATTTGCTTTTGAGAGAGAGCTTCAACCATCTGGGCAAATGCAAGCATTCAGCAAAATAAGGGTATCATTTAAGGCTGGTGAAAGTGGTAGTTTTATTGTGGAACCTGCTTACCAGACATTCAAGCGTTTGAACTGATTTTTTTATGTATCAAAAGTGCTAGATACGTGTGATATTACTGCACTCACTACACAGCACAAAATAATGTCCATTACAGCAGGTAGTCATATCTCGTCGATTTCAACAGAGAATAGGAAAGGTACTCCATTGACAACATTGTTTCTCTTTTACATTGTAAAATCCCCAAGACACATCTTGTCCTCCTAGAAACAGTAACATCATTTTTCCAAAACATGAATCTGAAGTATCATCAATTTCTTCATACAAAATATTTGATGATAGTGTACGTTTTTGGTTCCATTCCCGCAGAGGTTTTCACGCCACTGAAATATAAGAGATACTGCTCCCATGTACACTTTACCAAATCAATCAGCTCTGTAACCCTCAAGGGCCGGATGATCATTTAGTGAAAATATCGTCAGCATTCGATTAACCTGCAAAATGTAATTGGAAAAAATCGATACAATCTTTTCATAGATGAAGACATCAGATTCATGTGCACAACAACTCTGAAACATATATCATTCATATCTTTTCAAAATATTTGGTAGTTAACAGCGTTCATGGTTCTTGCAGGGTTAATCCTTGTTTACAAGTAAAGGAAGGAAATTTATGCCCTGATTACGACTTTGGCAGTGCTGCACCGGCACAGCACCGCCAAAGCCATGCATGGTCTGCCCGCCAGATTACAAGTTCAACTCGTGTCTGGCGGGCTTTTCTTTTGCCGTTCCCACAGCGGTGCCCTGAAAACGGGCACCGCAATGGGAACACAAAAGCAGTTTCAGCATGGCATGGACTGTGAAGTCCATGCCGTGCTGGAATTTGGGGTGCATGCAAACAGGGGGCACAAGTTGTGCTCCCCTGAATGCATCCCCATGGCGGTGGGGACTTGGGAGCCCTGTAGAGCCCCCTTTGTTTCCCCACCGCCAGCCTTTTCATGGCGGGTTCACAGCCATGAAAAGGCTAACAGTGGGGAAACTCGAAATATGCTCGGCGGACCGGTGCGGTCCTGCCTTACATATTGGATACCCCTGTCCGCTGCGCCACCGCCACTGGTGGTGCGGTGGTGGTCCAAATGGCCGCATCAGAATGCGGTGGCTACAGGACCACCACCGCAAGTCTGGTGGTCAAAGAGCGCCAGATTCATAATCAAGCCCTTAGTTCTAACAGTGGCACTTACAACAGCTCCCAGGGGGTCAATAGTGCACATGTGTTAGAGCATGGAAATGCATGTTTGGCACATCATTAGCATAATGGTTTACTCCTGATGCTGTATCCACCATGTTGACCATGTTGGAAGACAACAAGTATCCTGGCAGTTATCAGTAGATCAAAATGGAGCTGTACTATCCAACAATAATCCTCACACACATCATTTACATTTCTCCAGCTTTTACCCTCTTTCAACAGGCCAGTCACAGCCACCCCATCTATTCCACTTAAGGAGCCAGATTAACATTTATCACAAACATCTCTGGTTTTATTACCATAACATAAATGAATTATTCCAAGTACATTTGCTTGCCTGACCTCAATCTTCCAGTAAATTCCACTACTAAGACCACGAAAAAAGCATTGCTCAACTTTCTGAGTACCACCAACATTAAACACAACATCACATCTCCAACTAGCATGAACAATAATACCCTGGACAACATCTGCCCCTGCGCCAACCTTCACCTGCCACCCTTCACTAACTCTTAAGTAGTCAAACAATGCTTCCATCTCCTTTTTACTGCACACTGGGCATATCATGGCTAGCCAAAGTCCTCCAAGGAGCAATTTCCCTCCTTTAAAAACTACTGCATTGAAATCCCCCTACAAGTCATAAACCACCTCGCCACCATATCTGGCACTTCTGCAAATGTTAATAGCCAGCTTGATGCTCTCAACCAGACACTGAGGTGAAAAATCTATTTTATTCAGACACTTGGAGCAGTGCATAGAAAATAAAAAATAATAACTATATGGCCTGCCTCTTGGATTATTGATTTTTACTTTTTTTTAAACACAAACTTTATTGAGTGTTTACCCTTTTCCAGCCATACATGCACATGTGTGTATACATTGCCAATATATAATTCTACAAGTTCGGTCCCTAGTGTATTCATTACGGATTTCACCATGGCATTCTTAGTCAGTCCTTACATGATAATGCACACATTTGTATATCCAAAGTCCCTCACGTAGCTTTTGCACACTACCTCCGTGTTATCAGAGTCTGCGAACCTGAGTGCGCAATGCTTATATCAATCCAACATAATACAACCCCCCCCTTTCTTCCCACCCCCCTCCCACATCGCAGTCAACTAACTGGGAACCCAGCCGGAATATGTTCAAACATGCCCTCCAGTGCATTTGATATCCTTAGTGCTTGACAACAGTTCGGGATGCATAGTACACAGTTCTGTCGGATCTTTTAAGTAAACACACGCATAATTATCTCTTCTCTACCCCACTTGCTCTTCTGCTTTTGGGGTTACCCTTATGGTGTACCAACATCTTGTGGGTGACTAGGTGCGATCTCTATGCTGTTACATCTTGACTCCCCTCTGCCACCTGTGTGGGCCCCTCCCATGCCTTGAATGCCTCACATAACACATCCCAGGCCATTGCTATGGGTATTTTCCTCTGCCCACGCTGTTCCTCTCTTTCGGCTAGGCTCCATTTTACTACTTCCTCCTTCGTTGTTTCTATTTTTGGCGATCTTGCTGCCTTCCATCTTCTAGTGATGAGCCTCTTTGCTAGTAGTAGCGCAAGGTTCGCAAATCGCGCCTGCACTTTGTACCCCTTTGGCTTTGGATACACCCCTAATATACAGCTCTTCATCGTAGTCCAGGTCTGCCCGCCAACCACATCTGTTAGCATCTGCGCTATCTGTGTCCAGTAGTGCGTGAGTGCTGGGCATGCCCATAGCATATGTACAAACCCTGCATCTTCTTCTATACATCGCGGGCAGTGTGATGATGCTGTAGGGAACATTTTGTGGATTCTCTGTGGGGTTAGATATGCCCTTTGCATTATTAAGTATTGGATAAATTTGAATCTTGCATTCTGCGTCACTGCTTTCAGTTAAGCAAGCAGCGTCGTCCATTCTCTATCCGTTAGTGCTATGTCCATGTCTGTCTCCCACTTTTCCCGCAAGGTCCCCAATTGAGAATCTTGTGTCTCTCTAATGCTCATGTACAGCCATTTCGTATAGCCCAGCCATTTCCCATCAGATGCAACATGTACACTAGCCTGTTTGTTGGAGGTTCTTGTCCATCAGGGGCCCATTCCCTTCGCACATAGTGCGATAACTCTGCGTGCAATAAGAATAGAGTGTCCGGCAACCCATTAGCGTTAACAAAATCTGTGTGTGACATCAGTGTGCCCTCCTGGAACAATGCCCCAACTGTTGTTACACCTCCCTCCTCCCAACCAGACAGCTGTCTCCGCGTAACAGTGCCCGTTGGTATCGGCAGTCCCAACATAGGCGTATTTGGCGCATATGTTGAGCGTGGTTCTGTGTATTTTACAGCGTATCTCCAGTATTTCAATGCTATCTGCAATAGTGGGGAGTCTGTGGTGCAAATTGGATGCGAGCTATACAATTTGGCATGCAATTTGCCCTGCTCTAGCATTCTAGGTGTGTATCCGATTTCTTGCAGATTTCGGCCTGCTAACCAGTATGATAGCCATTGTAACTGGCTCGCCATACAGTAGCCCTTAAAGTCTGGAGCTCCCATTCCACCCTCTGTTGTTGGCAGTTTCAACTTCTTGAGAGCCACCCTGCATCTTCCTGCACCCCACACCAGCTCTATCAGTAATGAGTCTAGTACCTTAAACACTTTCATGGGGATTAGTATCGGAATCGTTGTAAAATAGTATAGTAACCTTGGCAGCATGACCAACTTCGAAATGGCCAAGCGGCCCGTGGCAGATAGTGGTAGCGTTATCCAGAACGCTATTTGCGATCTTAATGAGGCTATTGCCCGTTGTACATTACCATCCAACGTATCTTGCTGCGTCCTGTATATGTGTACTCACAGGTACTTAAATGTGTACTGAGCCGTTTGTATTCTACTATCACCAAAAGCAAGCGTGCTTGGGGCATTGAGCTGCTTGAAGAAGAACGCTATTTATTTATCAAAATTGATATGTAGACCTGCCACTTTGCCAAACTCTGCGAAAAGGGCTGCAGCCTCAGGGAGCCCACTATGTAAATTTCTAGTATATAATATTATGTCATCGGCATATAATGATGCAGCGTGCATCGCCGATCCCACCGGTAGTCCCCAGTCCTGAGCCGATTTGCGCAATTTGTGCGCTAATGGTTCCAACGCTAGTATAAAAAGCATAGGGGATAGTGGGCATCCCAGTCGTGTACCTCTGTGAATCTTGTATTCAATAGAAATATGCTGTCCCGATCGCACCCGGGCCGTTGGCGCCGCATACAATAGTCGGATCCAGTCCAGAAATTCATCTGGTATACCATACCGACCTAGTGCCGTTATCATATACTCCCAACTCAGCGTATCGAACGCCTGTCTTATGTCCAGGGACAGACATCCCGCCGCTGGGTACTGGTCCATGGGGGCCCACATTACTTGATACAACCTCCTCACATTATGAGCAGTGCTCCTGCATGGCACAAATCCACACTGATCTACATGTATTAATCCATTAAGGTGCTGCATTAAATTAAACGTGTCGCTAAAATCTTGCTTAGTATTTTATATTCGGTATTTAAAAGTGACAAGGGCTGATAAGCTGTAATATCAGTGGCATCCCGTCCTGGTTTTAGTAATGATACTACCAGTGCCTGTTTTGTCGTCTGGAGGAGTGATCCTTCCTCCAGTGCCATTACAAACAGCTTACTTAACTGAGGTGCTAACTCAGTGGCATATGTCGAATAGAACTCCGTAGGTAAGCCATCTAATCCAGGAAGGTCACGGATAGCCGCTCAAATTTCCTCCGTGGTGATCGGCGACGCTAAATCGTCTTTGTCAGCGTCATCCAGCTGAGGTAGGGTCACACCACGAAGGAACTCCTCAAGTTCCTGCCTACCGGAGTGCTCAGGCGCACTATACAAATGACTATAATATTTTTGAAAGATCGCATTTATCGTTAGTTGGGTATCTACCACATCTCCGAGGGGGGAGTGAATCTTAGTTATGGGAGTAGCTTGGGGCTGGTCACGTATTATGCGCGCCAACAGGGTGCCTGACTTATCTGCCTCTATATGCGTTTTCTGTACATACGCCCTATAGTCTACCACTCTCAGCCTTTCAAGCAGTTCAGCATGCTCTATCCTCGCCTGTTGTAGTTTGTCCACCTTAGCTGCAGACTCGGCTGCTGCTTTTTCTAACGGTCCCATCTGCCCTTCCATCTCTGACAGGCTGCGCACTATTTCTTGTCTCGCTCCCACCGTGGTTCCAATAACGGTGCCTCGCACCACCACTTTAAACGCCTCCCATTCAAACAACGGGGATGAGGCAGTATCAGCATTCTGGGAAAAATAGTCAGTAATGATATCGGACAATTGCATTTTAAACGCTCCATCCTCCAGTAATTTAGGGTTCATCCTCCATGTCGGCACCGGGGTGGGGACCCGACCCCATTCCAGCACCATCTCCATTGGGCTGTGATCAGACAGTGTTTTACATAAATATTCCGCGTCTAATACCTGCAGGAGTATAGTGTGGGAACATAGAATATGGTCTATTCTAGTATGCACTGCATGAATCGGAGAGTAAAAAGAGTATTCGCGCGTTGTCGCGTTCTTACTCCGCCATATCTCCAGGAGTTCCCACCCGTCTACCCACTCCCTAAGTGTCTTAGCTTGTCTTATTGCCAATGCTCCGCGTAGCGGCGGATGCGACCTGTCCAGTCGCGGGTCTAGTATCGCATTATAGTCACCCCCCAATATCCAGGGACAGTGCGCCCAGTCTGCCAGTGCAGTGCTCAGTCGTTTCAGGAACTCTTCTTGCTCCGTATTAGGCGCGTATATGCTTCCTATTACTAGTAACTGACCATCCATCTCCCCTTTCAATAGCACATACCTGCCCTCAGAGTCTATTCTCGCCTCAAGCTTCCTGAACGGTACCCCAGCTCGTATCCATATTGCGGCACCTCTTGCAAATGCTGAATATGTTGTGCTATACAGTTGACCCCTCCACTTTTTCTGTAGCCTGCCTGCCTCAGCAACATTCAAGTGTGTCTCTTGGAGAAGCACTATGTGCGCCTTACGTCTGCTCAGCTGTGCGTGTATGCGGTATCTTTTATGTAGAGAGCCCATGCCCCGTACATTCCACGTGATAAATTTATATGTTGCTCGTGACGCCATCAAGTCTACTTGTGTTTCGCATAGGCTTTATGCGCACCCTACCCCTGCGCTCTTGGTGTACTCTGTTTGGTTTCCAGCTAAGTTCCCCTGTAACTGCGTTTACTGAAACTAAAACTACCCCAATACGAAGGTCCAACCATAGAACTGTGCTCGACCATAATGCTGCCATAAACAACAGCAGCTTTAACTTACATCTCGCTTTCGCTAGGGGGGAAGATACGCCAGCCGTGGACCGTCTCTCCCCTTGCCATGCCCTACACACCGCACTAGGTGGCCACATTGAAAGGATTAAACAGTAATATCTTAATGCGTAAATCTGAAAATCGCACACGCTACACAATTTAGAACAAAAGGGACTAAGGGGAAACAATTCGGATCGCTTCCCGGGCCCGGGGAACATCCCCCCGCGTTACATATATTACACATTTCTGAGCAACCATGACAATACAGTTACCAACTGTCGCCGTCTCACACATCACTCCTTCCTCCGGTAGCAGTCCATACTGTGCCTGGTCTATAACTAAGTGTGAACTCCAATTTTCTCGCCTATTTCCGGCCACTATTCTCTGTGTTCATCCTGCTAGTGTGATCAGTCCTCCATGTCTCTGGCAATCTGCGGTGTCAGAGAGGGGAACAGCAGCTGACTAGCTTCCGAGTCTGTTGCTGGTACACCCTCTGATGTTGATTCCCGTCTGCTTGCTTCTCCAGTCGTTCTCCACGCTGCTGCCTCTCTCAGCGCCGCTCTCTTACTTTTATTCTTCTGTTCAAGAGTAGGCGCCCTCTCATCTCGCGTCTTCTGCTTCCCTGTGTTTCTTGGACCTGTGTGCCTGCGTCGTTGACTCAGCCTCCAAGGTTGCCGATGTTCGTCTAAAATTGCCAGATTTGGAAAGTTAATATCAATCCATTGCCACGCTGCCTCTGCATCTTCGAAGAAATGGCTTGCATTGTCATGCATGATTTTCAGTTTTGCAGGAAAAATCAATGCATAGCGCAGATTGAGCTGTTGCAGGTGCTGCTTAACACCGAAGAAAGCTTCTCGCTGTCTTTGCACCTGCATTGTGAAGTCTGGGAACAGGGAGACCCTCGAATTTTCGTATTGAAGCAGCGCTTTTTCACGCGCTTGGCGGAGTAATGTGTCTCTATCCCTGTAATTCAGGATTTTTGCTATATTCGGCCACGGTGGTGTCCCTGGGGCTCTCGCCCCCATCGGTACTCTGTGCGCCCTCTCTAAACTGAACATTTCTGTGAGCCTTTCAGGCGCCACTTCCGTGCGCAACCAGTTTTCGATGAAACGTGTGGGGTCCCGGCCTTCGCTGTTTTCAGGCATTCCAACTATTCGGATGTTGCTTCTGCGCACCCGTCCTTCTGCATCATCTACTTTGTCTTGAAGCTCCTTTATCTGCCTCTGCAGCTGTGTGACCATTTTCGCTTTTCGCCAGGGCGTAATATCTGATAGAGTCGTAGCGTGATTTTGTACTCTTTCCGCTAGTTTTTTGTGGTCTGCGCGAAGTAGGCTCACATCTGTGGTAAGGGTGCCCAATTTTTGCTCCAACACTGTTCTTGATTCGCATATTTCTTGTAATATAATGTCTAATTTGTCTGCGGGCTGCTATGCCTGCAACAGGGTGTCTGGGATTACCTCCTGCATATTTGGAGTCGCACATTGTATTGGAGCACACTTCACCCGAGGGGCCTTGGTCCACCTGCCTTCCTTTTGTCCTCTCCATGATGGCTCCTACACCTTACTCTAAGTCTCTGCCGTGTAATCTCTCTGTTGGAAGGGTCACTGAGACTACCTGCACCCTGTTTTACTTAGCGAGCCTCCAATGCTTACCCCACCTGCCGTTGCTGGCAGTTACTCCGTGTCCGACTCGTTGTTCCAGTTGCCACAACTGTACACTTTTACTGATGATTGCCGCATCCACTTGTAGATTGGTGCCAGCCCTGTATACAGTATGCTCACACTGCTCCACTACCCGGGACACTCTGGCTAGGCTCTTTGTAACTGCGCAGCTCCTACAGTCGAGTCCGCACTTGCAGGTGCTATTCTGGTCCTATTGTTGGGCACTTTTATTTGAACTACTTCCCTCCAACGCTGACGCCACGATAATCCAATTTAAGGACCAGGTATTTCTGGGGCCACGCCCCATCTGGCCTGGTCTTGCACCCAGTTGAATGCAGGAAGAGGGTACGCCCATCCTACTCCTCTCTTGGGGTGGGGCACAGTCCATAGCACCGCAGTTATGCCCCCAATCTGTTTGTGGACCGGTGCCCACTGCCACTGTTAGGCGCCACTCTCAGTGCTGCTCTTTCCTCTCTGCCGACACCAGTCTGCCCCTCTGCCACGTAGCTCCCAGTCCCTCATGCAGCGTCCAGAGGAATAAGGCTCACCTCTTCACACACCACAGTCCAGTGGTGCCTGGCGCTTGGTTGCCGACAGATTAGCGCGCTCCGCTTCCACACCGCCGAACTCGACTTTCAGTCCGGCGGACTCGCTGTGACTGCCCCTGCATGCGTAGGCCTCAAGCCGTAGCCTCGCGTAGTTTCCTTTACCGGCCTCTGGTCCTGCCTCTGCCAGTCCTCATCCCTGGTGCATGTTTCGGGGCACTCGAGGTCTCCGCATAGTCCACGGAGCCTCCGCTATGCATCCGCCTCCGCTGCAGCACGGATGCTCAGGTTTTCAGCAATTTAACGGGGTATTTGCCTCCCGAGCCCGGGAGCTCCCGATTCAGGCGTCCGCCATCTTCTGCGGCTGGCCATGCCCCCCTCTCAACCAGACACTGTGTGCCACTATGAACATGTATGCATGAGTGGGGACCCTGTTTATCCAAATGCAAGCAGTCAGTCCAATGGTAATCCAAAGAGTTCACACCAAGCTACAAGAGAAGACCTCATGAAAATCACAGTTCCATCTAGATATTGAGAAGTAAAAATGCTCTACAGAACACACAGAAAAACTCAACACTGAATCCAAGGGAACTTACTTCACCTGCTACCTTCACCTCAGTCTCCAGTAGAATCAGAGCTCTCATGAGAGGGGGTCATTTTACAGTTTTCACTGGTCCTTACCGGGAGATTTCAGACAAGTGAAAACTTGCCTTTTGTTCACTCACTCTAAATAGGACAGGCAGACAAATGGCAAGACCTCCGATGGCCCTAACTTTGTCGGGCTATTGAAGGTATATGCCAGCAGTGGAGATGAAGTAGTCTCTGCTGTCGACATCATGAAGGTCCACTAGACTCTAAATGACATGGGCGGACCTTCCATTGCAAATGCGACTGAGTAACCTCTCCAACAAATTTTAAATTAGGCCCTCAGCGTTTTATGCATTGCAACAAAACAGCAAAGAGAGCTCCCCGCAAGAAATTTTGAATCAGCTCGAATAGTGTCTCTGCCTCGACTGTTCGATGTATTAGCCCCCCCCAAAGTTTGAATTTAGTTGTGCCCATGGCACTTACCACAGATTTGTACATTTTTCACAGTTGGATTTATTTCTCAGGAAAACGCGTGGTACTTTAGGAATCGCAAGCCTAGTAATCAGAAACCTGTGCAAAATTATAGCCATGTGCCTATCAGGGGCAGTTTTTCCATTAGGGCTCTGGGGCTGCGCCCCCTTGAAATTCCTACACATTCCTGTATAAATATTAAGTAGATAGATTTATTTAGAGATATGATCGTATCTCTAAACAAATTGATGTATTTAAGTCTGGGTTGTCTGTCTCAGGCTGCCTGCCCCACCTCGCTCTGAAGCAGGAGACGGAAGCCAATCGTGTAAATCAACTTTCTGAACTGTGACTCACAACTCAGGGCTTTCTGTTCTAAAGTCCTTCTTTGCAATTGTGGTCTATGGTGGTATTCACTGTAGGCCAGTGATGCCTATCAGCGTCACGGTTTCGGGTGTTGGAGACTTCATCCCTGCGTGATTCCAGATGTCCGTCATTCACAGGCATAGATCACACCATTTCCCTTTTGTCACACGTGGGAGTGGATGCAAGCACGTGTGTTTTCGTGCCTTGTTCTCGGTAATGGTAAGTGTTAGAATGCTAATCTTCTGTTATGCATATCGTGCTGAGACCCTTCGCCACGCTAACCTCCCCTACTGTGACACCCCAGGCTCTGGCTGCACATCACTGGCCCTGTTAGAAGTGGAGCTGCTGTATCTGTTCCCCCGCGAAATTGATCCAAAAGACGAGCAGGCCAGGGCTCTTGTTCCCTTGCCAACTTGATCCAAATATCCAAGTCAAGTGCAGAGCGAGAGATATGTGCTTACAGTAGACAGTTATCTGCTGTATGACATTAAAACTGGCTCTATCTTCATGCCCTTAACAACATTAATGCCAAAAACATGGATTGATTTACGAACAATGAGTGTTAAAAACGTCTTTCCTCTCTTATTTCATGTTTTACTTAATCTTGCCTTCCTCAAGAGTTAGCTATTTGATCTTGTGTTTCTGTATTTTTTTCCATGCATACTTTGAGCCATGCCAGGTGTTTATGAGGGGCTTTGATTGAGAGCTCTAATGCTGAATCCAAAGTGAAGTGCCTGTCAGTGGGTTGGTCTCTCTGCAGAGCACACAGAACAATGGTCATGTATTCCAGTTGCAATTGCAATTCTGTGGAAATGTGTGTGAAAGGGGCGCAGAGATGGCAAAATATTTACAGGGCAAAAGCAAAAGGAAATCAATTGCATAAATGTGAGTGAGTGCAGTGTATGTTTGGAAGTGGTGAAGTGAGGGAGATGCCAGGAAGAGCTTACGGGGAAGAGTGAAAAGAGCATGCTGAAGAGGAAATGGAGTTGGTTGAAGATGTGCAGATGAACGAAATGTGCAGAGAAAAAGGGCATACATATCTTACATAAAGCGCACATAGCTGAAGGCCAAAACTCCTTCCGCAGACCTAAATACTGACCTATTACTTACTGGTAATCTTCATTACTCCTGGTCCCATTGTCCTCGTCCCATTCATGACATTTGGAGATAACCATCTCCTAGACAGAAAAAAGAACAGAGGAATGCTTGGACCCCTACCCCACCCCTTCCCACTGGTAGTACTTAACCAGCACTTACCCAGCATTCTTCCTGAACTACCAAGCCACCAACAGGAAGGCCAGCCATCCGGGAGGGAAGGGAGTTCTGAATAGGACGAGGACAACGAGAACAGGAGTAATGAAGATTACCGGAAAGTAATAGAGCATTACCCCAGGTCCGTCCAGTCCTCCTCCCATTCATGACATATGGAGCATACCAAAGCCAGGAACCCGGTCTTCCGAATGCCCAAAGAACACCCCGGACACCACACCGAGATCAGCATCCCAAGCAAAGCAATGGTAGAACCACAGGAAAAAACAGGCAGGAGCACACAGCCCGCAATGCTCCCAACCAAAAAAGGACCACACCACCCAGAACACGCATGAGACGACCCAGGTGAACAACAAAGCAGGACAGCAAGCCTACGGCGCTGCCACACCACCAAAGCGAAGGACAACCAAAGCCACACAACCCAGAGGGCAGCCAACCCACACGGGAACACCCCCGAACCAACACCGGAGGAGGAGCCCCCGCCAAGGAAGCACCCTCGACAGCCATCAAAAGAAGGACAGCGATGAGGCCACAGACGGAAGAAGACCCAAAGAGGCCAGACACACCAGCAAAGCCGGGGACAGACCACCAGGGACACAACCAAGGCGCGAAAGAACCAGGACCCAACACCACTGCCGGAAACACCATCCCAGAGACAAACCAAAAGGGAATGACAACACAGGCACAAAGGAGGCATCCAACCACAGAAAAAAAAACAATCTGGGCACCCCGGCCCCCAGAGCCCCAAACCCCCAAATCCGCCGAGCGGACGGGAGCCAGCCCGGAAAACCACCACGAAGGCGACCAGGCAAGGACAACCAAAACTAAGGCCGGAGAGGAGGCACACCATATAGACCCCAAGACCAAAGGCCAAACCCAGAAGGGAAACGGTGGCCAAAGCAACGACACCACCAGAACACCGGCACCAGGAGGACCAGAACAGACCGAGCATCCTACAGAGCATGAAAGGCCAGAAAGGGCTCCCACAGGGCCACAAGGCAGCCAATGCCCAGCGCCACTCAAGACCGAGAGACACAGCAGCAGAACCGACAGAGAGCAATCCAAAGCAGACAAGCTAAGGAACGCCCAACAACTGCGAAAGCACGCACAACCAAACCCAGAAGAGAGGCGAGGGGAACCAGTGGAACAACCAAAAGCCACCTGCCCCAACCAGGAAACGAAGAGCGACAGGGCCAACAACGAGACCAACCCCACCACAACCGGGGAGACCCACAGCAGACCAGCCCAAAAAAAGGTGGAAAGGGCCTGCCACCGGGGCCAAGGCACACCCCCAGAAGACCAGCTAAGGACAGGACCACACAGCCACAGGCCAGACACCCGCACCAGAACCCCAGACAGAAAACCGTGGAGCAAGAGCACGAGGAAGACAAACCAAGCCCGAAAAGACCAAACCAGGAAGGGAGGAAGAACCGACCAAGGAGCAAGCCTCACCAACTCAGAGGACACCACAGCCACCGAAAACCCCAGAGGAGGACCAGGCCCCACAGCAAGAATGTCCAGCACCAACCACCAGCGCCGACACAGGGCGACCGCCGGGGCACAGGGACAGGCCAACAGGCGAAGACCGAGGCACACAACCAGAACACAGTGGAAACTGGGACACAACAACCGGAACCTTGCCCAGGGAAGCCACGGCTGAAACCACGGCCAGAAGGAAGCAGGCCCGACGAGTGCCAGAACTCCAGTAGCCCGAAGACAGACCAGGAGGACCAGGCAGCTTGAAACTCTCACCCCACCAGGACAGGAAAATACAGGAGTGAGAGTCAGAGGCCGGACCCCAGCAAAGCACAACACCCCGTCAGGAAAAGAGGCCAACAACAGGAAGGCTGAAGCAGAGCAGGAGGACAAGCAAAAGCACACAACACCCAAGCCAAAGACACAAGGCCAGAAAACCAAGGCCCACCGGAAGGGACACAGCCGGCACCCCCAACTGATCAGCAGGGTCACCACCAACCACCCCAGGAAACAAGGACCCGACGTAGAAGGCCCCGGCACAGTCCAAAAGGCGTCAGTAGTAGAACCGCCACCAAACTGCCAGACACAACCGTCCCCAGAATGAGAGCAAGGAGGCTGCCCACACAGCTCCCGCAAAGGCCCGGCAAGAGTGACACAGGGAACCAAACAGCCATCCCCAGAACCACTCCACCCTGAGGGCGGAGAGAATGCCCATCAGAACCAGCTACAACCAAGGCCACAGCAGCAACACCGCAAAAAGAGGCAAGAAGGCCAGGGCAGAAGTGAACAAACCTGTGCATGGATGCCACCCCCATGACCCTGCCTGCCCCCGGGGAGGGCAGACATGGATGACAGGCCCATCTGGAAGGACAGGGAGGTTGGGTCCACCCGGACCCCAGCAATGCCTGGCACAGACTCCGGACCCCAAGAGTGCCCATAGCACCCACTCCCGCGCAAGACGCCAAGAAAAGGAAGGCGAGCCAGAACAGCCCACGGGCAGACACCCAAAAGGCAATGCCCCCCAAAGCCCCAAAGGCCAGGACCGAACCTCCCCTTGGAGGCCAGCCCCCTGAAACTAGGAGGCACACAAACCAGGAGACATGCGCAGCCACAACAAGACAGTGAGGCCACAGAAAACAGAGGCCAAAGCCCCCCAAAAACAGAACGGAAGGGCTGCCCAAAGAAGACCAAGGCCATATGACCCACTGAGGGAACAAAGGCCGGAAGAGGCATAGCACACAAACCAGACTCATACCAACACAACCACAGCAGGGCAAAGAAATGCCCAGGAAGTGCACCATGCTACCAAACTCTGCCAGTGGCAGCACACAGATGCCACCAACCAAGCCACAACTCAAACAAGAGACAGGACAACCAGCACCCAAACGGCCGACACCCCCGCCCTGCTGGAATGCCGGCAAGGGCAGAAAAACAGGCACCCAGACACAACAGGAAGCAAGGCAAAGGAGCGAGAAAAGATGGTGCAGGCGGCATAAGTACTGCAGGCTGTAATGGAACCAAACAGCTGATTGTACATGCAGCAGACAGAAGTCCGAATACAACGTAGACACAAAAGGGCAGCTGCAAAGCAAATCCAGAGATGAGGCTATGCACATTTTCCAGGAAGAACAAGAGCACACCGAAGAAATGCACCAAGTAAAGGCAGAGGAAAAACACTACGTGGTACTCATCCCCGGGGCTGGCAGACTCCTGCCTGCACTGTCTGGCCCAATAACGCCCCCACCAGCCAGCCCAAGTGTGCACCACCAGCAAAAGTGCCTGGGCAGCAGGCAATCTACCACACCGGCAGTCAGGTACTCCAAGGGTACCTCCAGCACAGCCTGAGCCGCCATCCAGCCTCAGCAGTGCATCTTCTACCCAGCCCAGCCACCAGAAAGACGCGCCCCCACAACCCGGAACTGCCCAGGAGCAATGGCGCACCAGCCACAAAGGGCCGGCTGGTAACATCAATGCCTCCCGGCAAGCTCAGCAGGCCGGGAGGCACATGGAAAAAAGAATAGAAAGAATGCTAGGTAAGTGCTGGTTAAGTACTCCCAGTGGGATGGGTTGGGGTAGGGGTCCCAGCATTCCTCTGTTCTTTTTTCTGTCTGGGAGATGGTTATCTCCATATGTCATGAATGTGACGAGGACTGGAGGGACCTGGGTGTAAATTTGAAATTTCTGAATTGAAACATTTTCACGGTTAATTATTTATAGGAAATCCTTTATGTTACTCATTTATCACTAAACAGCTACCAACCTTTGACAAAGCTAATCGTGCTGACATGTATTAGGTGTAGGTCAGTTGTTGTGTTATATATATGTATGCAATAACATCTCAGAGAGAAACCAAAATACCGGTCGGGTAGCTCACTATGGGAATCACAGAAGTTTATTTTACATGTTCCCTTTTAGAGAGCCCCCACATTTGTCATCCCACTTAAAGACCTGTCTTCACATATTTCTATATTACTGATTGCAGTCAGCAGCTGTGGGTCTTTCCCGAAGCCTGGTTAGAGCATTTTCTTCCAAGGTTGATGCCACATGCAGTGCAAGACACTGGGCAAGCATACACTTTAAAAGGCTGAAGTTGTCGCGTTGTACAATTTGTACATTACAGTAACTGTTGAACATATTAATGCAGTGAGAAATAGTGCAGTTTTTAATGTGTTTAGTATTTCAAGACTATACGTTCCCACTGCTTTATGAGCCTTGCTTTATCACTAAATTAATTTGCACTGTTTGCCAATCTTTTTTCAATTTTTTCACTGGAGGAGGACCAAGCCTGTGTCATGTCCTTTAGGATAGCCCTGTCATGTATATTCCATTTTACATACATCATCCCATCCACACGACTATAACGATTCTAAACAGGTGACCTTTTACCTAATAGCTTGCTCCTGTCTTTTCGACACCAGGCTCTTAGTCTTCTATCAGAATCCCTGTACCTGACGTACATAAGCATGTCCCCAGGCACGGCAGATTTATTCTGTATAAGGTTCACCACTTTTTTTCATCCTTGGCCAACAGCCAGCTGTGCATGATTGCACTTGTTTAGAAAAGCATTTATGATTGTTTTCAAAACATCCATGGTTGTTTTAAAAACATATTGATTCTAGAAAAAACCCTTGAGAGACCACTTTAGTATAAAAGACCCTCACTCCCCCCTACAAATTAGAGGAGAATTCCTTCCAAGCTGAGACTGGGGTCCTGCATGCCGAATCTCCGGCAAGCAGCAGTCTGACATGCCTTGCGGGTTGTCATCCTCGACGCAGAGACGGGGTCCTTCATTCTAAACCATCAGGTGAGGGGGCTGGTTCATCCCTAGGGGTTTCTTGGCTGCCCATACATACACCTACACATCCAGGTTAGGCTAGGTACATTTTAGCAAATTACTTAGGGCACGCATTTTAGGAATGTGCAAGTGCTACTGTTTTTATCTAAACTGTTTCTGTTCATCTTATTAGCACTATGGTAGAAATGCATCTACTATTCTCTATATTGGTAGTAGCAATCTCTTTTGTATGCTTCTGTCTCCTGATTGTTGCAGCACATATGTTTTACCCCAGGCTGTCGCTGGACATATAAATTCTTATTGAAAAGTCCTAATTGCCATCCTGTGTGTTTTCTGAGAGAAAGCAAGCACGAGTGTCTGAGCGAAACATACTGTACTGTTTTCCACGATCCCTGAGGAATCAGGGTTGTCATGTTCAGTGGTTGCCAGAGACTACCTACTCCACTGTAGAATACAGGGGGGTGGTAGTGGCACTGTAGAGCTAGCAGGTCTAACGGCTGACATACCCTGTGGGGGTGTCCGGAAGTGGTTGGGACACCAAGCCCTCAGTTTAGGTCATCCAAAACGCGCAGATCCTGGGGGACTTCTAGGAACTACACAACACCTGGACCTCACGTTTGTCCATTAAGCTTGCTCACGTCACTCACTACATAAAAGTCTTACCAAACTCTTACGCCTCACCACTTTCAAATATCACCAGCCGCCACTGGTACCTATCTATGCCTGCATATGTTTTGCGAATCGTGAGTAGAGGCTGCACGTTCCTGATAAAGCAGTCGGCTCTATGTCAGCTTTTGAAGCTTGTGTTTTACTGTAATTTGAAAAAGGCACATTATTATGTGCATCAGTCACTTCCTTATCTTCTTTGCACCAAGAGGGAACACCTCTCATTTTAAATTACATTATTTGACAGAGCACTGTTTAAGACAGATGATGCTGCTCCCCTTGAACAGGGTAATGAATGAGAAGGGGCCAAAAACAACTGATCCTTGAGTTGCTCAAAATTAACTTCAGCTCAAATGCAAACACGGAGTAACTTGATTTCCTGTTCGAAATCTGCATAGTATGCCTCAAAATATACATTTTAAAAAGTTTACAATGTATGGTGTTCATCTTGTGACTAGCATAGATAAGGACTCATTCCAAGCAGCACAAGCCAGGTCCTTTTAGTGTAACTAGACACATACAGACACTATGAAGTGATTGTACTGCATAGTAAATGCAGAAAATTGCCTAATTAAAGCCAAGAGGTGGCATAATGTGAAGCATGGCCTCTGCTAATGTACATTAGAAGCAGCAGAAAGGCCTCTGTTGCCTGGCACATGCTAAAGTTTACACAACGTATGCCACAGCAACACATAGGTCAACGCAGAATGGTCAAAGGCATCATCATGGGGTGTCACTTTCACTCACTGTGTTTGGTGGTCTGCTGGTAAGCCTATGCTCATAAAGCGGAGGTTTGATGGCCCACACCAAAGTGGGTGGTGTTCATCAATTTTCTGGGTCCCAGTGAAATTTTTATAACACAAGGGAAAACTTGCATAATTCCCAGTTTTAGCACCCCCCTTATTTCACATAACTATTTGCCACTTCATAACTATGTGTTTTTGCGTAATTTTCACCATCAGTTGAAGCAGTAAATTTCTCATGAGAATTGAGTAACTGGCGTGCCATGGGCACAAGATATTTTCAGCTCATACCAGTCTCCCACCGATCTTTCGAGTGACTTTAGCATACTATTTTCACTCATACGGATTAAAAGTATGCATATTTTGACAGGAAAATATGTTCAGTTTTGTCCACCCATAAGCTTCACACAGTCAAGGAGCCTGTAAGGCCGGCCAAAAAGTGGGGTGCACGGGTCACAGTGCAAATTTCAACAGTGTGGGATTTGCCTTGCTGGCAGGTTGTGCACCCTTCCCTCCTCCCTTGCTGTTAGCAAATGGCCAGTGTTCTCACTAGTGTATTGGGTTTCCCACCTTGTTCTATCCCATATACCATGGAAGCGGGAGCCTAAATTTCAGGCCACCCCCGAGTGGTGGAAATCCTCCTCCTCTCTAGAGAAGTGTTTCTGCCAACTGGCATGTCTGGTCGTGGCCATACTGCTAGGGAAAAACAGCTCACTCAGATGGGGAAGGGGCCTCAAGAAAATCACAGAATACTACAGGAATTCTGCAACAAACCACCTCCGCCACCAAATATGATATACCAGAAAGGACCGAAATTCCCCTTCTTCGCTAGCCAAGTTGTGCTTACTTAGAGGGACACAATTTGCCAAAGTGCCTCAACTTCATCAATTGCACTGGCTCCACAATTTATGTAATGTGGCACCATGTGAACAGATGCTTTTTTATGTTTTTCTTGACCAGAGTGCAATGTTTCTATATAAAATTATATAACTATCAAAGAGGATTCTATAGTTTATGTTGCTCGAAAACATTTTTTTTTATTTAAAAGGGCCATTACCCTAGCATTCCAGCTCATGGGAAAATTCACTAAGATCATGTCTAGGGGATCACACCCTTTGGGCCTCTAAACCCTTAATGCATGTGCCTGCCTCACCTACCACTGTCGAACATTCTCTATGTATTGACCGACCCTGTGACTCAATAAGGCCACCGTAGTTGTGCATGAGATCTGAAGTTACATCATATGTTCCTGCTTGCTACCAACTCAAAGGCACATACTTTGAATAATGCACAGCCTGAGACGCATAGAACTTGGATTGTACGTACCGTACCGCCTTCCTGTCCCTCTCCACATGCGTCTTCCTTTTGTGTGGTTTAATCTGGTCAAATGAGTGTGCATGTGCTGCTTCTTCTCCAAACCAGTCCTGCTATCATTAGCTTTTATTTTGTGATTTTGTCATTTATGCCCTTACTATATAGCCTGTTGCCGCGTTGCAATAAATTGTTTAAATTATGGTCGTTATTTGCCAACTAAACTTGTCAGACGCTCTGACACCGTGAGAGTCTGTCTAAGTTACGCAATACCTAAATAAGTTTAAAAAAATACTACAAAATAAAATATAATACATTATCCAGTTTCAAGGGAGGGGGCATTTTTTTATCAGTGACCTTTGAAGTGCCCAGAAATATCATTTCAGGCCTAAATTGAAGGCATTCATCGATTGCTTTCTCTTAGGTAGGAGGACTGTCCGAAATGCAGCTTCATGTTGTCCGCGTGATATGAAAAGAAGACATTTTGATAATAACTAGACAGGATGCTGCATTGCTTTGAACTATTTTTCATACGTTTCTCTCCGTAGCCGCTTTGAAGTGTAAAATTGTGGCGTACACAGTCTGAATGCGGCACTGATTAAAAACGTTTCTTCACTCACTTGGCAGCCTTAATAGTACAACGCGCATCTCAAAATACGCAGACCACAATTAAATACGTTTGGCTAATCACGAATCTTCTGCTTCGAGCAGTTGAAGTCTTCTAGACAAACAACACGTCAACTTGAAGCTGTCACATTACATTTTCAAAAATGGCGGGCCTTTCATCTGTATGAAATGTACACGTCAAGTTGAACTGTATGTGCTGTGCAGAGCCACTGAGGTCACGTGCCTTGCACAGAGATTCGCTCTCTGAATATATTAATGCCAGTCTTGCCAACTTAAAAACAACAACAACAAAAAACAATGTGAAGAGGCATGAACTCAATTCACTAAAATATCTGGGTGCAGCATAAGTGACATCATCCGAATAGTCAGCCACTGATGACATCACAGGAGGTGACATCCCATGACCTTTTGATCTTGATAATGTTGGAAAAAGTGTTGTCACATGACCTTTAACATTAAGGTAGTGACACAGCAATCTAAAACTATCAGCAATAAACGAAGGAGTAAATATTAAATGAAGGATTAATAAAAAAATGAAAAAGGTTTCTAAAGCATTTACAAATCTTTTTCTTTGTTTCACTCATATATATGAATGAATATAGTGCCATGAAATGCTATAAGTGCTTCCATTATATGCCATGAGTGCTGCCTTGATATGTCAAGTTTGCAGCAGTCTGCTTCCCAGAGACAGCCAACATGGACACATCTCCGCATGCATATGCACAGGCCCACTTACCAGGACACAGCTCAATATGCCCAGGCCCAGACAGGACCTCAACACATCACTTAGGGCCTTATTACGAGTCTGGCGGTCCACGGACTGCCAGAATCACAGGGGCGCGACGGTGGCGGTCTTCCGACCACCCTATTACAACCAAGGGCAGTCAGGCCGCCCTGGGACCACTACAACCGCCACGGATCAGAGATCCCTGGTGGTGGCATGGCGGTCTTGAGGCCGCAATATGCTTGGCAGGACCGCTGCGGCCCCCCAAGCATATTACGAGTTTCCTCTCCGACACACTTTTCAGGGCGGTGTGACCGGCATGAAAAGTGTGACAATGAGGAAACAAAAGGGGCCCTACAGGGCACCCTTGAGCCTCTGCGCCATGGGATACATGCAGGGGGGCACATGTTGTGCTCCCCTGTGTGCATGCACCCCAGTCCATGCTGTGCAGGTACTGATTTTGATATTGCCATTGCGGTGCCTATTTCATATCCTGCTTTGCATGAAAGAGCTTGAGTAAAGCAGTACTATGGGCCAGATGTACGACCATTTGCTTTTGCGGCTCACAAATTGCGAAAAATTGCCAGTCGCAATTTGCGAGTTGCAAAAGCAAATGTACAACAGTGTCAGAGACACTGTTAGCGATTCCCAATGGGGTCGCAAAATGCGAGGCTCATGAATATTAATGAGCCACTCGCAATTTGCGACCCCATTGGGAATGGCTGGCCCTCCCAGGGATGGTGGCCTGCTGGGCTCAGCAGACCACCATGTCTGGGATTGCTTTTCAATAAAGCAGGTTTTTAAAAAAAAAATGCAGCCCGTTTTCCTTAAAGGAAAATGGGATGCATTTAAAAAAAAAAAATGAAACGTTTTTGTTTCCTTTTTTAAGGGCAGGCAGTAGTCCCTGGGACCACTGCCTGCCCCTAAAAAATATTTTCCACTGCACTTGCAAAGGGAAAGGGGTCCCCTGGGTACCCCTTCCCTTTTGCGAGTGCATTACCACCCTCTTGAAGAGGGTGGTAATTTGCGAGTATTTTGCGACCGCAATTGCGGTTGCAAAACATTCATACATGGCTTTGGGGTCGCTATTAGGAAGGGAACGCCCCTTCCTAATAGCGACTCGCAATTCCTAAATAGCGAGTCGCAATTTAAATTGTACATGGCCCTAGTGTATTTTGCATGCGCAAACTGGTCGCAAACCCGTTTGCGCATGCAATTTAGGGTCGTACATCTGGCCCTATATCTATTAAACTATGGCACTGTTTTCGTCTTGTCCTCACTGTCGCCCTTTCAGCTGCCAGGCACCAACACACATCCCATTGAGCCATACTGCAATGGTGTGTGTGCGTTATGTAAGAATAGTTTTTGTACTGGAAGGGGAGCCGTCTAGTACAAAAACTATAACACTTTTTCTGCTTTATAGTACACATGCAAAGAAGGAAATATTAGGAGAAATGAAAAAATGTCCACTTATTACGCCTACCTCAAGGAGGCATAAGATTTTGGAGCAAAAACCCTTTCTACAAATGTTTGTAGCTGAGAGATCTCCTACAGGTCAGTCTGACTCCTAGCATTCCGCTCTAAATGACCATAACTCATTGGGAGGAGTCTGAAAAGGTCACAGATTCTTTTTGGGGGCCTCGGAAATTTATCAGGTTTGAACCCAATAATTTTGGGGAACACAACACTGGGCTAGACCCTGGGCACCTTTGGCCATTTGTGTGCCAGAAGACCCTAACCCCTAAAGTCACAACACCCCTTGAGATGCCTAAAGTAAACTATATAGAGGTATCGTACACTACTTGACTTTGTCAATGATGTTTATAAGATTACCATGAGGATTACAGTCTTCACCAATGCGTAAAAAATGTTAAACAAAATGGCTTTATCTCGTTTAAACCACTGGCATAACTAAAATAGTCATGTCTATTGGCTTTGCCATAGGTGTAACAAATATAAATAAAGAGAAAATTTCACACAAAAAGCGTTTGATATATTTCTTTTTGACATCAGGTTCCCTAGCAAACCCTCTGGGCTCCAGGTAGAAATGATTCAACAGCAGTGGCAGTACGACACAAATGCTCAAATGTGGAAGCATGTAAAAATAAATCTTAATTTCGTCCAGGTTTGCTAATCCTTTTATACAACAAGAGACTTAAAGTATTGACGTTTTTGCCTGTGTGTGCTTCTTGAGGGAGCGTACAGATGCTCATGTCTGTCCCAGCACACAGTATATTGTGTCCCTGCCCTTCTGTGCACCATAATCAAACAAGGTAAGCAGGACTCATGTGAGCCCCGTTTCCTTCTGTTACTGCCACTGTCTTTGTGATCTCTGAGGCCTGGGGTCCCAAAGGGTGTGCCTGTGGTCGCAAGGAAGAAGCCAGGGGTCGCATCTGTGTCCCCTGGCGATATCCTAATAGCTTTCATTTGAAGAGGGGGCATATCTTGGTGGGGGCGGGCCTCTTGTAGAAAACCACTAAGAGGCACTTTGCCACTTCCCCTCCATCAACTCCCATATGTACCCTCCAAAAAAAACAAAAGCTTGCTGAGGTTGGCACCGATGTTCTGGTGTGTTTTCACACTCCTTAATGGACTTCAGAGCTTTCAAAGAGGAGCTGGAAACCCTGTCTCTGCAGTAGTTTCCAGCATGTCTTCCCTGCCACCGTGTGATATCAGGAGCCAGGGAGGACCTGGCTTGGCAGTTTGGGCTGGACTGTTCCGACTGGAGCAGGGTCAAGACTGATTTGTATATAGCTGGGTCCAAACTCAGGTGACATGGTGTGCAAAATGATGATGGATTGGTATATGGCCCGAGTAATTACCAGTGGCTGACATTAATTCAAGCATTCCAGTCATCACTTTTTTGTATACTGTAGTGTGTCGCCCTAAGTGGGACGGGTATGCCCAAACGTGGGTCCAGTGCACACTCTGTCAATGGAACTAAGCTGCACAAGGCTGATGAGCCCATAACTAGGGCGAAACTGGTTTTGGGTTGCTTGTGTTCTGGTTCAGGGAGGAACTGGTTTGGCAGATCAGGCTAGACTGTTCCAATTGGAGTAGGATCTAGATTGATTTCCATATAGCTGGGTCCAAAGTGAGGTGACATGGTGTTTTAAATAATGATGGATTGGGATGCAGACTGAGTAATTACCAGTGGCTGAGATTAATTCAAGCATTCCATTCATTACTTTTTTGTATACTTTAGTGTGTTGCCCAAAGTGGGATGGGTATGCCCAGACGTGTGTCCCATGCACACTGTGTCACTGGAACCAAGCTGTACCCGACTGATGAGCCCATAACTAGGGTAAACAGGCCGTGGGTTGCTTGTGTTCTGGTTCAGGCAGGACCTAACTTGGCAGTTCAGGCTAGACTGTTCTGATTGGAGCGGGGTCAAGATAGATTTTGGTCCAAACTGTCGTGACGTGGTTTGAAAATAACGATGGATTGGGAAGCGGCCCGAGTAATTACCAGTGGCTGACACTAATTCAAACATTCTGTTCATCACTTTTTTGTATACTTTATTGTGTCGCCCGAAGTACCCTTTCCACCAGCATAATGGTACGCCCATCAAATTTAAATTATGTTCTTTCGTGTAACAAGGGCAAAGACTACTCCATCTTTGCCATGATCATACCCTTGCAACAGCCCTATGAAGGAAGGGCTGTTGGAGTTGGCCTGTATGTCTGTCATCCTAGTTTAGATGGGCAGGCATAGAGGTCAGTTTTCACTGTCCATCAGGAAAATCCTGACTGTAAGGGGCAGTGGAAACTGCAAAATTCCCTCCCCACCATAACTCCCATGGCAAGATAGGCATTGTTTTTTTTTCCAAACACAGAATTCTGCTTTGGTGTTTTGTTAAAAAAACGTGAAAGTTTGATGCATGACTCTTTTAATGGAGCCATCTGTGAAACTTTCAGTGCGTTTCCAGGAAACGCCATGAGGGGGGTTCCTGGAAATGCTTGATATGTCCGCTGGCCCAGTGGACATATCTAATAATGGCAGGCGGAGTACCCTGGGGCTGGTACTCATATTGTACTCTGCCATGCTGATGTACACCAATATATAAATCGGGCCCCTAATCTCCTTCTCCCCCAAAAAACGTGTAATGTAATCTGGTGCTCATGTAAAGAGCTCTAATACCTTTGGACCAAGTTCACACTATATAAAAATGCAAAAAATAAATAAATCCTACACTATTGTTCCCTATCTCTTTACCATTAGTTTTCGGGACATACTATAAGCAGTTTTACGTATCCACCAACGCTTATTTGAAAGCAAAAAAGGGGAGTATAGAGAGGGGCTTTCAGAGGTGATTTAAGCAGTTATACTTTTTACATTATCTTTTTGCACTGGTGATGGTGGTTAAAATGTAGCCTCTTTCCGGGTTCGCTTTACCAAACTTCACTAACACAACCCTGCAATTCCACTCTTTATGGTGTTGGGGGGCATCCACATAGTGATTATAGCAGCAACAACATCTTTAACCCAGCAGGGACTGCAGCAGCAACAACACCTATCAAACTGAAGTCACCATAGTTTCTGCAGGAGTAATGTCCACTGCAGCACCACAGTTCCCACCATCATCGCAGGGACTACAACAACAGCTGGCAGCACAACATTACCAGCCATTGCTGTACCAACAGTAATGTCCACAGCAGTGACCACAGCTGCCACCATGACAGAGTCAACAGCACTAACAACAGCTGCCAGCAAGGCAAGGACAATAGCAGTGAGCACAGTTGTAACTGCAGGAAGAATAGCAGCAACACCATCTGCCACAACAGGAACCACAGATTCAACCACAGTTGCCAAACCCTCAGGGACTAAAACAGCAATAACAGGCATCACCACAGCAGCCACAGCAGCTGTCACAAAAGCTGTCAACACAGCAGAAACAACAGATGCCACAGCATAAAAACTGTTGTAAGCACAGCATAGGCCACATCAGGGACCACAGTTGTACCATAGCAGGGATTACACTATCAATCAGAGCTGCCATGCCAGTAGCAAAAATAGCAGCTTCTAATAAAGCCACGTCCAAAGCATCAGCCAGTGCTGTAACCACAGCCACTAGCACAGTAGCCACAGTGGCTGCCAAAATAGTTGCAAGCACAACAGGATCACAGCCGTAACAACTGCCTCAAATAAATCTGGAATCAGAATATGAATCACATTAGTGACCAGAGCTGCCACAACAACAGGGACAAAAGTAGTTACCACAGCTGTCATCTAAGCAAAGACAACAGCTATCACAATAGCAGGGACAACTGAAATGACAACTTCCACCACAGCAGGAACTGCAGCAACAACTATTGCTGTCAGCACTGCAAGGACCCCAGAAGCAACAACAGCTGCCACATAAGTAGGGCCAACAGTAGCACCCACTTCTGCTATTACAGAGGGCACAACAGCAATACAAAATGTCACAACAGCAGTTAGTTTATAGATAACTGTATAAATACGAGTTTTATAACATCTGGCTGTTTAACTATGCGAGTGATCCAAACTTTTTACAATTACCTAGACCACTGTATTATTCAATGTCAGTATGTGAAAGTATTCATACTCACGTATACAGTTTGGTTGTATTATTTTATCGCAGGACTACCATTTCAAGAATATTTTTTATTACATTCTTTTATTCTACTTTTGCCAAACTCTGTATCTCATATGCAACAAGAATTGTAAAAACTCAATAAAATTGTGTTTAAAAAAATTAAAAATGTCACAACAGCAGTGACCAAAGCTACCACAACTGTTTTGGCTACAGCAGGATCCCACCAGTGACTACAGGGTGCCACCATGACAGGGACAACGGCAGTGAGATGCCAGCAAGACAGATACAGCATTGTTGACCACAATTGTAACTACAGCAGGGACAACAGCAACAATAACAGCTGCCACTATAGCAGGAATCACAGCAACAACAATAGCTGCCACAACAGAAGGGACAATACTCACAACAGTCACAAAGGTAGCTTCAATAGAAGTGAACACTGTCAGAAACACTGCGAAATATAACAAGCGATGAGTGGAATGGTTGAATTAATCTCAGCCATTGATAATTACTCTTGTCCGCATTCTATTCCATCATTTATTGTACTTACTGTGCCACTACATGGAGGGACCAACAATATTCAAAGGAGTCACAGTCTTGCTTCAATAGCAGCAATACAGCCTATATTGTTATGCCCTGTCCCCTCTGAACTGTGACACAACCAACCGCTGACTGGTTTCACCCAGGAAATATCCATTACAACACAGGCATTACTACGCAATACATTTACAACGTGGTCAATACAATTCAAGTTCCATTACAATGCATGCCATTACAACGCATGCCATTACAGCGCATATCCCTCACTGACCAGCACCAGCACTTTCTCTGAGGTAAGCACCCGGTGGTGTTAGAATAGTAACTTTCGTTGTAATGGAACATGTGTTGTAATGGCTTGCATTGTAATGGCATGCGTTGTAATGGAAGTTGCGTTGTAAAAACCGCATTGTAAAGGTATGCATTGCAATAGTTTACGTTGTAACGTCATACATCCATTTCACCTTGTTGTTCCTGCTCATTAGGTACAAAATGGAGCCAAATGTCACAGTGAACACTGGACCCCTGTCTGGGTGTAACCTTTGCAATAAGGGTATCTCACTGATAAAAATAAACTATCATTGGCAAACACAATCAGTCTGCATTTAATATTCTAACATGAGAACACAGAGATGTCCAATGTGCACAGACTATTTGTGCCTAATCTCTCAGCACCAGCCCGTTTCTGTGCCTATGTCTGTGCTCAGAAGTCTAATGCCCAAGCGGGTAGTTCCTTACAACCACATCAAATTCAGGCCTATTGCCTTCAGTAATTGTTTTTTAGATCTGGGTCTATGGGCCTTATTACGAGTACGGCAGTCCACTTGACCGCCATACATGTGGTGGCAGTCCGACCACCGCCACACTGGCGGTCCGCTCGCCCTGTTATGAGTGTGGCAGTCTGACCATCACGAGACCACCGGTTCTGCCCGACAGTGTGGAAATGGGCAGGAATATGCTGGGGTGCCGCTGAGGCACCGCTGAGCATATTCCGGCTTTCATTTCCACCGCCCTTTTCAGGGCGGTGAACCTGTCATGAAAAGAATGATGGACATGGAAGTAAGGGGGCACTAACAGAGCCCTCTGCCTCTTCTGAGCCTGGGGATGCATGCAGGCGGGCACATGTTGTGCCCCCTGGAATTGCACCCCCGTTCCTGCACGGTATGGCATGCACGACATGGTGCATGTCACACAGTGCAGGAGCTTGCTGCAGGCATTGTCACAGTGGTGGTCTGTTGTTAAGGCTCTCCTATAAGCTCTAACAGACCACATGAGACCGCCGCAACACTGCCCGCCATAGATTACACTCATAATCTGGTGGGCGGGCCCACTACGGGCTTTGCAGTCCTCCTGTCGGCATGGTGGTGGCGAGCCGACAGGAGGACCACAAAATTGGAATAAGGCCCTAAATGATTGGCTGACCTCATTGTAGTATTATTTTCAAAAACAAGTCGTACTAACTTTATTTGTGTGTGCCTGATCTTTGTCTGCACTGGAGCGATGGTCCCCGCACACTGGGACTTGTACAGAGGCACGCATGATGGGACTTGCACAGAGACACGCTTGAAGCTCCTCGTATTGGCTCTCATGGACTCAAGCATCGCAATCACAAGCTCCTGCTCCAGCGTGTGTTTCTTTTGGCTGTCGTTGGGATAATGGCGACAAGTGTGAAGAGGTGCTTGTGCCCTTACGAATAAATGGGGGCAAAGTCAGGTGATATTTTTGTCTTTGATTGTTTGGTCCAATCTGAGATCTTTTGCCTGCGGTAACGCAACCGCCGTTTTAAAATGTAAAACAAACGTGGCGCGAGACAAGAATTGCACGCGCTTACCTGTTTGCAGTCTTTTGGCCGCGTGCATTCGCTTCTACGTTGAGTATTACGTCCTCTTCCGAATCTTCACTGTGACTGACACAAACTCTTCAGCTCTGGATTTGCCTTCAGACATTTTGGGGCACGCTGATGCCGGGAGCCACCCGGTGCGACGTGAACGGCGTGCGGCCATTTTAGGGTTGGCAATGGCCTTTGTCAATTGTTGGTGCACTGCTCTAATTTTGCCAACCACGTCTTAATCACAGCAATGGTGTTTTCAACAAAGCTTTTTGGGTGTTGAAGCCTGACAGGAACATGGCGATTGACTCTTGCTTTTTCTAGCAAAGTGTCTTGCGTTTTGGGTGTCTTCTAGAGCCACATCTATTCTGCCACGCTTCTATTTACAAAAGGTACATTTTGATTTTTGCCGATCAGCCTTACAGTTGTTCTTTGGCTTTGTTTGTGTACTGCGCCTACAACAAGCCTACCAGACACTTTCCGTTAGCCTGCTGTTACCCAATACTTCTCCAAGAAGCGGCCGGTGCACTTTTGCACTGTGTGACAATTTCTTCTATAGTTGCTTTTCCTTCTATGCTTATGGAGTGACTGTGCAGAACTGTTGTGTTTCTACAATAAGTTGACCTTTGTCTTGTGGTTGTTTCGCCGACTGTAGTTGATAGATCTACAGTTTGGCTCGTGTTAATTTTTACAGGTTAAAGTTGGGGTGCACAACTTAAGAGTGTGCCTAGTGTGACGCCACTCACGCTACTCGGGTGAGAGATCGCTCACCAGCATGGTTAAATTTGACAGATTAACCATAGAATTTGAACAGTTTTATAGAATTTGAACAGTTTACAGAATCTGTACAGTTTATTTGTTACAGTGATGCCACAGTCTACCCTATTTATGTGGAAAGTGTTTACATGTTTTGAAGCTTTTGGGTACTATTCCCATATCTTGGTTGGGAGTTTTTGTGCCCTTACATGAGGGTTTACATAAGGGTTGTGGTTTCCCTTTCGTTGCAAGGAGACACTTTCCTTGCATGCGTAAGACACCTTGTGCCGCACGATCAATTTTGATGCAGGGTTGGGTTCCCTGCGTGCATAAGACACCTTGTGCCGCACGTTTTTTTTTGTGCAGGGTTTAGACCTTGCTTGCATCCTCACACGGAGAGCACATACGTTTTTACATGTTGTCCCTTGTAGATGGTGGGGGCAGGACATTGGGTTTTCAGTCCCTCTAGTCCACATGACTTGATTCCTTACATGGAGAGCATATTCTAACGTACACGTTGTCCCTTGTGTAAGGTGGGGGCAGGATATTGGGTTTCAGTCCCTTTAGTCCACATGACATGTCTCCTCACACGGAGAGCATATATCAGCTTTTTACAGGTTGGCCCTTATTAAATGTAGGGGTAGGATATTGGGTGTTAGTCCCTTTTGTCCACACGACTTTTCTCCACTTAACATTGTTGTCCCCTGTTTTGTTGGGGCAGGATATTGGGTTTTAGTCCCTTTGGTCCACATGACTAGTCTCCTTTCTTGGAGAGCTTTCATTTTGACGTTTTATTTTTGGTTATTTGAGGAGGGGGATGGGTATTGTATTCTGTATCCATCTTTCCTTCTTGTCTTTAGTTCTTTACCCTCTCGTGATGCGGTGTTCCCGTCATCCCTGGGTTTGGGCTTTTGACTTTGATTTAAATAGTTCATTTCCACTTTATGATGCGGGCCATGTTTCCTTCATCCTTGGGTTGTGGACTATTTCCTTTTGCTGTACTTTTATGTTTATAGTTTAATACATTGGTTTCGTTATTCTTCTGTTCATTAGGGAAGAGGTAATGTAGTATTCTGATGTTGTGGTTTTTCTCATATGTTATCTCCTATGGTATCTTGTCCCTAGCTGCTCAGCCTGTGTGAGTGTTCTGAGTGGAATGTTGGTGTGTGGGCTATGTGTGGAATGCCTGTGTGACTGGATGAGTGATGACAGTTGGTGAGAGGGGCTGAGCAGCTAGCAGGCTGCTCCTGGTGGGGCTGTTGATATGAGCTTACAGTCTGCCCTACAGCACTTATACACCTGTTGATGAGGACTTACTGAAGATTTATACTACCTGTTTACTTACCTGAATAAACCAACTTGGATTACAACTTACCAGCGTGGTCTACGTTACTACACTCATGTCAGCATAACACACAAGATACAAGATATATTGTAGAGAAAATGGCTTTGGGATAACCTTCTTCAGACTTTAGCTTGTTTGGTTGTGCCCCTTTAGAGACTGGCTTTTTGTGTTGTCTGTGAGGGTTTTTTATCAGCCAATGGCATTTCATGGATGTATGCATTTCATCTACATTTGGAGCTGAAATTTGTGTATTTTTTTTTATTTTGGTGTGCACTCTGAATATCAAAACCACAATATCGGTGGGACACAATATCGAGAGCACAATATCAAAAATGAAATATCTACAGGTAAGTCTAGATTTTATATACCTAACACTACATATGTGTACCTATGTGGCACATATATCTTCAAGGTATAGTAGATCTATACTTCCCTACATGCACTTACCTTTCAATATTTTGGCACTCGATATTCTGCCCTCGATATTCTTCTACCAAAATATTGGTGGTGTTGATATTCAATTGTACAATATTTTATTTTGAGATTTGCATCATGTTTTTCTAAAATTTCTGGTAAGTGTAAACATTTATTTTGTAATCACTTAAGGAGCAAACAAACCAGCACTTCATGCTGCCTCCATTCCACCTCACCCAGTACCTTAGGTCTTGAAGCTCTTTTGATATTGCTCCACTGCATTGCCACCCTCCCACCTAGTAGTTCAGCCTTTGGAGCTCTCCTGAAGTGACATCACAATCCGCTGATTAATAGAGAGCAGTTTGGAAGCTGTCAGTCTTTTGCTGTGAGAGGACAGGATAGAATAGTGGGTGCACAGACATAATATCGAGTTGGAAATATCGAGTAGCAGTAATATCGAGTCCAAAATCTCGGTCTACAAAAATATCGACAGTCAGAATATCGTTGTCAAGAATATCAAGTTCAGTCTAAAACCCTCGGTCAACTCTGAGACCTCCTTTCCCTCTACACGAGTATTTAAAAGAGACTGGAAAAACCTCGACCTAACTGCCTTAAATAACCTTTTATGTTTTAATACACCCACCACTGATTTAAGGGTGAATGCGCTCTCTGACACTGTACACAAATGGCTTTTGAATGCTATAGACACCTGTCTTCCCCTCTCAAATAAAAAAATTAGCAATCACCGACCGCCGGCACCATGGTACACCGACACTCTTAAAAAAGAGAAAGCCAAATGTAAAGTGCTGGAACGAAAATGGAGAAGAGACTATGCTCCCGAATCCAAAAACATATACAAAAAGGCCAAAAAACGGTATCATAATCTTTGCTACTCAGCCCGCGCTACATTTGTCTCTACAACTATCTCTGATGCTCTGCACTGTCCGAAAACACTTTTTGGCTTAGTCAAGCAGTTGGCCGGCTCAGAGACCTTAGCGAGAACCCCCCCCCTTAATAAACGTCAATGTGAGGATCTCGCCCTTTTTTTTGTTCAGGAAGTAGAGAATATCTACTCAGACATTGAGATCACTAATTGCGGTTGTCCCTCTCAGTCACAGCCCAAATTTTCCCCCCAGCTCACACCTTCACCCCATATGGCAGATAACACATTCCATGACCAAGACAGGGTGCTTGGTTGGGGGGCGTGGCTTGCCTGGGATCAATGGCGGACGTGTGAGCGAGGAGCTCCGCACCAGCCGCACAGAAATCCTGAAATAAACGCTGACTGAGGCTGCGGTGCCACACCTGACTGCCCGCGAACGTTAGGCGGTGGTCACCGGCAGCGCTCAGGCGATCCTCGCTGCGGATGCTGCGGTGTGGGCGAGGCGGCGGCTGTAACTGGTTCCCCGGGCGCGAGGGGCTCCGGCTGCGATATCCTGTGGAGCGCGCGCGCGGACGGCAGCGCGACTGCGTGACTCCCCAGTCGCGGGCTGACTGATGGGCCCGAGGTGCTGCGGCCGAGACGCTGGGACGGCGTGAGCAGCGGAAGGGCGGCGGATCTACCCAGCGACCACTCTGAATCCCTGCAGAGTACTAACGCTTGCCCAGTGAAGGTGGGTGAATTAGAGTGGAGCGCTGGGACCATCGGCCCAGTGAGGTTCTTGCCGAAGGGGCGGCGTGACGCACCTGGTGACCCGGATGGCCCATATTGTGGGCTAGCTGGCTGGAGCTGTGGTGAGTGCTAGCCGGTCCTACCGAGGTTTTGCTGGAGACTGAGGGGCAGTGTCTGCTAGGGCCCACGTGGGTCTACCGTCATTTTGGATCTTGCTGGGCTCTGGATGGTTGCCGCTGGTGCCCGGAGTTGGCGGTGAAGCCTTCGAAGAGTGGTGTGCGTTTCTCCCTGGCTGTGGCTCCTGGGGATCTGGGGGTGCTGGAACTGAGGTCGCCCTGATTGAACGCTTCCTGTGCGGCTACACTTCTCTGGGACTGGGTGCGGAACGGAGTCCTGTGAGGCCTGGCTGGTGGACTGCGGACAGTGCGAAACTGCCTCCCCCGAGATCAGAGGTTCCGGTATACTGGTTGCGGTGCCCTGAGGGAGCCTGTGGGGCCTGTTTCTGGGACCCCCTAGCCGGCGGTGAGTGGCGAACGGCGCGGGGAGTGGCAGGGCCTTTCTAGTCCAGGGACTCTCGGCCTGAAGACCAGGGGCGCCTTTGGTGGGGGACTGGTTTACCGTCATGGGTAAGCCCAAAGCCAAGGCCGCTGGTACGGGGCAGGACCCTGAGGATGGAGCACCTGACCTGTCGCAGATGACCCCTGGGGACCCTATCCAACAGCAGCTCAAAGAAATTCTAGCAGCCATAACAGACACTAAAGCCACCCTCCACCAGGACATTAGCACAGTGGCGGTTGGGCTAGGGCTCCTCCGGGATGAACACAAGAAGCTGGCGGGGAGGGTCAAGGACACTGAAAAAAGTATAGCGGAATTGCTCCCAGCCCATAAGGACACGGCCCAACAGCTGCATGCTCTTACGGATAGAGTGAACTTCCTGGAACGCAGAGCCGAAGATGCGGAGGGCAGAAACCGGAGGAACAACGTCCGCGTGGTTGGGCTGCCGGAAGGAGTGGAGGGGACCAACATGGTGGCGTACTTAGAGACCTTGCTTAAGACTGTGGTGGCCCTGGAGGGCCTATCTGTCTTTTACACTTTGGAGCGAGCTCATAGGGTCCCGGCTAGGCCATTCGGGCCGGGCAGACCACCGAGGCCAGTGGTCGCTCGCCTGCTACATTATCGTGACCGGGATCTATTGCTTCAAAGAGCGAGAACGGCGGGGCCCTTCACAGTGGATAATAGCAGAGTCACACTGTTCCCGGATTACACCCTGGAGGTCCAGCGAAAGCGAGCTTCTTACCTGGAGGTCAAAAAAGCGTTGAGGGAGGAGGGCTTGCAGTACTCCCTCTTGTTTCCGGCACGGCTACGAATTGTTGTTGACAATACCTCCCACTTTTTTGACTCCTCGGCGGAGGCCTGGGACTGGTTGGAGGAGTATAAGGGTGGACTGACAGCCACGGCCAGGCATGGGGGATCTGCACCCCGAGGCGGATTGACTAGAGTGCGTGGGTCTCGGCGGCTGCGGCGGAGAGTCCGGATGAAACCCTCCACGACGCAGGCTGGATTGGAGTGGGCTGCCGCTCTACGGACGGTGGAATCGGTGTCGGGTTCCGCCGGTCCGCCCCCGCCGGAGGATGAGGCAGGCTCTACCAGGGACTCTGCAGATAATGACTCGGACACTTCCACTACTAGTAGTGCGAGGCTCCCAGTGGTAACGCCCCAGAGTGTGGATGATATAATATGACTCTACTGTGGGGAGGTTGGGAAATTCTTGTAATTCCCTGACAGGAATTGCTTGTGCGCTAGGTGCGCAGTCCTTGAGAAGGTTTTATGTTTATATGCGGCTGGTGCCTTCTGTTTGTTTGCAGAGCTCGTCCTGGGGCAGCTGCGTCCACCCTTGCCTCTGAAGTAGTCAGGGGACTTTGCTTAGTTGCTTTTTTTTTTTATTGTTTGGATGGGAACTAGTTTTAAGGTAACTGTCCTTGGGAGGGGGGTTTGGGAGTTTGGGAATGTTCATCAGGGGCTCTAGCATGACGCTTGTACTTTATTAATGGGGCACTGGACATACCATATACCATGGGGTCACTGAATGATTTAAAGTGCATATCGTGGAACGTTAGGGGCTTGCATACCATGAGCCGTTGGCATAAGATCCATACATATCTGGTGCGGAGGGGGGTTCAAGTAGCTTTCCTCCAGGAAACGCATATCACGGGCTCAGAGGGTCTTGCACTGCAGCGCAGATGGAGAGGTCAGGTTTTTCATACCTCGTACTCTGCCTTTGCCCGAGGAGTCTTGGTGTGGGTCAGAGCTGGGGTCCCCTTTCAACCTGTGCAGCACATTGTAGATCCGGAAGGGCGTTATGTACTGGTACAGGGTAGACTCGATGGGAGGGACATCACGCTGGGCAGTATCTGTGCCCCTAATACTGAACAACAGGCCTTTTGTACTTTATTGTCGGGGACGCTGGCGTCCTACTTGTCTGGTACAGTGATGCTGGGAGGTGACTTTAATTCCATTACGGATGTCACCCTTGACAGGTCTCACCCCCCTCTTCCTGTAGCACCAATTAATAAGATCGCCATGGCTCGCAGTGCATGGCAGTCGAATTGGGGGTTGTTGGATACATGGAGGGAGCACCACCCACATGAGCGAGACTACTCCTTCTTCTCAGCGCTCCATGAGTTGCACGTTAGATTAGATGCGATACTTTGTTCCCCTGACGTACACACGGCGGTCCAGCACAGTGAATACCTGACCAGAACACTCTCGGATCATAATCCCCTGTTGCTGAGACTTCGTTGGGTCCCACCGCGCCCAGCGATCCCGACATGGCGATTAAATCCGGAGCTACTGGAGGACCCGGTCTTCCAGGATGCAATAGGAACTGGGTTGACCCAGTATTTTCAGGAGAATGCAGGTACAGCGTCCTCAATGGCAGTGGAGTGGGACGCTTTTAAAGTGGTGGTGAGGGGACTCTGTATTGCTAATATGGTTGGGGTACGAAAAGTTCTCCTCCAGGAGATGGACACCGCGGACCAGCGCTTGCGAGACTTGGAGCGTGATCGCCCAGAACATCCAGCTAGGCAGGAGGAGCTGTTAGCGGCCCGGGAGGCAGTGGCAGTGGGGGTTGAGAGGCTGCAATGTTATGATTATAAGAAGTATATGGTGCGCGCCCACGCTGAGCGCGACAAGTCTGGCGCGTTGCTGGCGTGGCTAGCGAACCCCGCGAGGCAGACGGTCCCTATTTTGGCACTCTGCGCTCCAGTGGGGAATGCATGCTACACTCAGCAGGGCATTAATCACCTTTTCTCTGACTATTATGAGGAACTTTATTGCAGTAAAGTCTCCTTGGACGAGGATCGTCTAGAGGGGTTTTTAGCAGAGGTGGATTTACCAGCCCTTGCCAGAGCGGAAGCCGATCTGTTGGGTCAAGACATCACATTGGGGGAGGTACGAGGTGCGATCAAACATATGGCGCGGAAGAAGACTCCAGGGGTGGATGGTTTGCCGATCGAATTTTATGCATCTTATGTTGATCTGTTGGCCCCTAGGTTAGTGGCCCTCTATAATGATTCAAGGAGGGTGGGCCGGCTTCCTGCCACGACGCGTGAGGTGCTTATCATACCTCTGTTGAAGCCTGGGAGGCCCCCCTCGGACAGGACCGCCTACCGTCCACTCTCCATGCTTACCACCGACTATAAGATCTTAAGTCGGATACTAGCCACTCGCCTCCTGCCGTATATGACCCACCTAGTACATGTGGATCAGGCGGGGTTTATACCCAAACGGAATACAGCGGGCAACGTTCGTCGCCTGCTCCGTGTTTTAGAGGCCGATACGTACTCGTCACATACTGCTGCCATATTCTCGGTTGATATCGAAAAGGCCTTTGACAGCCTGGAGTGGCCTTATTTATTTCAGGTACTGCGTGCCTTTGGATTGGGGGAGAGGTTTGTGACCTGGACGGCTTTGCTATATAGGGACTCCATGGCTAGAACTAAGTCTGGCGGTCTGATATCGGCTCCCTGTGCGATGCGTAGAGGGACTCGTCAAGGGTGTCCTCTATCCCCGCTATTATTTGCACTGGCCATAGAGCCACTGGCGGCCCAGGCCCGAACTGGGAAGTAGTTCAGGCGGCTCCAGGTGCATGACGACACCCATTATATTGCGCTTTACGCAGACGACCTCCTACTGTTCCTAGCCGACACCCAGGAGGCTTTGCTGGGAGCGTAGCGCCTGCTTCAACATATTGAAGAAATGGCAGGTCTGCGAGTGAACTGGACAAAATCGTGCCTGTTCCCCACCTCCAAGACAGTTGAGGGTCCTCGGTCTACGGAGGCTGTAAAATGGGAGTATACCTGTATAACGTATCTGGGGACACGTATCTACCATGAGCAGAAAGATCTGGTGGAGGGTAATATTGGCAGGGCTATACGGGGTCTCCAAGGCAGTATGGACTTTTGGCAGACGTTGCCGCTGTCCCTGATAGGGCGGGTGGCGCTCCTCAAGATGGTGGCACTCCCCAGGCTGCTATATTATTTTTGGACGCTTCCTGTTTGGCTCCCTGCGTCGATTTTTAAGAGGCTTCAACAGATGGTAACGGGGTTTATCTGGCTTTCTGGCAGGCGACGTGTAGCTTTGCACACTCTGCTACGTCCACGGGGGGAGGGAGGTTTAGCAGTTCCGGACTTTGAGTCTTATTACTTGGTGGCCCAGCTGCAATGGCTTACTCAAGCGGTGGCTCGGGAGTTCCGGGAAGTGGGAGATGCTGCGGGGGGACGGATTCCTGCCTACTTGCTATCTAGGATTATTTTACAACAGCCGCTTCGCCTTAGGGATCTCCCTGGGGACGTGCAGACTTTTCGGTTGTGTTGGAATAGGAGCCAACAAAGGGCGCGGATTGACTGACCATACGCTCCAGAGATCCCGTTGTTGATGTGCCAGCAATTGCCTCATGGGGGCAACTGGTCGACGCTAACGGGGTGGTGTGCTTTGGGATTGACAGCGGTGGGAGATTTGTATGAAGATAACGTTCTGATGCCTTTTGAGGCCATTCGTGAGCGCTTTGATCTCCCTCGTGGAGATTATCTGCTGCATGTGGCCTTGGTGTCGGCTATTCAGCGGCGATGGAAAGGGGGGCTGTCTGAACCTAAGACATCAATGGCTTGCCAGTACGTGGTGCTGGCGGCTGGTACCATTAAAGCTGTTACTTGTTTATATCGTCGGATGACCTATGAAAAGTTGCCCCCCTTCTGGGGTTGAAGCAAAAATGGGAGGAGGACATGGAAGGGGAAATTCCTGACAAAGTCTGGGCTGAATTGCTTGAGCGCCCATGGAAATGTTCCAGGATCGCCCGATTTCAACAGATTCAATTTTTTATTTTGCATAGAGCTTATCTCACCCCAGTCAAAATTAAACAATATTTTAAAACGCTCACAGCACCCTGCCCCCGCTGCAACGGAGAGGGAGCGGATTTCCGCCATATGCTGTGGGACTGCCCCCGGATTGGGCTTTATTGGCGGGAAGTGTTGACAATACTCTGTGATGTTACAGAGAGGGATATTGAATTTGGTATAGGTCCATGTTTATTACATTGGTTCCCCCATACTTCTAAGACAAAAATAACTAGTAAATTTATAGACCTGGGGCTGGTCCTGGCCAAAAGGGAAATTACGGCTCATTGGAAGGCTCAGCGGGGGCCGAGATTGCAGAGGTGGAAGGCTGAATTTATTCGGTGGGCAGAGTGCGAGACGGTTCTCCGACTGCAAGCGGCTGGTCGAGCTCATGGCGACAAAGCAATGGACTCTGCCCATGCCTGGGGAGCCTTAACGGAGCAGCTAAAACCCACACTGATGTGGACTCTTTGCCTAGTGACTCGCACGACCTGCCCTCCTCACTAACTGTTTAGAACGGTGTTGAAGAATGGGGGATACCTCTATTAGCCTACCAACTGTCCTACGTTATGAAAGTTTGCTGTGTACCATTCAGTTCCAGGATTATTGTGCTGTGGACACTGAGCTGAATGCCCTGTTATGTCTCAAGTTATCACGTCATGCCGGGGGAGTTGTGGGAGGGGGTTGGTGGGAGGGAGGAGGGATTGTTGCGTGTTATAGGGTGTATGATTTCGTGCTCATTTTCTTTCCTATGTTCCAGAGCTTCTGGATATAATACTTGTTATTGCCCTTTATCACGTTGTGCCTTGCTATAGAAATGCAAAGGTGGGCCTTGTTATTGGAACACCGAACTGTTCTCCAGTATGGTATTGAGCACTCCCAATTGTATCCGTGGATTAACGGAGAGCCCGTATAGGGAGACATGTGTATTGGGGAAGTTATATGCGAGCGGAAGCTCATGTTTGAATTGCTTTTGATTGATATATGATGGAAATCAATAAACATATATTACAAAAAAAAAAAAGACAGGGTGCTTGGTTCCTCACCCAATGTTTTGGACTCCTGGCCCCTTCTCAACGAAGACTCCTTCAAAACTCTCCTTGACAGGGTGAAATCCGGCTCACCCAAGGATCCGATACCAATCTCGGTGCTCAAACAGCTTGAGGCACCCCAACTGCGTATCGTTATAGACCTTCTCAATGCTTCCCTACTGGAATCTTTAGTCCCGTCAGCCTGGAAGCACACCATGGTGACCCCTCTTCTAAAAAAGCCCAATGCCGACCCCGAAATACTCTCCAACTATCAGCCCATCTCCTTGCTACCAGCCTTCTCTAAAATCCTGGAAAAACACATCCACTCCCAGCTTTCCAAATTCGTAGAAACCAATATAATTCTCCATCCGTCTCAATCTGGTTTCCGAGCGGTTTTCTCCAGAGAAACTACTTTACTGGGGGTCATTGAACGGCTGCGGCACCACTTGGATGATGGTGATACTGTCGCGCTTATACTGTTAGACTTAAGCGTGGCGTTCGACACAGTATCTCACCCAATACTCGTCAAAACACTGAAGTCACTCGGAATCTGTGGCACAGCTTTAAAATGGTTAATTTGCTTTTTGGATAACCGAACCTTCCAAATTTTCTCGGCAACCGCCAGCTCAGACAATCATCGCTTACCCTATGCGGTGCCCCAGGGCTCCATCCTTAGCCCCTTGCTTTTAACCTATATGTCAGACCCTTAGCTGGCATTGCAGAAGAGGCTGGGTTGTCTCTCTTTTCCTACGCTGACGACTCCCAGATTATTTTTTCTCTCTCTAAAGCTAACACTGGTGTTTCATCCCCCCTTCAGCTTGGATTAGGGAAAATAGCCTCATGGATGCACACCAACTATCTAAAACTAAACGGTGAAAAAACTGAAGTTTTGATCCTTGGTAAAAATAAAGACCTATGGGGCCCACTCCACTGGCCCAGTGAGATGGGAGCTCTACCGCGGCAGTCGGATTACGTCCGTAATCTAGGCGTAACCATTGACGACTCACTCACTATGCACCACCAGGCAGTCAAGGTCACTGCCACATGCTTCACCTTTCTGAAGTGGCTCAGAAAAATCATCTGGATGCTGCCGGAGCATACCCAGAGAACAGTGGTCCAGGCTCTTGTCACCTCAAGGCTGGACTATGGAAATGTACTATACCTTGGGTCCAACAAGGCTGTGACTCGAAGGTTACAGATGGTACAAAACTCTGCGGCAAGACTCCTTTGCAGGGTCCCCAGAGCTACCTCCATCTCCAGCCACATACGGGACCTACATTGGCTCAGGGTAGAGAACCGTATCAAGTTCAAAGCCCTGAGCTACATGTTCAAAATTAAAACCGGCATGGCCCCACAGTACCTAAAATCCCTGGTCAGACCCTACGTGCCTGCTCGACACCTCCGCTCATCAACTCATGAGAACTTCTTTGTACCCAGATTCAAACTATCAAGGATGGGAGGCATATCTTTTGCCTATCTTGGCCCGTCTCTTTGGAACTCACTCCCCCCAGCCATCCGGACTGAAACAGTCTACACCCGCTTCCGCAAATCCCTGAAGACCTGGCTATTCAACCATTAACCTCCCCAAGCTGCTTATATTCTACCCAGTCCGCTCTGGCGCCGGGAAACCCTTCTTGGGTAGCTGCTGCGCCTTACAAATTCAACTAATAAATAAATAAATAAAAGGTAAGTAATATCGTTTTTCAAAATATCGAAGTAATTAATATCGTTAGCAAAAATATCGTTGTTAAAAATATCGTTGTTTGATTTAGTGTTATGTATTTTAGTGTGTATTTTACATGTATGTGTTCTATTTTTTTGTATAAGTATTGCATTTGTTTTTTAATATATGTGTCAAATTTTTAGAAGTTATTAATTTTTTTTGGGAGTAAATTTTGCGTTTTAGTTCCGTAGCGGGTTGTGGGTTTATAGGGGAATAGGGTGGGAAGTAATTTAATTACAATACATTTAATAATAATTTTTAGAAGTTATTAATTTATTTTAATAAAATTTTGCATTTTTGTTCCGTAGCGGGTTGTGGGTTTATAGGGGAATAGGGTGGGAAGTAATTTAATTATAATTAATTAATAAATAAATTTGATTAAATAATATTTATGTATTTAATATTTTATATTGTTAATTGTGGTAATTAATTAATTATTAATTAGTAATTAATTGGTTGTTAATTATTAATAATTAATTGGTAAATATCTTAATTGTGTTACTGTTTTAGGAGTGGGTTGTGGGTTTATAGGGGAATAGGGTGGGAAGTAATTTAATTATAATTAATTAATTAATTAATATTTGTAATTAATTAATATCTATGTATTTAATATTTTATATTGTTAATTGAGGAAATTAATTAATTATTAATTAGTTATTAATTGGTTGTTAATTATTAATAATTAATTGGCAAATATCTTAATTGTGTTATTTCTTTAGGAGCAGGTTGTGGGTTTATAGGGAATAGGGTGGGAAGTAATTTAATTATAATTAATGAATTTATATTTTTAATTATTTGATATTTATGTATTTAAAATTGTATACTGTTAATTGTGATACATAATTTTTTGTTAATTATTTATTAATTGGTTATTAATAATTATTAATTAATTATTCATTATGTTATTTGTGTCATTTTTTTAAGAGTGGATTGTGGGTTGATAGGGGAGTAGACTGGGAAGTAATTTAATTTTAATATATTTTTTTTAATTATTTATTATAATATTTATTTTAAGTTGTTTTATAGTGTTAATAGTGTGAATTAATTTATTATTGATTGTCTTTAAATTGCTTGTTAATTTTAATTAATTAATTAATAATTAATTATGTTAATAGTGTTATGTTTTACAATATTGGTGGTGTCATTTATAGGGGAATATGGTGGGAGGTAAAAACAAATTTAATTAATTAATTGTTTGTAAATTAATTTTAATTATTTTGCTTCAGTGGGAATAGTACATTTTTCCCCTATGCAATCCAACACTGTCCCTACTGTTGCACTCACTGGAGTGGGAATAGTAAATTATTCCTCTCCGCTATCCAACACTTTCCCTACTGTTGCACTCCTTGGAGTGGGAATAGTAATTGTTACCCTTCCGCTATCCAACACTTTCTCTACTGTTGCACTCCCTGGAGTGGGAATAGTAAATTATTCCCCTCTGCTATCCTACACTTTCCTTACTGTTGCACTCCCTGGAGTGGGAATAGTAAATTATTGTCCTTTGCTATCCAACACTTTCCCTACTGTAGCATTTGCTGGAGTGGGAATAGTAATTTTATCCATTCCGCTATCCAACACTTTCCCTACTGTTGCACTCTTTGGAGTGGGAATAGTAAATTTTATCTCCTCTGCTATCCAACACTTTCCCTACTGTTGCACTATCTGGAGTGGGAATAGTAATTTATTCCACTCCGCTATCCAACACTTTCCCTACAGTTCTACCTGCTGGAGTGGGAATAGTAAATTATTCCCCTCCGCTATCCAACACTTTCCCTACTGTTGTACTTGCTGGAGTGGGAATAGTAAATTATTCCACTCCGCTATCCAACACTTTCCCTACAGTTCTACCTGCTGGAGTGGGAATAGTAAATTATTCCCCTCCGCTATCCAACACTTTCCCTACTGTTGTACTTGCTGGAGTGGGAATAGTAAATTATTCCCCTCTGCTATCCAACACTTTCCCTACAGTTGCACTCGCTGGAGTGGGAATAGTAATTTTATCCACTCCGCCATCCAACACTTTCCCTACTGTTGCACTCTCTGGAGTGGGAAACGTAATTTTTACCCCTATGCCATCCAACACTTTCCCTACTGTTGCTATCTCTGGAGTGGGAATAGTAATATTTACCCCTATGCTATCCAACACTTTCCTTAATTTTGCACTCCCTGAAGTGGGAATAGTAAATTATTTCCCTACGCTATCCAACACTTTCCCTACTGTTGTACTTGCTGGAGTGGGAATAGTAAATTATTCCTCTCCGCTATCCAACACTTTCCTTACTGTTGCACTCGCTGGAGTGGGAATAGTATATTATTCCCCTCCGCTATCCAACACTTTCCCTACTGTTGCGCTCCCTGGAGTGGGAATAGTAATTTTATCCCCTCCGCTATCCAACATTTTCCCTACTGTTGCTGTTAATGTAGTATCAAATGTAATTGTAAAAGATTAAAAATCTTTTAATATTTTAAATTATTGTATATATATTTTATTTTTATTTTTATTTTACTGGTATATGTATAATAATCAATGATGACACTAATCTTACATATAGTCAGAGACAGGCCTTCAAATCACTCATGGAGGATGACAGCATTGTCATTCGTCCGGCAGACAAAGGGGGCACTGTTGTCATCCTTGATCGAGAACAATACATCAGTGAAGCAGTTAGACAACTTGATGACAGGAATTTCTACGAACCGGTCAACATTGACCGGTATAATGTGAGCATCACTACCATCTGGGATTTGCTCATGATGTGGAAGGATAAAGGTATCCTCACCTGGGAGGAATATGGTTATCTCAAAAAAGATTACCCTGTCCTTCCAGTACTTTACCTTCTCCCGAAGGTACATAAGGATCCCATTAGACCCCCCGGTCGTCCGATTGTTTCTTCTAGAGGCAGCATAGCTGAGCATATCTCAAAGTACATTGATCATTTCTTGAGGGACTATGTGACTAATTTGCCCAGTTACATCAGGGACACTAAGGATTTCCTTAATAGGATAAAAGATCTGGATTGGGATGATGAATTACTATTCATCACCTTAGATGTACATAGTCTTTACACCATCATCAACCATCAACAGGGGTTGGAGGCGTGTGAGTATTACCTTAATGCCAGATTAGTGAGATTCCGTGAACATACTAGGATGTTGTTGGATATGACAGAGTTCTGTTTGACCAACAATATCTTTATGTTCAACGGTACTCTGTATCGACAGGTGACCGGGACAGCCATGGGTTCATGCTTTGCTCCCAGCTTCGCGAATTTGTTCATGGGACGCTGGGAGGAGAGCATATTGACTCACCCCGATCTACAAGTGGATTTTGATCGGGTGTCGATGTGGCTTCGCTACATCGACGACTTGTTCATCATTTGGAGAGGGTCAGAAGATGATGCACGTGAGTTCATCAGGAAACTCAATGTGAATGATCAGAACATCACCTTGAGTGGTAACATCAGTAGGACCGTGGCTGAATATCTGGATGTCAAATTGGAAGTCAAACAGAGGAGAGTACATACATCTCTGTTCAGAAAATCCACAGCTGGCAATAGCGTTCTACATGCCCTCAGCAGTCATCCTGAGACCCTCAAATGGAGTATCCCCTATGGGGAACTGCTGAGGGCCAAAAGGAACTGCAATACAGATGAAGCGTACCAATTTGAAAGTACCAACATTGTCAAGCGCTTCAGAGAGAGGGGTTACCCAAAATGGGTGTTGAAGAGAGCATGTGACAGAGCAAGTTTGGTAGACAGGGCAGTGACCATTTCAGACAAACCAGAGAATAATGACATTGAGGACAACAAATCTAGAATGATCATGACATTCAGCTCTGACGCCAGCAATATCAGGCGGATTGTGACTAAGAATTGGGATATCCTCATAAGTGACAACGTAATTGGGGGCATTATCCCAGACAGACCGAGCATAACATACAGGAGGGGCAGGAATGTAAGGGATATGCTTGTACATAGTGATATCACTATATATCCACTAAGACAGCAACATGGTCTCAAGGGTTTTTACCCATGTGGCCATTGTAAGGCATGCAATAAGAGCAAATTTCGCAAGCAGGTAGTCTACAATGGCGTCAACAAGGAACTCACACAATTTCTCACGTGTAGCTCCACTTTTGTGATATATGCCATAGAATGCACTTGCAAACTATGGTACATAGGGAGCACGACATGCATGGCCAAAAAGCGCATTTTAGAGCATGGCAGGGCCATCACCAATTTTGATCCCAAGTACCCAGTGGCCCGCCATTTTAAGGACAAACATTTTTCTAATACCAATGAGATGAGCTATCTTATCTTGGAACAAATAGACAAACATCCCAGAGGTGGCAATAGGGTTTTGCATCTGAGACAAAGGGAGTCTAAATATATCATAGACTTCCAAACTAAGACCCCGGGAGGATTGAATCAAGAGGAAGAACTTTTCATACATTTGAAAGAACAATAGTGGCTTAGCAATATTCTGGGGTGGGATACACCCACATCACAGGCCACCTTTTTCCTCTGACTAAGTAGATCGTGTTTTCCCTCATGCTGCAGTACTCTTGACATTGAGGTCTCTTAATATGTTTTCAGTAATTTACAGTATTTTCTCTTATTTAGTGTGTTTCTTTCTCTTTTGTTATATTCAGTAATGATTTCTCTCTGACAGAGTGATTATTGGAGTATTTGTATTCTGAGTAGATTTCTTTTAGTAGTCCAAAGTAGAATTACATGTTTGAATAAGTCTTTTGTACAGGACAGGGTATCCTGTTTTTAATCACCTTTTTCTTTCGTTTTGTTCACAGGAGGAAAGGAAGGGGCCCACTCACAAGTACTCACCAGCACGGGCCACCTACCCTTTTTTCTCTTTATGAGCACATTGTCACAATGATGTAGAGCGGTAACGTTTTATTGAGTTGATGCTAACGATGGTGTTACATTTTGATAATAATGTTGTTTGAAATGCAGGCCAATTATTTATTTGACATATCTCTATTACATTTATAGGTCATAATACATGATGTGTTATATGTGATGATAACAAGCTGAGCATAGCTGACATATATGGTACACATATTAGATTTTTCTTGGGACACGTGTACCCTCACTGGAGGGTTATTTTCATTGATTTATGTGGTGGCCCATGACTATAGTGTGTTTTACCATAGCATGCTATACTGATCGACATAGACATTATTGCTGGACACTTTAGCAGGTTTATGTTGGACAATGTATTGGTTTTTCTAAATTGAAAAACTTTATTGATATCTAACAATGATCTTGTATGGCCATAATCAGCGATGGTTGTACATAGGTGATGACATATTGCAGCGGGGAATGTATTTCATTAGTAATAGCACAATCAATTGCTTTCGATGTTGGGAAATTTATGAGCAACAGCTATTTGGTGACATATGTACATTAATGTATACAGCGTTCATTTGCGGTCTGGACACTGTGCCAGTACAACACTTCGTGGTTTCAAGTGTATATCCATCTGTGATAACTGACTAACCAATTTTACGAACTATTGATGTATTTAGGTGACCATACATGGCTTCACAATATTTATATGTTCTGATATTACTGCCGCGAATCATAGGCTTGTTGATGATTCTTTTCACATTTTTTTCATTATGGATCATGTAGATTTAACGGTGCTTTATTTTTTGGTATCTTTATAAGATCAGAGTGGTCCATACTCGAGTCATGTACTCACCACTATAATGAATTATGTATTTTGAATCATTTTACCATTCCAACATGTCTGCCGCTTATTGTTGGTTAGTCCTTTTTTAATTACAATCACCATTGATTCTATACTTATGTTGCCGTTTTTTGTTGCACTGTTCACGTGATCAAGCTTTCAGGGAAAGCGAAACGCGTTGTGAATAAACACAGCAGTGGATATCTATCGATACAGAGTCTTCCTTTACTGAGAGCGCGCGGATGAGAGGCATTCACGGAAGGATCGGAATAGCCGGTGTGCTCCGCCGGCGTGCGCGCCACTCTCCATGGGTCCCATGTAGTCCAGAAGGAGCTCTTTTGCGTTTTGTATATATATATATGTATTTATAATTTTTAATATGTTTCTAACATTTTATAATTTATTATAATAATTATTTATTAATATTATTAAGTAAATTTATATATTATATTTTATATATATGTGTTTAATTATTTTTAACATTATATTTATTATTTATAATTTTAAACATTTTCTAATAATTCTAGCTATGTTTTTTTAATTATATGTATTATTTACTTTATTTTACATTATTTTTCAAACATTTAAAAAAAACGATATTTTTAACAACGATATTTTTTTTCTCGATATTTTTGTACTTACCATTATGTAGATAGGACTTCGATATTCTGGACAACGATATTTTTGTCCCGATATTTTTGTACCTCGACATTTTTGTTGTATATATTCTGTCAGTGATGCAGAATAGTGTATGGAAACATTGGTGTGCTCTTTGTAGAGCAGTGAGTAAATGTTTACAGTGCACTCTGGTGCACCACTTTTGCTGCTGGGCTAAGCTGAGTGATCAGATTTCTAGTGGAGCCTGCAGCTTCCTCTACCGCTCTTCTGGGCTGAGTAGCACGTTTTTGGTAGGTCTTCTGCTTCTCTCTCCTCTCAAGCAATTTGGGCCTTTACCTTTCTTCCACATCTATGGTGTGTTGTGTTTTCATCATATTTATCTCAGTGATGTTCTGTTTATCTATTCATCCAAGTGCACTGTCCACCGTAGGCCTATAAAATGCTAAGCATGGTCCATAATGGAAAGCTCATACAAATGATATGAACTGAGAGCTGCCTGAGCTTAAGCTTTGCCGAAACTCACCCTAAGCAGTTGTGTGTTTGAAATGCTTTGCAGGTGTGACTGAATTTAGAGGATGTTATCTTTCTCTTTCCCTTCTCATAATAAGATCTACAGGTATGGCTTGACAATATGAAATTCTAAATTAAAAATTATAATCTTGTTTATTATGGGATTAAGCCTGGCGACACCATCATACATGTAGCTCTTTTACCTGCACTGGGTACTTGCTTACTATCAAGCCAAACTGTCTTCTGTTCTAACAGCGGCCTTGGGTGAGGTTCAACCCTCATCGCAACTTCTACAGGAGAAGAATCAGCATGATGTGCCTTCTTGGGCTGACAGTTTAATGTTTGTTGAATTATTGAACTGGCTTGCTTTCAGGACTGGTGCTACTTATCTGGCAACGGTAATAGGTCTAGCTGACAACAATCAATCAATCAATCATGTAAGCGTGCTACTCACCTTGAGGGTCTCAAGGCGCTGGAGGGGAGGGGGTTCAGCAGTTCCATTCAGTCGAAGAGCCAGGTCTTGAGAGCCTTCCTGAAGGTGTTCAGGGAGGGGGCCCGTCTGATGTCGATGGGGCGCTCGTTCCAGGACTTGGCTGCGATGTAGGAGAAGGCTCTTCCCCCTGTTTTGGCTCTGCGGATGCGAGGGGTTTCGGCGAGGACGAGGTTGGCGGAGCGGAGGTTTCTTTTGGGTAAATGGAGGGTGATTCTGTCATTGAGGTATTGGGGTCCAGTGTTGTGTAGGCATTTGTAGACGTGGGTGAGTATCTTGAAAGAGACTCTTTTCTCGACGTGGAGCCAGTGGAGGTTCCGTAGGTGTTGGCTGATGTGCTCATGTCGAGGGATTCCGAGGACGAGTCTGGCGGCGGTGTTCTGTATAGTCTGGAGTTTGCTGAGCAAAGATTTGTTTATGCCAGCATAGAGGGCGTTTCCGTAGTCCAGTCGCTGGTGATGAGTGCGTGGGTGACTGATTTCCTTGACTCGGGGGGATCCATTTGAAGGTCTTACAGAGGATGCGGAGGGTGTTGAAGCAGCTGGAGGCAACGGCGTTGACCTGTCGGTTCATGGAGAGGGAGGAGTCGAGTATGATGCCTAGATTTCTGGCGTGGTCCATGGGAGTTGGGGGGCTGCCGAGGGTGGTGGGCCACCAGGTGTTGTTCCATGCCGATGGGGTGGCTCCAAGGATGAGGACTTCTGTCTTCTCCGCGTTGAGTTTCAGGCAGCTGTTGCTCATCCACATTGCGACTTCCTGCATTCCTTCCTGGAAGTTGAGTCTGGTAGTGGTTGGGTCCTTGGTGAGGGAGAGGATGAGTTGGGTGTCGTCTGCGTAGGATACTATGCTGAGGCCGTGCTGTCGGACGATGGCGGCGAGGGGGGCCATGTAGATGTTGAAGAGGGTTGGGCTGAGCGATGATCCCTGGGGCACTCCGCAGTTGATTTTCGTGGGTTCGGAGAGGAAGGGTGGCAGTCTGATCCTTTGGCTTCTGCCGGTGAGGAACGATCAGATCCAGTTGAGGGCAGCTCCTTGTATGCCGACGTCACGTAGTCTGGTGGCGAGTGTGCGGTGGGAGACGGCGTTGAATGCTGCTGATAGGTCGAGTAGGATCAGGGCTGCAGTGTGGCCTTGGTCGAGGAGGATGCGGATGTCGTCGGTGGCAGCGAGTAGGGCGGTCTCGGTGCTGTGGTTGCTGCGGAATCCGGATTGAGACGGGTCGAGGATGGCGTTGTCTTCGATGAACCTTGTCAGTTCTGCGTTGACGGTCTTCTCAGCGACTTTTGCCGCGAAGGGGAGGAGCGAGATGGGCTGGTAGTTCTTGAGATCTGTCAGATCTGCTGAGGGCTTCTTGAGCAGGGGCCTGACTTCTGCGCGTTTACAGTCGTCAGGGAAAATGCTGGTCTCGAAAGGGGTGTTGATGGTGCGTCGCAATTCTGATGCGATGGCGGCGGTGGCTTTGTGGTAGATGTGGGGTGGGCAGGGGTCTGTTGGGGCCCCCGAGTGGATGCCTTTCATGGTCGAGGCGGTCTCTTTGGTCATGACCGGTGTCCAGGAGGAGATGGTGAGCTGGCTGGTGTTGCCAGCTGGCGGGATGGTTGTGGAGTCAGGTTTGTGGTCATTGAAGTTGTTATAGAGGTTTTTGATCTTCAGGTGGAAGTAGGATCCGAGCTTGTCGCAGAGGTCCTGGGAAGGGGTGATGTACGTGGCTTCGCTGGGGGGCTTGGTGAATTCCTGAATGACGCTGAAGAGTTCTTTGGTGTTGGTGGAGTTCGCGATGATTTTGTTGTGGATGTAGGTCCTTTTGGTAGTTCAGATGCGTTGGTGATATTCCGTCATGGCGTTCTTGTAGGTGGTGAAGTTTTCGGGTGTCTTGCCATTTCTCCAGTTCTTCTCCAGGCGTCTGCAGGTGCGTCTAGCTTCTTGGGGGTCGGTGGTGAACCAGACGGATTTTCTGGGGCGCTGTCTGTCAGAGTTGCATAGCGAGCGAGCTTGTCTGCGCAGTTGGAGATCCATGTGTGGAATTCCCTGGCAGCGAGGTTGGTGTAGGTTGCAGCGGTGAGGGTGTTGTGGTTGATGATGGAGTTTAGATGCTCCTCGGTGACTCTGATGCAGTTCCTTCGCGGGGGCGCGGAGCGGGTCTTGGGCGGCTTGGGTTTGTCGACGTGGAAGTGTATGCAGTGGTGGTCTGTCCATGGGGGTTGCGTGGTGTGACTGAAGTGGACGCTCTTTCCTCCTGCAAAGATGGGGTCGAGGGTGTGTCCTACCTGTGGGTAGGTGTGGTGACAAGTTGTTTCAGTCCGATGTTGGCAAGGTTTATGGTTGCAACATAAGATGCAAGCTGGACCTTTTGGCCTTTGTAATGTTTAACTTATTTTTATTTTTAACTCTGCCATTTCTGTGGGGAGACTGTTCTATGTGCGCACCAGTTTGCATTTTAATGTTCATTTAAAATTTCCCTCTCCAGCTTTCAAAGCTCTCTTTGAGGCACTATAATAATTAACCATTGCTGTTAATCATGATGTCTAAATCCTGTAAATGATCTTAGTTGTTGCACTACAATTATTTTAAATTTGAACCTAACTATTGTATTCACTTGAGAAGTAGGGGGCTTGGTCATTATACTCACCTATGGAAATTTGTACATAAATAAACATGAAAGAAGATATACTGCACAGCATAACACATTTAGCACACATGTCAAACCTTTGCATTGGTATAAGGGGTGTTTGGATAAAATATTGAATATTAAATATTGTGATACATAAGTATTGTGTCAAGAATATGGGTTGTCAAAAATATCAACAGTAAGATCGAAGGTAAGAATATTGTTTTGTGTTGTTTTTTTATATTGTACAAAATGTTGTTAGAAAAAATATAGTTGTGTATAATATTGTTTTATGTGTTATTTTATATGTATTTTATTGTAGCTTGTTTAATTTTAGTTGTTTGGTAGATTTTTTTACTGTGTTTTGTAGATAATTTTGTTTATTTATGTCAAATTTGAAATATATTTGTAATTGTAGAAATGTGTATAATTGATGTTTATTTTACTATGTTACAGGACTAGAATGTTGGGTTTTTAGGGGATAAGGATGGGAAGATATTTAAAATGTGAAAACTTTAATTTGATTTTATGTTAATTTGTTTAAAAAAAATGCAAAACTTTTATTTTAAAATTTGGAAATTATGTTTTTTATTTGTTATTATAAGTAAATATATTAAAATATTATTAACATTTTCAATTGTTTTGAGAATTTGCTAAATTAATGAAACAATAATGTATATTTGTGTGTTATTAATGTACATTTTATAAAATATTTTATATTTATCTTTAAAAATGTTTGGGAATAATTAATTTTGAAATTCAAATATTTACTTGTTTTATTATATAATGTAAATAGTTATGTACATTTTTACTTTTTCATTATTTTATAAATAAAAATCAATAAAATGGTATTAATTAAGGACATTATGTATGTTTTCGCTTTCCTTTAGAAATGGGGATTATTTTAGTTTTATTATTAATAAGTTGTGTATAAATACATTATTTTATTTCTAAATATAATTACAATAAATGTATAAATACAATTTTATATGATAATTGTTAATGAAATTGTAATTAATATGGTTGAAAGTTAATATGTTTATAAAAATGTATATGCATATTTATATTTTATATCCATTATAATTTACAAACAAATACAAATGTATTATGTATTTGTAATACTATGCCATTGATCCGGTATACGGATGATGTAAAGTTGTGAGAAGGAATGAAGAACAATTCTGCTGTCCCTGATGATATGAACTTTCATGGTTTTCTCTTATGAAACCGAATAAAGTTTATTTGATTTGATTTGAATGAAGCAGACTATCAGTTTTTGCTCATGGTGTCTTTTAGTTGTGAATCATTGATTATCTTCATACAATGAATTAATACATTCATCAAGTCATCACCCTACCTTCCTTAAGTGAATTCAAATATTCTGAATTTTTAAGGATGGTAAGAATTTCATCCAACCATCAACAGTTAGGACAAATGTCTGGTAGCGATGGAAACACAAATTTATTGGCAGGCGACACAATACTGAGAATGTGATATATCTAAGCTTTTGACAGTATTACACAGGTAACTAGACTATATATCAGCACAAAAAAAATCGTATTAAGACACTGTCATATCATCCCAAGTGATAGCATCTTAAAATCTGAATTGTCTCAACCACCCTTATTTGCCTATAAAAGAGGTTGTGATCTGAGAACAGACTGGTTCTGGGAAACCTGTAGCAAAATGTAAAGAGTAACATTTACATGTATCAAAAGGGTGTGACTATCAGTGTTTCAATTGCACTTTATACTTTAACCATTCATTGAATACCTAAGGGACCTATTCACCACTAAGGAAAAAATTAAAGTAAGGGCTGAGATATCTTCCTCTTCATGCATGTATGGCAGACCCCGTTCATTGGGCCGTGGGGCAAACAGGGGCTACTGGGCTCCAACGGTGGTTTATGAGGTCATTTGTCACTGAAGTCCATTGTACTGTGGCTCTGCATACAGAGCCAAGTACAACACATTCAGCACTTGACTCTTAGGATAGCGAGGGCGAGCAGTCACAGGCTTCTCAGTGAAGTAGTGTGGGAGGCATGAGATCAGAATTAAACAATAATCCATCAAACACATGAACTTAAATGTCCAGTCAAGTGCATGCATTTTTTGGAAAAGAAAGCACATTTTAATCTCACAGCAGTACTAAATACTACACATATTCCAGTATACAGGGCATTGATCCTGGTCATGATTCTGCCTTGTGGCATTACACCGCCAGATTCCCCCTTATGCTATCTCCCTCCTGGGTGAGCTTGTTCCTCCAGCAAGTGTGGAAGAAGCATAACTGAGGCTCAGGTACAGATTCTGGCACCTCACAAGTGAAATGTGTGTAATCAGTTCAGGCATTTCATGTGTACATTCCCCTGGTGGTGTGGTGGGCAGGTAGTTAGACTCAGAGTCTCTCCTGCTTGACTAGCACAGATCTGGCGGCTTAGGGCGTGATTATGCATTTGGTGTTGTGACAGTGGGCCGCCATGCCAGCACCCCGCTGCCCCACTGCCAAAGTCGTCCGCACTCAGCCTGCCGGATTATGAGTTGAAATCCGGTGGGCAGTCCTGCAGCGGGGGTCCCACAGCGGTGCTATTGTAAGGCTCATAACAGAGCCATACAAAGGCACTGCTGTGAGTTCGCCAAAGCGTGTTCCTGCACTGCATGGACTGTCAAGTCCATGCCGTGCAAGAACAGGGGGTGCAGAAAGACAGGGGGGAACACCATGTGCCCCACTGCAAGCACCCCCAGGCCCTGAGGCACCAGGGGGCTCTGTAGGTCCCCCTCAGTTTCCTCACCGCCATGAAAACTGTGGCGGTAAGGAAACATTTAATATGCTTGGCGGTGCCAGAAGGGAAATGCCAGCATATTGCAGCCTCAGACCACTGCAAGACTGCAGAGGGATCAGGGATCCCCGGCAGTAGCGGCGGTCTTTTGGCGGTCTGACCACCAAAGTCGTAATACAGGCGGAGGCCCGGAGCTAGTTGGAGCAGTCCTCGCAAGTGGCCAAAGAGGCCAGGCACGGTCTGAGTCTCTTCTAAGCTTGACTCCTAGGGTCAGTCCAGCATCAGTTGGTGGCCCTAGCGCTTTTGTGCTGGTGTGGATCCAGCTGCTGCTGACTCGTATAGCTGCTGAGATGGATGCAGCCTTGCTTGGGCTGTTACCCAACACTGATGCAGGTCTAGGCCCCCATTTGGGCCAATATGATCATAGGGACAGTTGAAGCCCTGAGGGGTCTGATGCATTCACAAAGACAGCTGATGGCGCAACTGGTCAGTGCAGCAGTTGCTTCCCCGACCAGAAGGACACAATCACCACATTAATGCAGCCCCGATTGTGCTGATAATTTCACAAAGGCAGTTACAGCTCCAACGGGGCCCGGCATAATTACCACAGGCGTTGCAGCCCTGACCGACCCAAAACAATCACCACAGCAGTTGTAGTACCAACAAAGTCAACACGAACCTAGCTGCAGTCTCAGCTGGACGGGTGCATTCACATATGCTTGTTATCATAGCGCCACATACCTTCTGAGAGACCATGGGATCCTTAGCATCACAGTTACCTCCTGGCTTCGCTCACAGGCAGCCAGCTTTCTCTGGGTGTCCCTTCGTCAAGGGAAATGCTAGAATTCTCCTCCTGAGCAGTCTCTCCTCCTGCAGGGCCTAGAAGACTCTTTCCCTTTTTTCACTGGCATGCATATGTCAAGGCACTAAACAGACCCTCACTCCTCCAGCAGAAAGTGCAGACTTCAGATTATGTCCCCTTAGCTTTGCGAGACTGGCAGTCAGGAAGACACCAGACCTGGTCAAATATTTTCTAGATAAAGGATGTAGATCCACTGTCTCCAGCTTTAGAATCAATTTATAGTGGTTGTTTTTCAAGTGTCCTTCTCAGCCTCCTCTCTAGACATAGTCATTGTGTAAAGTGATGCTTCTCACAGCAGGTACCATTGGAGCTATCTCCAAAATGAGAGCACCCACAACATGGGTACAATGTAGTGTGACGTTTCTGCACCTAGCTGTCATCATCTCTCTGAAGCAGTAATGAGGAATAGAAAAAAGATCACTCGTAACCTAGAAATGTCCTAACCTTGCACAACAGAAAGTGCAGTTCCACCGCTAACACTTACATCAACTGAATTGGAGTGCTCAGGAAGAATTAATTGCAGCCCCTAGCTAACAGAGATCCTCATGGAATTTTTAAAGGCTCAGTCTCCATCTTCCTCATTTTAGTATCTGTATTTCCACCCTCCAGCTACATGAATTCAGGAAATACACTTCAACTCTTTGGGGAAGCTATCCTCTTTCTCCATATTGTGCCATGCCAAACCAGGGAATTCCAAAATGAATCCCACTGGCTTCAGTACTCAGACTCACTTACACATATTCTTACTACTGCACACACTACACACGCACAAGCACTCATCATAAACACAGTATTTCAAGTGCAAGGTTATGGACATTCACGTAAGAACTTTACACACCCGGGGCCTGTAGGCAACATGCTAAGGACCTGATTACGACTTTGGTGGTGCGGTGCCGGGTCCGCCCCACCGCCGCACTCCCAAAGTCGTGGTTAGACCGCCCGCCAGATTAGGAATTTCCTCCTGTCTGGCGGGCTTTTTTTTATGTTCCCACAGCGGTACCCTGAAAATAGGCACTGCAATGGGAATGCCAAAAATAATTTCTGCATGGCATGGACTGAAAAGTCCATGCCGTGCTGTAAGTGGTGTGCATGCACACAGGGGGGGCACATGTGGTGCCCCCCTCTGTGCATCCACATGGAGGAGGCACAGGGGGCCCTGCAGGGCCCCTTTGTTTCCTCTCCGCCACAGTGTTCATGGAGGAGGACCTCCATGACACCTCCAGCGGAGAGGAAACTCGTAATTCCACTGTCTTAAAGCATATTGCGGTCTCCTGACCGCCACAACACTGCCAGGGAACGGTGGTTTCCTGGCAGCTGCAGCAGGGCTTGTCAATCTCAAAACATGGCATGCTGCCACCACTGCCTTGCTTGGTGTGCCTTTCCAGGTCACAGGCCTAGGCTTCTGTACTACAAATAGATTAGAATGATCATAGGACTAAAAGAAAACTCAAGATACCAGACATACAGTTCTAAACTTAGGGCAAGGAACCATGGCAATTTACTATGCAGGGGACATTTCCATCCCAATAACATACTTTTCCAACTTCGTGGTATTGACAAACATTCCCAAGAATACACCTGGAATGCTGTTGTAGATAAAGGTGTACAGGTGTACTCTTGGGAAGGTCATGGTAAGGTATGGGGACTTCTCCGTGTACAGATTTCTCCATAACATAGATAGAATAGGATCCCCAGTACAAATGCACCTTTATTTTTCTGTGCAGGGAAAATATATTTCTCCTTGGAGTAACCCCTTCCTCTACACCCCCAGCAAATCTGAGGATGGTTTATTCCAACCCTGTAAAGGGAGTTATGCCACACCTTGGATGGAAATAAAAATCTTACCATTTCCAGAGTAGAAAGGGGGTTTAAGAGGAGTTTGGGAATGCCCACAAACATGTGTTGGTGGGAAATTCACAACCTTCCAAGGCTAACTACTCCTTGGAATGCCAATTGTCCCACTGCATGGGTGAGATTTATTTTGGCAGTTAACTCTGCACCTATAAATGGGCTTACGTCTGCTGGACTCCCTATGTGAATTTACCTTTGTTAATAGGGCTGAATGAGATTCAAAATAAAATATTTCTTAACCTGTGATACCAAAAACATAATTCATAAACTGCCTTGTCCCTGGTGACCTTGTTTATTATGTATCATGTCCAAGGTAGGTCCAGGAGAGCACGTTCCATGTAATATTTTCAGGTTATTCACATAAGATTAATTTGCATACAATAAGTCTATATGAGGCTTATTTAAGTAATAAAAACAAATAATAAAAAATAAAAGTATTGAAAAATTGATGGCTGCCGTGAAAATCTAGAATGCATTGAGCCCTTCTGGAGGATATAATTTGGACACACTTTGCTATAAAGGCAAGTCATCCAGGGAGCCTAAAAAATAACAGTAAGTTTTAAAATGCCAAACGTTTAATAACACTGGTACAACACTTTGTTTGTGTTTAACATCAGCTTCAAACCTTTCAATCTGTGTCATGAACCCGAGGAGGCATTGCGTATTAACATCCTGGGGTCTTAATGATATTACAGTTCTGCCAGGTTATGTTTAATATGTAGAGCCATAAACACAACCACCACATGATAGTAAAAACTAACAGCACCTACTATGCCTCTAATCCTTCTATTTTTCATATTCGATCACGGCAAATACGCTCGTCACAGATGTGCATGGTCAAAGCTCTGAAATGTGGATTCATTAGCCGTCTCCTCTACAATAAACAGGATTGAGCATGGACAGCTGAGAGCTTTGCAACTAGTGGTTGCATTCCTGGGCTAGTGATCAACAGCCCTTCACCTGAGGAAGAATGGACCAGGATGTACCAGTCTGGCACAACGAAGTTGCAAAACATATCTGCCTTTAAAATTACCTGTCAATCTAAAAGCAAGATTTCAAATATTCTAGAAAAGTACAACACTAAGCACTGCGTTTTGGAATGAATGGAAGGTTTCACCAAGACTATAGGAAAATGAAGGGCATAGAGAAAAAAAGTTTAATAGCTAAATTCAAAATCACTCGAACAATGTAGTTTTACTTAATCCTCCCATCTTTTAATTCCCCTCTCTTTACTTCCCTCTCATGACCTTTTACATTTTTTTAACTACTTTGTATCTTCATCTTGCGTATGTGCCTATATCAGTTGAACATTGATTTAACTGTAAATTTAATGTAGTGCTGCCTACTGGATTTGTGGGTTAAAAGTTAGTTTTAGGGAATTGTGTTCCAGATCTCCGAACTATGGGGGCGATTATGATAGCGGACGGATGTCAGTCCGTCCGCCATCGTATCGGGAAGTGGGACCGCCCGTCTACAAGGCGGCGGTCCCACAAGGCTGATTACAATGTGACCACCACCACGGCAGCCACCACTGGCAGCAGCACCTGCCGCAATGTAAAAACGGCACATTTCACATTTCCCTGTACTACGTGGCAGGCACCATGTGGTGGAGGGAAATGTAACCTCAAACCAAAGTGCCAGGGGGAAAGGGGCCCCCAAAGTCCATCCCCGCCATGGTGAACTGCTATGGAAAGGCTGGCAGGGATGGACCATCGCAATCCCTATGGCGGTGCCTGGTAGGCACCGCCGCCATTTCAGGGTTAGGGAGGCCCTCCGTCGCACCGGCGGGCTCAAGGAGCCCGTCGGATGCACTGCCACAGTACCGCCTGCCATAATATTATGGTGGGCGGAAAATGGCCTTACGATGGCGGTGAACCCGCCACCGACAGCTGTAATCAGCCCCTATATCCCTGTAACTGATATTTTCTTTATGTGTTGTACCTGAGTCATAACATATTGTGGAAAGTTGCAAACTAATAATGCATTTCAGGAACATTAGGTTGTGCTCTTGAATGCTTGCAGACTCCTAAGAGACAGTGGGGCTAACTTAGAGGCGGTGCCTAATTTGAGCTGGTGGTTTCTGGTGCTCAGCACCGGCACTTAAATGACAGCACTGGCACTGATGACAGTTTGTCACATCCCCTTTGGTATCTCATAATATTATGGTGGGCGGAAAATGGCCTTACGATGGCGGTGAACCCGCCACCGACAGCTGTAATCAGCCCCTATGTCCCTGTAACTGATATTTTCTTTATGTGTTGTACCTGAGTCATAACATATTGTGGAAAGTTGCAAACTAATAATGCATTTCAGGAACATTAGGTTGTGCTCTTGAATGCTTGCAGACTCCTAAGAGACAGTGGGGCTAACTTAGAGGCGGTGCCTAATTTGAGCTGGTGGTTTCTGGTGCTCAGCACCGGCACTTAAATGACAGCACTGGCACTGATGACAGTTTGTCACATGGTGGTGCTGTCTGCCTAATTAGGGTTTGAGCACAGCAACAACTGTTTATTAACTGAATATACATTAACAGGGTCTCCAGAAAAATGCAAGAAGAAAAAGAATGACAGATGATGGTCTTCCATCTCATCTGGCTTCTCTTGCCTTTCTTGGATCTATGGAGATATGACTGAGGAGCATGAATGTGGGGGGTGTTCTGTCACCGCCCAACTGTCATCTTACCGGCCAGTCAGGGATGTATAGAGAACCCTGGAAAAGACCAGCTTTGAGTGGGTAGGAGGAGAAAAGGCAAAATGGCTGGTGGGGAAAAGTGAAAGGTTGCTAGGTTTTACTTTTTTATACTTCAGCACAGGAGGGTTGTGGGTGTTGGTGGCAGAACTCAAGCTATGATATTTTGCCAGGGAGGGAGGGAGGTTAATCAGAGTGTAGTGGGGGTGAGTGGCAGCACAGCAGGCATTTTTGTTTATTAGAAGATTCGGAAAGGTTACCAAAATGTATTGGGGTGAGTGAAAGGACGCCAGGTATAAGTATTTCTTAAGTACCTGTGGCATGTACGGGCCTCTGAGGCTGGTAAGGGTGTGTTGTGCATGCTTACCCATAACTCCTTTACCATGTGCTGCTGATCTGAGCAGCAAATGAGCCTTTGGTGGGGGCACACATACACATTGTAGCTGGGTAACTGAAAAAATAGGATGTTTTCCGCCTTTGGGGGCACATTTTTGTTTATCTGAGTTCACACAGAATCCCTGGTTAAAAACCATCCCCATTATTCACAATTACCCATTGATAATGTTGTATATTCTGGCATTTCGGAAGCTCACGTGTAGTCTGTGACGTCTCTTTCCTGTAGCCTGCCTATTGGTTTCTCTTCAAATTATGAGCTGCATTTATATGTGAGTGTTGTCTCATCAATTTTAGTAAGCTAAAGCAAAAGACTGAGAAAATAGCATCCCTAAGGCCCACTCATGATGGCTCTGGGAAGGGATGTCAAGGACAATTTGAAATAATGGGAACATTGCTTAGGTTTTCAGAGAAACAGAGAGGGGGTGTTTAAAGTATGATAGATATACATTTCTGAAAGATAATCTGAGACTATCTGACAACAGAGAGTTTGATCACTGCTCCTGAGGAATACTGATCAAACAGCAAGCTTTGTCTACCTTTGTTTTTCTAATGTGAACAGCAGGGATGATTAATCAATGTTCTTTTCCAGACAACCTTACTTAGAAAGGGTTGATGTTTCACAACTGAAGAAAATCAAGTTCATCGATGGTTCAAAGTAAACCAGCTATTACCATAAGCAACAACGGAAAATGGCATTTTAATGAAAGTCAATGAGAATGACATACATCCTGATCCCTGATCACTTGTAAATTTGCAGAGGGATCTAGGAACTAAGGGCCTGGAGTATTAAAAACCTTTGAGGTGTCCGCTGGAGTTAAAAGCCTCCTGGGTGCTTGTGTGACACACTTAGGCATTAGGCCATGGAGAGAAAAAAGTCAAAACTCCCTATTCACAGAACCCAGGTAAACTATAGTACTGTAGTCAATTTCTTGTACACATATTTTTAATATTTAACAAATCCCATAGTAAGCTATATGATCTGTCCACGTCAGGTCAATCCCATGTTAACAGGAGCTGGATTGGAAGAAAAGAACACTCCATTTTAAAGGCCAAATAGTTCTCCAACCACCATAATGTAAAAGAAAACAGGCAATGGTGACGCTAATCGATTTCACCTAGGACTAAAGGGCTGGTGTTTTAAGTTGAGATTGATGATGGATTTGGTGCTTCAAGTGTGTCACCTTGCATCACATCAAAAAGGGCAGAACATCTATTTTATTTTATATTGGGAATATAAATGCAAAGTGTTAGAGGAATGATTTGATGACACATGTGCCCTTGAACTGATTTCTCTGGATGCTATTTAAAAAATTTAGATTTTATGCACAAACCATGTCTTGAAATAGCTATGGGGAGGCATGAACTGAAAATAAAATGTAAAGCTTGCAATACTGTGAATCTATGGGATGGTGTTTACCCACTGACTGTGCAGTAGTAGCCAGTCACATTAGCCACAAATGTCAAGCAGGACAAGCAGTATGAATGTGCTACACCTTTTGCCAATCCTGGCTCTTAGCTAATACCACTGCCTGCTGGAGTCATCAAAGCCATAGTCAGTATCTCAGATTACAGAAAAATTGTACAATGAAATTAGACCATTTTTTGGAATCAGGCCAACTGGTTACGAGACTATCTCATCAAGGTTATTCCATCAGATGTCTTAAACAGTCTAGAAAAGGAGCTTGGATTGTTCAAGAAGAAGGTTTACTCGTCCCCCAACAAAGATGCAACTTTGACCAATGACTCATTTTTGCAAGTACATGGGAGAGGATGTGGCATAATGGCCAGAGCTGCTGACTTTGGAAATGGGCAGCCAGGTTCGAGTCTCAGCGTCACCTCAACATTTTGTGATTCTGGGCAAATCACTTAATCTCCCAGTGCCTGTAAAAATGAATGTGTCCTTGTGCAATGTAACTGGTACTCATGTAAAGTGCTCTAAAAAACTTCATGTAAAGTGCTCTAAAAAAAGAGTTTGTGCTATAAAAAAACAGCAAAAATTAAAAAAAATCTAACCAGTACCAAAGTCAGACAAATCACCATAAAAACTGGCTATACCGTTGAAAACCTATGTTGACAGATCATCGACCTGATTACCCAACACCCTTGAGATGGAAGCTTTACAAATCTCCTTGCACTTAAAGACAGCAAATGGATTGAGCAGGTAAAATCAACTGAATTTGGTCACAATGCGGCTAATGAGCAGAGGCAGATGGTATCCATATGGAACACCTAATGCTGTGTATGCACCTGCAATTTATGTGACACTTGTCATGTTGTAACATATTTATCAGTGCCAGGATGCTTGATATGTGGGCATGCAGATGCCTTACCCCCATTCATAATGCTAGGCAATAATAGTGAAATTACTGTTTTAATCACAGCCTATTTTTGATTCCTCATTTAGCTTGGGTCTGATACATACCTGCTCTTAGTTTTTAGTTTTTGATTTCCCCCATAAGTTATAATAGTAAATTAAATCTGTACTCACCGATGTCTATAGTCCGCTGTGGTAACATGACCAAAGTATTTACAAAGTTATCAGTTTGTACAAAGCTTTAACCATGTTTATGGTTTAAACACTTCTACTGAAAGTCTCCTTTTTTTGTAAATCATTTTGGGCCTGATTCACAGAACTAACTTACGTCAAAAACGTAAAGTTAGTACTTTTTGGTATTCACAGAATACACTTACTCATTTTGGTATTCACAGAAGTTAGTAGTCCTAACTTTAGGACTCCTAAATGCCTACTGTGAATACCGAAAGTCTTAAAGTTAGGATTTTTCTCAGTTTAGGAGTAGTAAAGTTAGGACTCCTAACAATGCCATACACACCCATAGGGGCCTGATGCCTACCACTACCACCACCCCTACTCATGGGGGCCTGGATGCCTACCACTACCACCACCCCTACTCATGGGGGCCTGGATGCCTACCACTACCACCACCCCTACTCATGGGGGCCTGGATGCCTGTCACTACTACCATCCCCACTCATAGGGGGATGGATGCCTACCACTACCACCACCCCTACTCAGGGGGGCCTGGATGCCTGTCACTACTACCATCCCCACCCATAGGGGGATGGATGCCTACCACTACCACCACCCCTACTCATGGGGGCCTGGATGCCTGTCACCACTACCATCCCCACTCATAGGGGGATGGATGCCTACCACTAACACCACCCCTACTCATGGGGGCCTGGATGCCTGTCACTACTACTATCCCCACTCATAGGGGGATGGATGCCTACCACCAACACCCCCCTACCCATGGGGGGCTGGATGCCTACCACTACCACCACCCCTACTCAGGGGGGGCTGGATGCCTGTCCACTACCACCACCCCTACTCAGGGGGGGCTGGATGCCTGTCCACTACCACCACCCCTACTCATGGGGGCCTGGATGCCTGTCACCACTACCATCCCTACTCATGTGGGCCTGGATGCCTGTCACTACTACTATCCCCACCCATAGGGGGATGGATGCCTACCACTACCACCACCCCTACTCATGGGGGCCTGGATGCCTGTCACTACTACCATCCCCACTCATAGGGGGATGGATGCCTACCACTAACACCACCCCTACTCAGGGGGCCTGGATGCCTACCACTACCACCACCCCTACTCAGGGGGCCTGGATGCCTGTCACTACTACCATCACCACCCATAGGGGGATGGATGCCTACCACTACCACCACCCCTACTCAGGGGGGCCTGGATGCCTACCACTACCACCACCCCTACTCAGGGGGGCCTGGATGCCTGTCACTACTACCATCCCTACTCATAGGGGGATGGATGCCTACCACTAACACCATCCCCACTCATAGGGTGCTGGATGCCTACCACTACCACCACCCCTACTCAGGGGGGCCTGGATGCCTGTCACTGCTACCATCCCCACCCATAGGGGGATGGATGCCTACCACTACCACCACCCCTACTCAGGGGGGCCTGGATGCCTGTCACTACTACCATCCCCACTCATAGGGGGATGGATGCCTACCACTAACACCACCCCTACTCATGGGGGCCTGGATGCCTGTCACTACTACCATCCCCACTCATAGGGGGATGGATGCCTACCACCAACACCCCCCTACCCATGGGGGCTGGATGCCTACCACTACCACCACCCCTACTCAGGGGGGGCTGGATGCCTGTCCACTACCACCACCCCTACTCATGGGGGCCTGGATGCCTGTCACCACTACCACCCCTACTCAGGGGGGCCTGGATGCCTACCACTACCACCACCCCTACTCAGGGGGCCTGGATGCCTGTCACTACTACCATCCCCACTCATAGGGGGATGGATGCCTACCACTAACACCATCCCCACTCATAGGGTGCTGGATGCCTACCACTACCACCACCCCTACTCAGGGGTGCCTGGATGCCTGTCACTACTACCATCCCCACTCATAGGGGGATGGATGCCTACCACTAACACCACCCCTACTCATGGGGGCCTGGATGCCTGTCACTACTACCATCCCCACTCATAGGGGGATGGATGCCTACCACCAACACCCCCTACCCATGGGGGCTGGATGCCTACCACTACCACCACCCCTACTCAGGGGGGGCTGGATGCCTGTCCACTACCATCCCCACTCATAGGGGGATGGATGCCTACCACCAACACCCCCCTACCCATGGGGGGCTGGATGCCTACCACTACCACCACCCCTACTCAGGGGGGGCTGGATGCCTGTCCACTACCACCACCCCTACTCATGGGGGCCTGGATGCCTGTCACCACTACCATCCCCACTCATGTGGGCCTGGATGCCTGTCACTACTACCATCCCCACTCATAGGGGCCTGATGGCTACCACTACCACCACCCCTACTCATGGGGGCCTGGATGCCTGTCACTACTACCATCCCCACTCATAGGGGGATGGATGCCTACCATCAACACCCCCCTACCCATGGGGGGCTGGATGCCTACCACTACCACCACCCCTACTCATGGGGGCCTGGATGCCTGTCACTACTACCATCCCCACTCATAGGGGGATGGATGCCTACCACTACCACCACCCCTACTCATGGGGGCCTGGATGCCTGTCACTACTACCATCCCCACTCATAGGGGGATGGATGCCTACTACTACCACCACCCCTACTCATGGGGGCCTGGATGCCTGTCACTACTACCATCCCCACTCATAGGGGGATGGATGCCTACCACCAACACCCCCCTACCCATGGGGGGCTGGATGCCTACCACTACCAACACCCCTACTCAGGGGGCCTGGATGCCTACCACTACCACCACCCCTACTCAGGGGGCCTGGATGCCTGTCACTACTACCATCCCCACCCATAGGGGGATGGATGCCTACCACTAACACCATCCCCACTCATAGGGTGCTGGATGCCTACCACTACCACCACCCCTACTCAGGGGGCCTGGATGCCTGTCACTGCTACCATCCCCACCCATAGGGGGATGGATGCCTACCACTACCACCACCCCTACTCAGGGGGCCTGGATGCCTGTCACTACTACCATCCCCACTCATAGGGGGATGGATGCCTACCACTAACACCACCCCTACTCATGGGGGCCTGGATGCCTGTCACTACTACCATCCCCACTCATAGGGGGATGGATGCCTACCACCAACACCCCCATACCCATGGGGGGCTGGATGCCTACCACTACCACCACCCCTACTCAGGGGGGGCTGGATGCCTGTCCACTACCACCACCCCTACTCATGGGGGCCTGGATGCCTGTCACCACTACCACCCCTACTCAGGGGGGCCTGGATGCCTACCACTACCACCACCCCTACTCAGGGGGGCCTGGATGCCTGTCACTACTACCATCCCCACTCATAGGGGGATGGATGCCTACCACTAACACCATCCCCACTCATAGGGTGCTGGATGCCTACCACTACCACCACCCCTACTCAGGGGTGCCTGGATGCCTGTCACTACTACCATCCCCACTCATAGGGGGATGGATGCCTACCACTAACACCATCCCAACTCATAGGGTGCTGGATGCCTACCACTACCACCACCCCTACTCAGGGGGCCTGGATGCCTGTCACTACTACCATCCCCACCCATAGGGGGATGGATGCCTACCACTACCACCACCCCTACTCAGGGGGGCCTGGATGCCTGTCACCTCTACCATCCCCACTCATAGGGGGATGGATGCCTACCACTAACACCACCCCTACTCATGGGGGCCTGGATGCCTGTCACTACTACCATCCCCACTCATAGGGGGATGGATGCCTACCACCAACACCCCCCTACCCATGGGGGGCTGGATGCCTACCACTACCACCACCCCTACTCAGGGGGGGCTGGATGCCTGTCCACTACCACCACCCCTACTCATGGGGGCCTGGATGCCTGTCACCACTACCATCCCCACTCATGTGGGCCTGGATGCCTGTCACTACTACCATCCCCACTCATAGGGGCCTGATGGCTACCACTACCACCACCCCTACTCATGGGGGCCTGGATGCCTGTTACTACTACCATCCCCACTCATAGGGGGATGGATGCCTACCACCAACACCCCCCTACCCATGGGGGGCTGGATGCCTACCACTACCACCACCCCTACTCATGGGGGCCTGGATGCCTGTCACTACTACCATCCCCACTCATAGGGGGATGGATGCCTACCACTACCACCACCCCTACTCATGGGGGCCTGGATGCCTGTCACTACTACCATCCCCACTCATAGGGGGATGGATGCCTACTACTACCACCACCCCTACTCATGGGGGCCTGGATGCCTGTCACTACTACCATCCCCACTATTAGGGGGATGGATGCCTACCACCAACACCCCCCTACCCATGGGGGGCTGGATGCCTACCACTACCAACACCCCTACTCAGGGGGGGCTGGATGCCTGTCCACTACCACCACCCCTACTCATGGGGGCCTCGATGCCTGTCACCACTACCATCCCTACTCATGTGGGCCTGGATGCCTGTCACTACTACCATCCCTACTCATAGGGGCCTGAAGGCTACCACTACCACCACCCCTACTCATGGGGGCCTGGATGCCTGTCACCACTACCATCCCTACTCATGTGGGCCTGGATGCCTGTCACTACTACCATCCCCACTCATAGGGGCCTGATGGCTACCACTACCACCACCCCTACTCAGGGGGGCCTGGATGCCTGTCACTGCTACCATCCCCACCCATAGGGGGATGGATGCCTACCACTACCACCACCCCTACTCAGGGGGCCTGGATGCCTGTCACTACTACCATCCCCACTCATAGGGGATGGATGCCTACCACTAACACCACCCCTACTCATGGGGGCCTGGATGCCTGTCACTACTACCATCCCCACTCATCGGGGGATGGATGCCTACCCCCAACCCCCCCATACCCATGGGGGGCTGGATGCCTACCACTACCACCACCCCTACTCAGGGGGCTGGATGCCTGTCCACTACCACCACCCCTACTCATGGGGGCCTGGATGCCTGTCACCACTACCACCCCTACTCAGGGGGCCTGGATGCCTACCACTACCACCACCCCTACTCAGGGGGCCTGGATGCCTGTCACTACTACCATCCCCACTCATAGGGGGATGGATGCCTACCACTAACACCATCCCCACTCATAGGGTGCTGGATGCCTACCACTACCACCACCCCTACTCAGGGGTGCCTGGATGCCTGTCACTACTACCATCCCCACTCATAGGGGGATGGATGCCTACCACTAACACCATCCCAACTCATAGGGTGCTGGATGCCTACCACTACCACCACCCCTACTCAGGGGGCCTGGATGCCTGTCACTACTACCATCCCCACCCATAGGGGGATGGATGCCTACCACTACCACCACCCCTACTCAGGGGGCCTGGATGCCTGTCACTACTACCATCCCCACTCATAGGGGGATGGATGCCTACCACTAACACCACCCCTACTCATGGGGGCCTGGATGCCTGTCACTACTACCATCCCCACTCATAGGGGGATGGATGCCTACCACCAACACCCCCCTACCCATGGGGGGCTGGATGCCTACCACTACCACCACCCCTACTCAGGGGGGGCTGGATGCCTGTCCACTACCACCACCCCTGCTCATGGGGGCCTGGATGCCTGTCACCACTACCATCCCCACTCATGTGGGCCTGGATGCCTGTCACTACTACCATCCCCACTCATAGGGGCCTGATGGCTACCACTACCACCACCCCTACTCATGGGGGCCTGGATGCCTGTCACTACTACCATCCCCACTCATAGGGGGATGGATGCCTACCACCAACACCCCCCTACCCATGGGGGGCTGGATGCCTACCACTACCACCACCCCTACTCATGGGGGCCTGGATGCCTGTCACTACTACCATCCCCACTCATAGGGGGATGGATGCCTACCACTAACACCATCCCTACTCAGGGGGGGCTAGATGCCTGTCCACTACCACCACCCCTACTCATGGGGGCCTGGATGCCTGTCACCACTACCATCCCCACTCATGTGGGCCTGGATGCCTGTCACTACTACCATCCCCACTCATAGGGGCCTGATGGCTACCACTACCACCACCCCTACTCAGGGGGGCCTGGATGCCTGTCACTGCTACCATCCCCACCCATAGGGGGATGGATGCTTACCACTACCACCACCCCTACTCAGGGGGGCCTGGATGCCTGTCACTACTACCATCCCCACTCATAGGGGGATGGATGCCTACCACTAACACCACCCCTACTCATGGGGGCCTGGATGCCTGTCACTACTACCATCCCCACTCATAGGGGGATGGATGCCTACCACCAACACCCCCATACCCATGGGGGCTGGATGCCTACCACTACCACCACCCCTACTCAGGGGGCTGGATGCCTGTCCACTACCACCACCCCTACTCATGGGGGCCTGGATGCCTGTCACCACTACCACCCCTACTCAGGGGGGCCTGGATGCCTACCACTACCACCACCCCTACTCAGGGGGGCCTGGATGCCTGTCACTACTACCATCCGCACTCATAGGGGGATGGATGCCTACCACTAACACCATCCCCACTCATAGGGTGCTGGATGCCTACCACTACCACCACCCCTACTCAGTGGTGCCTGGATGCCTGTCACTACTACCATCCCCACTCATAGGGGATGGATGCCTACCACTAACACCATCCCAACTCATAGGGTGCTGGATGCCTACCACTACCACCACCCCTACTCAGGGGGCCTGGATGCCTGTCACTACTACCATCCCCACCCATAGGGGGATGGATGCCTACCACTACCACCACCCCTACTCAGGGGGCCTGGATGCCTGTCACTACTACCATCCCCACTCATAGGGGGATGGATGCCTACCACTAACACCACCCCTACTCATGGGGGCCTGGATGCCTGTCACTACTACCATCCCCACTCATAGGGGGATGGATGCCTACCACCAACACCCCCTACCCATGGGGGGCTGGATGCCTACCACTACCACCACCCCTACTCAGGGGGGCTGGATGCCTGTCCACTACCACCACCCCTACTCATGGGGGCCTGGATGCCTGTCACCACTACCATCCCCACTCATGTGGGCCTGGATGCCTGTCACTACTACCATCCCCACTCATAGGGGCCTGATGGCTACCACTACCACCACCCCTACTCATGGGGGCCTGGATGCCTGTCACTACTACCATCCCCACTCATAGGGGGATGGATGCCTACCACCAACACCCCCCTACCCATGGGGGGCTGGATGCCTACCACTACCACCACCCCTACTCATGGGGGCCTGGATGCCTGTCACTACTACCATCCCCACTCATAGGGGGATGGATGCCTACCACTACCACCACCCCTACTCATGGGGGCCTGGATGCCTGTCACTACTACCATCCCCACTCATAGGGGGATGGATGCCTACTACTACCACCACCCCTACTCATGGGGGCCTGGATGCCTGTCACTACTACCATCCCCACTCATAGGGGGATGGATGCCTACCACCAACACCCCCCTACCCATGGGGGGCTGGATGCCTACCACTACCAACACCCCTACTCAGGGGGGGCTGGATGCCTGTCCACTACCACCACCCCTACTCATGGGGGCCTCGATGCCTGTCACCACTACCATCCCTACTCATGTGGGCCTGGATGCCTGTCACTACTACCATCCCCACTCATAGGGGCCTGATGGCTACCACTACCACCACCCCTACTCATGGGGGCCTGGATGCCTGTCACCACTACCATCCCTACTCATGTGGGCCTGGATGCCTGTCACTACTACCATCCCCACTCATAGGGGCCTGATGGCTACCACTACCACCACCCCTACTCATGGGGGCCTGGATGCCTGTCACTACTACCTTCCCCACTCATAGGGGGATGGATGCCTACCACTAACACCACCCCTACTCATGGGGGCCTGGATGCCTGTCACTAATACCATTCCCACTCATAGGGGGCTGGATGCCTACCACTACCACCACCCCTACTCAGGGGTGCTGGATGCCCACCACCCCTACTCATAGGACGGGTAATGCATGACACAACCAGCATACTCCAACATAAGGAATGTCAGAAGAACACATACCCCCAACACCATTGACAAGCGTGTGTAGTCTGTGTCAAATGCCCACAACACTGAACATGACATTGAACAGACAATGTGACCCCCTATCACATGTGTCACACATGAATGTGTGTGGCCTCCACAATGCAAGCAGACCATGGCCACTGTGGCAATGGGATCTAACCCCCCATCATCACAGTGACATTTTGAACATTGTGGCAATGGGGTCTAACCCCCCATCATCACAGTGACCAAAAGGTAAGTGTGGGCTCCATAGCTGAAGCACATTTTGAACATTGTGGCAATGGGGTCTAAACCCCCATCATCACAGTGACCAAAAGGTAAGTGTGGGCTCCATAGCTGAAGCACATTTTGAACATTTTGGCAATGGGGTCTAAACCCCCATCATCACAGTGACCAAAAGGTAAGTGTTGTCATGGAAAAAGCTCAACTGCCAAACAGCATGGATCAATCCTGGGCACAGAACAACAAACACATCATTGGCATAGTAGTGCATGTGTCCCATAGCAACATAGATAGTGTGAGGCAAACAGTGCAGTGCAAATAAGACATACCTTTGGCCATGTGCAGACATACATCACCCATGGGGGCTGACATCGTCAACATTCAACAATAATACAATGCCAGAAGTGACCATCATAATGCAGAGCCACATATCTGCACCAATGGACCCACAAATGTAGATATCCCGTGGAGACTGTAGATGTGAGGTGAACAAATACCATAGCATGGCTGCAATGGGACATACAAACCATGATCATTGTGCTGACTGATGAGCTAGGAGTACGAGGGACAGCAGGGGAAACACACCAAACAACATACAGCCAATGGCACACCAAAGATATGCCAATGCAGTGGTGCAGATGCACAAACACAAACAGGCAGCCTCACACTGCATATCAAACACAACAGGTGATGGGGGTGTGTGCCAGTGTCCCCAGGCAACCACACAACACATGAGGAGGCCTGAATTCCAATTACACAGATGTGTATACAGTGCCACACAAAAGTAACTCATGGATCGGATTCCCCTATGTGGGCAATCAGGCATTGTTAGATGAGAGGGAGGCCAAATTACACATGTCACACAAGCTTGTAGGAACAGCAACTAACACAGCAAGAGACAGACCCACCACAGCACTACCCCCAGGGACCCCACATTGTGGTGACACTAGCCTGCATGATAATCCCACTGTGATGACAAAGGTAGATGTCGTTCACACTGTGAACCACAGCCATGTGTCCTGAGCAACTAACTACCATCACACCTACACAAGCACAAATCAATCAGCACGGCCTGTGAGCCAAGGCCAATATGGAGGTAGGGGTCTAGCCGTGCAACAACTCACATTTGCACACACTCAACACCACACACCTTGATCTCCACCAATGTGCAGCAGTGAAGCTCACATGGACTGGTGACATTGCACATGCACCCATGACAATACCAGGGGTGGTGGTGGGAACTAAGGTGCGAAACCCATCACACATGGCCAGTCAACAAGACTTGTGAATGTCTGACACACTGCACAGTACGCCGTACATGGGCATGACGTCTAATCCACACCAAGCAATGGGATCCCGGCCACAGTCACACACCAATGAAGAAGCCAAGGTCACCCACAAAGAACACACATAGACAACTTCCAACATAGCAGCTATGACCCTGAGGAGTGGCAGCAGTCACACACACAACGTGTCACAATCACTGAAAGCTAACACAAACTGCAAATTACATCACTTATGTAACCAACAAGTGCCAAGGGGAATCCTGACTGTGTCACATCTGCTTTTGCCCACAAACTCAGCCCTGACAGCAAACACACCTATGGATGACACCCGGGTGACCAGTAATGTGCTATGCACCCACATCCCAGAGAACCCAGGGCGAAGATAATGGGGGAACATAGGTCAACTCAGCAAGCATCACTAACAGGAACATCACTAGGGATCCCAGCCCGCGTAGCAAAATGGAAGTGAACACACACAGACATGCTCACACAACACACACCTTGGGCTCAGGCAATGTCACGGAATTACACACTGCCATGAGGGGACTCCACTCCTGTGTAAGGAAAGCTGTGCCATACGTTGTCTCTGCAGGGCTATATCATGTCAGCAGAACACTTGGTCACTCAGTCAACAATTAGCACAAAATGAAGGCTCTCGTCACATCAGCATGGTCATGGGAGTGCCACCTAAATCATCTGCACAGATCCAACACACATGTATAGCAAATTGCACTGATAACACAGATGAGTCCTTCCCCATTGATGCCCAAACCTGCATGTCCAGTGGAGATGGTCACACGGTCAGGGAAATAGACAAATTGAACAATGGCAAGCACAACTGATGTGTAGGGGTGTAAGCCACAGATGTGAAATTGCAAATAAAACTAGGAAATCCCATTGCCAAATATCGTAATCATGACACCCTCATATTGCTGCAAAGGATGACATTGGTTACACCCCAGGATAGGACACATTCCCCCTGGACCACATGGGGTCCTGCACAGTAACACTTCATGTTCCTGAAATTAAATAGACCATCACTGCTGCAAGGGCATGGTTAGCATCATCAACATCATGTACACCGGAAGCAAAACCACTAGAGAACAGAAAGGAGCTTTATTCAGCATATATCAGATCAAAAAAGGAAGTCCTGAGAAAACACAAAGGCCAATGGCCAGTCCATTAACAAGTCCGAACAGGGGGATAGTGGCAGATGTCACCCTTTGCCTGCCTGCACTGCTAAGGACCAGGGACATCCCCTTGGAGGGGCATACGTGGGGGCAGGCCAGGCACCGCAGGGACAGGATCAGGGCACACCAGAAGGAGGCAGGGAAGGGCTGGTGGGTGCAGGAGAGTCACTGGCAACTGCAGTGGAGGTGTCTGACATGGGGGGTGCCGGCACCACTGGGGGGGCATGAGTCAGATGGCGTGGGTGCCGGCACGACTGCAGTGGGCTGGGCAGATGGAGTGGACAGGTTCCCCACTGCAGTGCCCAAGTCAGACGGGGTGGTAGTGGACTCCACTGCAGTGCCTATCACCAGGGGAGTAGAATGGGGTTCAGGTAAGGTGGGCAGGACAGAGGGGGATGACACGGTCTCCACACCAGGGGCACAAACATGTGCAGCGGGGGTGTGGGGCTGGAAGAGCAAGTGGTAGGGGGAGAAGGCCGGATCATTTTGGGGATGGTGTATCTGTGGGTGGGGGAACCTGGGGCAGGGTGTGGTGGGGGAACCTGTGTTGTGGGGGCCTGAGGGACGGAGGAAGGAGACTTTGTGGTCGAGCTGCAGGGCGGTGGCGGGGTCTTGCTCTTCCGGGTCCGGGGGGACTTGCGGATGGGGGCCTCAGTCCGTCTGTGCCTGGGGGAGGGTGTCCGGGGGCGAGGGGCACTCCCCTCTGTATGGGTGGACTTCCTCTTCCCCCTGTATGCTGTATCAGCTGGATCGGAGGGGAAGAGGCCGAGGTCACAGAGGAAGAGCTGCTTCTTAGGCGGGGTTGCAGGTGAGGCAAGGGAAGGGGTCTTGGAGGGAGAGGAAGTGGAGGACTGCAGAGTGACTGTGGATGCCTGTGTGTGTGTCTGTACCCCATCCCCTGTGGGTGTGGTATCAGTCCCCTGAGGATGCTTGCGTGCACGTTTTGCCTTTGTTATGGGTGTTTCTGTGCTGCTCGTTTCTGTGTGTCTGGGTGATTGTGCAGGTGTGCATGTGCTTGGGACAGGTAGGGTGCCAGGAAGTGTGGATGGGGCAGAGGTAGGAGGGGTGAGGGACTGTTGGAGGAGGGACACTGCTGCCGTCAGGGAGGAGTCCATGGACCTATTGCTCCTCTGTAGGGCAGACATGCCCGATGAGATGCCCTCCATGAACGACACCAGCTGTGTCAACAGAGTGGTGTGGGCATGGAGGACACTCAGCATTGCTGTCTGCCCTACATGGAGCTGGCGAAGTAAGTACACGGACTCCTCACTCAGGGCAGCAGGGGACACAGGGGCAGGGGTGCGGTACCTGGCAAGAAGGAGACACGCTCCCGAACACGGGAGCCTCCACGGACCTCTGGAATGGGAGCCGATGGGAGGGCGGTGGTGGTGGTGGTGGCGAGGCCAGCCATACTAGCTGGGGTGTGGTGGCTGCTGACACCCGCCTCCACAAGGGAGTCATCCTCCGAGCTGCTGTGGTCCTCAGCTGAGGTGGATGGTGCTGAGGACTCCTCGGTGTGGCTCCCCTCGCCCTCCGTGCCACTGGGTCCCTCCGACCACTCATCGGCTGCTGACCCAGTCTGGCTCTGCAGCTCCTCCTGGTCCGTGGAGCTGTCCCCTCCTGTGGCCGTGGATGTATCTGCAAACAATTAGGGAAACAGACAAACATCAGTCACCTGCACTGACCGCACACACCACAGTAAGTACAGCACATTACAGAGCAAGCCCTGGCATCCTTAGTTGAACATTGCCAGATGTGCTCACACGGATTAGGAGAAGCCAATTGTCAGTCTGATGCTCAACCATGGCACTCACATCCCTCCTGGCCTTGCACCCATCTGTCTGGTGCCTGTCGGATGGTAATACCCCAGTGTGGACACATGCACCACCTACACAGTTGTTGGACATTGCAGAGAACACGGTGAAGTATGTGAACATGCACACATCACATCCGTTGCCACTGAGTCAGTACAGGTGTCCGGATGAAGGGATGGCCAGAGACTAATTTGAAATGCATGTGATGCATACCAGCACCAGACACCATGATGCACCCTTGTCCTGATAGTCAATGCCACAATGGGGTGCATGTAGCACATGTCATTCCCCTGCAGGATCACTCTTAGGAAGTTACATGCCATGGCACAGGCATGCCTGCTAAGTCATACATCACTGTCTCCAGTCACATGGGCAGGGCAGCCAGCCAACAACAGTCTGCACTGTGTCACAATACTAGGTCATGGGGAATGCAAGTACTGTAGCTGAAAAGTGCACATGTCCATCCCCCACAAAACACATCATCTGAACTCTTATTTGTCCACGTCATACCAATTGGACATATGGGAGACATGAGTCTGCTGTGAATGAAAAACAGCTGCCTGAACTTCACAGTCGCATACACCAGTCTGCACAGTCAAGTGATCAAACACCTATATGTCACACAAGTATCGTCTCTCATGGTCACATCTCAGATGGCATGCTGAGCCCAACCGATAAACACCCCAGTAGTCCTGACAACGAGGCCACAGCACAATGACACAGAGGCAGACACCTGAGGGAACATTTCACTGAGCACAACGTGTCCGCTGATACGCGGGAGTGGGAGTACAGAGTGTATTGTATGCCCTGGAGTAGGCATGACTGTCCTGCTCCACGTGAAAAAGGGAGAGCCCTGGACAGTAGGCAGGTGGCTAAGCATGTGTGACACACTTGATATACATACTCCTGAGGCCCAAACATTGTTCCCACCCGCAGCATGGGGGGGTGCCAAATACCCCAGGCACATGTGGTGAGTCAGATCAGCAATTGGACCACACATCAAAGTCACACGCAGATTACATGTCAGAACTCAGGCATTGTGTAAGCAATTGACCCACCCATGAAGCCCACCACAGAGTAACGGGAACAAATGCTGTCCCCCACCTTGAGCTAATCAAAATGCAAGGACACAGTACCCAAGTGACACAATTTCCTGACTGCAAGGGCCACACCTGGGTATCAGATGAGGAGTGGGCATGTTACAATTGAGGGACATGGGTCCTGGACCACAAGACTGATGTACTGTGGAAGTGTAACCAGGCCAGAGGAGGGCACATAGCATGTCAGACAAAGTTCACAGTGCAGTCATGGACTCACCCCCTCCTTGCTGCTGTCTGGCCTTCAGCTGCCCATCCAGGTCAGGGAAGACCACCGGCAGGATCCTGAGCATGTGGGGGGTCAGGGTCCGGTGTCCGCCCCTCCTGCGAGGAGGCAACAGCTTCAGCTGGACCCTTGCGATCCTCCGGGTCCAGCCCCGAAGGTCCTGCCACCTCTTCTGGCAGTTGCGGATCCGGCGCTTGTAGACCCCCACAGATCTTACTGCCCGGACGATGGTCAGCCAGATTTCCTGCTTCTGGTGGGCATCAACCTGTGAGGATGACAAAGTGAAAAGGCCATCACAACACATGCAACATATCCATGCATCACACAGTTGGACATACATGTCTCAATCACAGGGGCATATGATGTACACAGGCAGTGCAACGATGGCTATGTACAGTTTGCCAGCAGTTACCACATGGTATCAATGCCTGGGAAGTCAAACCTTGTTGGAATGCACTGTTACCGCACTGTACCTGTTCAGTGCCTGTAACTACACACTTTGGGGGGTGTGAACTACTCAGTGAGCATGCTGGCCAGTGGTGTGCACACTGTAAGCCTTGCTAGTCAGACAACATGCACAATTAGTAAGGCAGTGGACAACACACTCACCTGCTCCCCTGGTTTCCCATACAGCTTGCTGTACTCTGGAAGGAGGCTGTCCAGCAGGGCCTGGTTCTCCTCAGTGGTGAAGGCTGGGGCTCTCTCCAGAGTACGTGCCATTGCAGTAGCCAGAGGATGCAGAGACAGCAGCAGTGTTGGTGGCAGATGTCGTCCTGGAGCATGTAGTGCAGGCAAGTGAGCTCTCAGGGGAACAGCCAGCATTATATGTGTGCTGCAGAGGCAGATACTGTCCCATGTGTCCAAAGTGATAGGTCCAAGTCGTTTGCATCTTCTGAATCTGGCCAATCCATGGGTTTGCATCACTTATACACGCCCACAGCATCCTTCAAAAGTTAATCCTCATGACACCCATGTATTTGCAACATTGTTGTGCTGGCCAACTGAATTCACTGCATCAGACTCGTTAAAGCTTAGAAAACGCGTCCGTTGCCATGGCAGGCCCTAGCCAATGCGTGCGCACCGATCGGTCCATTGCTGTACAACGCGTACCCGCTCACATCATATGCAATGGCCAATGCGTGCGCACCGATCGGTCCATTGCTGTACAACGCGTACCCGCTCACATCATATGCAATGGCCAATGCGTGCGCACCGATCGGTCCATTGCTGTACAACGCGTATTTCGGTCCACATCATATGCAATGGCCAATGCGTGCGCACCGATCGGACCATTGCTGTACAACGCATCCCTGTACATGTCACTCGCATATGTCACCATGGTTGTCACTGGTGAACGTATGCCAGCCACATTTACTTGCCGGGGACTCAGGGGCCCACCTACAACACCACAGCCTGTCCACACTGTATCCTGAGGCATGTCAGGCTGCATCACCTTTTCTGTGTATAGGGGTCAACACGTGGTTTTTTGGGTGGCACTTGTGGGCAGCCACTCCTAGTCTGTGCACGTGTTCATAGGGACAGAATGCTTTGTGTGTTGTGCACATGACCACTGTGGTGTGCAACGGTTCATTTCAGAGCATGTGGCATGGTCATATTTCCAGGTTGTGTATGTGTATGTCATGTCACACCACCCCTGAGTCCCATGTGGGAAGGTATGTACGTCACAGGGTGACCCATTGCCACAATAGTGATGGCCTTCCACAGTCTGTGTGCATGTTGTGTTTACAATGTCTCTGATTCCATGTGCACAATGGGAGACAGTCTCCACATCCACGTTGTTTGTGCATGGACTTTGATGTTGTGCGTGTGTGTGTGTCACAGACGTCCATGTCTGTCCTGCAGAGGCAACAGGGACCACTACCTGTGGGGGTCATGGTTGTTTTGCTGTGGTGTGTTCATTATACGCCATGTCATGCCAGTGTCCATGTGGCAATACAGGGTCCCTGGGAATCTACCTGTCAATGAGCTGTGATGCCTGGGGCACATCTGTCCTCACATGTCACTGTGGTGTGTGTTTGGAACTTGACAGCAGTACATGGGTACTGTGACACAGCCTAATGATATCCCATAGCACAACCTGGAACCTGTTGTCAACACATGTTGTACAGTGATGTTAGATGTTGGCCATGTAGGTGCCATACATGTCCTTACAGAACGGCACACACATCAGGTACTTGTGTCTCGTAATGATGTATCATGTGATATTGAGTATGGTCTATGCCACATATGTGGGGTGACTGACAATCTTTCTTTCTTCACCTATGCACTGCAGGGCACCAGCTGTCCATAGACCATTCCCTGACCTTGCAACGATGGTTGAACGTGACTGCATCCGACGGTACCGCTTCAACAGGCCGCTGATTGAGGACTTGGCGGTGCGTTTGGCCCCACATCTGGAACCTGGCCGGCCATACCCTACAGCGCTGACCCCCAAGGTGAAGGTGATGGCAGCCCTGCACTTCTTTGCCACCGGTACCTTTCAACACACTGTGGCGTCTGCTGGTGGGATGTCACAGACCATGTTCAGCCATGTGCTACATGATGTTTTGGAGGCAATGTTGAGATACCTGAACCAGTACATCTATTTCCCTAGACGTCAACAACTCACTGACGTCAAGAGTGACTTCTATGCCCTGGGGAGGATGCCGCATGTCATTGGCTCCATTGATGGGACACATGTGGCTTTGGTACCACCACAGGCACATGAGCAGGCATACAGGAACAGGAAACATTACCATTCGGTCAATGTTCTGGTGGTATGTCTTGCATATACGAGCATCTCACACATGTGTGCCCGTTTCCCCGGTTCTGCACACGATGCCTACGTGATGAGGAGTAGTCTCATCTCGAGGATGATGACACAGAAGCAGAACCAGCGTGCCTGGCTTGTCGGTGTGTACTGATTTCGTACCCTTGTGTGTGTTTGGCAATGTTGTATTCCACCCTCTTTTCCAAGCCAGCTAATATGCACTTGTCTGTATGTAGGTGACTCGGGATACCCCAATATGCCGTGGTTGCTGACACCCCTCAGGAACCCTGCGACACCAGCCCAGATGCGCTACAATGAGGCACATGGTCGGACCAGGAGAGTGATCGAGCGGACATTTGGTCTCCTGAAGAGCCGTTTCCGCTGCCTGGACAAGACAGGAGGGGCCCTCCCATATGCCCCGGCAAAGGTGTGCAAGATTGTCATCGTCTGCTGCATGCTACACAACCTGGCAGTGCGGAAGGAGTTGCCTCTCATCCTGGATGACGATGACTAACATCCGCCACCTGTGGAGGATCCTGGCCTGGGCCACGATGCCAGTGATGAAGATGATGATGATGAGGGGGATTTCCGCACACAGCTCATCACCAACTTCTTCAGCTGAATGTGAGTATCCAGAGATGTCATGTCAATGTTGTGAGTTTGCGTGATATGTGTTGGTGGTGCTCTGGTGCTGTTTGAGTGTGGCCATGTGCTACTTGACTGGCAGCGTGCAGCGATGTGTCCTTACAGGTAGTCTGTACTCCCCAACAGTGTTGACATGCTAACTTGGTTGTCTGTAAGTCTCTTGTGACATGTATTGGGCATGAGTATTGCAGTTCTGTCCTGTTCTTCAGTGCTTTTGACTGTGTGTCATGTCTGTCCTCCACAGGGTACTTTCAGAGTTGTTTGGTCAACTATGATCCCCCGACACCATGATTCAACTTCCAGGGTGGAAGCAGTCATTTCCCTACAGGTGATGTGCCACACACCCCCTGGACTTTATTTCTTCTACACCTGGTGACTGTATGGCCACTGCCATGTGGGATTACCTTGCATCTCTGGTGGAAACAACATGTTGCTGATGTGTAATAAACATGTGCTTCACTTTGGGATGTGCGTTGTCTGTGGTCACACATCTGACTAACATTTGCTTACTGCACCTGTGGGCTAGTTAGCACAGACTCTGAATAGGTGTGGTGTCCGTGCATTCCACTGTATTTCCTGGCAACATCATTGTAGGCGATGAGTCAGATGGCCCGGGTGTGTATGTGTTGTGTAGCCCTAGTGGTGTGTCTCCCTCATATGTGTCACGTTTCCATTACTCACATGACGGTGTCGAACTCGCTGTAGCAGTTAGCATGCACAGTGTCATTTTGCATGTCATCATCTCCATGACAGAAACCACGTTGGAATCACAACAGAGGCAAGTATGGTGTATTAGTGAGTTTATTTACATACATGTGTGGGGATAGTGCACAGGATGGTGGGTGCTGTACATTGGGTTCGGAATCCAAAGTTCCCAGATGAGTTGGAAGTCTTGGTAGCAGACATGTCCAGAGTAAAGTCCACAGTCATGTGATACATTGGTCCAACTTAAACTCCCCATGTCATGTGGGAGAGATGGGTTGCATTCGACAGGGTGAACAGTTTGCACACAAAGGAGAATATCCAGAACAGGTGTTGGGTTCCTGGGGGATGTGCGTGGCCATCGGCCTCTCAGTTGTCCTTCCTCGGACGACCCCTCTTCTTTGGGGGGGGACCCTCACGTGCAGGCTGCTGCGGTGCAGGGGACTCTCCGCCAGAGTCATCCTCCCTCCCTGTGGCAGTGTCAGTTGTTGCAGCACCAGATGTTGTGGGCACACAGGGAGGTGTGGCCATGTTGCTGCTCGTCTGGCGGAGGCATGTCAATATGTCCCTATGCACCGCTGTAAGTTCTTGCAATGTGTCCCACTTGGACTCCATGCGAGACATGTGTATCTCAACACGGGACATGTGGGAGTCCAAGCGGGCATGATGGGCAGCCTGCTGCTGTTGTATGTCCTTGAGGATCCCCACTACCTGGCTGACCTCTCCGGCGCTATTCTGGTACGCATCAACAATGCGTACCAGTTGAGGGTCATCATGCAGTCCAGACCCCTCTGCAAACAGCGACCTATGTCTACCACCCCTCCCACCACCCCTGGCGACACGTGCAGGACCTGCGGTGGCACGCAGAGGTGACCCTAGGCCCCCTTGGGGGTTGTTACTGGTGTTGTCCGTTGCTCCACGGTGGGCTGGGTCCCTGTGCTGTTGTCATCGGTGGTCCTTGGTCTGTCCGTGTCGGCGGGGGTGGTCTGTGTGTTGGCAGTTGTTGGAGGGGTGGGTGCAGGGGGTGCAGATGTTGGTCCTGCTGGTGCTGCATGTTGACTCACACCGGAGGGGCCAGGTAGGTCTTCGCCATCCGAGGAGGGCAGAGGCTGTTCCACACCAGTGAGCTCAGTGTCCCACGGAGCCTGGGACAGGGACTCCTCCTCGTCTGCTGCTGTGTCCCCATCATCACCTGTTTTTGGAAGAGACACACAATGTATGTTATGTTTCTACAGGCATCAATGGTTCACACACCTGACAGTTGTGACTGTACCTCTGGATGCGGGCCTGTACATTGCATTGCCCTAAGTTGTCACAGTCAGAGGTTGATATTAGTGTAGCACATTGTCCTGCCAACCTGAAGCATTTCAATGTGAATGTTGAGGTGTGTGCATGGCCAGCATTGGTTGTATTAGGTGGACATCCGGCCCTCCTTCTCCCCCCAACCCAGTTATCCCACCATGAAGCATGCCACCCTTGCAGTGTGTGCAGGTTGACTCTCAGGATGTCAGTCAGTGGTGTCCTGCTGTTGGTTGGTGCCCAGTTCCCAGCAGGGCCTTGTGCTCCCCACAACAGAGCACCTCTGTCAGACATCTTAGGAGTGGCTTTTTACTCCCTGTGAGGTGTGAGCTTGCTGGGCCATGTGTGTGGGGGATGTTGAGCTGTGACTACCACTCCCATCATGCTATTGCCTACACCCCCCTTCCCAGAATGCCCATACTTCCTTCCTTTTGAGTGGACTTCACTGTGTGTGAGTGTGACAGCAATGGCAAGATGGCTGACAGTGTGGTCCTGTTGTTTGTTGGTGCACAGTTCCCAGCAGGGCCTTGTGCTCCCCACAGCAGTACTCAGTGTCAGCCATCTTGTCAGTTGTTTTCCACTCCCTGTGATGTGAGTATGGTTCAGAGTGGTGTTGATGGGCCAATTGTGAGGGTGAGCAATATCTGTGCCTACAACTCCCATCATGCTATTGCCTACACCCCCCTTCCCAGCATGCCCATACTTCCTTCCTTTTGACTCTGCTTCCCTGTGGGGTGGTGTGCCTGTGCTGACAGGATGGCTGACAGTGTGGTCCTGGCGTTTGTTTGGCTACAAGTCCCAAGAGTGTCCCTGTGCTTCACATAGCATAACCCAGGGTGGTGGTTCTTTGTGGGATATTCAATTAGAGTGTGAGGCATTGCATTCTCCCAGGTGGGTTATGTGGAGTTTGTGTTAAGGGGGTGTGTGAGGAGAGCTGCTTGTAACTATGGTCATACCTGTCAGTCCTCCTTCCCACCCAGCCAGATATCCCACCATGGAACGTGCTTCCATTGCAGGGAGTGCAAGTTGGCTTTCAGGATGTCAGTCAGTGGTGTCCTGCTGTTGGTTGTTGCACAGTTCCCAGCAGGGCCTTGTGCTCCCCACAGCAGTACCCAGTGTCAGCCATCTTGTCAGTTGTTTTCCACTCCCTGTGATGTGAGCATGGTTCAGAGTGGTGTTGATGGGCCAATTGTGAGGGTGAGCAATATCTGTGCCTACAACTCCCATCATGCTATTGCCTACACCCCCCTTCCCAGCATGCCCATACTTCCTTCCTTTTGACTCTGCTTCCCTGTGGGGTGGTGTGCCTGTGCTGACAGGATGGCTGACAGTGTGGTCCTGGCGTTTGTTTGGCTACAAGTCCCAAGAGTGTCCCTGTGCTTCACACAGCATAACCCAGGGTGGTGGTTCTTTGTGGGATATTCAATTAGATTGTGAGGCATTGCATTCTCCCAGGTGGGTTATGTGGAGTCTGTGTTAAGGGGGTGTGTGAGGAGAGCTGCTTGTAACTATGGTCATAGCTGTCAGTCCTCCTTCCCACCCAGCCAGATATCCCACCATGGAACGTGCTTCCATTGCAGGGAGTGCAAGTTGGCTTTCAGGATGTCAGTCAGTGGTGTCCTGCTGTTGGTTGTTGCACAGTTCCCAGCAGGGCCTTGTGCTCCCCACAGCAGTACCCAGTGTCAGCCATCTTGTCAGTTGTTTTCCACTCCCTGTGATGTGAGCATGGTTCAGAGTGGTGTTGATGGGCCAATTGTGAGGGTGAGCAATATCTGTGCCTACAACTCCCATCATGCTATTGCCTACACCCCCCTTCCCAGCATGCCCATAGTTCCTTCCTTTTGACTCTGCTTCCCTGTGGGGTGGTGTGCCTGTGCTGACAGGATGGCTGACAGTGTGGTCCTGGCGTTTCTTTGGCTACAAGTCCCAAGAGTGTCCCTGTGCTTCACACAGCATAACCCAGGGTGGTGGTTCTTTGTGGGATATTCAAATAGAGTGTGAGGCATTGCATTCTCCTAGGTGGGTTATGTGGAGTTTGTGTTAAGGGGGTGTGTGAGGAGAGCTGCTTGTAACTATGGTCATAGCTGTCAGTCCTCCTTCCCACCCAGCCAGATATCCCACCATGGTACGTGCTTCCATTGCAGGGAGTGCAAGTTGGCTTTCAGGATGTCAGTCAGTGGTGTCCTGCTGTTGGTTGTTGCACAGTTCCCAGCAGGGCCTTGTGCTCCCCACAGCAGTACTCAGTGTCAGCCATCTTGTCAGTTGTTTTCCACTCCCTGTGATGTGAGCATGGTTCAGAGTGGTGTTGAAGGGCCAATTGTGAGGGTGAGCAATATCTGTGCCTACAACTCCCATCATGCTATTGCCTACACCCCCCTTCCCAGCATGCCCATACTGCCTTCCTTTTGAGTGGACTTCACTGTGTGTAAGTGTGACAGCAATGGCAAGATGGCTGACAGTGTGGTCCTGTTGTTTGTTGGTGCACAGTTCCCAGCAGGGCCTTGTGCTCCCCACAGCAGTACCCAGTGTCAGCCATCTTGTCAGTTGTTTTCCACTCCCTGTGATGTGAGCATGGTTCAGAGTGGTGTTGATGGGCCAATTGTGAGGGTGAGCAATATCTGTGCCTACAACTCCCATCATGCTATTGCCTACACCCCCCTTCCCAGCATGCCCATACTTCCTTCCTTTTGACTCTGCTTCCCTGTGGGGTGGTGTGCCTGTGCTGACAGGATGGCTGACAGTGTGGTCCTGGCGTTTGTTTGGCTACAAGTCCCAAGAGTGTCCCTGTGCTTCACATAGCATAACCCAGGGTGGTGGTTCTTTGTGGGATATTCAATTAGAGTGTGAGGCATTGCATTCTCCCAGGTGGGTTATGTGGAGTTTGTGTTAAGGGGGTGTGTGAGGAGAGCTGCTTGTAACTATGGTCATAGCTGTCAGTCCTACTTCCCACCCAGCCAGATATCCCACCATGGAACGTGCTTCCATTGCAGGGAGTGCAAGTTGGCTTTCAGGATGTCAGTCAGTGGTGTCCTGCTGTTGGTTGTTGCACAGTTCCCAGCAGGGCCTTGTGCTCCCCACAGCAGTACCCAGTGTCAGCCATCTTGTCAGTTGTTTTCCACTCCCTGTGATGTGAGCATGGTTCAGAGTGGTGTTGATGGGCCAATTGTGAGGGTGAGCAATATCTGTGCCTACAACTCCCATCATGCTATGGCTACACTGACTTCACCAGCATACACAGAATACCTTCCTTTCAGTGAGCTTCCCTGTGAGGTGGTGTTCTAGTGGTGGCAAAATGTCTGACAGTGTTTGTTGGTTAGATTAGTGCCACTGCCTTGCTCTATTTGTTGTTGGGTTTGTACATGTCATGACACAGTTACATATCACTATGGGATGGCAGGTATTGTGTTTGTCTAACTAACATACACATCTTGGGATGATTATGTTTTGGTTACTGTGGCTTTGCTAACGGTGCATGGTTTGACTATCCCCTTGACAGTGATGTGTGTGTATTGTCACACGATATTGGGTATATTGGTTGTGTACTCACCAGGCTCTGGGATGTTTGATAGTCCATGTACGCTCTCTGGTGGTAGGATGGCCCGCACCTTCTCCTCCCAGGGCCTGAGGTATACTGGTTTGGCAGGAGGGCCACTGCCGGTGCGGTGGGTCAAGGTGTAATCCTTCTTGAGTAGGGCCTTGACCCTCCTGCGCACATTATACCACCTGTTCTGGATGTCTTCCTTTGTGCGCAAACATGGTGATTGTGCGTTGACCCTGTCGACGATCCTCTCCCACATCTTGGTTTTCTGCGACATGGGGGTCTGTTGGACCAATGTACCAAACAACTGTGGCTCTACCCTGAGGATCTCATCTACCAGGACTTCCAATTCACTGTCTAGGAACTTTGGATTCTTCTTTGGGGGCATGGTGATGGGTAGTGGTGGGGATTGATGTGTGTGTGGGTGTGCAAATGAGGGTGGGTGAGTGTATGTTTAGCTGGGTGTATGTGAGGGTGCTATTTGTGAGGAGGTAATGGTATGTGGCTTGTGTGATGGATGAGTTGTGTGTGTCTGTGGTTGCTGTGTGATGGTGTTCTGTGCTGGCAGGTCAGTTGAATTTGCAAGGGATCATGGTAAGGATTTGTGGCCTTTATATGGGTGGAGTTGTGGGTGTGTCTTTGTTCCATGTTTTCCTCCCCCAATATTTATTTCCTTTGTCCTTGCTTGTTTGGCCCTTTTTTTTTGTGATTTTTCATTAGTAGTTTCTGGGCATGTAGGAAACGTTCTTCTGCCGGAGTCGGACGCTGCAGTTGGCTCGTGCGAGCTTCTCCGAGTCTTTCACGCTGTGTTTCTGATGGATTTCATGTGCGGCGTACGCGTCGGTCGCGGTGTTTTGGCTTGCTTCGGCTGGGTTTTGTATGTGTGTCGGTCGTACGGCTTGGGCTCCGTGCGACTCGGTCTGGTTTTGCACGCATTGCATCGTACTGCGCGGGTCGGTGTTCGCAGGTACGTTTCGGTCGGGTTCATTCCTGGTGCGTGTCGGTCGGTTCGATTTGCGTGGTTTCCCGGCCGGGTGGCTGTTTTCCGTGCGGTTCGGTCGTTCGGCTTGTGTTCCGTACGAGTCGGTCGTGATTCACATGCATTGCATCGTACTACGCGGGTCGGGCAGCGCCAGTACGTGTCGGTCGGACGATATTCCCATACCGAGTCGGTCGGTACGTTTTCCGGCCCGAATCGGAATCAGCCCCTATGTCTTGTGACCCAGGATACAGGCTGATTTGGACAAGGAAATAGCAATTTTCTAAAAGTGGCATTTTCTGAATTATGACTTAAAATCCAACTTTACCATTAAAGAGGGTTTTAATTTTACAGTTCTTGAATGACCAAACTCGACTTTCCTACCTGTTCCCAATTTAAATGTATCACGTATTAAATGTAATAAGGTAACCCAATGTTTTATTAAGGGTGGGGAAGGCCTCACAGCAATGAAAAATGAATTGAGGAGTTTTTCACTACCAGGACATGTAAAACTTACAAGTACATGTACAACCTTTTAAATGCAATGCACCCTTTGCTATGGGATCTCTTTAGGGCCTACCTAGTGGTGACTTATATGTATTAAAAAGGGAGCTTTAGCCCTGGCAAAATGTTTATTTTGCCAGGTCAAACTGGCAGTTTAAACTGCCAACGGAGGCTGCAATGCAGATATGTTACAAAGCCTACTTAAGTGGATGGCACGATTAGTGTTGCAGGCCCACCAGTAGGATTTAATCTACAGGCCTTGGATGCATGTAGTGCCACTTTTCTAGAGACTTACAAGTAAATTAAATGTTCCATTTGGGTGTAAGCCAATTTCACCATGCTTAAACGAGAAAGCAATTTAGCACTGGTTAGCAGTGGTAAAGTGCACAGAGTCCTAAAAGCCAAAAATAAACTGGTTCAGAAAACAGGAGGGTGGAGGCAAAACGTTTGGTGGGTGACCCTGCAGAGAGGGTGAAGTCCAAAAAGTTTGGTGGGTGACCCGGCAGAGAGGGTGAAGTCCAACAGTTGACAATTTGTTATAAAAGAATATAGGCAAGCCTTTTTGCCACCTTGTGTATATTTCTCAACAATGATTGTTTTCAGCTTGATTTATGTCTTTTTTCATTGAAGCATAGTTTGCTACCTGTTCCTTGCCCTGAAAAAGACGGGTTCTATTGTATCTTGTGGGTCAAAATGTCAATAGCTTAATTTCATTTGGTCACACATAAATTGTAGAGTGTAGCTGGACTGATATAACATTAGTGATGTAAATTAGCTGCCATTGTGACAAGTGTATATACTGTTCTGTACCATTATCTCTATCTCACGTACCATCTGCACGGTGTCTCCACTTGGAGAACCTATTGACAATTTTAATTATTGGCATATATGTCCGCTTGCCCGTCATACAGCTTTTTTCAAACCACCGTATGTTGTTCTTTCATTGTGATTAAGGGGTTACCTTAGAACATATATGGGTCCCTAAACAATCTGGGTGTTTGAATGAGTCCAAGGAACATTATATGTTTTGATAATGTATATATTATCCTGGGGGTTAGAGATGCTGGGTTGCCTTCTAGTCCATTTTAGATTGATCTTACAGGGGTCAGTTGCTTAGACTGTTCAGAAATCCTCCGCCACCCAGAATGAACTGTAGTCATTTTATCTGGTGTTCCAGGTAGAGTGCACTGCTGTAGTGTAATTGAGCCAAAAACAACAGCATTCATAATTTGAATTCTCTGTTCAGAAGAAAGTAGTGGACTATCTGTTTCAGTATCCTTAATTGATAAAAACAAGATTTCTCTACTGCATTTACATGGATCTCCTCTGTTAGCCTCAAGTATAGTTGGATGCTTAAGTTACATTTCGGAATGGATTTGGGTTTTGGTCTAAAGAATATGGCCAACGTGTTTGATTAGGGACTTCTTTCTGTCAGAATGAGTTAACATTTCTGTTTTCCCCACCGTTCATTGTAAGTGATTTTGTATCGTCCAGTTTTCCATAGTTTTAAAGATTCGTTGCACTAGCTTTTGGGTCACTAATCTTAACAAATAAAATGTGTCTGTCATCTGCATGCATCCATGCTATTAGGCCAACAGACTGCCATCAGAAGAGCAAGCAGAACCATGTACAAGGTGAACAATAAGGGTGATAAACCTATCCCCTGGAGCACCCCACATGTTAAAATGTGATATTTTATCACATTTTTGAGATGCACATGATCCTTTTACGACTTGGATGATAAGGGTTCTTAAAAACCTTGACTCCACAGACGAACACTGCTTTTGATACTGAAACCCTCCTGACACTCTAGAACATGGGTACTCACAAACATTTGGCCAGGGGACACAAAGTACGGTCTGTGGTGGGACCGAGGGCCGCATTGATGTCAGCAGGGTGGTGGTAGGGGGTCTGGGTAGGTCAGGGAGTGTGTGAGGAGGTCTAAAAAAATGTTAAATAAATGGGCAAGCATTTATTTCCATTTTAATAAATGCATGCCCATTTTTTTTTAACATTTTCTTCTAACTGTCAGTGCCCAGCAACTAAACAGCAGCTCGTGCTGCTGTTCACCAGGGGGGCCGCATGCGGCCCCCGGGCCGTACTTTGAGTGTCATTGCTCTAGAAGCATCTTGTGGGCAATGGTATCAAAGGCGGCCAATAAATCCAAAACATATCAAGCTGCTAGCACATCTCTATCTGCATGATAGCAGAGACCGTCCAGCACCACAGTGACCGCTGCTTCTGTATTTCCTCCTACTCAGAAGCCCGCATCCATTTAGCTGGTTTAAAACTGCATGATCGAGTAATTTAGCAATCAAGGGCAAAAGTAATACTAGTCAATAGTTGGCCTTTTGAAGCAGTGGTCTGGTCATTGCCTTTTTCAATCATCTGATACACAGCAGGTTCCATGATTAAATATCGATGTAATTAATATAGACATACACAAATATCGATGCAAAAATATAGAATACAAAAATATTGACTCCCTATACTTAAACAGTTAAGTACAATAATATCGAATCAAAAATATCGAAGTAAAAAATATAGATGTAAAAAAAATCAACTTAAAAATATATATAACTTAAATAAAATATATTAAATAATATTAATATTTTTAACAAAATAAATTACATTTAATATATATTGTAACTAAATATAACAAATAAACTTAATTAAAAAAATATAAACACACAAACATAAAAATGTATACATCTACATATATTTACTTAAATATATTTTATTAACTATTATCTTTATTTAATTTATAAACTTTTTAAATTATATAAAAATAAAATATATACATATGTCAATAATTTAAAATAAAATAAAACATTCTATAATTAATTAAAACATTAAACTATTAAAAGAAAAAGAAAACATACATTTCGCAACACAATAAATACAACAGTAGGGAAAATGTTGGATAGCGGAGGGGTAAAAATTAGTATTCCCACTCCAATGAGTGCAACAGTAGTGAAAGTGTTGGATAGCGGAGGGGTAAAAATTACTATTCCCACTCCAGTGAGTGCAACAGCAGGGAAAGTGTTGGACAGCGGAGGGTTAAAAATTACTATTCCCACTCCAGTGAGTGCAACAGCAGGGAAAGTGTTGGATAGATTAGGGGTAAAAATTACTATTCCCACTCCGGTGAGGGCAACAGCAGGGAAAGTGCTGGATAGCGGAGGGGCAAAAATTACTATTCCCACTTCAGTGAGTGCAAAAGCAGGGAAAGTGTTGGATAGGGGAGGAGTAAAAATTACTATTCCCACTCCAGTGAGTACAACAGCAGGGAAAGTGCTGGATAGCGGAGGGGTAAAAACTTACTATTCCCACTCCAGTGAGTGCAACAGCAGGGAAAGTGTTGGATAGCGGAGGGGTAAAAATTACTATTCCCACTCCAGTGAGTGCAACAGCAGGGAAAGTGTTGGATAGTGGAGGGGTAAAAATTACTAATCCCACTCCAGTGAGTGCAACAGTAGGGAAAGTGTTGGATACCACACCAATAAAAAAAGACCAACATTTTTATTAAATTTTATTTCCATAATTAACATAAATAATATTGAATTTAAATATATTATTATTAAAAAGATAATAAACATTCATTAATTACACATTCTTCAACACTATTATATCCACAACACACACCTAAAATTAATTACAAAATTGTTTGATAATTAGTTGTTAATTTATTTAAATTAATTAACAAATAATTAATAATTCATCAATAAAAAATAAATTACTTCCCACCCTTCCCACCATTTACACCTATAAACACCACAACACACACCTAAAATTAATTAAACAATTCCCATAATTAATTAATAATTAATTAATTTAAATTAATTAACAACTAATTATCAAACAATTATTAATAAATTAATTTACACATTTTACTCTATAACATCACAATTATACAAATATGAATAAATATTAATTATTCAATAAATTTCATATAATTAAATTACTTCCCACCCTATTCCCCTATAAACCCAGAACCCGCTACAGAACTAAAAACGCAAAATTCAATTTAAATAAAATTATTAACTACTATAAATAATAAATTAAATTTATATAATTAAATTACTTCCCACCCTATTCCCCTATAAACCCACAACCCGCTACGGAACTAAAAACACAAAATTCAATTTAAAAAAAATTATTAACTACTAACATTTTAACACATATAATAAAAATACAAACAATTCTCAGACAAAAAAACAAACAGCACACACATAAAATCTATACTAAAATACGTAACATTAATAAAAAATCGATATTTTTAACAACTATGGGGGTTATTAGGATGGGGGGTGGACTTTAGTCCGCCCGCCACCCTAGCGGTGCTGGGACCGGCCGCCAGACGTGCGGCGGTCCCGCACCACTGATTAGGATGCGACCGCCACCCTGGCGGTCGCATTCCGCTTGTTTGACATTGCGGCGGGTGCTGCTGTCAGCAGCACCCGCCGCAATGCCAAAGTGCCATGTTGTGCATTGCCATGCACAACGTGGTAGGCACCGCGCGGTGCCTGCCACCTGGTGCATGGCAATGTAGGGGGGTACCATAGGTACCCCCCAAGTACAGCCCCCCAAACCTCCCGGGGGCCCGCAATGGGCCCCCAAAGCAATTCCCCGCCAGCCTTTCCATGGCGGCATCACCGCCATGGAAAGGCCTTTAAGAGCACACATGCTAATATGGATGGAGGTGCCCGCTAGGCACCACCACCATATTAAGGCCCAATTCCGCCCGATTGCCGACCGGCGGAAAAGCGGCGGTCGCACTTTGCGTCCGCCGCGATACCCCCGCCATTATAATATGGTGGGGGGTAAATCGGGTTGGGATGGCGGGCGGATCGCCACCGCCGGGCCGGCGGTGGCGATCCACCCGCCAACCTAATCACCCCCTATATTTTTACAAACGATATTTAACACTTCGATATTTTTTCAATCGATATTACTTACCTAAAAATCGATATTCTTGACCACGATATTTATTCTGTCGATATTTCTGACCCACGATATTTTTACCTCAATATTTGTGCAAATCGATATTTTTACATCGATATTTTGGCTCTGCACCACACAGCATTTGCTTAGTGATGTAATGATCTCCTGTAGAAAGAACTATGAAATTAGCATGAATTCTTTATGAATTGCTGCTGGCAGTATGTCCAGGCTTGATCCAGATAGTCCACTACACCTTATTAGTGTGACAATATCTTCGTCAATTAGAGCTGAAAATTTACTCAATATATCTTGATTTTTTCAGAAAACTAAGGGACATATTTACAAGAAAATGGTGCAGTGCGGTGCCGCAAGCAATTTTGCTGTGCCAAGCTGCGTCATTTTCTAAGTGTGAGAATGTGCATGTGCATATTTACAACAATCACCCCTGCGCCGGCTCAAAAAAAGCAGCCTAGCGCCAGCGCAGGCACCCTTGCACCGTGGTGCCATGGTGCAAGGGTGGCCGCATTGCAACGATGATTGTTATTGTGCAGGAAGGGACACCTCCCTGCACAAAAACAATCATCAATGGCGTTTGCTCCTTCTATATGTGCTGCACAATGCAGCACACATAGAGCAAAAAACGAGAAGAAATAAAAGTATTTCTCCTCGTTGCAACACTCTTACACCTCCCCTGGGGAGGCATAAGTTTTTGGTGCTGCCTCAGATTTACAGATCCTTGTAAATCTGGAGCAATGTCAAAAAGCAATAGGTGTTGCATGAGAGGATCACGGAAACACTCATTGCCCGCCTCTTTGCCGCAGAAAACTGCGTCGAGGAGGACCATATTTACAAGGCAGCATTAAGCCATGCAAAGTGTATTTGCGCTGCCTTGTAAATATGGAACAGGGCACAGTGACACCGGAACGTCACAAAAAGTGGCGCTCCAGTAGCGCAATGCCCTTGTAGATACGCCCCCCGAGTTTTTCTTAATCTTTGAGATCTTCTGCTAAAAAAAAAAAAAATCTGCAAATTGTTGACATTTAGCATCAGAACCCTCTAGTGTTTGTTGTTTCTCAAATTCCTTAATAACTGGAAAAAAATGCTTCTACTGTATTAAGTGCGTTAGTATGTTATCTGCATATATGCAGTCCTAGCCTTTCTTGTTTTTTGTGTTTTTATACAAAATCCATTCGTTTTTATCCATGACCAGTGACGGCTCGCCGAGGGGGCGGTGGGGCGGGGGAGTGGCAGGGTGGGGGGGTAGCGGACTAAGACATACGACGAACAGAACTCAGAGTAAGCCTTACTCTGAGTTCTGTCCGTCGTATGTCCGAGTCCACTACCGCCCCACCCTGCCCCACCGCCCCGCAGCACTCCCTCGGCGAACCGTCACTGTCCATGGCTGCATATTTTTCCGACAGATTCGTTCTAGATGTCTTACCTTGCTTTGCGTCTTTGTTCAGTTTAAATGACCTTGTACAGAGTTCATCAATCGCTTTCCTTAGCTCTTCATTGTCATTTTCTATTAAGGAAACCACCTTTCCATGCTCATTATACCTTGTTCCCAAATGTACTCTCCCGGCCAGCTTGGCAATATCCAAATGTTGCCATTTATGTACTTGCTTAATGGTGGTGTTGACCGTTTCCTAGACCCAAATGTTATATTTTCCAAATTTCCAAAACCCTCTCTTCCAATCTCCACTCAAATGGAGTAATTTAATGGCTTGCTCGTGGCCCTGCTGAACCTTGCTTAGCATTGCAATGCTCTTGGTTGCTCCATATAACGTCTAGCATAGGCCTAGCTTTGTGAGTAGCCCTGGCTTCCCTTATATATTAAAGTTAAACTTAGATAATGCTTGTCGGAATTTCCTTTGTGTCTGGCCTTTATTTTAGTCAAAATGAATGTTTAAATATTGTACTGTAGTGTTTCTTACGTTTGCTGCTGATAAGGAGCTTAATTGGCTATTTAGTTGATCTAAGGCAGAATTCGTGCAGCTAACCTTTCTTGGGTCAATGAATCTGACCTGTAGAATTTCAGGATGTATATCCTCTATAATTTTAATGCACTTTATTAATTGCCTGATTATTCCTGCAAAATCTTCTCCTTATTTTTTCTCTCTACAGGCCACAAACAACAGATATCCAGGTGAAACTAGTTCACTAATGAATGTGGTTCAGACCTCCTTCCACCGCATTTCTCCGAGGCATACTTACAAAGTCTGCAACTCCCCTTTTACTACATGTAAGTCCCCCCTAAGGTAGGCCCTAGCTAGCCCTATGGGCAGGGGGCTGTTTAGGTAAGAGGTAGGACAGTGTCTTAACTGTGTGGCATGTCCTGGTAGTGACAAACAGCCTATTTGGTTTCTCACTGCTGTCAGGCTGCCCTCTCATAGGTTTATATTGGGGATTCCCTGATATGTGCTTCAGTGTTAATTTCTGATCTGAGAGGGGTAGCGCGACCATGTTTGGTATGTTTGAAATAATAGTGATAAATCCTGCTTACTGGTGAAAGCAGATTTATTATTACTAGTTTAGAAATGCCACTTTTAGAAGTGGGCATTTCTGTGTGCTATGTGTCTTTGTACCCTGCCTGGATGTGTATTGACTGACAGGGGAGAGGGGATCTGCATTCACTCCAGCCAGTCACAAGGGGGGTTGAGGTGTTTCCTGCCTTTCCTGGGTGACTCAGTGCTAGGCTGAATAGACCTTGGCTAAATTTAGAGTAGCAGGAGGAGTTTTCCCTTACACCTGAATAGGCCTGGTCTGCATTTGGAGTGGTGGGAGGAGTAGCACCTGAACCTAAATAGTACTGTGCCTGCCTTCCACTATGCTGGCTCCACCCCCTTGTGGTGTGTCTGGGGCCGGGGCTGCAAATGTGAATGGGGGTGTTGTGCACTTCAATAGTGTTTGAAGTGCCCCCCAGAACAAAGACATTGGCACATGGGCTGTGACCCCATGAAAGATTAGAAGACACTGCGTGGACTGCTGTGTGCCAGAAGGGAACTGCCGTTTGGGACTAAGCTATTGCCTGCTGGGTGGCTGAAGGGACTGCCCTCTGCTAAGGGGCCTTGTGTGCTGGCCTGCCTGTGCCCTGTTCTCGGCCCCTGTGCTAGAGAAACCATCGCACTGGTGAGCGTTTCATGTTCCCTGCAATTGTTCCTGTGGTCAAGTACAGGCGGGGTGCTCTGTTTTCCTTATTGCTAAGGCGCGCTGCAAGAGCGCTGTAAGGTCAGGAGCCCAAGGAGAGGGCTCACCCAGTGCTGCTAGGGAGGAGCACTTTTTATTGCCATACAGCGAGGGCAGCGCCGCACCCTCCTCGGGGGCCAAACAACGAGAGGGGAGAGTAGAGATGAGCGAAGGGCTCTCCCTCTGGTGTTCTTCGCGGCTAAACTGCTGCCGCGCAACGCCCACGTCATAGAGGGGTGGGGCCCAGCCGTGGTGGAGGGCTGGGCGAAGATAGCGGACTCGACGGAGACTTCGCTCCGTGTGCTACCGGCTATCATCCCCCTTTCCGACACGCGTGGCGGTACCGCGTGGTTACAGGCAGCCGGCGTTCAAGGAGCCCGGGGTTGTCAAAGCAGAAGACTCTGCCCCAGCGAAGTTGGTCTCCCTCAAGAGGAAGCCCGTGGGATGACTGCCGAGACGCCAGGTCAGTGGAACCTGGAGCTAGGTGAAGGTCTCACGTGAGGAGGATTGCCCCGACGTTAGGCCTGATTGGACTTGAGCTGTTCTTGCTTGCACGGGGAACACGCGAGGTCAGGGTCAACAGCTGCTCCGCATAATCACGGGCAGCTGCCGGAGCGACACATATCCTAAGATCCCTTACTTTTGGGAGAGGCATTGTTGTGGTTTTGGTAGCTCGGGGTAAACCTCGACCGAGGCCCCCGAGCCCTGGTGGAGGAAGGAACCTCTGCAACATTACTGCATTCCCTGTAGTAGGCAGGCAGGTGGCCTAGGAGCCTACGTAGGGAAAGACAGTTGCTGCATAACGGGTAGCAGGAGCGCAGGGGCCGCTCTTAGTAGTTGTAACCCACTGCCGGGTTGAACCCTAGGTACAGTGCAGTAATGGTGGTATGCCTAAGGTGGGCATGATGTTTTTATGATGTGTGCACTCGACAAGTTGCTGCTATAGTGCACAGCGGATGATGTTTATGCCTAATGTTTTAAGCTAAGTGTAATCCTACCAGTAGTTACTGGTCATCCCAACTGTGATGTTTATGACAAATGCCTGATTGGCAAAGTGGTTTGTGTAATCCTTGTGATGTCATGACAAGTGCCTAGTGGCACAGTAATATATGTGATTGTGATCTAATGTGTTTTGATGAATAATACAAAGGATATTTTCATATAACCTTGTGTGGAGTCAATTTTGTGGTGTGCCTAGTGTGTCACTGTTGTGTGAGTGTGTTGCGTAAAGGCTTTACACATTGCCTCTGGGATAAGCCTGACTGCTCTGCCAAGCTACTAAGTGGGTGAGCAGGGGTTATCTTCAGTGTGTAACTCCCTTGCCCTGACTAGAGTGGTGGGTTCTGCCTGGCTTGGGTGCATACCCTAGCCAACCAGAAACCCCATTTCTAACAGTGGGCATTCTTTAATCTCTCCTCTGACCCCAGCCCAGCTACCTAATTCGACAGATGTATATTTAAATCTTACCTCATCACCTCATACTGTGTTCAACAAACAGAGTTTCCGACTGCTGGTCGTATTCAGGGAGCAGATAGGCACAGACGGGCTTGACTTTGGTGCGCTGCTGGTGCTGATGCGCATGAGGCCCCTTAAAATACCCGCACTCCATTATTGGAAGTGCAACTAGACTGCTGCACAAAATGTTGCCTCTACTTGCCATTCAAGAAGTGAAAAATGATATGCAATCTCAATCCAAAAGTCGAGTCAAAATTCACTCTTTTAAGCACTACTGGATGGCTTCCTGCTGACTTCCTAAATTTGTGTTTAATAGCACACTTAACATTAAAATCACATCTCATAAAAATGGAAGTGCTTCTAAAATACTCTTCAGAATGGTCAGTATCAGTCCATACAGTTAGTCAGTCAATCAATGACAATGTGGACATGTGTAAGGCCCCTTAAAGTACCCAGCCTTCATCATCAGGAGCACAAATAGACTGCCCTCCAAAATGGCTCCCATATATCGTAACCAGGAAGTGAAAAAGAGTAGGCAGTCGCAATCCAAGAATCCAGTCGAAATTCACTCTTCAATGAATTCCTGGATGGCTTCCTGCTCTCTAGGTAACAAATACTTAATTTGTTATATCAAGTCCTTTCTCTCTGTTGACCGCCTGAAGAGTCTTTGTTAGGTCAAGCCCTTTCACTCTAATAGCAGCAGCATGCTAAATAAAAGCACTGGCAAAACCAATCTGTTTCCTTTTTAGGTCGAGCCTGGGCAGCGCATGCGCTTCTCTGCGAGGCATGCTGTATTCAGGTATGGACTTGAAGCTCCACCCACTCTCCGCCCAACTTTTCAATTGGCTGCTGTGATTGTTCTTTGTAAATGTTGGCTTTTGATTTGTTAATAGGCTTATTAGTCTGTCCTTAGTACCTCCATGTCTTCTTTTGTAACCTCCCATCAGGACTGGACGTTTTACTGTGTCCTTACTGTATAGCTTGCATTAGCCCTTTGGGAGAACTCTTTGCTTCATTATTCTAAAGAGCACTGGTGGAATGGCAGCTTTAGCAATGGTGGGTGCTTTTTTTTTTTTTGCAGCATGCTATGCGCGCTTTCAGTTTCACAATGGAGCCACACCCACCACTCACGGGACGGGCCGAGCAGCTCGCCCAAATCATTGCTTTTATTTACATTACCGGGTGCTGCGCTGAAGTTTCAGCACAGCGCCCGCTTTTACAAAAGAGAGGGTGGGAGAAAGGGCAGTAGGGGAGAGAGCCAGGGAAGCTATTACTCTCCTCAAGTACTAAAAGCCAAATGCCTGGGAAACATGCAAAAGGAAAAATGTATCCCTGACAGCAATAATGAAAGATACAACTCATCCAACCAAAAGAAGGCGAGACAGAATGAAACTAAAATGATTCTTTGCGTTGTAATGTAATGTTAAGGTGGATTTGTAGAGCGCTGCTTGTCACCCGTGAAGGTATCCAGGAGCTGTTGGGTTGGAGAAACAAAAGAATTTTGGTGACAGCTAAGAAATCAAAAGCAGAAAGCTGCAATAGACAAGAAAGTGATCAAATCATGAACAAGAAACATACATACAACAGAGACTCTCAGCATATGATAAACTATTGGATACAGTCCTGCCTGCGACAAACAGCTGAAGCTGTCTGTAGCGAGACTGCGAGAGCAGAAGAAAGAAAATATTTGGAAATCACCAGGGGCAGATGGGATTTTTTACTGGGTTGGTGCGTCAGAGCACGGTGGGCGATATGTAGAAGAAATTATTTATTTGCCATTCCATTTGCAATATGCAACAATAACGAGTGTTCTTTTGTTTTTGAGGTTTTATTTTAAATCTTAAAATGGAAACAAAAGTCAAAAAAACAATAACAATGAGCTTTATTTATAAAACCCAATGTCTACCATGGACTAACGCTTTAAACAATGAAGCAGGGAGTGTGGCTTTCTTCCTGTGCGGTTAATAGATATGTACAGCCAGGAACGTTTAATATAGTATACAGGACATTCCTTTCAACTGAGGCTGCCTTTTCTTCCTTAAAAATTGTATTACCTTGCAGCAAGCATAGACTAGTCTTCTTTATCATTTTTGGCGCCAAATACACAAAAGAGCAATGGAATTATTTGGAGTATGAAGCAATGTGTTTTTGCATTTGCTTTGTAAAATTAATAGCACTCTGCTAGCTTAGCTGTTTATTTCACTTTGGCTGATGTGTGTTTTTCGTGTAGGTACTGCCTGAGATAATTGGTGACTGAGGCGTCTACAACAATTATGTAGTGACTCCTTCCAAGTACTTTATGTTTTGATTTATGTTTTGATTATTCTTCACTAGCAGAGAAATTAGAAACATTCCTCCCCTGTTTGGTTACCACAAGACACTGCTAAAGGTTATGTTCACGGTGAGACTGCAGACGCTAACAAGATGTACTACTTGCAGTAAGTGCTGTCATTTTCAAATGTCTCTAGAAATGTTAGGTCTTCTGGGAAATCATCAAAAGTCTTATTTTTTGTCAAAGTACCACCCACACGAGATACCCCAACAGCGCACACCTATTACACATGAAGCAGCTTTTCTAAGAGAGTGTTTTCAAATGAGAGAACAAACCAGAAACAGAAACAACAGGCAGGATAGAACAAATCGGATTCAACAGACAGGATAAAATGAACAGGAAAAAACAGGCAGAATAGAACAAACCAGAAACAGTAGGCAGGATAGAACAAACCAGACTCAACAGACAGGATAGAACAAACGAGAAATAACAGGCAGGATAGAACAAACAGGAACCAACAGGCAGAAAAGAACAAACCAGAAACAACAGGCAGGATAGAACTAACCAGACACAATAGACAGGATAGAACTAACCAGAAACAACAGGCAGGATAAAACAAACCAGGCACAACAGACAGGATAGAACAAACGAGAAACAACAGCCAGGATAGAGCAAACAGGAAACAACAAGCAGGATAGAACAAACCAGAGGCAACAGGCAGGATAGAACAAACTTGAAACAACAGGCAGGGTGCTTGTCTCCAGAAAGCCCTCAGCACAAGAGAAAGTGGGCTACCTGGAAATTCCCCTTTCAGAAGTTAGAAATTTTTCTGTCGTCCAGAATTAGTTTTTTAGCCAAAAAGAGCAGGGGATATTGCCAAAGTCCCCCTTTGTTGCTGTATTTGTGTGCGCCTGGTTTCTCACTACATGACTTATTTGTGTTACAGAAGAGGCTGCGGACGCTTGTATGGCCTGTTCTGTAATATTCTTTGCAAGGGTGCACATTTCAAACCTACACAAAGTCAGAGGATTGTAACTTATTTTAATGTGGTTCCATGCAATTGAGGGAATGCAATTGCCCGTGATGTGAAATGAAGGACAGAGCTGTGATTGAAGAACTATTGCTCCATCAATGCTATGTTCTCTCTTGCGCAGGCACTGACTTAGGGGCATTTTTACAAGGAAATGTCGGAGCGTGGAGCTGTGCCAAATTTGGCAGCACTGTGCTCCGTCATTTCCAAAATGCAGGTATGGGGCATATTTACAACAATATGGCGCACCACTGTGTTTTCCCTAGCGCTGGTGCTAAAATTAGCTGCCTAATGCCAATCCAGGCACCTTTGCACCATAGTACAAGGGTGCCTGCATTCCAGGGAATGATTGTTTATGTGCAGGAAGGTGCGCATGATGATAATCAAGCATAATGGCGATTTGTTGCGTCTATGTGTGCTGCAGCACACATTGACGTAGCAAATCGTCATTATTTAATGATTGCTTATGTGCAGGAAGGGACACCATCCTGCATGTAAACAATCATAAATGGCGTTTTGCTCTTTCCAGAAAAAGCAAAAACGAGGAGAAATAAAAGTATTTCTCCTCACTGCGCCATTCCAACATCTGCTATTGCATGGCGTTCGTTTTTGGTGCTGCCTCAGATTTACACATCCTTGTAAATCTGGGGCAGGGTCAAAAGGCAATGAGTGTTGCATTGGAACACTCACAGCAACACCCATTTCCCGACCCTTTTGCGTAAAGTGATGCGTGTAAAGGGGCCGTATTTACAGGGTGGCATCAAGCCACTCAAAGTGGCTTAGTGCCGCTTTGTAAATATGGAGAAGGGCATAGCGTCACCAGAACATCACTAAACGTGACGTTCTTGTGGCGCTATCCACTTGTAAATATACCCCTTAGTTTGCACTTGCACTGGAGACAGTTCCTTTGTTTTGTAATTTTGTGGACAGTCTCGGTCTGCACTGGGCAGACCCAATGATTATGCCCCCGGTGCAGACTGAAACTGTACAGCTAGTTTCACACTAGAGCATGCTATATGTTAATGTGTTGGTCTGTTATAACCAGGCCCGGACAAAGCCTTCGGAAGCCAGTTTTTAGAGTGGGGGGCACTTCTGGTACCGCTGTCCTTTTCTCCAGCTTTCCCAGGTAATTGTAACAGACGGGAGTGAGGCTGCAGGAGAGAAAGAGAGAGATGAGAGAGCAAGGAGGAGTTATGCAAGCTGGTTTGAACATTTTTGCCAGGGCTACTTTTGGTTCCCAGTCCGGCAATGGTTCTATCTCATCCAATTGAAATAGGAGCCCCGTAAAATAAATAACAAAAGACATATTTAACATAAACTACACAGCCGGGTTACATATAGGAACTAGAAACATCGTTGGAATGGCTTGTTGCAGCTGAGCCTTAACTTTTAGAGCACATTTTGGAGTCAACATCATTTGCAGGAGAAGTTGACAGGGAGGGGGTAGTATGGTATAGGTTGACTGCAGTACATAAGTGGTGCTTGAAAAGGAGTGGTTTTAGTGCAAAATAGAAGGGGGAGTCAGGCAGGCGATGTAATTAAGGGATAAGTTATAAATTATAGCACTGAATTGTGTGCTTTCACTTTTCTTTTGCAAACTGGGGGTCTATTTATGATTATGGATGTGACAGAACGATGCTGACAGCAGTCCATGGACTGGGCATGCCAGAGGCAGTGCTCCATCACCCATCAATGTCATGTGCAAGGCTGTAACTAAAGGGATCTCTAGCATGTTTCTAGATCAATGTCAAGCAATAACAAGCATTTGCAATGCAATAGGTCTCGCATTTGTGAGACTTTGAGGTACTGGCATTGTAAATGACAATGCCTTTTATTTATGTGTTCTGAAAACTTGCAAGTGGTGCGTACCGCTTGCAGGTTTTCAAAACACATAAATGAAAGGCATTGTCATTTACAATGCCAATATCTTGAACTCTCGCAAATGCGAGACCTTTGTGACGCTCGCACTTTTGCTGTAAACATCGTAAGCTAAAGCGCGGGTGCCGCGAGTGCTGCGAGTGCTTAAAAAGTATAGAAATTGATTTTTCTTTCTATTTCTTTACTTTTTGAGCACTCGCGGCACCCGCGCTTTAGCTTACGATGTTTACAGCTAAAGCGCGTGTGCCGCGATTGTAGCAAAAGTAAGCAAATAGAAAAAAAAATGGTGGGCGCACGCTTTTTTTGTTCTATTTGTTTACTTTTGTTACAATGGCGGCACCCGCCCTTAGGCTTTGAACATCTTAAGCTAAAGTGTTGGTGCCGCGATTGCTACAAAAGTAAAGAAATAGAAAAAATATGCAATATTTTTTCCTATTTCTTTGCTTTTGGAGTAATTGCAGCACCCGCATTCTAGCTTAAGCTGTTTAAAGCTAAAGTGCGGTGATGGCACGCTAAAAAAGTTAATAAATTTTAAAAAGGTATGCAGCCGCCATTATTAGTGCTGGCCGCACTAGTTAAATAAAAATAAAAAAATATTGCAGGAGAGCATGTCCTACCTGAAAAAGCAGGCAGGATAAAAACCATTAACAAAAGAGTGCTCAGAGGCTGCAATTGAAAGCTACCGGGCAACAACACATGTAAGAGGGGGTGTCCTGATGGGAGGTAACAACAGAAGACAGGGAGGTACAAAGGAGGGACTATAAGCCTATTAACACATCAAAGGCCAACCTTTACAAAGGACAGTGACAGGAGCCAATTAAAAAGATGAGCGGAGAGTGGGCGGAGCTTACAGTCCATACCTGAATACAGCATGTCTTGAAGAGACAGCGCAAGCGCTGCCTAAGCATGACCTAAAAAGTACAACGTGTGTGTTGGATTGGCAGACCGGTGTCGACATTTCTAAGCAAAGGCTACTGTTTACTAAGTCACTGCGGCATATTGTGATACAAAGAATACAGTTTAAGCACTGTCCTGCATGATGCAAAATAGCGCCATGATGCACCATGGCGTGTCTGCGTCTGCTGTGCAGTATAAATTGCAAAATCAAATCAATCAAATCATCAGTGGGAAATTCCAGACCATTGGGAACATTATGCAAAACCTGCATTTTGGAGATAGCCCACAGTATGGAGATCACACTTATTCTGGAGATAATCCATAGTTCAAAAATCATCTCCTATATGAAGATCTCCCTATTTTTAAATGCCTGTATTAGTAACATATACTCACCTCTTCCTTTAGGTATAGATCAATCGCTTAGCAGATTCAAAGTTATCTAGCATAATAACGTTTTATGATGTGTAGAGACCTCAACTGAGTGTCACTGAATCAAAACTTTGATGACAACAGCAAAATTCGCAAAAAAATGGGGCATTTGTAAATTTTGCGTTATGCTAATTTGCCTAATTTTCACCCTGTTGGATAAAAATACCCTAACTACCATTAATTTAATCTGGCGTAAAATTATTCAAGGTTAACAAATTAAGATCATACTTAAAAGTCTTTTTTCAGCACATCAGATTCCATCAGCAGCCTCTTAATCACAACCTTTTCAAACAGGCATTGGCTAAGCCTATAGGTGTCAGCAATGCCTGAGCTATTGGCCTTGTCAATGTGAATGTCTTTAAGCCTTGTGTCTAGCAGCAAATCTGCTGTGCTGCATGGTTAAAAGTAATTAAAAATAGTGCTATGATATGACCACCGCAGGCCACGTTTTAGCGCTTTTTTGTATGTGAAGAGGGGTGGGACAATGAACTGAACATGGGGGGCGAATAAGACTCGGCATTGGCTCAACATCCTGTGATTCTTGGCAAATCAATTACTCTTTCCCCTGCCTATGACAATGAATGTGTTATTGTGTAATGTAGCTGGTGAGCACGTAAAGCGGTAAAATAGCTTTGGTTCATGTTTGCGCTATGGAAAACAGCAAAGCGTGAATATAAAAAACAGCAGCTGCGAGGGAGGTAGTGGGGAATGGGTCAAGCAGGAAAGCAGGAGGGGATGGGTAGACACACAAGCAACAACGTGAGAGGGCAGGTGGAAGCAAAAATTACAGGGAAACCAAAATAAACAAGACCACACACATACTCAGGAACTGGAAATATCACACATAAGTGGATTGCACTCATGAAAAGTCCTAAATAAGTAGACTGAAAATGCCTTCTGAGGGTAACTCTGCTTTATATGACTAACTAAACTTACTCACTTCATAATGCTTGTTCCTGTTTTGACTCTCTGTTTGAACACGAGTTTACAGCAGATATCATGGAGGTCTCATTTGGTTTTGCATTGACTTAGTACCAAAATGTCTGCTAGAAAAGACAAAGTTGCGCACAGCTTGCACTGCTTGGCTAGGTTTGTTAACTGGAGAGGTAGGAAGAGTGTTATTCCAACATTCAATCATATTCATAGGTGAAAAATCAGATGTGGTCAATTATTACCGGACGTTCGCTTCCTAAGCATTTTGTTCTAGACACAATGGTCTTTAAACTGATGGAGGGAGTGAACACAACCAGGTCTACGAAACATACCGTATACATTCGATGTTAGTGGTAGGTAGATTGGAAGCAAGCGCAACCATCTGAAAAAAAGTTACGAGGTAGGAGATGCAATTAATGCGGGGACCGTGCAGCCGAAAACAGAAGAAGCGTGGCACCCGGGCAGTTGCTAATAAGAAAATGCGTTTCTTGGAGCACGCATTCAAGAAACACAGCCCCCTGGCAGTCGCTGAAGTAAACAACTCGATGCCCAGAAAAGCTGATGAATAACAAACACGACACCCAGAGCAGTCTCTGAGTTAGAAACGCGGTACCTAGGAAGCTGCTGATTAAAGTAGTGCTGTACTCAGGCAGCCATACAGCCCTGACAGGAGAGGGCAAGCAGCGATGAGGGAGGAGGTTGGGGGGACAGCTCAAGCATCGAAGCAGGAGGGGGTTGGGGGACAGACAAGCAACCCCAGGACAATCTCACTTTGAAGCCAGAGAACGAGAAATAAAGAGGCGTCCTCATAAAACAGCATCTGACATTTGTTTTTGAATGCACACCAAATTTAGTGAGATAAGAACAAGATATATAAGCCTGTTTACCTAAACGGAGGTTGGATCGAGTGAAAACACGAGTGCTTGTGTTAAGTGCTGTTAAAGAAAGAAAAAAGGATTTCAAAAAACGAATCCTAAATTGGGAGCAGTGAATGGATAGTAGTAAGTGGTCCATTCTCTCGGGGAGGGCTAAACACAGGAAGAAGCATTTTGCGTGCATGCCATGGACAAATGGGATGAAAGAATATGAGAGCAACGATGGAGCCAGATAATGGGAAGGCAATGGGCGGGCTGAAGCCGACAAATTATATACAGCATGTCTCTTCGAGACAGTGCATGCACTGTCTAGAGCCGTGACCTAAAATTGGGAACAAGTTTCTCATATCAGTTAATGAACGTTACCAATAAATGCTCCACAACAATAAAAACCAGAATCTTCAAAATAGTCACATTGATACTGTTCTCTAACTTATGGGTAATGTCGAAGCATGTGTTTTAGCGCAATCACTTTAATCATTCAATTTCTATCAGAATTAACCACAGACCCAGCTTCATCCTGTGAAAACATGTCCTCACTTTAAACTAGTTGCAGATGCCTTTTAGACTCTTACAGGACTCCACCCTCTCCCCTCTTCCAGATGCTTTTCAAAATATTTGGCAGCTTAGGAAATTGAGTCCATGAACATGTTGAGGACACATATCATAATAGCAGAGCAGTGTATATAAGTAGACATTGTGCGCTAGCCTTTCTAGGTAAAAGTGATAAGTTCTTCATTGGCTGGCCCGACTGCAACCACCACTGCTACCCTCCCTGTCACCTTTTACTCTTGATTGTGAGAGGGTGCAGGTTCCATTCCATGATTACCAGCTTCTGAATGCCCCATCGTGGGCCCACTTTAGCTGGAAATGAACTTGGGAGGTAAGACATTTTTTTCTACATTTTGTGAAATCATGTTAAATCAGGAAACTGTGGGCAACTTCACAAAGATTGAACTTTTCGACATGAATTTTCTGGAATTATTTAGTATCCTAAAAATGTATCATGGTAATTATTAACTAACACAAGTGAGCATAAAACCCTTTGACCAGTAGGTTACATTGTGTTGATTTTTTTAAAGATAAGAGTCGTTTTGTATGATATAGCATGATTGTGGCTATACATTTGCACCCTCGAGTTAGGAAAAGATAAATGCAGCATTATAAATAAACCCTTGCTGTTTATGATGCTCCCAGAGGCTTCATTGGTATCACTCAATAGAAGCTTTGAAACCATAGCTTCAATAAGCTGTTCTTGTTTTAGACTGTGGATATGCAGAATAGTTTTTGTTCAGGATGCCTATCACGCATTTGCTTGAAAAAAGACAACAAGAACACAATAATTGCATAGGTTGTGTAGTGTAGTGATTGAAAGGAATCAATATTTATTTTGTCTATGTGTCTGAATTCTACTGGCAGCAGACTGCAGAAAACTGAGGCCACCACGGAAAACACACTATTACAAACTGAATCTTAGATCAATGAACAAAGCGAAATTAGAAAATCTAATGTTCTAGGTAGGGAAATCAATAATGAATTAGAAAGGTATTTTGGATCATGAAAAGCACAGTTTCCTGATTTTAATAATCAGATAAACTAGCATAGCCATAAACAATATAGCATTGAAGATAAAATATTGCATCTTGTCATGACCCAGCAGGCAGCTCGGCTCCACAAAGCCCCATGGCTTTAAAGGAACTATACGAGAAATATAAAAACCTGCAAAAAGAGTGGGATGAAGCAAGATTGCAGGGTTTGAACATAGTCTAGGTCCTGCCTGCAAACGCCCTGTGCAGTGGACTCTGAGCCCCGACCACACCCCAACAACCGAGATCCACAGGGCTGGGTCCTGCCCCCAGAAACTGCACACCTAAATGCCACTTCGGGGGTGGGAAATGGGTGTTTAAGTTGCAGTTTGTCTTAAAAGTTTGGGAATGTCCAAAAACATTTACTTTTGTGGGAATTCCCAAACTCCCCTCTGACCTCTTCCCACCCTGAAAATGGTTGGAGCAACTCCCCTTCCAGAATGGTAAGAGGACAGACCACCCCAGATTTGGTGGGGTGTTGGGCATGACTTTTTCAATTAAGAAAGAGATTTTCCTCACAGAGGACAAAAAAGTACATTTGAACAGAAAGCTGACATTTGTGTACAGAATTCTCCTATATGGAGAAACTCTCCTCATAGGAAATAGCAGCTTTGGAATAAGCCATATGACATTCATAGAAGTACAAACAACAAGGTGGTGGAAGAAATGCTTCAGTTAATCTCAGCCACTGCAAATCATTTAAAGTCGTACTCCAGTCCATCTTTTTTCACCCACTATGCCAATAGGGATAGAGACAAGCCATTTGTGGGTACTGAACTCACTGTTCCACAGGACCCAATCTATATCTCGCCGCTCAGGCCTGAGTTGGCCTAAACTGGTCTGGGGTTACTTGTGTTTCCATCTGGGTGGAATCTGGCTTCCACAGCAGTTCAGATTGGACTGTTCCTACTGGAACAGGACCAAGGCTATTTTGCACATATCTGGTCTTTGTCCACTGTAGCATAATCTGTGAAAGACAATGGATTGTTATGTGGCCCGGGAAATTGGCAGTGGCTGAGATTGATTTAAGCATTTTTTCCATCACCTTGTTTGTTGTAGTAGACAAGCTATGTTCAATGAGTATGCATAGACATGGGTCTGATACTCACAATGCCACTGAACTCAAACTATCCCTTACTGACAATTTGGCACTGTGTGCAGAGGAGTATGTGCTGTACATGGAGTAATAGTATCAACAAAATGGGGACCGAAAAAGGAATGAAAAAATACCTTTTCAATTCTCTTGGTAATACATTATACATTTTGGGGCACATGTACGAAGCATTTTTGTGGTCTGAAACGGCCGACCGGCCATTTCCGACTGCAAAAAGGCTTTTACATATGTGCAGGCTCAGGGAAAAGTTGATCCCTGCTCCAGATCAAAGCAGTGACTCCAACGGTCAGTTTGCTGGCCCCTTGGAACAGCACCAGGGACATCAAAGCTGAGGAAGTTCAAACCGGCAAAGCAGTAGCCACTTCTGAGGAATCACCACTGACTGCCGCCGGGCACACCTAGAGACAAATCCAAGGTAGCCAAAAGTTGCACCCCAATCTGTTGGGGGTGCTATCCAAGTCTGTATTTGTCACACCTGAGGGACACCAGCCCTCACCAAAAGACCCCCTTCTCACCACTGTACCACAAGAACGGTAGCCCAGCTGCAGCTGGCCTTCTACTGTCTCAAAGAGGACATCGTGGGACCCCGAGTTCCATGGCCGAGGTTGCCACACCTCACGTGTGAACCGAGAAGTCACTCGCAGCTCACTCTGATCGACCACACAGAATCAGGAGCATCTTTAGACATCTTTTCTGCATGCACCCCCAACATCAGGACCACTCGATTACAGTCTATTGCAGTCATTATCTACAGGCTGGAATTGGACTGAAAAGACTCGGGTGGCCAGGTAACTGTCCAAAGTCTCCTTACTGGCCCCCTAGACCTCCATCCCATTGGATTTGGCTGTCCAAGCCAGGCTAAACTCTCTCAAACTTTTAAAAAGTTTACAAACTTTTTGTTGACTAATGCTTGTTTGCGGTTGCATTTAAAAGTCATAAAAGCTTCTAAAATCTGTATCACTGGAACCATCTGGTGGATTTTTGTCATCAAGGTCTCAAAAAATTAATAAAAATATAATCTATTTTTATAAATTGGTGTCTGATTATTTTCATGTTGTGTGACTTTCTAATTTCATTATTTGGTGCTCTTAAATGGTTTACACTAAGTTCCTTTGTTAAGCCTTGCTGCTCGAAGCCACATCTTCCCAGGATTAAGCTTAAGGTCTGCAAACAAGCCTGACTGGACCCAAGACTGTTTTTGCAGGTGCATTGCACAATAAGACCCCACAGCCATATCATATAATACACCCCAAATCCTCACAGGCGAATTTAAACTGCACACACAGGCTGCAATGGCAGGCCTGAGATATGTTTAATGGGCTACTTAAGTGGGTGGCACTATCAGTGCTGCAGCCTGCTTTAACCACGTCCTACCTGGCCACCCGTTTGGACGTAACCCCCCAATTGATACGCAGGCCTGCTAGTAGCATTTAAATTACTGGCCCTGTGTCTTTTACAAATACACAAATTCTATGCGTTCAGAGGAAGTTTCACTAGCATAGGATACATCACCACATTAAAGGCTAGCATTGCAAATCATTTCAAATTGATTGTCAAAATTTCATTCAGATTTTCAGAATCTGATTTCCTATTGTGAAATAGGCATCCTATGCGGGTTTATAGCTGCTGACATCAAATACAGACTCAGACCTATGCTGTGTAGTCTCTCTCGACAGTCACAAAATAACTTTCATCAGCATCTTCTTAATTAGTATATTTATTTATGTGCTTACTTTATAGACTGCAAGAACTAACAACAATGTCTCAACCGGTGTATATGAGGAAGGCAAATATACATGCATGTACAAAACATTACAAGAAGGAAAGAGGGAGACTCGTAGTAAGTTTTTGGAAAGTGCTCATGGCATCATGTATTTAAAATAACAATTTATACAGAACAGTTATATCAGCACTGTGGGCATAAATTGCAAAGGCAAGTTAGGAGTCCTAACTTTACTACTACTAAATGCCTTCTGTGAATACCAAAAGTAGTAAGTTTAGGATTTTATCTCAGATTAGTTCTGTGAATCGGCCCCTCAGTATTTTGGTCACAATTTGTTAGGCACAGTTGCTCTAGCTATCTAATGATAATCCATCACCAAATTTCCTTCTCCAATATTTGCTCTTTAGAAATGTGTGATTTCCTCCAAGAATGGAAGTTTAATAAATGCCATATCGTTATTGTATTCTTTTATACATATTTCTACAACCTGTGCAGGTGCAAAGCATTCAATGTCCATTTCTCCCTCCAGAAAAGAAGGGATGGCAAGGAGAGCCATTATGCTTACCTAGACTGTTGTGAAAAGGTGCATTATGTCAAGATGTACCCTTCATTACCTCCAGAGGACAATACAGTTCAGTTTCACTTAACAGGTACTCAATGTATTATTTCCAATTCATACGAGGTATACCAATTCTGAAGATATGTCAGCGTAGATAATATCTCGCTCTTCAATAACTTCTGTGATTTTATTCACCTTTAAGTAGGTGTGTCGTGACCAGTTGTCAGTTCCCCTGTTTTAACATTAAATGTATTTCCTTGTTGTGCATAAGAATTATAATTATGGGAGTTGCTTCCTTCTATCACATAAGCACATTTCCTCCTCTTCCAGTCTGTCAAAGAATTCTACTCTCTATGCCACTAAAGTCCTAATTGCCCTGGTTAACTGTTACCATACTATTGCATATCTCTGCTTTTTGACTCGCATTGTCAAAGGTATGGTGACACCTGCCACAGTACTGTCCCCTGGGAGTTGACACAGGCAAGACAGGGAGGAAATATTGAGAACTGTGTGGCAGGTCCCACTGATCCAACGGGTTGACTGGTCAAATTTTCTCTTCTTGATGGATCAAACATTTGTGAGCTATTTATCTGTCTCCGTTGTTAATGTGCATCTAGCAGTAGACTGCTGGTCCTTGGTATCATTCTTTGTCCATTTGGCTATCTTGATAGGACGTCAACCTAATTGGACAGTCCCTACTCCTTCTCTTTGGAAGCCATACTGCACTTGCTTCTGCTCCCTTTTTTGTTATTTTCAGGACTATGAGAAAATATTAAGTTATTTCTTATTTTTAGGACTGTGGCAATAATGTCAAAGTATATGATCATCATCAATGCAATTGGAGGGTACATCATATACAGCAGATCTAGGATGGCTAGAGTATTTCTCTGACAAATATAGTGATGCCACTATGAAAAATATTTAATCCCAAAGTTTTTGCTGCATCTAAGCCTCCAGCAAGAAGGCCATGCTCCACTCCAAGGCTTGCTTAAATGGCTTTCCTTGGAATATCTTATTTTTTCATCTCTCCTCTTACCCACTTCACAAGAAAGATGACAGACCAGGTAAAAGCAGAAAAAGAAATACATTTAGTTCACAGTGACTTCTCTGAATTGGGATGCAAAAAAAAATAAGCAAGCACAAAATCAATCACTTATTTTTTTGGCTCACGTGTTTAGTCAGGAAAATTACAGTTGTGTGTTAGTCAACGTTAAAGAGCTTGAGCGCATATGTACAAATCAATTGTGTGGTCGGAAACAGCTCGATTAATAGAATAAGGCTGTTTCTGACCAGAAAAATGCTTTTTCATATGCACAAAGTACAAATTGCGATTCGGTAATGAGTTTCCGAATCACAATTTGTGTTTAGTGATTTGGTATTTGGAAGGGGTGTGTTTAGGGCATCCTTTCCAAGTCCAAAATCACAGTGGTATGTATGAATGTTTTGCAACCAAATTACGACTGCAAAACATAAATCTTTTACGCACACCTCAAAGGAGGTGGTAAGCATTCGCAAATGGGAAGGGGTCCCCAAGTGACCCCTTCCCTTTGTGAATGTTGAAACTAATAATTTTTAAGAGCAGGCAGTGGTCACATAGACCACTGCCTGCTCTTAAAAATGAAAGTTAAACATTTCATTTTATTTTTTGAAATACATCCCGTTTTCCTTTAAGGAAAACAGGCTGTATTTTTTTTTTTAAATTGCTTTGTTATTAAGCAGTCACAGACATGGTGGTCTGCTGACCCCAGCAGGCCACCATCCCTGTGATGGCTGCAGTTCCTAATGGGTCGCAAACTGTGACCTAAATACATTAATATTCATTAGGTAGGTCAATTTGCGACCCACTTGGAATTGTTATTTAAAAGATCAGGAACTGCGATTTCTTTATTGCAATTCAGTAAGAACCGCAGTTAGGAAATTGCACTCCCTATATTTTGTACTTATGGCCCTTTCTTCTTTTTGTGTAATTATTAAATGAGATTAGGAGCTCTCTATCACGCGCAGGGTTGGATTGCGACAGATAATAGGCCCAGGCACCAAAATAAAAGTGACCCCCAACATATAGCTAAAAAGTGGCCACATTTGCAAATCGGGCCAGTTTTGAACTTCTAAAGATACGGTGTATAGGTGTTTTGCAAGGTATGGGAGACTGCATGCATTTGTGCTTGATGCAGGCAATGTTTGCGGTAATATCAGGGAAATCAATAGTAAAAGCCTACCCTCCATACCACAAAACAGGCCCACAAACAGCCCAAAAAACAGCCCACAGACTAACCTGTCAGACCAGCCCTTCCAGCACTGCCAGATTGGCCGACAGGCCAGTCCGACCCTGAAGAAACCAAAAGCACTGTGCAGGTTCCACATAGACCAAGCAGCCAATATAGTGGAGGTGGAAGTAATTTAAGGAACCATCATGGTAATATGAGGGGTTATTAGTTAAAGTTTACATTTTGAGAAACCCTACAGTGAAGTTATTTTTATTAGGGACTTCCCACTTTTCCTGTGCCCATTGAAAGCAAGTTTCCTTATCGACTTGGAATCTTGTACCTTATATCACGGTAGTCCTTGTCCTTTGAGACGTCATGTCATTCTCTGTGATAATGCCATACTGGTCAATGCAAAAGGCGAACGGCCATTTTAACTGATGGCTTAAAAGTGAGTAATGTACTGCTGACATTTTAAGTAGCCTGTAATTGGGAGTATAAAACCTGTTGCTTACTTCACTTAGGAACATGAAAGCTTGTATTATTGAGCACTGTTAGAAATGGGATTTCTGGTTGGCTAGGGCACGCGCCTAAGCCAGTCAGAAACCACCACTCTAGTCAGGGCAAGGGAGTTACACACCGAAGATAACCCCTGCTCACCCCCTTGGTAGCTTGGCACAAGCAGTCAGGCTTGTCCCAGAGGCAATGTATAAAGCGTTTGCGCAACACACACACACAGCAGCGACACACTAGGCACACCACAAAAGAAACTCCACACAAAGTTACATCAAAAATAGCCTTTGTATTACTCATAAAACACATTAGAGCGTAATCACATAAGTACAGTGTGCCACCTGGCACTTAGTATCACTTTACAGAGATTATATACACTACAGGGCCAATCGGGACACTGTCATCATATCACAACTCACAGGTAGTGAAAACAACCAGTAACTACTGGCAAGAGTGTACTTAGCACGCATGCATTAGCCATGAACATCATAATCAGCAGTGCACCCTAATAAGAAGCATTATGCATACATCACAGTTAGCAACAGGGCACCACAGTAATCACTGACAAGGTGCACACGTCACCTAATTGCCTTACGCCCAACCAAAACATAGGGGCGAACCTCAGGTCGTCTGGCCTTATCCTCGAGGGCCCGTCCTGGGCATCCCCACAATGCCCTTGTCCAAAAATCAGGGCTCTCCCAACTGCTGGTCCCTTCTGCAGACACGGGGCTTCCAACTAGCCCCTGCAGATCTGCTGGCCAGCTGAATATGGGGGAGACCTCTATGGGTCTCGTGCTCTCGATGTCGGGGTAGTCCCCACAATACTCCTCCCAAAAGGGCAGCGTGATGCCCCTTAGGGCGGGAAGACCTCACTTGGTCCCCCCCGTGAAAACAAAGAGATGGCCAAAAAGCGTCCGCCCACTACTCCGCGGTGCGGCTGCCTCCGTGTACATCAGGGGAGGCATTGATTCCCCTCGGGTCAGCCCCTCCGGACTCACCCTCACTCCGGGAGCCTGGAAAGCTTCTCCCCTCTGTGTCGGTTGGCCTCTCATGAGGCCCCGCAATCCCTGTGTCCTCGGGTGGAGCCCTCACGCTCTGGCAACACACAGGGCTCTCCGCTGGTGGGAACCACATGGGGCTCTCCCTCGTCAACACAGGAGCCCCGCCCACAGCCAGGTGCCTTCGCCTGGCTTCCTGCTCCGGCCTGGCTTCCTCTGGCCAGCCCCGCCCACGGTCAGGCTCTCCTGCCTGACTTACGGTCCGCGGGTGACTTCTCGCAGGGCACATCCCTCGTGAGCGCAATAGAACAAACGAAGGGCTCCACACGCTCCTTTACATGCCTCGCAACAGTAGGGGATATGAGCACAGTGCTCCCCACGCTACCGGTGGCCCCAGCAGCACCCAGCCGGTCTGCAACATAAAGACTGGGCAGCGCTCTTCTCAGGGCAATGGTGCTTAGCCCTCTCAATGCAGGGGGAGAAATCCAGCAAGTACCTCACGCTGGGTCCGAGGTCACACAGGGCAGAGCTGGGCCCAGACAGGCCAGCTCACAGGGCCCTCTGGCAGAGGGGGAGTCCTTCGTGGCGGTTCCTCCTGGCGCCCAGCAGTCCTTCAGCACCAAGTAAGCACAAAGTTCAACAACTTACATGGGGTCACAGCCACAATATTTATACCACTGCTAGTCTTTGTTCTGCCATGGCACAGGGCCTTGGACCTAGTCCAAACCAGTTCTGGGGGGCACTTAACAAGTGCACAACAGTCCCCATTGTTAGTGTAGGCTCTAGCCCCAGACACACCACAGGGGGGCGGAGCCAGCATTGTGTAAGGCAGGCACAGTCCTATTCAGGTCCAGGTGCTACTCCTCCTACTACTCCAAATGCAGGTTGGCGTATTCAGCCTAGCGCTGACTCACCCAGCCCTCTGGAGCCACTGCAACTCCCCAGCCCCTGTCATCCAGAGCCAGACATGCAATACACAACAGGCAGGCTCAAAGACTCACAGCACTCAGAAATGCCCATTTCTAAAAGTGGCATTACTAAAATAGTCAGAATAAATCTGCAAACACCATTACGCAGCATTTATTACCACTATTCCAAACATACCAAACTTGATCACGCTACTCCTCTCATGTCAAGAATTACCACTGAAACACATATCAGGGAATCCCCAATGCAGTCCTATGAGAGGGCAGCCTCACAGTAGTGAGAAACCAAAATGGCTGTTTGTCACTACCAGGACATGCCACACAGTTAAGGCACATGTCCTACCTTTTACCTACAGCTCACCCTGCCCATAGGGCTAGCTAGGGCCTACCTTATGGGTAACTGATATGTAGTAAAAGGGGAGTCACAGACATGGCAATCACTGTACGTGCCACGTCACAGTGGCAGTAAACTGCGTGTTCAGGCCCTGCAATGGCAGAGTCCTGAGAAAGGTTTGAAAGGCAACTTTGGTGGGTGGCGCAAGCAGCGCTGCAAGCCCACCAGTAGCATAATTTACTGGCCCTGGGTATGTGAGACACCACTTTACAAGGGACTGATAGGTAAATTATACACGCCAAGCAGGTGTAGACCGATCTTACCACGTTTACCATAGAGAGCACATGCACTTTAACACTGGACAGCAGTGATAAAGTGCCCAGAGTCCTAAAACCACCAACACCAGGTCAGAAAAAATACCAGGAGGAAGGCAAAAAGTTCTGGGATAACCCTGCAAAAAGGGCCAAGTCCAACAAGCACTATATGTAAAAAAATGATACAATACTTAATGTTGTAATTCGTTTTTTTTTGTCCTCATATCACCCTGCAAAAGCTACTAGAAGCAAAAGAGAAGGAAGCGACCGCAAGCCTTGTGCGTTGTGTTTGCCCAATCCGGGTGTGGCGGGTGATAACACCCGAATCACTTTGGCCTCTATGGTGTAATCATAGGTCTGCATTTTGCATTATGAGTGTTCAACACACCTTCCCAAATTAAAAATCTAGCCCCACCGGCATCCAAATTCCTAGAGAAGCTTTCAACATCTACACTCCCTCTCATAGGTCGTGGATCAATGCCATGGAACGCGCGTGGAAACTAGGGGCCCTATTTACGAGAAACTACAGCAGTGTAGTGCTGCAAGTCATTTTGCTGCGCTGCGTTAGTTTCGAAGCACAGGGTTGCAACATATTTACAACAATATGTCACATCTCTGTGCTTCCCCCTGCGCTGGTGCACAAACTACTGCCATGCGCCGGCGCAGGCACCCTTGCACCATGGTGCAAGGATGCCTGCATCGTGGGGAGATTGTTTTTGTGCAGGAAGGAGTACCTTCCTGCACAAAAAAAATCAATTGAGGTGAATCCCTCTTCCAATGCGTGCTGTAGAATGCAGCACGCATTGAAAGAGGAAAAAACTGAGGAGAAATGAAAACATTTCTCCTTGGTGCGCCTCGCTACTCCAGGGGTGGCGTAGCATTCTGACGCATTTCCAGGTTTACGATTGCTCGTAAATCTGGAAATGCTTTAGTGGACATGGGTGTTGTGTGGGAACGGGAACACCCACAGCAACACCCATGTTACGCCCCAAACACGCAAATTGTTGCGCGAAAAGGGGCGATATTTACAAGTCCGCGTAAAGCAATGCAGAGTGGCTTTACGTGTGCTTGTAATTATCACGCAGCAGGTTGCACCGCCGGTGCGTCATGCAACGTGACGCACCAGCGGCACAAGGGGCTTGTAAATAAGCCCCTAGATGTCTAATTAGTATTGTTATTTTTCCTAATAAATACTTAGGTAATAACGAAAAGAAAAAAACAATCAGTCTAAATAATTTCTCCACAAAAGAACATCATTTGTTTTGCCTGCTGATGATGGCATCGGCCACACTAAAAAACCTTTTAAGAGCAATATTAAGCATTGTGCTACACCACAAAAGCAACACATTGATGTCTTGTTGGAGAGTTGTTCTGGAGGTATACAGTTCAGCACGAATTTGAATGTGAGCGCACCTGTCCAAAGGTAGATCTCATAAAATGTATAATGTGCAGTAATTAAACCTTTTACGCTTAGGAATATCATTTGCTAATCAGCTTGCACCTCTTTTGCACCTAGAATCGTTTGGCTGCAGTTTTTCATGCAAAGTCAGGTCAGGATATTTTAGTAGATGTGTCTTTGCGCAAAAAAATGGATGTGTGAGCTGTTCTTGCTGTTATGTCCCTTTGACTAGGGGCTGGGGCGAATGAGCTCTTTGAGATACAAAGACATTTTGCACTGCGCTCACAACAATTTTTCATCGCAAAAATATATTCTGTATATATTCTCGGTAGCTGCTTTTTACACTGTCTCGCAAAACGCAGCTTGACGTCACGCACGCGCCCCGCTAAATAATAGTAAATCTGGACCTCTTTTTGCTGTTTTCAATTTTAGGGAGAAGGAGCAGACCCTTTCCTTTTACAGTGAAATAACTGAGGCTAGAATTACAGTTGTCACTCAGTGCTTTGGGGTCTGACGTCATCAGCATTCGTTGCTCAGTCAACGCATATACGTGTGATGACACTGCAATATAAAGCATCCACTTGTAAAACTCGGCCTTACAGTTTAATAGCCCATTAGCAGTGGCGAGAAACGGCGTTCAGATCTGAAGCTGACAGCACTTACTCGAACATTCGGGCTGATATCGGGTTAGGGAGTAATAGTCAAGAGTCATTTTCAATTAATGTGTCAAGCAGTTATGTTTGTAGTGAGCAGAAGAGCAATAAAGTACGCCCCATGGTCTCTCAGAAACGGTTCTGAGCCAAGAACCATGATGAGGGCAACAGGAAATCCACTCTTTGCCACACTGGAGACCGAAGAAGCAGTCACAAAATTAATTTTACTTAATGTTTGAACTTTTTGCTGAGAAAGTAGAATTCAAATTGTAAAAACAGAAAACTGCTTCAGCTTGGGGTTTTCATCTCTGTTGTAAAAGAAAAAAATAATTCAAACCAGGCTCCAGTCTCCACTCTGAATTGCCAAACAAATGATCGCCATTCTGCTATTTAATGTGAAGTAGAAAGCATTTATAGCAGCGTCCATTTTTTACGGAACTGTATTCCTGGCACAGACAGCGCTTAATTTGTAAAATATTAAGTGCCAGGGCTTTGACCAGGAGGCCACTGCAGCTTGCACCACCCATCGCCCTTGTCATCGCTGCCAAAACAACTACTAACCATCTCTCTCGCATGTAAATGCGACAGTTCAGATTATTCCAGGTCCCCAAAGCTAAAGGAATGGCTGGGGAGGCAGGTATTAGTAATTTTTTAATGTATATTGTTTTCCTAAACAACTGTTATACTGCTCATCTTTAAATTACATGAGCAGCGCCACCTTGTGGCAGACTGCCCTAAGTGTGGTGTTGACAATTAGGTGCTGGTGCCGAGCACCGGAAACCAATTAAGTGCCGGTGCTCAGCACCGGAAAGCTCCGGCTCAAATTAAGCACTGGGCACAGTGCATGGTTCGTCTGGCCTTGCCCTCCCTCACTCGGGTCTCCACAGACCAGAAGAAAGAGCTGGAAGGGGAGACACCGATCTGTCCTCTCCTTCTAGTCGCCTCAGATCTGAGCGGAGCAATAGCAGGGCAGAAGGACCTGGGAAAGCGTTGAAGTGGTGGATGGTGGTCTGCCACTTTTCCTCTCCCCGTTCTCTGAAAATAACATGGTTAGGCTGGATGAGGTGTGAAGTAAAAGTGCATGTTTTCCAAAAGTGCACGGCTGTGGATATATTTTATTCATGGTTTTTGTGGGGCTCATGTGCTGCCTCATGCCTGCTTCAGAGCTGAACTGTGGCAACAAACATCTTTAGAGGAAGGCATTTAGGGTACACCTTTGAATAATTGACACTTTTGAGTAAGTTTGCTACTTTTTAGAGTTTAAATTTACTCCAAAAGGGTAACTTACAAGTCTCAAACAAGCATTTGCAATGCAATAGGTCTCGCATTTATGAAAGTTTGAGCTATTGGCGTTGTAAATGACAATGCCTTACACCTATGTATTTTGGTTTGGAGTGGAGTGGAATTATGTGTGTTGGATTTGAATTGTTAGTTGTGGAATTGAGTGTGATGGAATTGTGTTGTGAGTAGTGGATTTGTGTAGTGGAATTATGTGGCATGGTGAATAGATAGGGGTGAGAGCTGCACAGAATAGTTAGAAAGGAAGATAGAGAGGGATAGGTAGTTTGCGCATGAAGTGGTGAATGAACTGCAGATGGAGGCGCAGAAAGAGTGTAAGAAAGAAATAAAGAGGTGGAGAGCAGGCCACAGACGCATAAAGAGGGAGCGCCTGTGAATGCAGTAGACACCACAAGAAGAGGAGGAGAGGGCGGGTTTCAAGGAGGTAAACCTTGAAAAGGCACAGGAAAGAAGCTGTGCTCGAAGACCTGAAGTGAACCACATGAGAGGTGGAAAGTGTGTGTGAGAGAGCGAGAGAAGGTGTAAGATATGGTACGAGAGAGAGGGGCGAGTGGGAAGAGCACCTGGGGGAGTGGGGGTGGTAGAGGTGGACCAGTGCATAGCGTGAGGAGGAACAGGAAGGTAACAGTTCATAGAAGCCAAAAGTGTGAAACATTTAAAAGACTGTTGTGAATTTCACACCAACAGCTAACCAATTACCGAAATATGTAATTATTCAGGGCAACCTTGTGAAAAGTTTGCTTCACACACCTGTCTGCAGAACGTGTGCTTTAAAGGTAGTACGATGTTTGAGAGCTAAGATTGAGAAAGCAAGTGATTACTGGTGGGCACAGTTGGCACCAACCCCGGCACCCCTCTCGCCTGCTATGGGAAGCTGCAGTGAGCTGACTGGGAAGGAGCAAAGAAACATGGACTAGCAAATGCCTGGGAGGAGTTTCACACAGCTAGAAAATGGCTTATTTCTTTATAGCACTTCAAGCTGGCAGCCCAGCATGTCCCTAAACACTGGCACTTAACCACAACCCGTACCTCTCCTGCGGCAGCTTAGTGCCCTAAAGTGTCCCTAAAGGTCACAAATGAGCGCTCTCTAAAGCTCCAGAAACAATCAAAGAACGCTGGATGGTGTCCGGAAGTACACTTGAAAATGCGCAAGCCACATTAATCCCTTTATATCTTTGACTACGGCGCAGGGCAGTCTTTTAGGAAGCAGCAAGAAAGTTCTAGTTCGGAGCAGTGCCAACTGTGCCCTTTTAATAAAAAAAATATTTAAAAAAAAAAGATACTTAGCTTCCTAGAGAGAGCTTCGTGTTGATGTACTCATGCTATGCTTTAGTAAACGTGAGGAGAAATAGGCATTTTCTAAGATCGTTTCCTTGTAATATAAAAAATATATTTACCATGTTGAAAATCTCATTGGATTGTCACAGCCATCCGATCCGAATTTCATTTTGTTTGGCCATACGGACCTCTTAAAAAAAAAAAAATCTCTAATGCTCAACCAAAGTTATCTTCATCCAGATTTGAAGACGTCCTTTTAATTATTCTACGCGCTGCCTAAACAGAACATAGTGTACACTCCCTGTTCCAAACATTATTTTTAGGGGGGCACATAACATTAGGCGAGTGCCCTACATTAACCCTTTTGGCCACTTCTCAAGTGCAGGAAACTGATGTGGTACTGTTGTGGGCTTGTGCCTTTTACCCTGATAGAACGATTGTTCAGATGTATTATTCTTTCAGAGAATCAAAGCCATAATTTGGGCACTGTTCCGCCTTTTGTATATAATGCCTGACACTTTCCTTTCCACCAACGTGTTGCATAAAAATACTCAGGCAATGCTGCGAATGTCCATTACTGTGCAATATGCCTCGTAAAAGCACACTACTTTTCTCTCAAAATATCGTAACACCTGCACACCTCTTTCAACAAACCGATTGCTGGCACCAGAAAACCACGTATTTTTTATTTTTATTGCATATTTATATAGCGCGAACTCGACCCGAAGGTATTGGAGCGCTTTACATGAGCACCGTATTTACATTACACATTCAGGCACGGGGAGATTAAGTGATTTGCCCAGAATCACAGGATGTGGATGCAACCCCGACTTTAAGCCATGGTAGCCGGGTGGGGATGCGCACTGCGCACATGCTCCGCAAAAAAAAACAATTAAGAAAATTGAAACAAACTCACCGCCGGATGTCCCAGCGTGGCCACAGTCCTGCCGCAGGTATGTGTCCCCGTGAGCTATCTCTGTTGCTGTGGCTTGCACGCGTGTCTCTTGGCACAAGACGCCGTATGCGTGCACATCTCCTGTCCGGGTGTGCACATCTCCTGGGCCGCAAGATGCCTGTGAGGAGCGGGCGCCATCAGAAAGCACAGTCCCGCTAGTGGTGCGCACACAAGCCCGCGAGTGGTGCGCGCGCTACAAGACCGCGAAATCCCTGCGAGGAGCATGCGCCATGAAAAGAGCCGGCCTCTGTGTTTGTTTCCCGCCCACTGTGCGATAGGAGGAGCCACAGAAAGTGCTGGAAGTCTGCGCTACTCCTGGGTGACAGCAAACGGGGAGCCCAGAGAGGAACTCCGGCAGCACCCGGTGCGAGGCGGGACTGGCCTGCCCCGCTGCCACCTCGGCCGCCCGACAGTCTCACTTGGAAGGAGGCAGCAGCGGGCAAGGGTGGACACTGACTGGAGCAGGAGCGGAGGGCTGGCTGAAAGTTAGCACTGGAGAAGCCTGGGAGAGGAGGAACGGACCGACGCTTGAGGAACATGCTTCTGCTCCGGGGTAGCCAGGAAGCCGGCCGGGGCTCCTGCTTGGTGCTGGGCGTGCTGCCTCTGCACTGCGTGCTGGCTGACACCCTAGGTGAGTCCGTCCATGGTCTCGTGACAGTGGGGGTGCAGTACGGGTAGTGCCGCTGGAGCAAAGTGCGATAGAGCGCGCAGTGCTGTAAAGTGCCTACTGGGAATACAGTGCTAAGGGGCGCTGGAGGAGGTGAGTATGCACACGCGCTGTTGTAAGTGCAGTGCATTACGTGCCGGGTGCAAGGGGGTAGAGTGAATGCACCCTGTGCAGCATGTGTGCAGCATGTGTCTGCCCCAGACGCGCTTAGAAGGCACGCGGACATCGGGAGGAGGGCGAGAACTGGACGTCAACACATGACGGGAGAGAAAGCGAAGCGGGCCATGGGAGCATTCTGCTTAAACGCCGCGATGCAGTGCATTACGTGCCGGGTGCAAGGGGTAGAGTGAATGCACCCTGTGTGCAGCATGTCTGCCCCAGACGCGCTTAGAAGGAAACGCCGTGACCTGTACGCGTGCACATCTCATGTCCTTGGAGTTGTGCTAACGCCGCCGTACGCGTGCACAACTGCAGTCCTTTGTGCGCGTGCACATGTCCTGTCCCGCTTCCGACCAAAAGTCGGCAACAATAGATCTCGCATAGCGAGCAGCGCTTTGCGCTGCATCGCTAGGCGAGACCTAAAAATTGAAGTGCATGTGGGTAGACACTTTTGAGTAATTTACACTTTTGAGTAAGTTCATTGCTTTTTTACATTTTTGGAGTCAATTTTCTCCAAAAGTTTAACTTACTCTTGGATATTGTGAATAGCCCAAAAATAGCAAACTTACTCAAAAGTGTGCATTCCTCAAAAGTGTGTTACCTTTGTAAATCAGGCCCTTAGTATATAAGCAGAAAGAGGGATAAGTTTGTCCATTGGTGTTGTCAGAATGTTATTCATGGTAAGTGTCATGAGAAGGGGATTGTCATTTTGTCTCCAGTTTTGTACGAAAACAAATGAAACAAGCATTTGCAATGCAATAGGTCTCACATTTGCGAGAGTATAAGCTATTGGCATTGTAAATAACAATGCTTTTTATTGATCTGTCTTGAAAAACAACACATAAATAAAAGGCATTGTCATTTACAATGCCAATATCTCAAACTCTCGCAAATGCGAGACCTATTGCATTGCAAATGCTTGTTATTTCCTTGGAAACGTTTGGTCCTAGCGGAGAATACCAAAGGCATCCGCTGCGGCAGCTGTGGGCATGGGTAAAGGTGCTTTATGAGCACCAAGCCATTGTGAAGTGCAAGTCTCCTGGTGTGGCCTTTTTGAGTCTCTGTTTTTGCTTGCTCTCTACTTGGGATCCGAAAGGAGAAAAAGCGCAGCTGTCTGGCCCAGTGTTTTCCGGCAACTCAGTTTCTTTACTATTCGTATTGTATTGTTTTACTGCAAGAGCTGAAAGGTGCAATGGTAACTGAGAGTGGAGAAAGGGGGCTGGGGCTGATGTGGCAGCAATGCACTTACAGCTCTGGGGCTCAGTGCACGAACAGCTAATGCAAGAGTCAAAGCAGCAAGAAACCACGAGTCTGGAGAAGCATGAAGCAATGCACAGGCAGCAGGGGTGGGTGGGGCTGTAGTGTGGGAGGGATATTTTGCAAGAGAAAAGGTGCATGGAGACGGAGCATGGTTGCGCTAGTATCTGCCTGCACCACAGATATACAGAAGCGCTGCCTGGTGTCAAGGGTGAGGAGATGTGGCCAAAAGGCATCAGCACTGGGGAACCAAGTTCGAGTTCTGGCATGGGCTCAGCATGCTGTGATTCTGGGCAAATCACCTAATCTCCCAGTGCCTAAAATATGAATCGGACCTTCTGTAATGCCATTTGGAGCTCATGTAAAGTGCTTCAATGCGCTATATAAAACTGAAAATAAATCAAATGAGTGGGGGTTGCAGTTCGGGGGAGGGGGTGGGGGGTTATCCAGTGTAATAAATGAAGAACACAGTTGAAACTGAGCCTGGACACAGGGGATTGGAGCCTGGTGCCCGCTTGCACCAGAGACCTGCAGCAGGGGTGCAAAGGTTGCTCACCCGGTGTCATCTTCAATGGTGGCTGTTTAAGTGATGCACCCAGTAACTGGCAGAGATGGCGTCTCTCGGGAGTCAGGCTTTCTTTTCTTACTGTTAATCCTAAATGTGCAGCTATCTCTGACTCCCTAATCCCCTTGGCATCAGTTAAGAGCTCTTGTGGGCGGCGAGGGCTGGGGGACGGGGTGGTGTTATAGGGGTGCAGCCGCCATTAAAGTAAAAGCGCGGCATGGACGCTTTTACAAAAAAAGGCATTTGTTTCTCAAGTTTACAAAAAAATGCTTTTTTTTTCTTCAAAAGCTCCCCATTCCGTGCTTTCTCTTTAATAGCAGCCGCGCATCTTTCTGTAGATGAGCCATGTCTATAGAAAGTGGTGTGGCCGCAATTAAAGTGAAACCGTGGAATTAGGCGCTTGTAAAAAAAAAAATAGTCCCCAAAGATATAGCTAAAGACCTACAGTATAAGGAAACTGTAGTTGATCGGTGCTCCTGGCTTAAAAACAGAAGTGATGCATCGAGAGCACCAGCCAATAAGGAGCTAGGAAATAAGAGCGATGGAGTTGTGAACCAATGGCAAGCAGCAGGTGTAATTACACTCAGTAGAGTGATTACAGCAGGTCTTGCAGACAGCGCATGCTTACTGATGCTCGACCTAAAATGGAGGTAGTCATATCAGCTGCCTGTGAAGATACAAGCAACATGAAATTGCTTTCACTTTTTGTTACTGGTCTGTTTGTAGAACATTGACCTCTGACTCATTCATTGAATTATAAACACCATGCAAACAACAGCCTCAGAGTCTCAAAGGAGATTGACACAATTGTTGGTTTCTAGTGTATCCTTCTTAAATGTGGAGTAAAACATGCTAATGTTCATCCACAAAGTCCTGGTGAGGACTACTTCTTTTCTACCTGCAAGAGTATGTAAATACACACAAGACACAATAGTTCAGTGTACCACGGAAGAAGTCATAGAGTTGGGATATCATAGTGCCTTTAACATGACAGTAGTTATATTGCTGAGCCCAGGGGCATATCTTAATGGGGGTGTTTGGGATGTTCCACCCCCCTTAATAAATGTATTCTCTATTAACTAGTTGAGTACAGGTGCTTTCAGTCGGGTATGGTGGGGTGGCTGTCGGATTTCACCTAGGATTTTCAGAGACACATACAGACAAAAACATACACAAAAAACACACACATACTCTCTCTTTCTCCTCTCTGTTTTGAAGTTCTGAAAACTGTTGGCTATTTTACAACATATTGTCTTTTAAGCAACCCTAACAATCCGCACTGCTATCCCTTCCCACTGCCCCACAAGCCGCCTCCTGCTCTGCTTCTCAAATAATGTATTTTACGATGATATGTCAGCGTGATTGCTTGGAAATTTGAAGCTCATTCCCCCTTCCCCAATGTTACTGACCAAGCTACAACCCTGGCCGAGCCTTAAAGGTACACAAAGGGCCCTGATACATTGTGGGGAGGAAGTTTAGAGTACAACGGTAGTCAGAGGCTGAGATATTTCATTGGGTGTTTATGACTGCAGTGGGGGCCTGTGTTCCAGTGTGAACAAAGGCTTTCAATCAATCAATCAGAACATTTGTAAAGCGCGCTACATACCCGTGAGGGTCCCAAGGCGCTGGGGGGGGGGGGGAATGCTGCTACTGCTCGAAAAGCCAGGTCTTGAGGAGTCTTCTGAAGGTCAGCAGGTCTTGGGTCTGCCGAAGGGGGATGGGGAGGGTGTTCCAGGTCTTGGTGGCGAGGTGGGAGAACGATCTGCCGCCAGAGGTCGCTCTTCGGATGCGGGGCATGGTGGCGAGGTCAGCGGAGCGAAGCTGGTGGTTGGGGGTGTAGAAGCTGAGTCGTCTGTTGAGGTATGCTGGTCCGGTGTTGTGGAGTGCCTTGTGTGCGTGGGTGAGGAGCTTGAAGGTGATCCTCTTGTTGACGGGGAGCCAGTGTAGGTCTCTCAGGTGGGGTGTGATGTGGCTGTGGCGAGGGATGTCGAGGATCAGTCGTGCTGAGGCGTTCTGAATGCGTTGAAGTCGTTTCAGGAGTTTGGCCGAGGCTCCTGCGTAGAGGGCATTTCCGTAGTCCAGCCTGCTGCTGACGAGGGCCTGGGTGACCGTTCTTCTCGTTTCGGTGGGGATCCACCTGTAGATCTTGCGGAGCATGCGGAGGGTGTTGAAGCAGGAGGATGAGACGGCGTTGACCTGCTTTGTCATGGAGAGGGTGGAGTCGAGGATGAACCCTAGGTTGCGTGCGTGGTCGGTGGGTGTTGGAGCTGTTCCCAGTGTGGTCGGCCACCAGGAGTCGTCCCAGGCCGAGGGGGTGGATCCGAGGATGAGGACTTCCGTCTTGTCCAAGTTTAGCTTCAGTCGGCTGTTCTTCATCCACTCGGCGACGGCTTTCATTCCTTCGTGGAGGTTGGTTTTGGCGGTGTGGGGGTCCTTGGTGAGGGAGATGATCAGCTGGGTGTCGTCGGCGTATGACATGATGTTGAGGTCATGCAGTCGGGCGACGTGGGCGAGCGGTGCCATGTAGATGTTAAACAGTGTTGGGCTGAGGGATGAGCCATGGGGTACGCCGCAGATGATCTCGGTGGCTTCGGAGCGGAAAGGGGGGAGGCGGACGCTCTGGGTTCTGCCGGAGAGGAAGGAGGTGGTCCAGTCCAGGGCCTTCTCTTGGATCCCAGCGTCGTGGAGGCGTGTGCGTAGGGTGCGGTGGCAGACCGTGTCGAAGGCGGCTGACAGGTCCAGGAGGATGAGGGCCGCGGTTTCTCTGTTGTCTAGCAGGGCCCTGATGTCATCGGTGGCGGCGATGAGGGCAGTTTCGGTGCTGTGGTTGCTGCGGAACCCGGACTGGGACGGGTCCAGGATGCTGTTCTCCTCGAGGTAGCGGTCAGTTGTTTGTTGACGGTCTTCTCGATGACCTTTGCTGGGAACGGGAGCAGGGAGATGGGCCGGAAGTTCTTGAGGTCCTTGGGGTCAGCCTTGGGTTTTTTGAGTAAGGCGTTGATCTCGGCATGCTTCCAGCTCTCCGGGAAGGTTGCTGTCTCGAAGGAGATGTTGATGGCTTTCCGGAGATGGGGTGCAATGGTGGTGCTGGCTTTGTTGAAGATGTGGTGTGGGCATGGGTCTGACGGAGATCCGGAGTGGATGGTGCTCATGATTTTGATGGTGTCGTTGTCGCTTATGTTGGTCCAGGAGAGCAGGGGGTCGGTGAGGATGGTGGTCGTGGGGGCGGAGGTCTCAGTGGTTGTCGGGGCGGTCGTGGCGTTGAAGCTGTCGTGGATGTCTGCGATCTTGCGATGGAAGTAGGTGGCAAGGGAGTCGCATAGGTCTTGCGAAGGTGGGATGTCGTTGGTGTTGGAGCTGGGGTTGGAGAGTTCCTTCACGATGTTGAAGAGCTCTTTGCTGTTGTGTGCGTTGTTGTCTAGGCGGTTTTTGAAGGAGGCCCTTTTGGCGGATCTGATGAGGTGATGGTGTCTGCGGGTGGCGTCCTTGTGGGCTGCATAGCTGTCCGGTGTCCGTTCACGGTGCCAGTTCTTCTCTAGCTTTCGGCAGGTTTGTTTGGAGGCCTGGAGGTCTTCAGTGAACCAGCTGGCTTTCTTGCTGGTGTGACTGTTGGAGGGTTTCTTAATCGGGGCGACGGTGTTGGCGCAGTCGTCGATCCACTGTCTGAGGTTGCGGGCGGCGGGGTCGGTGGGGTCGGCGGGTGGGCTCCGGGCTAGGGTAGTGGTTAGCTGGTCTTCGGTGACTTTGCTCCAGCAGCGGCGGGGGATCTGTTGGGTGCGTGGTGGGTTTCCAGAAGGTGAAGTGGATGCAGCGATGGTCGGTCCAGTGGAGTTCGGTGGTGTGTTTGAAGGAGACGTGAGAGCTGGCGGAGAAGATGGGGTCAAGCGTGTGGCCGGCAGAGTGGGTGGGTGTTGTGACGAGTTGTCTGAGTCCGAAGTTGGCGAGGTTGTCGATCAGGGTGGTGGAGTTGGTGTCGTTGTTGTTCTCGAGGTGGAAGTTCAGGTCTCCAAGGAGGATGTAGTCCGTGGAGGCGAGGGCGTGAGTGCTGACGAAGTCGGCGATGGAGTCGCTGAACTGTGGTCGGGGTCCGGGGAGTCTGTAGATGAGGGTTCCTCTGAGGGTGGTGTTGGGATCGGTGTGGATCTGAAGTGCAGGTGTTCGGCGGTGCTGAGGGTGTTGTCGGTGTTGGTTGAGACTTTGAGAGTGTTCCTATGGACGATGGCGATTCCTCCTCCTACTCGTTGGTGTGGTCCCTGCAGGAGATCTTGTAGCCGTCCGGGATGGCTATGGCGATGTCGGGTGCCGAGGAGGGGTTCAGCCAGGTCTCTGTCAGGAAGGCGACGTCTGGGGAGGTTGAGTCGAGTAGGTCCCAGAGTTCAACGGCGTGTTTGCGGGCGGAGCGGGTGTTGAGAAGAATGCATCTGAGGTAGTTGGGTTCTTTCCTGGTGGGTGGGTTGGCGGGTCGGATGCTGGTGAAGCTGCAGTTCCGGCAGGAGAAGGGACCTTGGGTGCGCTTCGGGGTGGCTAGGGAGCAGGTGTGAGATCGTCCGGTGTTGAGTGCGTGGAAGGTGCTGGCATCGTAGCGGAGACGGGCGTTGTGGCGTTCGCGGGGGCCAGGGGTTCTGGCTCTGGGCGCGGTCCAGGCGCGGACGGGCTTGCCTTAGGCGCGCCAGCGGCGTGCCTGCTGCACGCGGCCGCCATAAGAAGGGGAGGTGGTACCAGGGATGAGGCGCAGGTGGTAGCCTGCGGGTGGAGGCGGGCCTCGAACACAGTCAGCAGCAGCGGCAGCTGGGTACAGAGCACGGGCACAGACAGGTGGGGCTGCGCGGCGTGGGGAGCGACCTGCCTGGAAGCAGGGTCAAGGGTCGCTCTCTTCACCGCGCAGCGGCCGCCATAAGAAGGGGAGGTGGGAGGGAGGAGCAGCTGGGAGGGGGGAGTGGACGAATGGGCGAGCGGGGGGGCGGGGCCGCAGGGGATGCAGCGGCGGGAAAATGGGAGGGAGGAACGGCGAAGGGAGACAGAAGGCAAAAAGGCACAAAAAGGAGGGGAGTGAAAAACGATCACAGAAACAATTAACAAAATACAGTGCAAATACCAGAAAAGAGCAGAAAAACAATAAAACAATATACAGTGCAGATACCAGTAAGCAATTTCCTGCCTACCACTTGCCACCAGGGATGAGGCGCAGGTGGTAGCCTGCGGGTGGAGGCGGGCCTCGAACACAGTCAGCAGCAGCGGCAGCTGGGTACAGAGCACGGGCACAGACAGGTGGAGCTGTGCGGCGTGGGGAGCGACCTGCCTGGAAGCGGGGTCAAGGGTCACTACAACATGGCCACTGGTGATACTGATACTACAGTCCAGGGCCATGGTATATCACAGAAGATTACACTGTTTCACTGACAAGGTCATGTTGCTCGTGATGTGGCTACAGTCATTATTTTGTAATACAAAATATCCATGCAGGGAATAATATCCCGATCTGTGCCTTGTAAGGGTATTACAAGCAAGCCAGGCACCTTTGATTTGCCAATACTTGTGTGCATTTTCAATGTAGACAATGGACTAAAAGGTCACAGCCCAGTGACACTTTCTAGCTCTTGATTGCTCTCCATTTAGCCCAATCCAGTGATGAGAGCAGCGGTGGCTCCTCCACTATGGCGAAGGAGCATCGCCCCCCCTGTCAGCAGCCTCAAAAAGGTCAAATATAAAACAATGATAAAACGTGTTTGTTATCATTTTATTTTTTCTCTTGGAGCCTAGGCTTGGGGGCAGAGCCATCATGGGGGGGCAGTCACAGGGGGAGTTGTGGGCACTGTTATCAGTGCGCATGACAGTTTGGCTAGCTGTCTCAGGCCGGCCAAACTGTCATGTGTACTAAAGCTGTCTCCAACCCAAGCTGTGTTTCCGGGTTGGAGACAGCAGGCACAGGCTCCCAGTCTCCCTGGGAGCGCAAATCGAGGGCGCCCACATCAATCCTGGTGCTGCTCTCATGACATCAGAGCAGCGTCAGGATTGGCCACAGGGGAGTCTTGAAGCCTGTGCTGCCTGCAGTGAAGCCTGAAGATCGCAAGAGCGGGGATGCGGTAGGTAAGTTCTTATTTGTGTTTATTTATTTTTTATTTTTGTTGTCCTCCGTTGTCCGTCGTCCCCACTAGCCCCCACCCCTCCTCTCTACCCTGACACCAACCGCCACTGGATGAGAGGTCTACAGTTGAAAGCGCCAGCACTATACTCCACGGTGCTAGAAATCATCCAGAGGCTACGTCATTTAAATGGATGCCAAGAATAAATTTTAAAAGAAGCTAGTGTGGTGTGCTGTAGAATGTTTTAGCATGTCCACATTACAGGATAAAACACTCAGGAAAGTTCTCTGCATCATCCTGGTCTTGTGCCATGACACCTTGCAGTAATAGAGAATGTTCCAAAACCGCTTGTAGGATCTTTTATGCTCTTTAATTGTGGCACACTGAGGAGCTTTAGGACCCAGACGGTTTTCTAGCACTTGAGGGCTTACTAAGGTAGTGAAATGCTGGCCACTATATGTGTAAGATTCATGTGTAGTCATAGAATAATACTTTTTAAAAAGTTCTACTTTAACATCTTCATTCTTACCGAAAAGAGTAGAGAAGATTTTAAACTGAAGATGGGTGTACCAAACAATGAATGCTTGTGGAACATGTCGGGTCTTTCTTTGATGCCAAGTTGTGTTATTCTGTAACTTGGTTGTTTTCATCATATTGACTCTGTGCTCTGGTGCCTTTTGGCTAGGTTCATGCTATAGAAATACCTCATACATATTCACATACATACATACATATACACATACATACATGTTGCAGGTGTACAACTGCATTATGTTGCACATAATTTGTGTAGTGCTTTTATGCCAAAGCTTTGACATGTTTTAAGCAATGTTGATGTGAGCAATTAAACTGAAACGTTAATACTGGTCTAGGAGTAAAAAGCAATATTGTGAGACACATGAGAATGTCGGAGAACATAAATTAAGTAAAGGCTATGAAAAAGCTGGAAACAACATTGAATTTCTGCATCTATTAGGGCTGATATGATTGTGCTATGTCAATGGGGAAGGGGTAATGAATGATATAGCTTTGGATTTAGAACAAGTGAAAGTGAGGTTGGCTACTGAGTGACATTGGTGGGCCCAGTATAAAGTGGGCTGAAGAGTGAATGGTCCTTTTTAAGGATGTGAAATGAGAGGTGGGGGATGGTGATGTCATGACTGTATTTACTGATGCACTAGGAGGTTGTTGCTTATGAACTGAAAACAAAGACTGGAGTATTGACCAGGATTGGGCAAATAGAGAGGTATAACTAATGAAGAGACATCAACAACAGTTAGTTGATGACAGAGTCAGAGCTTAAAGTAAAGATTTTGTGGCAGAGATTACAATGAAGGAGTGACTATGATAGATATTGATGAGGGCAGGATTAAGATAGGACAGAGCTGTGTCTCAAAAACAGGTGAAAGTCACAAATATGGCAATGTAGTAGAAAGAACCGCGCAAACTAGGAAGGAGGATTGGGTTCTAAAATTCAGTAGGAGAGCAGGTACACGATAAGCAAAAGAAGGCGTATAATGTATTTGATGGACTCAGACACAGGAGCCTGTTTTTGATCACGGACATCTGAGCAGCAATAAAGATAGGAAATTTATCATGAATGGCCATGTTGAGGAAAGGAAAGAACAAATATAGTCTGTGGAAATTTTTCTTAATGAAACTAAAACGAAGGAAATAATAACGGTCTTGGTGTTTATGAAATGATAAAAAGAAGAGATTGAAAAATTGGAAAAAAAATTAACAAAAAAGAGGAGAGAAGCAAGAGAACTGGGTGATTTGTATGCGGTCAGTCATTAGAAGTTTATACCTCAGTAGTGACAGATTCTGTAGAATCACAGACTTATGTGCCCTCTGAAAGGCAGCGGGTTATTTACTTATGGTGAATAACATTCAGGCTGTTGTTTACAAACGGGGGGTTTCTCTTTGTTTAATTAATTTTTATAATAACGATTTTAAGAATGTCCCAAATGTGAATTTTATTAATTTGTTTAAATTCATTTCTAACTTACAGAAGACTAATCATGTCGTCAACCCCTCTGAAATTTGCCTGGGGGGTGACTTTAATGTTAGGTTACCTAGTAGCATTTATTCCGCTATACACCCTACAAACAAGGCACCATTATGCGACAGGGGTGCCCAACTTGCGAACCTTTTGAGTTCCAATAATCTTTTAGATGTGACGGAGCTCGCTACCGCACCCCGCAGAGCCAAACAGATTGTACCTACCTACAGAGGAAGGGGTTCAGCTTCCACTATCGATTTTATCTTTATCTCATCCTCTTTAGAGAATTGTGTACTCAAAGCTGAGGTGGTCCCAACAGTCCAAGGGGACCATAATCCTGTCACCCTAACCTTGTGCATCGCCCCCAGGCCGACTTATGATAACGAGTGTGGTGCCCGGGACTTATCCCCTTCCACTGATAACCTTAGACTGGTTTGGCGCGGAATAGATAACAGGGATTTATTTGGTAGGATGGTAAGGACTTACCCGAACTTAATTGACACCTGTTTGTCCTATAAGGAACACAATTCTGAGGTTGTTGGCGCCTTCACACAGTTGTGTGCAGGTGTCAAATCCCTGCTATCAAGGCCAGTTAAGAAATCACATGTGGACCCAGGTTGGTTTAATGCTGAATGCTCCTCAGCGAATAGAGTTCTCCGCAAGGAGCTTGCCAATAAACCCAGAGATAGTATCCTTATCAAATCTCTTAGATCACGCTATAAATCGGCCATTGCTACTAGAAAGGAAGAAATAACAAGAGAGCATTGGGATAATCTTGCTCGGGCAGTTATGCTAAAAAATGGTAAGGATTTTTGGTCAGCTGATATGATATGAGGGCTTTGAGACACCCTACGAACACAATTAGCTATAATATCTCGAGTGAGGCGTGGGAAAGGCATTTTTCTAAAATCTATTCAGCCCACACACCATCGATTAATACCTATGAAAATATTATAACTATTGGGGTTTCAATCAATCTATCAGAAGTAGAGGAGGCCATTGATCAGAGCATGGGCTGTAAAGCCCCAGGCCCTGATGGGTTGCCCATCGATTTAATCAAGAGCCAGCCTGATTTCTGGGCACCCCTACTCCAGAATGTTTTTAATAATCTTGCAAATTCTATTATACCCAATACTTGGTCCACCAGCATCATTGTGCCGATTTTTAAAAAGGGGGACCGCACCAGCCCTAGTTGTTATAGGCCGATCTCCCTGATCGACAATACTTTGAAAATTTTAGGGAGGGTTCTCTATAACAGGATCAGGGCATGGGCCGAGGAGAATCATATCCACCATCATTGTCAGTTAGGGTTCAGAAGTAATATTGGCACTGTGGAGCAGTGCCTCAACCTCAACTTGATTACTGGCAAATACAATGTAGCTAAAAAAACTCCAATATACCTTGCATTTATGGATCTTAGTTCGGCCTTTGACTTTGTTAACAGGTCACGGCTTTGGACAATTCTTCTGGAATATGGCCTGGACAAGTCCCTTGTATACTTTTTGGCTCATCTGCACAAAGACTTACATGCCAGGGTGCGCATTAGTAGGGAAGGTGAGGTTGCAATGAAATAAAAGTTGGGAGAGGGGTCAGGCAGGGCTGTGTCCTGGCCCCACTCCTATTTATATTATACATTAATGATTTGAATAAATCCTTGGTAACTCTCACCTGCGACGTAACCCGCATTAATGGCAATAAACTTTCTGCCCTACTATACGCAGATGATGCGGTTTTAATGGGCCGTACTTTAAATGCCTTACGTATTTTAACACAGGGTTTTGTTGATTTTATGGCTGGTTTGGACCTATGTACCAATTTAAAAAAATCTTTTTTAATGGTGTGTGGACTGAAGAATCATTTTAATCGAACAATTGTTTTAGACTCTGATAGTTTACAAAGCACTCGCACTTTCCCCTACCTAGGGTTGGTGTTTGCTTCCAACGGACTGTGGTCTGAACATGTTGCCCATTGTCTGAGAAAGTTCTCCAGTTCCACCAACTTAATACTCGGCCTCCCCAAACCCAGGAATACTGAGGTTGTCTCTGCCACTGTTAAAATTTTTAAACTGCAATGTATACCAACGGCCACCTATGGTGCAGAAGTATGGGGCTTTACTAACTGCGGTAGGATCCAGGATGAAGAGAATAGATTTTGTTGCAAAATCCTGGGTGCCCCTATTTCCTCTTCAGCGTACGCCTGCCACCATGAACTTAATCTGCCCTATATCGAATATTTTATTAAGGCTCGCCCTGCATTATTTTGGCTTAAAATTTGGAACAACCCCGCGGCCCAATTAACTAGGGAGATTATATTAGATTGCTTAAAATGTGATAGGGGCAAGGAAATACCATTGCTGGCTGCCGTAAATAAAAGTTTAACAAGTGTGAATTATGGCCATCTATTTTTAAACTGTTTAGATTCTGGAACCACTTGCAAGAAATCCCTGCAATCGGCTCTTTATGCACTTTATAGGAATGCTAGATTTGAAAAAGAGAGTAAGAAATCGTCTGTTGCTAGATATATGCGTATTGAGAACATCTCACACGCCCCATCAAGCTACCTCTTAAAACCCATTGGCCGGTGGGAAAGGGGCTTACTCTTTCGGCTGAGGATCGATACAGTGAAATTTTTGCTATGTTTTCCCGCAGGGTATAATCCTGACCTCGACCATTTGCCATGCACCTGTAATAGTCAACAAAAACAATCAATGCTGCATTTTCTTTTCTTTTGTAGTTACTATCTAATATTTACAAAAAGGTTTCTAATTCCATACTTTAAGGCCACATCTGTGATGGACTATAAGGCAGCATATGGGAAGATTATTACTCTGGAAGAGGAAGAGCTAACCTTTCCAGTTGGCTCTTTTTTGAAAGCGGCTGTGCGTTCTCGCAATTCTATGTGCTATTGTTGAACTTTGTTTATTTGTATGTTTTTTTATCCCAATTTTTAAATTCAGTTTTGATGTATTGCGACGATTATGTTTTTATCTGTTTGCACTTTTATGGATATGTATTTTTATCCGAATAAAGTCTTTTGAATTGAATTGAATTATGGTGAATAACATTGGTGAGTGAGTTGTCAGTGGGAAACAGGGAGCAGAATTTCCAGAGAATTGATGATACAAGTGAATTTGGGCTACAAATGTGGTCAGATAGTTATGTTTGCCAAGCATGCGGATTTATAGGGAAAAAGAATTAGAGAGATGTTATTTGATAAGATCATATCAGCTCAACAATATTTTGAGAGCAAGCCCCAAATAGACATGGTACAGGTAAAGACAACATATAAGAAAAGGAATAGAACATGAGGGCTTGTCCTTAATGTAAAGAATCAGAATGGGCATTGGATAAAGCTTCTATAAGGAAAGGAGTATATGCAAGCCAAACATCTATAATGAGTATTAGCACAGCTAATAGATCAGGCTTTTTATTAGTGAAAGCGCTGTGTAATTGATGAGTGAGTGATGCTTGTTACTGTGTCGACCTGGATTTAGGGAATTGCAGTGGCAGCAGAAGAGAAGAGTCTCCTCCATCAACATGACTTTGGCCATCCATACACCAACTGATTGTTGCACTTTTTCAGTCGTCCATGCACTCACTCATCCATTCACCCATACTTACACACATCCATTCATCCAGCCACCTAATTTTGTATTCACTCACCCATTCAATTATATTATGACTTATCTATGCACTCATGCATCCATTCATCTCTCCATGCACCTTATCACTCACTCGCTCCATCATTATGTTTATTTTGAAAAACACAACTTTCCATAAAATATTCAATACAATACATACATTGAATAAAATGAGTACAAACAGTTAAAATATAAACACTAAAAACAATTCATTAGATCATTTAAAATAAAACAGGTGCAAGGCCTGCAATAAAGTCCGCCTATGCCAAGCATTATTAAAATATTTGCTCACAGCAAAAACAATCTAATCAATCGTATCAGATTTAAAGATCCTAAGGGCAACTAAATACTGTCTAATACCTATGTTGTTACATACCAGGAATATCCTCTTATGCCGAATATGTTAATAAGCTAAAAAGGGTGGCCATGCACTAGGAATTGCAAGCTCCTAGCTCCTCCCCAGATATGCCCAATGGCTTCAAGACCTCACCATCCGTGCAGAACACGCAGATAACTACAACACACGTCTCCCCCCTTCCTAGACCTAAGACCATACCGGTCCCGCTTCATACACATCTAGCTGGCCGGAGTCATAGACTCAAACACCCTCATAAATATATTACAGGGACCTGGATATGACTCACGTCCTCCAGTGGCATGCCATCTGCACTAAATAGCATTGGCTGCGGGTACACTGTTAAGATGTCAATTGAGTACAGTACCACAAATCATGTGTTCGCATGTTCTGTGTATGTGTCAGACTAGATTACGCCATCAATGACAATTTACTGTATTTGCATGTACTGTGGGCCTTATTTATGAGGCCTTGCGACACTTTCGCGCCGCCATTGCATCACTTTTTGAGACGCTGCGGCGGCATAAAAAATGCGCCATGTTGCACCCTATTTACAAAGTGACGCATCTAGGAAGATGTGTCACTCTGTAAAGCCCTGCGCTACATTATACCTGTGTCAGGTATAATGTATGCAGGGTGGGCGTTCCCCCGCAAAAAGCCTCGTAGAAGTGGCGCAGTGAAATCTATCAGATTTCACTGATCCACTTCTAGGACGCCACGGCGTCAAAATCTTACGCCTGCTTCACAGCAGGCGTAAGTCTGACACAGGCACATTTAACATGGGACTTGCCCATGTGTAATTACCCATTGCTGGAGTTGCGTCACTTTTGCGACACACTCCAGCAATGCGTCATTACTGCGCCTACAGATACGTCAGAAATACTGACATATCTGTAACTCCTTGAGACATGGAGCGCCATACATTAAATATGGCTCATCCATCATGTCGCAAGGAGGGTGCAGTGAAAACTGTCGCATCGCTGTTTTCACGCAGCGATGCAACAGTTTTCATAAATGAGTCCCTGTATGCTTAAAATGAAAATGAAATGAAAAAAACACTCTCCACCTCATTAAAATGGTATTATGGTTAAAGATGTTGTAGTTTAGATTGTTGGTCTTTTATTTTTGATTACATTACTTTTCCTTCATTACATTCTAGGGTTGAGCTACTTTGTATTTTGATATTAAGCTGCTTTACACTTTCGACCGAGAGTGCCGAGCATTCTGAAAAAAAAATGAAATGTCAATATTCATGAAGAGGTTTTCACATGGGATTACCTGCGGCAGAAACCATGTTAATATGAAGTATGGTTTTAGCCTGACCATCTGTTTGAAGCAATTTTCTCCAGTTCACACCTCGGATTTGTTTTACAGCCTTCGGGGATTCATGAAACAGAAAGGCTGTTTACATCTGACACCTTTTTCATAAACCTTTCTCAGGCCAGCAGAATGTCTCATAAAATTCAAATGTCTTTTAAAAGCGAAAGTTTGCGTTTGCTCCTAGTATCGTGCAGCCTGCGGGTCAGAGGATATTTATCCTTCTGCCGACTTTGCAGAAATCCGCAAATGACCGAGGTTTGCCTTTATTCCTGAAAGCTGAGAAAGGGGATAGGTGTCAGCTTCCCGTTGCTCCCTAGTGGATTAACCTTAGTTTTCACAGGACAGTGAAAAATCATGCCATTAAAATCAACCGAGCACTCCAATAAATCAATCTGCGTACAGTGTATGTTCTCTTCGCAGCACCCGTCCTGGGAAGGGCATCGTAGAAAATTCTAGAATTGTGTGAGGGTCGAGTGAGGCCAACGAGACTGCAAATTCTTTTGAACTCGACCAGATTTTGCCTCTCTTTACTTCTGAACTACAGACCTTCTTTACCATCCCATGAGAACTGATCCATATGCCTGTATTTGTCAGTCCAAACTCAGCCTGTGATGTTACTCACGCTTGGTTTATGGGCAGAAATATATATAACATAATATTTTTTTTTATTAGCCAAGACCTTTTTATTTTAATAAAATTATATGCATCGTATGCTTACTTATATGGGCTTTCAGCCAGCCCTCTTCATTCATTGGTCTGGTATTGGGTTATTTCTGCCACTGCAGCTTACAGCATGGGACACTGGGTAAGTACATTTTAACCATTGCCTAACTTGTCTTCACTATGAGTGACGCATTCCTCCGTTTCACAAGGAACACAACCACACATAAAGTAGCTCCCTTAAGTGCCAGGGACTACTATGGCAATATTGCTTTTGAGACCAAAAAACTCACTTTCCCTTTTAGCCATTTGTTTTAGATTCATGAGGGCCCAGCAGCTTGCCCAACAATGGAGAAACAAAACAAGCATTGACAAAGTCGAAAGGCCCGGCGGCCAACACCAGACCTATTGGTTTTGACAATGCTCGTTTTACTAAGAATCCTAGACAGATTCACTAAAACTGAGATGTATGTATTGCATTAGGCAGTTGTAGATAGAGCTTAAAAGAGTATATTGAACATTTGTGATGGTGCAGACTGCTCCTCAAGGTTAAACATGACCATGCATGGGGGCTAAAGTTAAGACTATGTAAATCACAATAATGTGCTATTTGTTTGAATTTTCTGACGAACAAAATACAACATACAAAGAGAAATATTAATATTATTCTCATTCCTACTGCATTCACACTTGCAAATAATGAAATGTCTGGGCAATGTTAAGGTCTAGCTGCAATTTTACATCTGCATGAGTACCACATGGGCTCACTCTAAGCTCGCAAGTACGGCTTCAGCCACAATTATTCAAAGCAATTCAAATACATTGTTAGGGGCCTATTTACAATATGGTTTGTGTTGCGTTTGCACCACACAACTTGGTACACACGCAACGAAAACCTTAAGAGAGGCATAACGAGGAGAAACATCTTTATTTCTGCTTGTTACTCCCTCTTTCTATGTGTCCTGCATTCTGCAGCACACATAGAACAAGCATTGGCATAGCCAATAGGTCTCGCCTTTGGGACCATATAAGTGGTTAGCTATGCAGCACAGAAGCTGTGTGTTTATAAATATTAGAAAGTAGACAGAGCAACTAGTTATTTAGTTTGTGAGAGTGAGATAGGTATTTAGTTAGTTTGATTGAGTTAGTTAGTGAGAGTGAGAGAGTTAGTTAGTGAAAGTGAGAGAGTTAGTTTGTTATTTAGTTTGAGAGTGAGAGAGTTAGTTAGTGATTGTGTGAGAGAGTTAGTTACTTCGTTTGTGAGAAAGTGAGTGAGTTAGCCATGTAGTTAGTGAGTGTGCTTGAGTGAGATAGTTAGTTAGTGAGTGAGAGAGTCAGCAGTGAGGTAGTGAGAGAGTTTGTTTGTGTTTGATAGTGATTTAGTTAGTTAGGGAGTGTGAGAGAGTCTGTTAGTGAAAGAGAGTTATAAAGTTAGTTAGTTATTTATTGAGAGTGAGCGTTAGTGAGTTTGAATGAGAGACTTAGTGAGAGGGAGAGAGTATGTGAATTAGTGATAGTGAATATGTTTTTTTATATGGGGTGGGCTTAAATAATAGGAGGGTGAAGGTTAGTTAGTTAGTTAGTGTGAGAGTTTTTTTGTTATTGAGAGAGTGAGAGTAAGTTAGTTAGTGAGAGATTTAGTTAGTGAGTGATAGAGTTAGTTAGTTAGTGTGAGAAAGTGAGAGAGTTATTTAGTTTCTTAGTTCGTGAGAGAGTTAGTTATTTAGTTAGTGAGTGAGTGAGAGAGTTAGTTAGCGAGAGTGAGAGAGTGAATTAGTTAGTGAGAGAGGATGCTAGTTTTTCTGAGTGAGAGTTTGTTAGTTCTTTAGTTTGTGAGACTGAGATAGTTAATTATTTAGTTCGAGTGAGAGTTAGTTAGTTAATGAGTGTGAGAGACTTTGTTAGTTACTGAGAGTGACAGTCAGTTAGTTGTTTACTTTGAGAGTGTGAGAGTTAGTGATTGTGTGAGAGAGTTAGTTATTTAGGTAGTGAGAAAGTGAGTGAGTTCGCCTGTTATTTAGTGAGTGAGAGAGTTAGTTAGTTAGTGAGAGTGATAGAGTGAGTGAGGTAGTGAGAGAGTCTGTTAGTGTTATAGAGAGACAGTTAGTTAGTGAGAGTGAGAGAGTTAGTTAGTGAAAGAAAGTAAGAAAGTTAGTTAGTTATATATTGAGAGTGAGAGAGCCAGTGAGTTAGAATGAGAGAGATAGTTAGTTAGTGAGAGTGAGTGAGTGACTTATAGAATTAGTTTGAGTGATAGAGTCAGTGACTGTGTTATTGAGATCGTGTGAGTTAGTTAAGTTAATGAGAGTGATAGAGTTATTTATTTATTTAGTGAGAATGAGAGAGGTATTCAGTTAGTTAGTTATTGAGAGAGTTAGTGATGTTTTGAGTGACAGTGGTAGAGTTAGTTATGCAGTTATTTTGTAGGATGAGAATGAAAATGTATTTTTGTGAGATGTTTTAAGCCAAGACTGGAGGAAGTGCAGAGAGAGTGAGTGTATTTATGAATGCTTGGAGTGGCCACTTTGGAGAGAGTTGGAAGTGTGTGATGGTCAGTTTGACCTGCAGTTATTGCTTTACGTGAAATAGCACTAATAGTAATGAGTGACACAGAAGCATTGTGGCATTTGTCAGTAGGGCCATTATTTTGAAAAAACTTTATTGTCAATGTAATTTTTTATCCTTATAAATCAGCACTGTAATAATTGCGAATTTGCGCAAGATCACACCTTCCAATTCTTCTGGCCACAATTCCATAAAGAAATGGAAATTCTACATATTAGTAACTCGTAAACCCATTTTCAACAGCGTACAAGGTCTAAGCAATCATTTTGGGTTCTGGGTAGGGTAGTGGTTTGAAGGACGACAATGCGCTTGATGTATAATCCTTCACTATTGTCAGTGATGTAAAAATAGCAACAAAAGACACCCGTAAAAGGAGAGAAAGATTTCTATCTACTATTAGTTTTACAAGGTGGAGCTTTCCGCACAATTCTAAAAGTTACTTTTCCTCTAGATTCAGTATAACTGTTAGAGCAAAAGGAAAAGGGCGCCCACCGGGAAGTCCCATAAAAAAGAAAGAAACTCGACTCAAATTGCTTCCAAAAGACTACCAAGTGTAGCCACCATCAAGTCTGTAGTGGTGTGAAACGTTCCAATAGTTACGGAATGTGGTTGAATGGGACTCTGCCTGGCACAATAAAGAGAAACTTTTGCACCTTGTAAAGATCGTTATCAGCGGTAGGAGATGCAAATGTGGCTTTGATGCAGTTTCACTTAGGGGTGATGTTTTAAAAAAATTCTGGCAAGTTTGTACCTGCGTAAAAACAGAGTCCGAGAGATTTTATTGTTTTTACGCTGTAATAGTTTGTTTTCTAAAAAGTTTACCAAAATACTCTTCCTAACACTGCTTTCTTTTTAAACCCACGGTTTAAACCTCGATGCTAACATTAAAACAGAGTCCGTTAAACAAGTTACAGTAAAATAGCTTTTATGCGCGCTTTGCATTCCTTAGCAAACAGTCCCCAATTAAAATATACACACATTCAAAGGCATACAGACGCTGAGGAGGGACATAACTAGATAGTGCATAAATATTTTGAAAATATAAATAAGGTTGTGCGGAAACGCTAATTAGAATGATTGCCTCAGGTGTTGGTGTGGAAGGAGGGGGTCTGGTGACACATAGAGGAGCAGCGGGTTATACAGTTTACAAAAGTGTGCATGACATGGTACTGTCCCTCACGTTCCTTTGTATTCAGCACGCTAAACACTCTCACAGGGTATCGCCTATAAATAATAACATACACCCCATAGATTGGCAGAACTGTTCCAATCTCAAACTCTAAAAATAAAGTCAGAAAAAGTACAGTTTCACTGTGAGAAAGTAAGATTCAGTGGCTCGTTGTTTTGCCAGTCCAAAAAGCTGAGGCACGGCAATAAATAGTATTTGCGCAAGATCACAGTTTTGTAAAAACGATAACTCACACCTACCACATCTTTAGGCCACAATCCCCTAAACAAATGGGATTCCGACATATTTGTAACTTGTAACCACCTATTCACCATCGTAGAAGTTGAAGCAATAATTTAGGGTTTAGAGTACGGTAGTATTTTGCAGGACATCAATGCTTTTCATATAACCCTTCACCATTGTTCGTGATGTAAAAATAACAACAACAAAACACAGCCAAGAAGTACGAAACGCAACTCAAATAGCGCGTATTATTTTATTGCGTGCTAATAAGGTATCAGAAATAATGCTGCACTTCTTAAGTTCTTCGAAAGGCAACCAAGCACGCCTGCCCCATGAGCTGCTGTTTCCTAAAGCTGACTTCGACTCAGTGCCCACAGATTGAGCATCGCTGAAAGATGCATTTCTAAAATAGTCCTTCTTGGCAACGGAGGTCTCGCTTTGCATTCATGAGAGCACTCTGGACCAGGCTATATTTTTTAGTTAATGTTTGCCCTCGCACGCCACAACAAGAAAACAAGCATTGGCCGCGCGCTGTGGTGGGGGAGGGGGAGCAGCCGGAGAGCAAGTGACGCGCGGCCGTGAAAGTGACACGGCCGCACGGCCGCTAGACGCGCTCTGTGGTGGGGGAGTGGGATGAGCAATAAAGAGGAAAGCCAGATGGCCTGGAGCATGCGAGGAAAGCGCGTTACTGTGCGCGTTCTCGCATGCTCTAGGCCAGCCAAAAGTTGTGGTCGCATTTCTGAAGCCCACACTACAAAATGTCTCGCCCAGAGCCAGCGCTGAAGCGCTGGCTTTCAGGGCGAGACCTAAAAAGGAATATGCCTCTCAGGATTGTTCTTGTGCAGGAAGATGCCCTTTCCTGCACAAAAAAAATCCTGCACCATGGAGCAAGGGCGCCTGTGTTGGCACTAGGCTGCCAAAAGGGCGTCAGCACAGGGAAAAAGGTAGGAATGCATTGTATTCTTTTAAACATGGTGCATTCCTGACCTTTCCCTGTCACGCAGTGGAGCACAGCAAGGTGACTTCACTGTGCTGTATTGCATGACATTTTCGTAAATAGGCCCCTTAGTTTCTAAAAAGGTGACCTTCTAGCAAGCACCTGAACTTTGACAACGGAGCATGAGATTCTTCTGTTGTAGGAATGGGATTTGTTTGACCGTGATTGAGAAAAACGTTTCAAAATGATTCAGTTTTATCTGCAAGACTCTTTGGAAAAATCACTGAACATGATGGCCAGAATCGTACACTGATAGTACTAAAAATTGACAAATAAAAATGCTTGAGCCAATCCTTCTTAGCCAATAATAATTCCTCTTGGCTGAGCAGCAGCTACTGTGTTTAGCTTGCTGGCTAAGTACTCCTTTGCTTAGGAGTACCAGCCATATGCCAATCTTGACTGTATCAAAAAACAGATCGATTCAGCCCGGTTGTATGCCATATTCCTTCTGAACGACACACAAGCAAAGCAAGGCAGATTTCAGCCTTATTTGACCTCATCAGTATAGTGCAAGTTGATTCCATAGACATAGCGAACACAGGAGAATTACTTCCTCCTGGCACGTTATCAGTATCTTCTTTTCAATTGCCATTACCTTTATAATGTCCAATAGATTGTTATCCCGCAAATTAATATAATCTCGGAGAATGACTGCAAACCAACATGAACTTCTGTTACTATATCTGATAATGAGTGCTCCCCGCACTTCCTTGGCAGCCCCAGCGCCATGTTCTTTGATGGAGGGTTGATGAACTGCAGCAATGTGGTCTGCAGTCTTTGACCACGTACCAGGGCTTGTCTAGGTTGAGGGTATTCTTAAAATGTGTGCTAGATTTCGAGACACAAATTGCGCAGGCCAGTGTATAGTGTGGCAACATTTTCTCACTGTTGAGTCAATTTGGAAAACAATTAGCTAATCCATACTGGCCTATGTGCACGTCTCCAATTTTCTTGGATTTTAGCTTTTTGGAATTAAAAGACCTGGAAGTTGTCCCCTACTTCTGTAGTATCTCTGGCATATGTTTGCCAGCCTTATCATTAGAATTTAGGAGTGTTGACAGTGCTAAAAAGCATCAGTCATGTGGCTGCAATAAATGTGCAATTGAGGATTTTTGCGCCTCTTTTTTCTCTCCATATGGAGAACGTTTTTTTAATATGTGATAAAATCCCTTTCCTAGGTTAGTACAAAAAAGAAACGTACAAAGACTTCCCCACTTAAACCACACCAATTACAGCTACTTCCTTAAGGAGTACGTTGACATGAGCTGACAGGGTGTAAATAATAGTAAGTATCTAACATTACCTCCCGTCCCTCCCTCGCCTTCCTTCATTACAATTGAGGCCCCGCCTCCCACCCAGACCCACCCCCAGCATAAAAACTCTGCCCACCCCCACCTCCACCTGTTTTTTTCTGTCTCCCTAGTGAGACTTACCCTTTCAGCTCCTCCCTGTGGCGGTGCCGGGGAGTCTTCGGTCTGGTTTTCTGCGACGGCGGTGCCCTCTGCAGCGTTCTCCTGGCGGTGCCTCCTCTCCTCGTCTCCCTCGTGGTATGGGGCGGAGCAGTTGCTCGGGAGGCCGCGACGGTGTTCGACGGTCCTCCTGTGGCTGGGGCTGTGTTTCCGGGTCGGGCCTGCTTGGATGCCTCTGCTCCCGGACTGCACACATCACGGAGGCTTGGTAGGCCGGGTTTTTGACCCGATGTTTGTTCCTTTTCCTGTTTGGAGTGCCATGTGCTATGACTTGCTGTTTCTCTTGACGGGCGTGGTCGTCTGTCTGCCGTGTCTTGGGGCTGCTGGGGGCTGTTTTTCCACTTGCTGCCCTGGGTCGCTTGAGGTTGTTGGGGGCATTCTGGTGTCTTCTTTCAAATGGATGGCAGCGTGGAACCATGAAAGAAATGACACAAAGTTATGGGAGTCATTACTACGCACCCAGCATCAAGAACATGCGTCTGCTGCTTGGTCTCCGGTCCCCCTGGGGCGCCCTGGACGCATGGGCTCCGCGGGGGTACGGTGCCTCTCATGTCTGTGGCTGATGCGGGACTTGATTGAGGCTGCTCTGTCCGGTGCTTACGGGCTCAGCCGCTGCCTTCTGGTCCATCCCGTCCTCGTCCGGCGGATCCTGTGGGCGGCTGGTTTCCGTCTGGGTCCTGGGGTATTGGGCCTTCTCCCTCCTCTGGCGTTGCCTTTGCTCCGGGGGTGTGGAGGGTCGCTTGGGCTCCTGTGCTGATTGGCTGGGCTTTCCTCTTCCCTGCTGGGCGGGGTCTGTGGGATTCTTCCTTGGTGTTCCCGGCCCTTCTGGTTGGGCTTGCCCTTCGGTCCCGGTGTGGGGATTGGTGCTGTGGGAGTGGCGTGCGTTGCCCGTGCTTGCTGTATTTCGTGCTATTTTCACTTTTTGTGTGGATTGTACTTGCTGCTTTGTCCACTGTGGCCCGCCCGGCTGGCGACTGTTTGTCTGTTGCCTGCGGAGCCTGCTGTGTGCGATCTCTTTTCCTCAGCCCTGTGCGTTCCTTCTGTGCTGTGTTGGTCCTGATTGGTTTCAGGTTCCTTTACACCCTCTTTTGCATCGGTGGGTTTTTTCCTGCGGTGCTGCGGGTCCCTTGCTTCCTCCGGCGGCCTTGCTTGTTGGGGGTGTTTGCCCCTTTCCTCCCTTTGGGCTGTTGGACTCTGTCCTGACCGCACTGCTTGGCGGGTCGGCTGTTCTGCTTGGCTGGTGCTGTGGCGCTGGCCTGTTCTCGGCTTCTTCTGCGCCCTCCTTGGTGTGGGGTTTCGTGGCTTTGGCGGCGGCTGTTAGGGCCTCCGGCCGTGGCGCCCAGTACCCCCCTACTCTTGTCGGATCTCTGCTGTTGGGCGGGGTCGGGCCTGGTTCGTGCCTGGATGGGTGGCTGCCTGGGACTTTTCGGTACTGTGGGCTGCAAGTCCTCTGTCCTTCTGGCCGCCTTGGGGCTTCTGCGTGCCTTTCCTTGTGTGGGGCGTCCTGCCTTTCTGGGGTGCCTTGTCCTGTGGCCTCTCCTTTGTCCCCGATGTGGGCGTCTCCTCCGCCTTTCCGGTGGGTACGGTTTTGGCCTGTTTTTCGCCCTGCCTCCCTGCCTCCTCGCCTGGGGGCCCTGCCCGGCTGGGTCCCTGACGCTGCTGTCTGGATGGTTCCCTTCGGTGGGTGGTCGTCTGCGGCCTTTTCTTCCTTGGTGGCAGCAGCCTGTTTCTGGTGGCTGGGTCCTGTGTACTTTGGTTCTTGAGTTCGGGGTCGTCTTGGTGCAGGTTCCTCCAGATTCGGGGGTTCGGTTGCCTCCCCTGCCTGTCTCCGGTCCCCGCGGGGTGTCTCTGCTGGACGGGGTGTCCTGTTTGCTTGCCATGTGGTCGGTCTGCTGGGTTCCTGTCGTGGAGCCCGGGCCTGGGGCCCTCTCTGTTCTGTTTCTGGGGTTGGGGGTGTCCGGCGGCTTCGGCCTGTCCTGGCTCTCCTGTGGGTCTGCTCCTGCGTTCGGCCCCTTCCCTTCCTTGTGTTGGCCCTTTCGGCCGTCATTCCTCTGGTTTTGCCTGGCATCTTTTAGCATGCCGTGGGTCTCGGGGACGCTTCTCTCCGCTTCCCAGTTGCTGCTTCTTTTCTGCGGTTCGCTGTGGGTGACGCCCTTTCGGTTTTGCGTCCTTCCCTTCGGCCTCCGGCCCTCGCCCTGGGTCTTCCCGCAGGTCCTGGTGCCTCTCGTGGCTCTCCTTCGTGCGGGGGTTTTTCCTTCGTCCTTCTCTGTCGGTCGGCCTCTTGCTGTGTGCGGCCGGAGTGTCTTTTTTGCTCACTGTTCGGGGGGACCTTGGTGGTTCTTCTGGGGATCGGGTTTGTTGGTGGCCTGGGGTGTGTCTCTCTGGTCCCCTCTCGGGGTTTGGTGTTCGTTGAGGATCGTTTTCGGCCTTTGCGTGGCCATGTTCCCTTGTTCTGCCGGCACCTGGTCTCTCTTCCTTCGCTGGCTCGGGCCTTGTTGTCCGGGGGGGGGGCTCCTCCGGCGGTCCTGTGGCTACAGGGGTGGGGCTCCTGGCTTCTGGGGTGTTTTCCGGTTCCCGGGGCTCATTTTCTTCTTCTCCGCCTGACCGTCTGGATCCTGTTGGGTTGGTCTCTGGGGTCTTTTGTCCCCGCTGCCCTTTTAGGTCCGTGTCGGGGGGGGAGCTATCCTGGTGGCTCTCCCTCCGTCGCTTTCTGGCTGGCTGTTTGCTGCCTCCTCCGGCTCCGCTTGTGGTGGCTTTGGCCGCCGGCCTGTCCGGGTGCGGGATTGGCTGGGGTCTGTTTGGGTTCAGGGGTGCTGGTCCCTGCTGGTCTCCCGGAGTTCCTCCTGCTGGCGGATGTTGGGGGCTTGCCCCGGTGCTCTTTTTAGGCTCTCTGCAGGGCCCCTGGGGTGTTGGTTCGGTCTGGCGTTCTGGGGGCGTGGTCCTCTGTCCGCCCTCTGGGTGGGTCCAGGTTCTGGTCCTTGTTCCTTGTTTGCCAGCGTCCTGTTTCTCTGGCTCCGGTCTGGGTGCTGGGGCTGTCGGCTCTCTCCCTTCGGCGAGTGGCCTCTGGGCTGGCGGATCTGTTGTGCTGGGTCCTTCCTTCTTCCCACGATTTCTCTCTTCTTCCCTGTGTGGCCAGCCTGTTGGTGGGTCAGTGGGGCCTCCCTGTGGTGGTCCTGTTGCGGATCCAGGGAGGGCCTTGGTGGCCCGGTTCTGGTCTCTGGGCTGGGGTCCCGGGGCTCGGGGGGGTCGTTGGCCTTCCCTCTCCTGTGCCTCGGGATCTTCTAGGTGCCTTCCTCCCCCCCCTTTTTCCACTGCACAGGGCCTTTCTGGTTCTGGTCGGGTGGCTCTGTGCTCGGGGGTTGTTGGTTGCTCCCCGTTGGCCTGGGGTGCCTTGGTCTCCTCTCCTGTCCGAGTTCTGTTGCGTTCTGGAGTGGGTCCTTCCGGTGGTTCCGTTCCCTTTGATGTTTCCGGCCCTTCCCCTGGGTTCTGTGCGGGGGTTTCGCCTGCTGCCCGGTGGTGGTGCGGCTGGGCTTTGCTGGGTTGGGGGTTCCTGGCCATTTGGCGGTTGCTTGGCTGCCTTCCCGTCTGTCCTCCTCTCTGCTGTCCTGTGCTTGGCATGGGCGGACCTTTTCGGCCTGGTGTTCTGCTCTGGGTGTTGTTCCCACGGTGGCTGGCCTATGTTTGGCGTGGCGATTCCTTCCGGGTAGGGCTTTTCTGGGTTTGTCTGTGTCTCCTCTGCGGGTGCTGTGGGCGGCTCTCCGGCTTCTTGATGCTCCTGGCGTTCTTGCGGGTTGGCGGGGGTCTGTTGCCCCCCCACCCTGTCTGGTCCTTCCCTTCGGGGTCTTGGCTGCTGGTGTTGGCTGTCCTCCCTTTTGGTCCTCTTGGGGGTCTCAGGTGCGGCTCTTCTCTTTTGGGCCTTGTTTTTTGGTTGCCATCCCCTCTGCGCGGCACTTGGGGGTGTTGGATCGGCTGTGGGTTCTCGTTTGGCTTTGAGCCGGTTGTGGAGGTTGTTTTTCCTTCCTCTGCTCTGTTGGGTCATTGGCTTTGGTCCCCGGTCTTGCTGACTGTCCGGCTTTTGGGGGTGGTTCCTCCTGTGGGGGTTCGGGGGTGTTCCTCTCGTTGTTTGGCGGCTTCGGTGGCTGCTTTGCTGGATGTCCGGCGTGCTTTGCTGTGGTTCCTGCCGGTTGTGGTGTCCTGCCGGGTGGGCTCCTCTGTGAGATCTGTTGGACTGCGACCTGGTCTTCTCCCTCTCCGTTTGACTGTCGCTGTCCGTTTGCGTGTCTGGAGCGTTTGTCTGCTGTTCTGGGCTGCTGGGTTCATGGGATGTTGATCTGCTGTGTTTGGGGCACTGTTTCTGTTTTGGTGTTCTTTCGCACTCAGCTGTCCGTCTCTGTTTTCTTCTGCTTGCTAGGTCCTCAATTGTAATGAAGGAAGGCGAGGAGGGACGGGAGGTAATGCTTCCATTTCTAACGATAATGGCATTACTCCTAGTCCTACTCCCTCGCCTTCCTTCATGGACCCTCCCTCCTCCCGGTGCGGTTCATCTGAGTGCTAGCTCGGCTTGTTTACGTACAGGTGGAGGTGGGGGCGGGCAGAGTTTTTATGCTGGGGGTGGGTCTGGGTGGGAGGCGGGGCCTCAATTGTAATGAAGGAAGGCGAGGGAGTAGGACTAGGAGTAATGCCATTATCGTTAGAAATGGAAGCATTTGTCACTTTGTGGGTGTTTATAACATTTGAAATGGCACCCCCCCCCACACTCCTACCAACACATTTGTTTCCACCTTTATACCTCACTTGAGCCAGCAGAATATTACACACTATTTTTAAGATTTTCACAAGTGGAAGTTGAAATCGTAGATTTGCAAAGATCTGTTTTTTGGTAACCACAAACAATTCGTTGTGCGCAGTTGTAACTTTTTGCTTTCTTTCATTGCATGGCAAACTAGCTAGGTGAAAACTTTTGATAATGCGCTCATGATATGTGGTTTGTGTGCTTGGTGAACTTATTAAGCATATACTTTGTAACAAATATAAGGGCAGAAAGTGACATTTTTCTTTTATGTTTTGAAAATTGTGTACTACCCAGGGCTCGGAACTTTTTTAAGTTTCTTCTGCACAGCACTTGCGCTGTGCTTGTGAAGTCTATTGTATTAAATATATACCTTAAAAGGGACTCCTGCCTTCACTGGTCCATGTGCTTATCACTTTGCTTTTCCTCGTTTCTATTGGTTGAAGGCATTCTATTTCCCGTTCTTCCGTGTGTGTTTCTCTTATCAGTTTCCCATCTGCAAAGACCTGTGTTCATCCACTTTGGTGGAACTTTTTTTAACCCCTTCCATGCAGCGGACGGCTGGGAGCCGTCCGATGCCACAGTGCTCATGTGCATCAGACGGCTCCCGGCCGTCCGATCACATGCACTAGAAATTCCTCTGGTGCGGGCACCAGAGGGATTTCCTTTCACTGGGAGAATGCAGGGTGAGTGGAAGTTTTTGGCTCCCCACAGATTCCAGAACTTTCCATCACAGAAAAGTAAGGAAAATGTGTTTTTTTAACAAAGTATAAGGTTTTGCAAGGGATTTTGGGTAACAGAACCTGGTGAGAGTCACACAAAGCACCCCATACTGGATTCCCCTGGGTGTCTAGTTTTTTTAAATGTACAGGTTTGCTGGGTTTCCCTAGGTGCCAGCTGAGCGAGGATCCAAAATCCACAGATAGGCACATTGCGAAAAAAGAGTCAGTTTTCACTGGAAAAATGTGACGTGCCCACGTTGCGTTTTGGGCCGTTTCCTGTCACGGGTACTAGACCTACCCACACAAGTGAGGTACCATTTTTATCAGGAGACTTGGGGAATGCTGGGTGGGTGAAAGTTTGTGGCTCTCCACAGATTCCAGAACATTCAATCACAGAAAAGTGGGGAAAATGTGTTTTTTTGACAAAGTTTGAGTTTTGCAATGGATTCTGGGTAACAGGACCTGGTGAGAGCCATACAAGTCACCCCATCTTGGTTTCCCCTGGGTGTCTAGTATTAAAAAAATTCCAGGTTTGCTAGGTTTCCCTAGGTGCCGACTGAGCGAGAGTCCAAAATCCACATCTAGGCGCATTGCGAAAAAAGAGTCTGTTTTCACTGGAAAAATGTGATGTGCTCATGTTGCGTTTTGGGCCATTTCCTATCACGGGCACTTGGCCTACCCACACAAGTGAGGTACCATTTTTATCAGGAGATTTGGAGGAATGATGGCTGGGTGAAAGGTTGGGGCTGCCTGCAGATTCCAGAACTTTCCATCACAGAAAAGTGATGAAAATTTGTTTTTGGACAAAGTTTTGAGGTTGGCAAGGGATTCTGGGTAACAGAACCTGGTGAGAGCCACACAAGTCACCCCATCCTTGATTCCCCTGGGTGTCTAGTTTTCAAAAATGTATGGGTTTGCTAGGTTTCCCTAGGTGCCGGATGAGCGAGGGTCCAAAATCCATAGCTAGGCACATTGTGAGGAAAGGCTCAGTTTCACTAGAAAAATGTGATATGTCCATGTTGCGTTTAGGGCCTTTACCTGTCGCAGGCACTAGGCCAACCCACAGTTTCAAAGGTTTCTAAAAGAAGGTTCAGAAGGTCTCTGCCTGGACATAAATTCCTTGTATCAGTTTTAGGAGGGGCTATCCTCGAGGTATTGAACCTTTTATACCTCAAATTTTATAGCAATACTTCTGTGTGAGACATGCCTCCTCCATTTGAATTTATCCACAAGAAACGTGCTTCATGCTGATTGATGATTTTCAATGTATATCTTTATTGATGTATTTTTTTGATATATTTTTTTCCATAAATCCGTTTTTCAATTTTCATTTAAAATCAGGTTTTTAGAAAAGATCCTGCACAGCCAACACGTGTTTCGCCCTACAATGTCAATCGGACCAGGGCTTTTTCAAGGCTGAAATAAAGGATCAGATCACAATATCTATATAACCTTTTTTTTTTTTAAAGAAAGGGAGAAGAGACAAAAAATTAAGAGAAAAAGGGATAGAGTGCAGAAAGATGTGAATGAAAAGGGAAGGGAAAAAGAAAAAGAAAATGGTAATAAAACTCTCCACCACAGGCTCATGCGAAATCAGTGAATATTCCTAGTTATTCAATATTATACACTGTCTCACGTGTTTTAAAAGTGATTTGTGCTATAAAGAAATAATTAAAAAGATTAAAAAGATTAAACTGAAATTTTTAAATAAAAATGACAGTGCTCATCCTACAATGATAAAGTCTATTCCAATTTAATGATCGTTTTAATCTGGTGCTGGTTATGAATGTAAAGTATCTATCAATATGGAAGTGATCTTAGTTCTAAGTGTTAACAATGATGTAAACAGAATAGTCACCCCAAGATTGTAAAGTTAATGCAAAGGTGATAAGAGGAGCCACAGAACCAATTCAATGAACAGTAGTTACAATATGTACCTTTTATAACTGTGATTTCATCAAGTTCCAATCATTTGTAGGTATTGGATATATTCTCCATACATAATCTATAATGTGAAAATTATTATAAATACATATATGCATTTGATTGATAAAACAGCGCGTCTAACTGGTGAGCTGTGATATTATTTACTCCGGAATGTTCATTTAGGTAGACATTTTGCATTTTGGTTAGTGGGACAAAAACATTTCATGAAGGTTGGTGAACGGTTGGAGAAAGCTCTTCTGGAATTACAGTTGTATTAAGCGCAAGTTTAGCAGTACATTCAGTCATCAAAATAAGTTAATTTCACTGCTTGAACAACGGTTACATTCGGAATGATGTTAAGTAATTCCATATTACATTTCCTAAATAAACGAGTGATGGAATACTATTTGTTTTACCTACTTCGCATCATATTTGCAAGCGGGAGTACGACGAAATGAGTAATCGGGTAAGTGAGATACTCGGGTAAAGAGGTCTAAACTTGAAAATAGATATCCGACAGTAATTACGCTTACAGAGTAGTTAAAAGCTCTTGCTGGGGACTCTCTAACGGGAGCTGAGGCACTTACTTAAATGCGGTCTGAACGGTGGCCGTAACAGCGTCTCCGATCATAAGCGGTATCTGCGCGTCGTCTATCAACGCCATGTTAAATAATGTGGGGATGCGTTTTTGCGTCGTTCTAAGTGTCTAAAGGGTTCCGCCATCTTGTAATGGTGAGAAACCCTCTTCGAAGAATAAACTACGGACAAATGTTAAAAATAAAATTGCAGAGGGACTATGAATTAAGTACCGAGGAGTATCGTGAGAACTATCAAGAAGAGAACATTTAGCCTTATATTTATAAAAAATTCAATTAATCGATTTTAGGCTATATATGATATACTATTGAAAAACTTAAGTGATATTGGCAATAATAAACAGATTGAAAATAAAGATAAAGGAACATTAAATCGCTGTTTTCTCCTCATTCTCCACTATTCGTTTTGAGAGAGATACGTCGGACTATTCTGAGCATGTCCAATAAAGTTGCATACGGTGAATGTACAAATGGAACCGCCATTTTGGAAAGGTATGATTCATTAGTAACGAGGAGGTGGAAGTAGAACCAACATTTTGGTTTTTCCCTATGGGTTCATAATGTATATAAAGGCCCTCGTTTTTGAGTCTCAATTTTTTCAAACTCATATTAGAAAAGGTCAAGAAGTTATTGGTAAATCAAAACCATAGGTGAGCCCTAATTGTTTGGCAAAAAGCCTAGATGATATATAATGGCATCAAGGGATTCAGTGATGGTATCTACTCATTTCTATAATAAGGATATTTATATATTTTTTAGGGTTATCGTTAGATAGACTCTGTTCTGTATATTGATTGCTATACAAAAGGATTTAAAAAAGGAAAGCTAACATATCAGGGTAATTTGAAAAACATTTTATAAGTCTCATTGTTCCTTCAAGATGAGCCAGATGGAAGTACTTCATGAGTGCCACAGGTTACAGCCAGGAGTGCCACTCTGGATCTTTGTTGAGGCCATTGGCAACTGTGTCATAACGGATTATAAGGGCACTTTCGTGTTGTCGTAGTCTCAACTCCAAATTTCCTCCTCTTGTATGTGCTTTCATCTTGACCAGACCACAGAAATTGAAAGTACGTTGGTGTGGATGACATTTTACGTAATGATCAACTAGAGGTGGTCTTTCATCATCTTTATTGATATTCCGGTAATGTTCCTGGATTCGTATTTTCAAAGGTCTGATGGTACTACCTATATAGGTTTTATTACAGGGACATGTGATTGAATATATTGTGTTAATGCTTTCACAATTGATAAAGTCCCGTATTTTATGGATGTGTCCATTGATCATTGTTTCCTTGCTTTTGTTTTTGCCCAGTTTACAAATAGAGCAGTTTGAGCAGGTGTAGAAGCCCTTAGGTTGTTGCAGGAAGGATTTTTGTTCCTTTTTCACTTGAAAAAATGATGGGCAGAGTTCTTCCCTTAGGTTTTTGCATCTTTGAAAACTCATTTGCGGGCTATTGCTAAGAGCCCTTGAAATTGTTTTATTTTGAGTGAGTAAATTCCAGTGTTTTTGAAGCGTCTTGCGGACATAATGATGACCATTAGTGTATTTAGTTATGAAGCGTATGGTTGATTGTGTAGTTGCAGTTTTCTTGTTGTGCAAGAGTGTAGTGCGTTCCTGTAGTGCGAAGTGACATCGTTTCTGGTCTAATTGTGCACGATCATATCCTCTCTCTTCAAGACGTTCAGTTATTTCCAGGGATTTAGGTTCATATTCCTGTTTGGAGCTACAGTTTATTCTGGCTCGTTGGTATACTCCAGATGGTATATTAGCAATGGTGTGTTTTGGGTGGCAGCTTGATGCATGAAGGGTTGAATTTGCAGCAGTTGGTTTTCTATGGATTTTTGTATGAAGGATGTTTTGTTCTACATATAGAGTCAAATCTAAGAACACAATTTCAGTCTGTGAGATGGTATGTGTAATGTCCAGGCCCCATTTGTTCGGTGTTAAACTGCTGATAAAGTGTTTCAGAAGCTTTTGGGGCCTTGCCATATCAGTAGAATATCGTCGATGTACCGTCCCCAGAAAATTACATTTCTAGTAAGGTATTCCGCATTCTCATTCCAAAGCCACTGACGTTCTACTTCCCCCATGAGTAAACAGGCATATGTGGGAGCAAATTTGGCCCCCATCGCTGTCCCTTGTAGTTGTAAAAAATAATCGCCATTAAAGAGGAAGTAGTTGTTTTTGAGGCAAAATTCAAGCATTTCAATAATCATCCGATTTCTTCCAAGAAGATGTACAGATATAGTCTGTAGGCATTTCTTTATTGCTGCTAGACCATCTTGATGTTTGATGGAGATATATAGACTGACTATGTCTATTGTTGTTAAAAGGAAGTCAGGTTGCCAGATTATATTCTCAAGTTTTTGTAGGACATCTTTAGTATCACGTATGAATGATGGTAAATCCTTCATAAATGGCTGTAGTTCTATGTCAATGAATGCTCCCAGATTGTAGCAGATGGAGTCTATCCCTGCGATAATGGGTCTGCCCTTAGGTGGTATCCCCGGCTTATGTACCTTAGGTAGTAGGTACAATGTAGGTGTTAAAGGGTTTTCAATAAGAAGGTGTTTCTTTTCATCAAGTGTTAATAAACCCAAGTCATGCCACAAGCTACCATTTTTATCGGGAGACTTAGGGGAGCACAGAATTGTAGAACAAGTGTTATTATCTATCGACCTTCTATGCATTTCTGCCTTCCAAATGTAAGACAATGTGTAGAAAAAAGTCACTTTGAAAAATGTCCTCTAATTCACATGCTAGTATGGGTACCCACAATTTCGGAGATGTGCAAATAACTACTGCTTCTAAACTCTATATTTTGTACCCATTTCGTAAATACATAGGTGTCCTTGATACCTATTTTTCACTCTTTATACTTAACCAAATTAATTGCTTTATACCCGGTATACAATGAAAATCCATTGCAAGGCGCAGCTCAGTTATTGGCTCTGGGTACCTCTGGCTCTTGGTCAACCTACAAGTCCTATATATCACCACAACCAGAAGGGTCCAGCGGGCGTAACGGTGTACGCTTTAAAAAATCTGCCATAATTAGAAGAGGTCACAGATTACAACATTGGCAGAACTCAATTTCAATATTTTTTTATTTCAACTGTTAGTTTCTATAGGAAAACCTTTAAGGATCTACACAAATGACCCCTTGCTAAATTCAGAATTCTGGGATCCATTATTACTTTCACACCCATTTCTACCACTAACTGGAAGGAGATTGAAAGCACAAAAAATAGTAAAAATAGGCTATGTCCCTGTAAAATGCCCAAACTGTGGAGGACATTTTGGTTTTCTGACAAACGTCTGCCTGTCCCTGAAAGCTGGGAAGATGGTTATTTCAGCACCACAAACCCTTTGTTGATACCATTTGCATGGAAAAACCAGATGCTTTCTTCTGCAGCACTTTTTCCCCATTTAAAACATAAAAACAAAATTCAGCTGTATTTTATCTAATTTCTGGGTCCCCTCCAGGGGAATCCACAAACTCTGGGTACCTTTAAAATTCTCAGGATGTTGGAAGAAAAGGACGCAAATTTGGCGTGGATACCTTATGTGGACAAAACTTTACATCAGCCTAAGCGCAAACTACCCCAAGTAGCCAAAAAAAGGCTTAGCACAGACGAGGAAAAGGCCTAGCAGCGAAGGGGTTAAGCGTCTCAAGCAACGATCATGAAAACAAAATTAAAACAAGAGCTACACCCTTGCTTTAAAGTTACAGCACTGCCCAAGAGTTGTGGGCTCAGTGGAGACCATGTGAATCTAGTTCTGACACATCACTCACCAGTCCCCCTGGGGTAATGCGCACTCACTAGTCCCCCCGGGGCCACAGCAGGCACCCACTCTAGTGCTCCCTTCTGTAGCAGAGGCCAGCGCTTGTTTCATTTCCTTATTAGCAGCATTCGAATCCCGCAATGCTGCGAGAGGTGTGGGGTTTTAGTCCGCCCTCCAAATTTATTTTAGCGCAGTGCTTGGGGCCCGCAGCGTAGGGAGTTGTTCGTAATTATTCACCTTTCTCCATTTGCCTGACAGCGGTGCACAAGGCCCGCAACACCGGAAGAGATGTGGACCTCTAGCTCTCCTTCTCCTCTCCTGCTTGTTTTAAATTGCCTCTAATCATGCAAAACATGCATTAACTTGTTCAGCTTTTTGGCAGTAAACATCTGTAGCTACTTTAACAAAAATTGTATATATGGGGATGAGAGACTTATTTTAATAAACTTTTCTGAACCAGATGTTATTAATTTGGTTGTTCAGTTTATTTAAATATCTGAATCAGAAGTGTAGAAGCAGCCCATGAAGTACTGATGCAAAAGAAACAATTGATGGACGGAATGCTGGACAATGCAAACATTTATCCCCAGTCACAAGGATCTGAGTTAAATCCATCATTCTTTTGCTCACCACACCACCCCAGTTTGGACCCAGCCATATGCAAATCAGTCTTGACCCTGTTCCTTGTGGGAACAGTCCAGCCCGAACTGCCAAGCCACTGGATTCAAGCTATCCTGGCTGATGAGGGGTGAAACCCTGAAACCGGTCCTAGGATGCTTGTTTCCAGTCCAGGGAGGACCAGGCCTGACAGTTCGGGCTGGACTGTTCCCATTGGGCACAGGGTCAAGACTGATTTGTATACGGCAGGGTTCAAACTGGAATAGCATGGTGAGCAAAAAAACGATGGATTTAGGCCCAGATCTCTGTACTGGGGTGAATGTATGACATTGTTCTGCATTCTGTCCATCAATTGTTCTTTTTGCATTTGTCACCCCGAGTGGGATGGGTATGCCCAGACATGGGTCCCGTGCTCGCCATGCCACTGGATTCAAGCTATCCTGGCTGATGAGGGGTGAAACCCTGAAACCGGTCCTAGGATGCTTGTTTCCAGTCCAGGGAGGACCTGGCCTGGCAGTTCGGGCTGGACTGTTCCCATTGGGCACAGGGTCAAGACTGATTTGCACATGGCTGGGTTCAAACTGGAATAGCATGGTGAGCAAAAACATGATGGATTTAGGCCCAGATCTCTGTACTGGGGTGAATCTATGACATTGTTCTGCATTCTGTCCATCAATTGTTCTTTTTGCATGAAGTACTGATGACTGCACGTGTGATAAGCAGTGCTGTTTATACGTGATCTAATGCATTGTAGTCCTCGAAAGACGTTGGATTTTTAATTGATAACGTGTTTTAGTTGAATAAAAAAAGTAGACAGAACTGATACTGCTTGTGCATGTGACTAATGATGTTACACCACTGACCCAAGCACTGTTTTTCTTAACCATTCTCCTACCCCCTATCCGTGTGGCTTCTTCCCCTCTCACCCCCGTCCATGTGGCTTATTCACCTCCCACCTGCCTGTCCGTTTTGCTTCTTCCTCTCCTCTCCCTTTTGTTCTGCTTTTCCCCCTGTGTGTTGTTTCTACACTGGTTTTAATTTCGGTTTCTATGATTTTCTTAACACTTAATTCGCAGCGTATGCTTCCGCCATGTTCAAATAATGTCAGCACTACACTTCACCCAATATAGTGCCCTACAATTCCCAATATCAATCTCGTAAACCAACACATAGCCTCCATGCGTGTGCACGCACACGCACTCTTGCATCTGAAGCTGCCTAATGCACAAGTTACTAACTTGTGTAACGATATATCTGTAAGAGACAGTAGTTAGTGACAGATTCCTTACCTTAGAATATCCCCAGGCGTCAGGCTGGATCCGGAAAGTTTTTGCGTAGCAGTACCCTTGCGCGTCGGTAGGCGGCGTCGTGCGGCTCCGCGTCCGTCGTCGGCGTCGTGATCGCCGGGATGACGTCGCAGGCAGTACTTAGACGCCGCCCCTGCGCGCTGACGTCAGTTCTGTACACGACTTTCCGCGCCAGGAACGCAGAGCCATGCAAGAAGCTGGCATAGGTGTCTGAAAAATACTAGGGCCCTGAAAGGGATGTCCTTAACCCTAGAAATCAGTTCGCAGAACGGGGAGGATGGGTGGGCGGTAGGGAATCTGTCACTAACTACTGTCTCTTACAGATATATCGTTACACAAGTTAGTAACTTGTGCATCTGAAAGAGACACGTTAGTGACAGATTCCTTAGATACCCCAGCAATACCAACCCCGGTGGTGGGTCTGCGAACAAAGATCAGACAAGGAAGTCCTGGAGGACAGAACGGCCAAAGAAGCCGTCCCTCCGGACCTGACTGTCAAGGCAGTAATGCTTTGTAAACGTGTGCAGCGAGGCCCACGTAGCTGCTTGACAGATAACTGGCAGCGGAACACCGCGGCCTAAGGCCGTGGTAGCAGCCGTTGCCCTGGTGGAATGGGCACGCAGCCCAACAGGAGGCTCCTTCTTAGCCAAAGAATAGCAGGTCTTGATGCACAAGGTAACCCAGCGGGAGATGGTTCGTTTGTGCACCGCCCGACCTTTTTGGCGCCCACGTAGCCAACAAAGAGCTGGTCATCCACCCGGAAGTGTTTTGTGCGGTCGATATAGAAGGAGAGCGCACGTTTTGGGTCCAGACGGTGGAGCCTCTCTTCCTCTCTGGAAGGATGCGGAGGCGGAAAGAAGGTAGGCAAAGTGATGGTCTGCCCAATGTGGAAGGCAGTAACCACCTTTGGCAAGAAGGACGGACGCGTCCGAAGAACAACCTTGTCTGGATGAACAGACAGAAAGGGAGGTTTGCAAGATAGAGCCTGGAGCTCACTCACCCGCCGAGCGGAGGTGATGGCTACCAGAAAGGCTGTCTTTAGAGTCAGAAGACGAAGAGGACAGTTATGTAGAGGCTCAAAGGAGCGCACATTAAAAAGGTAAGAACCAAGTTCAAGTCCCACTGAGGCATCACAAACGGAACAGGAGGAAAGAGGTGTGTAATGCCCTTTAAGAACCTGTTAACAACAGGGGACTTGAAAAGGGAGGGCTGATCAGGGAGCCTGAGGAAGGCCGAGATAGCACAGAGATAACCCTTGATGGTACCCAGGGCAGAACCCTGTTGGGCCAGAGAAAGAAGGAACAGAAGGACCTCAGAAAGAGGGGCAGAAAGGGGATTCACAGCCTTTGCTGTGCACCATGCCACAAATTTGTTCCACCTGCAGGCGTATACCACCTTAGTGGAGGGACGCCTGGCTGCCAGAATCACATCACAAACTTCGGGAGGCAAGTCGAAAGGAATCAACTGCCGCCGCTCAATCTCCACGCAAGCAGGTGTAGACTGGACAGGTTCGGGTGGAGGACCGTCCCCTGCTGCTGCGACAGAAGATCCTCCCGAAGAGGCAGACGGATCGGGGGATCTACGCTCATACTGAGTAGCTCGGGATACCAAACTCTTCGAGCCCAGTCCGGAGCCACAAGAATGACTTGGGCCCGGTCGTGCCGAATCTTCTTCAACACTCTGGGTAGAAGTGGTATAGGCGGAAAGGCGTACAATAGACCGCAACTCCACTCGTGACGAAAAGCGTCGCCGAGCGAGTGCCGCCTTGGAAATTCCAACGCGCAGAACTGATGACATTGCGCGTTCTCTTCGGTGGCGAATAGATCTAACCAAGGCTCTCCCCACTGTAGAAAGAGTCCTTGCGCCACTTCCGAGTGAAGACGCCATTCGTGATCCATCATGCACCTGCGGCTGAGTTCGTCCGCCCTGGCGTTCAGGGAACCTGCCAGGTGTTGAACCATCAGGAACATGCCCTGATGTTCCAGCCATGTCCAGAGGCGCAGAGCCTCCTGACAAAGGGTCCACGACCCCACCCCGCCCTGTTTGTTGCAGTACCACATGGCGGTGGTGTTGTCGGTGAACACCTGCACTACCTTCCCTTTGACAGAGGGAAGGAATGCCTTGAGTGCAAGTCGGATCGCCCGGAGCTCCAGAATGTTGATATGGAGCCGGGACTCCGCCCGGAGACCAGAGGCCTCGGATCTCCGCCTCTCCCATGTGACCGCCCCATCCCAGAAGGGACGCGTCCGTCACAACTGTGTGCTCTGGCTGGGGAAGGGAGAGGGATCTGCCCATGACCCATTGCCGGTTCGAGAGCCACCACTGCAACTGTTTTGCAGTCCCTCCGAGATCTGGACGTGATCGTACAGGTTGCCCTGGTGCTGCGCCCACTGGAACTTCAGGTCCCACTGCAGAGCCCGCATATGCCATCTGGCATGATTGACCAGCAGGATGCAGGAGGCCATGAGGCCCAGCAGCCTCAGGGTCATCCGTACCGAAACCCAGGATAAAGGCTGAAAGATCGGAATCATAGCCTGAATATCCCGGACTCGCCGTTCGGGAGGATAGGCCCGAAACTGCGTCGTGTCCAGAACTGCTCCGATGAAAAGGAGCTGTGGAGAAGGAATCAGATGCGACTTCGGCACATTGATGGAGAACCCCAGCGAGTGCAGGAGTTCGGCCGTAGTCTGGAGGTGGGAGACGACTGCCTGGGACGAGCCCGCCTTCAGCAGCCAGTCGTCGAGGTAGGGGAAGACTGAAACCCCTGCCCGGCGCAGATGAGCTGCGACCACCGCCAACACTTTCGTGAACACCCGAGGGGCACTGGTAAGGCCAAAGGGGAGCACGGTGAACTGAAAATGCTCGGGCCTACCGTGAACCGGAGGTAACGCCGGTGGGCCGGCAGGACGGGGATGTGGAAATATGCGTCCTGCAAGTCCAACGCTACCAACCAGTCTCCAGGGTCGAGGGCAGTCAAGACCTGAGCTAGGGTGAGCATCTTGAACTTCTCCTTCCGGAGGAAGCGATTGACGTTCCGGAGGTCCAAGATAGGACGCATGTCCTCCTTGTCCTTTTTGGGCACCAGGAAGTAGTGGGAGTAGCAACCACGCCTTACTTCTGGGGTCGGAACATGCTCGACGGCCCTCTTGGCCAAGAGGGCCGTGACTTCCTTCTGCAGAAGTACCAAGTGATCCCCTGACATGCGGTGGAATTGAGGTGGCATGGCTGGGGGGGTGGTCTCGAAGGGGAGGGAGTAGCCCCTTCGGACAATGTCCAAGGCCCACCTGTCCGAGGTGATGGTACGCCAGTGGGGAAGGTGATGGCGGACCCGGCCCCCTACTGGCGTGCTGTGCACCTGAAAGGAGGGACTAGGAGGGCTTGGAGGCCGCGGACGGGTTGGAGGTGGTGGCCTGACCCGCACGCTGGTTGCCCGATCCGCCACGGCGGAATCCACGTCCTCGGCCACGCGAAGACGCCTGCTGCGCGGGCCGGTGGCTGGGCTGCTGACGTGACGGGCGCCCCTACCGTGGCCACGATAGGGGCGAAAAGCAGAAGTCAGCGGAGGGCGTGTAGCAGAAAGGCCCAGGGACTTGGCAGTAGCCCGTGAGTCCTTAAAGCGCTCCAACGCATGGTCTGCTTTGGACCCAAAAGACCGACTCCATCAAAGGGCATGTCCATGAGAGTATTCTGGACATCCCCTGAAAAACCAGTGGTTCTCAGCCAGGCGTGGCGTCGGAGCGCCACCGTCGTTGCAATAGACCTGCCCAGCGAGTCGGCGGTATCAAGGCCACATCGTATGGTGTATTTGGCCGCATCCCTTCCTTCCGCAATGGCGCGGGAAAGCAGTGTCTGGACCTCCTCAGAACACTGGGGCAAGACAGTCGCCACCGAATCCCACAAGGAGTGGGTATATCGGCCCAAAAGACAAGCGGTGTTGATGGACCGCAAGCCAGCACTGGAGGAAGAGAAACCCTTCTTCCCAAATTGATCCAGGCGTTTGGATTCCCTATCCGGTGGGGCGGTAGGGAAGGCGGTTTGGGAAGCGGAGGCTTGGACAACCAAGCTCTCAGGAGTGGGGTGGACAGAGAGAAACAGGGGTCGCCCGGAGCTGGGCGATGGCGTCGGGACACGTTCCTATCCACAGGAGCCCCTGTGTTGGGCTTGGACCAGGCGCCCAAAAGAACGTCAGTGAGGGCGTTGTTAAACGGCAGCACAGTCTCCGTAGAGGAGGCTGCCGGCTGAAGCACCTCTGTCAAGATATTAGTCTTGACCGCCACAGTAGGGAGTTGGAGACGTAAGGCCCCAGCCGCCCTACGCAACACCGTTGCAAAATTGGCCCCCTCCTCCGTAGCCACGGGAGGAGACAGCATGCCAGTGTCAGGGAAGTATCTAGACCACTGGCATCCCCTAGACCCTCTGTCCAGTCCTCATCGTACTGACACTGTTGTGTCAGAGGGTCATCAGACCCCTCCCAGTCCTCCTGGTCCTCCTCTGGTTCAAAATAAGGAGGAGGAGGGACATTTGGGACCCAAGGTCCCATCGGCGCCGGAACCGGCGTCGAGCGATGTCGTTCCGGGTCCATGTCCGGAGCCGGAAGGAACTGGGGGACGACGCCGCCCGGAGCCCCAGGCGGCGTCGAGAACGGCACCGGAGACATCGGCGCCGGCGGAGGTGTCGTTAGGTCGACCGGCGTCGATGGGGGTTGTGGAGCCGGGATCGAGGCCGGGGCCGGAGCCGGAGCCGGGATCGAGGCAGGAGGCACGGGCGACGCCGGGGCCGGAGCCGTCGGCGATGCCGGAGCAACCCCATCAGGGCCCGCGGGGCCCGAAGGCGCACCGGAGGGACCTTGAGGCCCGAAGAGGCGGGCCATGGCCGACAGGAAGTCCTGTACTTGGGCCGGATCCGCACCCGAACCCGGGAAGGACGGGTATTGCGGGTGCGGCTCCTCAGGCATGTCCGGGGCCGCGGGGACGGTGCCGGGAGGGGCCTCAGCCGAGTCGCGAGACCGGCGAGGCGAAGTCCTAGAGCGACGATGCTTTTTGGACTTCTTGTGTTTGGACTTACCGGATGAAGAAGACTTCAATGCCGACGACCGGTGTGGACTCCGCGATCGACCCCTGGACCTCTCACGCGACCGGGGCTTGCGCGGAGCCGAATGCCGGGCCTCGAGGAGCTTTCGAGACCGCTCTTGCAAAGCTTTGGGATTGAGGGCCCGGCAGTCGGAACAAGACTCCGTGTCGTGGCCTCGGCCGAGGCAGAAGAGACACTCCCGATGCGGGTCTGTGATGGACATCATCCGAGCACAGTCACCGCAACGTTTAAACCCAGGCATCCCTACGACACCTTGAAGTCGATTGGAAAAAACAGTGAAAAAATTCACCAAAAAAGTTAGTCAAAAAATGACTAGGGCACTGCTCTTCCCGGATCTGCGCTTGCTGGCGCGGAAAAAGAAGAACTGACGTCAGCACGCAGGGGCGGCGTCTAAGTACTGCCCGCGACGTCATCCCGGCGATCACGACGACGGACGCGGAGCCGCACGACGCCGCCTACCGACGCGCAAGGGTACTGCTACGCAAAAACTTTCCGGATCCAGCCTGACGCCTGGGGATATTCTAAGGTAAGGAATCTGTCACTAACGTGTCTCTTTCAGATACATAGGCTTTTTCATCACGCTTACCCCCTTTTGTTCTGCTTTTCTCCGTGTGTTGTTTCTACACTGGTTTTAATTTTGGTTTCAATGTTTTTCTTAACACTTTATTCACAGCTTATGCTTCTGCCATGTTCAAATAATGTCAGCACTACACTTCACCCCATATAGTGCCCTATAATTACCAATGCCACTCTCATACACCGACATACGAGCCCCCATGTGCCTGCAAGCACACACGTGTACACACTTGCTTGTGAAACTGCCTAATACTTAGGCTTTTTCTTCATGCTTATGGGTGGTCTCTCGTAACTGCTGCTCCACTTATTATTCATTTTTTAATATATATTTTAGTTCATTAACAATAAAATAAAGACTTGTTTTCTCATTTTCAGCACGAGCTGATTTTAGGTAGAGCATGTTAGATGTTGATTCCACTACATGGTGAAGCCCCATGGATTGCCAGATGTGAGGACAGGATTTACACAAGGCCAAGCCTAGCACCTCTGGAAGGATGAATGCACGAGCCACAGTGATGGCAGCAGAGGTCTGGGAAGCTGCCTGCAGCTCCGATGCTGCATCCCGGCATGTTAGGTGACATCTGGTAAGCAACACTACTTCTCAATGTTTTGGTTAATCCTGCAGAGAATTCCTCCTCAGTCTGGACAAAACAGACCTTGGAGGAGGATGGCTTCTTGCAGGGGCGGCTGCTCCCGGGAAGCGGTAGTGGGGCGAGGAGGGAAGAGGGGGTAAGGAGGAGAGCGGGGGTAAAAAAAAAAAGTTCACTTACATGCCGGCTGGCTGGCTGGCCGGCCGCCTCCGTCCTCTTCCTGGTTTCTCTGCGAACAGAAAGCAGGAAGCACCCAGGCTCCCTAAGCCAATCACAACGCTGCAATGCAGAGTTGTGATTGGTATGAGTGCCGTATTTCGGCGCTCAGACAGGGAATGGGAGCATGAGCATGTTCTCCTCCCAGGCTGTAATGCAGCCTGGTTAGAGAACATGCAAAGTACACATGACTGTTTGGAAGGCTCAAGACGGTCGGCCAAACAGCCATGGGCACTTAGAGGGTGCCACCACTCCTTCCCCCTGTGCTGCCTACCCTAGCCCTGCCCCGCAAAACTGCATCAGCACGAAAAATAGAATGATAATAACCTTGCGTTATTATCATTTTATTTTCGTTTTTTGCAGTGCTGAAAGGCAGTGGGGTGACTCTCCTCTGCCTTAGCAGAGGAGCCGCCCTGGCTTCTTGGCATTGCAGAACTTAAGTGCCTGCTTTAGAAACAAGCAGAGAATGGGAAGATTAGCTCTTGAGGAAGATAACGATCTACGTATTATGATGGCTTTCTTTACAGGTGCCTTCTATCACTTTCCTTCCCAAGCAGGAACCTCGGTGTGAAGATAAGATGATGGAAGGATAACACCAAAAAAAACTTGTTCTGCAAAACGCATAGCTGAAATCGCCTATAAGCAATACTTGCTGATAAGGTATAGTGTCAGCCATTTTTAAAACAAGTCGCAACATTTACATTGAGGCATGATATTTCCTCTTTTAGCACTGTGTGTGCTAATGTGCCCGAAATGACATGTATCAGCATGCAGTCAACAAGCTAGCTTATCACTAAACATGCCATCTTATACAAATACCTGTGGGCCCCACATTTCAATAAAGTACGGGCAGCCTCTGCCTTTCCGTACACCCCAATGGACAAAATGAGTACATTTGAGTTAGTGTATAAAGTCTTAGTTCAGCTCCCAGATAGTACTTGGCTAACACTCTAGAAAAAGTCTTTATTAGCCTTCAAATGGCCTACACCAGGCAGAGATGTTGTCTAGTGGCAGAGTTGCAAGAAAATCTGGGGGCATATTTACAAGCCCCTATCGCCACCACAACGTCACTTTCCACGACGTTGTGTTGGCAATACGGGCTTCGCCTTATTTACAAGGCAGTGTTAAGCCACTTAACGTGGCTTAACACTGCCTTGTAAATAAGGCCCCCTATCACGCTATACTTATCGTGAAAGGGGGAGGGCAATGGGTGTTGCTGTGGGAGTTTCACCGCAACACCCATTGATTTTTACGCTGCCCCCTATTTACAAGGGAGCCGTAAATAGGAGGCAGTGCCAAAAATTAAGACCAGGGAAAACCTGGTCTTACCCTGGCGCAACGAGGAGAAATTATTAATTTCTCCTTGTTTTTGTTGTTTTCATGTGTGTTGCGTTGTGCAGCACACATGGAACCAGCAAAACGCCTTTGATTGTTTATGTGCAGGAAGGTAGCCCTTCCTGCACAATCATTTAAAAAAATGACGTTTTGCAACTTCTATGTGTACTGAATTAAGCAGCACACATAGAAGTTACAAAACACCATTTAAAGATTGTTTATGTGCAGGAAGGGACATCTTCCTACACATAAACAATCACTCCCCTCAGTGCAGGCACCCTTGCAGTATGGTGCAAGGGTGACTGCGTTGGCACTAGGCAGCTAAATTTAGTGCCAGCGCAGTGGGAAACACAGGGCTGCACCATATTCTTGTAAAACTGACGGAGCGTGTCGTTAGCCTTCTAGGCTTAATGACACGCTTCGCCACTTTCCCTGTAAATATGCCCCTTGGATTCTAATCCAGGCTTCTTCACATAACCAAACATTGGGTAACCCTAGGCAACTTGTTTATTTTTGTTTTTTAGTAGTAGATTGATAAACATGATCACATTTCCCAATACACGTTAAATTCTTACGTGGTTTTTTTCTACGTTGTATGAAAATGTGCATTATAAAAGCTTTGAAATATGAAAGGTTATGTACTGCTTGATAGAAGTAGCTGTCAAGCAGCCAGGAACTGTGCAGTTCTGTGGAAGGCACTCCAGGTCTGACCTGCGTTATTTCTGATGCGAGCAGTGACCTCTCTGAGCGTGCCCGCGCCAATGGATAAAGTGCTGCTTTTACCGAACACGCGGCCATACTCAAAGAACCAGCTTCAGGCCTCCCAGCTCCAAACCAATTTCACTTATATTTAAAGCTCACTCCTGCTGGCATTAAAATGTTAAGAAATATCATTGTGAGCAGTTAAAGCAGCTGCAGAACTTTATGCGCTCTATACTTGCTCGTTTGAATTGACAGTTCTCAACACACTAGAAATGAACTCGTTCTTCCATAACAGAGGATAGCCCATGCAACCCAGTTTTGTTATTATTTTAGAGAAGTTAATGATGTGGCCTGTGGTGCTAATACTTTACAGGGACCAATCAGCACCCAGAAGCGCGGACATTGTCTCCTATATTTTTGATTGTTTTTTGCGATAGACTTGTTAGTAGAGTGAAAGCTCTGCGTTTGTAATGGGCACAAAGTGAACTATTCCTCTGATGGACACGATCATCTGGTGGTGTCTATTGGTACATTTTTCTTGATGTCACTCAGGTCTGTGAATAAAGATTGTACGATACTAGGTACCCATCAGGAAGGCACATGTCAGAGTCCTGTTTTTAAGAGACCTTTTTTAAAGAACAAACATCACCATTGCCTCAATACAGTGTAACAATTGCACATCTGTTCATCTCATTAGAGCAGTAAGGTATAAGATGCGTGGCAGTTGTTTTTGTTTTTTTTGTATTTCCTAACACTTGTTTCGTTTACCTGCGCTCCCCACTTTCCCTCGTACTCCCTGTCTCTCCTTCCCCACGTCCTCACTCCCATAGCAGCTTGTTTCGCTCTCTACAGCAATACCTGGTGTCCGGGAATACTGAAAACCTCCATTGCCCCCTTGGCAGATGGGGTTCATCTTTGTCAGAATTGTGGCCGTTCATGGGATAATGGTGGCTCAGTGGCATAATGTGGCTCTGGCATAATCGTGGTCATTCCTGGCATTGTTTAGGCATTCTTTACCTAACCCTGGAATGCTTACTGCCACCCTTGGCATGCTGAGAGCATTCTAGCCCTAATTGTAATCCTTCCTGGCATAAGCTGTGCTAGCCATTTTATTGTGCATTCTTGGCATTAAGAGATCCATCCCTGGCATAATAATGCAAATTTGCAACATACTGTGGACATCCTTGGCCTATTTACGGCCGGAATTGTGGTGTACACCTCTGGCATAATGATAGCATAAATGTGTCCGCACATAACATAATGGTAGCTGTCCCTGCCAAAATGTTGGCCATTCCAGACACATTGTGTCCAGCACAATATATTGCCTTTCACAATGAACAAGTCATAACACTTTAACAGATTTGCAGTAATGTATAGTGCACAACGGCTCACCAACCGACAACTTATAACAAAAAACAGCTTATTATTAATCACATAGGTGAAACCTAATGTATTTACCAATTCTTGTTTAAGATTCTCTGGTATTCGGTTGAATTCAGCAAACTTCTTCCATCGCAAATGCGAACCAAGTTTTCTGACTTCCCAAGTTCGCTGAGACAAAGTTTAAAGCCTGACTGACTGTGATGATGATTTCCCAAGGACAGGACAACCCGGAGCAGGAAGTCATGGTTGTCTACCTCCCTCCCATGATCACCCAAAAAGATGTGCTGGGGAGTGGGAAGGAGACACTGCAGTGTGCAGTGAAGTAGAAGGATGGTCTGGGCCCGAAATGTGCTGGTGATACTGTGTTGGAATAGATGGGTTCCTGGTTTGAGCCGACATGAAGACTTGTAAGGGGGGATTATTGGTAGGCTGGGGCCCCGGAGGCACAGTCCACCTAACATGCTGAGTGGCCCCTCGTTGGCATAGAAGCATTTTCTGTTGTCACAGAGGCTCTCTGAAGCTGCTTTTTTTTTTTTTTTTTAAAGAAATTGACTTTAGACTAAGTAGGGTGACTTTGCAAGTTGCTTACTTCAATCGTTTGCTTTATTTCCAGCACAAAAGAGAATATTGCCACAATCTGATTTTATTAAGGCCCTATTAGTAAAACCTTCCTGTCTCTCTTTTACTTCCATTCTTTGCAAATAGGGAGTATCACTGCCTCAATAGAACCTCAGATTAATAATTTCAAATATTAAAGAGAAACAGAGTCCTGTCAGCTTTATAGACAGGAGCATGATCCTGCCTTCTAAAGTCATGGCAGGCTTTTAGATTCTCATATCTAAGCACCACTTTCGTATAGTTTATCTATTACCTTCTTTCAGATCCAGCATTGCTGTGTATACAAAATTAAATGTGCATAATAATATAATTTAAAAGGGAATAGCATAGTGCAGTGGCAAGTATAATTTTGTAAAGTGCACTGAGCTACAGTAATACATTTAAACCATGGGCAAAAGATTGTTTGTATTATAGACAGAGTATAAAAGTGCACCTTGTAGGAAAGTGGAATATTATGTGGTACGGCTGGGTAGACTTACCATGTAATATTATCACAATACCCCAGAGGTGGTCCTTGGATTTACACATATAAATTCTTAGCTCAGTCCTGGTAGACGGGCAAAGAGCAGTCAGACTTTACTAGAGGAACATGTGTTAATCATTTCAAAGTACCAACATGGACGATTAGTAATTGACACAACGCGAGAGAATTCCGACACCAATTTATAAAAATAGAGTGAATTTATATCTTAATTTAGACACCAAAATGAATGGAATAGTATATATTTAACAGGAGGTATAGATTTTTGACGCAATATTAAATTAGCGCAATAAAATACATAGACAAAATACCATTGCGGTCAATGGCACAATCCACTAGTGACAATCGGACACTTGAAGGTCGAGTTACTTGGAACCCTTATAGGGCTACGGTCATGCAGACCCCAAGACCGGGCCACAACAGTCAGATCAATTTTACCTAGACCATGGAGTCAGGGTGCAGAGTTGTTCTGGCTGTCCTTGCTGCTGAATGGGAGCTGCGGGTGGTGTTGTTTTTACTACTTACATGGTGCTGCAAGAAACAAAATGCAAAAACACAACAGGTACACAGCTGCTGACATCACATGATGGTTGCACGGTGTTCTCTGTAGATGCAGCATCGAGTGTGGGAGTTGGTTACCGTATTGGGGACTAACTGTCTTTGCGCATACACCTCTGTAACTATCTATAGCAGGACATAATTATGACATACATTGTACTTTTGTTCTTTTGTTTCCCCATGTAAAGCGCTCTGATACCAGCAAGGGTCATGTTCGTGCTATATAAAAACTTCAAAATAAATAAATAAACAAGCCTTAGCAGTGGTGAGCACAACAAAAAGCTTCTGGAATTTCACTGGGTCCGGGGGGGGGGGGGGGGTAGCATAGTGGCCTGAAACCTTGAGGCAGGTGAGACTACAAATCCCACAATGCACTGGACTACCTTGGTTTGGACGATCCCTCAGAGGACCAGATGGCTAATGATTCTTTGGATACGGTGAGTGTTTTTACCTGCAGTTTGCACTGGACTAGTGCCACTAGTCCAGGGGAGACGGAGGGTGCTTCTAGCTTCTACAAGGGTCCCTCTCTTTGGGTGTGTCGAGTTGTAGCCAAGGATGAGGGTCGTTCACTCAGTTCCAAGTTTGCTGCCTAGGGACAAAGTGTCCCTCTTTTACGTTGTGCTGGTGGACAAAGTCCTGTTTTTGGTGACACAGGCCTCATCTTGCTCCTTCTTTGAAGTAAGTTGTTCAGATCTGAAGTTCTGGTGTCAGGAGCGTCCCATGAACCGCTAACACATATAATAGTTTCCATTAGGGAGCGCCACTATAGGGACATATTGGCTTGCGCTTATACGTCCACACCTTTAATATAATGCACCCTACTTCCTGGTCAGAGTCGGCCTACCTTGGGTTGCCTTACATACATTAAAAACAGTGTAGGTGACTGTGCCACACATGGTGAGGGCACAGTCGAGTCGAGCAGTTTGCACTGCCTCTGCAGTCTGCAATGGCAGGCCTGCTGTCAGTTGTCTGCAAGGGTCACCCAGAGTGGCACAAAACAGTGCTGCAGCCCTGGGGACCATTTCACCACCAATGCCCTGGGTACTCCTGGTACCATATACTAGGGACTTATAAGGGGGTAAACCTTTTGCCAATTTGGGGTTACCAAGTTGAACATTACAGTTTTAGGCAGGAACATAGGCACTGGGCAGCAGGCTCCAGTGCACCAACAGAGTCATAACCATCAGCATTTGGAGCAAAAAGTGGGGGTGACAATGCAAAAAGGAGCACTTTCCTACACATGTAAAATTTAGGCTCAGGCAAAATGTTGTTTATGCTGAGCATAATCTCCCGTTATTTCCAGCATTACGTTTGTTACGCAAAATGCCTGAGATTCTGCCATTGACATTGGGTTTGATAAAACTCCTATCGCAGGAGCAACGGAACAATGCAAACAAACAGAACTCAAGTGGCTGTTCTTCATGTCACATGATTTTGAGTTTCTGTTTAGTGATACATGTGTCCTGGAGCCCATCTCAGTAAAAACAAAAAGCAAAATGGTATACCAGCATTTCACATAAGTTATTTTTCGGGGGACTCACGTGATTTCCACAAAGAAAATTACACACATTTCTATACAACAAGTCCACGTACTGCAACATATTCACCAAAAATGACATTTCAAGTGCAAATGGCATTTTCACATTATTTGTCACTCAAACGTCAGTTTTAGGCCAGCCAAACTGTCATGCACACTTAGCATTTCTCCACCCGGCTGTATTGTACAGCTGGGTGGAGAAAAGTCGCAGGCTGGCAGGCACTGTCTGAGTTGCAAAGCAGGCCACTCAGATCAATCCCAGCACTGCTCTCATGCTGGGAACAGCATTCCCAGCATGAGAGCAGCACTGGGATTGGCATCTGGGAGCCTGCGCAGTGTATGCCAGTCAAGGATCGGGAGTAGAGGAAGATGGAGCAGATGCAGCGTCAGGTAAGTCGTAATTTTTTATATATATATATATTTTACTTTTAATGTATTTATGTCCCCTCCCCCCCTACCGCCCTACCTAGTCACATAAGAATCAGCTGTCACTGCTACCTTGTTGTTCTCTGTGAGTTACTTGGAAGAGTCAAGAAATGAACCCAACCTAAGATGGCAGCTACATTTGCACCATACTGAGAATAGAGACATGCCGCTCACAGGTGCAAACTTTTGCCTGAGGAGTACAAAAGAAGATCAGCGGGATCTATAGAGCAAGTGGGAAGAAGCAACAGTTAGGAGAGGGGGTACAATGCATGCACCAAGTCCAACCCTGCCAAATTTCGTGCATCAAGGGTTAGACTAATACATTTTAGTGCTGGTTCCCGCATAACCACACTAAAATGCATTAGTCACGCGCTATAGAGCCCCTGGGATCACCCGCAATGAAGCGCGCTAATGCCAGAGTTCTCCTCAGATGCATAATTAATAACAGCCTTCCAACAAGCTAGAATGGGCTTGCTCTCACTCTATCATAAAAAGACAAATCATCTCACTGTGCTGGTAGCATACCACCCTCCGGTGTTGTTGCTTGTCTGCCTCTCCTCTCCCCTGTTGCTGCTTGCTCCGTCCTACCACCAGGGAAAAAAAGCACCTAAGAGGGGCACCACAGGGTTTCAAGATGCTACAAAGAGTCAGACAGTGCAGCGCTCCCTGCTCTGCATAGCTTTTTTTGGCATGGATTTCATGTGGGACCAACACGGCAAACTTCACCTCAGACGCAAGATATTTAAACTTTTTTTGTGAAGGCAGAGAATAATCCCCAACTAAGAAACTGGATCACTGCCCCTCATAGTCAGCACTGACTGTGCCATATAGCTTTCTTCTAACTTTCAGCCATACTGCACAGCAGCCGTGCCACTGTACAGCATAGCTAAAAATATATTGACAAGGTCAATAGCTCTTCTATAGACGAGAACTATCAGCTCTGCCAATTCACGGCATCTGGATGTAATAGCAGTGCAAAGCATTCAAAATACTAGTAGGGTTGCATCTTTGGAAGCAAAATGTATGCGTGTGTATAGTTTTTTTCCCCATTCTTTCAATGTTCCCTGCAAAGTTTTGCTGTCCTCCTGGTGCTAGTCGATGTTTGGCCATGTTGTGCGGCTGCCATGCGGCATGGCTTAAACAAAAAACAGGCAGGGCAGTAGGTCTCATCTGCGAGACCTGTTTGCTTTGTCAAGCCATGCTGCACAGCATGGCTAAAAAACATTGACAATGCTGGTGCCTCTCGTGGACCAGACCTATTGGCTTTGCCAGTGCTTTTTTTGATGCCATGTTACACAGCAGCCGCGCTGCTGTGCAGCATGGCTAAACATTGGCAAAGCCAATATCTCCTGCCTTGTAGGCGAGACGTGTTGCATGCACTATGTATAATGCTGTTTCTTTCTACAGCTTACATCCTCCGATTGCTTACTATTTCAGAAAGACTTCCCTCACTATACACCTAAAACCCTGCATGAAAAATAATTAAATCATTACTAATTATAATGATTTGTGCAATTTATCTATTACTTTTATTAAAATTGTTATAGTATACAATTAGTAGACATAATTGGTGGACTAAGAGTAATAATAAATTGAAAAAAAAAGGAAAAGATCAATGGGCTACACGGCCCCCATCCACATATGTTTGCTCCCTTAAATCTATTAGCAGCGCTGACAGGGAAGGCATGTCTGCACCCAGCCGGCAGGAGATTTAAAAATGCTTTTGCCAGGTGGGAGTGGACTTCTGTTATCCTGCACGCATTCCTACCGGGCCACCCACGTATAATTAAGGCAGACCCCGGTGGATTGGGTCCCAGGGCCATAATAGGCTTATGGAGGGGCTGTACGGCACCCATTCCCTTTTTAATGTCATGCGGCCGCAGGAGAATGGGTCCCCAGGGCCTAATAAGGTTTGGGGAGGGGAGCGTGATGCCCCATGTCTTTTTACAATGGATTTTGGCCCCAGGAGATGGGCCCTGCGGGGCATAATAAGGCTCAGGTAGTGGGAATAGGCATACCCCTCTGCTTTATAAGATATTTAGTCCCAGGGAATGGGGTCCCCAGGGCCTAATACGGCTAGCCTAATAAGGACTCCAATAAGGCTAGCTGTCCCTCTTCCCATTTTAATGTCTTGTGGCCCTGGAGGTTGGGGTCCCCGTGGCCACTATTGGCTCGGACAAGTTGGCTGCCTGTGGGGGTGGTTGACCACAGTGCTTGTGCACCGCCTGAGGATGGCTGCTTGTGGGGCATTGGATGCAGGGCCTGGCCGCCAGGCCCTGAGCAAGCTCATTCAACACATGACCAAAGGCCTTGCACAGCAGGAGGTTGGCTACCTGCGTGGGGTTGGCTATACCCCCTTCCTCACAAAGCTAAAGGCCATGTGCGGCAGTGGTTTGGCTTTACGTACATTAAGAAAATATTACGATTAAAAAAAAGTTGAAATTCACTGAAAAAAACAGAGGTTAAAGTAATGTTAAAGTTACATGAGAATTTCAGTGACAGCGTAACTTTTTAAAAGTACACAACCACTGAAATTCACTGAAAAAGTGCAGAAGCATTAGCACTACTGCAGAGCTGAGACTGCCCTGGGAAATGGCAAAGCAATGAGCACTGTCACTCAAACTGTGCTTTGCTAGGTTTTGATATAAATGTTTGTGCTATAAATGACGCAGATTGTTAGTAGGATCACTACAATGACACAACCAAATTAAAGGCCTAACTTAGTTTGGCGGATGGGTATTCTGTCACAAACATGGCGGATGTCCTGTCTGCAGAATTACAATTACATTACGATATAATGCACTTTTAATTAGGCGGATGGAAAATCCGTAATCTTTGTGACTTAGCACCCATCCGCCAAATTCTAAATCAGGCCCTACGTATTTATATATGTTTTTGTAGCTAGATTCACATGCAGTTAAACTATGGTAAACAATATGAAACAGATTAGGGATTGACTGTCTGATGGGACAGCAACCCATATCAGGAGTCCTATTAAAAGAGACTGTACAGAAATTCCCCTCCCATTTGGGCATTAGGGAGCTGTCCATTCAGAAGTGATCACCATCTGCAACAGTAATAAACAGCCAAATGAAATTGCTGTGCAGCTGCAAAATGAATAATGGGAAACAAGCACTTTGGATTTGACAGGTCATATTAGAATCAAATTATGGAACTGGCCAGATTCACTCCCAGCTCAGCCAACGTTTATGTGGCAGAATGGAAAATTCATATTGAAAAATTTGTAATGCAGGCAATAAATCCTTCTCCAGGGGCCTCTTCCATCACTGGATGTGGCTTCCATCTGATGCCTTGCTGTTGGGAGGAAATGGCAGAGCAACTTAATCATCCACCTGTCATACTTTAGAATAGTGGGATTGGTCGTTCCTCTTTCTATGAATGCATGTTTTTACTTTATGTGATTATTGTGTATGTATTGATTTTGTGAAGGATAATGTATGTAACATAAACACATTCACTTTTGCTAAATAATCAGTGCTGTAGTAGATTGTGAATATAGCAGCATGATGTGTAGAGATTCTATTGACCCTGAGCGGCTGCACAGTGCACCGGAGCTCAGCCTGCGGTGAGAAATTGCAGTGGCCACTGCCCAGGGGGAGTGAGCTGAGGTGGCGAGCTCACCTGAACCTTCCAGTAGTCTACAACACTCCCAAGATGGCGGCTGCGGGATGTGAAGGGGAGACTTGGTGCTGACGGAGGCGGAGAGCAGACAGAGGCAAAGTAGCGGTGAGGCACTGCTTGCGGGTGAGATTTGTAGCCGCTGGGAAGCACGCCTCGCGCTCGAAACCACAACATTCAGCAGGGTGCTGGTGACGACCGTCGTGAAGTGGCACTGAAGACAGCACTTGCTGGGTGCGTGAGTGACTGGGAAGTGCTCTGAAGCCCTAGAGGTGAGGTCTGGGGAGACGAAGAAATCGCTGCAGCCTTCCTGCGTTGAATTGCCCTCCCAGGATGATGGCTGGCTGCCACGGAGTGGAGATCTGACGACGACGGAGGAGCGAGGCAAACCGAGGTGGTGTGGTGAGGTGGTTGCTTGTCGCCAGTGGAGCTGCTGCCTGGTGAGACAAGCGTCCCGTGCCTGAGACCACAACATTGCAGTGCGAAGTGGCAACTGGACCGGTCCCGCTGCGCGGCGGTGGATGCAGAGTGGCTCAGTGGACAGAAACTAGCTAGCGGCTGGGAGATGAGGGGCTGCTGAGTTGAACTGAGTGCTGGAAGGGGAGTTTCCGGACAGCGGGGGACTGATTGGGGCACACCGACGACTTCCCTGAGGCTTAATACTACTGTGGACAACCTAAGTGGAAGACGGAAGTGTCCCCCTTCTATAATGGTCTGGCGAGAACTGTGTGACAGAGAGGGTGAAACACTGGCGACTACGCTGAGACACTGTATCGTCAGCTAGTGGACGCGGAGGGGCACGGTGGGGTGAGAAGACGATAGACTATTCACACGGCTTCTGGGTCTCCATAATTACATGTGGGATTAGCAAACCACGAGTGCCGCAGACGACCTGAAGAGCCAGAATATCCTGAATCCCCACCCGCACCCTCGAGGCGGCTCCGGGTCACCCCTGCTCCGGACGCCGCAGGGCTGAGCCCAGTGTTGTGATTGATTGGAAGCTACCCAGTGATCGTGCGCAGCTCACACATGATGGGGAGAGTGTCCAAAAAGAAGGGGTTTGCGGTCCTGCGTTCAGAGGAAGCGGAGCAACACACTGATGATGACGAAGATGTACCTGCGAGGCGGACAGACAAAGCGCCTGGGGATCCTACCCTAGCCGACATTATGCAGGCCATCACCTCATCAAGAGAAGCACTGGAGACGAAGATAGACTCCATAGGAGCAGATCTCACTCTGCTAAAAGATGACCACCGGAAACTTAAAGAGAGGGTGATCCTCAATGAGAAAGCTATGGAAGAAGTCCCGACGGCGGTTTCTACCTTGCAGCGCGCACTGAAACTGTGGAAACCAGGGTCAAGGTATTGGAGCTGAGGGCAGAGGACAGCGAGGAGCGCTCCCATAGGAATAACCTGCGTATAGTGGGGGTTCCGGAACACGAGGAGGGGGCTGATGCTGTACGATTCCTGGAAGGCTGGCTTAAAGCTCCCTTTTAATGATTTACTAGAGCGGTACGCCCTCCCAAGAGGGGATTTCCTTCTACATGCTGCCTTGACGGCAGCGATCCGAAAACACTGGCGGGAGGGGCTGGCGGAGCCTCAGACATCCCTGACTTGCCAGTATATAGTGACGGCTGCCGGAACGATTATGGCGGTCACTTGCCTTTATCGCCGCCTCACTCAGGAGACGCGACGACCCCTGACAACCCTACGGCTAAAATGGGAAGCGGACTTAGGCTTGTCCATCGGCGAGAAACCATGGAGGGAACTGGTGGAAAGAGCATGGAAAAGTTCTAGGAATGCGCGCTTCCAGCTGATACACTTCTTTGTCCTCCACAGAGCGTACCTTACCCCCCATAAGATTACTGAATATTTTGGGACCCGAGCCACCTGCCCGAGATGTAACCTGGAAGATGCAGGGTTTTTACACATGTTTTGGGATTGCCCGCTTCTTGGAGAGTTCTGGAGAGGGGTGACGGCTAGTTTAGCGGACACGACGGAACAAAGACATAGCGTTGTCGCCGGGGTGTTGCCTCCTACACTGGTTCCCTCACACTGCCAGGAATAAGGTCACTAGCAAGTTTATAGATCTGGGGTTGATATTGGCCAAAAGGGAACTTACTAGCAATTGGAAGGCGAAAAATCCCCCTAGCGTGCTGAGGTGGACGAGGGAGCTTATAAGGTGGGCGGACTGCGATCTTCCGACTGCAAATGGCCCAGAGAACAGGGAGCGACAAGACATTGGAGGTGGCAAGGGCATGGGTGGCGTTAGTGGAGGTCTTGAAACAGCCGAGTGATGACAGTGATATACCCCCTGAAGGTGCACATCCTGTAGTAGGGGACTGAGCGCTTGATTTCCTAGGCGACCCGGACTGATACCCGAGGGATCGAGCTGCCCTGTGGAGCTCCTGTTCAGCATGGCCCAACTGTGGAACTACATTACCTGGAATAGCAAGCCCGGTGCCCTGTTGGACCGATTAGTATAACCATGAAGAGAAGCCGACGAATAAGTGACATGCCTGGGGGGAGGGGAGGGAGGGAGGGAGTTTGGAGTGGGAGGGGGGGTCTCCTTCCTATTGGTTTATTAGGAGTTAGTTGTGAAGCAGACTATTGAGATGATACACACCTGATACATGTGGTACCGAATACTACAGGACTGCAGAAATTGGGCTGTATTCGGTGAATTACCATCTCCTCCACTGGAGCAGGAATAATACCTCATTGCGGAATAACAGCCTGAGATTAATCTGTGTCATCAGAGTAGGATATACCCTGGAATTAGATTGTAATCACTGTACTATTTCTGTGATGCTACTGCTTGTCTTACTATAAATTAATAAAAATCTGTTTACAAAAAAAAAAAAAAAAAAATGATGTGTAGAGATTCTATTTTCTTTAGATGTGGAAATGTATACATGTATGTGAGGACACGTGAGATAGATTTATGTGCAGTAAAGGCAAAATCCATTACAATAGTTATCTAGAACATGGACCTGATTTTAAACCACCTCGCCTAGTTTGGCTCTGTGGTGCTGCTTTGTGTTTGTGAGTGCCATCTCTCTGAAAGCTTTTCAAAAATATGCCCGAGTAGAAAACTCTGAAAGACAACAGCGATGGGTGGAATGTTTGCAAAAGTCTCAGCCACTGGCAGTTGCTTGAGCCATATTGAGTTGTGTTTCTGTATAGAGGGAGCATTGGTAATTCGGGCTTGACTGTTCTTACTAGAGTAGGAACATGTCTGATTTGTGTACGGCTGGTCCCTGTGTTGAGTAGCACAGTGGGCAAAAAAGCAATGAACCATAAAACAGACTGAGTGATTGCTAGCGGCTGAGACTTTTGCATGCATTGCATCTATCACCTTTGTGTTTGCATAGAAAACAAGAATATGAGGATTGATGGTTCACCATGGACTCATTAATTATCAATTAAATTACTGCTGCAGTTCATATACGAAAATATATACTAGCCTCTCTTTTAATTGTGGAAAGAATGCACAATTGCCATGGATCAACAGAACAAAACCTAAACTAATACAAAGAAAAGTGTTCATCGTCATGAACAATCACAGTTAAACAGTGAATACATGCGTGTATGTACAATAAACAGACAAATGACTATGACACAAATGGTAAAGCTGGGTATAATGATTTGAGACAGTTCACAGCTCAGGCTATGAATGAGTGCTTGGTGAACCATGGTTCCTCATACATATAATTATTACCCAGATTTCCATTGGCCTTAAGGGCTGCTCTTGGAAATTGAAAACATGGCCTTCGGAGTGTGCCCACTATACGTTCATTCACATAATATTCATTCATTCATATAAAATTAATGAACTGATTCCACATAACAAGGCTTATATTCCACTTTTAACATTGAATCTGCGCACCATTGCTCTGTGTTCTGCATTTTCTTGGACATACATGCATTCATCAGGAGCAGCTGCATGTCTTTGTTCAATGCTGATTCACTTGTCATCTGAGCCATTTTGCTTTAACAAGAAAATATCTGGTTTCCCCTAATGTATCAATAATTTAATGTTTTTTCAAATCCATTAGTGGGGAAAGAAGATTTTTGGAGTGAGAAATATCCCCGGATCGTGGGCGGGTGGGTTAATGCCTGCAGTGAAGCTAAGCAATGCGAAATCTGTCTTGTCCCTTGAATTATACCTTTTATCTGTCCATTTGCTAGAACTGTGATTTGTTCTTAAAATATTGTCACCTTTACTTACATCCTTAATTTGTTTAACTTGGCTGCGGACCATAGTCATTGGCGATGGAATTGGAGGGCAAAATGAAATATCGTAAAGTGGCATTGGCAGAGCGAAATTTGTAAACACATTTAAAGATATGGTAAATGATTGATTGTATATGGTTTTAATGTGGTATTCTAAGAGCTTTGGTTCATTGAAACGAATTAGATACCTACAATATAAGATTGATGATATTAGGTGAAATCTGTGTGAGAGAGAGCACGCATTTTTAAGCACAATTTATTTCAGCAGAAGTACTCGGCGGCAGAGAGAAAAAAGTCCATTAAAGTCCATAAAAGGCGACAACATCTAAAGTAATTAAGTGGCACTCTTTAACCTACAGCCCTCTTTTACCTACAACTGTTTGTTGTTGACAGCTCCAATGAATGTGCTGACGTCAATATTAGCTCTAGTCTAGTTACCAACAGCCAATTCAGAATGCATGCAAAGGTAAAATAAAAATAGTTTTAAAACATCATCTGAAGAGAAGATAAACACAGGTATTTGATATTAAGGGGCAGATGATGAGTTGGAGAACAAAGTAAAATGACTGAATTGGCAATGAAGTAAACAGGGAACAGTCACCAGATGTGGCAAGCTTTAAGCTCAGAAAATGCTTCTCATTAAGTACAAATCCATTGAATATGCTAGTGTATAGAATAGGTAAACTCTAACTGCCAAGGAAATTGACAGTGAGGAATGGCCCAGTTCAATTGGGTCTCAGATTAGCATAGAACATTTTTCTTTCCGAAAGTAACTGAAAGAGCAAGATAAAATCAGTTTGTGAGAAAGTGTTTATAAAAAGTAGTACCTTACTGGTTACAGGTGCTGATTCAGAGGTGTGACCTGCCATGTTAGCACCTCCAGCATTCTTACATCATTACAAGCGTTTATAACACATTTCTCCACAAAGTCTACGCCCATGGTCCTTGTTTATCCAAATTGGCTGCTTTGATTAGGGTTTACTATGTATAGAGCAGGCCAGCTACCTGTCATTGATTAGCCAGGGGTACACTGAATCAAGTTTAACCAGCATTCAAATGAATGGAACTGCAGCACACTCGCCAAATCAACACAAGATGAGTCTAATAAGAGCCTCGAAAGAATGAATTGTGTCCAAAGTTAGGGGCCTATTACGATGGCGGTCGGATGTCCACCGCCGGGGCGGCGGTGGTGCCTGCCGGACCGGCGGTGGACATCCGACCGCGATCGCAAGCCAGAAATTCGCCGGTCAAATTAGGATGGCGGTGGTGACCGTGGCGGTGGGAAATTCCGACTGCCGCTTTTCCGCCGGTTGCCATCCGCACTCCTGCCTGGCGGACGGAGCAGGACCAGGATAATGGTGGCGGTGCAGGGCGGGCTCCGCCGGCAGGATTATGATGCCGGCGGTAGCCAGCCTTTCCTCAGCGGTCAGACCGCCATGGAAAGGCATGCAGTGATTGTCTTCTGGGGGCCCGTTGCGGGCCCCCAATGTTTTCTGGGGGGTGTGGGTGCATTGGGGGGTACCCATGGTCCCCCCCTACATTTCCCTGTACCAGGTGGCCGGCACTGTGCAGTGCCTGCCACGCAGTGCAGGGAAATGCAGGACATGCTCATTTGGACATCGGGCAGCAGCAACCGCCGCAATGTTAAGGCCCGCAATCCGACCGCCGCGGTCGGATTTCGAGCAAGGAACATCCTAATGCGACCGGCGGTTATGTCGCGGGCCTTGCGGGCGGTCTTTTCCCGTTACCATGGCGGTCGGGGAGGTTTTCCGACCGCCATCATAATAGGCCCCTTAGTTCTGATTTATTAACATTTATCTATATTACCTGTAACAATAACATTGCTGAAAAGAGGCGATGTCATATTATTTGAATATCAAATGTCATTAGTAGTTCTCAAACTGGGTTATGGTATTTTTACATGTATTTTGATTATAATGTCCTCTATTCACTTCACCTCTTGGCGAAGTTGGGTGTCTTAGGGGCCTATTACGATGGGGGCGGACTTTGTCCGTCCGCCACCGCAACGGAGCATGGGACCGACCGCCGAAGTTGCGGCGGTCCGGCCAGGCCAATTAGGATGCACCCGCCACACTGGCAGGCGCATCCTCGACTTTAACATTGCGGCGGACGGTGCTGTAAGCAGCACCCGCCGCAATTTTTAAGCCCATGTTTTGCATTGCCATGCACAACCTGACAGGCACTGCGCGGTGCTTACCACCTTGTGCATGGCAATGATGGGGGTACCATGGGTACCCCCCAGTGCAGCCACCCACACACCCCACCCCCGGGGGCCGCAATGGGCCCCCACAGTGATTTCCTGCATGCCTTTCCATGGCGGAGTCTCCGCCATGGAAAGGCATGCATCCTAATACGGATGGCGGTGCCTGCAAGGCACCGCCACCATAACCTGTGCCTTTTCCGGCGGATGGTCTTTCCGTCCGCCGCGGTGCCCCTCACCATACTAATGTGGCGGGTGGTGAAATTGGGTCATTTGGCGGGCAGATCGCCCCCGCCGGGCCGGCGGTGACCACCGCCGGCCCGGCGGTGGCGATCCGCCCATGATCATAATAGGCCCCTTAGTTTGTAGACTTTTGTCTGGTGATATGGGATTTTCCTAATGGTGGTGCCTCCATCCGTGATTGATGTCTTGTGACCTTCCCTCAATACTGTGTGATTGTGATCAGTTTGCCTTAAGTTTCAGCTATGTGATATTGGTCAGTGTCTCACTATGTTTGGTGTGCACGCTAGTGCCTGCTGGTTGTGGTTTTTCTTCAAGATCCAAGGGAATGGTGTTTAGATCGTGGATACTGAGAGAGTGAGGCACAGGGAGTCCCTTAAGCTTTACATACAGAGGCAAAGTGGAAGCTGCCATGGGTGCTTTACAAAGCATAATAATGTGTCGATAACATCAGGAACACGAGTAATTTGAAATCTTTCCCACGCAACACCCATGGAATTTAATGCTGCACCAGATTTACAAAGTGAGGTCAACCTGGGGAAGTGTCAAATCTGTATGCCTCCCGAGGTGAGGCATAACGAGGAGAACTATGTTAATTTCTCCCCGTTTTTTCCTCTTGCTATGTGTGCTGCATTCTGCAGCACACACAGAAAAACGAAAACACCTACTAAGGTTGTTTTTGTACAGGAAGGTGCCCCTTCCTGCACAAAAACAATTGTGCCTGCAATGTAGGCACCCTTGCACCATGGTGCAAGGGGGTCAAAGTTGGCGCTAGGCTGCCAAAACAGCGCAAGCAGAAAGGACAGGAATGCATCGTATTGCTTAAATACAGTGCATTCCTGCCCTTTTGGTGTGTTTTAGGTAACTGCAGTAAGGTGCCTTATTGCACTGCCCACACCAAATGCCATTAATGAGGCCCTGAGTACTTAGCAATACACTACTTGAAGCCCTTAGTACAGCGAAAAGCACTGGCTCCCGTTTAAGTGATCACACTTAGAGAAGCATTTTAGATGGAGAGAGCAAAATAAATGTATCCATAATCCTCATCACCCTAATCAGGCTGGCCCATTGGCCATCATATTATGAAAAAAAAACTCTGCAATGTTTCAGCATATTTATAAAATATAATTGCTAAACCTTTCCACCTTTGAACATTACCCATAAAGATTTTGGAAGTGTCCTGGCATGTGAAGGCAGTTCCCTGGAATATAATGACTTACATTTTCATAGTAGTTTATTTTGTGGGGCATAGATTTTGATGGACTGTTATAAGCCAGCACTGGAACTAATGGCATTATTCCCTGGTGTCATTTGACTGAAACGATTCTGGTTCACAGATTAGGAGAAATGGTTCTTCTCTAATGTAGGGCAGCACTGTCCTAGTGTCAGTGGTTCTTTGTCGCAGTGACTTTGATACCTTTGTCTGCTTTAGAGGACTGCTTTGCTGTTGGTGTGACATTTCATGTGTTCCAATTGTTCCAAAGTCAGTTTGTCTCCCTTCTTGGTGTACGTGCTACTCCATCCTGGTGCATATGCCTCCCTGTCCCAGCTGCAATGTCTTTCCTGTTATAGTATCTGCGCGAGTCTCCCTGTCTCAAATATTTGTGTCTTCCTGTCCCTGTCTCTGGTGCATTCCCTCTCCCAGTATGTGTCCTGCGCTGTAAGTGTTTCCGTGTTCTAATGACTGCATGTTTCCTGCCCCAACATAAATGCAGTTTCCTAATGTTGTTTCAATAATGTACGCAAATAATGTAATAGTAATTTACAGTTACTATATTTAGCTACTGTCTAGGCACTAATGAATGTCTTAATCTCAGAGTATTATCTGTTTGTTGTGCATCTCTGAATGATGGGAGTCCCACAGACAGCCGGTATTATGAACTTCCACAATCCTCATGTGTGTTCAGTGGATTGTTGTTCTCTGTTGTCACCCATGTCTCCTTATCCCGGTCTGAAGTTTTCCAAGTGCTGGTGGTGCCAACTCCTAGTGTCATTGTATCCCTGGACCTTTGCTGATGTGTGTGTCTCCCCAACCTGGTCTATCCAAGACCCCATGTCAGTGTCTTCTAAAACTATTGTTTACAACTTTCTGTTCTGAAGTCTGTGATAGTCTGCAATTAAATTCTCCATGTGTGAGTAATTCCCTCTGTTAGTGCTAATGTTCAAAGTGCAAGCGGCAGGCGCCTGAGGCCAGTGTCAGTTTCTCTCTATCACATACCTGTCCCACTGACCTCCCACCATGGCATCAACATTATCAAATGGCAATGCCTGTGACACTCTGCCACCCTATTCGATTGCCAACATTCTGATCTTGGTATATCAATGTGCCCCTGACCCAATATCATTGTGTCTTTGACCGAGTAGGTGTGCTTGCAGCCAATTTCCTGTGTTTTTCAGTCTAATCTTCCACCCATCTGTTAGTAATTTCCTACCACTGTGTGTGGTGTGTCCCTCATTGGATGAGAGTGTCTGCCCACGGTAGTGCCAAGGTCTCAGTCTGAGAATCAATGAGTGCCTATATCAGTGTCTCTATCCTAGCACATGCATGCTCATGTGCCAGTAAAGGTGTACGTGTCTTAACATCTGAGGGTCTTTAGCATGCCCAAGTGGGGTCCCTTAACTCTGTATCAGTGTGTCCCTATCCATGTCTCACTGTCCCAGTTTAAGAATTCTACTATGTCCTACTTGCCTTTGTCAGAGTATAATTTTTTGTCTGTCATTAAAGCCTGTCTGGGGAAAAATTAGCCTCTTTTAAGATTCAGGGGAAGTAAAGCTATCCAAGGTTAGGTGACCTACTTTGGGAAGGGACTTTAAGGATGATGGTCATGTTGGAAGAGAAGGTGCAGAAAAAATATGCCACCCAGAAATAAGGGAGCTGATCTAACATCCTCCATCACATTCCAAAGCCCTTGTCCAGTAGACACTGCCCTTTGAGGTAGGCCTTCCAACAGATACCCAGGGCTAGATTTGCTAACATTTGAGCAACACAATGTAGCAAGACAACATGCTACGCTGAGCTGCGTCAAATGGATAGAGCAGGAATGCTCCATACTTACTAAGATATGGCACATTCCTGCTCTCTCTCTACGCTGGCACACTAGTGCTGCCTAGCGCCAATGCAGGCACCCTTGCACCATGGTGCAAAGGTGCCTGCATTACAGACAGGATTGTTTATGTGCAGGAAGGGACGGTTTCCTGCAAAAAAACAATCCTCAGAGGAATCTGTGCTTTCTAAATGTTCTGCAGAATGCGGCACACGTGGAAAGAGGAAATAACGAGGAGAAATAAACATACCTCTACTTGTTATGCCTCTATTGGGATGGTGTAGCATTTTGACGCAATCCCAGGTTTACTACCCTTAGTAAATCTGGGATTGCGCCAGAATCCATTGGTGGATGCATGTGAACGCCCACACTCCAAACATGAAATGTCTTCACAACGCAAAATAACACAAGGCAGTGTTTTACTCTGGATTTACTAAGCCACAGAAGTTGGCTTTGCGTGGCTTGGTAAGTCTCACTGAAGCCCTTGCATTGCCTTGTGTGATGCAAGGGCTTTGTAAATCTGGCCTTCAGTCCCTTTGCCTACTGCACCTTGCACAATTGATGGCGTGACCATCTGGAGGGGATTCTCTTTGCCGTGGGGTGGAGGTCACCTGATTTAAATTAAACCCCCAGCGAATCACTGCTGGATGTCAGTGACCACTGTCTAATCAATTTCTATGATTTGAATATCAAACAAGTGCACACAAATAGAGAAACAAGAATACAAAAGACAAATACACAAATTGTGGCACATTTTATGCAATTCACAAATTTAAAAAAGTACAAAAATAGGAATTTTAATTTTAATGGGGAGGTTGAAGAGTTTCAATATTAGTTTTATTTCCAAAGGACGAAGTGATATACTAGAATCTAGCATATTGATTTATCTTGTTTGCTCTTACTGCGTGCTCTCTTTTTGTCAGGGCATACCAGTGCTTTATTGCAGACCACTAGGCACCTAAACTTCACTCGGCTTGATGCATTTGCGCTGCTCCCACAAATCAAGCTAAGGATGCCAACGTAAATTTTTACTCAACAATTTCAAAGAAAACTCAATTTTTACTCAAAAATGCCAAATTCCTACACATTTTCACAGCATTTTTTTTGTTTCAATTTTACATTTTTGCTATTTTATGAATACATACTTCATTAATCTGCTAAAATGATTTAACTTTCTAAACAGTTGCGACTTCATGAGTAGAAGTTGTGGGCCCCGCTGGTGTCCATGGATCCCAAGTTAAGAACTGCTGTACTAGGCCCGCTCTGCAAGCTTGACACAATAGAGTTTTGCCTCATCTGTACGTTTGGTTACAGCATGCTGTTTTGTGCTCTATCAGGGTCATTTGAGCCTAAGTGTAAGTACTAAAATGGACGCGAATTACATTTGTACACATTTTCACACTGGTTCCCTTTATGATCCCATTGTGTTCGCAAATTGCTTGGAGACTTAACTGCTGGCAATTGCCTGCGCAAAACAGTTACAAGGGGCATAAAGCTATTTGCCAACTCAAATTCTTATTTTGATTTTGGGCAGAGGTATAATAAATCAGGTGCGAAAAAGCACTGGCTACCCACCATTTGTGTTATTTGCTCTGGGTCTTTTTTGCACAGGTTAATACTTCCTGGGTCTAAACTACCCCATTTGTGTCATGTTTACAGAAGTGTTTCAGCAAATAATATTTTAAGTAGAAATAAGAAGGGAAAAAAGTATCTCACCACAGCACTAGTTTGCCTAGCATATGATGGTGCATCTTTATGGTATGCAATAAATAGTTCGTAGAGCATTGCAGGTGCACGCGTTGTCCAGTTTATGATTCAGGACCAGACAAAGAATCAGTGTTTATGAAACAAAAACCACCGTGTATACTATGTCGTAAGAGACGCACGCAGCATATTTTCCCCTTTGCTATACAGAGCATTCCTCAGGTGAATTACAAAACCTAATCGCCTCTACACTATAAATCATATTCTAAGGCTGACCTTTTCATTTACTATTTTTTGTAAAGGCTATTGAGAGCATTTTTACGGGGGCTTTTTCATTTAGCTGCCGCATTTCTTTCTTAGAACAAATTCAACCCGTGAGAATTTGCTCTATTTTTAGGACTTCGTGACGTAGGTTAACGCCTCGCTTTTTCTATCGGTTCAGGCCGTATGAATCGGTTGCTACCATTAACTTTGGTAGGATTGTGTTTTCTTTAGAAGTGTGCGGTGACCTATGCTAGAGGTGTGCGCATAGACACGTGTACAGCTAAATGACATGTTTTACCTATAGTGCATGCTAAAGTACTGATGGCTCGCTGTTCACTCATGTTTGCTATAGCAACTGAAACTGGCGTATGTCGTTCCGGTGGGTGGGCTTACAAAGATGTCATATTTACAAGGGCATTGCTCCACCGGAGCATCACTTTTTAGGACGCTCTGGTGCCGCAATGTGTTGCTGTGGGCGTTCCACCCCAACGCCCATTGCTTTTTGACGCTGCCCCAGATTTACAAGGATGTGTAAATCTGAGGCAGTGCCAAAAACAAATGCCACTGAATAGCAGGCGTTAGATTGGTGCAACGGGAAGAAACACTTTTATTTCTCCTAGTTTTTGTTCTTTCTATGTTCTGCAGCACACATAGAAGGAGCAAATCGCCTTTAAAGATTGTTTATGTGCAGGAGCGTGTCCCTTCCTTGCACATAAACAATCATCCCTGCAATACAGGCAAACTTGCACCATGGCACAAGGGTGTCTGCGTTGGCGCCATGTAGCTTTTTTTAGCGCCAGCGCAAGGAAAAACACAGTGGTGCACTGTATTCTTGTAAATACGGCGCATCCCTGCGTTTTTTAAATGACGCACCATGGCGCAGCTAAATTGCTTGCAGCGCCGTGCTGCACCGTTTCTTTGTAAATATACCCTGTCGTTTGGTAACCTACTGGTGATGGAACGAGCCTGAGATCTCCCTTGGCTGAGACATTTGAAGAAGAACTTGGAGCCTAGAACATTTCCACCATCGAATTACGCAACTCTACTGCACTGTCGACAATGAAGCAAGATTGTAATGGAATAAGCACATTGTGACTTGCTTCCTTTTGATTAATAGCAACCTCTTTTAAAAATGTTATTTAACCAGTGTTCTGAAATATACTTCACACAGTATTGGTAGCTCTCCTCCAATCTTCTCCTAGCTATCATTTTAGAGCGATGGCTGCCACTATTAGACACAACGCTCTAGGTGAGGACTCCCCGATGATCTATATATTGAGAACAGTACTAGCGTTTGACACTATATTCAAGAGATACAGCATGTGATGCTGAAGCTATTATTTACGTATTTATGTTAATTTCTTTTTTGTAACTTCTCCACACCATTCCTATCTAGCACATAAGCTATGTTATTCCATTCAACTTAATTTGTGTATTCCCTGGTTTAGTAAATTGTCGGATTATATTTGGAAAAATGTTATATGCTGGACAGTCATGAGATGGTGCTTGGCCCCAATAGTGGTCTGAAACGTGTTGCTATCTCTTCTGGGTGGGGTTGTCGTAACTCGCATACATCTCCTTAGCATAAACATGCAAAATTAGCTAGAAATTCAGTGAGATTATGCGGAATTACGTGCGAAGAGTAATTCTGCATTTAGCGCTATTTTCTTAGTGCATAAATGCCCCCTTGCATACACAATGGACTAAGAAGTAGCAATAAATGCAATAGGACATGAATAGCAATGCGAGCAGCAGCTCATGGTTGTTGAGTGTGCACTTGGTGTAGGATTTTCCACCAACTAACTCCCAGCATATAGGGCCAACTTCCTATCGCAAAATGTACCCTCAGGTTCAAAATGGATGTGAGAATGCATTTTGCACTATGAAAATAGCACATATGAGCGTGAGCAGGCGCTAGCTAAATGTGCTCTCACTGTAGGATTTTTCTTCCAAATTACACAAGCAATTGTAATTGCATTATCTGTAATTTTGCATCAAAGAGCAACATGGAATTGTCAAAATTGCTCCAATTACTCCGGCATAATTAAAATTACTCTGTGGAGTAGTTGGAACAATCATTTTGAAATTGAAAAACGGTGAACAATGTTATGTGAGAATCACGCAACACGCTGTGCGCTTGGAAAGGAGTGTTACAGCGCTTCCCTTACAGTTGTCTCTATGTTCATACAGTCATGGCTTGTTGACTGTCCCTCTTACATGACTATGGTGATAGGAGATCAAAGGCTTCCTGTGTTGAGATATTGTTTATGATAAGCCATGGCTACAAAAGCCTTTATACCTTTCTGTTCATCAAATTGTACAAAGCTTCTATCCCCCAGTAATCCAAGTACCTGTTATCAGTGTCACAATATTGAATGCTACAGCAATTTCTGTTTTATATCCTAAGACCCCTCGCTTAAAGACACTTTACTTTGTAGAGGGTGCCTTACAAATAAAAAAATAAATACTGCTACTCATATGCTGATGAAACACCATCATATGCCCAGGTATAATCATTGTATACTAGGTCCAACCACCCACAGCCCTATTTCCGGAACAGTCTTTATAAGAAGCTACTTTGGCAAAGTAATATATGCGTAATATTTATGCTAAATGCATATGTAAGGTATTGCCTTCACCTGCCCATGTACTTCTATCATATGAAAGGTTATTTCAATGTGTTCCAAGTGTTGCCCTGTTTGGTATGCAGTGGCACAACAAGCGTGCTCCTGACACCATACTTCCAATTATTACATTCATTTGCCATGTGTTGCCCCTTCTCCCCTCTTACTTCAAGGGACTGCACTGCGTGGGAGAGGTGCTCCTGCTTTCCCACCTGGTATTGGAAGCAGTGGCGTAGCGTGAGTTGCCAGCACCTGTGGCAAGGCAAGTTTTGCGCCCCCTAACCCACGGACCGTTAGCACTTCCTGGTGCAAAATTTGAAAAGAGAAAAAAATTGTAGTGCGAATGTTTTTTTCTTGTAAAATGTTGCACCCCCTAAGAATTTTGCGCCCAGGGCAATCACCCCTGTGGCCCCACCCATGCTACTACACTGATTGGAAGTAACAGCATGTAAAGAACATGCCTGGCCAACTGATTGCAGGAAGCAGAAATGCCTGGGAACCATAGAAAAAAGCCTCACTGCCTAGAAATGAGTAGCTTATCTCCTGGATCACCCACCTGCCTGCATCTTGATGCTGAAAGCACTGGGGGGGGGCTAAGGCAGGATGTTTTGAGGTTGTACAGAAACTCATTTTGATGGGCTGCAATTTCTGTTGTTGTGCTTTTTCAGGCTGCACCTAGCAAAATTTGGACAGGGCTAAAGTGTGGTATTACTACACTAGTTGTAATCCTACTTCAAGTGCAAATGATTCTTTGTGCCAGAATATGGATCACCAGCCCTCCTAGAATGAGGGACCTAGTGACAGTCAAGTAAAGGTCTCCCTGACAGACACCGTTCTTCTGGAGCGCTGCCACTTCATGAGACAAAATCTTGCTGAAGCTATTGAAGGAGTAGTAAACTGGTATGAACCAAGTAGCAAGTTTTACTTAGGACACTCTACTGCACTGTTTTTCTTTGTGCAGGAATGTGTATTTAAGGCATTAATAAAGTAATTAAAAGAAGAAACAGGAAATCTCCTTATAAGTTACTGTGTTTTCTTTCCTAAAACGTTTTAATAAAAATAACAGCTATATTCAGTGGCCTTCAGTTTCATCTGATAAAAAGAGTTTAGCATTAGTATGGAGAAACTATCTAGGGGTCAGGAGGGTACCTTGAGGTCTAGTCTAATTTAAGATATCCATTCATTTGTCAGTTTTAATTATGTTTACTGATTGTTTACCATGAGCACAGTACACCAAGTTTCCATTTACTCTGACAGGAAGAAGAAGCTGTCCCTCTAAAGGTTTAAATTGACCTTTTCAAAAGCTGTGCCTGATACAGGATGAGGACTCATATTTCTGATGACTGTGCTTTATTGTCATATTAATAGTATGGCCAGAGAATAGAGGAGACCCCACAAAGAGGTCATGTAACAGATCTATTCTACTCTGCACCTTGAGGGGTTCATCTTTCATATTTTGAAGTTCTTTTAGTTATACGGCCAAAAATAGACCATATACTTGGAAATTGATTATTTGCTGCAATGACATCCTCAGCATTGCTGTAAATTAGAATGAGACAAGTTACGTTTTCTTCTTCTATTTCTGCTTCCTGGAGAATTTTCTTATGTTCCAAACTCATTTTACAATCAGGAAAAGTTCTTCTGAATCGCAAAATGGCTTTAGGCATGGTTACTAATTTCTCATTTCAATGGAGTGTATTAGGGGTGCTCTTTCTAAATTGTGAACTGGCAGCATATACATAAATGGTTTTCAACTGTAATTCTGGTCGCAAACCATTGATCAGTTCCCAAGTTGGGGTGGTAATAGATTTGCAAAGAGGAAGGGTTGCGCTTTGAGCCCCATACCCTTTGTGAACGGGGATGCAGCTTCGGCCGGATTAGACAGTGGTCCATGGAGCTACTGTCTGCTCTCACTGAAGTATTTAAAAACAGAAGACGTCTGTTTTAAAAGCATCCTTGATTCCTTTAGGTAATACTGGCTTTTTTAAAAATTGAAAGTTTTCCGTTTTGAAATGCAATTACAGAGAAAGTGGTTTGCTGTCCCTTGCAGACCTCCATCCCTATGATTGCAGCCAGTCACAGGAGATTAACATTTGTGACCTGCCTAATGAATATTAATTAGGCAAGTCTTTCTGCAACCCCCTGTAATTCCAAATTTTATAAACTCACCTATTTACAAATCGGTTAGTTAACAGAATAAAATGGTGGTCGCAAGACGTTGGTACGCAAATTGCAACCACTGTATTAATCATCTGGCTCTGAGTGACAGGCATAGGTGGAACCTGTAGGAAGTAAACAGAGTTCTACCCGCCCGTTTAATTTCTCTTCTTACTGCCGCCTTCCTGATCCCCGTTACCAGTGGTAGCACTGGCAATGAAGGGGATACAAACGTGCGATCTAAGGGTAGGAGCTTTTCCTTCTCGTAACTCTAATTAACATGTTTATACATTGCACAGCCTTGGCTGCCCTCTGGGCTGAGGGTGCACCTTATATTATTTATAAATAAATAAAATAGAAAAATCTGAACAAGTGCGCAGGCTAAAGTTTGGATGCATCAATACTTGCAATCACTCACTGTGACATAAAATGCTGCATTGAAAGCATTTCCTGATTCTGTTTTTCACATGCTAGATACTTCTTTAATGCACAGGTCAATGGAAACTGGCACTGCATGGTGCACTGCAGGATGAGTAGCCTGGGTCATGGATATTAATTATCAAGGCCATAGTTTTGTGCAGAATATGTATATATATATATATATATATATATATATATGTGCATCTGTATATTCAAAAACCCATGTACAACATCACTCAGAAAACAAGATTCAAAGTCTATCAGGTGTGAACCTTGGTTTAATAATATGTTTCTGGTCTCCCACTGCATTGTGGGTATTACAGAAGTCTATTTGGAATTACATCACAATTTCAGCATAGAATTCCCAGTTGTTCATATCCCAATAGATTATCGTCATTGTAGATATATTTTTACATATTGTTTCAATTCAACTCCTTATTGCTATAATAGTTATTTATGTGGTGTTATATTTCCTATAACAGAATAATGTACCCTGTGTTTTTAATTTTCTGCCTCTACCATACATGCTTACATACAATGCATTCAGACTATAAGCCTTATTTTTAGGAAAAATATCTCTTCCTTTATTAAAAAATGATTATGTATACAGCATAAAAAATATATTAAAAGACAAAACAATTCGTAAATAATTTGTCAAATCTTTTTACAAAAGAGACCACAGACAGTGTTATAGTGGATTATCTCCCCTATGTATATTGATCCTTTGTCTCCACACCAATTATAGTTTAACACATATTTGACATTTCTTTATAGGCAAAGAACCACATTCCAATTTTGTTCACTGCTACAAATATAATGATAAACAGCCATGAACAGGTAATACATCTAGCGGTAAGTCTCCTAAATACAATAAAAATGTTTTTGTTAAAAAAGTATTTATAATACAATGTAAAACAAAGCAAAACAGTGTACGATGCGGCGTTTCGGTGGAATAAAACTGGTTGACACCACCTTCTTCAGGACAGACTTTAGATTAAAAACAGTATTGTTCACTCTAAAAGTAAAAACAATAATTGTATAAACATTCAATAAAGGAGGACTTTTTCTATCCACTAAAAATAGGCTATAGATCTTATAGATATATTCCCCATTCGTACATCTCTCTAATAACCTTTACTAGTTGTAACTCAAGTATATATAGATCAATCAACTATGAAGCTTGGCACAAGAATCAAAATTTCCTCCAAATAATATCATCTCTATGTTCCTCATTCATTGGCATTCACTCCCATCTCTTTCTAGGCAGTTTCTTACTTACAGTTTATATTGTCAATTGTGTAGAAATTCATCTCATGGAGTAGTTCACTTCCTTAGAGTTTAATTCAGCACTCATTCGGGGGTTCCTCTCTTTTACCACCGATATTCTGCAAATATATATATATAATTTATTATCCTTTTTGATAATTTCCTTATATTATTATAGTGTATTATTGGTAATTATTAGTATTATTGCATCCTCACCCTTAAATTCAGGATGGCTTAGGGCTTATTCTATTAATAGGCTGTATTAGGCTGCAATATTTTCCTTAATTAAGGGTTATGGCGTAGACTTCCTTGTTTTATTTAGCCTAATGTGATTCCAATTTCAATAGCCACTTTTTGTTAATTCTCAGCCTCAGAATCTATAAGATATCACAAAGTAATTTTATAAAAGTCTGAATTGATTTAAAAAAATAATATTTTCCTTTTCAATGGGGAATTGTTCTGCCAAATAAAAGGGACCAGTATGGGAGCCACATGTGCTCCCAGTCTAGCATGTCTATATGTAGGAGCATTTGAAGATAAGAATGTTTTTAATGAAGCAGCACCTTTTTATGCTCGCGCTCCATAGATGTGTTCTTCATCTGGGGAGGTAACAAGGAAAATTTGGAAAGCTTCATACAATGGTTGTATTGTAGAGATCCAAATTTAAAGTTTACATCTACCATGAGTCAGGCGTTTTGTGATTTTTTTAGACATTAAAATTGTAGCAGAGGAAGGTAGTTTGGAGGTAGACTCTGTACCAAACCAACGGACAGAAACACTATCCTTCATTATGAAAGTAATCATCCTAGATGCCACAAGGATAATATACCATATAGCCAGTTTCTTAGTTTGAGGAGAAACTGTACAAATATGGCGGATTTTGAGATTCTTGCTGAAACTTTGAACAAAAAATTAAGTAATAGAGGATATCCCCAAAAAATAATCAAACAGGCATATAAGAGAGCAAAATATTTTACCAGGGAGCTTCTTTTTGAGAATGATAAGGATAAGAATAGAAACAGTGATAAAATAGTGTGTGTGACTAATTTTTCTAATATTAGCAACAAAATAAAGAATCTGATTAATAGAAATTGGTCCCTTCTGTCAGAAAAAGATAAAGTGATAGATAAACCACTCTTTTCTTATCGTAGAAATAAAACAATAAGAAATTGTGTGGTGCACACATATAGAGAACCGAAACAACTCCATCAGAGAAGTATAGAGAAGAATAAAAAAAGTAGTGGGAAATTTTCCTTGCAGTACCTGCACTAATTGTAGTTCTATCATAAAAGGGAAAGAAATCGAAATTGATAGTATTAAACACATCCTCAGCTCAATGTCAAACTGCAAGACTAAAAATGGAGTATATTTGATCATATGCCCTTGTAATAAAGGGTATGTGGGTGAGACTTCTAGAGAAGTACGCATACACATAAGTGAACATAGATCCTCTTTCCGTACAGGCAAAAGACATGCCCCTCTAACAGATCACTGGCTTGAATGTTATCACAAAGTGGATGATGTCAAGTGGTGCGTATTAGAAAAGGTCACAGGAACTAGAAGAGGTGATGATCTTGATAAAAAACGTTTAAGTGTAGAGAACAATTCTTTTCGAGTAAATTTAAGACATATATATATGACTTGAACCATAGGGAGGAATGGGAAACATTTTTAAGATAGATATTGTGTGCTAGTACATTTTGAAAATCAGATCCCTTCAATGTATAACCAGCCAATATTAAGGATTAACTTATTCCAACTATGAATTTTGCCTGTTAATAGAAACTGGAAAATAGGCTTAATAACTTAGAGGGAATCAATAGGACATATTCCACCACAAACTTGAGGGGGTGGTTTTTTCCAATTTTAAATAGAATACTGTTTAAAGAAGGTAAAAGCTCCATAATGATACACCTAGTCTTGAATCTTGATAGGGGGGATTCCTCCACGGATGGGATCATGACTAGAATGTATGAGTTTAGTGATACAATAAGGAATTAAGGGCCAGATGCATCAAGCATTTTTTGCCTTCGCAATCGGCCGTTTGCGAATGCAAAAAAATGCTTTTCTGATGCAGCAAACCCTATTTTGCGATTTGGTAACCTGTTCCCAAATCGCAAAATGGGTTTGTGATTCGCTATTAGGAAGGGGCGTGTTTAGGGCGTCCCTTCCTAATACCGAATCGCATCGGTATGCATGAATGTTTTGCGACCGAAATGCGGTCGCGAAACATTTGCATTTTACCACCTACTTCAAGTAGGTGGTAACCAATTCGCAAATGGGAAGGGGTCCCCAAGGGACCCCTTCCTTTTGTGAATGTCTGTAAATGCATTTTCTAAGAGCAGGCAGTGGTCCCACGGACCACTGCCTGCTCTTAGAAAATGAAAGGAAAAGTTTTAATTTTCTCTTTTGTAAAGCATCCCGTTTTCCTTTAAGGAAAACGGGTTGCTTTACAAAAAAAAAGTTTGCTTTATTTAAAAGCAATCACGGACATGGTGGTCTGCTGACCCCAGCAGGCCACCATCTCCGTGATTTTTGCGATTCCTAGGGGGTTGCAAATTGCGACCTACCTCTTTAATAGTCATGAGGTAGGTCATTTGCATTCCATTTTGTGATTTTCTAATTGCGAATCACAAGAATTCGCAATTAGGAAATCGCAAAATGGATTGTTGATGCATCTGGCCCTAAGTCTCAAATTTAAAATCGGGTATTAGTTTATCATTCATTTGTGACGATAATATTATCAAATAGGAAACTAAGGGGCCGATTCCGATTCGGGCTGGAAATCTCTCCGACCGAGCCGGATCCGGAGAGATTTCCGACTCCCGCAGTCCGACCGAGCGAGTACGATGCGGCCGTATGCTGCCCGACTCAATTCGGTCGGACTCCCATTGAAGTCAATGGGAGCCGGTCGTACAACGCGTACACGGGCTCCCATTGACTTAATGGGTACGTCGCGAACAGGGGGGCCCCCTATAGTGGGTACGCGTCGGTGCGACTCGCACCATACATGCATGTTTAGGGGGGACCCTTGGGTCCCCCCGGTGTGCGACTCGTGCGGCTACGCGTGCAGGGGGGTCCGACACGGACCCCCGAAGTCCGGCTCCGACAGCTCTTTGGAGCCGGACGCTACGAGTCGGTCGGGCTGTTCGAAGCGCGCATCAAACTTGCTTGGTCGGGAAACGTCTCCATTGCGTGGTGCGAGCCGTGTCCGTACGAGTCGGTCGGAGCGGTTGGGACCCGGGAACGAGTCGGTCGGCAATTTCACGTGCGCTCGCATCGTACTTGCTCGCTGGGACGACTGTACGAATCGGTCGGGAAAAAGGCCTCCGAATCGGATCCGGTAAAGCCGAATCCGATTCGGAGCCCTACCGGCCGAGATCGGAATCAGCCCCTAAGTCTTAAATTTAAATCCCTGATTAGGCGGTATTAAAACTTTGTAATGTCACCTTAAGGGGTATAAAAATTATATCTTAAGATGGCTCCGTCTAAATGTTGAGAGATAGATAGGTTGAATCATAAGAAATCCTTCTGGTTATTGGGACAATATAGTTTGAGATATGACATATCGTCATAATTTGATATTATGCATTCAGGAATAGATCCAATTCTCTTATATGGCCTCTTTGAGCATCTGTAATGCCAAACCTGTTCATAGAGTAATGACACTTTAAGATGGCCGCTACCTAAACAGACTAAGGGGGATTGTTTTTTTGTATAAACGACCCCAGAAGGGGTTGGGATGCTAGAAGGAAGTCAGTAGGAGAGGCGGGTATAAGCTAAACTAATTTGGAACACCAAGCCTATATATACGGACAAAGCCCGACCGCAAAATACTTTTGAGCCAGGGACTCTCGATCCATTTGCGACAAGCCTGACTGAGCGTGGTAAGCAATTCTGTAACATGTCATTGGGTTTTACTTTAGAGAAGCCAGGGCCTGTTTATCACATAATATTAATCTTTAGGCATTGTATATTGCTATAGAGGTAGAAAAGCTATTTTTAGATCTGTTAATAGCCTCTATTAAATGGCACTATGGGCACGATGAGCGGTTGTAGGCAATTAATTTAGGGTACTATGGATTTCTATATGTTTATTAGCAACAAGTTACGGACACCGGCGTGATGTGAGGAAATTCGTACTTTCACAATAAAGGGAAAATAATTAACAAAATTACTTTTTAGTGACTGGGAGTCCTTGATTCTATGAAACAATGGGTCTCAGGAAAAAGTAAAGAAGTTGAACTCATTTGTAAGATGTACCTCTGGGTTGAATACAACACTTATAAAAAAGAAAAGACATTTTTTTAGGAATAATAATGGTCAATTAGAAGATGAGATTCTAAGTATGTAAATATATGTCACTATATGCCCAGACTTTTATAAAATTACTTTTTGATAACTTATAGATTCCGAGGCTGAGAAATAACAAAAAGTGGCTATTGAAACTGGAATCCCATAAAGGTAAATAAAACAAGGAGGCCTACGCCATAACCCTTAATTAAGGAAAAGATTGCAGCCAAATACAGCCTATTAATTAATGGAGTAAGCCCTATACCATCCTGAATTCAAGGGTGAGCATGCAATAATAGTAATAATTACCAATAATACATTATAATAATATAAGGAAATTATCAAAAAGGATAATGTATTTAATATATAACTTTGCAGAATATTGGTGGGAAAGAGAGGAAACCCCAAATGAGTATTGAATTAAACTCTAAGGAAGTGAACTACTCCATGAGATGAATTTCTACACAATTGACAATATAAACTGTAGGTAAGAAACTGCCTAGAAAAAGAGGAGAGTGAATGCCAATGAATGAGGAACATAGAGATGATATTATTTGGAGGAAATTTTGATTCTTGTGCCAATCTTCATAGTTGATTGATCTATATATACTTGAGTTACAACTAGTAAAGGTTATTAGAGAGATGTACGGATGGGGAAGATATCTATACGATCTATAGCCTATTTTTAGTGGATAGAAAAAGTCCTCCTTTATTGAATGTTTATACAATTTTTGTTTTTACTTTTAGAGTGAACAATACTGTTTTTAATCTAAAGTCTGTCCTGAAGAAGGTGGTGTCAACCAGTTTTATTCCACCGAAACGCCACGTTGACAACTGTTTTGAGTTGTTTTGCATTGTATTACAATTTTTTGCATGCTTTTACTTAGGAGACTTACTGCTAGATGTATCACCTGTTCACGACTATTTATCATTATATTTGTAGCAGTGAACAATATTGGAATGTGGTTCTTTGCCTATAAAGAAATGTCAAATATTGTGTTAAACTATAATTGGTGCGGAGACAAAGGATCAATATACATAGGGGAGATAATCCACTATAACACTGTCTGTGGTCTCTTGTAAAAAAGATTTTATGAATTGTTTTGTCTTTTAATACATTTTTAATGCTGTCTACATAATCGTTTTTTCAATAAAGGAAGAGATATTTTTGCTAAAAATAAGGCTTATAGTCTGAATGCATTGTATGGAAGCGTGTATGGAAGAGGAAGAAAATTAAAAGCACAGGGAACATTATTCTGTTATAGGTTACTTTAACCCAGTTCCCTTTGTGTCTAAAGGGTTGCTCTCAAATTAGTTTTTTGTGTTATATTGCCTCACATTGGGCTACAGTGCCACTACTTATGTGCATTTTGCTCACTTTGAAGCTAATCAGAATGTAGCAATGCATTTCTAAGCAGTCACATTTTCATATGCCATATTGCTTCTGTACCTGTTCTAATACCAGCACAATCTTCCCAGGTGCGTTACCAGCAGCCCCAAGAAAGCAAAAACTTGATTCTTCAAAGTGTTCATGGGTTAAATTATAATTTTGCTGGTGAATCTTTCGAGGCAAAAATGTTGCAATTTAGAGTAGATTAAATTAGATAAGATCTGATTACATTACATTAGATTAGAATAGATTAGATTAGATTTGACTAGATTGAGAATTTATCAAGTGCTTGTTCACCAATACAGGCATCTTGGTGCTAACAGAACTAGAGAGTGAGTTGGAAGACAACGTACACGAACAGAAAATAAATTTCTAAAGCTTTTCTAAAAGATAGCTAGGAAGATATACCTTCTATTTAAAGGAGCAAATTAGTCCTGATGCAGGAGCCAAGATAGAGCAAAGTAAGGACTAATAAAAGCATTTCTCTGCCAGATCATAGCAATTTAGCTGGAGCATGAAGGGAGAAATGCAGAGACAAAGGAGAACTCCCAGCCTTTTAAAAAAGTGTGCATAAAGGTAAGGGATTTGAAGATGATAACATTGTTTGACAGGGAAACCGTAGAGTCTAATGTAGGGCTTTGATAAATTCTCAGATTTGCTGAATTTATAGACCTCAGGGACTGCCATATTTTTGAATTCTTTGCAGTTTGAAAATTAAGGAGTCTGGTAGGCCCAGAGAGATGATATTACAGTAGTCTAGTTTAAAAAAAACTACAAGATGAAATCACCTGAGCATGCGTATGGACTCGAAGAAAAATACAAATGTTTCTCAAATGTTTATATAGGTAAAAGCAGGATGAGGAGACTGAACTGATTTGAGCAGAACATGAAAACTTCTTATCAAAAAAGCTCCTAAAGATCTTTTGGGGATGCTTGAAGCACAGGTGTACCTAGTCAGCAGGTACACAGGAAAGGATTCCAACAGTCAATGTGCCTCCCACAAAGTAACATCTCTTATTTATTACCACAACAGTTACGTGCATCCAATTTTGAAAACAGAGGGGACAGGTTAAAAAAAACAGCTGTTGAAGAGGGAGCAGAAGAGTCAAACCTAATGATAATTTGAGTGTCACTGACATACAAAATAGCCATACAGGCAAAATGTATAATAATAGTAATAATTTTATTGTGTGGTTTGTTAAAATCATTTCACAAAAGGTACAATCTTAATATAAAAAGATGAAAACCCGCTGATCTAGCCCTTAGCAACAAAAACGAAAAACAAAGTTAATCACAGATGCACCATAAAAGCACATTAAAACGTCAACATCCAACATAAAATTACATAAAATGTAACATATGATCAATTCATTACAAAATTTAAAAGCCTCCAGCAGCCTCAGCTACAGCACTAGATTCCAGAACATAGAGAAACTGGAATGCCTCATTAATCAACCTCTTACTACTTTGCTTTAGAACAGGCTTTAGGAATAATTTTTGAGATACAGCAAATTCAGGACAGTTTAGCAAAAGATAAGAAAGTTCATTCAGAAAGAGCCTTACACACTTGCATTGGCCCAACTTTGTCATCCAATTTTCTGAAACCACTATAGTAGCATGAGTTCTGTGCCACCCTCATCAGCAATAACAAGAGTCTTATAGTCGGTGATGAAATATTAACATTTGAAACAGAAATGCCTAGCTGTGATTTAAAATTACAAAGATAAACTCTAAATCATTTCTATAAGAAAGGTTAAACAATCTATTTCTTATGTGGGGTTTTGGATTTGTGCTCCTTCTCTACCTGCTGTACAGTCTTGAAACAGGGAATCCTAATCATATTTCATGAGCAACTCTTTAACCTTCTTTTTAGTTACCTTTGCCCTTTAGTTCTCTGAGTACTTTAGATCTTTTAAACACAATGCTGCAATAGAATCCCCTCTTTTCCTGTTCAAACCTCCTCGGAATATACTTTCTAAGACCTAAGCTTACAATGAATCGAGCCAGTGCTTAATTTGTAAAAAGATTCATTACCAGGGCCCAAATTTTTCCTTGGGAGTTTACTGCAGGTTGCACCACCCAGCACTTCTTCCTCTGCTGTCAAGTGCCAGTAACATCGTTAACTACATGCTAGTTGCTTCTGTTTTTAAAAAGTATGTTAAATTGTTAAACGCTCCACTGATTATTTCTCCTAAAAAACAAATGGATCAAAAGTAGTATGCAGTTCCTAATGGGAAGGGGCAAAAGAAGGGGGGGGGGGTTGGAAATTGGAAAGGAAGGAAGAACCCAGGTGGAAGAAGGATCAGAGAGGGGAGAGCTGCAATTAGGAGCAAGGGCCCTCACACACCCCGAGAGGTGTCATGCTTTATCATAGGGCAGCTCCTCGTTGGGCCGGCGCTGCAATGCCCAACGGGCCCCTCAGGGGGCTCTTTGCCGGAGGTCTTTAGTTGAACACGCCCTATGAGTGGGGGTGGAGGGGCATAGAATCCCGGCGGTGGCAAGGTTCCACGTCAGAGCAGCATCGACTTGATGGTTACTCGCGTCCACCAGGGTCGTGGACGACCGTGCACATCCTGGCTGAAGTTTCAGCTTAATCCCCCAGAGGTTCGCTAGAAGGACAAACTTCGTAATTAGTTTCCCCTTTTTTTCTGAATTGATTCGAATCCACTCCATTGGGACGGTACCATTTAGGATACTCCTACGACCATAACCCACACTACAGAGTAGATTAGGTTTTTCAAACCCCTCCCCCCCAGTCCTGAAGAAACGCCACACATCCAGTCGGAGTAATTTAGGCGTGAAACATGTCGACCTTTTAAATCCACTTGCACTCGTCACTACACGTAATTAGATGTTACAGGTTGAATCCCTCCTGTCAGCCTAGACTTCAGTAGTCTGTTTTAACCATAGCACAGTGTCCAGTTAATAAAGGTCTTCTGGAACACTGATAGCTATTTTTATCTTCACTCACACAAACCACACCCACTCTACTCACCATTCTATGCCCCTCCACACCCACTCTACTCACCATTCTATGCCCCTCCACCCCCACTCATAGGGCCTCCTGGCGTGTTCATCTAAAGACCTCCTGCAAAGAGCCCCCCTGAGGGGCCCGTTGGGCATTGCAGTGCCGGCCCAACAAGGAGCTGCTCTATGATGAAGCATGACACCTCTCGGGGTGTGTGAGGGCCCTTGCTCCTAATTGGAGCTCTCCCCTCTCTGATCCTTCTTCCACCTGGGTTCTTCCTTCCTTTCCTATTTCCAATCCCCCCCTTCTTTTGCCCCTTCCCATTAGGAACTGCATACTACTTTTGATCCACGTGTCCTTGGGCATGTATGCTGGACCTGTTTCTCAAAAGCCCTTGTTCCTCCATTATTGATTATTTTCCTAAAAAATAAACACACAGCACCACAATGTGCTGGATAAATATGTGCCGGTATTTAGAAATAAGTACTGGTGCTGAGCACCTGCAAACACTGACACAAATTATGCACTGAAACGAGTGTACACTCATCTCCAGGTGAAGTGCTTCTATGCTCACAGCCTGGCAGAGACACTGAAAGGCCCTTTTCAGACACTTGCCTTCTATCATTTTAAAATGTAATACTTTTACAAAAATTTGCCTTTGGGCGAAAATACCTTTAAAAAAGTGTGTGCGAATTTCTTTCCCCACATTAGCTCTTCAACTTTTCCTTTAGGCTTGCCAATTAGAATCACTTTGGAAACAACGAAGTAATTTAAAAGAAACCATAACAGTGGCACTTTACTTGATTTAAACCTCCATTACCCTTCAGAAAGCGACATTAAGTGACCTTAGACCCTTTGACCCTTGTGTGTGATGGGCTATTTTATGCTTGTATTAAAAACACTTTCTTATAATGTGGAGGCTGTAGGTGTAAGTTAACACCTACTAAAAATTGGTAAAAGCTAAAGGATTTCCTCCGGATCGCGCCTCATGTATAGATGCTTTTCAAAGAATACAAACAAAATACATAATAAGCATTACAACAAAGATTACAAAAAAATGCATGCTCAAGAGCTTGGAAGACGTGGTTTTTCAGAGTTTTGGGGAAGACAGGCAAACTCCTACATGGATAATGTCTTCTGAAGTAGAGTTTCATTGTTTATGGGCAAAGAAGGAACATAATTTAGTCAAGGTTAAAAAATAAATCCACTAAATGGCAATTTGCAGGAGTTTTCCTCTAATAAGATTTTCTTGACTGCCCCTTTCTTCATCATGTTTCAAACAGAAATGCTACAAATGTTGTGAAGTTTTCAAATTTTTCCCCACAACTTCTCGAAGTGTGAAATAGTCGTAAAGTAACAAGTATTGTACCTGCTGGCTCCAATTTAAATGAGAGTGTGGGGAATTGCTAATTTGTAAGATATAAATACTTTGTTGTTTTTAAACTTGCAGGAAATTAGATATATAAAAATATAATCTACCCACTACCACATGTAACCTAGCAACAACAATAAATTAAAGACAGGGTTTCTCCTCTCGTCCTGCAGCTTTTAAAACACATTTACTGTAGTGCAACTGAAAACATTCTCTTTATGCACATTCCTGAAGGTAAAACACTAATCCATGCAGTATAACGGAGAGAATTCAAGAAATAAAGAGGTTGCAGGTTGAAGCACATTGATAATAAAGAAGGGATATTTCAGTAATTGGATAGTAACAATTTTGTGTTAACCCTTTAGAAATGTTGGATATAATTGTAAAAGTGCATTTCTGCAATTTTAGATCATCCCTGTTATCATTACCCACCCTTAAGATACCTATTATTTGTCAACGTAATTATGAATGACAGATTTGGCCCTGCAAGTATTCAAACCTATGACTGGGAGTTCACACTCATTTATGTTTAACAGATTCAATAGACTAGGCTACCTTACCAACATACATGAAAAACACAGATGTTTTTGTGTGATGCAAAGTACGTGGTTTGGTTGTGGAAGAAAGTGAGAGTAAAGTCCCGCTTTACTCTACACAAAGTTATTTCCGAAACGTAAGCAAAAGCTTACTAAGGTCCCTTTACCCTTCATTTAGTAGCACATTTTATGTCAAAGCATATTCTTGCAAGAGGCTAAGGAGTTCAAGAAGCAACATACACAATATGCAGCTGTTGAAGATGTAGGTAATTTCATGATCAGGAAAGAGAAATAAATGAGTTGAAAAGCATGTCTAAAATAAAGTAAAAAAGAACCAACGTTGAAACAAAATACGGAAAATTGTCCAGTGAGGTTTTGTAAAGAGTTGACAGAAAATGCTGGGTCAAATTGGAAAGTTCATGTTGGACTTGGCCCTTTTTGCAGGGTCATCCCTAAACTTTTTGCCTACCTCCTATACTTTTTCTGACCTGTTGTTGGCTGTTTTATGACTCTGGGCACTTTTTCTCTGCTGATCAGTGCTAAAGTGCACATGCTCTCCCTATGATAAATTGTGTTATGTATTAGTGACTCCATGATTGGATGACTGGTTTATTTGTCAGTCCCTAGTACAGTGCACTGAGTGTGCCCAGGGCTTGTAAATCCAATACTGCTGGTGGGCTTGCAGCACTGGTTGTGCCACCCACAGAAGCAGCTTGTAAAATGTGTCCCAGGCCTGCCATTGCAGAGCCTGTGTGCAGCCCAGGGCTGCTATGTCGACTTGGTGAGTACACCCACTTACCAGTCCCTAAACCTTCCCTTTTCTTCATATCAGACACCCCTATGGTAGGCCCAAGGGCAGGGTGCATTGTAAGCATAAGGTAGGACATGCCCTGGTGTGTGTGGCATGTCCTAATAGTGAATTACAGCCATTTTCGTTTTTCACTATTGCAAGGCTACCTGCTCCCCATAGGCCAGAATGGGCAGTTTGATTATTACACCTTATAATCCTAACTGACCCAGGGAACATGGTAGAAAAACAAATTTAGTATGCCTGAACTCAGGATGATAAAATACATCTTTTAGTGAAGTTGGTTTTAACATTCTGTGTTTGAAAATACCACTTTTAGAAAGTAGGTATTTTCTTGCCTAACTATTCAAGCCTGCCTCTGCTAGGTTGTGTATTCCTTGTCTGGGTTTGTGAGTGACAGGGGCTGGGGGACTCCAGTAGACAGGGTGAGTCAGCACAGGGCTGAATAGAGAGATCTGCATCCAGAGTGGAGGGAGGAGTTGCACCTGGGTCTGAATAGGGCTGTGCCTGCCTTCCACAATGCTGGCTCCACCTCCTGCCGGGCGGCTGAGCACTCTGCCCCACATTCTGAAAGGAAAGAAGGAGTCCTGTAAACAAAGTGCTCCAGGACTGACCAGAACTGGTTTTGGACTAGGCAAAGGCCTCTCTGCCTTCAGAGAACAAAGAGAAAAGGTGTATAAAAAGGGGACCCAGACCCCTAGGAAATTAGATCACTTTTGGGAAACAAGAAGAAACCTTTGCTGAGGAGCCGAACCAAGAAGAAACTGAGGAGAAGACTATCCCTAAGCTAGAAGGATCTGCCTGCAGTGGTTGCCTGACTGCCAAAGAAAGGAGAAGGGAACTGTGTGTGTACTTTCATCAACTTGTGAAGGATCTCCAAGGGCTTGATTTCAGAGCTTGCCTCCTGCTGAAGTCTCAGGGACAACAGACTTCACCCACCAGCTCCCCCTGTATTCCCTTGCTGGGAATTTGGACCTTCTGACACACTTGCGTGTCTCTGGGAGCTGGAAGCGCGACTCAACACGAAGAAGCGTGTCGCCGCAGCCGCTGATTTTCGCATCGCCGGAGAAGAGTGTCGACGTCGCATCAGATGCAGGCGCATCCCCGAAGAAGCGCGCCGCTGACACCCTCGCATCCTTCGAAGCGCCTTGCAGCACCGGAGAAAAGTGCCGCCGTCGCATCAGACGCCGTCGCATCCCCGGAGCAGAGCATCGACCTCGCATCAGACGCCGACGCATCGTAACACGAGGCGCGCCACGCATCCCAGGAGAAGATCGTCAACCTCACATCAGACGCTGTCGCATCGCCAGGGAAGGGTGTCGCAGGGCCTGTCGCGGCAACAAAGACTCATCGAAATCGTCGTACGGCCGTCGGGCGTGCACGCATCACCTCTTCGTTGTCGCAACCTCTAGAAGACGCCACTTTGTTTCTTTTGCACCAGATCTTCAACGCATCACCATCCTTGCGTGTAAGGGACTACCGCATCACCTTTCCTGCAACACTTTTCGTTGCCCTGCGTTACGCATCTTAAGGTACATTGAACTCAAAGTGTCGCATTTTCATTTTAAGAGACTCAAGCTAATTCTACCGTCTTTAAAGTACAGTATTGTGGATTATTTTTGTCGTTTATGGTCTTGTGGTAAATCTATATAAAAGATACTTATTTTTATAATACAACCTGTGTGGTGTCCATTTGTAGTGTTGTCACTGGATTACTGTATGTGTTCACAAATGCTTTACACACTGCCTCTGAACTAAGCCTGTCTGCTCATGCCAAGCTACCAAGAGGGTGAGCAGGGGTTATTTCAGGAGTGTACCCCCTTACCCTGACTAGAAGCAAGGGTCCCTAATTGGACAAAGGTACCTACCTCTGCCAACTAGAGACCCCCAGTTCTAACATTGGTGGTCAGTGGTGGGGATTCTGGACTTGCATTTGTGACTCATGCACAGTGATTGGTGAACACTACCTAGTGAGTGCAGACCAAAACGCAACCACATACTTTTGGTAGATATTCTTTTCTGGGACTTTCTATGTTTGCCAAAAACTGCCAAGTTTAATCACCATGGATACAGCAGCATCCAGAGCATCTGTTGATTATGATTGGGGGAGTAGAGTAACTTCCCCAGCGGGTAGCAGGGTTTCTGTCCCCAGAGGAGCTGGAGGACAGAGAAAAGAGTAGGATGCATGAGTTGGAGATGGCAACATGAATGGGCAATTGGAAATTAGAAAGTTGGCCTTAGAAGAGAAAAGAATGGATCAGGAGCATGAGTTGAGAATGAGGGCGCTTGATTTAGAGCTCGAGAGGCTGGAGGCCATGAGTGTCTCAGCCCAGCAACAAGAAATGTGTGTAGCTCAGATAGTGAGCTTTGCTGAGTTGGAGGGGGAGTCCAGCTCAGATGGTGGCAGCAAAATGATGTTATCTAGTGCTGAGGGAGTAGTACACACACCCAGAGATTTGGCGCCTGACTTGAAGGAGGGGGTTAATATACACCAGGAGGTTCCAGGATATGAGGTAGCTCTAGTGGTGCGCAGGGTCCCTGAGGTGGATTGGGGAACTGGCACAGGGGTTCATAGTCCTAGAGGTGGAAGGGACACTCTAGTGACTCTAGATGAGAGGTGCAGGGAGAGGGGTTCCCCCATGGTTGAAGTCCTGATGTGTGAGTGTGAAGACCACCCAGAAGAGTGTGGGTTGAATGACAGAGACAGTCAGATACTGTCTTGCCAGTCTCAGGAGAGTGGTGTGGGGTATGTGTGCAAGGCACTGGATGGTGAGGTGAAGGATAGTTTGGTTAACCCTTGGAGGGGGCTGTGTAATCCAATTGTGGGAGAGCATATGGTAAGTCCCTGTTTTCCAGAGCTATGCCAACACCTGTTGGAGAGTGAGTTCTCTGACCCCAGTGAGCTCACAAGGGAGGCAGACCTTTTGGTGGATTCCAGAGGGTCTGGAGAGGCATTGGGGAGTGAACCTAAGAGCAGTGGCTCAGGTGTCTTCCAACCCAGAGTGGTGGGAGAGGTTCAGTGTAGCCCAGCTAGGTCCCGTGGTAGTGGGAGGGGTGTAGGGACTCACATCCTGTCTCAGTGGAGAAGGAGTGAGTGTGGGGCTGCTTGTCCCAAGGTGCCCGAAACCCAGTCTCAGAGCCTGGATGGTTCTTTAAGGGAACACCAGGTAGGGAGCCTAGGCTGCCCTGATGGGCCGCCTGTTGAGGAGGATCTCCTAGTGTCTAGAGAACCTGGAGCGTCTGTAAATGGAGCTCCAGTGTTTCTGATGTCTGGCAGTGCCACTCCTAAGTGGAGGGTGCAGAAGTCCAGAGTGAGGGGTGAGAGGGGGAGAGAGTCCCCAGTGGAAGAACCAGTGGGTCAGGGACCAGCCAGAAGGGCTGAGTCACCAGTGAATGACCATGATGACACCACTTCTGTCCTGGGGGATCTTCACGCACTGTCAGATGGACAGGGGTCGGGAGATGTGCGCCAGGCAGACTGTCACACGACACATGAGTTATGTGTTACCCTCTGGGGGGTCATGCGTGCTCCCCAGGAAGTCCTGGTGTGCCAGGCAGATTCTTACACAACTCTAGAGGAGTGTGTTTCCCTTGTGGGGGGTTGGTGTACCCTCCCGGTAGTCCTGGGTTGCCAGGCACAGGTCCAGCCTAAGGGTACAGACCCTGGGTTGGAGGGCCAGGTTCAGGGTGTCCCCCCTGACCTGGAGGAAAGGGCAGCTGCTAACAGTGCCCCTACCAGTTTGTCTTCTGGGGGCACCGCTCCAGGTGGGAGGGTGCAGGACCCCAGTAAGGGAGGCGGGGAGAGCACAGCCTCACCCCTGACCTCTGCCCAGTATAAGGGTACAGACCCTATGCTGGGATCCCAGTTGCAGGATAGAACCCCTGAATTGGTGGGCGAATTGTGCAGGACACCTGCCACAGGTGCCCTGACAATTCTGGAAGGGGGTACCGCTCCTCATAGGAGGGGGCAGTACTCTGGAAGGGGGTGCAGAGGGAGGGAGTCCTCGCCTCTGACCCCGGTTCAACTGGAGGGTTTAGACCCTAGAATGGAGGACCAGGTTCAAGGTGTCCCCCCTGACCTGGACGCCCAGTTGCAGGATGGAACCCCTGAACTGGTGGGCGAATTGTGCAGGACACCTGCCACAGGTGCCCTGGCAATTCTGGAAGGGGGTACCGCTCCAGGTGGGAGGGTACAGAGCCCCAAGGAAGAGGACCGGGTGTGGGAAAGCCCACCCCAGTCTCCAGTCCAGCCGCTGGGTACAGGCCTGGGGCTGGTGGGTCAGTGTCAGGATGTCATACCTGACCTGACAGGAGGGAGAGTGGACAAAGGGTGCCAGGCACCTGGGGCTACTGCCCCCCCGCTCTCTGACGCCACCGAGGTTTGAGAGCCCTGAGAGGCATAAGGCCTGGGTCTCATCCCTGACCACTGTCAGTGGCCACTGTGGCTTGCTGTCTGTCTGTTGGGACACACCTGTGAGCAAGTTAAGGTTAGGTGCTGCACAGATGGTGTCCACAGGTGAGGAGAAGGGTTCCCCATGGATTAGCTTGGTGGATCCTGAGTGTATGGACAGAGGGATCCAAATAGGTTCAGATTGGCGTAGAACTGGAATATACCCCTGCTGTTGTGGGCCAGGGTCCAGGTTCTATCGCCCAAAGCAAGGAAGCCCATCAAGGTAGTGATTGGTCTACCCTGCGTTTTTGGCTGGAAAGGGGTTGTGTTGGACTTGGCCCTTTTTGCAGGGTCATCCCTAAACTTTTTGCCTTCCTCCTATACTTTTTCTGACCTGTTGTTGGCTGTTTTATGACTCTGGGCACTTTTTCACTGCTGATCAGTGCTAAAGTGCATATGCTCTCCCTATGATAAATTGTGTTATGTATTAGTGACTCCATGATTGGATGATTGGTTTACTTGTCAGTCCCTAGTACAGTGCACTGAGTGTGCCCAGGGCTTGTAAATCCAATACTGCTGGTGGGCTTGCAGTACTGGTTGTGCCACCCACAGAAGCAGCTTGTAAAATGTGTCTCAGGCCTGCCATTGCAGAGCCTGTGTGCAGCCCATGGCTGCCATGTCGATTTGGTGAGTATACCCACTTACCAGTCCCTAAACCTTCCCTGTTCTTCATATCAGACACCCCTATGGTAGGCCCAAGGGCAGGGTGCATTGTAAGCATAAGGTAGGACATGCCCTGGTGTGTGTGGCATGTCCTAATAGTGAATTACAGCCATTTTCGTTTTTCACTATTGCAAGGCTACCTGCTCCCCATAGGCCAGAATGGGCAGTTTGATTATTACACCTTATAATCCTAACTGACCCAGGGAACATGGTAGAAAAACGAATTTAGTATGCCTGAACTCAGGATGATAAAATACATCTTTTAGTGAAGTTGGTTTTAACATTCTGTGTTTGAAAATACCACTTTTAGAAAGTAGGTATTTTCTTGCCTAACTATTCAAGCCTGCCTCTGCTAGGTTGTGTATTCCTTGTCTGGGTTTGTGAGTGACAGGGGCTGGGGGACTCCAGTAGACAGGGTGAGTCAGCACAGGGCTGAATAGAGAGATCTGCATCCAGAGTGGAGGGAGGAGTTGCACCTGGGTCTGAATAGGGCTGTGCCTGCCTTCCACAATGCTGGCTCCACCTCCTGCCGGGCGGCTGAGCACTCTGCCCCACATTCTGAAAGGAAAGAAGGAGTCCTGTAAACAAAGTGCTCCAGGACTGACCAGAACTGGTTTTGGACTAGGCAAAGGCCTCTCTGCCTTCAGCGAACAAAGAGAAAAGGTGTATAAAAAGGGGACCCAGACCCCTAGGAAATTAGATCACTTTTGGGAAACAAGAAGAAACCTTTGCTGAGGAGCGGAACCAAGAAGAAACTGAGGAGAAGACTATCCCTAAGCTAGAGGGATCTGCCTGCAGTGGTTGCCTGACTGCCAAAGAAAGGAGAAGGGAACTGTGTGTGTACTTTCATCAACTTGTGAAGGATCTCCAAGGGCTTGATTTCAGAGCTTGCCTCCTGCTGAAGTCTCAGGGACAACAGACTTCACCCACCAGCTCCCCCTGTATTCCCTTGCTGGGAATTTGGACCTTCTGACACACTTGCTTGTCTCTGGGAGCTGGAAGCGCGACTCAACACGAAGAAGCGTGTCGCCGCAGCCGCTGATTCTCGCATCGCCGGAGAAGAGTGTCGACGTCGCAACAGATGACGGCACATCCCCGAAGAAGCGCGCCGCTGACACCCTCGCATCCTTCGAAGCGCCTCGCAGCACCGGAGAAAAGTGCCGCCGTCGCATCAGACGCCGTCGCATCCCCGGGGCAGAGCATCGACCTCGCATCAGACGCCAACGCATCGTAACACGAGGCGCGCCCCGCATCCCAGGAGAAGATCATCAACCTCGCATCAGACGCCGTCGCATCGCCAGGGAAGAGTGTCGCAGGGCCTGTCGCGGCTACAAAGACTCATCGAAATCGCCGTACGGCCGTCGGGCGTGCACGCATCACCTCTTCGTTGTCGCAACCTCAAGAAGACGCCACTTTGTTTCTTTTGCACCAGATCTTCAACGCATCACCGTCCTTGCGTGTAAGGGACTACCGCATCACCTTTCCTGCAACACTTTTCGTTGCCCTGCGTTACGCATCTTAAGGTACATTGAACTCAAAGTGTCGCATTTTCATTTTAAGAGACTCAAGCTAATTCTACCGTCTTTAAAGTACAGTATTGTGGATTATTTTTGTCGTTTATGGTCTTGTGGTAAATCTATATAAAAGATACTTATTTTTATAATACAACCTGTGTGGTGTCCATTTGTAGTGTTGTCACTGGATTACTGTATGTGTTCACAAATGCTTTACACACTGCCTCTGAACTAAGCCTGTCTGCTCATGCCAAGCTACCAAGAGGGTGAGCAGGGGTTATTTCAGGAGTGTACCCCTTACCCTGACTAGAAGCAAGGGTCCCTAATTGGACAAAGGTACCTACCTCTGCCAACTAGAGACCCCCAGTTCTAACATTGGTGGTCAGTGGTGGGGATTCTGGACTTGCATTTGTGACTCATGTACAGTGATTGGTGAACACTACCTAGTGAGTGCAGACCAAAACGCAACCACATACTTTTGGTAGATATTCTTTTCTGGGACTTTCTATGTTTGCTAAAAACTGCCAAGTTTAATCACCATGGATACAGCAGCATCCAGAGCATCTGTTGATTATGATTGGGGGAGTAGAGTAACTTCCCCAGCGGGTAGCAGGGTTTCTGTCCCCAGAGGAGCTGGAGGACAGAGAAAAGAGTAGGATGCATGAGTTGGAGCTGGCCAAAATGAATGGGCAATTGGAAATTAGAAAGTTGGCCTTAGAAGAGAAAAGAATGGATCAGGAGCATGAGTTGAGAATGAGGGAGCTTGATTTAGAGCTCGAGAGGCTGGAGGCCATGAGTGTCTCAGCCCAGCAACAAGAAATGTGTGTAGCTCAGATAGTGAGCTTTGCTGAGTTGGAGGGGGAGTCCAGCTCAGATGGTGGCAGCAAAATGATGTTATCTAGTGCTGAGGGAGTAGTACACACACCCAGAGATGTGGCGCCTGACTTGAAGGAGGGGGTTAATATACACCAGGAGGTTCCAGGATATGAGGTAGCTCTAGTGGTGCGCAGGGTCCCTGAGGTGGATTGGGGAACTGGCACAGGGGTTCATAGTCCTAGAGGTGGAAGGGACACTCTAGTGACTCTAGATGAGAGGTGCAGGGAGAGGGGTTCCCCCATGGTTGAAGTCCTGATGTGTGAGTGTGAAGACCACCCAGAAGAGTGTGGGTTGAATGACAGAGACAGTCAGATACTGTCTTGCCAGTCTCAGGAGAGTGGTGTGGGGTATGTGTGCAAGGCACTGGATGGAGAGGTGAAGGATAGTTTGGTTAACCCTTGTAGGGGGCTGTGTAATCCAATTGTGGGAGAGCATATGGTAAGTCCCTGTTTTCCAGAGCTATGCCAACACCTGTTGGAGAGTGAGTTCTCTGACCCCAGTGAGCTCACAAGGGAGGCAGACCTTTTGGTGGATTCCAGAGGGTCTGGAGAGGCATTGGGGAGTGAACCTAAGAGGAGTGGCTCAGGTGTCTTCCAACCCAGAGTGGTGGGAGAGGTTCAGTGTAGCCCAGCTAGGTCCTGTGGTAGTGGGAGGGGTGTAGGGACTCACGTCCTGTCTCAGTGGAGAAGGAGTGAGTGTGGGGCTGCTTGTCCCAAGGTGCCCGAAACCCAGTCTCAGAGCCTGGATGGTTCTTTAAGGGAACACCAGGTAGCGAGCCTAGGCTGCCCTGATGGGCCGCCTGTTGAGGAGGATCTCCTAGTGTCTAGAGAACCTGGAGCGTCTGTAAATGGAGCTCCAGTGTTTCTGATGTCTGGCAGTGCCACTCCTAAGTGGAGGGTGCAGAAGTCCAGAGTGAGGGGTGAGAGGGGGAGAGAGTCCCCAGTGGAAGAACCAGTGGGTCAGGGACCAGCCAGAAGGGCTGAGTCACCAGTGAATGACCATGAAGACACCACTTCTGTCCTGGGGGATCTTCACGCACTGTCAGATGGACAGGGGTCGGGAGATGTGCGCCAGGCAGACTGTCACACGACACATGAGTTATGTGTTACCCTCTGGGGGGGCATGCGTGCTCCCCAGGAAGTCCTGGTGCACCAGGCAGATTCTTACACAACTCTAGAGGAGTGTGTTTCCCTTGTGGGGGGTTGGTGTACCCTCCCGGTAGTCCTGGGTTGCCAGGCACAGGTCCAGCCTAAGGGTACAGACCCTGGGTTGGAGGGCCAGGTTCAGGGTGTCCCCCCTGACCTGGAGGAAAGGGCAGCTGCTAACAGTGCCCCTACCAGTTTGTCTTCTGGGGGCACCGCTCCAGGTGGGAGGGTGCAGGACCCCAGTAAGGGAGGCGGGGAGAGGACAGCCTCACCCCTGACCTCTGCCCAGTCTAAGGGTACAGACCCTATGCTGGGATCCCAGTTGCAGGATAGAACCCCTGAATTGGTTGGCGAATTGTGCAGGACACCTGCCACAGGTGCCCTGACAATTCTGGAAGGGGGTACCGCTCCTCATAGGAGGGGGCAGTACTCTGGAAGGGGGTGCAGAGGGAGGGAGTCCTCGCCTCTGACCCCGGTTCAACTGGAGGGTTTAGACCCTAGAATGGAGGACCAGGTTCAAGGTGTCCCCCCTGACCTGGACGCCCAGTTGCAGGATGGAACCCCTGAACTGGTGGGCGAATTGTGCAGGACACCTGCCACAGGTGCCCTGGCAATTCTGGAAGGGGGTACCGCTCCAGGTGGGAGGGTACAGAGCCCCAAGGAAGAGGACCGGGTGTGGGAAAGCCCACCCCAGTCTCCAGTCCAGCCGCTGGGTACAGGCCTGGGGCTGGTGGGTCAGTGTCAGGATGTCATACCTGACCTGACAGGAGGGAGAGTGGACAAAGGGTGCCAGGCACCTGGGCCTACTGCCCCCCCCGCTCTCTGACGCCACCGAGGTTTGAGAGCCCTGAGAGGCATAAGGCCTGGGTCTCATCCCTGACCACTGTCAGTGGCCACTGTGGCTTGCTGTCTGTCTGTTGGGACACACCTGTGAGCAAGTTAAGGTTAGGTGCTGCACAGATGGTGTCCACAGGTGAGGAGAAGGGTTCCCCATGGATTAGCTTGGTGGATCCTGAGTGTATGGACAGAGGGATCCAAATAGGTTCAGATTGGCGTAGAACTGGAATATACCCCTGCTGTTGTGGGCCAGGGTCCAGGTTCTATCGCCCAAAGCAAGGAAGCCCATCAAGGTAGTGATTGGTCTACCCTGCGTTTTTGGCTGGAAGGGGGTTGTGTTGGACTTGGCCCTTTTTGCGGGGTCATCCCTAAACTTTTTGCCTTCCTCCTATACTTTTTCTGACCTGTTGTTGGCTGTTTTATGAATCTGGGCACTTTTTCACTGCTGATCAGTGCTAAAGTGCATATGCTCTCCCTATGATAAATTGTGTTATGTATTAGTGACTCCATGATTGGATGATTGGTTTACTTGTCAGTCCCTAGTACAGTGCACTGAGTGTGCCCAGGGCTTGTAAATCCAATACTGCTGGTGGGCTTGCAGTACTGGTTGTGCCACCCACAGAAGCAGCTTGTAAAATGTGTCTCAGGCCTGCCATTGCAGAGCCTGTGTGCAGCCCATGGCTGCCATGTCGATTTGGTGAGTATACCCACTTACCAGTCCCTAAACCTTCCCTGTTCTTCATATCAGACACCCCTATGGTAGGCCCAAGGGCAGGGTGCATTGTAAGCATAAGGTAGGACATGCCCTGGTGTGTGTGGCATGTCCTAATAGTGAATTACAGCCATTTTCGTTTTTCACTATTGCAAGGCTACCTGCTCCCCATAGGCCAGAATGGGCAGTTTGATTATTACACCTTATAATCCTAACTGACCCAGGGAACATGGTAGAAAAACGAATTTAGTATGCCTGAACTCAGGATGATAAAATACATCTTTTAGTGAAGTTGGTTTTAACATTCTGTGTTTGAAAATACCACTTTTAGAAAGTAGGTATTTTCTTGCCTAACTATTCAAGCCTGCCTCTGCTAGGTTGTGTATTCCTTGTCTGGGTTTGTGAGTGACAGGGGCTGGGGGACTCCAGTAGACAGGGTGAGTCAGCACAGTGTTGAATAGAGAGATCTGCATCCAGAGTGGAGGGAGGAGTTGCACCTGGGTCTGAATAGGGCTGTGCCTGCCTTCCACAATGCTGGCTCCACCTCCTGCCGGGCGGCTGAGCACGCTGCCCCACATTCTGAAAGGAAAGAAGGAGACCTATAAACAAAGTGCTCCAGGACTGACCAGAACTGGTTTTGGACTAGGCAAAGGCCTCTCTGCCTTCAGAGAACAAAGAGAAAAGGTGTATAAAAAGGGGACCCAGACCCCTAGGAAATTAGATCACTTTTGGGAAACAAGAAGAAACCTTTGCTGAGGAGCGGAACCAAGAAGAAACTGAGGAGAAGACTATCCCTAAGCTAGAGGAATCTGCCTGCAGTGGTTGCCTGACTGCCAAAGAAAGGAGAAGGGAACTGTGTGTGTACTTTCATCAACTTGTGAAGGATCTCCAAGGGCTTGATTTCAGAGCTTGCCTCCTGCTGAAGTCTCAGGGACAACAGACTTCACCCACCAGCTCCCCCTATATTCCCTTGCTGGGAATTTGGACCTTCTGACACACTTGCGTGTCTCTGCGAGCTGGAAGCGCGACTCAACACGAAGAAGCGTGTCGCCGCAGCCGCTGATTCTCGCATCGCCGGAGAAGAGTGTCGACGTCGCATCAGACGCCGGCGCATCCACGAAGAAGCGCGCCGCTGACACCCTCGCATCCTTCGAAGCGCCTCGTAGCACCAGAGAAAAGTGTCGCCGTCGCATCCCCGGGGCAGAGCATCGACCTCGCATCAGACGCCGGCGCATCGCCAGGGAAGTGTGTCGCAGGGCCTGTCACGGCTCCAAAGACTCATCGAAATCGCCGCACGGCCGTCGGGCATGCACGCATCACCTCTTCGTTGTCGCAGCCTCAAGAAGATGCCACTTTGTTTCTTTTGCACCAGCTCTTCAACGCATCCCCGTCCTTGCGTGTAAGGAACTACCGCATCACCTTCCCTGCAACACTTTTCGTTGCCCTGCGTTACGCATCTTAAGGTACATTGAACTCAAAGTGTCGCATTTTCATTTTAAGATTCTCAAGCTAATTCTACCATCTTTAAAGTACAGTATTGTGGATTCTTTTTGTCGTTTATGGTCTTGTGGTAAATCTATATAAAAGATACTTATTTTTATAATACAACCTGTGTGGTGTCCATTTGTAGTGTTGTCACTGGATTACTGTATGTGTTCACAAATGCTTTACACACTGCCTCTGAACTAAGCCTGTCTGCTTGTGCCAAGCTACCAAGAGGGTGAGCAGGGGTTATTTCAGGAGTGTACCCCCTTACCCTGACTAGAAGCAAGGGTCCCTAATTGGACAAAGGTACTACCTCTGCCAACTAGAGACCCCCAGTTCTAACAGTTCAGAAAAGTCTATGACTTGAAGGTATCAGAAGGTGAAGATGGAGATTTAATTAAATCTGGTTCCAAAGGGAGAGCATGCGCTCTGCTTATTGGGCACTGAGAGCAGGGGTACTAGTTGTAGGGCATGGCCAAAGAGCACGTCCTCTGCTTAGAGGATACCTGGGTTGGGGAGTCTGCATACAGGACATTGCCAAAGGCAAGACCATGTATCTATGCACCCACTACCCACTGGGAATGTGATGTAGAACCCATTACCTACGGGTGTGTTTGAAGGGGATGCCAGCGGGTACTGGAGTATGAGATTTTTGTGCCCATGGACTGTTGTGTTTACCCTCTCACTTAACTTTGTGGACCAACACACATTGTGGGCCATGAGCAGCAGGCTTTGGAGGCAGAGGAGATGAACACATGGCACTGCCCAAGTTCATGTCCGGCACCTGGGGCCTGCTGTATGTGGCTGAAGCGCTGCACAACAGGTCCTGGGCAGTAGAACGTGCCACAAGGCTTGGCTGGTGTGATTCCCTGCACTCAGAGACTGCTGCACAAGACAGAAATCCAAACTTTCATTCATGGGTGTCATCGCAAAATGAAACAAAACACAGAAACAATGATTTAAAACTGAAGGTTTATTTCCTTACTTACATAATGTTATAAAAATGTCCATAAAAACTACTGTTGAAGGGATATTATGTGTACAATCCGAAACATAAAACCTTCTAACATTTGGTAGTCATGGGGCTTAACAACTGTAACTTTCCAAATTCACAGCTCATTGTTTTCTCTTACAAAAACTTGCTTTTTGTACATGTTTTAAGAAAAAGGTCACAAAGGTAAAAAAATAACTTCATGCTGTTGTGGTGACTTTTCTGTGCACCTACGCATCAGCCTTTTGATCTCTTCTCAAGGCAGCAGTCTCTCCTGTTGTATTATCACCACTGCAGGGTGCATATTCCTGGCTGTGCCCGCCCACCTGTGGCAGATACCACTATGTAGCCTCTGCAGCAGGTACAGTACACCTAGGGCTTGATGCTCCAACATCCCTCTATCTCATAAGGACACCCCACACTTGAAATATCATGCATGTTGATGTACTAGACTCTTCTTTGGGTGTATTCTACTTCCTTTGGCCTCACCCTGTTTCTCCAATCTTTGTCCTGCCACATTTAATGGTCTCCAATTGTTGAATTATCTTAAGCGATTGACTCTCAGAAGTTTACTTTTACACATGCGAACAGAGAATTCCACAAGATGCTCAGCTGTTAAAAGTCTGTGTCAGAAAGTACACAGTTCTCCAGCTCTCCATTTATTTCTATTCAAATAACAAGATTCTAATATATTGTGGGATTATATGCTTATAAAAACAAACAAACGGGAGAGGAGGGTCTAAGGGAATGTTTAAAGACCAAGCGTGGACATTTTCCCCATCTATAATACACCTAACACTAGCAAGAATCCACGGGTCTAGTAGGTCCAGGTAACCCCAAACAAACTAAATTTGAGTCGCAGTGATCTCATAGTCAGAGGGCCAAGAAGGGGGAAAAAAGAGGTAATATTTTTTTCAAAAAGAAGAAAATCCTAAAAGGAGGATGGATTCCCATCACTCACCGAGGGGACATCCTTCATCATCTGGGATCTCCTCCTGGTTACACACTGAGGTAACCAAGGGCTGCGACCTTCTGTCTATCAGAAGGGAGCTCGCGGATGTTTTCAAATGTGATCTAAGAAATGGAGCTCTACAGGACCCATCAGAAATGATGAACAAGAGTTTCGGAGTGAAGGGCGCAGTGCAAAAATAAGAAGGAGTAATACGTGCAATTTAAAATTGGATACCATAAGAGAAAATATTTTAAGTATCTTCTGATATCCAAACTAAAAACAGTGCAAGAGCAGTTTTAACAAAATAACTGCTGGAAAAGCTGGGTCTACATGTTTCAGCCAACTGGATGTTAGATAATCCAAGGCCTTCCTCAGGACCACTATATATACTATTGCTACTGCGTGGTGAAAAAACAGAGTGTGTCAAAAAAATGATTTTTTTTTTGGTCAAAAAATATATATAACCAAGTTTGGAACAAATACAACCAAGTAACCTGAATTTCAGGCGTAGAAATCCTCCATAAATCCCCGGATGCTGGTGGCACCTGAAAAGAGAATGTCTATGAAAAACAATACCACTCAAATCAAATATAAAAAGAGAGAGACATTGTGAACGTGGTACACATGTTATCATCGTTCTTTATGCATGCAACTGCTTCCTGGTTAAATATTCATATCATGTAAAGCTCACCCGTGATTCACGAGGACCGGACCTCACCTCACCTGGCAACAGCTCAGGAAAAGAGGCCCCGCTCTATGGATAGAGAGGAAAAAAGCGTACAATCAAAGACAGGCAGCAAGCCTATCCTATTGTCTGACACTCAAAACCTACAGTATCCACAAACCCATATTAGTGCAATTTCTGCATTGAGCTGTAAAATGGCCAAACTATCTAAATAATAAACAAGTGGAAAATGAAATAAAAATAAAAAGCTGCAACAACGCAGTCTGTACATAACGTCATTATCGGAGTAAGCACAATCACACTATTATAAAGGGTGGCCATTCTAGTTCTTATACTCAGAGTGCATAAATGTTCTCTATTCAGTAATGTACTGGTATAAGGCCCTGTGCCATCAATGGGGTTAAACAAGATGCTTCCCTTGTCAACACCGTTGTGTTCCAAGGAAGAAGTCTACAAGCCTCTTGCATGAATTGGTGTAACGTCTCAATCTGGTAACAATAAAGTAACCCGATATCTTCCTCTTTGCGTTAGTGCAGTCGGGAAATGTCGGTACATTTATTGCATACTAATCTATGTCAAAGCATTATATCGAGAAGAGATGTAATCTAACCGACCGTGTTAACGGGTGTCGGTTCGTGTGTTTAAATAAGTAAGCACAAGCAGACAAATCTATTGTGTGCACTTAAAGAACAAACAGTCTTGAAAACGGAATGCATTGTAACCGACAGCATATAGAAGTGATGGTTAATCTGTATATCTGGGCGTAAGCTGGAAGTCTATTGTGCATACTGGGAAGCAGACAGTGTAGCACATAACAGAATGCATTGTAACCGACAGCGTTTAGAAGTGGCGGTTAGTCTGTTTGAATATCTGGGCGTAAGCTGGAAGTTTCGTGTGATTGCTGAAAAACAGACAGTATAGCACGTATCTTGAAGCAACAGACTCTAGCGTCGCCCATCATATCTCTCAAATGTCACAATGCTTAGATCTTTGAGTGTGTGCAAACCTTACCTGTCCGTCGATACCCCGGGCCAGTACTGAGCTCTGGATGGAGGCACCGAAGTCAGGACGTTGCCGCTATATATATCAGAACACGGCAATCCAGGTGTCATGTATTTAGTTAATGCGCCTCTTGATGACGTCGCTCGTCGACGAGATTTATGGGAAATGTAGTCTGTTCTATTACGAGAAAGACGGAAGTGCGCAAAATGCGCCGATTAAGAACGCCAACAAAGGGCGATATAGCCATTTCTAACATGACTCAAACGTATTCGGAGTCATGGGTGATGTGGTGTATATCATTCTAGTGTGTGGTGGAACGCGGGATATCTACACATGTGGTAGATGGCGCCACCAAAGGACGCCTTAGTTTAACAGAGCACAAGTGTGTAAGGAACCCTGGGTGATGTAATAAGTTCCAGTCCAACAAAGGTCAGAGACCGGGATCCCTCTACACGCGCATAATAATGACGCCATTATAAAGCGACTTAGGCATGCCCGTGGGGAATGTAGTTTGTTGAATGCCCGCGATCTTGCTAATAGTGGCATATTGGTGATGGACTAATCAAACTAATAGTTCGTTACTCCCACCATGCACTGGATAGATCAAATGTTATCTCCATCACAAATATGTTCAATTTCTAAACGAGTGCCCAAACTGTAACTAAAGATTTTGATCAGGCATTCTCCTAGTGTCAAAGAGCTTGATATCTTGAGGGTTACATGTGGGGGCTGATAAGGATATTGACAAGGCATGTAACAAAAATGTTCATGATCATAATGTCATTACTCTTGGTCTGCTGGAGATTACAGGAAGGTCCACGGTATCTCATCATTGAGACCGCGTTTGTCACTTTGTAATTTAAAAACCCATTTTTTCTCTTTAGTAAATAGAAACCTGGACACGTCAGTGATGTGATTTGGGATGAAAGGTTGTTCCAGCACAGTCCAAATGAGATCTTCTGCTTTGTGTTGGAGTTCTAAGAAATGTTTTGTTAGTCTTGTCTCTTGCTTTTTGCACCTTATAGTGCTCTTGTGCTCAAGGATGCGCAATTTGACTTTACGGGTGGTAATCCCCACATATTGATATTCGCACGGACAGGTTATCAGGTAAATTAGTTTTTCACTATTACAGTTGGTGAATCTGTTCTGAATCCATGGTCTGTTTGTGCCGATATCTACTGTTTTAGAGTGGCGAATCTGTGCACACACCGCGCAGGACCCACATGGATAGTGGCCTTTGACCGCTGGTAAGTCCCACAGAGTCCCAACTGTGTGGGTAAGCTGCGTCTTAGGTCTAGTGTGTACCAACATATCGCATAAGTTGGTGCCCCTTTTGAAAGAAAACAGTGAGCGTGTAGAGGGATCCCGGTCTCTGACCTTTGTTGGAATGGAACTTATTACATCACCCAGGGTTCCTTACACACTTGTGCACTGTTAAACTAAGGCGCTCTTTGGTGGCGCCATCTACCACGTGTGTAGATATCCCGCGTTCCACCACACACTAGAATGATATACACCACATCACCCATGACTCCGAATACGTTTGAGTCATGTTAGAAATGGCTATATCGCCTTTTGTTGGCGTTCTTATTCGGCGCATTTTGCGCACTTCCGTCTTTCTCGTAATAGAACAGACTACATTTCCCATAAATCTCGTTGACGAGCGACGTCATCAGGAGGCGCATTAACTAAATACATGACACCTGGATTGCCGTGTTCTGATATATATAGCGGCAACGTCCTGACGTCGGTGTCTCCATCCAGAGCTCAGTACTGGCCCGGGGTACCGACGGACAGGTAAGGTTTGCACACACTCAAAGATATAAGCATTGTGACATTTTAGAGATATGATGGGCGACGCTAGAGTCTGTTGCTTCAAGATACGTGCTATACTGTCTGTTTTTCAGCATGCACACGAAACTTCCAGCTTTCGCCCAGATATTCAAACAGACTAACCGCCACTTCTAAACGCTGTCGGTTACAATGCATTCTGTTACGTGCTACACTGTCTGCTTCCCAGTATGCACAATAGACTTCCAGCTTACGCCCAGATATACAGATTAACCATCACTTCTAAACGCTGTCGGTTACAATGCATTCCGTTTCTTATTTAAACACACGAACCGAAACGCGTTAACACGGTCGGTTATAATGCATTTCGTTTTCAAGACTGTTTGTTTTTTAAGTGCACACAAAAGATTTACCTGCTCGTGCTTACTTATTTAAACACACGAACCGACACCCGTTAATACGGTCGGTTAGATTACATCTCTTCTCGATATAATGCTTTGACATAGATTAGTATGCAATAAATGTACCGACATTTCCCGACTGCACTAACGCAAAGAGGAAGATATCGGGTTACTTTATTGTTACCAGATTGAGACGTTACACCAATTCATGCAAGAGGCTTGTAGACTTCTTCCTTGGGATACAACGTGTTGACAAGGGAAGAATCTTGTTTAACCCCATTGATGGCACAGGGCCTTATACCAGTACATTACTGAATAGAGAACATTTATGCACTCTGAGTATAAGAACTAGAATGGCCACCCTTTATAATAGTGTGATTGTGCTTACTCCGATAATGACTTTATGTACAGACTGCGTTGTTGCAGCTTTTTATTTCTATTTCATTTTCATTTTTCACTTGTTTATTATTCAGATAGTTTGGCCATTTTACAGCTCAATGCAGAAATTGCACTAATATGGGTTTGTGGATACTGTAGGTTTTGAGTGTCAGACAATAGGATAGGCTTGCTGCCTGTCTTTGATTGTATGCTTTTTTCCTCTCTATCCATAGAGCGGGGCCTCTTTTCCTGAGCTGTTGCCAGGTGAGGTGAGGTCCGGTCCTCGTGAATCACGGGTGAGCTTTACATGATATGAATATTTAACCAGGAAGCAGTTGCACGCATAAAGAACGATGATAACATGTGTACCACGTTCACAATGTCTCTCTCTTTTTATATTTGATTTGAGTGGTATTGTTTTTCATAGACATTCTCTTTTCAGGTGCCACCAGCATCCGGGGATTTATGGAGGATTTCTACGCCTGAAATTCAGGTTACTTGGTTGTGTTTGTTCCAACCTTGGTTATATATATTTTTTGACAAAAAGAAATAGGTTTTTTGACCTACTCTGTTTTTTCACCACGCAGTAGCAATAGTATATATAGTGGTCCTGAGGAAGGCCTTGGATTATCTAACATCCAGTTGGCTGAAACATGTAGACCCAGCTTTTCCAGCAGTTATTTTGTTAAAACTGCTCTTGCACTGTTTTTAGTTTGGATATCAGAAGATACTCATTAAAATATTTTCTCTTATGGTATCCAATTTTAAATTGCACGTATTACTCCTTCTTATTTTTGCACTAAGCCCTTCACTCCGAAACTCTTGTTCATCATTTCTGATGGGTCCTGTAGAGCTCCATTTCTTAGATCACATTTGAAAACATCCGCGAGCTCCCTTCTGATAGACAGAAGGTCGCAGCCCTTGGTTACCTCAGTGTGTAACCAGTGGGAGATCCCAGATGATGATGCATGTCACCTCGGTGAGTGATGGGAATCCGTCCTCCTTTTAGGATTTTCTTCTTTTTTCTGTCCTTTTGAAAAAAAGATTACCTCTTTTTTCCCCCTTCTTGGCCCTCAGAGTATGAGATCACTGCAACTCAAATTTAGTTTGTTTGGGGTTACCTGGACCTACTACACCCGTGGATTCTTGCTAGTGTTAGGTGTATTATATGCTTGTAGACAGGTTCAGCACCTTTATTTTTGTGCAATTGATGGGCCAGTCCCATTTCACCTCTAGCACTGGTACATACGTTACTATTTTTCTGTGATATTTAAAATGTTCAAAACCAAAGAGCTGTTGTACATAAGGTCGTCCTCAGTCCCAGCTACCTCTCAGAGGAACTACATGTTCAAATGCATTCTGGCAATCAACTTTAAGACGCAGATCCGTTACTAGACTCCCTCATCCACAGCTACCATTTGCAAGGACATTTATCCCAAAAACCTAAGGGCCTGATGTAGTCTGTGGCGGGGGACCCAGCAACCGTCAGGGTGGCTGAGGTGATCCACAAACAAAAAATATAGCACCTACAAAATAAAGCTTTGGACAGCAGACCTTCCCAATAACAGCTAGTCCCTATTTATGGTGGGGTTTCATCAACTTTTTCCCTAACTTTTTCCCTAATTTGCAATGTTGATTCCTCGTTATAAACCAACTTTGGCATATTTATTTATCCTACAGAAAATTAAATTAAAGTAGCAAGTGGGCATATGCAAATGTCTAGGTGAAGCCACACCTCCTCAAGTTTGTGACAGAGATTTCAAGCACTTGTATCTAACTATAGTAACTACAGTAACTACAACATCAGGCAAGATTGTTTTGTCCTTTGTATTGGTCATCTACACCAGGGCTTGTCACCTCCTTTAGAGGGACCTCTAATGCCCGCTTGTGGAACTGCAACTCCATGAAAGAATTTCAATGCTTTTGTATTTGACTTGAGAGAAACACCTAGTAAGTACTAGTGTTGCTGCAGCTTCATGAGAGAATTTCAATGCTTTTGCATTTAATTGCAGATTAAGAGGTCCTAGATTCAAATCTGGGTGCCCCCTACATTGTAACTTTTACCTATCATAATTATTATAATTTTATAACCAAGTTAGGTCAGATAGAAAATAGTAAATCAAAAATTAAAAACTGAAGTTAGTAGTAATTTACAATGTACAATCTTATTGTTTCAATTAAGTTCTTTATAAGATGAGATACTTAGTAATTCTAAATTCACGTTGATCCCTGAAATTTTAGTCATTTTGTGTGAATAGTTTACCAGAATAGATTGTTTTTAAATAAACCTTATCCATAAAGAAAAATATAAATGTGTGATTGAATCTGCACAGTAGAATATAGCATATGCGAAAATATTCATTCATAGATATGTAAATTTGTCTGAGCATGCAAGATTCTTTCATAGAAGTAATAAATGAGGTATTGCTCAGTGGAGAAGCATTTGACTGCAGGTAAAGAGATCGCTGGCACATGCTTCACAGAAGGCTAACTGAATATATTTTGCACATTTATTTCTAAGTGAGATGGCAAACAGTGGTTATCCTGAATATATTTAACTTCTAAAATATGCAACAATTTACTTTAACGTAACCTTAATTGATCTGTACTCACTTACATAACACACCTTAGATAATTCCTTACATATCAAGATATATGAAAAATAAGGAGAATAGGCCATATAAAATCATATGCCCTCATTCACATGAATACTCATTAACATTAATACAGTGGTTTATCCTTTTATTGTTTTGGTGTGTGACTTAGTGGTAGAGCATTTGCCTGTGGATTAAGAAGTCACAGATACAAATCTACGCTTATTTGGTTGAATCACTAGGCAGCAAAATATTCTTATTTGAAAGTTAATTGTTAGCAATAAAGACAATTATTATCTAATAAAAGTGAAAGGTAACATCTATTCCTTTTCAAAGTATTTTAGGTGTAACTACAGTGTAACCCATAAAACAAAACAATATTGATTCAAAATAATAACTCTTTTCTGTGGTGATTATGTATGGTACACTTCCACAAGTTATAGTTAGGTCAAAATGTCAGTTAAAATGTACCATTTTAAACAAACAAAACCACTGTAAATTCACTGGGTATAGTTATGCTATAACTCACCCCTTCACTGTGCACTGCTAATACCCTCACATATTACATCACTGATGACATGTACAATGACAGCATTGATAACATCACTGATGACATCTGAAATGACATCATTTATGACAACCACTGTGCATGGGGGGTCGCAAGTTATATTTAGTACAGGGCTCGAGTAATAGTTAATTGAGATATCTATAACTAGTGAATTTCAGTAATTTTGTTAGTTTAAAATGGTATGTTTTAGCTATAATTTTCACCTAACTTTAATGCCCCTTTAACCTTTGTGTTTTTTTCAGTGAATTTATAAGGGTTTTTTTAATATAAATTAAGATATTATTACAATTCCGAACTATACCTTCACTTTAACCTTTGTTTTTTCAGTTAATTTCTATGTTTTTTAAATATAAAGTAAGATGTATATCACCATGCGCGGTGTGGGGTTGGGCTCCAGACCCCACCCGTGAACTGCATTTGGTTGTGTGCCCTTAACGGAGTTGGATGCAGGGCCTGGACTTTAAAAAACAAAAAAGGACAGGAGCCCATATTTCTTCTTTTGAAATGTTACTGAGGATCCTCCGCAAATTTGTTTGTGGCCTCAATGGTTCCCTTTGGTACTCCCCCAACCAGGCCTAGGGGGGCAGGGTGTCCCTAGCCTGCACCCCTATATGTATTTTATACTTATATTCCGGACAGGGGACTGAATCCCTGAGTCCTAATATGGCTACCATCACATCTTCGTTAATGTGGTGGCAGCCAATCGGATCTTATCTCTAGATCTGTCGGCCCAGCGGATCTTCCACGTGTGATATATATGTACATTTTTAACCTTATTTTCTCAAAAACTAATAAACAGATGTACACCAAATCACAAACAAAAACACTATTTGGACCAAGATCTAGATTTCTGCCAAATATTATGCAAGTCCATTCAGCTGTTTTGGCTGTAGATATGTCTGATTTTCCTATGAAAAATTGTATGGGGAAAATGTGTTCACTCGCTTGATGGATTACCCATAAACTTTAATGGAAGGAGTTGAGGTGGATGATTTTATTTTTTTAACGTTTTGTGAAGATTTGTTAAACGGTGCCAAAATTATATTCAAACCAAAAATGCTTTTCCTATGGAAATATGTGGCCCTAACAATACAAGCTGCAAAGTCTGGGTAGTTCCCAAGTTTAGGTGAAGAGCAGCTCCTTTATATGGAGCACCTTACAACACCACTGACACTCCTATCTGCTCACCTCCAATGTCTGTTTTTCTAACAAAGTTTTTAAGCATCCCCTTTTGTCCCACGACAAAGGTATACCTCTCTGATGAGATCTAACTAGAATGAAACATGTCAAGGGTTGCTTTTATTCGTTCCAGGTTGGCTTGTCTATAATTTTATAAGTATTGTATATATACATTTTTATGTTGAAGCCACACAACCACAAATTTGTTGGGGGGTATTTGAAGCAGCTGCATTTGACTCGAATGGGGCATTTAGTAACACTTGAGTTTTTGTAGGTTTTTGAAAGACTTGTTAAGTTGTTGCTTCTGACCTGAGAACGTCATCTAGTAATTACTTGAGGTACTTTAGCTATGTGACAGGCCAGACCAGCTGCCTTTGCAATGCTTGTTGAATGATGCACTGTAGTTATCCAAGAGGAGATGAGAAATTATAAGTGCTGACTTGTCAGCAAACCAAGTTTTACAAAGGGCAAAGAAATGAATGGAAGGGTCATGAGGATGTCTACTGTATGAGGTGGATTTTCTACTGCTGGTCTAGTAATGAGAATGTCCTTCGTGAATAGGTTTTTTTTCATAGTGGTATTAGTTGAAGTATCATGGGCAGATGTGGGGAAGAGCTGGTGAGCAAAACATGGACGCCATGCCGGTGGTAGGTGTGGTGTGACTTAGGTATGCTGATGGGTTGAATGTTATCCAGTGTTGTAAAGGAGTGGACTCTCCATGAGTGTTGAGGTGGTGTGAGTTACTTTACTTTAATGTGCCTGATCTTTCCTTTTTACTGAGGAAGGACTCAGAAGAGTTTAGGGAAGCTTCAGTGAAGAGAGAGTGAGATGGAAAAGGTTGAGAATGAGTATCTCAGTTTCTGTGTAGGCACTTTTGGGGCCATTAATTTATGACCAAACACAACCAGGTTTGCTTGATTACTTATATCATTATCTTTACATTATGGCAAAGGGTAGATATTAGAAGGGTTACTGTAAATTTAAAGAGGTTACTAATAAATTGTGTCCTCTTGCTATTGTTGCAGTGTGAGAGATGAGTTAACAATGTGTACAGGTGAGGGTCAGTGTGGTGATATCTGATGCGCCAAATTGGTGTTAATTGTCTTCTAGAAGGTGCTCTGGGTAAATGGACAGGATGGTAGTCTATCCTATTTTTAAATTATGTGAAAGGAGGGAAATTGATTTAATGACTACAAAAGGACAATGTTTGTGACATGCTGGGTTGCCTCAGCAGCTAACATCGTGGGAGCTGGCAGACAGCAATTAGTTGAATTACTGTAAAATTCTGTCCTAGTATATATTTGGTGAATTCCACTCTTGCTTTTACAAATAGTGCAGCTTTGCCAGATAATTCAGTTGTCTCAACAGGATTACACCAGAGTTTTTACAGAAAACTCGTATGACCTGTTTGAGCAGTATATTGGCTAAAATTCATAAAATTGCGTAGGTTTATCTGTTCATTAACATGATATGGTGCTGTGCTCCTGATGTATCTCATGTTAACACTTTTTCATAATGGAGGAATAACCCTAGGCAGATAACTCCTAAATACTGTGAATGGTTCAATACTACAAACATCTATTTTGATGCACATTTGAAAAACCTGAAATATTTCTAACTATTCTCAAATTAACAAGAAATAAAAGAATATTTAATTTAAAAAAAACAGAACAGTTGGGAACTTGACAGAAAAAACAAAACATATGGTTTGAAGTATTCTATCTACTATGTCTAGCATGATCTGTGCAATAAAGTGGTACAGATGTCAGAAGTAGAAATTTCAAGAAAAGAGAAAGCATTTGCAAAGTCAATAGGTCTTGCCTATGCAAGAGTTATTGGCTTTGCCAATGTATTTTAGCCATGTTGTACACCAGAGTGACTGCTGTTCATCATGGCTAAATGTTAGTGGTATAGAGGAGAGTGACATAGAGTGGAGTGTTGCAGAGTGGAGAGGTGTGGTGAAGAGTGGAGTAGAGTGCCGAAGAGTGGAGTAGAATGGCGAACAGTGGAGTATAGTGTTGTAGTATGGAGTGGAGGGGCGTAGATTCGAGGGGCGTAGAGTGGAGTGGAGGGATGTAAAGTGGAATAAAGTGTCATAGAGTGGAGTGTCATAGATTGGAGTGGGATCGAGTGGCATGAGTGGAGTAGAGTCATAGAGTTGAGTGGCGTGAAGTGTAGGGTTGTGTAGCATCATGGACTGGAGTAGAGTGGCCTACAGCGGAGGGGCATTGAGTGAAGGGACAGAGTGGAGTGACGTAGTGTGGAGTATGCATGGTGTGATAGCACACTGCCCTTACAGACAACACATTTTCAATTGAAATTACCATTACATTTGCGCATACAGTTTTACTGATAAAACTATATAGCACACAATCGATAGGGTGTGTAAATGGCATCCCCTACTGCACTTATTTGCTTTGATCATATTAAAATATTTATTTCCACAACACTTCTGAATTACAAAAAATGTGCTTCATTTGTGGTTTCCTAATTCTGATAGATTCTGAAATATTTGCACAGTTCATTTACAGACATTTACATTTTGTTGCGTACTAAGAAAAAAAAAACTTTTCCCCCCAGTACCCATGAAGATTGTCACATAAATTCTCTCACTTTGATGTCAGAGAAAGAAAAGTAAACACCAAGCTCCCTTGGAAGACAGTGCCTAGCATTTAACCTCTATCTTTGAACGCACGGAAAATGTGACAAGTTAATAACAGTATGTAAAGGCCTGTTTATAGAAAGCGAGGACTCTTGGAAGAATGCAAGGAGCAATGGTGAACAAGCTTTGCTCCACAGAAGGGATGAATACATGCTGGATAGCCTAAAACAAATAAAGCCAGCAAATAGAATGCCAGAAAATGTGAGTTACAAGCTACAAAGCCAATGGTAAGCAATGGGTGAAATGGGTGAAGTGCATTCCCAGGGAAGCTTTCAGAATGCTCGCAAGATGTCTTTTCAACAGATGTGCTGTCTGGTAGGCTTCGACCTAAAACTGAGGAGAATTGGGGCTTCCTCACCCTTGGACTAACATCGATGTCAACATGTAGGAAATTAGTTCCTCTTTCCAATTCATTTATTACATCTAACGTTGCACACCCTTCCAACCTTTATGTCAATAATTAAACCAGCAATATGCATACTTATCAATTTCCTTTCCCTTGAAATCTTTTGACTGGACAACTTTCTTTATGTGCTCCCCCGGCTCATCCTGCCTAACAGCTGCCTGATTTATGCATTTAATGCTACACTCATGATCCCCATCCCCCCACCAATCTACAGACTTAAGGCCTGTTTTACAGTTTGGCGGATGGGTTACTCTGTCACAAACGCGACAAATATCCTGTCCACCTTATTACAAGTGTCATGGGATATCATCCACTTGTAATAAGGACGTCATGTTTGTGATGGAGCATCCCGTTCACTGAATTATAAATCAGACCCAAAGTTTTAATCTCTTAAGGCCTTAGGTTAGTAAAATTGAAAAATATGTTTTGCTCCATAATAAGTGGTAGGTAGGATAAAAGTATCAAAACTGTGACTGTTTTAAATATTTCAAGTCACCCATTCCCAAAACAACTAACAGGATGCATTTAAACAATTCATAATGCATGTTAATAAGTTGTACTGCAGAAAATAAGCCAAGTGAACACAAATAAAAATCGTTTGCTAAAAAGAAGAGGTAATTTACAAGACTTCAGTTGGGCACATGCCCCATTGAGAGCATGTGCCATTAATCCAATGCATTCGTTTCCCATGCATAGATTTAGAATTTAATTAAGCAATTCTCTTTCCTTCAAAAGGTTAAACCGAATAACACATCGACGATCATTGCAAAGTATCCTGCAACATAAAGCAGTTTGTCTATGCCAATATCCCTGTAGCTGACAGAAGAAATGATTGTCTATATACATTTTAAATGCCACTTTGTTGACGATTTAACATTTAACAGGGACAGGTCACTGAAATACCTTGCAGGGAACATTCTGCTTTTATTTTAAGACAGAAGGTATATTTACTAACACAAACCAGTCGTTTATTAACATTTAGTGATTGTTTTCTAAAGAAAATTAACATCTTGATACAAGGCAATAAGAGAAGCTAATTTAGATGAGGGCCACATTGCACTTGTTCAAACCAAATATTTTTCAAAACAATGTATTAAAAATCAATATATATATATATATATTTGATGGATGAAAACATGTTTTTGAGGCCTCTGTAAACAATAAGAAATGGGCATTTTGTTTAATAGACTAAATATGAACACTGGCTTACATGCAACTCTGATTTTGTGCAGGAAAGCTGTCTGTATCTCTACTAATCAGAAAATGTCGTGCAGCCAAGAAGGTTCACATCAGCATATTCTTTTCTGCAACTAGAGTGGTGCAGTGATACAAAACCAAATTAGTTTGCTGTATTGGCTCAGTTCTTCAGCAGGGTAAATTGATATTTATGCTACGCATTATAGAGTAAAATAAACCTTTGTGGATCGTCCTGTGACTACAGAAACTTAACGTTAGAACATAAAACAAAAACAAATTATTTTGTCTTACATCGGTATTCCTCCCCACCTCACATTGTAATTTTGTTTTTAAGCCATGCAATTGGTGCAGCGCAAAATTGCCCACCCTTTATACGTCACAAATACTTAATAGATACATGACATGAGCAGAGCACTTAGCACATGTTTCTAGTGTGGTTTAACAATAATGTAAGTGTTGCACATCATTTTTTAAGAGTGCATTGACTGTAGTACTAGAGAATACTCATAGTGTGTGTTTTACCGTAACCAACTGATATATTATTTGAAGTCTTGATGAAATAAACTGTCCTTACATAGTAGATAACGTACTTACTATAAATATGAAATTCGACTTTCATGTGTGCTTTAATACCTTGAATAACATTTATTGATTAGCAAACTAAATAAAAACCCTCCTCATATATGCAGAATGTGATTTCTCTTAAAACGACATAGAGTTTATGTAGTGTGTGCACTAATGTTACACATATATTTGGTCTAAATGTAGTTCTTAGCAATACTTACACATGATTTTCCTAAGGATTTACTGTATGTTACTTATAAGTGAATCTAATGCACTAGAAATTGATATTCATTTGTGTTCAAATGTGCACACACATTTTAAATGTGCACCATTGAGTTAATGCTTTAAACTCGCCCTGAGTACGCCTCTACTTAACCATGCTGCATACTGTTTTACATTCTCTGCTAAGGTACAATTTTTGCAGGTATTCACATGCATTGTTATTTTGGGAATAGATATATTACTGTACTGGTGATAGAGGAGAGAGCCTGAGAAGAAGACCTTAACGAAAGAACATGATGAGCCAGAGCATCAACTGAAAGGCCTATTCAGAAATGTTGCTATCTAACCTGTGCGTGAAAAGAAGATGACATTCCCTTGTCTAGTGTGAGATTTTTCTCTGTTGTTGCAGTCTGTAACATGAGGAATAGATGAGAACAATGGACTCCTGCTGATACGTACAAAGGGGTTTCTCCCGGAGGATTCTTGTTTGCTGTAACATAGTGTTCGCACTGCTGGAGATTCAGATGCTTTCCAGATTCCTTGCAGATGCCTTTTAGATCCTTTTTGACATCCCTTTAGAGACTTTTCCCTGAATGCTTAGAACACTTCCAATTGATCTTGAGATGTTCAGACCTCTATGCTTACCTTGGATTCCTTCCTAAGTGTGGCTTAGGTTAATGCTTATTCTTTGACCTGTAAAAGACTCTTGAGCAAGCTTCTGAAATGCTGATGCCTTTGATGGAATGAGGTTTGTAAAAATACATCCTCATGAAATTAAGTAACCCCATAACAATGTATTGACTGCATGGACTAACCAACCCTGAATGCACACATTCACACAGGGGGCAAACGCATTTTACATACTATACTAAACCATGTTGGCATAAGTACGTATTAACTGTTTGCGCTTTGAAAAATCCTACTAATGCGTGTTTATGCTATGTTGTACATTGCACATTTTGCATGTTGTGCACAAATAATGAAAAGGTTGCTTTAAATTAATAGCTTGCGCTAGGAATTAATTAACACAGGATATTAGTATGGTGGGAGGTAACCATAATGGGTTTTATTTCATGAATTAATTTTCTTTTGTGTTTATTTGCTTTAGTACGAGATTGGGCCTGCATGAAAATGGCCTCTTGTCTGAACCAGCATGTGGTTGTCTTGGTCGGTACGGAGGACGCATGCGCCAAATTGTTTTGCCTGCCTACGAGCTGCAGAGTGTACCAGCTGATATAATCCGTGTGAAGGCCATGTTTATGTGCCAAGACGCGAAAGCAACTGTGGGAACAGCCATCACTACGTGCAATTTGAATGTGAAGCGGATGTCATAATGTACAAATTTTGCAAAATGTATAACTATGGATGTCAGTGGTATACGAATGTATTTGTCTTTAATACTTCCTTTGTTAAAACCGGTATGGGATGGATTTGTCAGGAGAACCAGATGAGGTGACCCTAGCATGATTTATGACAACCAATCACAGACCGAGTTTCTACCGATACTGCAACATTGTAAGATAGTAAGTTAGGCATGAAGGTATAATTGATATCCCAATAGGGGTGTGGCGAGTCAGTGCAGTCCGGTGTGGCCGATCAGAGAGAGGAGACGATCAGAACGCAGACGATATGAACGCACAGAACATAGAGAGAGAAGCGCACCAAGACAGAGAGAGCAGACCAGCACTAAGCCTGAGAACACTTTACATACGAGAACTTTGCGGGAGTGCTTGGGTGGAGACTGCGTCCGAGGAGAACTAGATCAAGGTAGATTGAATTGGGAGATTAATCCTGTTTGGCGGTCTATGGCAAACCTTAGCTGCATCTGTCCTGTTAACTTTGTCCTCTGAGCCTATCTCTGGGGACCTCTTGCCACAACCTCGGCCAAGGAAGTGGTTTTCCTTATTCTTTGGTGGGTATCACCCTCCTTAAATGCTTTAATTTTGCAATATTTTTCTGCAAGTGTTTATGCTGTACCTTCTCTTCCCCCAATCCTATGCACGCTTTGATGTCGATACAATTGTTTCATTTTGATTACATTGCTTGATAATTTGTTCTCTTATATGTGATCTTGTGTGTGCACTGACAATCTGAATTATGAGCATTTAATAAGATAAAATTATTAACCGAATAATGACTCTGTGGTTATTTAGCTAAAGTATTAAACTGTTTAGTTAATCATAGTCACCATCAACTCTTCAACTAATGGTCCATCGACCAAAGGAAGAAGGAAGATGAAATTACGAATAGTTAGATATATATATAAATGTTATTAATGTACGGTGGCGGAAAGAGGCAAGATGGCAGCCGCTACGGTGGCGGAGTGAGCTGGCTCCCCAATTACCTCCCCGCTAAAACTCTCCCTCCTCGCTTCTGGACGCTTTTGAAATGACAGAGAATTAAAAACGGAACTTACGCTTCTGTATTCCTCCGGATGATCTGGCGTTCCTGGTGCTGGTTACTGGGGTCCCGCTGCCTTGCAGACTGCTAGCGTGGAAAACCTCCAGCATTTTCTCCCCGCTTACTCGCTGCACTTATACCGACTTAAAAATGCCACCAAAAGCCGGCACGAAAAGCACTAGAGGACGGGGCCGCCGGTACACTTTGGAAACTCTCAGCAGTCCATCCCGGACCGAGATGGGGAAAACTCTGATCAGAGAGGACGACGCTCCGCTTCTGTTTCTGCTGTGCTGGCTGGGCTGCCCGGCTCCGGGGACCAGCAAAAGGAGAAGGGGAAAAATGGTGCAACACGAGGAAAGCAGACGGTCCCTGCTCTGTTCAAAGCACAAACCGACAAAAGTAAATCAACACGTGACCTGGCAGCCAGCCTTAAACGGAGCAGTAAGACTGATGCTTCTCTACCTAAGCTGGCAGTGTCTGCTCTATTATCTCAAGACGATGACATTCAAGGTACGAAGCCTCAGCTGGGTGAGTCTCTCGTTCAAGAAACGATTAGGGGACCACCATTATGTGCAGTGGATTTGGCAACTATGCATATAGCCATTCTCCCTGGAGGCAGTGGGGAATCTGGAAGTACAACAAGCATACCCTCCATAGTGGATGCTCTGATGACCGTAGACAGTACGGGGGCTCGACCACAAGAAGGGTGCATTGTGGGAGTTGAAGTCCCTCTTGGTGAAGACCAGGGCAAAGAGACCGAAACTAAGGAACTGCCTTTCACCGCTAGGGACACTAACTATGTGGGGGAGAGACCATTAATTTCTATGGAGGAGGATGCCGTAGATAAATTTTATTCACTATCAGATTACTCTAACTCCTCAGGTGACGATCATCCTGGTAATGATTGGGCAGCAGATGGAAGCGATAGTAGCAGTCTGCACTGGGAAGAGGAGAGTGATAAAACGCTGATAAAACATGGCACGGAGTCCAGACTGCAAGAGCCAGGTACTCTTTCGGACCAGGTAAAGGCGCGGCGGGGTCTATGACCTGGGATTACTCCTTCTCATCTAATTTGGCGGGGAAGGAGGCTCCGGAGGAAAGTCTATCGGCAGATATGACCAGTGGCAGCGATAAGGAATCAGAAGGGATTACACTCTCCACAATATATCAAACCATCATGGCTCTTCGGGAGGAAACCAGAGCAGAGAGCTCCCGTACTCAAGGGGCTTATCGAAAGCTCCATAATTCTATCCGTAGGGTAGCTAAGTCATGCACCGAATTTGCGACAAGAATGGGGAAGCAGAGACCCGAATTTCTCAGCTAGAAGATGAATTAACCAAGCAGAAAAATCTAACAGAATCTTTGAAATCTTTAAAGGATGATACAGTATGGAAACTGACGGAAATGGAAAATCGATCGAGGAGAAACAATCTTCGCATACTTGGTGTTCCTGAGGGCAAAGAAGGCGCAGATGTCCGACAGTTTGTGATCGAACTTTTCGAGGAGGCGTTCCCAGAACTGCAACACTGGGACTGGAAAATACAGCTCCAGAGGGCTCATCGATTTCCTTTTAACATTCGCAAGAAGCCTGGAGGACAGGCTGATAGCCGGCCACGCGCTATTCTCATCTGCCTTAATAATTTTCTGGCTAGAGAAGCCCTTTATGATTTGGCTAGACCAAATAGGAGGCGGATGGGCAAGGGTTGTGATTTTTTCGTGAGGCCTGACTTCTGTCAGGTGACAGTTGAAAATAGATGGCTCATGCGGCAATTAATGCCGGCATTTCAGGCAAAGGGAGTACAGGTCTTTTTACTTAACCCCGCTAAATTGAAGGTGATCTCCCATGGGCAAACGCACTTCTTTCAATCTGAGATCCAAGCGAAGGAATTTTTGTCTTTATTATAGGCAGTTGTAATAGTTGTAATAGTTAAATTCTGTATCTTATCGGTAAAGGGAGAATAAGCTGGATATTATAAGTTATGAGATATGTGACTCTAGCTTTCTCTCTGTCTCCCTGTCTCATGGACTTCCAAAAAATCTTCTCTTCCTTCTTTTTTTTCTTTTCCTCTTTCTTTTGATTTTTCCTTGCTTAATAGAATGTATGTCATACGGAGGGGGGAGGGTTAGCTTGGCGGAGGGGGTATGGAGTCCTTGCTCAACATCACCAGGGACCGGTGGTTCCCATGCCTCGAGAGTTGGGGGTGTGGGAGGGGGGTGGAGGTTCCAGGGGTAGAGGGAGGGGACTCATGGGGAGGGGTAGGGTGGGTGGGTGGTGGTGGGTAGCACAATTATTGGTCAATTGGAACATTAAGTGGGTACATCTTCATTTCAATAGGAAAATACGGGAAATAATGAATTGCTTTGTTTTCATAGACAATTTGAAATGTGCTTATCATGCTATTAGCTTAGGAAAGGGATTGGAATTCAATAAGGATCATGGTTAGTGATAAATTACGTATATGTTCTATAAATATATGTGGCCTTAACGATCGCAAAAAAGGAATTTATTTGCCAAAATGATTAAGCATATGCAACTAGAGGTTTTATGTATACAGGAAACACATATAGCCTGGAGTAAACGGAACTGGCTTAGGGATACTGGTTTTGATTTATTGGCGTGTACACGACAGGGCACTACAACACGGGGGGTAGCAATTTTAGCAAAGCATGGAGTTATAACCTGTAAACGCAAGAAAGAGGATCAATTGGGGCGTTGGGTGATCTTGGAAGCAGACATCAGTGGCGCTCTGTTTACAATCTGTTCCCTGTATGGTCCAAATTTAGATGATCCTGAAGTTTTGAACCATATCAGTATTGAATTAGCTGCGTGGCCATCTCCGCTGATTCTATGCGGAGACTTTAATATTCATTTAAAGAATAGCTTTAATCTTGCAGATAATACTCCTTACCCAGGTCGAAAGAGCAAGACTTTTAAAGCATTGCAGGGGTTAGTTAGGGAATACGGATTAGTGGATGTATGGCATAGACACAAATCTGAGGATCCGGGATTCACCTTTTTTCTGTACCTCATAACAGATTGGTTCGGCTGGATTATTTCTTCGGCTCATATCAGATAGTTGAAAATGCCAGTATTGAATTATATCCCAGAATATTGTCAGATCATAATCCGCTAATAATGGAATTATCATTAAGTGGGCTTTACAGAATTCCATCAAAATGGACATTTGATAGGAAACTTTTATTAGACGAAGCCTACTGTAAACACATGGCCAAATGGATTACTGAATTTTTTAATATCAATAAGGGCACCGCTTCTGAAATAATAGTGTGGGATGCGTTCAAAGCCGCTTTACGGGGGAGACTCTCAGCTTTTCTCTGTATCATCAAAAGATGGCTAAGGCAAAGATTAAGGGATGGATCAATGATTTAAGGCTTGCAGAAGTTGAGCTTGTAAGGAAAATTAGTGCAGCTCAAAATATAGAAGAGTGTCAACATCTTATCGCAGCTATTAAATCTAAAATACATCAACATTTTTCGGAAGACTTGCTGCTAAATATATACAGCATAGGTCTGACATTTACGAATTCGGAGAGAACACAGGGAAATTATTGGCCAAACGTATTCAACAGAGGGCAGCTGCGAATAGAATAAATAAGATTTTAGATTTATCGGATCAGATGCAAGATACCCCATTGGGAATTCTAAGTGTATTTCAAAACTTCTATCATCAGTTATACACTGCAGAAGGGGAAGCTACCATGGGAAACATCAGGGCATTTTTAAGTGAGCTAAATACGGGGAGAGTTACGCCTGTTCAAAATGAGGCTCTCACCGCCCCAATTACTAGGGAGGAGGTTGAGAGAGCAATAGTGTCCTTAGCCACTGGCAAAGCAGTTGGGCCAGACGGAATCCCTCTGGAGTTCTTCAGGACATTTCGGCAACTGCTGAGTCCCATGCTACTATCTTTATTTCAACTTGCTCAACGGGGTCAGACCCCTAAATCATGGCAGAAGACTATCATTGTAGTGTTTAAGAAAAAGGGTAAACCCGAACTTAATCCGGCATCTTACAGACCGATTACACTTATTACGGCGGATAGTAAGATTTATTCGAAAATAATTGCCTCTAGGCTGGGCACAGTTATAACTCCTTTAGTGTCTATCCGACAACACGGATTTATTCCGGGCCGGGATACTACAGACCATGTCAAGAGAGCAATAGCTCTTCTTGACTGGGCGCAGGCCACTGGATCACCGCTCGGGATGATCCTGTTAGACGTAGAGAAAGCGTTTGACAGGGTCTCCTGGCGATTCCTTTGGTCTGTCTTATACTGGAAGGGATTTACTACAGAATTTATTCAAGCTGTTCAGGTACTTTATGCAACACCGGAAGCTGTAATTCGTATATCTGGACAAGTTTCGCAAGCATTTAGTATTAGCAGAGGGACAAGGCAGGGGTGCCCCTGCTCCCCATTGTTATTTTCATTATACATAGATCCTTTTTAACTAAGTTGGAAGCGGAAATCAACATCGAGCCGGTTAAGGTTAATAACATTAGTTATAAATCATTGGCATATGCCGACGATATCGCGATCTTTACAAGCAACTTAAGGGCAGCTCTTCCAGTAGTTGAAGACCTGGCGAAACAGTATGGTGCTGTATCCGGTTATAAACTAAACATAGATAAGACTCAATGTTTACAATCTGACAGCTCCCCTCCAGCAGACATGCCAACGGTAACCGAGGCCATCTATTTGGGGGTCAGATTAACTGCAGCAGTGGAACGTATTCCGGAACTTAATATTTTACCGGTGATCCATACAGTTAGTAGGTTTTTGGAGAGACTGAATCACTTACATTTAACACTACATGGTCGTTGTAATGTAATCAAAATGTCAATTTTTCCAAAATTTTTATATTTTTTCGAACAATTCCATTGATATTTTCAACGCTCTGTATTACAAAAATTGAAAGGGTCTGTTTCAGGTTTTTATGGGGTTATCGGCGGCCCAGAAGGGCTATCAAGTGGATGACTCTTCTTAGATTAAGGGGTGGATTTGGGGTGCCAAATTTCTTACTATATCACTGGGCTGCATTATTGCAGCACATGGGAATATTAGTGACTGGTAATTCCGCTAGGTTAGAAGCTGTTGATCCCACTATATATGAAATGCTTTTAGGAGATGAAGCGAGGCAAAGGTTAGTTAAAACTTTGGAACCAAGTTATTATAAGAAGACAAAATTTAAAACAGTACAATCGGCTTACTCAGTTTGGAGGAAAATTCGTCGTAGATTACGGATACCTAATATTAACGCATATACCCCCTTTTCTGCGAGTGCTCTTTTACCAATTATATTCCAGGATAGAATTACATTCAGCTGGGGCAACGCCGGAATCATTGTCTTAGGGGATTTATATTGCGAAGGACAATTAGTCTCATTTTCGTTTCTACAAAAAGATTTGGACTCCCCAAGGAGGACTTTTTCAAGTTTTTACAGATTCTGAGTTTTCTAGGCTCAAGTTTGCAAGGAGATAATGTCAATGTGGGTACCAATGGGTTTATAGAATTATTGAGGAGATCATCACGGATTGGAGCAATTTATCAAGCACTATTGGCAGAGTCCCCTGATGATCTAACACTTCAAAAAGCTAACTGGGAGAGGAAGTTAGGGGATAAAGGGTCCAATCTGGAGACATCGTTGGAACTAGCCAACAGTGTGCTTATATCTGGGAGCCTGAAAACGCAGCATTTTATGTCCGCTTTTGATTTATATTATACTCCTGCCAAGATCTCGAAGTGGACTCGCTCCCCGGAAATTCATGTAGTAGATGTGGGCTCTGGGGAGCAGATACCCTACACATGTTTTATACCTGTCCGGGGCTGGAATCTTTTTGAAGGACATAAATTATTTTTGAATTTGATTCTTGCTATCCCTATAAAATTTTCTTCCGAATTAATAATCCTGGGGGTAGAAAGTGATGAGGACAGAAAACTTCGTGGTAGGGCTGAGACTAATTTTCTTTTCATTGCCATGGCAGTTCTAAGATTAAGTATAACATCTCAGTGGATTAGTCCTGATGCTCCGACTTTTATCAACTGGAGATCAAGGATATTAGCACTATATAACACGGAATCTTCTGTTTATAAAATGCGGGGGCCTAGGAAACGAGCCTGGGGGCTAAAAATGTGGTCTCCTATTACCAACTGGCTAGAAGCGTTTAAGTAGGTGTTGCTATAATCATATTCTCTTTTCTTTTCTTTTCCTTTTTTCTTTGGTATTAAAGTTCAATGTATACTGTTGATATGCTAATGAAGCTGTACTCACTGTGAAGTTTAAAAAAAAAAAAAAAAATGTTATTAATGTGAAGTGTAGTATTGTATATAATAAAACTGACAAATTAAACCCCCCAAATCCAGCGCCCGTCTTCAGGGATCATTTATGGGTAATGTGTGATGGGCCCTGTTTGATAAATAATGTATGTGTGAAGAGATTTCCTTGGTCCCTGGTTTCATGAATTAGGGGTTGCGCTGGATCAGTTTTTCTGGTAGCAGAATGATGGTTATTATTGATTAGTTTGGTGATTTATTGATTATTGATTATATGTTTAACATTCTATGTAAAGTGAGTTAGTGTCGCGTTTCTATGTAGTCTTTGGAACACAGATACAGAAGGGTATCTGGGAAGCCGGCAGAGTAAAAGTTAGCCTGAAATAAGGCAGAAGAAAAGTGTGAGAAGTGAAATCACACGGGAATAGGTACATTGTCTGTTTAGGTTATTTTAGGGACTATTTAGTGTGTATGTGATAGCGAAGGGTCCACCTGTGAAACTTTGGCCTTATCCCCAGAAGAGTAGCGAGACCTCCTTTCCAACAAAAGGTCCTCTTGTGAAATTTTGGCCTTATCCCTAAATAAGTAATAGGTCCTCCCCTAACTTGGATGAAGGGAAGAATAGCGGAATTGTTATACTTGCCTGTATTGAAAGAAATATTCTTAAAAGTGAAAAACTATCTCTTTATTTAGTAAACAGACAGTGGTATTGTTTTATGTTGTGACTAATAAGTTATTGTAAAGAAAAAGGACTTAGAAAAGTGCCGATAATTTTTGTAAAGGGAGGGTCAGCAGTAGGAGGAGAGGCTGACGTCACAAAAAGCCGCGCTGACATTGGTCAGACTGCGGAGGCAAGGTGAGCTCAGATTGGTAGGTTGGTGTGAGCCACGCTGGTATTGGACAGGATAGCAGAGATGTAGAAAGCTCCGATTGGAAGAGTTAGAGTGTGTTGCGCTGACATTGGTCTGGTGCCTAGGGAAGCAGAAGAAGTTGATTGGTAAATTATCGTGGATTGTGTTGACAAAGATTTGGATTGAGTAAAATCGTTGACAAGTAGTGAAAATGTATTTCGAACAACCAAAACAGGAGAAATTGACTTTGTTTGGCAAAATTAAAAGATTCTTTAAAAAGGAAAAATCCGTAATAACAAGGGAAGGAGTTCCTATTTCTCCACCAAAGACACCAGCGTCTTACATGATGTTAAAATATGGTTATCACACATGTATTTGGCTAGAAAATTGGGTAGGATACACAAAGAATGATGGTGTGTTAGCTTTTCCAGAACATGGTTCTTTTAATTTGGCAGTATTGCGAAATTTGAGAGACAAGATGATGGCATTAGATCCAAGACCCAGACCAACACCGTTTGAAGCATTAGTAGAATGGGAAGATGAAATGTATGAAAGGGAAAGACATAGAGGTGGTAGAGTTAATAGATTTATGTTTGGCAGATTTCATAATGAAAGGCATGAGGACAGAATGAAGAGATGGAGAAATGGAGAGATAACTGAAGGATTATATCCAGTTTTAATGGTAGGAGAGACGGCAGGAAGCAAATGTAAAGAGAAAAGGAGACATTTAGAGCAATTTGGTTATGGGTATAACCCGAATGAATCTGATGACGAGCTACTGGATGATATATTAGTTAAACGACCACCTCCTTATCAGGAAAATTCAGTGATGGTGACACCAAATGCACCGTCAATGGAAATACCTATGACACCTCAAACGACACCAGTTCCAACTGTAGCGATGTAGTACAGGAAGAAGAAGCAGAATTGGCAATAAAAACCAAAGAGTTAGTTGAAAAATTAAATCAGATGAATATGAAAATAGATGCAATAACTGTACCAGTAACTATAGGTCCAGCAATACCTGTATTTGAAAATAGACTTATCCATGAACCTTCCTTGACTATCCCACTAAATTCTGCTGTAACATCAGCTAGTAGTAGAATCAATGCTGTAAGTGTTCAAAGTGAACAGCCCACTACTGTCGTTAGGTCAACCCCTCCAACTAATGTAACAGTAAATGAAACCCCTAGGGAAGTAATTCAGTTACAGCCAAAAAGAATTGAGTTGGAGGAAATCCCCAGAAGTGAAGTTTCAATAGGTTTAACAACTGAAGAGTTAGATGATTGGGTGAAAGGGTTACAAAGGAGAAAAACACAGCCACAGCCTATAGATGTATGTAAGTTAAGAGTAGATCTGGAGGAAATGATCATTGGGACCATAAGTCCAGACAGGCTAAAGACTTATCAGGATGATGAATTGATATATCTGTGTAAGAGTATTACTTGGAAAGCGAAAAATCTACATGAAAGGTTAGTGGAAGCTGCGGATGAGTTAGGAATAGACATGGGAAGATCAAAGGTGTTGCAGAAAACATATAGAGTGGATTTTTCTGAAAAGGATATAGAAAATATGAATACCTCTGGTAGACGATTGCAGATAAAAGAGTTAATGGTTATTTTGAGAAAATGGGGAGACGTGGAGAGATGGAAGGGCAGATGGATGAGGAAGAAAGAAGAATTAGCTGCTAAAGAAATACATTTACATCCAGTAAGAGAAGTAGAAAATGTTGCTCTTGAATGTCCCATGAGGGAAGTTCCAGGAGGAGGTTATGTGCATGTTCCGTGGTCTAGACAGGATATATTATCTTTCACAAATGATTTTCCCAGGTTGAGAGAAAAGCCAGTGGAATGGTACAAACAAGTTGAGAGGTTTGTGAAAGTCTCAGAAGTGTTGTTAAAAGATTTAGATGGGTTACTTGAAATTGTTGTTCCTGCAGATTTATGGACAGAATGTAAGATTACAGTTGATTGGCCAAAAGATGAATATCCTAGAGATTCTAAAACAGGAGCACCTTCTGATGAGGTGATGAAAAAGTACCATCAGGTGATTACTTTTTTGAAAGGCAAAATTTCCCCTAAGGAAACTGATTGGGTAAAAATTGATAGAACAACCCAAGAGCTGAAAGAGTCTGTGCATGCATATTATGAGAGGTTATTACGAGTTTTTAAGCAGTATAGTGGTTTTGAGAATATTGGAGACAAGGATATGGGTCATTTCGAGTATAGATTTGTGTATGGATTGAGACCTGAGATTAGTCAGATGATACAGCAACACATGTTGTGTTGGCAGGCTAAAACGATTGACGAGATCTTGAGGTATGCAAAATATTGTAGCGATCCCATTGAGTCTCGCCATCGCAAATTAAAAGAAAAGATGATGTGGGCGCAAGTAAAAGTGGCAGAGCAGCAAGAAACTCAGTTGAATTCTCAGTCTATAAATCAAATGGGAGGAGTTAGTCAGAATGCTTAGAGACCCAGTGGAGGTAGAGGTAGGGGACAAATGAGCAGGGAAGAGGCGAAAAAGAAATTTCCTTGTCATGGGTGCGGAAAGTATGGACACTGGAAGAATGAGTGTAGATCAATGCAGAGAACTAATGGAGGAAATCAAATTTTAACCCCAGAGGTGCAGAGTGAGGTAGGTGTGCAACAGCCACCTCAGCAGCAGGTAGTTACTACCCAGTATCAGGTCCCGCAACCACCTTTGCCACACAATGTAAATGCTCAAAGATACAGTGCGGATACAGGGTTCCACGGAGGAGACCGGGTTGGTAAAAATACTAACACGAATGTAATTCCCCAATTTTGGATGCAATGTGATGGAAGTGATGTTGAGTCGAATCAATGACGGTGCCTGAGGGGGGAGGAAGAGTGCGTGCTTGGCGCTACTCTAGAGGTAGATCAGTCAGGTCCATTTGTGGATGGAAAAGTGGAAGGTAATGAGATCACCTTTCTTGTGGACACTGGTGCTACCCATTCTACTGTGAGAGCAGCAGAAATTCCAAACCTACCCCTCTCAGGAGAAACTATCCAAGTAATAGGAGTCTCAAATAAACAGATTAACACTCCAGTTACTAAACCAATTGAAGTGCATATTGGTCCCTTTAAAGACATGCATCGGTTCATAGTGTGTGACTCGAGTCCAGTGAACTTGTTAGGAAGAGATATGTTGTGCAAAATGAATTGCACAATTTACTGCACACCGGATGGTATTGCATTCCAGACACCTGATGAGGATGTTGCTTTTAAAATGGTACTAGCAAAGCAAGGAACAGAAGTGAATGAGTTATTTTCGCTTCTTACAGATAAAAGTGTGCCTGAAGAATTGATGAAAGTAGTGAATTCAGATGTGTGGGACTTCACAGGACAAGAGATTGGGTTAATGAAAAAAGTAGACCCGATTAGAATTACAGTGAAAGATGGTGTTGACTATCCAAATACACCACAATATAAAATGAAGCCAGAAGTCATAGCAGGAATAACTCCTGTAATTGATCAAATGATTGAACAAGGAATTTTAAAAGAAATAATGAGCAGCCCTTGTAATTCACCTATTATGGGATTGAAAAAGCCAAACGGAACCTATAGAATAGTGTAAGATTTGAGAAAGGTGAACAAAATTGTTGTGCCTTGTTGTCCAGTTGTGCCAAACCCAGCAGTGATTCTCTATCAAATCCCACATGATGCGGAATGGTATACCGTGATTGATTTGTGTCAGGCCTTCTTTTCGATTCCCTTGCATCCGGATAGCCAGTATTTATTTGCTTTCCGGTTTGGAGACCGTGTTTTGGCATGGTGCTGAGTTCCTCAAGGGTATACTGAGAGTCCTTCAATTTTTAATCAGATCCTGAAAAAGTGCCTGGAAGATTTGAGTATGTCTGAAGAGTCTGTTCTGGTTCAGTACATTGATGACCTACTGGTGGCATCAAAGACTCGAGAAGCCTGTGTTACAGACACTGTTGCTTTACTGAACCATTTGGCAGAAGGTGGACAAAGTGTCCCCTGCAAAATTACAATTCTGTCAGCGAGAAGTCCAATATTTAGGTCACAAGATTGAGAAGGGAGTCAGAAAGGTAACATCAGAGCGTATTCGAGTGATCAAAGACATGAAACCGACAACTTCTCAAAGAGAAGTGCGAATGTTTCTGGGAGTGGTTGGATATTGTAGACAGTGGATCAGTGGGTTTTCACTGATGGCAAAACCTCTACAGAGGCTGACAAGGAATGATGTGAAAGACCCAACTAAATTGAATGAAGAGAGCATGGAAGCTTTTGTTAAATTGAAAGATAGTCTGTGTCAGGCGCCGGCATTGGGGATGCCTGACTATTCAGAAGATTTTGCATTATAATGCAGTGAAAGAGATGGTTGTGCACTTGCCGTTTTAACTCAAAGACACGGAATGGCAAGACGACCTGTGGCATATTTTTCTGCTACTTTAGATTCAGTAGCTGCCGTATTACCTGGATGTTTGAAAGCAGTAGCTGCTACTTGTGTGAGTCTGGAACAGAGTGAAGTAATCATAATGGGTCATCCTGTGAGAGTGTATGTGCCACATTCAGTTGAAATCCTTTTAACAAGAACACGGACACAGCACCTTACCTATAGTCGGCTGACTAGGTATGAGAGAGTGATTCTGTGTGCAGAAAATGTGACAATAGTGAGATGTACAAATGTGAATCCTTCTACTTTATTGCTAGATGTTTGGGATGAAGAAGTGAGGGATGAAGCAGAACATGATTGTTTGGATGTGACTGAATTTTGCACCAAGCCCCGTCCTGATATTAAGGATGTTCCTCTTAGAGAATCTGATTGTGTGATGTTTGTAGATGGTTCTTGTTTGCGAACCGGAACAGGTGTGTTGAGTTCTGCTTATGCTGTCTGTACTGTAGGAGCAATCCTGGAAGCATCCTGTCTAAAAGGGGTAAGATCTGCACAAGTCACTGAATTGATAGCTCTAATTCGAGCTTGTAAATTGGGAAAAAGTCAGAAGGTGACTATAATTACTGATAGCCAATATGGCTTTGGCATTGTGCATGATTTTGGAGAACTATGGATGCAGAGGGGGTTCCTGACCTCTTCGGGGTCCCCTATCAGGAATAGTCAATTTGTAAAAGAATTGCTTGAAGCATTACGGTTGCCAAAACGAATTGCAGTGGTCAAATGTGCCGCACATAAGTCAGGAGATGATTTTGTGACTCAAGGCAACAGATTTGCTGACCAAGTAGCACAATATTGTGCAAAGAATCAGACTTCCATAAATCGGGGAAAAACAAAAGAACATACGGTTTGTCAACTTATGTTTACTAACACCATTGAAACATGGGATGAAGTGAGACAATTGCAGGAAGAGGCAGGTAAAGAAGAGAAACAGGAATGGGAAAAGGTAGGATGTAGGAGAAGAGAAGACGATGATGTATGGGTATACACTGATGGAAGACCAGTCATGCCAGATAGTCAATTTCTCATATGGCAAGGATGTACCATGGGATGACGCATATTGGCCGGGATGCCATGGTCAGATCATTCAAACAAACGTGGTTTAATACCAAATTCAGAACTATTGCAGAGAGTCTTTGTCAGATATGCTTGACGTGCCAACAGCAAAACCCAGGAAGAAAGACAATAGTCAGTCTGGGAACAATCAGGAGGGCAGGAGGTCCTTTTACCAGACTACAATTCGATTTTATCGAGTTGCCTCCATGTAATAAGCTCAAATATGTGTTAGTAATTGTGTGTTTGTTTTTCCGTTGGGTGGAAGCCTATTCCACAAGGAGGAATGACAGTTTAACGGTGACAAAACTTTTGTTGAGGGAATACATTCCTAGATATGGTTTTCCAGTCACCATGGAAACAGATAGAGGAACACACTTTACTAGTGAAACAATCAAACTGATTTGTGAGGCATTGAGCATTCAACCAAAACTTCATTGTGCCTATCGTCCAGAGGCTTCTGGAATAGTAGAGCAGATAAATGGCACAATAGAGAACAGGTTAGGCAAAGTGTGTAAATCCACAGCACTGAATTGGCCTGACGCTTTACCCCTACTTTTGATGAGTCTCAGAAGCATTCCTGATAAAAAGACAGGATTGAGTCCACATGAGATCTTGATGGGAAGAGCAATGAGACAAGCATTTATACCTGCCATCAAATTGATAAATATATCTGATGATCTCATCCTTGACTATTGCAAAGGATTGGCTGATGTAGTACGTTCTGTGTTTCATCAGGTTGGAGCAGACGCGACCACAACACAGCAGACTCAAGCGCATACCCTGAGCCCTGGTGAGTGGGTTCACGTGAAAAGGCATAGAAGAAAAACGTGCTTAGAGCCCCGCTGGGAAGGACCATATCAGGTAATATTGGTGACGACTACAGCAGTAAAGTGTAATGGCTTACCAAATTGGATCCATGCCAGCCACACTCAGCGAGTCCCAAGTCCACTTGAACCACGAGTAGAGCGGCATCTGGAAATCTCAAGTCCAAGCTCTGAATCAGAAGCTGAAGTACAAGAAATTGGTGAGGCTAGAGCAATAGACTCTGAAACTGGTGAACATAAACAAAAGGACTCTGAAGAGCAGATTGATGATGAATTGCTTAGCACAAGTCAAGTAAAGTGGGCACCAGCTACTGGGACTGAAGAAACTGCTGTTGAACAAGAAGAAAGACCAATATTAGATGGTGAGGGAAAGGATAGAAAGGAGATAGGTGAAAGAAATACAGAAGAGGAAAAAGAAAAAGAAGAAGAGAACAAACTCAAAGTAGGTGCAAAGAAACGAAGGTACGAATTGAACAAAGAAGAAGAAGAAGTTCAACCAAAGAGGGCAAAGAAAGACGACCATCGGCGTAGTGGAGTTAAAAGACTGAAATATAGGGTGGTGAAAGGAAAACCTGAAAATGGGCCAGATCAAATAAATGAAGTTTCAGGTCAGATAGAGCAGGGAGAGTCGGATGACGGATCAGTACTGAGACCAAAGAGAGTGAGAAAACTAAACAAAAAGTTCAAGTCACCTGACTGGATTTACATAGTGCTAGAGGAGATTGAAGAAGAAGATCTAAACAAAGAAGGAAATAGCACTGACAACTAGCAAGAAGAAAAGAGTGACCTAAATCCACCTCAAGAGACTGTAAACAAACTAAGAGGTCATGTTAGCAACTGAAGAAAATTTTCTGAAGATTCAGAAGACGTCTGGGAAAAAAATTGGATTAGGTTAAGATAAAAGAAGGGGTAAAGAAGAAAGCTTTTGAAGTGTGGGATCACGCTACATTTTATTTTTGTAGAAAATAGTCAAAAGAGGTTTAGAAAATTCATTAGAACTTTTATAAAAAATTAATATTACTATGGCAGATTCACAAGTAACAAGACCTAGATGTAGTCTTATGTGTAGGTGTTATAAAGCTTGCTTATGTTTATTTTGTATATTAATAGTATTCTGGGTAATATTAACAATTGTAATACCTTTACATCTGATAAAAGAAGATACACCTCGTCCTAACAATTTGACAGGTCCAAGAGTAGACACTGACATAAAGCAAACTCCTATTACTCACTTGAATCAAATAGATGCTAGTAGTTTACATCACGATAAATCCGTTACTAATTTTTCCCTGAATGTTTTCAATAAATTACTCTACGAGTATGTGGAAACGATGGATGTAAGTGACTGTTATGTGTGTATACAGTTACCTTTATCTGTTTCAGAAGGTGTAACCTACCATCACCTTCCTTTGACTGATGGTGTGACCTGTGGTGTTTTATCAAGTTTGTTGTATAGAACAGGTAAACTAGATTATTATTATTCCAATGTAGATACAATCTTTTCTAAAGTCCCTGTAATACCTGAGCTGAATAAGATAGCACATGCAAATGTCATGGGAGATTTTTTCCTGACAACCAAGCCTTTAGATATAGAATACGCTAATAAAAATAACTTAACATGTAGATTGAAAAAGGAAGAAAAGATCTTTTTGGAGATGGTGGAAGAGAGAAGGGCTAAGTTTCAGAAGAAAGCTGTTGAAGAGAAATTACAGACACCACCTTGGGTTTTCAGAGAAGGCAACTATGACAAAGGCGAGACGTATGCTGCAATGGCTCTGGATTGGTCACAGAAGGGAAAATTATGCTTACGTAGGGAAAAGACTAATTACATCAATTGCTTCATTGGTTCCAGTGAATGTGAAGATACCTATAAAATTATTGAGGGTTGGGGATTAAAGGGAGGAACTGACCCTGTCTTGCCTGGCATATATTATGTCTGTGGGAGGAAAGCCTATTATCGGCTACCAGATCACTGGTATGGGACTTGTTATCTTTGGATTGTCTTTCCAAAAGTCTACCATGTAGACAAAAGCACAAATGGAATCCATGAAGTAAACCAAGGACTAAAACGTGTAAAAAGAGAAAGTTTTTCAGAAATTGTAGGTGATATATTTGGAGCATTGATACCTGGAGTTGGGGTTACACTGAATGCATACAAAGTTCGACAATTGTCCACAGTGGTTGATCGTTTATCAATGGATACTGCTGGAGGATTCCTGATGATTAACACTGAAATGATTGCCATGAGATCTATGGTTATGCAAAATGGACTTGCCCTTGATATATTATTGGCAAAAGAGGGTGGAGTCTGTGGAATGCTGAAAGTTCAACATTGTTGCACTTACATTCCAGATAAAAGTAAGAATCTGGAAGGATACATTCAGAATATCACAGATTTGCATAAAAAGTAACACAAATAGAGGTTGACGGTGTCTGGGAGAGACTAAGAGTTTTTCTACTATAAGTAATTGGCTTTCTTCTATAGGTAGTTCCTTAGTAGGAAAAATAATAGTATCAATAGTTTATGTAGCTGTTATGATATTCATAATCAGAATGACTTATATTTGTGTGAAGAAAAGACGCAAGGAAAAGAAAGAAAGGAAATTAAGTAAGGAACGTAAAGAAAGGAAGAGAGAGATAGACGAGATGGAATTGGAGGATTTTAAAGAAAAATTGTACGTAAAATTAAAGGAGCAAGGGTCGGAAGACAAAGTAACAGCTATATAACTTGGTAAACCGTATGTTTAGGGATTTTATGATGGTAAACCACCAAAGGGGGATTGATGGAGTGAGGTTTGTAAAAATACATCCTCATGAAATTAAGTAACCCCATAATAATGTATTGACTGCATGGACTAACCAACCCTGAATGCACACATTCACACATGGGGCAAACGCATTTTACATAATATACTAAACCATGTTGGCATAAGTACGTATTAACTGTTTGCGCTTTGAAAAATCATACTAATGCGTGTTTATGCTATGTTGTACATTGCACATTTTGCATGTTGTGCACAAATAATGAAAAGGTTGCTTTAAATTAATAGCTTGCGCTAGGAATTAATTAACACAGGATGTTAGTATGGTGGGAGGTAACCATAATGGGTTTTATTTCATGAATTAATTTTCTTTTGTGTTTATTTGCTTTAGTACGAGATTGGGCCTGCATGAAAATGGCCTCTTGTCTGAGCCAGCATGTGGTTGTCTTGGTCGGTACGGAGGATGCATGCGCCAAATTGTTTTGCCTGCCTACGAGCTGCAGAGTGTACCAGCTGATGTAATCCGTGTGAAGGCCATGTTGACCTGTGTCCTATTGTTTATGTGCCAAGACGCGACAGCGACTGTGGGAACAGCCATCACTACGTGCAATTTGAATGTGAAGCGGATGTCATAATGTACAAATGTTGCAAAATGTATAACGATGGATGTCAGTGGTATACGAATGTATTTGTCTTTAATACTTCCTTTGTTAAAACCGGTATGGGATGGATTTGTGAGGAGAACCAGATGAGGCGACCCTAGCATGATTTATGACAACCAATCACAGACCGAGTTTCTACCGATACTGCAACATTGTAAGATAGTAAGTTAGGCATGAAGGTATAATTGATATCCCAATTGGGGTGTGGCAAGTCAGTGCAGTCCGGTGTGGCCGATCAGAGAGAGGAGACAAACAGAACGCAGACGATCTGAATGCACAGAACACAGAGAGAGAAGCGCACCAAGACAGAGAGAGCAGACCAGCACTAAGCCTGAGAACACTTTAGGTTCGAGAACGTTGCGGGAGTGCTTGGGAGGAGACTGCATCCGAGGAGAACTAAATCAAGGTAGATTGAATTGGGAGATTAATCTTGTTTGCCGGTCTATGGCAAACCTTAGCTGCATCTGTCCTGTTAACTTTGTCCTCTGAGCCTACCTCTGGGGACCTCTTGCCACAACCTCAGCCAAGGAAGTGGTTTTCCTTATTCTTTGGTGGGTATCACCCTCCTTAAATGCTTTAATTTTGCAATATTTTTCTGCAAGTGTTTATGCTGTACCTTCTCTTCCCCCAATCCTATGCATGCTTTGATGTCGATACAATTGATTCATTTTGATTATATTGCTTGATAATTTGTTCTCTTATACGTGATCTTGTGTGTGCACTGACAATCTGAATTATGAGCATTTAATAAGATAAAATTATTAACCGAATAATGACTCTGTGGTTATTTAGCTAAAGTATTAAACTGTTTAGTTAATCATAGTCACCATCAACTCTTCAACTAATGGTCCATCGACCAAAGGAAGAAGGAAGTCGAAATTATGAATATGTTATTAATGTGAAGTGTAGTATTGTATATAATAAAACTGACAAATTAAACCCCCCAAATCCAGCGCCCGTCTTCAGGGATCATTTATGGGTAATGTGTGATGGGCCCCGTTGTTTGATAAATAACGTATGTGTGAAGAGATTTCCTTGGTACCTGGTTTCATGAATTAGGGGTTGCGCTGGATCACCTTCCTACTTAATTTTCCCTACCTTATTCTAATTTCCTTTATGGAAATTCCCTGATTGTGGAGATCCTTTAGAATACAGAACCATCCTCTTAGCTTGTACTCTGATTTAGGAGATTTAGATTACTCAATATATAGACGAGAGAACTTTAGACTTTTCTCTGAGCATCAAATCCTTGTATTGCTCTTTTTAATTGCTGTGACTGAACTGCTTCTCTGCCGAATATTGGTTCGCCCTTAATTTCTTTCAGAGGTTGTTGTTATTCTGTACCTTTATAGTATGGTGTTAAGAGTGTACCTGAACTTGAATATTAATCTGCAGTAGAACATTGGATTGTGGGGCACTCCATTGAATACAATGGAGTGCTCCGAGCTTCTACGGGCCGGTAAAGGCCCGCAGAGCAACATTCCAATGTTGCTTTTGTTCACAGGTGTTGCTGTGAACAAAGGCCTCTCAGAGCTCGAGGGGATTTAAACCTTCTCGGGCTCCAAGAGGCCTTTGTTTTAATTGTTAGAAAATTCTGCCCTCTAGTGTCAGAATGTTCTAATAGCCTACTAGCCCTTCGTAGCTGGGCTATACCGGCTATTAAAGTCCCGCTCACTTGTTAAAGGCCCTCGCCTTCGGCTCGGGCCTTTAACGCTGGAGCGGGCCTTTAATAGTCGGTATAGCCCGCTACGGCAGGCTATAAGGCTTTAATAAACCTTCTTAACTATAGTTACGATTCCTGGTCCTTATTGTGTGGCCAAATCGGTTACACTGTTAATGGGTATTGACTGATGACATACAAACTCTCTCACCCCACAGTGCATATAAGAAAGATCCTTTGGAGGAAGATATATGGTAAGGAAAGTGGGCCCAGAAAATGCTGGAACAGATCTGGTAGCACTTTGGATGGTTTATCCACTGGCGTGAGGGAGTTAGGGTGTCCTATTTAGAAATTGCCCACGCCCAGTCCAAACCCCAAAAGCCTATGGTTGGATGTATAATCGCTGGAACTCAGGCTCGGCGTTTCAGAAGTGAATTGTAGCAGCAGAGAAGTGTGAGTATTAATAGGGTTGAGCGTTGCAATTGCTCATGCTTAGATAGCGAAATTGTGCAGTGGCTGTGTGGTGTTTTGCGGAGATGATTTAAGTTGATGGTTGAATGTGGCACTTAGTGCAAAGAAGTTGAAGTGGTTATTGGGTCCGTTGTGGCCTAAGATACTGGGATAAGAGACTAAAAGTCGGGTTTTAGTGTAGAAGACCCTGGGTGTAGTTGTCTGCTGTGTTGTGGTGCTGGTTGTGAGACGTCGTCGACAGCATTAGTGAGATAGGGAATTTATCTTTGTGTGATTGTGAGATGTGGTTGGTATAGTTGATCTCAGTGCCCAGGGAGGAACTGTATCAATCCAAGTGAGATCCCACTGGTCAAGGTTTCACTTGTAGTGAATATCAGAATAGGTCGGAAAGTTTTGTTCCAAACTGTTTCTTGTGTGTGTGGAATTCTGTAATTTCCTTAGAGGACCAGACAAAGTTACTCATTTAAATTGCTTGCATTTGTTTTGCATAAATTGTTAAGAGAATGCGCTCATGAAAATTGTAAAGGAGGGTGAGCTGCTGCAAGGAGTGAACTTGACATCACAGTGTGCCGGTCTAATTTAAAGCTATGCTGGAATTGGTTGAATATGTCATAAGCAGCCGCGCTAGGATTGGTTGATCGCGAAACTGAGAATTGTGGGTGAAAATAATTTTCTGGTTTCAACGAAGAGTCATTTGTGAATACTGCAACTTGTTAATTGAAAATGAAATTCTTTAAAGCATTACAAAGCCTGGTGAAGGGAGGTGTGACTGTGCCTGTTAAAAAGGGGGAAGAGGCACTACCCGAAGGTACGCCAGGTCATATTATGGCAATAGACATCGGTTAATCCCACGTGTTTGGCCCACACAGTGGCATAAGATCACTGAGAATGATGGTGCATTGATATTTCCTTGTTATGGGACATTTAACTTGAGAATCATTGAACATTTGAGGAGGAAGCTGTATGAAATTAAACCGCCTCCTAGACCTACACAATACGAAGCACTTAATGCTTGAGAACATACAGCCCATCATAGACAATAAGAGAGATTTCAAGGAAGGGTCAAGAAAGCCATACACACTTGTGCAGATGCTAGATGGGATGCAGAACAGAAATCTTGGAGAACTTACATGATTGAGGGAGCTAGACTATATTCTGCATTAATGAGGAAAGAAGAAGGAAAAGGTAAATGTAAGGGTAAGAAAAAGAAGAAACAGACAGGTGGCACAGCGAACATAGCTGAGGACACTGACAGCGACTTAGATGATGATTTATAACGGAATTATTGGTAAACCGTCCACCTCCATACAATGTCACCCAGTCTGGTGAAGTGAATAATGTACCTATGAGTGAGACTTTTGATGTGCCTACGGCACCAGGTCATATGAATCCTAATCCAATGGGAGAGAATTCAGGAATGAAAGCCCCTTCGACTTCACATCCTCTAAATACCCCAGATGCACTGACCATTCCTTTCACAATTGGTCCTGTAGTTCCTTTATATAAACCTGGAGTAGCAGGATATTCTACACATAAGGTGACTGTTCCTACTGGAATGAATGCTATAGCTAGCAGTTCAGCTGGCTCCTATGGTTTCTGACACAAAAGAATACCTCATGTGCCGCGAGTGCGGACCCTACATTAAATCAGACAGGGTTTGACCTAAAAAGGAGATTTCTTCAGAGATCATCACCCTTTTTCATGCCCAACACAAAGTACCTCCGAATGTGAAATTACAGTACTCCTAGGGAGGAGGTGCCTATGGGAACGCCAACTTCTGACATGTCTCTTTTGAACTCACCACCAGGTGTAAGTAGTGGTACCTATAGAATGAAATAATTCTTCATACCACAGCAGACCAACCAGGTCTTAGTGCCCGAGAACTTGATGATTGGTTCAAAGGTATAGACACCCCGACAGATAGTGGAAATCCTGGAACGAGTGGAATAAATGCTCAGATCCCAGAGAGAGAAAGGGTCATGAATGTGGCTAGATTGAAGGTAGAATTAGAAAAAATGATAATTGACACTCTTGATTTGTCCCAACATAGGGGCCGATTCTGATGCGGGTTGGAAAAGCTTCCCGACCGAATCGGTTGGGAAATGGTGTCCGACCCACTCGGATCGGGAAAGTCCGACCGGCGGAGTAGGATGCATCCGGATGCTTCCAGATACGATTTGGTTGAACTCCCATTGACTTCAATGGGAACATTTGTTTCTAACCGCATCAGAATTGGGCCCTCGGTCGGGAAGACACGTTCCCGATCCGATTTGGAAGGAGCAAATGCCGTTAGGAGGCTTTCCTAACCGCATCAGAATCAGGCCCTCGGTCGGGAAGCTTTTCCAACCCGCATCAGAATCGGGCCCTAAGTGCTTATCAGGAAGATGAGTTATTGTTCCTGTGCAAAGATATTACTAGACGTGCAGGACAGGTTTATGAAAGATTATCTGAATTTCCTCATAGACATGAAATTGATTTGCAGAAATCCAAAGCCTTACATGGAGTTACAGATTTAGCTTTAGTGACAGAGATCTCGCAAACATGGTCTGTTACCAATTAAAAATATGATTTACACACAAAACAAAAACAGTTAATAAAACAAACTAAAAGAACATGCACAAAAAAAGGAAACAATGGCACTTTGTTAGCCCATTTCTACTGTAGTGTAGTAGAACAGAAATTGAAATAAAACACAAAAAGATAAAATCTAAATTCTTTATAGCTTCAAGAACGAAAATGGCTGGCACTTAATTCTACTGAATTGGCCTTCATTATCATTACCATTAAAGTAGCTGAGCATTTTGCAGAACATTGTGCACATATTGCTTATTCGGAAGTAATTCAATAAAGAATGGTCACATCATAACCTTTTAAATAGACAAAATAAAAATGAAAAAAGACATTTAGAATAATATATAGCAAATTTCACATAAAATGTTTTCAAATACTGCAGATCACTGTTCCAAGGAAAATAGCAATATCCGAGATTATTCATGTATATTATTAGTTAAAAGGATTTACTGCCCACCATTCTATTGTTATGAACCCCAATCTATCCTAATATAGGCCTAGGTAGCTACACAACCTTTTACCTACATTCATTCTACCTTGCTCTGCATAACGGTTCTGGCACTGACCTTTTACCTAGTTATAGGCTGAATAAATGTCGATCAGTTTTCTCCGAAACTGGCCTCATTTATTATGCATGAGGATTGCTAGTATCATATCTTTATCCCCTGCCCAGGATGTGCACAGCAGGATTACAATCTTATGTATAAAAACTCTGTTCAAAAGTCACCACTAATGTCATCCTTGGACGACAGGTCCGCTATACATAATGGTAAGACATTACATATCTAATTAGAACCCCTTAGGGTACTTTTTGGGTATAAAAGAACCACATCTTGACTGGGTAACCGGAGGAGAAGCTTTCTCGCTGACACTAGACACTGAGGTCCCAGCGTGCAGAAGCTCCAGCACGCAGTAGTCTGACATCCCTGGCGGGGTGTCCAACTCAAGACCAAGACGGGGACCTTCGTTCCCTCCCATCAGGCAATGGGGTTGGCTCTTTCCTAGGGGATTCTTGGCTTTACACCCACATACATGCTAGGTACACGTAGGTACACTTAGATAGGGGTTGCATCGTAGGAGTACGCATGATTACTGCCATGCATCGATATGCCTGCATATATTTACTGTTTTAGCACCATGGTAGAATTCTACCTTTTATTTATTCTGTCGGTGCTTATAATCTTATATATCTGTTTCTGTCTAATGATTGTCGCAGCAAACATGTTTTATGCTAGAATGACGCTGGTTCAATAAATGCTTATTGAAAACGTCCTCATCGTTTATTTTGTGTATCTCTCTGAGAATAAGTAAGCAAGATTTACTGAGCAAACTGTTTCCTCAATCCCTGAAGGATCAAGGGTTGTCATGTTCGATAGTTGCCAGAAACTATTTGCTCCTTGGTAAAATTAGGGGGTTTACAGTGGCACTGTGAGCTAGCTGGTCACAAGGCTAACATAACCTTTGGGGGTGTCTGGAATCAGTCTGGACACCATTCCCTTAGTTTATGTTGTCTAAACGCGCAGATCCTATGTATTATCAGGAACTACATGACATGACGCTGCCAACGTTGGTTTGGCTCTTATTTAACGGTCAAATCTGAGTACTTCAGTCGTGCTTTCTCAGAGACCCCTACTCACATTTACCCAAAGATGTCTGGAGTGGGACGGGAAGATCCGCCATAGCTGAATATATTAAGAGCCCAGTGAACATATAACTAGTAGGTTATCTGGAATACTATCCAACAGAAGACATAATTTATTCATTTGGAGAGTATTATTGGCTAAGAACCCTTTTACATTGACTTACTAATATAGTTTATTTTTTACTCTTTATCTGATCCTACCTAATGCATCACCAGCCTCAAAAGCCAGTAGCTAGCTGTTGCAAAATCCTAGGGGCATTTTTCCATTCTAAGTTTGATCAAGGAGTTTACTTCCTCTCTTGTCCACAACCCATAATGCCACTTAGGGGAGACAAATAATCAAAACTAGCATACAGAAGGGGCATTATTCTGTACACATTTTGCCAACTGCAGTGCCACAGCCACTTCCCTTTGTTTGGTGAGGGCCTTTGTACTGTAGGAGCTTTTCCATATGCAGATACTACCTTCTTCCCTTCTTCAATTTCACAACTCAGTAAGTAATGGCAAATTCACTTCCACTGTATGCTTCCAGCTGTTGGTGCCACACCCACTACCAAATCTGTGTGACTCAAAACTGCTGGTGATGCTTTGGTAAATACCCAGGATTTGAGCCAAAAATATGAACACCACCTCCCCTTAAGGGAGTTATGGTATCTTAGCCAGGGTAGTTTTAATGAGGTTAAGTTCTGGTTCGGTTCCAATATAGAGTATAATCCCAAAAGCAAGTGGGTTGTAGGAAGCCTCTAAAGCCAACCACTTCAACTCTATTTCATGGTGGAGGGGTTGGTGATGCTTGCTTGGGCAAGCTGGGTACGTTTTTCATAAACTTGAGTTTCAAGCAGTAGACAAAGTGTGGCGATCCATAAAGCCCCATCTTGCCGTGAAAAAGGTAGTCTGATCACACCAACTGTCTGCCAAATCTAACATCACTACTGCTATTCGACCCAGTTTGAACTCTCTATAAACTGATGTCCGTATACTCATCCTGTTGCACTGGGCCAATTTTTGCCCCTTATGGAATAATAATGTGTATTTTTGATATTTGTTAATAATCCTACCTTTTATGTTCCTTGGTTTATTTTTAGGTCCAGTGAGCTACAAAGGCGAGAATGTGCATTACGAAAGAATTGTAGGTCCCCCTTAATTCTTGAGAGCATCACTGTGCCATCAATTAACAACTACAAGTTTATTACTATAGTCACAAAATTTAGGTCATCCCCCCACCCCCGTGTTACACATAGATCATCACTTAAACACTTGATAAACAGACTGACCATGGGGTGACGCCATAACTCGGTTGGTGGATTCAATTTGTGACTGCGAAGCATGCAATACATTTGCCTGACCCTCCCATTGAACCCAGGCAACATTATTAAGCTGTCGAGCACTGATGTAAGTCATGGGACTAATGCTAATTGTGGAAAGAATTTGAGGAGATTTCTGTCCTTTGTTTTGTGGATAGAAATACAGGATAGTTTCCCTTCATGTTTTTCAATTTCAAAGCATAGGAGGCCCGGATATTAGTTTACGAAAGTTACAAATCTACAAGAATGTTATCCCGGCCAGGAACCTTTCCTGCTGAATGCAGTTCAACTCCTTTAACTGTTTCTTCCTAGTCCACTATCCTATCATTCAGGCAAATTAAGCTATCGAGGTGAGCATTTGAATCACTGTTAGTAGTGAGCAATGATTCAGGTTCATCATGGGCCTTAAACAAAAAATAATTAATTGTGTCAGCCGGATGGAGCCATTCTGATGATTCTGTGCTATGTTATACACCTAAGAGGATTAGCTGTGCATCAGATTTGAATAATATTTTTTTTAAAGTATACTGTATTGGACTTTCAAGCTGTTTAACACTCTGGCCTCTGTGAGTTTTACTGCTTCTCATTGGTATGTGAAGAACTCTGAACGAAAGACTAATTCTGTACATCAAATTTTGTGTAGGTAACATATTGAGGGGCATATTTATCATAGTAGTGCATCACCTTTGCGCCATGCAAGGGGGCACAAGGGTGACGTAACACTAAAGTCAGATTTATCAAGCCTCTCAAGGCCCCCTTACATGGCCCTGCATGTATTGATAAATCTGGAGTAACGATAGGCAGATCAAATCTCTGCCTTGCATTACCTTGCCACAGGGAGGCGTTTCATGGGTGGAGCATTGGTGTTCCCACGCATCCACCCATGGATTTGGTGCATTCCCAGATTTATCATAAGTGGTAAATTGAAATTTTTGTACTTGTAAAGCGCACCCATACCCCCAAAGGGGTGTCCAGGCGCTGTACGCATACCGCTGTGGAACCCTTCCTGGCTTTTCCCTGTGAAATGTCCACTCCTGGGCACCCCCAGGGTGAAGCCAGGCATCCCAGCGCTGTTGGGGCCGTTGTGGAGATTAAGCAAGCTATTGCCCAGAGTTGCAGAGTGGGACCCATGATTAGAATAGGCACCGAGGCGAGAATTATCAGGTCCGAGGAAATTGAGCCCAAGACCCGCCGAGGCGGGAATTGAACCCTGGTCCCGGGCCAGATCTCTGCATCAGGGTCTGCCGCTCTAACCATTGAGCCACACTTCTCCACTAAGTGGTAGACCTGGGAATGCATCAAAATACTGCGCCTCTCAAGGGAAGGCGTAACAAGGAGTAACATCTTTTTTTTTCCTCATTCTTTTCTCTTTCTACGTGTGCTGCATACTGCAGCACACAAGGAAAGAGGAAAATGCCTCTGGGAATTGTTTTTTGTGCAGGAAGGTGTCCCTTCCTTCCCCAAAACAATGCTGCCTGCAACACGGACACCCTTGCACCATGACGCAAGTGTGTCTTCGTTTGGCACTAGGCATCCAAAAGTGCGCCAACGTAAGGAAAGGACAGTGTTATATTCCTGAGTTAGGCCCATGTAGCGAAGCAGCTTATTTCCTACATTGTAGAATTTTTTCAGCAGTAACTTTTAGAATATATTTGCGAGTGCAACAATGTTGGATTAGTTACCCTGAAACTAAACCTGTTTACACATCTAGCTTCGCACAACATTATCACAATGCCCTGAACATCATGTACAAGGTCACTCTTCGCACTATGTACAAATATCATCTCTATCTTCATCCATGGGGCTATAGGGCTATCTACATATCCATAACATTCCTAATCCATACGCACATCGCAAGGCTGCTTTCTATTATAAAAGATGAACATCCCAATAGATTAGCAGAGGAGGCACTCCAGCTGACACCAGAGGTTCGTGCATGCTGAGAATTCACCAGGCAGCGGTCTGACATCTCGTGAGGGGTGTCCAGTTCATGACCAAGACTGGGTCCTTCATTCTTTCCCACCAGGTAATGGGGTTGGATCGTCCCATGGGGGGATTCTTGGCTCTACACCTTTACACACTCTAGGTACACTTAGAGTAGGGCTTGCACAGTAGGAATACTTTTGATTACTGCCTTGTTTCATATGCCAACATATATACATTGTTTTAGCACCATGGTAGAACTATATCTACTATTCACACTTTTGGTGCTTGTAATCACTTTTATCTGCTTCTGTCTATTAATCATTGCAGCACAGGTATTTAATACAAGAATAACGTTGGTTCAATAAATATATTGAAAACATTCCACTGTGTATTCTCTGTATACTTCTCAGAGAATAGGTAAGCACGAGTGACTGAGAGAAAGGTTCTGTACTGTTTCCACAATCCCTGAGGGGTCAGGGTTGTCATGTTCAGTGGTTGCCAGACACCATTCGCTTTCTGGTAGGCTAGGGGGGTTACGGTGGTACTGAGCTGGCTGGTCTACTACAGTCCAACATATCCTGCAGTAGTGTCCAGAATCAGTTTTGGCACCAAGCCCCTAGTTTATGTTGTCCAAACTGTGCAGATCTTACAGATCTGTAGGAACTACACGACAACAGGAATGCACCATATGATGTTAAATACGGTGCATTCCTGCCCTTTTGCACAGAAAGGCGGCCTGCTTAGGTGCGGTGAGTGACAGATTGATAAATACGTCCCTAAATGTTTTCCACATTCCAAGACGGTTGCATGTCAGAATATTGAGAAAAAAACATAGTGTGCTACAAAATTATAGTAGCTGAATAACTGGCTACCAAAATATCATGAGGCAAGCATATTTTGGTAAGTATAGATTTATTACTCTAAGCTCAATATCCACATATTTATATCGGTAAAGTACATATATATGGAGCTAAGATTGTCAAGGTACATATATGCGGAGTTAACAACAATAAATCTATACTTAGCTATAAATATTACCTTCACAATATTTTGGTAGTCAATATTCTGGCTGCAAAATTCCTAACTATAACATGGGTTCTAATGGGATCAGAAATACCAGCCTGTCAGAAAAATAAATTAAGCTCATACCTGATTCACTGTCATCCTTTAATGAGGTGCCAGCAATATGGTTACTGCAAGTTTTGCATATTCCATTACCTGGAGTTTTTATTTACGTAACTCTCATGGTCCTGACAGACAATGACACAACATTTACTATGTTAATCCATGTGTTAGCAAAAAGTACCAGACCATATAAGAGATTGAATCTATTTAGATAGATGTATTTGCTCATGATAAATGCCTATGATAAGGGCAGTGAGATTGCAGGCCAGTTTGTAATACATGAAGGATGGCCCATTCTCTTGTAATATTAGAGTGTATTTTGGAAATTTGCCCTTCCAGCAGGGTCACCCCAGATTTTTTCTTTTTTTTTGCTGAACCCATTTTTGTTGGCTATTGGACTACATGCACTTTACTCCTACTAACCAGTAGTAATGTGCTTGTGCTTCCCCTTTTAAACCTGGAAAAACTGGCATATAGTTAATTGACATTCTTAATTTGCTTATAAGTCCTCAACTTGCCTTATTCTGCCGCCAGCTGCTAGAGGGGACTCCAGCCCCCAGTAAACACCGCGCCAGGAGGCGCCCACGTCAGGTACTGAGCGCCCGGAGGCGCTTTAAAACAACAAGGGACTCCCGATGCGCGGGAGCCCGCAACTTGCCTTATTCTGCCGCCAGCTGCCGCCCGCTGCTAGAGGGGACTCCAGCCCCCAGTAAACACTGCACCAGGAGGCGCCCACGTCAGGGACTGAGCGCCCGGAGGCGCTTTAATACAACACGGGACTCCCGCTGCGCGGGAGCCCGCAACTTGCCTTATTCTGCCGCCAGCTCCTGCCCGCTGCTAGAGGGGACTCCAGCCCCCAGTAAACACCATGCCAGGAGGCGCCCACGTCAGGGATTGAGCGCTGGAAGGCGCTTTAAAACAACACGGAACTTCCGCTGCACGGGACGCGTGCGGGCGTGCCCGGGCAGGGCCAGGGCAAAGCCCGGGCCAAGGGCGGGCCCGTCTGCGCCTGTCAGAGCCAGAAAGAGGCTGGGCTGGGCCCATTCTCATGTCTCTGTGATTCCTGCCCCTTATAGCTGGGTCTGTGGAGGAGAATATTCGCTCAGAAGTTAAAGACACCATAAGGTAAACTTTTTGTACTTGACCTACAGAAACGCAAGGGTTCTTGCACCATGGGGAAGCGGAAGCTCACACCTGCCCCAAAAACCACAGATACCACTCTTGATGGTTTTCTGCAAAAGGCGGTGGGAGCCATCAGCAAAGAAATGGAACGTGCTGAACGGAGACTTTCTTTGGCACCAATGCCTGAACCACTCCCTGTTTCACTATTACCATCCTCCAATACTGATTCCCAAGTAGACATACCAGAATCTGTTATTGTTGACAGGCCTCAACCCCCTATTTCTCCCACCGTGATAGTCCTGAGCCAGGGTGAACCCTGTGGCATACGGGATTGTGAAGTGAGCCCTACTCATACGACATCGGCGAAGGCTGGCTCTTTGATTGCAACAGGAGGAAAGAGGAAACGAACTGAGAGAGCGGGGACTGTTCATAAGATTAATAGTCAGTCACCCAAGATAAAAAGATCTAAACAAACCCACATATCAGGAAAAGTTGGGAAATCATGTACAGGGGGGTAACTAATATCGGGCAGGATGGGTCTGATATCCTAACCGGAAAACTCAGTAAGTTAGTCCAGGAGGCCCTAGCTCCCATTTTGCTAAGACTAACTAACATAGAGGAGCAACTAACCCTTGTCCGTCAAGTCATAGTACCAGCAGAAAAGACTCAAGTACATAAACCAATTGAGAGAGATTTACCACCAAGCAATATAGTCGAAGGGCGAGGTGCCATTTTTTCAGATGCTTCATCTGATGGGGTGGCCCCTGTGAGAGTTAAATCTAATCTCAATGTTATTCCCCGCCCTCGTGGTGGTACTCAGGATACTATAAATATTAACACACCGGCTATGTTAACAAAGGACCCTGTTTCTCAGGGAAAATCCCCAACACAGAGTCAAAACCCGGGACAGGGTGTTTTGTATCCTAAAACATCTAATCCAGGGGGCGGGGTAGATCCCTTTTGGGGGACACAACATCCCATAATTGCCTAGATAGCCCATTAGGTGGGAGGGGGACCATCGACTCACTAAATTTGCCCCCTGAAAGTACACCCTATACTCTGATTTTGACGGGGGTACCGATGTTACTTCCCGGCCAACAAGAAAGCTGCCAGAGCCTCATAAATAAATCCGCACATTGGTGTTCCAGGAAAATCCCACCCAGTTTTAACTGGTTTGAATATATCATCATGGCCAGGCGGGTGAGTTGGGTAGGCTGCACAAAGAAAAGTATTCGGGGGGATTGTGTCGTGCTTAATTTCAGTGATGCAAGGTGTGTGCACCTTGCCCTAAAACAGCTTAGAGACTCACCTAGTGAACAGATAAAGGCTCGACCTTTGGGTTTCTTTTACCCTCCTAACCAGGTTTTCTCTTTTGGCATGCGGCCCGTCCAGCCTACACAAATTATAGATGTCCCTACCCGCTCCTCCTCTTTCCATCCCAATCGCTATGAGGCACTCTCAGACTTAACTGAGATCGATTGACTAAGTAGACATTCTGGACGACAACCAGATAACAGAAGTAGGTGTCGCCTATATAGTGATCCAGGGGGAGTGGTGAGTAAAGAGGTACCAGACGACATAAAACCCCCTGAAACACCAGACTTAAACTTCGTTGGTTCCATTGCTAAGGAGAACATGAGTGATTGTAGAACCTGCTCCCATGTTACAAGTGTAGCCACTGAGAACAACTGTGAGGATGAGGGGCCGGCCCAGATATCTGTGGTTAGCCCATTTGCTTCAATTGTTATACCACCGGATACTGGCCAGGGTCATCCTACACCCTCAGTTAAACTAATCTCCTGGAACATTGCAGGCATCCACTCTAACTTATTGGATGAGGTTTGGCTGGAATGTATCAGGGGATTTGATGTTATTTGTTTGCAGGAAACTTGGGCTAAAGAGAGCATAGTGATGGATGCTTATTATGCTTTTAACGTGCCTGCCACACCATTTCCAGCTGGGAGGGCAAAAGGAGGGCTGGTAACCTTAATCAAACTTAAATTCGGCTCTTTAAAAGCTTATTGTGTAGGATCGTCACAGTGGTTCCAATTGATTATGATTGTTAATATGATGCAGGTTAGAGTTTTACTTGTAAATTGGTACTATATTATTTTTGACCCAAAGAAATGTCATGTCATAGAAGCCCTGCAAACGGAAATCGCTAATGTTTCCGGGAAATGGCAGCCATTGTGTGTTCTGTGGGTGGGGGACTTTAATTGCATGCCTTGTGAGCACAGTTATGAAAGTGTTTGTGGTCTATTGGATACAGATGGACAGCCTATGATGCAATTTATCCCCACCCCGCAGGTTGAGGCACTAAATACCGTCATCACTGAGAATGATCTGGATAGTTTGACCAATAGTTTCTCAGTCCAGTGTCCCACTTTTGTTGGTGGGGGTAGGGAAAGTTTTATTGATTTTATGTTTATTTCCAGGGACTGTTCTTCACTTGACTGTGATTTTACTGTAGAACCAAATCCTTCGAGTGACCACAACCCACTCATTGTCTCACTTAAAGTAATAGCTAGGACAACTGGGGGTGATGGTCGCTGGATCCACTATAACCGCAACAAAGGTGTAAGAATAAACTGGGGTGAGATAAACCCGCCACTACTTGAGGGGGAAATAGTTAAAGCAAACAATGACCTTATTATGGAGTGCCTCCAACAGGATTCTCCCTCAGCAAGGATTGTACAAAATTTTGAGAGAATCTGTATCAACGTAGCTAATAGATTAACACGCCCGGCCAGGCCTAAGCAGCACCTAGAGACACGATGGTTTAATACCGAATGCTCTAGAACCCACAAGAATCTAAAAATTGCCCTCCAATCTATCCCCCGCAATAGAGAACTAATCAAATGTGCTAGACGATTATACAAAAGTACCATCAACAAAAGAAAAGAGGAGTTGAGGCGCTTAGCATGGGAGGATTTGGAGAGTGCAAGTGCTCTCAAAGACAGCAAAAGTTTTTGGGCCAATATTAATCGACCTCAATTCACTGAGGAAGTGAAAAAAGATGGACTCAATGATTCTGGGAGACATTTGGGAATCCCATTTGACAACCATTTTTAACCCAAGTGGTAGGGAGCTGGCAGCGTGCAATGAGGAGCTCACCGTAGATCTAGCACAAGCCATTGAGCTTAGTGTCTCATTTACAGTGGCAGAGGTTGAAGAAGCTCTAGCGAAAGGAATTTGTAAGAAGGCCCCAGGTTCAGACGGAGTACCTTTAGACCTATTTAAATTAAACACTAATCTTTGGGCACCCCTGCTGACTAATGTTTTTTAATCAGTTGTGATTGGTCCAATCTCAGCATCCTGGAAAGAGGTCATAGTTGTACCTGTGTTTAAAAAAAGGAATAGAAACGACCCTGCCTGTTACAGGCCAATTTCCCTTATCGACGCCACTGTCAAGGTGCTGGGCAGGGTAATTCTTGCTCGACTAGAGACCTGGGCAACCAATAAGGGGATTATCTCGAAAACCCAATATGGTTTCCGAAGGGGGTTGGGCACTACAGAGCAATGCCTAAATTTGTCCCTGATTATGGGCAAGTACATGAAGGCAAAAGGGGTTCCATCCACCTTACCTTCATGGACTTGTCCAGTGCATTTGATACCGTTAACAGGGAGAAATTGTGGGCGTTAATGGGTGAAATGGGCTTTGAAAAGGCACTGATCCTGCTTTTAAGAAGACTCCATGCTAACACCTCCGTCTCCATAAGATTTGGCCCACAAGGGGAAAGGACTAAGTCTATTGTCTCAACTGAAGGAGTTCGGCAGGGGTGCATTTTAGCTCCTTTTCTTTTCCTGATTTATACTAATGGTTTGGAAGCGTTTTTATTGGGTAAGAAAATTGATTTCCCCCGCATCAGAGGCAACCCAGTCCCGCTACTCTCGTATGCGGATGATACGGTGCTTATGGCCCTGACGGCCAACAGCTTACAAACGTCACTGGATGCCTTTACGGATTTTATGTCGGCCCTTGACCTGAAGGTCAATTTTTCAAAATCTTATATAATGGCATGTGGTCCAAAAAAGACTAAAACCCGTAGTTTTACTGTAAGGGGCAAGATTATTGAAAAGGTGGAAACCTTTACATATTTGGGGAATATGTTCAATAAGTAGATGAAGTGGGATCCCTTGCTCACGGCAAGAGCTCAGCAAACAAGTAGAGTTGTGGAGGGGCTGTTTAGGTTTGCCTGCAAGTTAGGCCATAAGCCAGTGCCTGAGCTTGTTACTTTATACAAAGCAAAATGTTTATCCGTTGCATCTTACGGGGCGGGTGTGTGGGGCTACCAAAAAAATCGCCTTTTACAAGTGGTGGAAAATAAGTTTATAAAACGCTTATTGATGATTCCAAATAGCTCTGCCACTTCTTTCGCCTACCAAGAACTGGGGATGGAATATGTAGAAGACCGCATTGGCACCGCCCCCCTGTTTTTATGGACCAAAATATGGGTGTCTGAAGAATTACCGTTTTCCAGGGAGGTTATTGAAGATTGTACTAACTTGGATAAGTCTTTGAAGATCCCCTGGCTTCGTTTTGTGAGGGATAGGTTATTTGAGATTGGTTTGGGCGAGTACTTTGATTCCCCGATGAGTATTCCTACAAACGCTAAGGTTATTATAAAAAAGGCGCACCACACCTGGGAAACCTTGCGTCATACTCAATTGGAGGCGTTAGGTCCTAGCTGCTTTTTTACGCCTAAACAGCAATTTTACCTATCCTTCACTACGAATATTCAGACACGTTTCCTTTTAACAAGATTCCGCTTAGGCACTCTGCACTTTCTGGTGGCATTTCCCAGATATTCTGGGTGGATGGACAATATCACTCTCTGTCCTTGTGACAATAAGGCAACCCAGAGCACCCTGCACTTTATCCTTTTCTGTGCACTTTACAAGGAACCGAGGAGAAGATTTTTGGCACCCCTACTAAGGAATATTCGTCCATGTACATATGTTGAGAGGTTCAGATATCTGCAATCGCTGACTAACTCTGTTATTTGTAGCGCGGTGTCAAACCTTATCAAAACTGCAATGGTTATCAGGAAACATTATGAATCATAGTAATTGGATAGGGAGAATAAATATTTTGTACAGTTTAATTTTAACCAATATGAAATTTTATGATCGATGATGCATTTAGTTTTAATTGTGATTTTATCTTAGTAATAAGGATCTTTTTTAACATTTTAAAATGTATTGTCTGCTTGTCAAACTTTTGTGGTCTTGGTGCCGAATAAAGTTATTTTGAATTGAATTAATCCATGTGATAGCAAAAGTACCAGACCATATAAGAGATTGAATCTATTTAGATAGATGTATTTGCTCATGATAAATGCCTATGATAAGGGCAGTGAGATTGCAGGCCAGTTTGTAATACATGAAGGATGGCCCATTCTCTTGTAATATTAGAGTGTATTTTGGAAATTTGCTCTTCCAGCAAGGTCACCCCAGATTTTTTTTTTTTTTGCTGAACCCATTTTTGTTGGCCATTGGACTTCATGCACTTTACTCCTACTAACCAGTAGTAATGTGCTTGTGCTTCCCCTTTTAAACCTGGAAAAACTGGCATATAGTTAATTGACATTCTTAATTTGCTTATAAGTCCCTAGTATAAGGCACTACATGTATCCAGCACCTATATTAAAAGCTATTAGTGGGTTGCAACACTCGTTGTGCCACCCACTACAATAGCAGTGTAAAACATGACTCCAGGCCTGCTCTTGCAGTCTGGGTGGGCTGTTTTAAACTGCCATTTCGATCTGGCAAAAGAAACATTTTGCCAGGCCTAAACCTTCCTTTTTGAATACTTAGAAGTCACCCTTAAGATAGGCCTTAAATGTCCATAGGGCAAGGTGCAGGGTATTTAAAAAATAGGGCATGTATATTTAATGTTTTACATGTCCTGGCAGTGAAGATGCTCTAAAGTTGTTTTTCACTGCAAGGCTGCCTCTTTCATATGAAAAAAACTGAGTTCCACTTTAGCAACTTATAGTGCTTAAATTCAATTTACAAACAGCTAGAAAAATGGTTCAAGGACTCATTTTAATAGTAATTTAAAATCCAACTTAATGGTCAAGTTAGATTTTATATTACTTCTTTAAAAATGACTCTTTTGGAAAATTGTCATTTTCCTGCCTAAGCCAAAAGGGGCCTTTCTGCCAGTGTCCAGTGCCACCTGACCCTTGATGGCTCCCTTGTGGTGAGATGTGTATTGTTCCCCAACAGTGGACAAAGGGCCATAAGAGTAGGCATGGGACTCCACCCTTGACAGGATGGACTGAAGGGCTGTGCCCAGCCCCTTCCTGAAGCTTCATAGAATGCCTACCTTGTCAATGGAAGGTGAAGCTCACATCTAATCCCTTTGCCTCTCTGGTCAGGCTGGCACCAAACCCAGTGGGGGCAGAGAAACAGACCAGGACTGGTTTAGGAGGTGGACAAAGGCTTGGTATCAACCCACAGGCTGGTACTGGGTATAAACGTGGACCCCAGAGACCTCTCATCAGACCTATGAAGAATCAGAAGAAGAACTGCCCAGCTGTCTGAAGAACCTTTAGGAAAACTGGACCTGCATGCCTTGAACCCAGGACCCCAGAAGTGGCTCCAAAGGTCAGGCTGGCCTCCTCTTTGACATACAGCTTCTAGAGGCCTCTTCCTTCAATTGCCCAGCTGGCCAGTACCAGGTGGACCTGCCCTGAACCCTGATGCTGGCCTCTGCTGAAGAGAGTCCTACCCCCTCCGTGGACCCCCCTGCCCCCCAAGTCCTGGACCCTTGCCTGGTGTTAGAGTTTGCTTCTCCTGTCCCCAAACTACAAGATGCAGGACTTAGAAACATCTTTCTGCCTGGAAAACCAACGGAGACCAGGATTGCTGCCAAAGCTGCAGTCTTTCAAGTTGAATTGCAGGTCTACTTCATCTGAAGGAAATCTGAAATCTAGACAAGTTTCTAAGTCCAAACATAGAAGGCTTCATTGGGACCGATGTCGAGAAGCGACCCGATGACATTGAGGCCTTCCTGGGCACAGACATTGGACTTCGCCCACTCTATGTTTTCCCACAGATTATACTAGTAACCCACTCCTCAGCAAACTGCCATTAACGAGTCATGCTTCAGATCCAGTTCACAGCTTGCCTCTCCAATGACTCGTCCGCTTCCACTTTTTCTCTATGAAAGTTTCTAAGTCAGAAGGTAATCTTTCCACTGGGACGAATCTGGTCTCTGTAATTGACCTGCACTTCATTATGGTCGGCCTTAACTTTTTACTTTGATCAGGTCTAGCACAACCAGATTACCGCGGTTCGTGCTTTGTGCTTTTTGGCGCTATTTTTTATTCAAACTTTAATAATTCATATCTTCAGTTCTACTTATGGATTTTTGTCATTTACTCTCTTCTTTCCTAGATTGGTTTGGAATTTTTTGTGTTGTGTTTTCACTTTTTTTTACTATTTGAGTACTGCATAATTACTTTACACATTACCTCTAGGTTAAGCCTGACTGCTTAGTGCCAAGCTACCAGAGGATTAAGCACAGGTTTATTTAGTAACTTCTGTGCTTCACACTGACAAGGATTATGGTCATTATTTGAGATGGGTGGGTTCTCATCCTCCTCAACAAGTACTCCAAATTCTAACAGTGTAAAATAGCCATCGAGCAATAGATAACCATACTGCATGCTGAAACTCTTCTCATCAAACACCATACTGTGCACATTTAGCCATTTAGCCATCAAGGTGGCTCAGTGAGTTATGCAATCTGAGCAGGCATCAGTGTGCGCTGATGGTCGTAAGATCAAATTCTAATATAGTCAAATCAATATTTCATCCTTCCAAGTCAATACACTGAGTACAAGTGGGAAAATTGTAACAACTGCACTTTACCGCATGGGAGACTGCAATCCCCCTATAAAAGCCTGGCTCTAATTTCTGTCTCTCGTCACCTCTAAAGAAATGACATAGCTGCTCAACTGTAATACGTTATTACAGTTGACTTCTAACATCACAATGCCTCCTGTTAGCACCCCAGGTGAATGGCAGATCGTGTAGCATAAATACAGCTGCAGTTTCAACAAGGTAATTGGGAACCAGCTTTTCCTTCTTTTCAGACCTTTTTCAGAAAAGAAAAAGAGTTTATGAACATGGACAGATTTACAGGAAGGATAGAAGCTCTGTATATTTCCACACATTGTACGACCCAACATTGTTTTTATTCTGACTTACATTAAACTGATTCCAATATATTTTTGCAAAAAATACTAACTGCTTTTTGGTCCATTCAGTTTTGCATTACAGATTCTGCTTTTATTCGAACATGTCTGCAATAAACATGAAATAACAAGACACCAAGTATTTAAGCAGTTTAAGGGAAAGGCGATAGTGTGACTATGTTTTATAAGGAATAAAATACCCTCAGGCTAGCATTAAAAGGATATGATATTGCAAGGGACCTCAGATTTCTATGACCTATAAAGGAACTCTGCCTTTGGCCTTGTTCCTCTGTATGGTCATGGAATTCCTCAGTAACTTGTAATATCCCTATAATATACTGTCAGCAGTACTTTATCGCACATATAAATGGTAACACTTACATGGGAGCTATATTTTTTATACTTTTCATTCAATACTTTTTGTTTATTATTGTATCATGATCAAACATACAACAATTTAGCGGAGGTGTGAACATAGCAAACACAAAATAATAGGTCAATTCTGCAATAAAAGAGAAGGCAATACTGAGCTAAGACATGGATAGAAAATGCATTTGTTTAAGGACACATTGCTGTGCAAAAGGCTTCCTCTTAAAGAGTGCTTTACTCTGTAGCAATAATAAAATCCTTCTGTGGTACCTTAGTAATGCAGTACAATTGCACATGGTGAATTCCAGAAGAATTCTACCTTTTGAACTGCCCCAAAGATATTTACCATGGAGTAGTTTATAATTCAGGTGGTGACTGGCTGCTTACTGCGGCATTGTCAGAATGTTTTCTTGGTGACTATCAACTTCTTACAATAGACATGAGAAAGACAAAGGAATTCATCCAGAGAAATTTGGTTGTAGTTGATGACCATGTTGTGATAGTCCAAGTTAGAAGCCAGCTAGTAAAATCAACATAGGGCATGACAAGACAGAAATCATACTACCGTGAACAAGAACTTTGTGTTCGAAACGCGTAGGTGGAGGAGAAGGAGGTCTTAATAAAAAGAAATATTTTTGTACCAAGGAGAGTGCCGTGTAAGCTGTTGTTGGAAAATATATATATATATATACATATATATATATATATATGTCAAAACAAAACCCTTTCAGGCATAGAGTGACGCATAAATTATGCAAAAGAAGCAGAGAACTCTGGGTAGTTCTCAAGTTTAGGTGGAAAGCAGCTCCAATATAGAGAGTGCTCTATATTGGAGCTGCTTTCCACCTAAACTTGGGAACTACCCTGAGTTCTCTGCTTCTTTTTGCATAATTTATGTGTCACTCTATGCCTGAAAGGGTTTTGTTTTGACTTATACTGGGTGCTCCCTTGTGTCTGGACAAAGCTATACCTCTCTGAAAAGCTTTAAAGAGAGTGAAACACGTGTCATGGGTTGCTTTTATTCGTTGCAGGTTGGCTTGGTTGGTATTTAATCAATTCAAAGCTGTAATACTGTGTCTGGAGTGGTAAAAGGCTTTAGCCATTTTACAGCTCGGCAAGGATAGCACTGTGCTAATCCTATGCATAAAGACTTTGCTGTGGAAATGGCAAAAGACTTTGTCCCTTTTTATCTCCGCGTGGATGGCACTGTGCTAATCCTTCGCTTAAAGACTTTGATAGAGAAGCAGACATTTGAGGTGAGCAAATTTAGAGCGTCACTGGTGTTGAGAATGCTCTATATTGGAGCTGTTTTCCACCTAAACTTGAGAACTACCCAGAGTTCTCTGCTTCTTTTGCTATATATATATATATATATATATATATATATATATATATATATATATATATATATATATATGTGTGTGTCTGTGTGTCACACACACACATATATATACATTGCCTACTGGCGGTTGCCAGTATTTAGTTATAATTAGGACCATGTTTCCATAGGAAAAGCGTTTTTTGACTTGCCTATTTCTGTGGCGCCGTTTGATGAATCTTCATGACATTTTCCCAAAAAAAGTGCCTCAGTGATTCTAGTTGTGCATGGAAAGATTCAGGGTGATCCGTCAAGCGGGGGCCAAGAAAAAGGGCGGATAAAAATAAGTGCTTTTCCCATGTTAATTCCCATAGAGTCTTTAGACATGCGTGCAGCCCGAACCGGTGGACGGAATTACACCAAATTTGCCAGAAAGGTAGATTTTGTTACGGAAATCACACTTTTTGATATTTGGTGTAAATCCATTCAGTAGTTTTGGAGATATCAAAGGAAAACCAAATTTGTATATCTGGGCGGAGCCTACGCAGAGTTCACATGGTGGGACCTGATTGGCTGCCAACACTTCAACCAGGAATTGTTGGCAGCCATCTTGGGACCAATATACATGATAACACCCCATTGAAATGCATTGTAGTGAATGGCAGGTTTTGAGGGTCACAAAAAGGAGAACGTATAAAGGGTGATAACAGATTTTAGTTACAATATAAATCATTTGTTGATGGCACCGTACTAATTTTAGGAATTGTGGTGGGTTCTAAAATGATTTTACACTGTGGAAAAGCCTTCTGCTGGGATTTCATGAATTATGTTTGAGAGAAAACTGTTTTCACATGTTTTTCCCATGGAGGTTATGGAAGGTGCTCCAGAAGCTAAAATGAGAGCATATTTTCTGTAAATTCACACTATCTATCTCAGCCATATGAAAATGAAGTCTCACATTCTCATTAAATCATGTACTTCGAACAGGAGCAGCCCGTCAGTTGATTACCTTGTGTTCTACTGCAGCCTCACAGAGTGTTGTAAAGAACAACTAGAGCGCTAACAGTGTTACTTATGACATAAGTATGGCACACCTGAAGCAGTGTTCATTGAATCAAACTGGTTAAATTTAAAACATTGAGGGGCATATTCTCAAGGATCTATCGCTGAGTTAACGGCACTTTATCGCAGCCAAAGTTGCGATAAATATATCACCCCATTCACAAGCTGGTGATAACAGCCCATAACACCAGTTAACCCGCGATAGCAGCCGCCGACAACATCGCCACAGATGACACCGGCAACTATCGCTAATGAGATGCAGAGTAGGCGTTCCCTTGCAAAAAGCCCCGTCAACACCACACCGCAACATTCACAACGACCAGCCAGATCGGCGATAAGTCCACAAAACATGCGATATGGCGCGTTAGCAGCAGGAAACTAACACCTGCTCTGACCTGGTGTCAAGTCGGACGGCAGCCGGCACCAGAAAAGGGAGCCCAGCCCACAGTCACACCTGAAGGACAACAGATGCCATGGAGCTACTCATCATGCAGCTCGGAGCCCCAACAGGGCCACAACACCCACCGCCACCACCCCCCGGCCCGCCACCACCCCCAGACCCCCCCCGCACCACCCCCCCGGACCACCACAGAGGCAGCGCAGACACAGACCGTGGACCTTCAGAAAACGCACCTGCCTCACAGACATGACACCTGAGTATGTCATTGCCCACTACAGGCTCAAAAAGAACAACCATCCTCTGCATCCTGAACATCATTGCCCACAGGCTGACTGTACCAACACAGCAAACAACCAACATCCCTCCGCAGACAAAGCTGCTGGCTGTGCTGCACCTGTTGGCCTCTGGGACATTCCAACCAACAACCGCCAGAGTTGGCGGAGTCTCACAGCCAGCCCTATCAAAGTTCCTCACACCTGTCTTGGATGCCATCATCAGCTTGGTACCACAGTACCCATACTTCCCCCACACTGCGCAGGAACAGCTGGAGACCAAGCAAGGACTCTACGCCATAGCTGGATTCCCGCACGTGTTGTGGGCAATAGACTGCACACATGTCCTACTTGTGCCCCCTGACAACACTGCACACAATTACCGCAACAGGAAGCACACGCATTCCATCAATGTGCAGGCAATAGTGGACCACCGGGGACTCTTCACCAATGTCGTCACCAACTACCCAGGCAGTGGGCATGATTCCTTCATCTTCCGACAGTCCATCATCAACCGGCGCTTCCAGGATGGCACCTACGGAAATGCAGTGTTCGTTGGTAAGTTATAAATGAACACACCACACACCTCAACTCCACAATCATACAACTCACAACTCTGGGAATGCACACGTCACAACCCACATACAACATGCCAAACAACATGCCCACCCACCAGACACGACAGCACAACTCACCGTGGGAACCTAGCCTAACCATGTACATGAGCCATCAACGGCATGGCACCTCGGCCACACATTAGCAGAATGTGGGAAGAGGAGGGAACCAGGCATGTGCGAAGGAGGCAAGGGACCGATGAATGAGAATGTACACAATGCCAAGTGTGGCATGGATGTGCTGGCCAGACTGCAGTATGCAGACCACACACATATCTATATCGACACACACCGCTGGTGTTTGGAGTGTAGTGGACAGTGGACGCAACCATGTCACCCCAGCCAGTGGGGAAGTCACGGAAATGTAGCTTGTGACATCCCCCCCATAAGCGTGAGCGGAGTGGGCTGGCCCGGCGTATGCCAGGCCAGCGTAGGGGTGTGAATAAAAGGCACGTAACCCTGGGCGTGGTCCTCTACCGGAATGCCCAACGTCTCTGCCAGGGCGGCGTCCCTCACCCCGCCACGAGGCCGACGCCGTGAGCGGTGTTGCCAGCGATCCTGTGCGCCTGCTGCACCCCTGGACGCTGGTCCCCGAATCAGTCCTGCCTGCCCCTGCGCACCCAGGCCTCAATGCCCACCTTCCGACACCGGCGTGTGTCGATGAGGGCCCACCACGTGCCGGTGCAATCTCCAAGCCCGAGGTCTGCGACCTTGGCAGCCTCCTCAGACCATCACGGCCTCCGCAACACAGGCCCGCAGTATTCCTTTCACGTTGACGTACTCCACCGGCATGCACAGCGGACAAGTAGGTCACACATTTGGAACTGAGTCTTGATTACACCATGGCAGAGCACATAAATCATGGCTGAGTGTATGTCACCATACACCCTTCGACGTGGTGCCACAGGTCTTAGTGTTACATCACAGCCGCAAGATTCTGTGGGCCCACGCGGACTACTGCTCTCGGCCTACGCTTCGCTCGAGTAGGTCACAGAATTGGAACTGAACATCGATTATTCAAAGGCAGAGTACGAATCATTGCATGCAAGGAGAGGCATAAGAGGATGACGCGTTGCATTTGGGAGGAAAAAAGGATCATCATTATGGAGGTGATCGAACACTACCGACAACTGCCCTGATGTCACTAACTCTGTGCATCGCGAGCCTACGACCCGTGGCTGTGGCCCACTGCTGACCACTGCCTCCGGCCTACTCTGCAGTCCAGTAGGTCACAGAGTCTTGAATCGTCAATGCCGGAGTTCATATCAGTGTAACGGCATCATCGCAGACTGCATCCCCTCTCAGCCCCGGTGCCACTAAGTCTGTTCCCCGACATTCATGGACACTCTCTGGTCATACATTGGTGGCGTTTGAGTCTATGGACTAGGGGGTAGTTTTCATCCTCATGCAGCTGATACCGAATTGGTGGTGGCAACGAGGCAGTCGCTTTCCATTCCTCCATTTGCTGCTTCCGGATAGCTTCTGCCCTCTGCATCATGCCCTGGAAGAACACCTTCCACTGTCCCCCGAAACACTCCGCGACATTCACCTTCGACATCGACGAGGACCCGCTCAGTCTGTGTGGCCTTACCTCAATGGACCGCAAGTCACCGTCCCGTGGCGGTGTGCCTGTGCCTGCAGCTGTGCACCCGGGGCCAATAACTCTGTGCAGCTCAAGTCAGTGGCCCTGTCTGAATGAATATTGGATGACCTCTGTGACGGTGGTCTTGGGGTCATCAACGCCATGTGCATGTGGCCCTGCGCTGTCTGCTGCCTCTGGCCTCAACTGCGGACCACCAGGGCTCACACATCAAATCGAGTCCTGACCGGCCCGGACGTCGCATCACCGCAGGAGGCACACGCCACCACCGCCAGGGCCAACTCCAACCACCATCTGCCAGAGTCGAGACAGTGGTACTGGCAGACTGACGGAGTTGCTCAGACCTGTCGTGGATGCCATCATCTGCCTGATCCCCTGCTCAGCACTCCAGGTGCCACTGACTCAGTGCACCGCAACCAATGGACCGTTACTGATTGAGTTTTGTGCCATGGAGATGTTGCGCAGCAATGTCACCTCCGGCAGTGTGGGAGACCTGGGACGTTGATGAGGAAGTTGATGCAGGTCTAACACACCCCACTGCATCTGCATCAGGAATATCCCGAATGGACACAATCCTAGTCATTTTCATCACATGAGCGCGCTCAGCTCTAGTGCCCCAACCTCAGTGCACTGCAACTCACGGACACTTCTGTTTGTATGTTGGGTGACCTCTGTACTTGCTCCGGCTCCCTCCATGTTGCTCAGCAGTTGACTCTGTCATGCAGGTGTTTTCTGTTTCCATTGCACTGGTGTCCACTGTTCAAGTTGTTGCCAGCACCAAGCACTCCGTGCGGGCTGGCTTATGCTCACCCCACACACATCCAGCACAGGCGTCACTGTACATGTGGCCCTGCCAATAAAGGGGCCGGGCGCACGTGTCCATAGCAAGTTCAACATAATATCTGCGTGTGTCTCTATGGCAGTCTGGGTCTCCTTTGTGGGGTGTAGGTGGTCCCTGAAGGGTAATTGACACCCACGTATGTGATCTAGTTCGCCTTCCATGGGTTCGGACCACACCCGCACCTGTTCGGCCACCTCCTTTTGGTGTCCTGACACCTGGCATTGGGGTGCCATGTGTGGGTCGGAGAAGTGTTGTGGGCCAGCCGTGCTTGCGGGTGCTTCATGCTGTGTGGTCTGTTGCAGGGGCTGGGTTCTCCTCTAAGTAGCTTGTCTGCCCTGGTCCTGGTGGTGGGTTACGTGGGATGTCCATGGGCTGTTGTAGGGCGTCAGTGTCAAAGGTGTGTTGGTAGTGTCCTGCATCACTGATGGGTTGTCTGGTCTGACCTGCTGGAGGTGTTGTTTGTCCCTCTGCAATGTGAAGGGGAGATGCATGTTGACATTGTGTAGACATTTATGTTGGCGCATTGTTCTTGTAGACATGCAGACTGTGTGACAATGTACATTGTGACTGTTTGTGCGGTGCTGGCAGGTTGAGGGGGGACAGTGGACATTTGGACTACATGACTGTTGTGAGGTTGTACCCGTACATATGCATCTCACAGTTCCCTGCTCTGTCAAATGTGATTGGCCTGTTTCTGCGCATGGGCGGACCCAGTTGTGTCCCCTGTTCTGCAGTGTCGGTGTTGCACTTGGTGCCACATTGTCATGGGATGTGCTGTGATTGCCATGTGTGTGTGCTGCAGTGTGCCACGGGGATGGGGTACCTGACCCTGGGTTATTGTGGGTGTGCAGTGTGCTACACATCGTTGTGCATGTGTGCCATTGTGCCCATCTCCCCGCGTCCCCCCAGGACCTGTTCGTTACTCACACTTTGTTGTTGTGTCAGGTCCTCTCAAGCTGTGTCCGTACTCCCACCTCCTTGCACCGTCTCCACACTGATGACTGGCCTCCATTTCCTCCAGCTCCTCCTGTGGCGCAGGACTCCCACCACCTGTCGCCGTTGCTGCCTTCCTGTTGGCAGCGGCTTTGGGCCTGGTTTAGGTTTACACGTCATGCCAGCGCCTCTTGGCCTCCTCCATTGGCCTCCTCGGCACTCCGGCTGCATTCAAGGTGGTCTGAATGTGGGTCAGTTGCTGGTAGTGTTCTGTCACATCCGTGACGCTGGTCTTGTTTTCCTACGGACTGCACCCCGTCTTCCTCTCCCTCTTCTCCTTGGCCTTCCCCGACCCCGTTGGTCCTTGCTGGTGGTCTGTGGGGCTTGTGGGGTTCGCGTTGGCCTCTGCGCTGGGTCAGGGTGCATCCATGTTGCTACGCACTTTGGATTGTTTCTGGTGTGTTGTTTTTGTTGCTTCTATGGTGCATTTTCCCACCAGATGCGTGGGATTTGCAGGCCTGCCGCTGGTTTTCGCTGCTTTTTGTATCGCGACCGGCCTCATCGCAGCATTTTTTGCGTTCGTGTTTTGCATTTTTGCGGCGTGGCGTTGATTTTAACGCAGTCAGTTGACGCATTATCTGGAGACTATCGCATGGTACGGCCGTGTTGTGAATACTTGGTTAACACGGCGTAAATGTCCTGCGATGTTGAGGGTTGCGTTAAGTCACTTTTGCGATGGTTATCACACGTTCTTGAGAATATGCCCCACAATTTAGAAAGAAACCCAATGAGGGGGTTCAGTTTGTCATAGAAATCATGGGTAGTTTTCTAGAAAGGAAAATTAGGACACATTTTAAATGAGTTCTCAAATATTATCCCTTCTATTTCAATAAAACATTCTGACATGCAGACTGAAACATGAACTTTCAACACCAGCAGCAGACTGCCAGTTAACTCCCTCATTATCAGCAGCTTTATTACAGTGTTCTAATGAACAGCCAGAGTGCTAGTATTCTAAATCTATGCCAAAAGTGTGAGACATCTGAAAACCATCTTGATGGAATCGAAGTACAAAACTGAAAGCATTTTCTACTGAGGATACTGCAGTAAATGGAAAAATTAGGGAGCTTCATAATAAATAAGTCTCCCAAAATGGCCACCAGAGAAAAAAGATCCCAAATATAGCACAAATATCATCCAAATGTAGGCCACGTATAGTCCAATGACAGAAGTGTGCAAAACACTTAATTGTTTTTTTTTTTTGGGCAGTTTTATATAGCACAGACTTGACCCAAAGGTATGGGGGTGCTTTACATGAGCATCAGTTACATTACACAAGGGCACATTTGCATACCTGCCAACCTACAAATTAATGCCACTGTGTGAGGAGGGGCCTTAAAGGGGCAGGGCCTCATGACGAGAGCTACCTAAGAGGCACTCTGCCCCTCACCAAGCCCCCGCCGCTCCTCTCCCAGAAAAATAAAAACAAAGGGTCATTGACGATGTCGCCGATGTCCTGGGGAGTTTTCACACCTCTTAATGGGCATTGGCTGTTTACAGCCTCTGAAAATGAGCTGAAAATCCACTGTTTACAGCCTCCTAAAATGAGCTGAAAATCCACTGTTTACAGTGGTTTTCAGCTATTTTTTCCTGCCATGGTGTGGTTTCGGCTCCTCACCGTGTGACCGTGTGAAGGGAGCCGAAATCGAGTGACACATGCTGGCACTATGTGAGTTGTCAGGTATGCATTCATTTTGGTTTTAGGCATGGGAAGATTAAGTGATTTGCTCAGAATCACAGTATGTCGAGCTGACGCGGAAACTCGAACCTGGTTCCCCAGTCTCAAAGTCTGCAGCTCTGGCCGTGATGCCACATCTTTTCCCTTAAGTGTAACATGCAATCAAGTGATCAACTGGATAAACATAAAGATAGCAAAATATTTAAAAGTGCTTTGTCGCTATTTGAGAACTCTGAAAATATGTCCTCATTGTAGTTGATTAGAGCACAAACCATAATTTCTATGGGAATAAGACTCTCTCATGGAGGAGGGTGCAGAGGCAACAGGTTGACCACGCTGTGCAGGCGGGAGGTGCAGTGGCAGCACAACAGACCATGAAGGGCAGGGGCAACAAACCAACCATGTAGTACAAGCAAGAGAGGCTGTGGCACTATAAAATACCACTGAGGGCAGTAGGACAAGGTAGTGGTTGTACAACCATACATGGCAACAGACACGATTCAGGCAGGAGACTCTTGATGTTTTCAAACCCAAAAAGGCTTTATTTTATATGTCTCCTGCCTAAAATCTCTTCTTTTTCAGTGTAAGTCAATGGGGAAAATAAATTCCCCAGGTTTTTTTTTCAAAATCTCTTTCTTACCAAGTTTAACAAATTGGCAGGTAAGACACATAGGATCATGGAGGGCAAGAAGAATGGGGTATGGACATGGACTCGGATAAGAGAGGGCAGGAGGGACATGGGCAGGGGCACCAAACTGACCTTACAGGGCTGGAGTCAGGGGTTGCAGCAGCACAATACACCAGACAGGGCAAGCGGGACGAGAGTGCAGAATGGACCATGGAAAAGCAATAGGGAGGGGACGGCGCCATGCACATGGACAACAGAGAGCAAAGGGGAAAGAGGCAAGGGCAGCAAGCTGGCCATACCAGACAGACAGGAGGGATAGGTCCAGCATAACTGACATGAGGGCAGGAGGGAGGGGGCAGGGGCACAACAGCGGACCAGACAAGGCAGGAGGGGCGGGATAAAGGTCTGCCCAATGAAAATGGAGTGCAGGGGGAAAGAGGGCAGGGCAGGGCAGGAGCAGCAAGCTGACCATGGAGGATAGGAGGGTAGGATGGTCACTGAAAGCACAACACACCATAGAGGACAACAGTGAGACTGTAATGGCATACACAAAGACAATGGAGGGAAGGTGGGAGGGGGTCAGGGGCAGCAAACTGACCACACAGGGCAGATGGGAGGGGCTGGGGCTGCACAGAAGACCATGCATGACAAGCAGGAAGGTTAGTGGCAGCACAACGGCCATGGTGGGCAAGAGGGAGGGGACAGGGGCATGCACAAAGGACCCATGGAGGACAGAAGAGAGGGGTAGGGGCTGGACACAGACAAATGAGGGCAGGGAAAGGGGCTTCACAACAGACCATCCAGGAAAGACAGGAGGAGCCGTTGCAGCACAACAGAGCAACGAGGGCAGAAGGAAGTGGCAGCAAAATGGACCATGGAGGACAGGAGGGAGAGGATAGGGGCATGGAACTTGGACAGGTAGGGTGGAGGTGGCAGGGACAGACGGCAGCCATCTGACCATGCTAGGCAGGTGGGAGGCACAGTAGATAGGAGAGTGGCAGGTCCATGAAATATGGTGGGCAAAAAGGAGGTTGCAAGCCATGCATCTAGACAATGGAGGGCAGGGGGGAGGAGAGTAGGGGCAGCAAGCTAAGCACAGAGGCTAAGAAGGAGGGCAATGATAGGGCATAGAATTGGGGAACGGAGGGCAGGAGGATTGGGCAGGGACATCAAGCCAAATGGAGGGCAGTAACTGCACATCGGACCATGCAGGGCAGGAGGGAGGGGGCTGGTGCATGGACTCAGACAACAGAGGGTAGGGAGGAGTTGGATGGGGCAGCAAGCTAACTGTTTAGGGCAGGCGGGAAGGGCAGTGGCAGAAAAACGGCCACACACAGCTGTAATGAGGGAGCAGGGTCATGGACTTCAACAATGGATGGCAAGGAAGAGAGGGAGGCAGGAGCAGCAAGCTTGGGTGAGGACAGCACAATGTCAGGCCAGGCCCTGCGTTCAACCCACCCCCACTGTGCATTGCAATTGGCATCTTACTTAATGTTAAAACAACTTAGGAATTCACTGAATAAACCAAAGGTTACAGGGATGTTATAGTTAGGCTCGGAATTCACTCATACAAGACCATTGAAATTCAGAAGTTATAGTTACTTGAGATAACTATAACTTACGCCCCCGCAAGGCACTGCTTATGACCTCACATATTACATTCCTTGGTCAGTGTCTCACTGATGACATCACTGATGACATCTCAAATGACATCACTGATGTCATCATCCACAGAACGACTCGCATACCCACTCAAACCCCTATACAGCCTTTCATACACCCACTCAAACACCCACACAACTACTCACATACCCATTCATAGACCCATACAGCCATTCACACACCCACTCACTCATACAGTCATTCACACAACTACATTTCTGTGACTTCAAAGGAGCCGCCACGACGGTGGCTCCTATGAAGGCAAGGAAAGTTTGCTGAGCAGCCACTATGCTTTATGCAGCATCTCTGCAAACTTTTTTGTTTTATAAAAATAAACTCCCAAAGTATGTTTTTATTTATGTAAAACAAAATACAAATGATCCTTGGTGTAGGGGTAATTTTCATTTTTTCAGTTTGGGACCACCAGGCTTTCCCTAATTGTCCAAAACAGAAATAAAAATACATATGACCATCTGCTCTAAATAGGGTAGATAGTCTGATGGATGTTTTGATGCCGTCTGCCCCAAGTACGTCAGGCCATTGCCATAAGGTTTCTGCTGCTAGAGCCAGTGGGGGCACCAGTTGCAAAGCCAAGATTGTCCTCCCAATTTTAAAACAGAGCAGGTTGACCATCACTTTAGCAGACAAGGTACCCCCCCACGTATGTGGCAGAGTGCCCTGTCCTCCAAACTCTAAGGGCCTCATCTACATGAAAATGAGGCAGCGAGTCGCCGTGCTGCATCATTTTTAAATCACAGGGATGCGTTGTATTAACAACAATACGACGAATCCCTGTGCTTTTCTCTGCACTGGCGCAGAATTGGCTCATTGACAATCATTAATGGCATTTCCCTCTTTCTGCAGAATGCAGCCCGATTAGAAAGAGGAAAAAATGAGAAGAAATATTTCTCCTCATTGCGCCTTTACTATTCCTCCCCTGAGGACACCTAGGATTTTGATGCATTCCCAGTTTTACAAAATGTTGTAAATCTGGGAATGCGTCAAGTTCCATGGATGTTGTGTGGAAACACCCACAGCAACACGCAAGAAATGTGGGCTTGTAAATATGGGCAGGCACACTGCGCCACCGGTGCGTCAAAAAAGTGATGCACCTGTAGCCCAATGAGCTTGTAAATAAGCCCCTAAATAAGGAGCTTAGCATCATCTGTTTCTCACCTAATACAGCATTAGTAGCGTCAGAGGTCATTCAAATAACCATCAGCCTATTTCCTTTCTTTGCTGAATGCCGGACATCTATCGGGATTTTATATTATAATTACAAAATTGACAGGCTTTCGTCCCTATTTCCATAATTAGATAAATCCCATTGGCAGTAGGATCCAATGTGTGCCCTACCTTATGAGGTAATGGATCCCATAAACATTGCTGCACCGATCATTAAATACTTTCCTCTTACTAGCATTCTCATCTTGTCACAATCTTCATCAAAAGCCAGCGCCTTCACGTCTTTCTCTACTATAGCTTAATATCAAATAAATGTTCTCAGACCAGATTGTCGACATAGTAGAGCTCTTATCGAGCAATATCAACAAGTATTCATATCGTAGTTATGATTTGTAGGTACCCTGCGTTTCTGCCAGATCCGTCCTTTTAAAGAATAACTGTCAGTATCTCACCGTTTCTAAGCGTTTATCAAAACAGTTGAATCTGATTGCACTGATTGCCTGTCCAGTCCTGATTCTAAACGAGTCCTAGTGGGAAGATTGAAACAACTTCATTTTCTAAACTTCTGTCTGTCGACTAGGAAGGTTTTGGTGCAGTGGACACTTGCACATTTGAATGATTTTATTAATATATCTCTGGTGATGCAGCACTGTTCCTTCTGATGTGGTCTCATTGACGACTACCAGACTTATAGCATGAAGAAAATTGAGGGCATTTGCAAGACTGGGAGGAGGAGGAACTCGCAAATGTAGTTGACTTATACTGAGGTTCAACCTATTGAGTTCCGGGGGGACTATTGGATATCAAGGGGAACTTACTACTATATGGTTCACTAAAAGCTGTGATACAAGAAACATGGGATTCGAAAAATATTGAGTCGTCAACTCCCAAAGGCCTACAAATAATTTGCACAACTGGAAGATTTAGAGCTAAAATTGATGTTTTGACACTTACAGTACCGTACGGGTGTAGTTGAATATTCAACTTGAATGGAAGAGAGATGGCCTCAAATATTTGTGTACAATATTCAAGAGAGCAAGTTAAGAAATGGTATAATGCATTTGCACTACCAAATACCAAAATAATATAACTAGGCTTCAAAAATGGAACTATGTTTATATTGAATGTGTGGGAGTCTTAGGTCAGTACAGAATATGCTAGCCTGAATTTTCTTTACACATGCAAGTGGCACGGCCTGTGAATATTTCTACACAGGTATGTATAGAAATTGCATATAATGTTGCTAGTTTTCATTCAGACTAAAACATATCATAGACTTGCTTGTCAGAAACTGATGAAAACAAAAAGAATAGAGAAGGAATGGGATTAGACAAGTACCAGAAGTGCATACTGACTTTCAAAAGTAACATTTTCAGTTGAAGACTAGCATGTAAGAATTAAAACTTTTATCAGAAAAGGTATTGAGAATGCAGCTGGTAACCATATGACTCTGAACATCTAGTTTACATGTCAGACACAAAATCAGCAAAATAATGTTATTGTTTATAAAGCTACAGTCTCTGTTGTGCTTTGTTAGGCCAGAGACAAAGATGGGGATGGTTGACCAGTTTATATTAATTCATGTGAAACAACAAAAAGTTAATGATTCTAGGACGTGACTGGCAGCGGCTTCCCCGTGCTCTGCTGCTGACGCCTGCGGCACCGGCTTCCCTAGCCCCGCCCCTCCACTTCCGTCAGACGTTCGTTGCACGCTGGGCTCCTGAGGCAATGGTAGTACCAAAGAGCTGAAGGAGTTGGAGGAGCAGCCGAACAAGCTCCGTATCAATGCTCATTTTTTCGCTGGGTGTTTCCTGTTTAAGGAATCATTTCTCAACGGTTCTCTGTAGGCCACGGAGGCGAGACTGCTGTGCCATTCACGCTTTGCCTCACGCTTCCAGTTTCTCGCAGGAGCAGGCAAGGAGACCGTCTTAAGGTACGTGCTTCTATTTGGTTGCTGCCTCAGGGGGGGTCTCTGCAGGTATCAAGCAATACTGCAGCTTAGGTGTTCTGCTCTTGTTTACACCATATGCGCCCTACTGTCATACAACAACTTCGCCCTAAGCTTGCCTCTCCAGTCCCTCCGAAACAGCGCAATAAAGCCTCACACAGCTGAGTTGATGGGTGGCATGACAAACAGATGAAGATTGCTGCAGGCTCTGCTGTTTTCCCACTGAATCTTGGGCAGAAAATGGAAGGTCAGGGCGAAGGCACAGCTTGTGGTTAATTTTTATATAAGACCAGCATTGCGGAGGGCGAAGCAGAAGAAGCACGTAGCTCTTTCTCAATTTCCAGTGGCTCAGAAAGCTCATCTTCTTCTCCAGCTCGGCTGATGGCAAGTGTGGAGCACGTTAAAAGTGAAGAGATGGGGCCCTCTCGGCAAGTGTGGAGCACGTTAAAAGTGAAGAGATGGGGCCCTCTCTAAAAGCCAAAACTTTTCCCCTATTTCAGAAATTTGGGCTAAAGACTCCCTATATGGAGGGCCACGCTGATGCCAGTATGGGACAAGCGGCAAGTAACTCCACAAGTAGTATGGCATCAGGTGCTTCCACGTTGCCTTTGACAACTGTGCGGGGTGACTCTCAAAAAGAGGTAGAGGGGCCAAACACTTGTGCTTCACCTGCCTTGCAGACTTTAGAAGAATTGTCTTTGGGGTCCACTCTAGTGCAGAATTCTGGTTCCCAAGTGGCCGCTACTATTGAGCCAAAAGTCTGCCCACAAAAATCCTGCTTCAAAAATGCCAGCGTCTCCCAGGATTCATTACCAGAGTTCTTCAAAGTGGTGCTCGATACAATCCTGGCTGAGAATCGTGGTTTAAAGGTTCAACAAGCTTTGGATACACAGATGATAAACCAAAGGCTCGCTAAGATGGAGGAAACCTTGTTGGCACTTCCAAAACAAATACAGGAAGCTGAGCAAAGCATCTCTGATATCGAAGATAAGTTGGCACTTGTTCAATCTCGTATTTCACCTGAGTTTTCTAAAATTGCGGAATTGGAGATGAAATTAGAAACGATGGAAAATCATTCAAGACGCTCCAATCTCAGATTCACGGGAATCCCTGAAGGAAGCGAATCACAGGGCCAAATACAGTCTGTTCCTCAACTTATTAACAAGCTGATTAAAGATCATATTCTACCATCGGCCCCAGAGGATTTGACGATCATGCGCTCACACAGAGTTCCTTTCCATCAGTCACCCGGGGCCAAATATTCACAAACTATCCTGGTCAACTTCTCTGATTTCCGGATTAAGGAACAAGTACTCCCCAGAGCTATTCAGCAGAAAACATTTATGGTGCTCCAAAATGCTTCTTTGAAGGTTTTTTCTGTTCTTTCAGTGGCTTCAGCAAGGCGTAGAAAGTCCTTTCTAGCCTATGAATTTAGGTCAATAGGTGCCCAGGCCTCCGTAGTCCAAGCCACTAAGCTAAAGGTTCTTTGGAAAGGTCAATTCAAGCTTTTTACCATTCTTTCGGAAGCACAGACTTTCTTAAAGTTAATCAAAAACTAAAGATATATGTATGATTTGAAGAATTTTTGGGCCATTCGGCAGTGCACATCAGGGGGTGGTGAGAGGGAGCTGGGGGGGAGGTGGTCGTGACAGGTTTAGAATGCAATTCCATGGCATCTCTTCAGGTGGGGGTTCGGCGTGGCGGGATGCAAGGGGGATTCCCGCTACGTGGTGGGTAGGGTGGGTTGGGTGGGTATTGCTGGGTTGGTTGTTATATCCCGCATAGATGCCCTAATGTAGACCCGTTCGTACATGCCCTAAAATGGACGTTTTCATATTTACCCTAATATGGTCATATTCGTACTTGCCCAATTATGGTCACGGCCTCATATGCCCAATTATGGTCACAACTGTACATGTCCTATTATAGTATGATTCCTTATATAGGCATGATCTTTCACCTACATTGGTCCCAGCTAGTACACAATGAGCTCTGAGGGCTGAACGTTATCTATCCTGTGGTTTTGAATGCAGCAGGGTTCTTCCAAACACAGGCCCACACTGAACTCATTAATTATGCATGGCTTTCTAAGAATACACCACCGGCATAATGTATGTACAAAGTTCACCCCTGACGTCTTCCTCATGTCCAATACAAACCATACTGAGGACCGAGACTCTTTAGGGTATAAATACACCACATCTTGCCCCGGTAAACCAGAGGGAACCGAGTCTTCCATGCTGACACACTGACCAGAGACGCTGAGGCTCCTGCATGCAGTCGCTCAAGCTGACAGTGGTCTGACACAACCCGGACGGGGTGTCCAACTCGAGACCAGGACAGGGTCCCACACTCTCTCTATTCAGGTATGGGGGTTCGACTAAATCCTAGGAGGATTCTTGGCTCTTAGTTTCTAAGACCTACACACATATGCTAGGTACACACAGGTACATCTAGGTAGGCATCGTAGGAGTACGCGCACTTGCATAATGCTTTTATATTCATGTATGTACTCATGATTATTGCAATATGGTAGAGCTGTTCTATCCCTTTGCTTTTATCGTACTGCTGATAATATATCGCTGCTATTGTCTGCTGGTTACCGCAGCACTTCTATTTTACACTAGAAAAACAACTGTTCAATAAATACTTATTGAAACGCCTGACTGTTTATTCTGTGTAACTCTCTGAGACAAACCGAATATGTAAGCACGACTGACTGAGTGAAAAGTAGTATATTGTTTCCACGATTCTGAGGGAATCAGGGTTGTCATGTTCTAAGGTTGCCAGAAACTAATCTCTCCCCGATAAGAGGAGACACTAGTGGCACTGCGAGCTAGCTAATGCAAAACTAGGCTAACATATAAGGTGGGGGTGCACGGAGTCAGTTTGCCACCAAGCCCGCAGTATTTGTTATCCAAATGCGCAGGTCCTGCAGGGGTACTATAGGAGCTACACGACATGGTGTTGCAGAGAAAAACGAGTGGATCCAAATCACGTTTTGCTGTTTTTTATCCATATTGATTTTTTTTGTTTTCAATGTTTTTTCATTGGTTTGTTGGTGCTAAGAAAGAAAGCAATTTCATAACAAATGCAGAGTATTAAAATAATTTTGTGTAATGCGATGGGCTTTTGAATTACAGAAATGCAGGCTCTATGTTGAGCTGGTTGTCATCTTTTCCCCCAGATCTTGTTTATTCAGGAGACGCATTTTAAGTCAAATTCACCCAAAATGACCTTACCCAAAGGGTACAATCAAGCTTATTTTGCTTCTGCAAATATGTCTGTTCGAGGGGTTGCCATTATTGTTTGTAACAATTGTAATTGTGAAATACAACTAGTCGAGATTCTCAAGGGCAATGGATCTTGCTAAAAATTAAGCTTCGGAGTGTATTGCTCAATCTCTTGAAATATTATGGCCCCATATTCGATGATATTGAGGCTTTGCAGCAAATTTATGATTTAATAATTCCTTCAGAGGGTTCAATAATTTGGGGCGGGGATTTTAACTACATTCAGGACATTCGGCTAGACACCTCAAATTCAGCTAAGAAGCAATTGAAGCCCAAAACAACTAAATTGATTAATAGGATGAAACAGAAACTCGCCCTTCTCGATCCGTGGCGCCATGGCCACCCAGGTCAGTCTCATTATACCTGTTATTCTCCCAGGTACAAGTCAGCCTCTGGAATAGATTTTTTCTTAATCGATAACATGCTGTCTAGAGGGGAGTCACAGATTATTTCCAACTCTTTTTCTGATCATTCAGCTATTTCAACGCTAGTTAAATTAAATATACCTGGGCTGCGAAGTACTAAGCATTGGTATTTTGACAAATCTCTCCTTGAAGATCTGGATTGGATTAAAGAAACTCAGATTTTTATTAAAAAAACTTCTTTGAAATTAATGAGAACTCTGCCCCTGTTTTTTTTCTTTGGGAGGCTTTTAGAGCAGCTTTTAAAGGCCAGGTAATAGCCTATAAGGCGGTGGTGAGTAAGCAACAAGCTCAAGTGGTGTTGTCCCTGCAGATAGCGGTTGAAAAAGCTAGAGATAAGTTAAATAAGGCTAGGTCGGAATCGCCAAAAACTGCTTCTTTGCTAGATCTTGCGACAGCCAAAGACAATCTGAGGCAATTTTTCAACCTAGAGCAAATCAAGGGGAGTAAGGCTTATAAACAAAAACTCTATGAGGAAAGCCAACGCATAGGACGCTATCTGGCTTGGGCTACTAAAGTCCATAGCAGTGAAAATGTAGTCACTCAGATTAGAGATCCAGAAATGGGCATAGTACAAGACTCAAAGGATGAAATTGACAATGTTTTTCTGCAGCATTTTAAGGTCAATTATGAAGAAGCACAGGCTATAGACTTTGAATCACTCATGCAATGTTTTGAACCTCTACAATTACCCACTATTTAAAAAAGTTTGAGTGATTCCCTCGATAAGCCTATTTCACAAATTGAAGTCAGCAATATACTAAAAACCATGGCTAATGTGAAAGCCCCAGGCAATGACGGTATCCCTGTTGAAGTATTCAAGACCTTTGAGCCTCTACTTCTGCCTTTTCTTACTAAACTTATTAATCTGATAAAAAATGGTGAGCCCATATCGAAAAATGTTAAAGAAGCGGTGGTGGTATGCTTTCTCAAGAAAGATAAGGACCCCAGGTATCCTAGTGCACATTGCTCCATCAGTCTATTAAATGTAGACTATAAACTGTTTATGAAAATCTGGGCTGTAAGGTTGGCCCCTTCTGCACTACAGGTGGTCCTTCCGGATCAGACAGGTTTTGTACCTCATAGATCTATGGCCTCAAACATCTACTTTTTAACACAAGCAATTGATTTGCTGTCAGTCAACAAGGCCAAGGCAGCGATCTTCATGCTTGATGCAGAAAAAGCATTTGACCTTGTTGACTGGCAGGCTTTGTTTTTTATATTATAAAAATTTGGTCTCTCCATCCGGCTGGTTAAAATGTTAAGAGAGCTTTTTTGCAGGTTCAGAGGCTAGGATTGTGATAAATAAAGAAGAGGTGGGGCTGGTAAAGATCAGAGGCAGGGGTGCCCGCTGCCCCCTCTTCTATTTTGTTTTTTTATAGAGCCGCTGGCAATAGAAATCTGTAATAATTCCTGGATAGTGCCACCTTCAGATGCAATGCCAAAAATCACATTTTTGGCAGACAAAATTGCATTCTTTAATTATTAGCAGATTCATTCAATATTAAAAATGCATTTGATGAAATATTAGCTTTTACACGAATAGGTGGGTATAGGATAAACCGTGCCAAGACTGAGGTTCTGTCGTTTAATGCTCCGACAGTATCGCTTCCATTTCCCCTCCAACAGACAGCTACTAAACCGATTAGATATCTAGGGTTATTCGTGACCAACCAGTATGATCAATTATTTATGCTAAATTATGGAAGTACATTTAAAAAAGCAAAGAGGTTATTGGACACCTGATCTCTTCTTCCTTTAACACTAATTGGTCACGTATCTATGGTTAAAATGTCCATTTTATCATTATTTTTAATCTTCCTATCAAAATACCTAAATCCTATTTTCAAGATTTAGATAAGATAAACAGGAATTTTATTAGGGCAAACAAACAGCCCAGAACTGCATTAGCAATATTACAATTAGCCTCAACTCAGGGGGGGCTAGCCCTCCCAAATTTTGAACTTTATTATCATGCAGCCTTGCTCAATGTATTCGTGCAGCTCCCAATGACATCTTCTAAATTTGAAAATGTTATGCTAAATACAATGCTGGCTGAGAGTGCAATCAAATTACCTGTTTTTCTTCGCTTCCCGAAATTGCTGGAAAATTCTAGATATAAGACATTAGATTTAGCTTATCATATGCAAATATTTTTTACATCACACAAAATTCATTGCTATCATCCATACATAAAAATAGCCGATTGCCAGGGTGTTGGTTTACAGTTCTCCCAGGGGGTCCTAGAACCATGGAAGGAGGCGGAGTTTGAATGACTGGGGGATTTTATAATGTATCAAACTTCATTACTTGTGAGTCGTTGACTCAGCAGTTGGGCTAGCCTAGGATTTCAGCCCTTTCTTTTAGCTTTTATCAAATAACCAGTTTTTTAAGATCAAATTATAGTATGGCTAATATTTCAGCATCAATGATTTTAAGTCAATTATACGATCATGGCTTAACTGGATTTGGAAATTGGTATTCTTGTTTATCCCGGCTGGGTGAGCAGAAAGAGGTTGGTAAATTTCTCTCCAGACTAGTAAAGGAAACTGGATGTAGTCTCAGCAATAAAAGAGTGGCAGACGCTATGTGGAGTTGGGCATAGAGCGCTGTGTGATGCTAATAATAAAAGAATGGCTTTTTTGTCAAGGTGGCTGACCTACTTTACGCCGAAAAGACTTCAAAAGATGTTCCAACTGTCTTCAGAGTATTGCTTTAGATGCCGGGATCCAGAGATAGGGTCTTGGAACCATATTTTTTCAATTGTCGCTATTTACAACAATTTTGGTCTGAAGTTTTTCAAATGATTAATCAATTGTTATCATTATCGGTTTACATTATCCCTTCTCTCAAATTGGTTCTATTTGGTTCTTCAGCGGAGGCTCATTATTTGACAAAATACCAGCAATGTTTTCTTCCCATAGCTATAGCAGTAGCCAGGTCGTTAATTCTTCAGAATTGGAAATCTGATAAGATACCTCCGATTCATCATTAGTATGAGAAAATGGCTAGGACATATATGTGGGAAGAAGCTTATGCTAAACGTATAGGGGCCTTACGCAGATTTAAAGCGATCTCGTCAGCGTTTTTTAGTGCTCTACATTAGGATTTTCTTGTTGCACTTTCACCGCCAATGTCTCTAATCTTTTGCATAATGCATGTTTCTTCTTTTTTAAGATGGGAACTTATTTTTGAACTATTATGAATAGTAATCCTATTTGACTTAAGCATGATCTATGTTTAAGGTGCTGCTTTTGCTGTAATTTATGATGATTTTTTAATCCTTTTTACTCATGTTTTTATATTGAATTCTCTGCCGAAGTCTTAGCACCTTATCGTACTAGCACTTTAATGGGTCTTCTTCTTTTTTTATGCTATTTATTGATTACTTTATAGGACAGTTTTGTTTGATGATTGTCCGGTTTCGTCTTTTTTTTTTATTGCTGCATTTCATCAATTGTAACTATGTTTTAATCCAATCAATAAAAAATAAAAAAATAAAAAAAGTTAATGATTCTAAATAGAACATTTTAATGACGTGCAGTCAATTAAATGAATATGAACTTTAAAACAGTTCATGCAAATAAGAATTACAATCACACTAAAAAAATCCAGCTATTAGAAATAATATTAAGGTGAACACAAAATGCACCTTGCAGGAAATTGCTTTTGTCTCCCCTGAATTTTCACTTTCTATGGATTTTATTTATTCTGGTTTCATGATTCTGCCATTTGGAGGCATAGTGCATGGGCTCTGCCCCTAAAACTGTACTTTTACATTGTCTATAATAAACTGCATCATTTCACTTTCCATGGCAAGATGTTGCAGAAAGTTAAACGTCAAATGGAATCATCAGTGTGTCACACCACCTATACATTTGAGCAAAGAATATGGCTCCAAGGACATCACTGTGCTCTGGTTGGACTATGGATTGAAACCAACTTCAGTGACACATGGGAAGGAAATTGCCCTGCCTGCCATGTAGGTAAACCTACTTTTAAATATCATGTAAGTCACCCATAAGAGCGCCATGGGCTGGATGCACAAAAGCTATTAGTGACTATACATGTAAAACTACATATACTATGAACAAGCCAAGTTATGAACAAAAGCCTATTTTCTGTAACTCTGCGAAATGCTAGAATTTTCATTCAAAGATATTTTTCAATTGCTATTAAAAATCTAACTCAAAAGTAAAATATGATTAAGTTTAGAAGGAAAACAACTTTGAGAAATTCTCCATGGTGCTAATGAAGAGCAAACTGGTTTGGAACCGGTTTGCACATTTGCCTGCTCCTAAAATTGGAATATACATCCTAGAATGCCTGTTAATTATTGTGCTAATTACTGTGTCCCTGGAGGACAATAGCACTGCCTATGGGAGCAGTAAGAACTAAATGGTGTCAATAGTATCCATTTAGCTGGGATTAGCCATATGGGAGAGAGCGGAAAAAGTTGGCAACACCAAGAGCAGCCTTGGCAGCTATTCCTTTTGAAGTTGAGATCTATAATGGGGGTTGCAGAAACTAAAATTATTCATTCATGCCCAGAGCCGCACTAGACTTTCTGTCTGTCCTAATAGTAACAAGAAGCACCAATTCCAGCACTGTTAGAGAGAAAGATACCTCCATAAGGGAGTAGGTGAAAGGGAGCAACAGGCATCTGCAGATAAAGGACGGCTAGCGGTATCTTGGATGGGGAACTCTGGGAAGGTTTGCAGTAAGTGGAGAAAGTAAGTGCTGAAAACGGAAGCTGGGTTTCAGTGGGAAAGTTGCCTGGATTGGGTGTAGGAATTTTCCAACTGGCTAGTGAAATGATAAGATTGACATCACACCACCACCTCCTGAGAACATTCCTGGACCTGAGAAGACCACAACTAAGAAAGAAGACTCTGTTTTACTGCTGGGGTAAAAGAAAACGCAAGGACTTGTGACTCCTGCTTGCCCCCGGTGACAGGAACTCTTCTCTAAGGGTCAAATGATTGGGATCATGTTGCTGCTGCAGGGATGCCAATAGCAGAAGGGCTCCCTACTCTGAAGACACCCTAGCTAACCAGTTGGGACTGGTTGATAAGAGAGCTCTTCCTGGACAAACAAAAACCTGCCCGAGGTTCATGGGGGCTGTAGGAATGACCAGGAACACATTTATCACGAGCAAAAGCTCCAGAGGATGGGGACAAGGTGCTGAGGATTTCCCAGTGAGAATGCACTTTTGAAAAACAAGGTATCTTGTTGCCCTACTCAAAGATTTTCGCCATGTTGAAAAATGTTTCACTGGATCTCAAGATAATGGTATCCAGTGTCGTGGAGCCCTGTCAGGCTATAGCTTACCGTCTTGCCCTTCTAGAGGACTTTGAGCACCACAAAAGTGAAACTAGAACCGGTGTGACCTGCTTAGCTTACCCAACACCCACTCCATCATGATTATCCTAATATCGCTCATAGGTGATAGACAAACACAAACATTGACTCAAATTGGAGATTTGTGGTAAATCGCCTTCAAATGTTAAAAATCCATATCCCTGGCCTGCTCTTACCCAACTTTAGTCATTTTTATGTTTTTTGTCTCATTATCTTTTGTAAGTTGGTTGGGAGTCTTATTTCATTCTTAACTTTTGTGTTCTTTATACTGCATGAACTTTACTTGAGAATTGCCTGCTGCTTTTACCACAGATACCAGGGGTTAAGCAAAGATTTTCTTAGAATAGCATTGTGACCTAACCATAATGTGTTTATTTGGTTGGTTGGGATCCAACATTTAAAATTTAAAAAATAAACATTCACAAAGTTATAACTTAGAAGGTATTCATGAACATTCTCAACTGTTTTCCAATAGCCCTGGGTGAAATTTAAATTACACCAAAGTAATTAATGTAATTTTTGGAAATTTGCGTTATGCTTATTATGCAAAATTCACAAAATTATGCTTTTATGCCACTTTGCATAATGACGTGATATTCAGTGTAAATATTTGCCCCAAATGCAATATTTTCCGATAATTGCTTTATGTAATTATGCATGATTTTGCATAATTTTGCTGAAATTTCATGTAAGTATGTGAAAGCAAATGACACAAATTTCACACACCCTTACTTTCCGCCTCAACGATCAAGTGTGTAAATTAAGGGTAAACTGAACATACCCTACAGACCCCTTTTTTCAGGAGGCTCAGCAAAGGTGGTCTTTGCAATTTCACCACGCTTATTCTTTCAGATTGATGCATTGCAGACAACTAGCAGGAGTAGATTTAAGTAACTAGATTGTCATGGGTTCGCAGGCTTGCTCCTTGGGATTTTTTGAATGGCAGAAAATTAAGAAACCATTACAAATCATAGATCACAATCCATGATGCACAGATTTTCCAAATATTTTGTGATTTTAGCTCACAAATAAATAAGGTGCCAGAATATTTGCTCAGAGTGTAATAAAGATAGATAAACTCACTAACCACAGCCAGAAACAAAAAATGTTCTTTGTGGATCGATTCTATAAATTCTGCTCAATAAAAGAAACAGCAGTAAATAGAACATTCTACTCAAGTGTAAATCAGCAAAACAAATGAGGTGTGTGTAACTGAGCAGGCTTCCTCATGGAGAAGATTTACGTTCAGAAAGTATGCCAAGGAAGCAATCACAAGTCAATATAATTGTGTTGCCCACCACAATAATCCATAGTAATTAATTCTCAGTGTGTGGATAGTAGCAGAGTTCTGTATGGGCTTTTTGTAAATCTGTTGTATCAAGAATTATTGATCCACTTTATAAATAAAGGCTAACTGCCTATTGATCACACAACAAGTCTTAGAGGACCTATAGCACGTCTTAAGGTACATCTCCATGGACTGAATAATAAAAGAAAATTAATATGAGTTAAATGATATCGGTGGCACTTGTGGAATGTCAAAAAACATTGTTCGGTCTGACCCTTTTAGCCAGGTCGGTCCCCAGCTTTTTGCCTTCTGTTGGGAACACTGTCTTTGTTGCCATTAGGACTCTATCCCTGGTAACCAGTAGTGAAGTGCTTGTGCTATCTCCCTAAAACATGGTACATTTGGCATCTACCTGATTGGTACATTTAATTTGCTTGCAAGTCCGTAGTAAACTGTACTACATGTACCCAGAGCCTGTAAATTGAATGCTACTAGTGAGATGAAGTACTCATTGTGCCACCCACTAAAGTAGCATTCTAAAAAACATGTCTCAGATCTGCCACTGCAGCCTGTGTAGGTACTGCCACATCAACCTGGCAAAATAAGCCTTTTGCCAGGCCTAAACCTTCCTCTTTAAATACATATAAGTCACCTCAAAGGTAGGCCCTGATGGCTCATAGGGCAGGGTGCATTGTATTTAAAAAGTAGGATATGTGGGTTTAAATTATACATGTCCTGACAGTGAAAAGCATCTAAAGTCCTTTTTCAGTGTTGTAAGGCCTTTCTCTCCCATAAGCTAACATTGGGTTACCTTATTACATTTATAAAGTGCTAAGTTCAGATAGTGAGCATGTAGAGATTTGCTGTTTACACTCAAATGAATTGTAATTTCAAATCCTCTTTAATGGTGAAGTCAGGTTTTCAGTTGCAATCCTGAAAATGCCACTTTTAGGAAATTGACATTTTCTTGTCCCAATCATCTGTGCCGTCTGTCAGTGTCCTGGGTCACATGACTCTATTGCTTCCACACAGTAACACAAAGGGGGCTTAAGTTTGGACAGGTTGAGCCATCCTGGCTGGATAACTGGGAAGGGCTGTGCTCAACACCACTTACACTTCAAAGGGCTTTGCCTACTTCACACTAAAAGAAACCTGACACCAGGCCTGCCATACCTTTTGTCACCCTTAGACGGTTTTGTCGCCCCCAGACAGAGGAAGGGGATGAACTCTTCAAAACCAAATGTGGGGGGAGGACAGGGAGTCCCCCCATACAAAGCACCAGGTATAAATATTGGACCAGCAAGTGGACTTGTCTAAGAACCTGCTGGCCTCTGCTCGAGTGCATCCCTTAGCCCCAAGAGGTGCCTCCTCATGTCCTGGACCCTTGGCAGGCATCAGAGTGTTTTCCTCCTAAATAAAAGTTGGAAAACCTGCTGCCCGTGACTACAGCCAATGCAAAGCTTCGCAACAACAGCAACAACCGTCTGCGACGCTCGATTGCCTCTTCGCACTACAGCAACCACCATCCACAATGCCACAATGCCTGACCTGCTCTTCACGGTACAGTGACGAACATCCGTGACGCTCAGCCTCTTCCTGGCAGCCCTCAACAATGCGAACGGAACTATTTGTGGTCGGTTACGATGTCGGGGACCAACCGACTTCGGTCGGGGGTCCCAACACTGCAATTACAATGCAACCGCACATGGGGCTCAATTACGATGTCGGTCGGAGTTGCCTCCAACCAACACTGTTGCAGTCTCGGGACCGACCGACCTCCAGTCGGCGGTCCCAACACCGCAATTACAATGCGACCGCATATGGTGCGGTCGAATACTCACATTACTCTATGGGAACTTGTGCTGCGGACGTAAACCGGGCGTAGCACAAGCTCCCAAATGAGAAATGGGAGATTCTGTTAATCCCTACACCGCATGGCAGGCACCTCAAGTTGCCTGCCACACGGTGCAGGGATCAAGTGCCCCCTCGGCACCAACCAGATGCCGCAGAGTGAAGGGGGCCCTTCCCCCAAACTCGCTTTCTGACAGGCTTTCCATGTTGGAAAGCCCGGCATGGAAAACCTGCTGGAAACGGAGTATGGTAATTCCAACGGCGGAAACGCCATCCATTGGGATTACGGGCTGGTCTCCTTGAGCCCATCGGAATCCAGCCAGAATGACCGGCCGTTTTCAATTCCGACCGCCTAGATTGTAAGTAGGCGGTCAGAAGTAAAACCGCAATGAGGCTCGGAAAGCGATTTCCGGGCCTCATTGTAATATTTCCCTTTGTGTCTGATTTAGAAGGTAACTTTTCAGAGGGTCTAAGTTGATCCCAGGATTGGACCTGTGCTTCATCACGGTCATGCTGAACTTGTGATTTCCTTCCAGTCTAGCGCAAACACATGACCATGAGTGGCACTTTGTGCTTTTAGGTGCTAAAAACTTCAAACTACTGATTGATTTATGTTGTTCTGGTATCATTTAAATGATTAAAATGTACTCTATTTTTTTTAATTGGTTTGGGATTTTTCTTGTGCTGTGTTTTCACTTTATTGCTGTTTGTCTGCTGCATAAATACTTTACACAGTGCCTCTAAGATAAGTCTGACGGTTTTTTGCACTAGGCTACCAGAGGGTTAAGCACAGGTTAATTTAGTGACTTGTGGTTCACCTTGACAAGGATTGTGGTTGTTGCCTGAGTGGCGCATCTACCACCTTTCACCAATAACCCAATTCCTTACAAACATGGATTAAACTCACTTTAGCCATTCAGAAAGAGGTATCCCACCGCTCATCCATGAAGGTCAGATTGCAATAATGAGTGCGATGTAAAATGTGAAGAAGGTATGTTGTCTCTCCCAGATTATTGGCCATGGGTATCTAATGTAGATCAGGGAGTATGAGATCAATGTTGGATTTTGAGGGCAATCAATAGCTCCAATAGTTTAAATTAGATTCATCATAAATGTATCTTCTGTGGGTGTTCCTAAATTCGGGAAAGAGGACTGTTTTCCTGGGCATAAGTCAGAAATTCCTGTCCTAGTCACTAATAACAAAAATTAATTCAAAGAAAAATACCAGACACTACCTCAGAAAAGTTTTCGATGAAAGTGAAAAAATGTTTTCTCGAATATTATTTGAAAAGTCTATAAAACCTATCCATTATATAACATACTAGATGGCTAGCACTCAAATTTTCTTCAAGACAAAATATAAAAAATGTATTATTGCATCCATTTTACAGTAATTGCATTTAAATTAAGCTTCATACCCTGATGAGGCACCAAGGCTCATTTTTTCTAAAGCACTTGGTGTACTTTAGAAATGATCTAAAGACTTTGTTGTACAGGATCTAATTACATCTCTGGCTCGTAGGGTTTTTCTCAACACCAGGACACCCTTTTTAGAAATGTGCTCGCTTTATGAAAAATATAACAACATAGCATAACATTTGCAGAAGGGTAGCAATATTATGCAGCTTATGAGGGTAACTTAAGTAAACCTAAGGCCTAAGTACCCTAAATGGAGCTATTTCATTAAGATCCTAAAAAGAATAGTAATGTGTCATAAAGTTAACTAGCTCTGTCAGTCAATAAAAATATTCTGCCTCATACGCACTAGGAGCAGGAGCAGCTCTTCATTATGGGCTAAGGGGCTCCACACTCCTTTCTTTTCTGCCTCCTTTTGTGCATGCAGTTTTGCTAATTAGCAGTAAATAAAATAAATAAATTCATGAAAATATACTGATACTGTAGGAGGAGAAGTGTCTGCTCTGCCTGCCTTTGTCTGTCATGCTGGAGAGGCAGGTCTGAAGCCTGGTTGCGTCTAATGCACTTATGAGCATGTGCATGACAGATGAGTCTTTCCCGGGCTGAGATCTCACCGCCTTGTGACCTGTGAGGTCTTCAGCCCGGCAAAGCCATAGGTTTGTACACTACGCTGCACCAACTGATGGCAAGTAGGCAAAGTTTGCCCAGGGATCATCAGGTTTAAATTTTGAAGCACCAGGGGTCAGGGCTTCACAGCAATCAGGGGCTCCAGCCTCAGCCGTCCTCGCCCTTTCACCACGCATCACAAGGAGGAGTCAGCTCACCTCACTGGCACTATGACAAGCTGTGAGAGGCTGCTTGCAGGAATCTGTGCATGGGAGCCTGTGAAGTGGTATTGACCCACTTATGAAGACTCTAGCTTCCCGTTACTTTGCTGTTACGGCAGCCGCCGCCTATCTAAAGTGGTAAGGTGGGCGTGGGGAGGGGGGGCTGGGATTTGGGGGGGTTTGAAATAATATAAAAGAAAACTTCCCTGCCACTCCGCTCTCCTCCTGCTGATGGTCACCTCGCTGCTCCTCTCGTCGCCGTCGGCCCGGAAGGGGATAGGCTCTCTGGGCACAGGCTCCACACCCAATCCAGACAATGCTCTCACATGAGAGCAGCTCCAGGATGGGTCTGAGTGGCCTCGTTTGCCGCTCAGACGGTGCATTGGAGCCTGTGCCTTTTCTCCAACCCTGTTGTGTAACACAGCCGGGTTGGAGAAACATAAGTGGGCACGTGTGTTTTGCCAGCCTAGGTCGGCCGGCCAAGCACACATGCGCACTTATGAGTGCACTCTACTCCTCCTCCCTGACATGCCATGCCCCACCCCTACCTATACTTATTGCGGGGCCCAGACAGACAGCATAAATAAAATGACAATAACTATGTTATTGTCATTTTATTTATCATCTTTGACGCGGGCTGTGGGGCGACGTTCCTCCGCCATTACGGAAGAGCCACCAGTAGTAAAGTACAGGCATTTGTAGACCCGCCACTCCCCTGTTTACATCAATCAGAAGAGTCCTGCTAGCTCTCCTAGTAAGGTAGCCATGTAGACCGTGCACTACTGCATTTCAAATTGTGAGTGGTCTGACTCACATCTTTATTTGAAAAATAATAACTGCTGCCAATATAAACTACTCTGTTTGTGGTGTCCAGTAAATGGTAAATTACCATCGTTTTTAAATTTTGTCAATTTTGTTTGGGCCTTGAAAGCACCAATTGCACTTTGGCCTCAGATAACTGGTGAGTGGCAATGAATCAGTTTAGTCACACGCCGAGCATGCTGACCTAACATAATACAAGATATTTACCAAATAGCATTGATACTGAGCTCTGTGAACTTTACTTCGAAAGGGTTCCTTGTTCCCTACTTGCCTTCACTTTGAAGCAACTAATTACCACCCTTCACGTTTACCATTTGTATAATGTCCTAGTCATTGCGCTTCAACCACGATTCCTGTGTCTAAAATAAAACCTGCCTGCCCCTCAAATCTCAACATTTCCATGTACAGGGAGAGTTTTGGATAGAAAAACAATCCTTTCTGCATTCCCCATCAACAAGATCTTCTATTCCTTGTTCATAGTGACTAAGGTCTTCTGAGACAAGAAACCAGAACTTTAAGTAGGCTCCTACTTATAACTGACAGTATGTCCAGCTAGGCCGTATGTGCAATATAATTTATACCACAGCAATGCAATAAATAAATGAAATTCAATGGAAAAAATGCTAAGAATTAAAAAAAATGACATAAGAAATAATATCCATCCAGCTTCCTAAATTGCACTGCTCAGAAACTATACATACAGAAAATTAGTCTATTTGGATTGATGGCTACTAAGCAATGTGATTTTTTTTCCTTATCTGGTACAGTGGGACTTTCCAATGCCAGAGACTTAAGGGTGCAAGAGAATTCTGGTAAGGTTGAAGCAAAGGGAGAGGGACAAGGAGCCAGAAACAGGTATAAATCATAAGCCTCGTATAAAGTGGCTTTCTCACTCAAATGGGCTATTTTTTCCATGATGACTGGATATAATGCTTGAGTCCAGAGAAATGGAAAGCCAAGTACCTGCTGTTGCAGTAAGGGTCCGTAAAGCAAAGCAGAGGTAATCCGGTGTCATGCATGGCCCTCAGACACCCTTTCATCTCTGAGTGCAGGACACCTTCCTTCTGACAAATAGGGATAAAGACTACTAGTACACACAACCTGTGCCTGCTGCCACTCATATACCTACAAACATTCAGGGCTGCATGTCCTCTCTGAAGGCTGGTATGTTATATTAGAGCAGGATATGGAAGTCTATGCTGTGCTCCTTCATGTTTATGTTATGATACATAGCATTATGTTGTTGTGTTCTGTGGTGCCGTGGTGTATGATTTCATGTTTTGATGTGCTCTGATTTGTTATGATAACCAGGTTGCTTTACATTATACTTTTCTATGCTGTGCATATTTTAGTTGCCAGCTTTAACGTTTAGAGGCCTAAGTTCCTCTAGTCCCTTAACAAAGTTCCATTATGTTTTACTGAGATGAGGTGTGGTAATTAAATTACCTAAGATGAAGACAAGACTTCTATTTTCTGGTTCTTGCTCCCCACTGCGGTTAGACGACAAGGTGTGATCCTGAGCAGATCAACCACTCTCCCTCAGCTTCTCCTCTATTCGCAGCCAAAATGGCCGACCTATATTGACTGCCTATTATTTGTAACCTTAGCATAAATATTTACGTATGTGAGTCCCCCTCCAATAAAGCACCATCCAGTGCATTCCAGTAGGAGATGGAGATGCCTCTAATTAGTTGCAGCCGCTTGGATTTTAACAAATGTCTTTGACGCACAGGCAAAGGTTTGTCTATCAGGCATCAGTATGACTTCTCAGATTTAACTTGCAGTGCGTGGTCAAGGTAGTGGGGGCACCAGCAGGGGCAGCCCCTCCATTTGAGCGGAGGAGCATCGTCCCACAAGCCGAAGAACTGAAAAGTAAAATGGTAATAAAGTTTATTTATTACAGTTTTATTTTTCAGCAACCCGTCCCAAACTAAGGGCCTGAATACGATGCGGTTGGAAACGGCTCCCACCGTTGGTGGGAGCCTTTCTGACAGCATCATAATATGCCGGTCAGATTCCTTTCCAACCGCCTTATTACGATGGAGGCAGTCGGAAAGGAAACCGAACAGTCATTCCAACTGGCTTCTGACGGGCTCGGAGAGCCCCTCCGCCAGTCAGAATGGCCAGTAATCCCAAGGGCAGCTCCATCCGCGCTTGGCATTACAATGTCGGGTTTCTGCAACCTTTCAGTGCCAGTCTTTCCGACACAGAAAGGCTGTTAGAATTCGACTTGGGGGTCCCCAGTAGAGCCCCCTTAAGTGCACGGCCTCCGGTTGGAGGCCCAGGGGGCACCTATGGTGCCCCCCTGTTGATCCCTGCACCCCGTGGCAGGCATCTTGGGGTACCTGCCACGGGTGCAGGGATGAACTGCACCTCCTATTTTACAATGAGAGCATGCATTCTGGCCGGAATACATGCTCACATTTTAAAGTATAGGCATGCGACCGAACAGTGTTTGGTCGCCTCCTAATAAGTCGGTCGGGACCGCCGACAGGGTGTCGGTCGTCCCTTGGCCGAGACGATGTCGGGCAGAGGAAACTCCGCCCGACATCGTAATGAGGCCTTAAGTGTCAGGACGGAGCGGGCCAGTGCTGCTGAGTGGCAGCAACAGGGAGCTGTGCACTGTAAATGGGGCATGTCTCTTTGGCCAGCTATTTTGGGCCTGCCAGCCAGACATGCGCATCTTAAAGTTCTCTAACCTAGCTGTCTTAGACAGCTGCGTTAGAGAAAGCGTAGGCCTCCAGTGCTTTTAGGGAAAGCCTGCTCTATCCAATCCTGGCACTGCTTTCACACTGTGAGCGCAGCACCAGGATTGGGTTGTCCAGTTTCCTGCATCAGGAGCTTCCTGGAAGACACGAAAGGGAGGAGGACATCATGAACGGTGAAATTATTATTAATATTTTTTTTGTGCCCCCCACCCCACCACCCTTGGTTCAAGCCAGATGCCACTGCGCACCAGCGTAGCTAAGAAATGCTCACTCACTCAGGCAAATTCATGGTTTGGTCTTACGCCCTACCTCTTTCAAAGTTCACGAGCCTCTACTGACTGAGTGCCCATATAATTCACCATGCTGTGCCTTACCACTTTGGGGGTGATATTGACTAATGAACGTTACAGCAGGCACGCAGTTTAAATACTGACATACACAACCACCCTTGTCTCAGCTTTTAGACCTTTGGTTGGAACAGACAACAGATGGGGGGTCACTTGGTACTGCGTACACTAAACAACATCAACAGCCCTATGCTCTGCAGTATGTGCCTCCTCTGTGATTTACCTCCCAGGCTCCTCCATACCCAGGCTTACTCCTGCGTTCAATATATCTGGCAGCCCTGTGGGGAAAGAGCACTCCACCTGATGGAAATTCAAATTAAACAATTTACAAATTAGTTTTACTGGAGGCTGCTGGCAACATGTTGTTTTCCAGACAATTACTGAAATGCTGTGGATAAAATTCCTGCTTCTTCCAATTGCAACTCGGAGTTGGTCCCTATTAGGCCCTGAGATGGGTCATAGCACAATGCCTGATTCACATAGTCCCATGTCAACTCAAACTATGGTCTCTGAGACAACTGCTCAATCATAAAGAAATGGAACCCTGGACAATTATCCACACTATTAGCACATTCAAATAGCAGACCATGTGCTGCACAAATCGTGCAGTTTTCTAGTCTTTTCTCCTGGGTACAAATATTAAATTGTGTAAAATCCCATATGCCACAATAGAATCCTATAAAATACACATTTGTAAAATTTCAGATGGAATTCCAGTAGGGCTAACAATTCTAATTTCTTTAATTCCTTTACAGTCTAAACTCTGACCTAACACAAACAGTGCTTACTTTGACCATGTGTTCGTGAGTGAGGCTCATTGGAACTCATTTTTGGAGAGCAGTCCTTTTTTTACCTCATCAGGATTTCACCCAGACCAAGAAAGAGAAAACATAAAAGGGGGAAAGAAAGATGGAAAGACAGTGACAAAGGGAGAAAGCAGGGAGGAACAAGAACCTGCAAAAGTGCTATAAAAAGGCAGGGAGTGTCCGGTGGTGGATGAAACAGGCATTAACTGTATTCAAGACTACTTAGCCTTGGTATTCAGCACGCCTGACATGCGTAGCACCAGCTTCTGAGCAAAGCTTTGGGCCCTGGCACTAATGTTTTACAAATTAAGCACTGAACACATACCTTGAAAACAGTGTGAGAACAAGGTTGTTAAATAACAGGTTAGAAAGCAACACTCCCAAGCTATTTTCTTCCAACAGTAGAAGTTACAGTCACGTCTTTTATTGCATCTCATTTGCAAAACATACTTCTAGCTAGGAATGTGCTTGAACGCTCCAGAACATCTTCAACAATAAGAAAGCAGTGTCAGTGCAACCTTAGAGTCTTCAAAATGACAATCCACATTTGTAAAAGGCACATTAACTCTGCCTTTGCAGCTGAAGTGATTTCCATGCCCACGTCACGAATGCTGAGGAGCTCATTTACATTAAAATCCTTAAGGAATATTTGCATGCAGCAACCTTAGCCCAAATACTGAAGAACTGCAACTGTTGGGTCTTCCTTTAATTTTGTTCTCTTCTTATTGTATTCTAGGGAGTTTTTGCTTGTTTGCTAAATGTTATTCTGGGAATGAAAGATGGCTAAACAGTAAATTGCTTAGGCAGGCCTAAAACCTAAATCAGTCCACCACATCAGCTCATTAAGATGCTGTATCCAATAGCAGAGAGTGGCAATTTTTCACTATCTTCTCAAGTTTACTTTATAAAACTGACTGTGAAATGTGCACCCAACGCTGTGTCTTTGAAATCACATCCATGAGGCAGAAGTGCTTCACTTTTCAAGATAACTTAAGAAGGAAGGTAAAAAGCACAAGAAACCGAATCGCAAAAGTGTTTATGAGTACAGGAAGTAGCACTACAGGAATACCCGGTCTGAAACTTCCAACTCACTAGTAGTAAAAGTGCAAGGAGAACACAGTCCCTTCAATTTGTACTAAACGTTTATAACTATACCTATTTTATTCCCATTTTAGATATCTTGGGGCCGATTCACATAGGCATGTACGGGTATGTAAAAGAATCCTACAGGAGTACTCTTTTACATACTCTTACATACCATTGTGAATTGGCCTCTAAACTCAAATCACAAATGATTGATTAACCAATAATTGGACAAGTTTTATGCCTCAAAGAGTTTGTCATTAATATTGAGATGTGGCTCTTTATGTTTGCCTTTTTTGTTTGGTGTCACTTTTATTCATGGACTCTTGTAATGCGTCTTTTATTATGCAATTTTCACTACATGGGTGTGCTCAGTGGTAATTTGTTTTTTCAGACGTTTGGATAAAATATCATTATATAAATATCAGGAGACAGAAATATCTAAAACAAAATATCGTGACAAATATATTGATGCAAAAATATTGTTGACAAGAATATCACGTTTTTGAGGTAAGTAATATCGTTGTAAATAATATTGATGTTTTTTTTTGTAAATACATTTTTTTATTGGGTTTTCATGGTACATGCTGGGCTGTGGCCCTCTATATACAATTTGGGGATAAAATATATCAGGCGTACCCATACATGCATAAAATTGGAACTCCTGCACAACCTGCAGGTAGAACAACAAAAACATAGCACAGATTAACTCAGATCCCACATGCCTTGAGGAGTCTAATAGCATAATAACAGACGGTTTCATGTTGTAGTTCGGGTTGCTCGGTGACCAGTTATATACATAGTGAAGTCCTACCGGGTCCAGAGATGGAAGGGGAGGTAAGTCTATGCCTCGAAAGGTAGCCCAGCGGGACCATATCTTCCTGTGCATCTAGGGACAGCCTCGGGCCTGAAACACTGCTATTTCTGCACCCATGCATTGATGCATGGCCTTTTTCCATCCACCCATCGTCGGAGGGGACACCCCTTTCCATAGCTGGGCGATATCGCGCTTAGCAATAGTGAGAGCCAGGAATAGTAAATGGTGTTTATACCGATTTCCACCTATCCCATCAGTGCTATGGAGGAGGGACAGTTTCGGGTCAAACGGGAGATCCCACAACAACACCCCACCAAGACAGGACGAGATCCTTCGCCAAAATGACTGTAATGTTGTACAGCTCCATACCGTATGCATAAAGGTCCCTTCTTCCCCTTCGCATCTCAGACATAGGGGGGATTGAATAGCTCCCATCCTCCATAGCCGGGATCGTGTGTAATAGACACGGTGTAAATACTTAAATTGTATGAGGCGGTAGCGTGAAGACACCGCCGCCCCCCGGGGGCTAGCCAGGGCCTCAGTCCAATCGTCATCAGTCAGGTCTGGTATGTCCTCTAACCATGCCTTTTTGGTGTTATGTAGTGTCGTGCGGGTGTGCGTAGTTAACGTTTGGTAGATCTGATGGATCTTATGCATGCCTAGGTCCCCCATTAGCAAGTTGCCTTCAGGGGGATGAAACTCGGGCAAGGTCTCAATTGAGTGTATCAGGGGAGCTAGTGTCGTAAATATTGATGTTTTAAATATTGTTTTCACTAATATAGTGGTTACAAATATCATTTTTTATGTGTTTTAGGTGATAAATTAATTTTATGTGTTACTATTGTTTATAATAATGTTATTAATGTTTTTCAAATATAGCTTGTAAATTTTAAGCGATGTAGAAATCTTTAGTAATTTATACTGTCATAGCAGGTTGTTGGGTTTGTAGAGGGAATGGGTGGGAAGTTAGTTAGCTAATAAATAATTAAGCATTATTTAATAAAAAAAATATCCTATGAGTCATAATTTATTAAATACTAATTGTTTATGTTATCTGTTATTTGCGGGCCATTAGGTTTTTGTTTATTATTTAATTGATTTTCAATTATGTAATATATGGAATAATTAATTATTTTGCTTATATTTTACTTGTTAGGTGGTAGGTATGTATGGGTATAAGGTTGAAAATGAATTAAGTAATAATTAATTAACAATTAATTTTTTTAATATTAATTCATTTGTAATTATGTAAAATATGGAATATTTATTTACTTTACTTATATTCTAGTTGCAGGCTGCTAGGTTTGTAGGGGTCTATGGTGAGAATTAACTAAGTAATAATTAATTAACAATGTATTATTTAAATGTTTATAATTTATTATTAAATTATTTAATTGATTTTTAATTATGTAAACTATGGATCACTGATTTATTTTACTTATAAAATAGTTGTGGGATGCTAGGTTTGTAAAGATATGAGGTGGGATTTAACTAATGATTAATTAACAATTGAATATTAATCATTAATTATTTACTTTGTTGTAAATATTTAAATTATGGAATAGTTCTTTTTTTTAGTTATATTTTATGTGTGGGCTGCGAGGTTTGTAGGCGTACAGAGTGGGAAGTTAATTAATTCATATTTAAATAGCAATTAATTGATAACATTTTTTATTGACTAGCAATTATGCAAATTGATTAATTGATTTTAGTTTTTAATACACATATGTATATATATATATATATATATATATATATATATATATTTTGTTCCTTATATATATTTTTTAATAGTTTAATATTTTTCTACATTAATAGGGTTACTCATATATGTAATGTCTTTGAAATGAAGTATGTTCCCTACCCTTGCTTAGACTTCAGTAGGAATAGTAAAATGACCCCCTCTTAAGCGGTGGCGTAGCAAGGGGGTGGCGGTCCGCCCCATGCGGTGCAGGTTTTGGGGCGGCGGCCTCCCACCACTCTTACCTGCAGTCTCAGGTGGGCACACATCCACATCCCCCCGTCGCTCTTCATTCAAAAGGCCTCCGCTGGGCGGCAAACGAAACTGAGATCTCGCCAGCAACTCCCCCCCGCTCTTCACTGTGACGGCAAACTCAGGGACCACCACCACGGGCGGCCAAATGGCTAGCTATGCCACTGCTCTTAAGTCCAACATATTCCCTAGTTTTGCACTGCTTGGAGTGGTAATAGTAATTTTCACCCCTCCCAAATCCAACGCTTTTCCTACTGTTGCGGAAACTGGAGTGGGAATAGCAAATTTGACCCCTCCAAATCCCAACACCTTCTCTACTGTTGCGCAGACTGAAGTGTAAATAGTAAATTTCACCCCTTCGAAATCCAACACTTTCCCTACTGTTGCAGAGACTGGAGTGGGAACAGTACATTTAACCCCTCTGAAGTATAACACTTTCCCTACTGTTGTGCTGTTTTTAGGTGGGAGTAGCAAATTTGACCCTCTGAAGTCCAACGCTTCATCTAGTGTGGCATAGATTAAAGTGGGAATAGTAAATCTAACTCCTCCGAAGCCCAGCACTTTTCCTATTATTGTGGTGCCTTGAGTAGGAATAGTAAATCTAAACTCTCTGAAGTTCAACTCTTTCCCCACTTTTGTATAAGCTAGAGTGAGAATCGTATATTTAATATTCTTAGGAGCTGATTACAACTTTGGCGGGGCTGGAGCATGGCGGCATGCCACCGCCCTGCTCCCGCACCGCTGGCTGCCCACCAGATTAGGAGTTTTCTCCTGGTCTGGCGAGCGGTCCTTTGGCATTCCCACAGTGGTGCCTTTGAAAAAGGCAACACAATGGGAAGCCAAAGCAAGTTCCTGCACGGTAGGAACTGGACGTGCATGCAGACAGGGCGGCACACCATGTGTCCCCTGCATGCATCCCCATAGCATGAGGCACCAGGGGGCCCTGTAGGGCCCCCTTAGTTTTCTCACTGCCAGCAGTTTCATGGCATGAACACCGCCATGAGACTGCTGGCAGTGAGGAAACTCATAATATGCTTGGCGGGGCACAGTGACCCTGCCAAGCATATTGCGGCCTCACACCGCCGTGCCACCACCAGGGAAGTTGGTTCCCTGGGGGTTGAGGCGGTGCCTTGGAGGTCCAACCGCCGTAGTTGTAATACTCTGTTGTTAGACTCAGAAATGGAGGGTAACTTATCATAAAGCTGCCTGGGTTTTTTTGAGCTGCAATTTCCACTTACTTCCTTTTGGTATAAAGGCAGCTGCCTGAGGACAGCTAGGGTAAGAAGCTATTGTTAGGTTTCATGAAACATGTTTAACACAAAAAGGCTGAGCAAGGAGAACTTTTGTTTGACTTGGCCTGACACACAAGTAGGCCTGTTGGTAGATGGGACCCAGTATACATCTACATGTGGACTGAAGTATAGTGATGCTAAGACCAGATAGGTAATTTGTCTTCAAAAGGGAATGGGCTATTCCTTTTGGTGAAGCGTGTGAGCTACAGTTGTTAACAATATATTATTAAAGTGAATTAAAGTGCGATTTTTGATTGACACATATTACAGAGACCAGAGTCTGGTCTGTACAAATGATTTGATAATTGTCATCAGACTCAACGTTTGGTAATGCCAAGTGTTGGACTTGGCCCTTTCTGTTGGGTCATCCCCAAACTTTTTGCCTTCACCCTCCTGTTTTCTGAACCTGTTTTTGTTGCCTTTGAGGATTCTGCGCACTTTACCACTTCTAACCAGTGCCAGGTTTTCACGCTTGACCGTTGACCGCCAAACGCCAGTTGCAGTGCGAGGAGGACGCTGCCTTGCTGCCTCGCTGTTTCCCAGTCTGCCGCCTCCCGCGGTTACGGCTCCCGCAAAATTTTGCCAAAGCCGGGCATTACCGGCTTGTTGAATTGCTGAATTGAATACCGGCCCCCCGCGGTATTGAGGAGCGGGCCGACCGGACCTGACACAGAGCCCTGGGTCAAGGGCCCGCCAGCGCCATACTGCGGATGTACAGGCGCACAGTAGAGCAGCTGAGCCGGGGACGCAGGAAAAGACCGGGGTGAGAGGAGTGAGAGGAGCGAGATAGAGAACTTGGACTACTTAGCCCCTCGCCCGCCCTCGCAACTTACTCGGCACCTCTGGCACCCCCGCATCCTGCGAGGAGGAGACTGAGCCGAGGACTGTCAATACCTGCTTCCAGCGGGGGGTGCAACAGCCGGTCAGCAGCAGGTTACTTCCAGGTAGCCTGGACAACTGAGGATTTGAGGGACTTGTGGAGAAGAAGCGGAGAGAGCGGGTAAGAGCAAGTAAGTGAGAGCAGTCACCGCAAGTAAGAGAGAGTGGCCGCCACTATTTGCGGCCGCTGAGTGCGAGCCCGGTGAGTCCGCGGAAGCGGCCCAACTAGGTTGGGAGCTGTTAGTGGCTTGCCAGTGTGCCCTGCTCTCGGTTCTTTTGCTTCTCCTGTTCCCCGGCGCTCCTTGCCTTTCAGCCCCCACCCTCTTGGTCCTTCTCCTGTCCAGCCTCCTGCCCAGCATACTGTCTGTTTGTCCGCCTGTCACTCGCCCATTCATTTATTCATCTTCTCCTCTCGCACTCTTCAAGCGTCCCATTCAAATCCATCGCTCCTCAACTTCTCCATACAAATTTCTTCATCGCCAGTAGCTTTTAACATCCGCAGCCGATTTTGAGCGGCACTGGGAAACTTCGAGCTTGGGGATTCGGTGCAGCTTCTTCATTGGCTTCAAGGCAATCTCAGGCACCCTCATTGAATAAGAGACGCCTCAGCCACGAGTAAAGCATAAGAGGCTCGCCTTAAACCCAAGCCCTAGCTTAAGTCCTAGCTGGGCTCCAGAGAACGATAGGATAGCAACGTAACTCGAAATAGAGGAAACAAAGACTCTTAAATACACTTCCCAAAAACTATACAAATAAGGGAAAGCCAATAAATTTCGGGAAGATGAGATCAGAAAAAATTTGTCAGGTGGCAACAAGGAAAAATTAAAAAAATACCCCCCCAACAGCTCAAACCCCTCCATCAAGTAAAAAAAGGAAGACACCCGGGTCGAGAGAAAGGCTAGTTGCAGCACCAACACCAGAACCTACACTCTTCAATTTTGGCAATAAAAATGGAAAACAGAAATTCTTCTTCCTAAAGGACCCAATGGCCGCAATCTATGCTCCAACAAAAGAGATATCAGGATTGCCTAGCCCCATAATGCCAAATAAATCAGAAAAAAAGGGGGGTCAGAACAACTGGACACGTCCATCTTCACTAAAAAGATTCTTACTTCCCCCGAGGCAGACCGAAGCAAAGTTCAACCGAGAATCAAGCCCCACAGGAAATAATTGCAGCAAGCAGACAGTTAACCACAACAGCACAAGTCCACCTGAATGCATCCCCCGAGAAATAACAACGAAACATGAAGAAGCTTACAAATGGGCAACAATAATGCTGCAACTGAAGATCCGCCAATAAACCCTGGAAGCAAGGTAGTCAATCCGGACGAAGCTTGGACCTGCTCCTTCTCTTTTTCCTCTGACGCCAATCTCCTTCAAATCTTGGAAATTAATACAATAAAACCAGATACAATTGCCTCAGCCAAGCAAGGGAAATTTCCATCAAACATCTCCCAAATGGAATGGACATCCGGTGGAGAAGGGGGGTAGCTTCTACTCCCCTAAACCTGACTCCTAGAAACATCCGAAAAGAGGAAAAGTCAAAAGAAGGAAGCTTCTTAATAGAAACCAATCCCACATGCCTGTCACCTCCGATAACAATTTCATCGGTAAGCAGGATTGAGTCACAGTCGGGGTCATCGGCATTACTTACCCAAGAGATACCAACTGCCCCATGGAGCAAATCCTTGCTAAGTGCACTAGAGCAAGCAACAAGGGCTCTAAATTTTCAGTCAGATAAAATGGAGGTGCAGATAGACCTCATCAACATGATTGCAGAACATATAGCAGGTATAAACGTCAAATTGGACATAATCATGACGCTACTCAACGGCAGGGGCTGTTCAGAACTTCAACAGCAGGTCACCTGTGGTTGTGGTATAATTATCCACAAAATGGCCAAGCTCCCAGAAATACTCACAGATATATTGGGGGCAGTGCAGCCAACTCGCAAAGCAGAACCTACAGAAGGACCACAAGAGATAGACGAGAATGAAGCCAAAGCAGAGTCCCTAAAGACACCAATAGAGACTACAGCGACCAATGGCAAAAATAAAGGGGAAGCAGAGGAAGAGGAAAAACCAGGTGTAGGGGTTAACCTAATAGAGGCAAAATCGTCTTCCGCCAACCTCTCTCAAACTGGGAAACCAACCAAAAGACAAAGAAAGCGTGCAAGGAAAGCCAGATTAAAGCAAACCACTCAAACTACCCCTGGGCCAGGGAAGATTTATCCAATTTTTACCAACCAAATTTTGATAACGGAAAAAAATAGGAATCTTAAGAAAGAATCTTTAGACTTATCCATCATAGGGTCCAACTTATCAAACATGGCTGCGGACCCAAATAAATTAATCATAACTTACCCGCCTCCGGTTGTAAATGCTTCAAGCAACCAAGAAAAAATGAGTCAGGAATACATCAATACAACTAAAAAACAAAAGGTCCACAAAGGGGTTCAAAAGATAGGCTCTGAGAAGGAGAAACTAGAGCAAAAACACTTGAGCAACAATGGAGAAGAGGTAGCAATAACCCCACGGGCCCAGACAGAACTAGCACCCCAAAGCCGCAGAGACCATAGCCAAGATAAAGGGGTACAAGGTACAAGCGCAAAAAAATCAGAGGTAAAAGCAGAAGAAAGATCAGGGGCAAAATCTCCGGACGAAATTAAAAACGAGGATTACAGTAGCCCAACCCCGATAATAGTTACTCGAAATAAGAAGGGTCGTACATGCAAGTTTCCATCGTCAGAACAAAAAATAGAGACCCAAATTAATAACAAGGAACAAAGTAACTCAATTCCGCTAATAGTCACCCTAAATAATAAGGGTCGCACCTGCAAGCTTTCATCGATAGAACAAACAACTGAGACCCTATGGACAACAACACAGAAAAATCCTGGGAACCGGGAAACAGGAACAAAGGAATTAATCCTTAAGGCCCCACTACAAGAAAGGGCACGAGATGAATATGTATGCCAAGAACCTCAAATAGGTCGTGAATTACTTGATAAACATCAGCAGGTTAAAGAGGACATTATAAATCCCTTAAACAATATAATAGAGACTCCCTTAAAATTGATATTTGCACCAGAGTACTGCACAAAAGGAAGACAAGACACACTGAATCGAGGGAATTTGTTAATGTTGTTTAATGAGATACCAGAATTAATGGGGATAACATCACGCGACCTATTAGCCGTAGAATTTCAGCCAATGACTTCCCCCAGGGATATAGAAGAGACCACTTGGAATTCCAAGGATTTAGTAGACAGGATCTACGCAACAAGGGCAATATTTGAAGCCTGGGGAATCACTATAAGACTCCACAAGCGACCTAAATATCCTTACCCCCTCTTAAAAAATTCGGCGACATCAAAAACGGGGCAGTCGCCCGGGAAAGGCCAAATATCTTGTCTACGTGGCGCTAGAAACTCCTCGCTAATTGTGGAAAACAACTCAACACAGAAAAATGAAACAGCAAGCCCAACACACCCTGACCAGCAGCTATGCATTAGTCAAGATTGGTCCTGGGTTCCAATGGCCTTGAGCAAAAATCGTACCTAACGAAAACCCATTGATTCATTCCAATAATACAATGAGGGAGCACCAAGACAGGAACAAAGGGAATGTTTTAAAGAATACAACAAGTACCACCCAAAGTTCAGTAGAAAAATATCTGCTCTTGGAACGTTCATGGATTTGGAGTAATGGGTCAAGATCACGAAACCCTGTCCTTCATTCAAAATCAAGATCTAATATTGCTCCAAGAGACATGGAACACGAAACCAGTTCCAATTCCGGGTTACACAGGACATCATATCCTGGCAGAAAAATTCTCGAAGTTCGAGCATCCAAGGGGAGGTTTATCATTTTTGGCAACAGCAAAATATGACTGGTCCATAGAAGAATTAGACGCTGGAGAAAACTGGCTACAAGCACTTACATTGACTGGTAAACATCATTCTAACAAGCTAAGCTGGGAACTAATAATAATTAACGTATACATCCACCCAGAGAGAAAGCAACAGAAGGAGAAATTTCTACAAAAGACCCACGAACACAGCAATTTGATAATTCCAGGAGATTTTAACAGTAATCTCACCATCAGCAAACAGTTCAGAAGCAAGAGGAAGGATGCCCTGGGAATTAAATCAACTATTCAAGAGCTGGAAGCTTTAGGCTTAATCACCTTGAATGGGAACGTAACTGGAGAAAGACCAGCGGCCACCACGTTTCTGAGTGGAAAAAGCCAATCAATCATAGATTTCACCATCGTCAGTAATAATCTCTTTCCCATGATAAATTCCTTTCAAATCTGCCCACGTCCAGAAAGTGATCATTTTCCACAGATTACGAAAATTAACATCACTCTAACCCAGACACAAATATTAAAGTCTCTGGCACAATATCCAGAAAAATATAATTTGAGGAAACTGAAGTGGCGAGGACAAGATACAAATATAATAATGGACACAATCCAGGATTATGTGAAGCAACAAGGGACACATAAAGAAGAAGAAGCACAAAAAATTGGGAACTTTGGGGCAGTTTCTTATTAAAAATTCCCAGCTATTCCAGGACGACAAAAGAAGATAGAAACCAGGAAGGAGCCATGGTTTAATATCCAATTGCGAGATCTTAAAAGGAGCATAGCTAGAGAGGTGCGCCTCCTAGCAACGGCAGCAAGAACGGGAAAAAAATCTGATAATGGTAACCTTAAGGAAATGCGGAACAAATATAAGAAAAATTTAAGGGAGTCAAAAACAGTGTATAAAGAATCCATTTGGAATAAACTACTATGGGCAAGTAAACTGCCAACAAGCAGGGAATTCTGGGGAATAATCAATAACCTGACTAAGGGTTCAAGACTCCAACAAGACACCGGAATAGGAGAAGACATGTGGATCAAATATATTCAAAATATGTACAATAATTTGGATTACAATAAGCACGTTAATGCAGCCACAGTCCCGAAAGAATCTGGAGAAGAACATCTTAGTCTCCAGCCTCATGAAGGCCACCATCAACAAATGCTAGAGATTAGCAGTAACGAGCTAGAAAATCTTATCAATATCAAACAACTGAAAGGAATAATAACAAAACTAAGAACGGAGGGGGCAGCAGGACCAAAACGGGCTTCCAAATGCTCTTTTTAAGAACGCACCCGATTTTTAGGCAAACTATTTTACGCCCCTTTTCAACTACATCTATAATCAGAATATCGTACCAAATTCCTGGAGAGGAATAATCCATCCAATATTTAAAAATGGCCTTCATAGCATGCCAGAAAACTATAGATTGATATCTCTGATTGATGTAGAAGCCAAATTATATGCATGATGTCTACTTATCCACCTTCAAGAATGGATGAATGAGAAGAGTATAATCCCAAAGTTTCAAACAGGTTTTAGGTCAGGAATGGGAACAACTACAAATTTGGCAACTTTGGCTCTTTTAAGCGAAAAAGCACTAAAAAGGAAAACACAATTATTCGCATGCTGCATCGACCTGAAAGCCGCGTTTGATAGAGTGACTAGAACTCGACTTTGGAATAAATTAAAAACCTGGGGGCTACCGACCAATTGCATTGGATGCAATGATCGCCCTCCATAAGGAAACTTGGGCTAGAGTGAAACTAGGCGACGGAAGTAGAGTATCTGCAAGAATAAACACTCAGCACGGCTTAAAACAAGGCTGCGTCCTGGCGCCGAGTTTATTCAACTTGTTCTTAGCAGACATAACCGAGCATATGCAATCAGCAAAGAGCCATCCGCCAATGTTGGCCAAAGAGCCTATACCTTTTTTACAATACGCGGATGACATCATAGTGCTAAGTCAAAGTCTGATTGGTCTGCAAAGAGCAATAAACAACTTAGTAATTTACCTGGACCAGGAAAATCTAGAGTTAAATAAAAAGAAAACGAAGGTGGTACGCCTAGTGGACCCCAAGAAAAATAAGTTTAAATGGTACGTTAAGGGAGATCAAGTGGAGGAGCAAGCCTCCTATAAATATCTAGGCATAAAACTGGGGCGGGGCATTTCGTACAAGGACCATAAACTTGATTTAAACGCTAAAGCCCAATCATTAATTTTTGCTTTTCGACTGCTGAACAAAAAATTGAGCTGTCCGGCTTATACTCACCTCCTAAATGTGATGGCAGCACAAACTTTACCTACTCTGTCTTATGGCTTGGAAACATGGTGTGGTAAGGAGGCTGAGTTACTGAATGAGCTCTAGACCAAGATATATAAAGCCATTTTTAATCTTCCCAAGTCCGCATCTCCCGCACAGGTACGGCTAGAATTTGGCCTTCAAAATCAGAAGTTCCGGAGCATGAATTCCTTTGCGAAGCTCTGCCATAATTTTCGATCCTCAGAGCCCGGTACACTGAACAATCTATGCTGGGATGAGATAAAAGCACAAATGGTGCAAGAAGTACCTATATCTTGGGGAGCCTATTTGTAGAAATCACTGGTGGAACTAGATACCCAAGCAGTATGGGAGAGCATGGCAGAAAAGACAATATTTAACAAAGCCAGTAATGTGTCCGCCAAGAAGAAATCGCTCCTGGAAGACAAAAACATCTTGTCCAAACGACGTCATGCATGGACAGTAATAAATTCCTATACTCATACAAAGCCCCAAGCCTACCTAGCAGCCCATTTTAGCTCCGAGATAAAAAAAGAGCTTTATTCACTATCGGCTGGGAATCCATGACTCGAAGGACTTAATGCCATCATGGAAACGCAATTATCAAGAGGAGAACTGTCGTCTATGTGGTTATTCGGACGAAACATTAACCCATTTGTTGTGTGTATGCCTAGCTGTAAAGGACCTAAGGAAATCCTTTTTAAAATTGATCTTTAACGAGTTAAATATTCGTACATACAAACAAGCTGTGATTAGATGGATGGAGGGCTCATCAATTATTCTGTCTTGTCGAGGTGTAAAATATTTTGCACATATTAGGAAATTTCTCCGACAAGCAGATCAAGCAAATAAGAACACTGGTTGAAAAAAACACGATTATAGGTGGTCCGAACATTACAGGCTATACAGCACTAAGCATTTTAAAGGCATTTTAACCGCATGGTTGGTTTTAAACTAGCAGCTTGTCATCTATCATTGCTGGTTGCGTATCTCTAAATAAGAGACAGTTGCGGTTTGTGATAATGATTTTTTATTATGTTACTTGAACACAAAAAGACATTTGACTTTAGGTAAACCATCTTGTATTTAATATTTTAATCTTACCATGTACCAATGATTCTCTTTTATGTGATACCACGGTTTTTATTATGAAATTCGTTTTATGCAATTTGTAAAGATTTTAAGTAATCACGCAATAAACAATAAACTGAAACTGAAACAGTGCTAAAGAACATGTACTCTCTCCTTTAAACATGGTAGAATTGGCTTACACCCAAGTGAGGCATTTATTCTACTTTTAAGTCCCTAGTAAAGTATTACTACGTGTACTCGTGGCCTGTAAATGCTGCTAGTGGGCCTGCAGCACTGATTGTGCCACCTACTTAAGTAGCCTTTTTAAATATAGCTCAGGCCTGCCATTGAAGCCTGGGTGTGCAGCTTTAAACAGCCATTTTGACCTGACAAATTAAACCTTTTGCCAGGCCTAAACCTTCCTTTTTAATACATTTAAGTCATCCCTAGAGTAGGCCCTTGGCAGCCCATATGGCAGGGTGCAGTGTATTTAAAAAGTTGGACATATACTTTTAAGTTTTACATGTCCTTGTAGTGAAAAACTCTTACATTTGTTTTCACTACTGCAAGGCCTACCTCTCAGTAGGATAACATTGAGCTATCTTATTATATGTAATAAGTGCTAACTTTCAATTGGGAGCAGGTAGGATGTCAGGTTTGGTATCTAATAAATTGCATTTTAAAACTCTCTTTGATGGTAAAGTCGGATGTTAGGTCACAATTCTGAAAATGCCACTTTTATAAAGCTTACGGTCCTTAAGCAGTGAGTCATTCACGAAGAGCTACGTTGGAAGGCTGTGATAAACAATGCAAAAATGATTCCTCCTTTCCTAAATGTGGAGCCAGAATACAATCAGAGACCGTGATATGAAGTAGGGGTGTCAGTCCCTTTCTAATAAAAGAATTTTATCATCGTGTTGGTGGCAATGCTCCAAGCCACATGAGAGTGGATAGCAGTTCTGGGTCCTGAGGAGAACTCCATAAAAGATGTTGTAACAGGTTCGAAACGAGTTGACAAGCTGTTATGTTTCATATAGATGCCCTAATATAGGCATAGTTTGAGATGCCCTAATATAGGCATAATCTTTCACCTACATTAATTCCCTATTCTCCACAATAACGGGCGCTGAGGGCTGAACCTTATCTAGACTGTGGTTTGGGTACAGAACGAGGGTTTCTCCCGAACAATGGCCTCCTATACCCGATGTGCTCATCCAGTATGATTAAATATTCATAAGAGTTCTAGAAAACCAGGCAGGGGCTAGAATCCACCTGCATAAACATCTACGTAACCGGTTCATCCCATACGTCATCTTCATACCCAACAATGGCTAACACAAGACACAAGGGATAAAGGGACTCTATACTTTTCTGTATAAATACAGCACCTCTTGCTATCAGTAGTTAGAGGGAACCGAGACTTCCAAGCCGACACACTGACTAGAGACGCTGAGGCTCCTGCATGCAGTCGCTCCAGCTGACAGTGGTCTAATCATCCCTTGCGGGGTGTCCAACTCGAGGACAGGACGAGGTCCCACACTCTCATTATTCAGGTAATGGGGTTTGACTAAATCCTAGCGGGATTCTTGGCTTCTTTCGCACCTACTCACATGCTAGGTACACTTAGGTACATCTAGACAGGCATCGTAGGAGTATGCACTTTATTTTATAAATGCATTTTATATTCATGTATATGTTCATGACTATTGCAAAATGGAAGAACTGTACTATCCTTTCTTATTCACTGTACTGCTGATCATATAGCTCTGCTACTGTTTAACAGTTGTCGCAGCACATATATTTTATACTAGAAGAACAACTGTGCAATAAATTCTTATTGTAAACACGCTCAACTGTTTCTTCTGTGTAACTCTCTGAGACCAAATGAGCAAGCACGAATGACTGAGCGAAAAGTAGTACATTGTTTCCACGAGTCTGAGGAATCAGGGTTGTCGTGTTCTGAGGTTGCCAAAAACTAATCTCTCTGATAAAAAGGAGATTCTAGTGGCACTGTGAGCTAGCTAATGCAAACAGGCTAACATACGCGGTGGGGGTGCACAGAATCAGTCTACCACCAGGCCCACAGTGTATGTTATCCAAAAGCGCAGGTCCTGCAGGGGTACTATAGGAACTACACTACATGGCGCCACCAACGTTGGTTTGGTACTTATTTAACAGTAGAATCTGAGTAGTTCAGTCGTGCTTATTCTCAGAGACCCCTACTCACAAAAACTAGAGACGTCTGGAGTGGGTGGGCACAAACTCCGCCACAGCTGAGTAGGCGAGATATCCTATTTATTGGCTGTTGGTTAATCAAGCTTGAGGGACATTTAGTTCCCAAAATTGTGCAAAACACCTTATCTTAATTTCCTTGGACAGTTATTCCGTGTTCTTAACACAATGACTACCGAAAACGGAGAATTAGACCCGCTGGCACAAGTAGGTCAGTCAGAGGAAGAAGATGCCAATGCAATACAAATTGCACCCAATGTAAGACACACACTCACAGTTAAACTCCTCAAAAATGGTGTACCATCCAGCGGAGGTGTAGTAATATTTGTGATAGAGGCACACGAAGATTTCCAAACAGAGGTGTTCTATTCATGGGTTACATTCCCAGCAGCAAACGCTATAACAAAAACTTTTCATTATTTTACACATGAAGAAGTCTCAGCGGTCTACACTCCGTTTGAGGAGATTGAGATTCCGCTTACCTACCAGGAACATAATTTCTGGTTTAATGGCACCCTACCCCACTCAAGAAGAAGAGCAAGACTTGGTCCATTAGGAAGACCAGGAGCAACATGGCCGATATTAGCGACCTATGCACCACATCCTGACATTGACACAATGGCGAATGATGAATTGCTTTTTCAACACAAAGAGTTGATAAAACCCAACAGAAACATGACACAATTCGTCATGAGGACACTTGCAGTCCAACCAACAGTAATTACACCAAATACAGCTCCTACACAGAGCACAGGTACTAAAATTACTCCATAAACATTACACGCGGTAATGGGTACATTGCCCACAAAACGTGAACAAATTCCTTTCTGGGTAGCTCAGAAAATAACCCAGTTAGAAGCAGTATTCCCAAATACCACATCATTTGAAAAACACAGAATGTTAACAATCTGCTTGCCCAGGGGATTACACCACAGTTAGAGGATTGTACCTCTTGGGGTACAGTCTTTGCTGCCATATATACCATAACTCATGGTATTCCTTCATTAGCAGTGATACCAGATGTATTAAGACGAATACAAAATGAGTACGGAGCAGAGCCTGCTCTGAACTTAGGGATGAAGTTATTAAATAACTATGACCAGGTATCAGCCATAATACTAGCTAACATTAAAGGGGAAGCAGCATCAGTGGCAATCCGCCAACGCCTACGGGAGTTCTCTCCATTAGAACAGGAGAATGAACTACCTAAAATAATTGAAACTGCGTATGCAGAGTTAGGCAGGGATAGTTTGGGGGGAAAAGCTGTAAGATCTCAACTAATGGGCAGTCCCGAAAAGGACACTTCTAAGCAGACACCGACTTCTTCTACAAAGAAGTGGGGTAATAAAAAACAACAAAAGTTTAAAGACAACAGATCTCAGTCCCGAGGTAGGTCTCCTCCACAGGAGCCCTCTGAAAAGAGGTACAACCTTAGGAATAGGGATAATATTAGGAAACCTGACAGGCATCAGGATACTGATACACGTTCTTTCAGGACTCGAAGAAAAACTCAGAGAGAGAAGGACGGTCAGAACACAGAGAGGAGCGCACACAGTCCAGAGACAAGCAGCTCGCTCCAGACTTTACTTCCAAAAAAGAAGATAAGCAAAAATCAAAACCTCAATTAAAGAAAAAGAAAGTTGCTGGTCTGAAAATCAGACATGCCCAGAATTCTGAGGACACAACTTCTGAACGGGGAATGGGCTCTGACGATGCTAGACAGTGCGGCAGAAGTAAAAATAGCTCGCCAGAACCTGAGAATTTCTGGTGACAGCGGACTTGAATGATTACATCACGGTGGAAACACTAGACAAAAGGGTGAGCATCCCACATAAGTTACATGAAATAACACTCCGGATGGAGGGGGACAAGCCCAGGAAAATAAAAGGTCTCTTATGGAAGAACTTATCATCTGGGTATGACATCCTGTTAGCCGAACAAGATTGGCCGCCAGCATTCGTAATGGAGTGCCCCAGGGGAGAAAGTATAATTTTTCCTGCATTTTCCGACCATGTTCCCATTTACATTAAACATACGTATGCACGTGAGTGGGCCGTAGCCCAAGCTCCAGCATTATACAAAAATCACACTGGTTGGGATGAGGATTCAACCTACCACGTGATCCCGTTAAAAGTTTCACCTAATTCTCAGAGGCAATACCCAATAAAGCAAGAAGCTAAAAAACAGGTTAGGGAGATCTTAGATCAACTTGAATACCAGGGGGTCATTGAAAAATGTACTTCTCCAATGAACAATCCTTTGTTTCCCGTCTCTAAACCCAACAATACATATCGTCTAGTTTTAGATTATAGACATTTAAACTCATGCACAAAGACATTTGCTGTCCAAAATGCACATAGTGCCGCATTAATGAATAACATTGTGCGGAAAAAATACAAAACAACACTTGATATCTCAAATGGATTTTTCTGCCAAATTATAGCACCTGAAAGCAGGTATTTGACCGCATTCTCAGCGTTAGGGTCCCAGCGACAATTTTGTCGACTCCCCCAAGGGTATAAGAATAGCCCCGGGGTATTTTCAGGAAGGGTAACAGAGTTACTTCAAAAATTTGATGAAGAAGCATTGTCCTATGTTGATGATATTTATCTAACGGACGATGACTTAGAGAGGCACTTGACCAGGGTAAGCACCATTATTATGGGATTTGCAACTGAGGGCTACAAATTTTACTTTAAAAAATCAAAAATAGCCCACCTCAAGGTCCTATTATTGGGATATGAACTGTCAAGTGAAGGGAAAAGTCTAGCGGCAAACTTTTTAGAAAAATGTGCGCTGCTCCAGCCTCCAAAATCATTAAAAAATTTACAATCAATACTGGGATTCCTAAATTTCGGCAGAACATACATTTTAGATTACGCACAAAGGGTAAAACCTTTCTACGAACTAATAAAACCTGACTTTTCAGCCAGAAATTGGACACAAGAACATACTAATATTCTTTGTTCACTCCAGGAAGACATGATAGCTTCCAAACACTTGCAAACACGCGTAAACGTATGCCACTTGGTGATCCGTATAATTGCGGGTCAATGCGGGTACACTTACTTAACCTTCAATGAAGGAGAAACAGTACCAATCGCATACAAATCACACCTGTACACAAATGCAGAAATGCGTTTCACTTCAACAGAGAAAATCCTGACAGCTGTTCAGACCGCTGTAGCAAGAGAAAGAGCTCTAGCACAGGGGAAACGCTTTATAGTCGTAACCCCAGTATCGACTTTAGAAGCTGTTACAAAGGCTAGCATTCCAAATGAGAAAGCCCTACATCCAAGATGGATACAATGGGCTAATTCTCTTACTGCATCGGACGTTGAATACAGATTTGATCCATGTTTAAAAACACAGGCATTCTTGCAATATGAACACGAATATCCTCTACCAAATGAAATCTTGCCTCTCGATCAGTATGAATATATTATTTATACTGATGGATCTGCGCAACCAGCCATAGGAAGTAAGCAGCAATACAGCGCAGCGTGTGCTATCGTTAAAGGGCACATGCAGGATGGAAAGTTCTATCCTCGTTGCACAAAAACGCAATCGCTAGGAGACTGCACGGCACAGTTGGCAGAGCTAAAAGCACTGATACTGGCACTGGTAAATACGGATCATGAATTCCCCACACTAATTGTGTGTGATTCGTTTTACTGTGTTCAGTCATATAATGAATACCTAGACCATTGGGAGCAAAACGGGTTTAAAGATGCGAAAGGTGGCACAATTAAGCATAAAATGCTATGGGAACAGGTAGGAGAGTTGAAAAACGAGCTACCAAGGACTCACGTGATCCATACACTGAGTCATAAACGTGATGGCGTTCACGTTGAGGGGAGTTCATTGGCTGATGAAGCCGCAAAGGGGGCTGTTCACACGGCTTCCGTAGCTGCACTCACTCGTTCCAAAACGAGAATAGACGGTGAGATTATGGTAGCTGTCAATGCTCCACGCAAAGGCAGCACAGCAGTACCTAAAAAATTTCCACTCAAATACTCCTACAAGTTAGATGCAAGTAACATTCCATATGCTCAGATTCCTGGAGTGGGGGATAGGGTAATACCAAATATGGATCGTAGGTTAGGTTTAATTGTGGCAGCACACGAAGGGATAGGTTCTGTACATACGGGACTTAGGGAGACTGTTTCTTTGTTGAAACAACGCTACTGGTGGCCTGCGATGAGAAGGCAGATTAGAGACTATGTCTGGAACTGCGACATCTGCAAGCAGATGAAAGGGTCCACCACAACACGTCCAGTACAGATACCATTATTAGACAGCATTAGGTTGTCCGTTTATGTGCGTCCAGCTCAAGTTTCCTCAAGGTCTGGCCTCAGCGCTCGGCTGACGCTCGAACTGTTATAAAAGATTTGCGAGTCTTTATCGGCACATACACAGTTAGCACGTTACATTCTGACCGCGGCCCTGCGTTTAGCTCTCGGACTTACAAAGAGGCCATGGAAGGAATGGGCGTAGCATTGCGGTACTCCTCTCCATACCATCCCGAGGGAACTTTGGTTGTGGAGAGGAAAAACCGGGACTTAAAGCAATCTTTAACAGCTAGGGTATTAGGCAAGGGCGGTAGTTGGGTCAAACACCTTTATGGGGTACAGCAGGCGTTAAACACCCAGCCAAGAAACTCTCTAGGGGGTGTCACTCCATATGAAGTCCTCTTTGGGACACGAATGTGGGTACCTGATCTTGATTGTGAAAGCGCAGTGGCGGATGAAAAACCATTTGATAACCATGATCGTTTGGCTGTTTTACAGGATCTAAATGAATCCAGGACAAAACAAAGCAATGTCCGAGTAAAGCTGACCGCCACTGGGGAAGTCAAGGCAGACACGGCAAGACCTGTCTAGATCCCAAAAGTCGGGGATCTGGTCAGAGAGAAAATTGGGGACAAAAAGGAATTTGGACCTTCATACAGAACACCTGTACCAGTCCTTGCAGTACAAGGAACAAGAACTGTACTTTTGTCGCCTCTTGCCGGGAAAAAGGAAAAATGATTTGTCTCAATAGACTTAATCATACCACACTATGTGGCCGATAATAAGCAGTAGGCCTCGTGGTCTCCACAGTAGCAGACGCCCTCCTCTAGCTACAATCCAAGAAGTTCAAACAGAAAGACTCATCATGTTTGAAGAGCCACCTGTAAGGAATGAAGGACTAAGCAACAATGCTATGGAACTTGCTCCACTTGAACCAAACATTCAAATTCAAAATGAACATCAGACTAATTCACAAGTTGCAATTAGACCTAATACAGAAGTCTATGTCAACATGCCTCGTCAAGAGCAAAATAACATTTCAACTAATCCCGATGCAATTCCTACAATTGATCGAACTGCTTCTGGCTATTTCATGAACTTTGATACGTTTTCTCTAGATCCAAGCGAGCCGGAAACGACGCCAGCCAAAACACCATTCAAGCAACAAATACAGAACTTTCTTCACTTTCTAAAAAAGACATACCTGGTATCGCCTTGGATTGAACTCTGGGTAATTTCTGGTATATTGTTTTGTCTTTTCTGGCTTGGCTTAGTAATAACTTTTAGTATGCTTATTAATGGACGTTATCTTCAACAAAGTTCCACAGCCCAAGAGGTCAACATACTATTGAAGCCACATCCATCATCACATCGTGAGCAAAGAGACTTGTCATCAGTGAACATTACAACAGTTCCTATACCGGATGGTATAGTATGGGACAAGGTTGATTTTAACATATTCGGTCCGACCGAGCTTTTAAAAATTAATCATGAATTTAAAATTTCATTAAGTGATATCATTACCTCAAGTACATTTTCTGATGATTGGGACTCTGAAACAGTAATAACATGTTGTCTGATTTAGAGAAAGCTGCTGCATTTTCTAATAACGAAATGTTAGAGGGTTCTTCAGATTATGACACATTGTACTGTTACCAACATTATGGTCATCATTTCCTGCACAAATCCATTTCACCTAGGAATGTTTTTGAGTACCATCAGTGGGAACATTGCCCAACACCACCAAAATGTAGTTCACAAACTTTTGCACAGAAATGTTCATACTTTTCAGGGTTTAACACCACGGATCCAGCCTCATATTACTACAGGTTGCACCAACATCAGAACTGAAAATTATTATGACAAACACTAAACAGATTTACTCTGCTTCCTTTTTGGCCCAATTGTCTGAACAGGGTTTCGACCTATGGAAAGACGAAATTGACTTAAAATCAGTTTGGGGTTCGAGGGACTGGCAAGTCCAGGGTACAGAGGCACTATTTAGAGCATGCCTCATTCCACAACAGATGATCTTTTTAAATAATACTGTGCAACAAACATCCTGTCTTGGACTAGCCAAGAGCAAGGACCTGAACACCCCTAGGTTTCCAACACTGACAAATGGGGGGTGGCAGAATTCAACTACAAATGAAGGGGCAACAGTGGATGACATCTTAGAGTACAATAGAACAGACCCAAATTGGAAACAGTGGGTGGTTTGGCACTTAGACACGAATAGCTGTCATAAGCGATGCCTGAACATCACCGAGGGACTCAGTATCCATAGGCCAGACCCACGTTATGTACAGAGAGAACATCCAGTGGTAGTGACATCCTATAGTGTTGGGAAGTTGTGCCTCGGTTGGCTAGAAACCTCAACACTTGCAGAAGTGAAACAACACTTATCTTTACTCTCACTTGACATTGATCTTAGGGACTTTTTACTAGGGCCCAGGAAAACACGTCAAAAACGTTTCATATATGCAGGTATTTATGCTGCCTATAATGAAAACTGGAAGATTTCCCAACAAGAGGACGCAGAGAGAATACGGGAAATAGATCGTATAAACTTAGAAAAAGCTTTAGCTGTGGTAGATAATGGGTTAACAACTTTGACCTCCAGGATATATTCATTGGGCAACATTGTATCTTCTGCTATCGACATACTGGAACAGGATTTAGCCATATTACAACACGGCCAATCTCAGTTACGTTCTGTTATGTTATTAAGCTGGACGCTGCAATCTTTGAGTGCAGGCTTTGTGCCTTGGCGTTTTATAAACAGTACGTCTCTGTTTTCTGAATACAATCTAACAGATACACAGATAGAAATGGCACAAAGGGGAGCTAAATATACAATGCTGCGTATTGAAAAACTGGACAGGCTACCATTCACAGTGGCGGAATCACCATCAACAGAATGGCAAATTCACGGCCATATCACTCTCTCGGTCACGACCTTTCAATTTCAGTATTGCCTTGAGCAAAGGCAGGCAGGCAGATATGAAAAGTTGGGTAAAGAATACATTAAGGAATCCTGGGAATTACCATATAGATTTTGATGCCGGAGTGGGGATCGGGAAGTGTTTCTGAGTGGTACAAACTGCAAGAACGCTTTAAGCGGCTCTTTCATGTGTCAAGACATTATTTTACACTGAGCTTGTAATGGTTCGGTGGCGAATCTGTCTTGACACATGAAAGGAACTCCAGCTGCCGTGGTCACACCAGTGTTCGAGTTACTCTCAAATGGGAGTTACTTGATGCTGAATGATCAAGGATGCTGTGGCATGCTTCTGGGCAACGCCTAACTGGTCACCGTGAACGCCAGGGTTACTTGCTGTATGCAAGTATTGTTTCCCCCAACAAGTACAGTCAGGGAGGCGCCTTTGTGGCCTTCGTTAGAGATATCTTTTATAAAATTTGACACTTTGAGCAGAATGAAAGCCATGCTTTTACAACAAACTGTACCCTTAACCTCCGCTCGAGAGACCTTTGATCTTCAAGTGGCAAGGACCTCGACCGAGATACAGGCACTTATTCGTACAAACTGCCCCTTTCATTTCGTAGAAATGGTGGGTCGTATCTTTAACATGTCTGATACGAGCGGTATTGTACACTTATTTAAGACCATAGGGTCAGGTTTTCTAAGCCCCTTCCAAACAGTCCTCGGAGTTATCCCAAATTTTATACATTCAGTATTTGGAAGCATCTTTGGAGGTTTACCTCTGATACTGCTTTTAATAGCTGGAATCCTGATCGTCATTTTCCTGATACGCAATGGACGGCCCAATCACGAACTAAATGGCGAAAGCTCTTCTGGAGCGTAGATACCGTGAGCGCATGGTACAACATCTGGGCGCGCCTCACCTACGAGAACTGAGTGCTTCTTGGTTCTTATCGTTTAGACCAGTCTGGATGGACTGCATCTTACCTGTTCTTCGATGCCTGTTTTGCGGTGAAGAATGCGTGTTGGACATTTGTCTGACACTCGAGTCAGAGACGCCTGCGGACTTGAACACGAGGCTGGAACCGCTGAGGTCCCACGCTCGGCTGTGTCCCCAGCGTATTCCTATCCTGACGACTGCATTCCTTGAAAACCCGCAGGTGCCTTTAACAACTGGGGTGAGCATCAGCTCAGCCACCACTAGCGCTGACACCAGCACAAGCGCTACAACTAGCACTACGGGCACTGAGTTATCGACTACAGCACCGGCTGCCGATATGCCAACGATGGGCAGTACTGAATTTCATCTGTGCTCCATCGACGTACTGTGTGAAATATTACAATTCCCCTTACCTACAGCAAGTGACTGTGATGTAACGTCTCCCAGCCAGGATACTTAATCTTCAATTGGCTCATAATGTGCTGGGAAAGAATTCGGAGTTTCCTTTTTCATTTCAACTCTGATTCAATTTGGAACATTTCCTACTAAATTGACACTATCACTAGAGAAAGCATGGCCTTCTAAACAGCTTGTAAAGTTTTAAGTTCTATAAAGGGACTAAGCTAGACCTTTAGCTTAAATACAAATTCAAAATCTGACTCTACACATTTTTCCCCTTTTTGAAATGTTTTTAAATATGCTTTTAGAGTTTTAAAAATGTTTTTATATGCCTCACTGACAATTATATGCGCTACCACCTAGTATGACTTAGTAGTTTGCTGTCATTGTTTATTATTGTTGACTATTAAGAGGAGTGGGTGTTATGTTTCATATAGATGCCCTAATATAGGCATAGTTTGAGATGCCCTAATATAGGCATAATCTTCTACCTACATTAGTTCCCTATTCTCCACAATAACGGGCGCTGAGGGCTGAACCTTATCTACACTGTGGTTTGGGTACAGAAGGAGGGTTTTTCCCGAACAATGGCCTCCTATACCATCTTCGATGTGCTCATCCAGTATGATTAAATATTCATAAGAGTTCTAGGAAACCTGGCAGGGGCTAGAATCTACCTCCATAAACATCTACGTAACCGGTTCAACCCATACGTCATCTTCATACCCAACAATGGCTAACACAAGACACAAGGGACAAAGGGACTCTATACTTTTCTGTATAAATACAGCACCTCTTGCTATCAGTAGTTAGAGGGAACCGAGACTTCCAGGCCGACACACTGACCAGAGACGCTGAGGCTCCTGCATGCAGTCGCTCCAGCTGACAGTGGTCTAATCATCCCTTGCGGGGTGTCCAACTCGAGACCAGGACGAGGTCCCACACTCTCATTATTCAGGTAATGGGGGTTTGACTAAATCCTAGCGGGATTCTTGGCTTCTTTCGCACCTACTCACATGCAAGGTACACTTAGGTACATCTAGACAGGCATTGTAGGAGTATGCGCTTTATTTTATAAATGCATTTTATATTCATGTATATGTTCATGACTATTGCAAAATGGTAGAACTGTACTATCCTTTCTTATTCACTGTACTGCTGATCATATATCTCTGCTACTGTTTAACAGTTGTCGCAGCACATATATTTTATACTAGAAGAACAACTGTGCAATAAATTCTTATTGTAAACACGCTCGACTGTTTCTTCTGTGTAACTCTCTGAGACCAAATGAGCAAGCACGAATGACTGAGCGAAAAGTAGTACATTGTTTCCACGAGCCTGAGGAATCAGGGTTGTCGTGTTCTGAGGTTGCCAAAAACGAATCTCTCTGATAAAAAGGAGATTCTAGTGGCACTGTGAGCTAGCTAATGCAAACAGGCTAACATACGCGGTGGGGATACACAGAATCAGTCTACCAGCAGGCCCACAGTGTATGTTATCCAAAAGCGCAGGTCCTGCAGGGGTACTATAGGAACTACACTACAAAGCATCTGTGCGCCCACCAAGCAAAAAAAGAGTGACACTGAGAACCAGGGAATTAACCATTGTTAATGTTAAAAAAACTTAACCTGGCTACAGTAGTCTTGGTTTGTTAGGGGTGCACCGTCCATGAAAAAAGAGCTTATGAATTCATTGAAGTGTCATGTATATTATACATATTTTCAGCTCTTGTTCTGGACATTGAAAAATAGGAACTGATTTATTTCTGTATTTTATCCTTGTCTTTTCAGTGTTGTTGTAAATATTTGTTTGTTTAATTTTTTGTTTGTATCCACTGTTGTGTATTAATTTATGTAGGTGGGAGGGAAGAACATTCACGATTTGTTTTGCATTGGTCTTCTGTATGTGACAAAAACAAAAGCATTTGTATGATGATTTAAAAACATAAATGATGATCGCTTTTATTGAGTATAGTGCTCACGAATCAACTGAAGTTGAAAAGGATCAGTTAGTTTTGGCATTGTGTATTTGTGCAACTTTTATAAAGTTGGCATTTTCTTGTCCTGGCCATTTGGTGCCTGCAGCCTGTAACCTGTTTCACAATTCACATGACTAGGTGTAGCTTGCAGTTGGTCTTTATGTATTGCTCCCAGACAGTGGGACACATGGAGAATAGGTGTTGGTAGGATGGGCAATCTCTGACTTGATGAGGGGGAGGAGATGTCACATACCACACTTGCACATCATAAAGGCTCTGCCTGAGTACACTCACAAAGGGTTTGACACTAGTCTTTTGTGCCCCCAGACAGCTGGGGTCAGGGCAGGGAGACAGGACAGTCCAAACACCTCTGGGGGTGGAAACCTCCAGATCCTTCTCTTATTTCAAAGCTGGCACCAAGTATAAATACTGGACCTTCAGACCCAACTCATGAGTACATCTCTGGACCTGTGGATACTACAGAAGAAGGACTGCTGTGCTGTGCTGCAGCAAGAAGGACTGCTACTCTGCTGCCCTGCTACTCTGCTGCCCTGCTACTCTGCTGCCCTGCTGCCTGCTGCCCTTCTTGTTGAGAAGGAAGACTGGACCTGCACCCTTCATCCTAGGCTGAAGTGAGTCCCAGGGTTAGCTGACTGACCTCCTGTTCTGAGCTACAGGGACACAACAAGGTCCAGAGGCCTCCCCACATCATCCCAGCTGACCTGCTGCCTGCACCTGCAACGGGACCTGCCTGAGGCCTACTGGCCTTTGCTGGAGTGAGTTCCTGATCCCCACGAGGTGCCCCACAGGTCCTGGACATTTGGCTTTCCATTGGTTGAGCTCCCTCTCCATGAAAAGGAGAAATCCAGAGGTTTTGGGCTCTTCGCAACCGCGAACAGGCCCTTTCATGCCAAGATATTGCTGCCCATGCCGACCACCAATGCGAAGCTCTGATGAACCCCCCTCTTCATGCCACAGCGCCTGCCAGCGATGACTGGCAACACAAGATCTGCACTTTGCACTACAGCATTGATAGCCAACAACGAACCCGCAACACCCGACAGGATCTTTACGCTACAGCGATGAACATCCGTGATGCTTGGCCTGCTCTTCACGCTACATAATGACCATCCACGACCCTGTTTCTGCTCCTCAAGGCCCCCTCAATGGCTTTTTAGTGGGTCCCTTTATCTGGCCCGCACTCCATCGCATCAGCCTGAGCTCGTGACTTTAACTCAGTCTCGCACAACCATATAATCGTGAGTGGCGCTTTGTGCTCTTAGGCACTATACTTACCTTGGGCCCGATTCACAGAACTAACTTAAGACAAAATCCTAAACTTACTACCATTTTGGTATTCACAGAAGGCACTTACTCATTTTGGTATTCACAGAAGGCACTTACTTACTCATTTTGAGTAACTTACTCATTTTGTGTAACTTACTCATTTTGGTATTCACAGAAGGCACTTACTTACTCATTTTGAGTAACTTACTCATTTTGTGTAACTTACTCATTTTGTTTAACTTACTCATTTTGGTATTCACAGAGGCACTTACTCATCAATGAGTAAGTGCCTTCTGTGAATACCAAAATGAGTAACTTACTCATTTTGAGTAACTTACTCATTTTAGTATTCACAGAAGGCACTTACTCATCAATGAGTAAGTGCCTTCTGTGAATACCAAAATGAGTAACTTACTCATTTTGTGTAACTTACTCATAACTTACTCATTTTGTGTAACTTACTCATTTTGTGTAACTTACTCATTTTGGTATTCACAGAAGGCACTTACTCATCAATGAGTAAGTGCCTTCTGTGAATACCAAAATGAGTAAGTTACTCAAAATGAGTAAGTTACTCAAAATGAGTAAGTAAGTGCCTTCTGTGAATACCAAAATGAGTAAGTGCCTTCTGTGAATACCAAAATGGTAGTAAGTTTAGGATTCTGTCTTAAGTTAGTTCTGTGAATCGGGCCCCTTAACTCTTTGAAATTGCATATCTCCGGTTCTACTTATTGGATATTCTGTAATTTTGATCTCAATTTGTTAAATTTTACTCTATTTTTCTAAATTGATGTGGGATTTTTCTTGTGATGTGTTTTCACTTTATTACTGTTTGAAGTGCTGCATAAATACTTTACACATTGCCTCTAAGTTAAGCCTTTTGTGCAAAGCTATGCAAGTGTTGAGCAAAGGTTAATTCAAAGTTTGCTTGTGTTTCACTCTGCCAAGAATTGTGGTTGCTGCTTGAGTAGGGTTTCACCCCCCTCATCCAGTACCACAATCTCCAACATCAAGAATGTCTGATGAACTTGCTCCCCCACAAAATGGATTGATATAGATTTCATGTTTGTGCCATCTGTTCCACAGCTTCCCTTTCAGTGCATCGGTTGCTAATATGAAGGGGGGACAAAATGCCTGGAATGCATTTGCTGATAAGCCCCATGTAATCACGGCCCTCATGAATATATCATCATCCAAAATGGAAGCTCAGCACAGACGTACGTCAACAGCAAAATGCACCTGTACTGTGAAATATCCTGACTAGTGCTACTGTTTCTCAAAGCAGGCTTAATGTAATCCATCATCTCCTAATGATATGTGGTAAATTTCCTGGCCAACGTGGTGTCGCAGGCCATAAACAAAACTGGTGTAGAATAGGCACATGAATGAATCAATACTCAGCATCTCTGGTTTGGGATTAATATCATGTGCACACTAACCTCTTATAATGAACCCGTGGGGGTGGGGAGTGTACGCTTGGCGCTCTTGGTACATGCAAGTTGCTGGTTGTGATTAGTGCAACCCTATTTAGATTAGTAACACTCTGTCCTCTCACTATATAACAATGCCTTTGCCAGCTGCTATCTATTAACGTGCAGTGGAAGTGAGAAGCTCTGAAGGAGAACAGAACAAACATTTTCCAGTCTAACTGGCACGCTCTAGAACATCTTCAACAAGGATAATAAAGCAGTGACTATGCAACTTTGAAGCTTTCAAAACAACATTCCGAATTACTGCAAGGACAAATGAACTGCCTTTGGCTTTTAATTATTTTTTTTACCTGCATTGCAAACCTTCTGAACTCATTTACATTTAAATCCCTAAGAAACTGACACGTTCAGCAAGCCCAATAAACAATAAAAATATGAATCTATCTGTTTTTGCAGTTTTTGCATTTCTTCGGCTCTCTTTTTATTTCATGGTATGTCGTATTTCTTAATTTGGTAAATAATGTGCAGGGTCATCGTGCATACTAAGCACAGAAAATTGTTTAAGCTAGCCTAAAAATTAAATTAGCCAACCACTTTAGATCATTCAGATTTAATATTAAATATTTTAGCGGTACAATAGCAGACAGGGACACTGTTTCTGCATCTTCTAAAGTTAATATTTTAATATCTTTGCAACACTTTCCATAACCTGGAAATGATTCCTCTATCACTGCATGATTAGTTGAAATCACAACAATTAATGAATAATACTTTAAGCTAGAACGGAGTCCAGTTAAAAAGATACATTATATGAAAACAAATACCTCTTAACACTCAACAAGGAAACATGCTAAACTGCGGGTCACAGGTCAAATCCAGGTCAAGCCAACTCTGTCTCCCATATTTTGAGGTAAACATATTGACTACTATTTGACTGAGCTATTTTAACGCATGTTATTTACAGTGCTTAGAAATGGCAGATGTCCTTTATAAAATGATATGCAAAAACAGCCTATCATTATTTATTGTTCACATGTATTGTTAATGTATATTATTCTCATTTTTATTATTATCAACAGTGTAGTAGTCGTAGCAGTAGTAGTGTTGGAATTATTAACAATACTAATACATCATTATTATTGATAATAAAAATAATAACGAATATTACTGAGTCTACTAAGACTACTACTAATAGTACTACAGGTAATATTAATTATACAGCAACAAAAGCAACAACAATAATAATAATATGATTTGGCAACCTGGGGACCCACTCAGACCATTTTAACAAGAAGTGTCTCTTTGGTATGGCGGTTTTTGGTTTGTATTACACTTTTATTGTTCTGACTCTTCTAAAGTGCATATTTTTTCCACTGATAATTTTGTGCTTCTGTTCACATAATGCATTGCAATATCGTTATCACTCTTATTAATGCTGGTGTTAACATTTAAAACATTCTCAGGCTTGAAGACTCTAGCTTAGTGCATGATTTACCCATCCCAGGAGTTGCCTAAAGTGCAGGGTCAAAAATAATGTTAAGGCAATGCAATGCATAAATGTCAAAAGTACAGTTCATTTTATTGTGCTTGGTACAACTGGGCCTCACATGTGAAATTGTGTAATGTAGCATTGTGCCCGCATCCTTCTCTAGGCCAGCATAACTCTCCTAGTGTGATGAGACAAAGGGCAACACTGACAAACGTCTGTGGACCCCAAGCTGAAGATGCAGGTTTGACAGTATATTTGTCTCATCTAAAAGTGGGTAAAGTTTAACGTTCCATCCTCCTGCTGTAGGTCTTCAGCAACCACCACCCAACCACATACACAGATAGTACTGGAGGCTGGTGTATCAGTGCACACACTTAGCACTGCGGCATCTGTCAGTGTTTAAACCATCATGCGTCCGTTCAAAGGCTGGCAGTCATCTAATGCACCACCCTGCTTAGGGGATGCCCTTAGAAACCTTAGGACTAGGCCTGAGCGAAATTGTAATTTTTTTGCCATACATGATATGGAAAAACATTGAGTTTTTATGGAAAACTACAAGATGTGTTGCATTCTGTAAGTACTTAAGTGATATTTATGAATCTGATAAAAAATAATATATTTGATGCCAAACTTAGGAGTAATTAATGGGAGCTAATTTCAATTTTTCTCATTAGGTTTTTTCAATCTGGCTGATTGAGATAAGCTAAAGCATAAGGCTGGGCCATACAGCGCCTATCAAAAGAGGCCAGCTCACCTCATTAATATCAACTGAAGTGAGGAAGAGAGAATTTGAATAGGGGGATTAGTGATACATAATCATGGTATTTTCTTCCTTGTGAACTTTGTGACCAATGAATGACATGAAAACTGACTTACTTCTGATGAGATTTAGAGAACTTGATACACTTTGTCACAAGCTTAAAATGAGTCTGGATAAAGAAAGGGCTCACATACAACATCGCAAACTGGTGGCAAGTGCACAATTCCGTAGTCAGAATTTAACAAGATATTCAGGCAAGAAAGACATTTTGCTGCTCAGGGGACTCAGACAATTATTTCAGACTGCCAATTTTAACACAGCTTACATTATTCTATTCTATGTTTAAAGTGTGTATTGTTTTTCAATGAATGAAGAAGACATCCTTTACGTCAAGAAGTAGTTTATGAACAGAACAGATCAAATTAATTTGTATCCCGAGAGTAAAATACAGGCATTGCAAGAAAGGAATACTATATTTGTCACTTGAAAACCTTGCAAATAGCTTTGCAGGCCTATGTGTTTTGTATACCTAGGTGATCAGAAAGCCATTGGAAAACAGCTTATACATGGTGTTTTAATTTGATTTCATAGGATGTTGGAGGTCTGCAATACCTATAAAATCTCAGTATATTTCTCTAAAGTCTACTTGTGACAACAGTGCTCACCTTTAATAAGCAAATCGTGTACTGTGAGAATACCTTTTTACAATGTAATAAATACTTTGATTAATATTTACATAAGATTTAAAAAACATCTTGTAACATAATTTTACAAAAAAACTTATTGTTATTAAGTCTATTACCTAAAACAATGAAAAATAGTTTTATTTAGTGGAACAACTGTTGATTATTGTTGATGGATGTTTGATCAGGAGCAGCTGATCCTACTTGGAGCCTCTTCCTCTGTGCATCTTCCTAGTTCTTACCCACCGTCTTCTGCTGTCTGTCCATTGCTACCCTATCATGCTCGCCTCTGTACTGTTAGAGAGCCAGGGGACAGATGAGCATGCTGCAGAGGGTTATCACAGCTGACAGTGCAGATTCGGCTATGCCACATGACACACCACACACGTTGTAGGCACATTGAGGACTGCAGCTCCTGCAGGGAGAAGGCAGATGCTGACCTGGATTGTGGTACTGGTTCCCAGCTCTGAACTGTCAAGACCTTGGAAGCAGCAGAGAAAAGGAGAAAAGAAGGCCTTCCTCCACAGCCTTGCAACATGAACTTTTAAACCTTGGAAAACTGTTGCTGGTACACAGTGTACAGCAGCAGCGGCATTGGTTTGAAAGTGTGCAAAGTGCATCACCAAGAGTCCCACTGACAAGTCAACCTTACTGCTCAGCACTTCCGCTTTGAAGTCGGTGACTCAGGTCCTTTTTCAATGAGATTTGACAACAAAACGTCTCATGCCAATGCAACACTTAATGCTGAGCAGAACCCCACACGAAAGGCTAAAGCAAACAAAAGCATAGCTGGACCAGTAGAGAATCATTTTTATATTGGCAATATATTTCTGCTTACTACATTCTCACCAATTATCAGTCAAGCCCCATGTTCAACACCTCTAAAGTGACTGGCAAGACAATATATTTCTCAAATCATATATGTGGGCATAGCCAATGAGCATAGCAAGGCAGGTGAGGCTGGAACCAGCATATCATACACTGCTTTCCACACAGCTTGCACAAATCTTCAATCCTCGCTTGAACATAGTTCCACACCTGATTTGTCAGGGGCCACTCCTAAGCTCCCATGTAACTGCAGCAGAGCACACAGTCCTGGTAAGGAGATTTGGCCAACAACAAGTGCCTCCTTTAACTGAATGAAGAGATTGAAGATTTTGTGCTGTCTCCCCCGGGTCTGATCTCATAGAGAGAATGAGAGAATTCCTACAGGGTTCAACAGCAATTCCCCAAGTACTGAAATGGGCATTCTTCAAGCCTCTCTGTATGCACAAGGAGTTAGAAGAAATCCTTGATAAATCGTGATAAATCGGAGACATGGTTGTGCCAGTGAGTGACTCAATGCAACCTTTTCAAACCTACTATTTTGGTGGCATTTGTTCTTGGGAGCAACGAACGCCTTCTAACTCTGGTCAGGTCTCATTTGCTTCTGGCCAAAGAGAGAAGACAGCTGGGAGGAATTTAATGAGTTTCTAGCCTCCTCTTTAGTAGCACGCTCCCTTTTTCTCCAGAACTGGAAGTCATCTAGGGCACTAACATATCAAGAGTGGCTTAATAAAATGAACTGAACAAACAAGATTGAAGTTTGAAAAGTAGGCATTAGAGTGGCACAGCGAGGAGAAATACTTTTATTTCTTCTCGTGTTTTGCTTTTCTATGGGTGCTGTATTTTGCAGCACACATAGAAGGAGCAAATTGCCATTAATTATTGTTTATGTGCAGATAAATAACGCAACGCAAGCACCCATGCACCCTGGTGCAAGGGTGTCTGCGTTGGCTCTAGGCAGCTCTTTTAGTGCCGGCGCAAATGAAAACATAGGTGTGCTCTGTATTCTTGGAAATACGGTGCAACCCTGCATTTTTAAATGGCGCTGTGCAGCTAAATTGTTTGCAGCGCAGCATTGCACCATTTCTTTGTAAATATACCCACTAGAGTGAAGGCATGATTGTTTGCGCCACTGGATCAGTGTCAGCCTACCTCACCAGTTTGTGACCGGATAAGAACCCACTGACTTACCTCGCCAATGAAAACCTAACATAACTATTCTTTTATCATCAATAAACCCTCTTCATCTGTCCTGATCAGTCCTTGGGGAATAGAGGGCACTCTGTTGCTAGCGAGAAGCCAAAGGAGACCCTAACCAATAAATTTCACTCTGTGGGAGGTAATCTGCTTTCAACATCTTTGCACCTCGCAAACGTATGGTGCAAAATCCTGCCATCCAGAAAATACACTTGTTCTCTACTTATGAATTATTTTATTGTTTATTTCCCAAATATCTAATTGTGGAAAACTCTCAATGTATAAATATGGGGGCAGATTTACAAGCCCCTTGCGACACATTTGCGCCGCCGTTGCGTCACTTCTGTGACGCAGCGGCGACGTAAACCATGTGCCACGTTGCGTCTTATTTACAACGTGACGCATCTAGGGAGATGCGTCACGTTGTAAAGCCCTGCGACACATTAAACCTGCGTCAGGTTTAATGTATGCAGGGTGGGCGTTCAGTCGGAAAAAGCCTCGTAAAAGTGACACAGTGAAATCTACAAGATTTCACTGAGTCACTTTTCAGAGGCCACTGCGACAAAACCTTACGCCTGTTTGAAGCAGGCGTAAGGAGTGGCGCAGCACGTTAGGTATGGAGGGTCCCTGAACTTTGCTGGAGTTGCGTCGCACTTGCGATACGACTCCAGCAATGAGCCGCCCTTACGCCATCAGATGCGACACGCATCTGTCTGTCCCTGCGCCACGATGCGCCGCATTGTAAATGTGACGCATCCGTGGTGGCGCAAGGGTAGAATTGCGTGTCGCATCGGTACTGGCGCATCCTTGCTAATAAGCAGGGATGCGCCAGTCCTTGTAAATCTGCCCCATGTTATCCAGTGATCGCTCTTTGCTCTAGTGTTGTTGCATTTTCTAACATGATTGAGGAAAATTGAACAAAAGGCCTTTGGCTGCTTCAGGAGAAAGAAATTGTTAGAGGTTAAAAATAAATGTTCACTTTGGTGAGAACTACAAGAGATGAATTATACTAGATTTACGACCACATTCATACTTGACACACTTAGCTTTCCACTCAGGATGTTTAAAGCACTTATATTCACACAAGTAGATATATATAAGAAATCCTTTTAATAAATAAAAATGTACAGATTTTAAATCCACATGGACAATTTCATAAAAACTTTAAAACACATTGATTCCTAGATGAAGTTTTTCATGTATCTAAGAAGGAGAATTAATTTAGACAGTCAAATTTGTCTTGCACATGTTAATTTGGACACAATATAGACAGCACAAAGCATAGATGTAAATTCCCTGTCTTAGAATTAGCTGCTGACTTTGCCAAATTTAACATAAAAAGACAACAGGCGTTGACGCGTTTCGGTGGTATAGTTACAATGGGACCACCTTCTTCAGGACAAAACTTTTTTCTCCTTAGTAAAATGGATCTCATTCCACTCAATAATCACACCTATTATAAAATAAGATAAAAAGAATATACATATCACTTATATGAAATGAATTGTCATAGGCAAACAAAAATTCTTTCGTTCCTGCTATTTATTTATTATTATTATTATTATGTAGCTTATAGAGCGCGCGGCTACCCCCACGGAAGTGTCCCGGCGCTAGTGACAGATAAAGAGAGAGAGGATAGGAGATGGATTGCCACGGGTGCTAAGGAAGACTGAAAAGCCATGTCTTCAAGAATTTCCGGAAGCTTAGCTCCGTGTTGGCCTTTCTGATGTGTACAGGCAGGGAGTTCCACAGATTTGTGGTTCGGACTGTAAAGGATCTTCCTCCTATTCTTTATAACAAGCTATACATTTTATACAGCATCACAGTGTGAACAACTATAAATTTAGGCTTATAAGTGCTCCAATCATCCCATACTGAGAGTCCGTCTGAAACAGCCAGGATCAATCCTCTCACAAACCATTTATTCAACAACACTCAGCATCAGACATTCCTCATCTCTATACTTGCTATTTCAACTCACCGGTGCAGCTGCACTCAGGTGGATGTTTCTCCAGATCAAGGGGAGTAAATCGATGGTACTTCAAAGATTGCTACAATAATAACAAGGAGGACCCATCATTTAAAGGCATGCCCTATTATATCATATCTATTACTCACAAGATCATTTTGATTAAAACCAACTATTAATACCTTTAGCAGATGCTGGTGGAATTTGAGGTAATCTTTTTAGTATATTTTTTAGGGTTCGATGAGAATTCAGTCTCTCTTGTCCCTATATAATAGTAGAGATCACAAGGTATATTAACCCCACCATTCTTTTATATAAAATAATATTCACACACATTTTATAATTGTAGGATATCACCATATTTCCTATGGAGTGTGTTCATATGGTCTCACCTTCAGAGTGATTACAATTTGAGGGTCACTCTAATGTTTTTAATATTCGATAAGAACGGGAACACGTCTCGGTCCCTATAATTTAAGATATATTCAATAAGTAAATTGAGATTCGTACAAATGCAATCAATTTCTCATTATTGATCCTGGTCCGATCTAGACCTCAAAGATAATAATAATAGACCTCACCTCATGTACTGTAGGTTGCGGGTCTTAATGTCCCCTGTGCTATTGGCACCCGGATCACGTATCCGTAGCTAAATATAACGAGATATAGACCAATGTATAGGGGTGTATCGATGCACATATTTTTATTATTTCAAAATACTCTCATGGCTATTTCTCACTATGCAGACCCCATTTGGCAATGCTATTTTTGAAATTTATTTAGCAATGCTATAATAAACCCCTCGAGCGCCCCTCCCAAACTTAAATAATAAACACCCAATAGTTTCATGCCCGCTGCCGTGGTCGGCTCTCATTTGTGACTACAATCCTTACTCCCCATCTAATCAAAAAGTTATGCAGTACTAACTGTTGTTTCTATCAGTAAGACATATATGTCTATGCGAGCCACCTAATCTAAGTGCTGTGTGGATAAGGGAGTAAAGTCTTTCTCTCGCGGCTCTTACTCCACTCACCTTTTTGTTCTAACGGAGTCCGCTCCTCCCGGTGCTTGCTCTCAATCGTCGTGCTTTATGAATAAATGAGCCGACGTGGAGCACCTCTATTTTATCTCATTTAGTTTACGTCCTTCCGACGTCTTCAATACGTTTGTGGGTGAGCGACGCCATTCTCTAGTTCCTGATTAAAACTATCGTGCGCCCATCCGGGCGCAATCTAGTGACGTAATTTGTGCGCATAGATGCGAGTGGCGCCATGTTTGTATTCCTACTTGTGACGGTTACAACTCCTTGGATGGGATGTATTTATACACATTTAAAATATCCCGGTGATTTGTTTTGACTTTCTTTTAAACAATGTGTCAACATAACATGCTTTCTGTAGAAAGGGCACTGTTTATCATAAACTATTCTTTCCCCTTCTGTGCACGTTCTTTTTGTAGGGAATTATTATTTAACCACTCCTACATGTTCTGATGACATAACTACCATATTCAGAAAAAAAGCGCCATATTTGAATTATTACTCATCGCAGTTTTAACTCCTGTGTCATACGGTTTTAGTGCTTATTACCACAGTATGCGGGCCTCTTTGCTCAGTTCATGATGTCACCATTCCTAATTAAAACTTATTAAGAATATCCTTAATTCGTGTTTTCCATTCTATATCGCTCTTTTGGCCATGATGGTGTTTCTACAAGGCCCGATGTTGCCATTTCATGAGAAATATGCATCACTAATAAGATTCCTAAATAAAAACCGTATTATTTTACATTTGGATTTATCAAGTAATAAATCCCCTACTGGTTCCTAGTTACAAATACCTCCAGTATATTTATGACGCAAGTGTCATCCAGTCTTCTTTGGTATTCAATCCATTTTGAATCGTATCCAAAGTGGAAATATACCATTGTTCCCTATTCTTTCTCTTCATTTCTGAGTTACCTCCTCTCCTAGTTAATGTTATTTTCTCGATAATAAACCAGTCAAATTCTATATGTTTGTGCCTCAACGCGTTGTAGTGATCAACTAACGGGGCATTGGGCTTGTTTGTTTTTAGGGCTGACCTATGCTCTAACAACCTAAGTCTCAATTCCCTACCTGTTTCCCCTACATATGCCAGCCCACATGGGCATCTTAAAAGGTATACCACATTGCTACTTCTACAATTGTTTAAACTTTTAGATGTAATTGTGTAGCCGTTGTAGGTAAGTGTTTTAGAAACCACACAATTATCACATACAGAGCAATTTCTGCATTTATTGTTGCCTAGAGCTCTCTCTCCTAGGAGGGTGCCCTGCATCATAGGACAAACTTCCCTATAGTAGTCACCAGACTTTTGCGTATGTTGTCATTCTGTTTGAAGGCAAACAGGGGTTTTGGTAATTTTACCTCATTACCCTCATTCAATATGCTCCAATTAGAGTTTACTACATTTTTTAGTTTATTACTAATATTGGAGAATTGACTTACAAATACTAGTTTGTTCTCAGCATAAATGGCCTTGCACTCGAAAAACACAAATGTATAATATATGAAGGAAATTAATATCCATAGTTTAAAGCAATTTGAACTGTAGTTAAATAACTTCCCAAACTTAAAAACGAAAAGAATTGTGTTTTTGATTGTAGAAGACGATGTCTTTATTCTTTTAATCCATTAATATTTTCTTTAAAATACAAACGCACAAACGCACAATGGACAAGACTGCCAACGCGTTTCGTCCCTCATGGGACTTCTTCAGGGCTTAGAAAATCTGTTGTTTTCTGTAATGTGATCAGAAAAAGAGTAACTAAATATTTTATCTCCTATTCAAAATCATATATCCGGAAATAAAGAGGAGACCAAGCATCACCAAGACGCACTGTTCATGGTTCCTCCAATGTAAAAATATGAGATACGTATCTCCCCCACGTGTATGCGGTTGTCCGGTTCTGTAGTGTCTTTCTTATTCTTTCTATCCGCTGGGTTTGGGTTCAACATACTGTCTCGGTTATAGAAACGAGCACGTTTGAATGCATATTTAATTCGTTTTTTCGGGTATCCCATCTGATAGTTTACTTTTTAAGAACTCAGAGTGTTTATAGAAATCATCGAGAGTTGAACAGTTCCTCCTGAGATGGAGGAACTGTCCAAAAGGAATATTGTCTCTTTGAGATTGTGGGTGGTAGCTCCTGTAGTGGAGCAGTGTGTTTTTATCGGTGGGCTTAGTAAACAGTTCCACCTCCAATGCACCCCCTCTACTCTTAATTGTAATATCTAAGAAATGGACTGAGCTATTATTGTAGTCTGCTGTAAATTTAAGGTTGGAATCACCGAAATTCAACCATTCCAGAAATTGTACCAAAGTCAATTCATCCCCTTCCCAGATAAAGAAGATGTCGTCAATGAAGCGACGCCATATCAGGATGTTCTCAAAAAAGGGCGCCGCTTCATTGAAGACATGCCTGTCCTCAAAATTACCAACATACAGGCATGCTAAACTTGGAGCACAGGTAGCTCCCAATCTCGTCCCTTTACACTGGAGGTACAAATCTTATTTAAATAAAAACATATTGTTTTTAAGTACTAGAGTAATACAGTCCATTATGAACTCTTTACTTGCCCCTCTATGGTCTTCATCAGTTAAAATATCATTAATAACCTTGATTGTATCATCTTGGGGAATATTTGTGTACAGTGCCTCTATGTCGAGGGTCACCAACATCTGATTATTGGTGTCAAAAGAGATTCCCTCGATCATAGAGATAATGTGCGCTGAGTCTCGTCCATAGGATCTTTGTTTATGAACTAAAGGTTTTAAAAAAGTGTCAGCATATTGACCAAGGGGTTCTAATAAAGACCCTATGCAGCTAACAATGGGCCTCATTGGTGGATTTGTTTCATTTTTATGGATCTTTGGAAGCCCATAGATAGCCGGAATGATGGCATTATCATTATTTAAAAAGTTAAACTCTGCCTGGCATATCCAGTCATTATCACTTGCTCTTTTAATAGTCATCTCTACTTGATTTTTCAATCTTTCCATTTTAGTATTGGGAACTCTAACATAATGCTCTCTAACCTCAAGAAGTGCCCCCATTCTTCTGTCATAGTCCTCAGTGTCGAAGACTACAACTCCGCCCCCTTTATCGGCGGGCTTAATCGTCAAGCTGAAATCTTTTTTAAGTGTGGTCATGGCTCTCCTATGATCTTTTGACATGTTGTTCACATCGGGGTGTGCCTCTCTAATAATTTTCCTTACTTTAGTTTCTACTACGCGTTCAAACATTTCAACATTCTTACAGACCTGTGTAATGGCCGTTGTAAAGGTAGATTTACCCTTTAAACCCGAAATATTTTCTGATCCTATGTACTCTCTATTTTCGAAAAATCTATTCAATCTAATTTTACGAAAAAATGCTTTCAGATCTTTTTCTAACGTGAATTTGTTCACATTGGCTGTAGGGGCAAAAGTAAAACCTCTTTCTAGGACCTCGATCTCCAATTCCGTTAAATCGCGTGATGAAAGATTTATTATGGGAAATGTTTTGTCTCCTGATTGAGCTAGCGCCAGTATCTCTGATTTCGCGTTTTGAGATACTCCTGGGGTTGGCTTCTCTGGTATTGGCCCCTGCCCTGATTTTGATTTTGAATGGATCTGGCACCCCTTCTTTGGCGGTGGTCTAAAAAAAAAACATAGTTGATGTTGGGTGCATGTCCACCCTGTTCACTGCCAGAGGGTCCTTCCTCCTCACTGCTGGACCCCGAGGTCTCAGAAAAGGTAACACCCTTCCTACCTCCCCTAGTGCAGGTAGGTCTTTGTTCATAAGGTCTCTCTCCTCTCTGGTCTCTAGGTTGCTGAAAATAATCCTTAACTGTATAGGGGTAGACCAATTCCAAATTGAATTTATTCACATCTTTTTTAAGTTTAATCGTTTTCTTATTTAAGAGGTACTCCCTATATCCGTTCATTTCCAGATTTAATTCATCTAATCTTTTTTTAGCATCTTCAAGTGCTGACATTTCTTTAAGGGCCTGTTCTAATTCCTCAATTTCACGTTTTTCTACAATAACCATTTCTTGTGCAGTTTCTATGATTAATAGGATCCAAACCCGACTGCACCTATTGGCTATATGTGTCCATAGTTCTAGGAATTTTTTGTTTTCAACAAATAGACCAGGTTTATTTCGGACTTGTAGTCCAATGGGGATTACACCAGATTTTACATATTCAATTAAAAATTCTGCATGTAAGAAATACATTATACAGTGCTCACAAAACCCAGCGTTTTTATTGTCATTGAATCACCATTGCCTCATAATATGAAATTTTGGGGCAGATTTATCAAGACTTTGCGTTTGTGAATGTTGAATGGAGATAGGAGAAACCTGCCTTTGGAAGGCAAAGTTATCTCAAGAAAAAAATATTTCCTGTCCTGAGTTTTCGCTTGGTACAAAATAAATGCAAATGTAGATGAGCATCATAGTAAGAGCACTTTCGCTTCTACAATGTGAGCTTTTCTGGCGGGATGAAAAACCTCAATGGGGGGTTGCACGTGGGGGAGATAGAATATGCAAATTACAAAAGAAATTCTGTTTCATTTTAATTTATTTTTGTATTATTTTATTTACAGAGATACTGAAAAATGCTTTACAGAGGACAATAATTTGATATTTGACAGGAAGCACATAGTAGCATATGGGACAGGAAGCACATAGCATGAAAGGTGTCTGCAGGGTTTTAATGGAGACTTTTTATATACTTAATTGTACTACTCTTATTATAGATTGGGTTGGGCTTATTTAACTATGAACTGAAGTAGACATCAAGAACAAAATATGAAGATTTACGTTTCCCTTTGGACTAAATGCACAATAAACTTAATTTAATAAAACACGACCAGCTAAATGGCTGCTTCGCCATTAGTAGATTAATTCTTTAACTAATTACAGACCCACAAACAATTAACTACTTTGGCCAAAGGGGCCTCATAGTTCCTTTGGCTACAGTCCAATATTCGAAATGAAGGGGATAGTGAGAAACAAGATACTTTTTTTTTTAATAAAGTCCTAGCAGCATAAAGAACCCAGGGGAAGTGCCATCTAAAAAGCACCAATCAATGAAAAAGAAAGAAACAAGGAAAGAAAGAAACAAAAAGAAAGAAAGATAGAAAGAAGGGTTCTTGAACCCTAAAAAGTAAAAGTAAATGTAAAAATTAGGAAAACCTACACAACCACAAGCAATCATTCACTATGTTGTATATGCTCGTGTTTCAAAACTGTTATCTTCCTGTTGAAGACTTCAATATCTTTTGACGCTTGCAAAACCTTCCCAAAGTTATGCTTTGTTTTCGTCGGAAAGTCTAGCAGGAACGTGCTTGTGCACATTGCAAGGAACGCCACATCCAAGAGTCCCTGCAAGTGGCTCAATTTTGCAGTGCTGGGTCCCTCCACATCTCATAAGCAGTGCCAAAGTTTTAGAAAATTGTTTGATTAACTGGACAATGTCCTACTCAAGGTCATCCTTTGCCTCTGTCTCTGGATTCAGTGGAGCTACAGCAGTAATATTAATTATTCATAAGATAGAAACATAAAAACATTGAAAGTAAGAGCAGATAGGAACCGCCGAGCCCGTGCAGTCTGCCCTGCTCATTTCCTTGCCGGGTGGTCCAGCTTTTCCTGTGTTTTTTCAGTGTCATTCCTCCCCTGTCTCTACCAGACTAATTTAAAATATATCTCGTAAGTCTGTCTCCACCACTTCTGCCTGGGGGTTGTTTCAATTATTCACTTTTGTTCCATCTAAAAACCTTTCTGATGTTGATGCTGAGTTTCCGCCTCTGAGCGGTGCTGCAAAGCTTGTCTCTCGTGAACTTTGTGCAATTCTAGCAATACTACACTTACTACCTATAGGTCACAACGATCTCCACGTGTGTTTTGACATGAAAATCTACAGCAGGGCTGAGACATATGAAAAGTAGGAAACTCCACAAACTACAGGTAGGACAACAATTGGCATCTATTGAGTGCTTTAAATGGAAAAAATAAGTGCAGGTACTCATTAAATTGAGCTAGGGGTGTGGTAGTGGGCGGGGTTAGAGGCGGGGTGAGACATGATGATACAAAAACACTTCTGTTGAGTATTCATTTTGTCCTTGATGGTTGTCTCAAACTTTTCATATGTGCAGAGAAGGGCATTTACACCAGTTGCAGGACATACCAAAACATGAGAGAAATGTATCAATATAAACAAAATGTGCTAACTCGTTACACAAAATGAATGTCAAACACCACATGTTAATATTTCCTTGTTTCGTAATATTTGCAGCTTCTTAATGTTATACTGTTCCTACTTACTTGCATTTGACGCAATCCTTTTATATTCAAGAGTGCACACACATACACACAAAACAAGTATTCCACACATTTCTTTTCAAATACCTCCTGAGTGTCCCGATTCTCTTCCGCTCTGATTTCATTTCTCTCTCACACACAAACCAGCAGACAAACACTCTCTATCAGTCTTCACATCTCTAACCTCTCGATCCCTCCCCCTCACTTCTCTCCCATTTGTATCCAACTCGGTCCCACTCTCTTTACCCCAATTGTATCCTATCATTCTCTACCATCACTCTCTCTATTTCTCTGTACCTCTCTTACTCTTTCCATAGCTGTCTCAATCGCTTCCCCATCTCTATCTGCGCTTACCCCTTCCGTCTATCTTGTTCTCCTTTAATCTCTTGTCTGCTTCTTCTATCTCTGCCCCTTCACTCTTCACCTTCTCTCACCCCATTATCCGCCCTCTCCCTTCAGCAGAAGGCCCCACGGTCGGTAAGCTTTCAGTGGCAGACAGTGAGCACTGCTGGGTTGTGAACATATGCAAAAACAACAGTTGATGGACAGAATGCAGAACAATGTCATACATTCACCCCAGTACAGAGATCTGGGCCTAAATCCATCGTTTTTTTGCTCACCATGACTGGAAACAAGCATCCTAGGACCGGTTTCGGGGTTTCACCACTTTTCAGCCAGGATAGCTTGATTCCAGTGGCAGGGAGAGCACGGGACCCACGTCTGGGCATACCCGTCCCACTCGGGGTGACAAATGCAAAAACAACAGTTGATGGACAGAATGCAGAACAATGTCATACATTCACCCCAGTACAGAGATCTGGGCCTAAATCCATCGTTTTTTTGCTCACCATGCCATTCCAGTTTGAACCCAGCCATATGCAAATCAGTCTTGACCCTGTGCCTCATGGGAACAGTCCAGCCCGAACTGCCAAGCCAGGTCCTCCCTGGACTGGAAACAAGCATCCTAGGACCGGTTTCGGGGTTTCACCCCTCTTCAGCCAGGATAGCTTGATTCCAGTGGCATGGAGAACACGGGACCCACATCTGGGCATACCGTCCCACTCGGGGTGACAAATGCAAAAACAACAGTTGATGGACAGAATGCAGAACAATGTCATACATTCACCCCAGTACAGAGATCTGGGCCTAAATCCATCGTTTTTTTGCTCACCATGCCATTCCAGTTTGAACCCAGCCATATGCAAATCAGTCTTGACCCTGTGCCTCATGGGAACAGTCCAGCCCGAACTGCCAAGCCAGGTCCTCCCTGGACTGGAAACAAGCATCCTAGGACCGGTTTTGGGGTTTCACCCCTCTTCAGCCAGGATAGCTTGATTCCAGTGGCATGGAGAGCACGGGACCCACGTCTGGGCATACCCGTCCCACTCGGGGTGACAAATGCAAAAACAACAGTTGATGGACAGAATGCAGAACAATGTCATACATTCACCCCAGTACAGAGATCTGGGCCTGAATCCATCGTTTTTTGCTCACCATGCCATTCCAGTTTGAACCCAGCCATATGCAAATCAGTCTTGACCCTGTGCCTCATGGGAACAGTCCAGCCCGAACTGCCAAGCCAGGTCCTCCCTGGACTGGAAACAAGCATCCTAGGACCGGTTTCGGGGTTTCACCCCTCTTCAGCCAGGATAGCTTGATTCCAGTGGCATGGAGAGCACGGGACCCACGTCTGGGCATACCCGTCCCACTCGGGGTGACAAATGCAAAAACAACAGTTGATGGACAGAATGCAGAACAATGTCATACATTCACCCCAGTACAGAGATCTGGGCCTAAATCCATCGTTTTTTGCTCACCATGCCATTCCAGTTTGAACCCAGCCATATGCAAATCAGTCTTGACCCTGTGCCTCATGGGAACAGTCCAGCCCGAACTGCCAAGCCAGGTCCTCCCTGGACTGGAAACAAGCATCCTAGGACCGGTTTCGGGGTTTCACCCCTCTTCAGCCAGGATAGCTTGATTCCAGTGGCACGGAGAGCACGGGACCCACGTCTGGGCATACCCGTCCCACTCGGGGTGACAAATGCAAAAACAACAGTTGATGGACAGAATGCAGAACAATGTCATACATTCACCCCAGTACAGAGATCTGGGCCTAAATCCATCGTTTTTTGCTCACCATGCCATTCCAGTTTGAACCCAGCCATATGCAAATCAGTCTTGACCCTGTGCCTCATGGGAACAGTCCAGCCCGAACTGCCAAGCCAGGTCCTCCCTGGACTGGAAACAAGCATCCTAGGACCGGCTTCGAGGTTTCACCCCTCTTCAGCCAGGATAGCTTGATTCCAGTGGCATGGAGAGCACGGGACCCACGTCTGGGCATACCCGTCCCACTCGGGGTGACAAATGCAAAAACAACAGTTGATGGACAGAATGCAGAACAATGTCATACATTCACCCCAGTACAGAGATCTGGGCCTAAATCCATCGTTTTTTGCTCACCATGCCATTCCAGTTTGAACCCAGCCATATGCAAATCAGTCTTGACCCTGTGCCTCATGGGAACAGTCCAGCCCGAACTGCCAAGCCAGGTCCTCCCTGGACTGGAAACAAGCATCCTAGGACCGGTTTCGGGTTTCACCCCTCTTCAGCCAGGATAGCTTGATTCCAGTGGCATGGAGAAGCACGGGACCCACGTCTGGGCATACCCGTCCCACTCGGGGTGACAAATGCAAAAACAACAGTTGATGGACAGAATGCAGAACAATGCCCATCATCCCCTTTGGTATCGCTTTGTTCGCCCTAAGTTGGCAGGGTATGCCCAGACGTGGGTCCCTTGCTCACTTTGCCACTGGATTTAAGATAGCCTGGCTGATGAGGGTTTTGAACCCGAAACCGGTCCCAGGATGCTTGTTTCCGGTCCAGGGAAGACATGGCTTGGCAGTTCGGGCTGGACTGTTCCCATGAGGCACAGGGTCAGACTGATTTGCATATGGCCATGTCTGAACTGGGGTGGTGGAGTGAGCTAAAGAATGATGATGGATTAAACCCAGATCAGTTGACTGGGGGTGAGTGTTTGATTTGCTCTAACGCTCCGTCCATCATCCCCTTTGATATCGCTTTGTTCAGCCCTAAGTTGGCAGGGTATGCCCAGACGTGGGTCCCTTGCTCAATTTGCCACTGGATTCAAGATAGCCTGGCTGATGAGGGTTTTGAACCCGAGACCGGTCCCAGGATGCTTGTTTCCGGTCCAGGGAAGACATGGCTTGGCAGTTCGGGCTGGACTGTTCCCATGAGGCACAGGGTCAGACTGATTTGCATATGGCCATGTCTGAACTGGGGTGGTGGAGTGAGCTAAAGAATGATGATGGATTAAACCCAGATCAGTTGACTGGGGGTGAGTGTTTGATTTGCTCTAACGCTCCGTCCATCATCCCCTTTGGTATCGCTTTGTTTGCCCTAAGTTGGCAGGGTATGCCCAGACGTGGTTCCCTTGCTCACTTTGCCACTGGATTCAAGATAGCCTGGCTGATGAGGGTTTTGAACCCGAAACCGGTCCCAGGATGCTTGTTTCCGGTCCAGGGAAGACATGGCTTGGCAGTTCGGGCTGTACTGTTCCCATGAGGCACAGGGTCAGACTGATTTGCATATGGCCATGTCTGAACTGGGGTGGTGGAGTGAGCTAAAGAATGATGATGGATTAAACCCAGATCAGTTGACTGGGGGTGAGTGTTTGATTTGCTCTAACGCTCCGTCCATCATCCCCTTTGGTATCGCTTTGTTCACCCTAAGTTGGCAGGGTATGCCCAGACGGGAAACATCCTTTACCACGAAACCATTACAACGCGGTATGGTTACATCGTGGTTTTCTCAATGCAAGTCGTTACATCGACTTGCACTGGCGGGCGCTCTAGACTAAGGAATAGTGTGAATTACTATTCCAACACCTTCCCTACTGTACGTAGACTGTAGTTGGAATAGTAATTCACACTATTCCTAAATCCAGAGCCCTCCAGCGCAAGTCAATGTAACGACTTACGTTGTCAAGACCGCGATGTAACATACCGCGTTGTAATGGTACACGTTGTATCATCATACATTCGCCCAGACGTGGGTCCCTTGCTCACTTTGCCACTGGATTCAAGATAGCCTGGCTGATGAGGGTTTTGAACCCGAAACCGGTCCCAGGATGCTTGTTTCCGGTCCAGGGAAGACATGGCTTGGCAGTTCGGGCTGGACTGTTCCCATGAGGCACAGGGTCAGACTGATTTGCATATGGCCATGTCTGAACTGGGGTGGTGGAGTGAGCTAAAGAATGATGATGGATTAAACCCAGATCAGTTGACTGGGGGTGAGTGTTTGATTTGCTCTAACGCTCCGTCCATCATCCCCTTTGGTATCGCTTTGTTCGCCCTAAGTTGGCAGGGTATGCCCAGACGTGGGTCCCTTGCTCACTTTGCCACTGGATTCAAGATAGCCTGGCTGATGAGGGTTTTGAACCCGAAACCGGTCCCAGGATGCTTGTTTCCGGTCCAGGGAAGACATGGCTTGGCAGTTCGGGCTGGACTGTTCCCATGAGGCACAGGGTCAGACTGATTTGCATATGGCCATGTCTGAACTGGGGTGGTGGAGTGAGCTAAAGAATGATGATGGATTAAACCCAGATCAGTTGACTGGGGGTGAGTGTTTGATTTGCTCTAACGCTCCGTCCATCATCCCCTTTGGTATCGCTTTGTTCGCCCTAAGTTGGCAGGGTATGCCCAGACGTGGGTCCCTTGCTCACTTTGCCACTGGATTCAAGATAGCCTGGCTGATGAGGGTTTTGAACCCGAAACCGGTCCCAGGATGCTTGTTTCCGGTCCAGGGAAGACATGGCTTGGCAGTTCGGGCTGGACTGTTCCCATGAGGCACAGGGTCAGACTGATTTGCATATGGCCATGTCTGAACTGGGGTGGTGGAGTGAGCTAAAGAATGATGATGGATTAAACCCAGATCAGTTGACTGGGGGTGAGTGTTTGATTTGCTCTAACGCTCCGTCCATCATCCCCTTTGGTATCGCTTTGTTCGCCCTAAGTTGGCAGGGTATGCCCAGACGTGGGTCCCTTGCTCACTTTGCCACTGGATTCAAGATAGCCTGGCTGATGAGGGTTTTGAACCCGAAACCGGTCCCAGGATGCTTGTTTCCGGTCCAGGGAAGACATGGCTTGGCAGTTCGGGCTGGACTGTTCCCATGAGGCACAGGGTCAGACTGATTTGCATATGGCCATGTCTGAACTGGGGTGGTGGAGTGAGCTAAAGAATGATGATGGATTAAACCCAGATCAGTTGACTGGGGGTGAGTGTTTGATTTGCTCTAACGCTCCGTCCATCATCCCCTTTGGTATCGCTTTGTTCGCCCTAAGTTGGCAGGGTATGCCCAGACGTGGGTCCCTTGCTCACTTTGCCACTGGATTCAAGATAGCCTGGCTGATGAGGGTTTTGAACCCGAAACCGGTCCCAGGATGCTTGTTTCCGGTCCAGGGAAGACATGGCTTGGCAGTTCGGGCTGGACTGTTCCCATGAGGCACAGGGTCAGACTGATTTGCATATGGCCATGTCTGAACTGGGGTGGTGGAGTGAGCTAAAGAATGATGATGGATTAAACCCAGATCAGTTGACTGGGGGTGAGTGTTTGATTTGCTCTAACGCTCCGTCCATCATCCCCTTTGGTATCGCTTTGTTCGCCCTAAGTTGGCAGGGTATGCCCAGACGTGGGTCCCTTGCTCACTTTGCCACTGGATTCAAGATAGCCTGGCTGATGAGGGTTTTGAACCCGAAACCGGTCCCAGGATGCTTGTTTCCGGTCCAGGGAAGACATGGCTTGGCAGTTCGGGCTGGACTGTTCCCATGAGGCACAGGGTCAGACTGATTTGCATATGGCCATGTCTGAACTGGGGTGGTGGAGTGAGCTAAAGAATGATAATGGATTAAACCCAGATCAGTTGACTGGGGGTGAGTGTTTGATTTGCTCTAACGCTCCGTCCATCATCCCCTTTGGTATCGCTTTGTTCGCCCTAAGTTGGCAGGGTATGCCCAGACGTGGGTCCCGTGCTCACTTTGCCACTGGATTCAAGATAGCCTGGCTGATGAGGGTTTTGAACCCGAAACCGGTCCCAGAATGCTTGTTTCCGGTCCAGGGAAGACATGGCTTGGCAGTTCGGGCTGGACTGTTCCCATGAGGCACAGGGTCAGACAGATTTGCATATGGCCATGTCTGAACTGGGGTGGTGGAGTGAGCTAAAGAATGATGATGGATTAAACCCAGATCAGTTGACTGGGGGTGAGTGTGTGATTTGCTCTAACGCTCCGTCCATCATCCCCTTTGGTATCGGGTTGTGAATATATGCAGAGTTCAGCAGGGTAGAGGTCAGGGGCAGAACAATACTGGCCTCTGATGGGAAGGTCAGTACACCGTCTCTCACCTCACCGGTGTACGAGGGAGTCCGCCTAGGTAATCCCCACCACCTCATCCCCACCCATCATGCACTCAATGTCACAGCAGGCGGGCGGGGTGGGAGTTGATTTGCAGGGGCAAGTGAGTCAGGGGAAAGACAGTCAGACCCCAGTGAGAGGCCAAGTGGTGAAAATGGCCCTTGTTACCTGGGTTCTTAAATGGTCACACCTGAGCAGGCTCCCCCCCCCCTCATTCAGTCTGCACACATCACTGTGCTTTGCCCCAGGTAGAAAATGTCCCATACACTATCTAATAAGACGTCCCAGCATGGAGGCTCGGCAGGGGGCTGTTGAGGACAATGAAGGCTTTCATCTGGGTGGGGAGGGAGCAGAGGCCCACTTGCCGCAGCAGCAGGCTTCCAGCAGGCCGTTCAGGCCCCATCGTACCGCTTGCCACAGCTGAATGTCACAAACGGCAAAACGGCAAACCTGCTGCTAAAAAACAGGAACACTGCTGGCCCTCGGCACCGGCCCGGTGCCCACCTTATCAATTCGACCCGGAGTACTGGTACTCTCCTTGGCAGTGGAGAAGTGCCGGTACTCAGCTTGATAAAAATAAGAAGTGTCGGTACTAAGTACTGGTGAGTACCAGCCCATTTAAAGCACTGCATCTATCCCTGACTTCATCTGGACATTGTCGTTTCCTCCAGCTCCCGGGGATGGACATCTAGCCTTTTCCTAAGGAGGTGTGCCTTAGGTGTGGGAGTGGCAACAGTAAGTCTACATCATTAATGTTCAATAACAAACCCCCGCTATTTTTTGGTGTCACTACTAAAAGCAGACACTGGTTGCTGGCCTTTTACACCCAAACCTTATATTGAGGGTTTGTTTGTCGCTAAAAATGCAATCACATTGAGCAACATGTGCTGGGTTTCGAGTGATTAAGAGATTGCGTAAAGGGACATTTGGGGCAGGGGAAGTGGTGGCAAGGTCGGACCAAGTCAGTTAGACCTCTTTGAATGAACCAGCGTAGCACATGAGCCCCCTTCTGTAGTAGATTTCCAGGAGTATTCACTGGAATTTCAGGTTTTTTTAAGGACTTTGTGACCAAAGAAAGCGAGCCCAAATTTGTGTCTCTTCCCTACTGCCCTGTGGTACTGTCCACCTCCTTCTGTGTGTTCAAAATGGAAAGGGCAGTAGCTAAGACCTGAGGACCCGGAGTGTGCATGTTGTGGAAATCTCCTTCTGTCTTCTTGACATATAGAACCCTGCACGGCATGCTCCTATGTCACATGACTATCTGGGGACTGCCCACTATTTGTTCCTAGTGTATCGCCCATATACCACTTGTGGTGTTATGTCGCTGAAAGCTGCCAAACCTTCTGTGGTCCACAGCAGACCCTTGCGGAATGCTCCACACACAAGTAGAACATAATATGTAGAAGGTAGCATATTCTTCATGCCATCTTCAACTTTATTTATTGTGTCACACATATTGAAGACAGAGTTGAATGAGGTTCGAGAAGCTGCCCACTAATCAGTATAATAGAACGCAAACTGTGAGTGACCACTTAACAACAATCATACATGCAAACCAAACCAAGAATAAGGGAGATTAAAAAATCTACGTTTCTAAATGAAAATAATTAAAAAGGAAAACACTGTTTAAAACACTACTAGCACACTGGTGATATTCACTTAAGCAAAAAAGCAATCACATAATATTACATTGAAAAACATAACATAGAACATAACATAGCAACGTGTATAACAAAGTGTAATAATATGGCACAACATAATGTATGACTCAAATTGTAACATAATATAGCATGATATAAGGAAACAAAACTTTTTCTGAATTTGCATAACATATCTAACGTAAAATAAAATAAAGAAACAACATAACACAGCATAACATAGATAAACATAAGGTAATGAAACATGACACAATGTATGATGTAGAATATACCATAGCATAACAATACATAATATACCAGAAGTTAAAATAACATGATTTGGCAATGCGTAGTATAAAATATCATAACACAGAATATGGTAGGGTAATTTAACACAGCGGAAGACAATACTGCATTAAACAGAATAACATAATACATCTTTTAAAGTATTCCTATTTATATCCTAACCGCAATCAAACTTCTTGCCACTAAGATGAATACTTTCCTTGCGCCCTTTCTGTATTAGTATTTTGTTTGCTTGTCATGTTGTGTACACTGAAAATGTAACTCTTCGCTTCACTGTGATGTCAAATTAAAAAGCTAAAAGTTTATCTGCAAAAGCACAGATTGTTCAGAGCGCCACTTGCAGACCAGCAAAATAAACACGAATTGTGCTTCCTAAAGCAGACACCGTGACTCGGAGCAGTATGAAAGAGGAGGCGCCTTGATGCCGAGCTCATGGCACATCCACGTGAAATGTGCAGAACACAATAGCTAAATCATTTTGCCCCACACCTCTGATCACAGCTGCAGCATTTCTCTGCTCCTGCTTAAAAATCATAAACCTGCAATCCCATTTCAAACATCATAGCAGCAGCAACGTCTCATTCCTCCTCCCAGTTACAGCTCTCCCGTTTACCCCAAGTGCTTTGCGTAAATAGCAAAACGCTTCAAGGCGCACAACAGTCTGTCATCAACTTTGCGTAGTCGGTTTCTGTCGTCAGCATGCTGCAGAAACGTGCCCTTGCTCGACCATAACATTGAAACGAGTGTTCCATAAAAATACACCTAATTCATGCCCCTGGCAGCAGGCACGCATCCCTCACAAAGTCAGGAGGAAAGAAAGCCAGCCGCCAAACAGCTGCTTACCATCTCTGCCACGTTGTGTCACCCTTTCCGACGAGTTGAGCAGCAGGCGGCGATCCGACTGGGACCAGTCCGTTTGCAGGGCTTGCTGTAGCCGCCTCAGGCTTCGGAGGGCAGAGAGATTCTCGGCTTGAGAGAAACGTATCTCCGCCACTGATTAGGTTTCAACTCCGCGAATGCCAGCCTGCATGCTCTGGACGCCAGCCAAGCCGAGAGATAGAGGGGCCGCTCTGTGTCAGGAAGGTTCCCAGCCTGGGCACGGCGCCAAGAGTCCTGGCATAACGTTACGCGGTGCTATTCAACCTGCGCCCATCCTGCGCAGTCTACGTCCCCTGCCTCGTGCTGCTCACCTGCAGGCTGGATGCGCGCGGAGGACGCCTCACACGCCGCCTGAGGTGCGAGACACACGCGAGTGAATGGCCGGGACGGGGTGCGCTGCTTTCATGTTGCTGTTTGAAGCGACCAATAGCCAGATGCATAGATTGGCTATAGATAGACGCAGCCGGGACGCACAGACACTAGAAGTGAGAAGATATCACAAACCCCTGACTATCGTTTATTGCTGTAACGTAGTGTGTCAGCATGTTTACACGGTGAAAGAAAACAACGCACTTGCTGGCGTATGTAGAAAATGCTGAGCTATCTCAGATATATATTACTATCAAGGCTTTTTTCATACTGAAACAAGCAGGCATGCATGGAATGTTCCAATTAACCTCAAAGACCTGAAAAGAAAAAATACATTAAAAAGTACGAGGAGAAAAATCTTGTTATCAGCCATGCTACGACTGAAAAGAGAGAGACCCCGGCGGCTGTTTTCATGCAATGCTGAACAACAGCATGTTTTTGCTGAGGCGCGAGATGACTAAAGTGCTTTCATTTCCAAGAACTGAGTTGTTGTGTTGATTTGTCATAGATGTACCGGGGAAGTGTTAAATGCATTTCGGTTCGGAGGCGAGGAGGGGGTAGTGTTCAAGGTACTGTGCAGCACAATGTTCCCTCTGCTTGTGCCTCACCAATACGCTGTCGATTTTCCAGAACATTCAATTCTTAATTTGTGCTCTCAGAATTCTGCTAGCCACCCCAGCTATTATAAAAGAAACCTGACATCCTGAGGCCTACGCTATTTAAGTATTTGTATTCAATAAAAAAAAGTTAGACAAGGAGAAGTTATCTTCATTTTTTTAGGTGGGAAAAACATGTATTATACAAGTATACAACAAATCCACTAAAACTTCACTTGAAGCGATGTTATGATTGAAACCCTAAAAAAATTCTAAGCGCAACTCTAACTTTCCAAGCACTGCTCATTACCCCGTGTATATCACATTTGATATCGTAAATTACACAATCCATGACAGCACTGGTGACATTCACCCGACCCGTCACTCTACAAGTGACATCATCAATGAACGTTCCATAAGGAGCTCAAAGGCCCTACTCCATAGAATCCACTCAGCGCAACCTGTTGACATGACCAACAGCCTCTGGGGCATACTGCCCTCATGTCCTGTGCTGAATGTGAAGGGGTGCTGTGTTATGCATCCGTTTTGCTGGTGGCCAGCAGGCGGGGGTCGCAGAGTCTGACCTTTGGCAAGGCTTGGTGCTTTTCACTCCTACCTCTACAGTTCACCTTTATCCATGCCCAGTGCACTCTGGATGCATTGCTTGACCTTAGGCCAAATCCTGCCCATGGCCCTCCACTCAGTAATCCCACTTTAAAACCCACTGGATATGGCCCTCAGCCAAGTCCAGTGATTCCTTTCTGCAGGGCCTGGCAACTTGGCTGTGCATTTAAGACAACTCCACCAATGATGGCTGATGATCTTAGAAAATGGTGGGACATAATGTGTGAGTGGAATTGCAGCTGGTGAGATTACAAAGGATGTGAGCCCAGATTCCTCAACAGGGGTCTAGGAGGATTTCCTGACAATAATATTGAAAATTATAGCGGCAAAAAGTGCATTTAACAGCAGAATTTGCACATAAAGTTGCTAAAAAGCAAAAGGCTCTCAAGGGAACTTGTGAAATATTTTAAACTCAGTACAAGATACGTTCTCAACTATCAGAGGGGGGTTGTGAAAAAATATTTTTATTTTAGCTCGAGAACCCTCACTCACCCGAAAGTGACATGCTTCTTCATAGGGCTGCCTCCTCACACCGGGACCGTAAGGTCTCCGGTGCGGGCTACGACTCTCCACTGAGAAGAAATTAGTGGAGAGGAGCTGCAGTGTTTCAAATGGGTTTAGCTGATAAAGTAGGTGAGTCAGTGTTAGAAGGTGGTTCTGACACTATGGGCCGCCCGGATTTTTCGCTTTTTGAGCACCTAGGTGTTGAGGTTTTACTGGGGGAGAGCCTCATAAATTGGGACTCATCCACAGTGAACTCATGATGAAAGAGACTGCATGTGGATTTTACTGGTGTCCCCTAGCTTGACTAGGCCGCTGCGCAGCAGCTGGAGTAAGGGGCACCCGGCTGGTTACATGCAGACACCTGTGTACATGCGTGTGCACACGTGTAGGGGCTGCGCAGGGGAGATTCTTGGCGTGCGCAGTCCAGGAGCAGCTACAAAGTGAAGGGTGTGGCAGGACTTATGCAGAATTGGGTGGTGACACGGAATAGGCCTTATACGCTAGGAAGGAACATGCCAGGGAAAGTCAGTGTGCTTTACTGTGTTTTTCACTTCATTATTCCCCTATGGGGATGTGGAGCCCATGTGCTAGATTAACTTCCCTAAGGCCTACAGATTCCAGACACGCACTAAAGTCCACTGTAGCGGATGTGAAAAGGAGTATTCTGCAGAGTCCCAAGTCATATTTGTACTGCTTTTGGGTCGTCCAGAAATGTCACATCTCTCTGAGTCAGTCATAACCAGGGCCAGGCTGAGGGCTGACCTCAGCTGGACGGATTGGTAACCTTTTCTTCCACAAGCTAAGGCCTCTCCACGAAGAGAAGATGGGTGGGGCTACAGGCTCATCCATCAGCAGCTATCACTGGGTGCCAGGCACCAGGCTGCACAAAGGGGGGAAGGCAGCCAGAAAGGAAGGGCTCGTGTTTCAGAGACCATGTGGCCAGAGACCCTGGACAACGCCATTTTGAACAAACCCGAGCAGGGAAGTGATGTGTCGCTGTTTGATAGGACAAACAGAGACTTCCTGCCAGCCCCCTACTCAACTTTTAAAAACCACTGGAAGAGGAAGAGAGCTCTCTCTGGGGTGTGGTCTGCGGAGGCTGAAGGTGCTGGAGCCTGGCGCAATGGGCAGTTGGAAGGAGGAACCCCCTGACTGTCCCCCAGGGCCCTGCCAGCACCAGAAGAAGAGCCCAGGACCAGTGCGCAGAAGCAGGGGCCTCTGCGCAGGGAGAAGAGAGGCCAAGGAGGAGAGACAGGCGAAAGGCTGGCGCAGGGAGCCAGTGAAGACAGCTCCCTGCCGAATCCCCCTCTCAGAGACCCCGAGGGCGAAGGAGAGTGTTCCCCGTGGCTGGGGCTGGCCACCAGGAGCGAAAGGACACAAAAATGGGGCCGATCGGACCCCAGGGGCTGAGATATGGCCCCCAGAAGGTGAGCGACCTTTGACCCCCACGAAGAGGAGGTCGGGGCCCGGGAGCCCATCCCCGGGCCCCGAAGCAAAGCTGGGGAGCGTCGTCGCGCTCCCCGTGAAGGTTGTGCCCTCCGGGGTGCCAGGGCCCACCCTGGCCCCCAGCGAAGAGGAAGGAAGGCGGGGGAGCGCCGTCGCGCCCCCGCGAAAATGAGCCTAGGGGCCCGGGAGCCCATCCCCGGGCCCCGAGCAAAGTCGGGGAGCGCTGTCGCGCCCCCGTGAAGATAATACCCCCACGGGGTGCCAGGAGCCCACCCTGGCCCCCGCCGAAACCGCCGAAGACGGGGAGCGCCGGCGCGCTCCCCGTGAAGAGGAGGGGGCGGGGCCCGGGACCCCATCTCCGGGCCCCGATGGTGGCCCAGCTGGGCGAAAACCAAGCCGGAGGGGCCGCGTCGCGCCCCTCCGTGAAGATTCGGGGGCCCGGGATCCCATCCCCGGGCCCCGAGTGCAGGAAGGAGGAGGGGGGAGCGACGCCGCACTCCCCCGAGGTCCGCCGGGACTGGCGGGAACCTCCGGGTCTGCCCAGACCAGAAGACGAGTGCCGGCTCCCGCGGCAGCACGCGAGGGTGCTGGCCGGGCGGGGAGCCGGCGGGAGTCACCGGGGGTGGGCTCCCCGGGTGGCTCCCCACCAGGGAAGCCAGACGGGGTCCCGGGTGGGACCGGGACCTTTTCGCTGAGGCAAGAGCTGCACGGGGCCCGGGTGGGACCGGGCCCCCACCAATAGCATGAGCGGCCGGGGGTGGGCTCTCCGAGCCGTAAAGAATTTACCTGGGGGTCCGGGTGGGACCGGGCCCCCCACCCAGCGTGGAAGGCGGCGCGGAGCGCCAGGTGGATCGCGGCTCTCCCCGGCACAGCGGGAGAGCCGCTCATCACATATTCACGCCAAGGAGCACGAAGCGCCCCATAATGCCTTGCAAGGCATGGGGAAAGGATCGTTTTTGGTGCTTGGTGGCCCCCAGAGGAGGGGGGTCACCCTCATTTGTGAAAAGGGTGCTGGGGGAACTGCTGGAGAAGCGCAGTCTCCCCCCCAGCACGAAGAACAGTCCCACCCTAAGTTTCCTAGGGATTGTAAAGGGATAACCCCTCAAGGGCTCAGCCAGCTTAATAACACCTTCTAGGTTGGAACTTTTGTTCTATAGCTGAGGGTGTCGTGAGAAGTGCTTCCTGGAGTGAAGGGCTGAGTTGGGGATTTCTGGAGAAGGGCATCCCCTGGAGGTGAAGAGGTGTAATTGCACCAGAACTGCATTTACTAACGGTTATTCCTTTATAGAGGGACTGAAAGTCACACATGTAATGTGAGGTACCTGTGTAAGGTGATGTCATAAGCAAAGTGGGTTATGTTGCCAGACACTCCTGCTAGGGTGTCTGGCTGTATATGCGTAATCCTGTGATTTCATCTGTGATGCCTTTAGGGGCTGTAATTGCAATGTATTCTAATGATCCACAAAGGTGCTGAGTACTGTCATTCTAAAGTGTGCGTAAACATGTATTACCTCCCGTCCCTCCCTCGCCTTCCTTCATTACAATTGAGGCCCCGCCTCCCACCCAGACCCACCCCCAGCATAAAAACTCTGCCCGCCCCCACCTCCACCTGTTTTTTTCTGTCTCCCTAGTGAGACTTACCCTTTCAGCTCCTCCCTGTGGCGGTGCCGGGGAGTCTTCGGTCTGGTTTTCTGCGACGGCGGTGCCCTCTGCAGCGTTCTCCTGGCGGTGCCTCCTCTCCTCGTCTCCCTCGTGGTATGGGGCGGAGCAGTTGCTCGGGAGGCCGCAACGGTGTTCGACGGTCCTCCTGTGGCTGGGGCTGTGTTTCCGGGTCGGGCCTGCTTGGATGCCTCTGCTCCCGGACTGCACACATCACGGAGGCCTGGTAGGCCGGGTTTTTGACCCGTTGTTTGTTCCTTTTCCTGTTTGGAGTGCCATGTGCTGTGACTTGCTGTTTCTCTTGATGGGCGTGGTCGTCTGTCTGCCTTGTCTTGGGGCTGCTGGGGGCTATTTTTCCACTTGCTGCCCTGGGTCGCTTGAGATTGTTGGGGGCATTCTGGTGTCTTCTTCCTCTGCTGCTTGGTCTCCGGTCCCCCTGGGGTGCCCTGGACGCATGGGCTCCGCGGGGGTAAGGTGCCTCTCATGTCTGTGGCTGGTGCGGGCCTTTATTGAGGCTGCTCTGTCCGGTGCTTACGGGCTCGGCCGCTGCCTTCTGGTCCATCCCGTCCTCGTCCGGCGGATCCTGTGGGCGGCTGGTTTCCGTCTGGGTCCTGGGGTATTGGGCCTTCTCCCGCCTCTGGCGTTGCCTTTGGCTCCGGGGGGTGTGGAGGGTGGCTTGGGCTCCTGTGCTGATCGGCTGGGCTTTCCTCTTCCCTGCTGGGCGGGGTCTGTGGGATTCTTCCTTGGTGTTCCCGGCCCTTCTGGTTGGGCTTGCCCTTCGGTCCCGGTGTGGGGATTGGTGCTGTGGGAGTGGCGTGCGTTGCCCGTGCTTGCTGTATTTCGTGCTATTTCCACTTTTTGTGTGCATTGTACTTGCTGCTTTGTCCACTGTGGCCCGCCCGGCTGGCGACTGTTTGTCGGTTGCCTGCGGAGCCTGCTGTGTGCGATTTCTCTTTTCCTCAGCCCTGAGCGTTCCTTCTGTGCTGTGTTGGTCCTGATTGGTTTCAGGTTCCTTTACGCCCTCTTTTGCATCAGTGGGTTTTTTCCTGAGGTGCTGCGGGTCCCTTGCTTCCTCCGGCGGCTTTGCTTGTTGGGGGTGTTCGCCCCTTTCCTCCCTTTGGGCTGTTGGACTCTGTCCTGACCGCACTGCTTGGCGGGTCGGCTGTTCTGCTTGGCTGGTGCTGTGGCGCTGGCCTGTTCTCAGCTTCTTCTGCGCCCTCCTTGGTGTGGGGTTTCGTGGCTTTGGCGGCGGCTGTTAGGGCCTCCGGCCGTGGCGCCCGGTACCCCCTGCTCTTATCGGATCTCTGCTGTTCGGCGGGGTCGGGCCTGGTTCGTGCCTGGATGGGTTGCTGCCTGGGACTTTTCGGTGCTGTGGGCTGCAAGTCCTCTGTCCTTCTGGCCGCCTTGGGGCTTCTGCGTGCCTTTCCTTGTGTGGGGCGTCCTGCCTTTCTGAGGTGCCTTGTCCTGGGGCCTCTCCTTTGTCCCCGATGTGGGCGTCTCCTCCGCCTTTCCGGTGGGGGGTACGGTTTTGGCCTGTTTTTCGCCCTGGCTCCCTGCCTCCTCGCCTGGGGGCCCTGCCTGGCTGGGTCCCTGTCGCTGCTGTCTGGACGGTTCCCTGCGGTGGGTGGTCGTCTGCGGCCTTTTCTTCCTTGGTGGCGGCGGCCCGTTTCTGGTGGCAGGGTCCTGTGTACTTTGGTTCTTGAGTACGGGGTCGTCTTGGTGCAGGTTCCTCCGGATTCAGGGGTTCGGTTGACTCCACTGCCTGTCTCCGGTCCCCGCGGGGTGGCTCTGCTGGACGGGGTGTCCTGTTTGCTTGCCATGTGGTCGGTCTGCTGGGTTCCTGTCGTGGAGCCCGGGCCTGGGGCCCTCTCCGTTCTGTTTCTGGGGTTGGGGGTGTCCGGCGGCTTCGGCCTGTCCTGGCTCTCCTGTGGGTCTGCTCCTGCGTTCGGCCCCTTCCCTTCCTTGTGTTGGCCCTTTCGGCCGTCATTCCTCTGGTTCTGCCTGGCATCTTTTGGCGTGCCGTGGGTCTCGGGGACGCTTCTCTCCGCTTCCCAGTTGCCGCTTCTTTTCTGCGGTTCACTGGGGGTGACGCCCTTTCGGTTTTGCGTCCTTCCCTTCGGCCTCCGGCCCTTGCCCTGGGTCTTCCCGCAGGTCCTGGTGCCTCTCATGGCTCTCCTTCATGCGGGGGTTTTTCCTACGTCCTTCTCTGTCGGTCGGCCTCTTGCTGTGTGCGGCCGGAGTGTCTTTTTTGCTCGGTCTGTTCGGGGGGACCTTGGTGGTTCTTCTGGGGATCGGGTTTGTTGGTGACCTGGGGTGTGTCTTCTCTGGTCCCCTCTCGGGGCTTGGTGTTCGTTGAGGCTCTTTTTCAGCCTTTGCGTGGCCGTGTTCCCTTTTCCTGCCTGCTCCTGGTCTCTCTTCCTTTGCTGGCTCGGGCCTTGTTGTCCCAGGGGCTCCTCCGGCGGTCCTGTGGCTACAGGGGCGGGGGCTCCTGGCTTCTGGGGTGTTTTCCGGTTCCCGGGGCTCGTTTTCTTCTTCTCCGAATGACCGTCTGGATCCTGTTGGGTTGGTCTCCGGGGTCTTTTGTTCCCGCTGCCCATGTCGGTCCGTGTCCGGGGGGGTGCTATCCTGGTGGCTCTCCCTCCGTTGCTTGCTGGCTGGCTGTTTGCTGCCTCCTCCAGCTCCGCTTGTGGTGGCTTTGGCCGCCGGCCTGTCCGGGTGCGGGGTTGGCTGGGGTCTGTTCGGTTTCGGGGGTGCCGGTCCCTGCTGGTCTCCCGGTGTTCCTCCTGCTGGCGGGTGTTGGGGGCTTGCCCCGGTGCTCTTTCGGGGCTCTCTGCAGGGCCCCTGGGGTGTTGGTTCGGTCTGGCGTTCTGGGGGCGTGGTCCTCTGTCCGCCCTCTGGGTGGGTCCAGGTTCTGGTCCTTGTTCCTTGTTTGCCAGCGTCCTGTTTCTCTGGCTCCGGTCTGGGTGCTGGGGCTGTCGGCTCTCTCCCTTCGGCGAGTGGCCTCTGGGCTGGCGGTTCTGTTGTGCTGGGTCCTTCCTTCTTCCCACGCATTCTCTCTTCTTCCCCGTGTGGCCAGCCTGTTGGTGGATCGTTGGGGCCTCCCTTTGGTGGTCATGTTGCGGCTCCGGGAGGGCCTTGGTGGCCCGGTTCTGGTCTCTGGGCTGGAGTCCCGGGGCTCGGGGGGTCGTTGGCCTTCCCTCTCCTGTGCCTCGGGTCTTCTGGGTGCCTTCCCTCCCCCCTTTTTTCCACTGCTCTGGGCCTTTCTGGTTCTGGTCAGGTGGCTCTGTGCTCGGGGTTGTTGGTTGCTCCCCGTTGGCCTGGGCGCCTTGGTCTCCTCTCCTGTCCGAGTTCTGTTGCGTTCGGGAGTGGGTCCTTCCGGTGGTTCCGTTCCCTTTGATGTTTCCGGCCCTTCCCCTGGGTTCTGTGCGGGGGTATCGCCTGCTGCCTGGTGGTGGTGCGGCTGGGCTTTGCTGGGTTGGGGGTTCCTGACCGTTTGGCGGTTGCTTTGCTGCCTTCCCGTCTGCTGTCCTGTGCTTGGCATGGGCGGACCTTTTCGGCCTGGTGTTCTGCTCTGGGTGTTGTTCCCACGGTGGCTGGCCTGTTTTTGGCGTGGCGATTCCTTCCGGGTGGGGCTCTTCTGGGTTTGTATGTGTCTCCTCTGCGGGTGCTGTGGGCGGCTCTCCGGCTTCTTGATGCTTCTGGCGTTCTTGCGGGTTGGCAGGGATCTGTTGCCCCCCCCGCCCTGTCTGGTCCTTCCCTTTGGGGTCTTGGCTGCTGGTGTTGGCTGTCCTCCCTTTTGGTCCTCTTGGGGGTCTCGGGTGCGGCTCTTCTCTTTTGGGCCTTGTTTTCTTTTGGTTGCCATCCCCTCTGCGCGGCGCTTGGGGGTGTTGGATCGGCTGTGGGTTCTCGTTTGGCTTTGATCCGGTTGCGGAGGTTGTTTGGCCTTCCTCTGCTCTGTTGGGTCTTTGGCTTTGGTCCCCGGTCTTGCTGACTGTCCGTCTTTGGGGGTGGTTCCTCCTGTGGGGGTTCGGGGGTGTTCCTCTCGCTGTTTGGCGGCTTCGGTGGCTGCGTTGCTGGATGTCCGGCGTGCTTTGCTGTGGTCCCTGCCGGTTGTGGTGTCATGCCGGGTGGGCTCCTCTGTGAGATCTGTTGGACTGCGACCTGGTCTTCTCCTCTCCGTTTGACTGTCGCTGTCCGTTTGCGTGTCTGGAGCGTTTGTCTGCTGTTCTGGGCCGCTGGGTTCATGGGATGTTGATCTGCTGTGTTTGGGGCACTGTTTCTGTTTTGGTGTTCTTTCGCACTCAGCTGTCCGTCTCTGTTTTCTTCTGCTTGCTAGGTCCTCAATTGTAATGAAGGAAGGCGAGGGAGGGACGGGAGGTAATGCTTCCATTTCTAACGATAATGGCATTACTCCTAGTCCTACTCCCTCGCCTTCCTTCATGGACCCTCCCTCCCTCCCGGTGCGGTTCATCTGAGTGCTAGCTCGGCTTGTTTACGTACAGGTGGGGGTGGGCAGAGTTTTTATGCTGGGGGTGGGTCTGGGTGGGAGGCGGGGCCTCAATTGTAATGAAGGAAGGCGAGGGAGTAGGACTAGGAGTAATGCCATTATCGTTAGAAATGGAAGCATTCTTGCTGCTGCGCTTAAGTGAGGAACAACCCAGACTGTTAGCCCTGAATATGTAGGGGTGCATACTGTATGGTCAATATAAGATGCTCAGCCAGGGTTATGTGTCACTAGGGCAGGTGCACCTATTTTTAATGCGTGTGGAGGTAATGGGGTGGGTCGCCACTGGGATGGTGCCAGTGCGCAGGGCCCTCGCTCCAGGTTATGCGCAACACACTGCATTAGGGGGCAAGATGATGTGCATACATAGGAGTGGTGGTACTAGACCCCACCCCCCTTTTTGGGAGGGGTGGAGATGTTACGCAATGTCACAAAGTAATTCCAACAGCTTATGTATATTTGTAAATTGGGGCATAGTATTGAGTAGTGTGTGTGTTTAATAAATGTACTCTTACTTTTATAAAGCAAAGTACAGACTGGACAATCAATTATTGAGTGTTATTTCTGCGCACCTGCAAATGGCGATTACTAGCCCACACCACCTCCCTTCAGTAAAGCCTCAGACTGCTCTGCAACGCTACCCTCTGAGAGTCAGGCGCTACAATTGGGTGTCTGGTTCCCAGTGAAGGATAAATGTAGTCATGTTATTTGTGCAGGCCTCACAGATGCTGCCTCGTTTTCCAACAGTCAGGGGCAGAGTGCAAAAGGAAAAAGTGGTTAAAACTGTCTTGAGGGACCTACTAACTTTATTCAGTGGTACCCAGGGACAGGATTAAAATAGAGAGGACTCAGGTTGAAAACAAATATACCCCTATTACAAGGTCAACATGTTTCTGCCCTCACTCGACTTCAGCCGGAGTTCATGGGCATTCAAATAACATATAAGTCACTCTGTAATCATAAAAAGAATGTTCAGATGATTATACTGGCCGTGAGTTTCGCACCAAAATGTGAGTTATTAGTACACCGTCTTCATCTGCAACAAGAAAAGATACACATGACGTTTTGTCATTATTCTGTGAGGGATAATGCGTGATATACAACCCATAAAAAGACCCCAAAATCAGTGCAAAAAGGGTATTTAGCTCAGAGCAGTTGCCTGATATTAGAATCAAGTTTACCTCTCTTAAGCCATAAAGTACCCCACACCAGTCTCGTCTGCTAGAAATACAAAAGAATGAAAAAACATGAAAAAACATGGCAGTGATATGTAGGAACCAAAATATTAAGTTTCAGATCAAGAGTGATCACTAAAGTAAGAGTGCATGTTTTATAACATTCACCTCCCATCCCTATGTGGAAATGTTCCTTCCCAAGAGGGAATATCTCTCGTTATATTCACTCGAGATTGTGTTAAGGTGAAGCATATCACAAAAAATAAAACGAATCTCGTTGCGCGCGCTGCATCGCATTTGGCGATGCAGTGCGCGCAACGAAATTCGTTTTATTTATTTGTTTGTTTACTTACCTCTGTGCGCCGTATTCCGTAGTTTACTACCCCCCACCCTGCCCCTCCCCCGCCCCACGTCACCGCCCGGCAGCACTCCCACCACGGGCCGCTACTGGTCATCAGTGTTGTTAACAGTGATGTGATATGTAACATCACAATTTTTTTTATTAATGTTATAATTTGTTGCGTAATCTGTATGGTCCTGAGCGAGTAGTGCCTTAGAGGTTATGGTTGAATAGCGCACCTTAACTGGTGACGGTCAGAGTTTATTTAGGGTTTGCATCATAATCGTAATGTCTGCTTGACTCAATTTCTTTGGAAATTTTTATAATACATGATCATGATATGTTGTTTTGTTTTGTGATGTGACACAACTTCCCTTTAACACTATTTTTTCTGTGAATTATTTTGGATTTGTTATGATATGCTGTGTCCACTGGGTAGTGTAGCCACTGGGCACAGGCTCCTTGCTTAGGGCGTGGTTTTCAGCTACACCTTGAGCCTATTACTCCAACCTCCAGAGCCTGTTTCAAAGGCAGATGTGCAGTAAATAGTTTTGTGCACAGGGTGGTTTGCAGACCTTTTTGTTATTTTTTTTTATACCTAGTGAGATTGATGGGCTTTTTATGAGCTATCACTGATTACGTTCATACGTTTTGCGAGCATTAGTGATTGTTTTGACATTTTTTAATACACCATTTTTTTCATGGTGACCATGCAACTAAATTTACTGGGTATTTTTCAGTGTATTATCTACTTCTTTGGTGTCTTCCCTTCCCATTTAACCGTGACAGGAGGCCTGCTCCCATTTCCCTAACGTGGAGCCGCATGATTTTTTTCCCATATCAGTTTTCCACATGCAATAGCCAATAAAAGCCCATTGCCAATGTTTTAAAAAACTTTTATGAAACAGGCAAAAAGGTGCCTAAAAGTGACAGGAGGGAATTAATATGGAAAAAATATTAACTGAGGGTGTGCAGTGGTAGAGATGATGGAAAGTTACCTGATCCAGTTTAAAAAAAAAAAACACACAGAGTAAAAGCAAAAAAAGATTTTATCACTTTTTCCAAAAAGTCCTATGTCCTACAGAGTGTGTAGAGACCCATGCAAAAGTAAGCTTTGCAAAGTGAGGCAACATATTTGCTGTAGAATCTAAAGCAATAGTATTAAATATTTGAAAATACAGAAATGGGGTGGCAACAGACACCCTCTGAGGTCAATTTGATTCCATGGATGAAGAGAGCCCACAAGTACTTCCCTGAGAGCCACATGAAAACTATGGCCACAATTCACCTGGGCATTATGCGCCTACGTTCTGCCTAGGTAAACAAATAAGACCAATTTGAATTATAAAATCCCAATCCTGATTCATAAAAAGTTGCAAATGGAGTATTCCTGAGGCTTTTTGATGGTCCCTTAAAATGTGCCCTCAAGCATAAGACTAATTATACAGAAGCAATTGTGCATTTTGTTGCTAAGGGCTCTGTGCTTCGAGTACTAGGGCCTCAAATTAGCAGTGGTCTAGTGTAGAGCACTAACAAAGTTTGTGATACAATATTCTCAAGAAAGTATCATCACAAATATGACTAGGAGGGGAGACAGCGTTTACAACGCTGGTAATACCACGCGGGTTGATAACAACGCGGACGTTACATCGTCCGCGTTGTTACCACGCATGGCATTACATCGTGGCGTGCAACACCAGGGAAGGTGTTGGATTTTAAATCCAACACCTTCCCTGCTGTTGCGCTAACTGGAGTAGGAATAGTAATTTATACTATTCCTAAGTCCAGCGCGCCATCTAGCGCAAGTCATTGAAATGACTTGCGATGTAATGCCATGCGTGGTAATAACGCGGACGATGTAATGACCGTGTTGTTACCTACCGCGTGATAACACCACGCGTTGTAACATCACATATTCGACTAGGAGAGACACACATGAACCCAACTTTCAATGGTGTCATGGAATGTGCACATTGAATGACATCTTAGGCATCAATATTTTAAAAGGAAATATGAAATATGTAATTGGTAATGAAGTATTTTACAAAATCACTCAGATCTGCCATTAAATGTGGATGTGTTGCCTCCACATCTCCATCTTCAAAACACACCTACTTCAGCATTTGGACCAGCACATTATCATGTGCTTGCATGGTGGAGATCTACTTGGAAAGGGTATGAGAATACATGCAAATATGCAACGTTAGGAGTGTTCGCCTATTTTTGCAGGCTGTCCCATTTAGGAATACTCCGAATCTCATGCCTAATCCTAAACTTACGAATTCTGTCATACTGAAAGAAATGCTTATTTTATAAATCAAACGTACCAATGTAAAATTAGCCAATCATAATTCTAATTTTTAGGGATTTTACATTTGCAAAGTGCATATTTTGTGGATCTGAGGTCAATTTAGAGGCTCAAAATAATTTGTACATTGGACAAACAGTGACTATTTTGCAACCTTGATGAATTTTTTTTATGTTGATTCAACATATCATACATAGCCTAGAATTTATCTAGAAAGTAATCCATGTCGCAATTTGAGATGACCGAATGCGCACAGATTCAGTAAGAGAAATGCCATGTCTAATTGCCATAGCCATACAAGCAGTCACGACACAACAGGACTAACAAAATGCCAGCCTATTGTGAAAAGGACACTGCAAGCTGTGTAGCTGCATACCGATGCACCTTCTACATGTGAACAGGTGCTCAGTTGTAGGAATCTGGCACACTAAAATTGTTATGAGACACTACATCCCAATTCCTGAAACTGTGACCTCATGTTTACAACATGAATTTGCACAAGGCAGGAGTTGGGCTAGGCTATGAGCTAAAAAATTTGGCCTAGTCCTCCATGCATTATAATGCAGTGGGGCACGCCAGCCATCTTTGCTATGCAATGTTTGGTGTAGTGAAGTGGCATGCATGGTTTGTCCTGTGTGAAAAGAAAGGGAATGCTGTAGTATTGTGTTTGTATATGCATGGGCCGAGGGTTGTTCTGTAGAATGTTGAGTGTGGATGCTGTGAGAATGTATTCGTGTATGGAATGCTGGTGTCTGTGTGCTGAATGAAGCTTGGGCATTCATTATAGTCGGAGGTAGTGTTAGAAATGGGGCCTCTAGTTGTCAATGGTGTGTACCCTGTCCAAGTAGGGACCCACACTCTAGTCAGGGTAAGTGTAATACACACTAAGTTTACCTCTCCTCACCCTCTGGTATCTTGGCTCAGAGCAGTTAGGCTAAATAAAAGAGGCAATGTGCAAAGTATTTTTGCACATAAACACACACACAATAACACGGTAAAAACACCAGAAAAGTACACCACACTAGTTACAAAATAAATACCCAATATTTATCTAAGTAAAACAAGACCAAAATGACAAAAATCCAACATACACAAGTCAAGATATGAGTTTTTCAAGATTAAATGCAGTTATAGCGCTTAAAAACACAATAGCTCCGGTCGGGGCTATCTCGGCGTGCTTGACGGGCATGAATCCACAAGTTCAGGCCGACTGCAATGGTGCACGGGCTTGCTACGGAGTTGCGCAGATTCTAGTACAGTACTTTGGAGACTTTGAGAATCAAAGACGATGGAAGGTTCCAGGGAGGTGATGCGTCCCTGAGACAGTTGTGGCGTCAGTTCCTTACTGCTATGCAGGTAGTTGGCACGTCAGCGCTCGGGGACTGTGCGTTGAAGAACGGAGGTGAGGCAGCACTGAAGCAAGTGAGGCATTGGATCCTGGAGGCAGTGCAGAGTCATTAAGCCGCTGGCTTCCAGGGACGATGCAAGGCACAGGGGAGGTGATGCGACAGTAACGGCGAGGCGTCAGTTCCGACGGTGGTGCAGTGTCGATGAAGCATCGAGGATCAAGCCGTAAGGTGCCGATGTCACACCACGGGGCCACAGGTGCTGCGGCAGAGTCGGGCATCACACACTTTGGTGATGCAGTACTTGAGACTCACATGGGGGCGGTTCTTCAGAGGTGCTGGGGCGGCGTCAGAGCTTGTGTTGTAAGTCGCGGTTGTTGCTTTGAGCGGGGACCACGGCTTCGGTGCAGGCAGTGGCACCGGTTCCGAAGTGGCGCTCAAAGTCGATGTGCTGATTTTCTTATTTTTAGCACAGAAACTCACTTCCACGGGCCCAGGAACTGGATTTGGCACAACTTGTCAGAGTAGAGCTCTCAGCAGGGGAGCCCAGGTGCTGCAGGTGAAGTCTTTGATGGCCCTGAGCCTTCCAACAGGAGGCAAGCTCAACTCAAGCCTTTGGAGAAACTTTAGAAAGCAGAATGCAGATGGCAAAGTCCAGTCCTCTCACTCCCAGGACAGAAGCAGCTGGCAGCAGGCCAACACAGCAAAGCAAGCAGCAAAGTGGCAGTCCCTCCTGGCAGCACAACAGCTCTTCTTCCTGGCAGAATGTCCTCAGTCCAGAAGTGTTCTGAGTACATGGCGTCAGGGATCCAGTACTTATCCCCATTGTAGTCTTTAAAGTAGAGAGACTTCAAAGAAAGGTCTTGGTAGTGCACACAACCCTGCTCTTCCTGGCCCTGGCTCCAGACACACTACATGGGGTATGCAGCTCTTTGTGTGGGGACAGACACAGCCCTATTCAGGTGCAAGTGTCAGCTCCTCCCACCACTAAAGCTCAGGAAGACTCATCAGTCTGATGATGGGGCATCAGGATATGAAGGGCACACCTCAGCTCCCTTCGTGTGTGACTGTCTAGAGTGAATTCACAAAGCCCAGACGTGTATTCAGGGACAGGCAGAGGCACAGAATGGTTAAAGTAAAAACATGCCTACTTTCTAAAAGTTGCATTTTCAGACCTGCAATTTAAAAACTAACTTCACTAAAAGAGTGTTTTTAAATTGTGAGACCAGAGACACCAAACTCCAATTTCCTTCTGCTCCCAAGATTCACCTGTAAAGTGCTACAAGGCAGCTCCAATGCTAACCTATGGAAGAGATAGGCCTTGCTATAGTGAAAAACGAATTTATCAGTTTTTCCACTACCAGGATATGTAAGACTCAAAAGTACATGTCCTACCTTTTAAATACATTGCACCCTGTCCCTGGGGCTACATAGGGCCTACATTAGGGGTGCCTTACATGTAGTAAAAGGGAAGGTTTGGACGTGGCAAGTAGATGAACTTGCCAGGTCGACCTGGCAGTTTAAAACTGAACACACAAGCTCTGCAGTGGCAGGCCTGAGACAGATTTGAAGGGCTACTCATGTGGATGGCACAATCAGTGCTGCAGGCCCACTAGTAACATTAGATTTATAGGCCCTGGGCACATGTAGTGCATGGTACTAGGGACTTAGGAGTAAGTCAGATATGACAATCATGGAAAAACCAAATGCCATCACATTTTAGACACAGAACATATGCACTTTAGCACTGGTCAGCAGTGGTAAAATGCCCAGAGTCCTAAAGCCAACAAAAACGAAGTTCAGCACACAGTAAAAAACGGGAAGTTAGAAGCAAAAAGACAGTGGAAACCATGCCAAAAGAAGGCAGGTCTAACAGTTAGAATAGAGACCTACAAGGACCTATCAGGCAGTGGCTGTAATGTAAGGGCCTAATATGAAATAAAGAACTTACCTCTTATCTGAGTGGCTCCTGACTTTTGTGTGAAAATCCTGCTCACCAACTGCAACATTTTTTGATAAGGAACCAACACAACAGACATGCTGTAAACAAGTTGCTAAAAGGACTTGCATTGAGATGCCCCAGGTCTCTGGGGGCAGCTGGGAGCCATATCTGGCAGCCATTCTGGAGGCCTGTCTAGAGATGGAGAGAGACCCTGTGAACATCAAGTAGTCTGGGACGGAGTACCCTGAAATCTATCAGCAAGTGGTGTCTGCACTGGCTACTGGACAAGAGGAGACCAGTAAGGAAGGTGGACAAGGACAAGAAGTCAGTTTAACTGAGTGAGGCGATCAGAATATAAGGCAATGGACACAGATATTGGGCGATATTGAGGAGAAAAGAAATCTTTCTTACAGTGGGCCGTGAGCAAGTGAAATGGACCAGGAGCATAGTAAGTGCTCTCTTCCTGTCAGCTAAAGATGAATGCAGGGCACAGGATTTGAGAACAGAGCATCTGCTTTTCCCATGGTTTGGTGTCAAGTGCGGTATGGCAGTTTTGGAGTTAAAGGCATTTTTCTATGAGTCAATATGCCATTAGGTGAGCAAACACTGGTGCAGACAACATTTAATTGTGTTGAGTTGTGTCATTGATGTGCTTGTGTAGCCCAATCTCTGCTGGAGGCAGGCACGGTGTTGGTGCAAGTGCTCTTACGCACATTTCCCTTTGAGGTGGGAGCTGTATCGAACACGTGAGTCACTGTACTGAAGCAGTGAGCCTGGCATCCAGGGACCATCTGGGGAGCGTGGGCTTCAGCACTCATCTCTATTGGGGTTAAGGCTGGCTTCACTGCGGCGGTGGAGGAGGGCATGGTAAATGCATCCTGTCAGCACTGATGTAAACGGGCTCAGTGCAGGTCACCAGAGAAGACAGCGTGAGCACTGATGTTGAGGTACTCAGTGTGAGTCATCAAAATAAGACACTACGCACATTTGTGGACTCCAGATGTGAATGCGTTCAGCTTTTCTCTTTTTTTTAGCAGCGCATGAGAATACTGCACCTTTGCCTCAATAGAGCTGACACTGAGGAAGTACTTACAGCAAGACAAGGACAGGGAAGAGGAACTAAGGAACAGGAACCTGGTGTGTTCATGCGATGAAAAGGGAAAAAGACTACAGAAATGTCTCTAGCTCTGTCAATTCCAGCTGTGTTTCTATGGATAGTGGAGCTCTTGAAGAGAGGACTTCATGAGGTTTTTATAATTATAAAAGCAATGTATGTTCAGAAATTTGAGCACTTCTGTATAGCGTGGGGAAATGGAAATGTATTCATGCCAAATATCGAAGTGGATAGGTTGTGTTTAGAGAGCTTCTTATATCTATATAATGCAGGTTAATATGTTGGTTTCATACAAACATTGGGAATGGTTACTCCGCTGGGAGAGCTAAAGTCTTTTTTGCTTTCATATTGGGTATTTTCTGTTCTAGAGTTTGGGCGGAGTGCTTGTTATGTAATGCTGTGGCAGATTGGGGAAGAAAAGACAGTAATGTCCCGCACTTTGATGTGTGGCTGTACACATTGGGCATGTCGAGAGTGACTTTGTGTGGTATGTGAGAGTTTGGATAGGAGGTTGGGAAAATGTACTCATCTGAGTGTTATTTTGGAATTACATTACATTGGGCTATACTAGTGCACGAATGTGGGGAAGAGGAGTGTCCTGTTGCATTGAATGATCTTGGTGCTTCCAATGTGGGCAAATGGAGCACCTGGTGTTTGGTGCATGCTTTGGGGAAGTACAGCAGTACCCTAGACTTTGGTGTTGCAAAAGTGGGGAAGAGGTGTACCCTGTCACAAGAGATTACACGTTTTCAGTGTTTGGTAAAGGATAGTACACTTGTGTATGATAACACAAAGGTGGGAAAGAGTAGTACCCTGTAGCGAGGTTTGTATAATGTGTTCCAAAGGTGGGGAAAAGGAGCAATCAGTCTCAAGGGGATGCCAGGGTAAGTTTGGGCCCCCTTTGTGTTGGTGCTGGTAGCCACAAGTTCTGTTTTAGTGTGGTCTTGGACCTGCCATAAATGTGTGTGAATGAAAAGTTGTGTTGTGGCTGGGAGACAAAAGTTCCACTTGAGTGTGCTCTGGGACAGGCAGTCACTGTGTATGAATGGAAAGTTTTGACAGGTGTCTGTAAAGGAGGATGGGTACATCAGTGTGAGGTGTCTTGTGGGTCTTTGGTTTATGGAGTATTCTTGTTTCACCAGTATGTGCTCTGGGACCAATTGTTATTTTGTATAAATAGAAGGATTTTATAGGTGCACAGTACTGGAGGCAGTGTACACTTGTGACTATCTTGTTGCTGCGTAAGATTCAGCTGTACTGGATCAGTCATCGCTGCACATGGATGACAGGATCTGACTTGGCTTCAGAGTGCGAAATTGTAGGTTGTGGTATGTTGGTGGTTCCCTATCCTGGCACCTTAGAACATTCTCATAGCATCTACGCTTAACATTCTACAGCATGCCCACTCAGCCCATGCTTGCACAGACACATTACATCACTAGTTTGCATGCGTCACATGGGAAGAGGGCATGCTACTGTCAAAGTTCTCCTGCACCCAAAGCCAGTTCACCAGTGGGAAAATAATTGACAGGTACAGGCCATAGATGGCCCATGTATATCAACGCTTGAATGTAAGCTTTCACCCCTAAGTTAGGCTTGGGAATCTTTGTGCTGCACAGATCATATTTGTATGCTTTCTGGTTTTAGCTTTCAACTTAATTTCACCAGTAAGCATTAGGCCTGGAAGAAATCTAAATTATGCTGGCATGATTCGTGTGATTTTCGGAATATCGTGTTACACTTGTTATGCAGAATTCCTGAAATTATGCTATTATATCACTTTAAGTAATTATGTGCCATTAATGGTAAAAATGTATCATGAATGGTGCCATTGGTGGTAAAAGGTTAGTAGACACTCACAGGAGCAACAGAACACAACCTGCTGTTTCTCATGGTGTTTTGGTTAAATGTGTCCTTGTGCCAAAAGTTGATGCAAGCAGACATTTCATGCTAAAATATAGAGTGAAATAAAAGATTTGTATCTAATGTAATTGTGCTAATTTTGCATAATTTCACAGAAATTTCATTTAATTACATGAAAGCAAATGACGTGAATTTCACAAACTCCTAGTAAGTACCCACCGGAGGAATATCTCAGTGTCAAAGTTGAAAACACCATCAGTGATCAGTCATAAGCATAAAAGAAGTAAGACCAGGAAGAGGAGAGACACACTGTTCTCTGTTCCTACCCCATGTGGGATTTGTTGTGCACAGCAGGTAGCACAGGTAGACGCTAGGGTATTGACTGTCGAGAGTTGCCTCTAGTCCTGAAAGGAGGGCATGTGCTGCCTCCTTCTGCCACCAAAGGTACCATCCCCAACCTATAGGAAGGACCTGGCCTGACCCATCCTGATCAGTCCACATCACAGGTGAGCTGTCGAGCCCTGTCCCTATTGTCTGAGTGCCTGCCAGCCTTGGCGTCCCAGCAGGCAGCTCCTGATCTCCCTAAATCACTCTGTGTCCTATTTGCCTGCAGGGCTAGGGGTCCCAGCAGGTGGATATTGCAAGGTGGGGAGTAAAGGGCTACAATGCCTCTCAGGAAGGATCCTAACACAGTCCAATGTTCTGGGTGTAGGAGGTATGTAGCAAAAAGCTCATTGCATTTCATATGCTATTGGCAATTTGGAGAGAGGGGAATATTAGCCACCTTTGTAAAAGTGTCTTCCGTAACTATTATCACATGATATCATTCTGAAGGAGAAAGATCCTTACGAAGGTATGCCAGGATTCAGGAGCCATTGGTAATAATTGTAGAGATTCAAAAGGCTTAGTATTTAAGGGTTTATGCTAGACACAAATAGGCCAGACAAGGGCAAATTCTTGAATGTTAGAATGAACAGTCAACCACTAAAAAGATCGTAAAACCCAACCCATAGTAGTTTTACCTAATCTTTTGCTAGAAATGGCTGAGTCATGATATATTTTTATGACATTCTACTGTAATTCCTTAGATGGAACAATATAGCTTGTTGGCTGTAATACAAGTCATTTTGTTAAACTAGAGGGGTCTTTCAATGAAGATCTTCTAATTTCTTTGGATTCATCGGTCCCTGAGCCCTATAGACTTTATCTAAAAATGACTGACCTACTCCTACCACATGTTGAGAGGGAATTATAGGTGGATCATATGTAAGTGAGGACTCAGGGTAATGGTTGGATAGAGCATCCACAAAAATATTATTCGAACCAGGAATAGAAGTGATCACAGCGGGCAAAGAAAAATACCGATCTAGTTTGATGGCTATTCCGGCATTGTAGGTTTCTCAAACACTGTGAATTGCAAATGGTTCTCTAATGGTTTCTCCATTCATGACAACCTATCTTCATGGCTATGGGTTCTCTTTCCAGTACTGAGTAGGCTTGTATAGGCTTTGACAACGTATTAGATAAATAAAAGACAGAATGTTCTAGCCCATCACTGTCTTGCTCTTGCAACAGAATTGTCCTAAATGCTCTTTAAGAAGTGTCTGTTTCTATAGTAAATTTTCTCTGCAGTATGTGGATGATGTAAAATTGGTCCTGGAGTAAACATCTGTTTAAGTGTACTAAATGCTCATTCAACTTGATCGTCCCAGCAAAAACCTTTCTTCACATTTTCCTTTTCAAAATGTGAGCAAAGTCACTGGTTATCTCTGCAAAGTTCATGATTAATTCACTATAAATGTTTGTAAATCCAAGGTAACTCTGTGTCCCTTTAACATAAGTAGGTAAAGGATAATTCAAAACTGAAACTTTCTTTAGATCCATTGAATAGCCAGCAGCATTCAATCTAAAACCAAGGTACTCAACTTCTTCTTTCTCAAACTACCTGTTTGCATGCTAGCCAGACAAATGATGTTGCTGAAGTCTTGATAACACCAAACCTACATATTCTTGATCTTCTGCAAGAGCCTTTGAAATCATTACAATATCATGTAATAGGAGCTTTACAAATTGATTCAAAATGTCAAAATATATTGAATCCATAAAGCATTGAAAAATGGCAGTAGCATTGTACAACGCAATAATTGAAATCCTCAAATGGGGCATGGAAAGCTGTTTTCTACTCATCATCATACACATGACAAGATGATAAGCATCTCATATGTCAAATTTAGTAAAGACTATTGTTGTATGGACCAACTTCAAAATGTCCTTCGTAAAGCAAAGGATATCTATCCTTGATCCTGATTAGACTTAAGCCTCAATAATCCATACAAGGTCAAATGTTTTGATAGTTCTTGGGTACAAAAACAAGGGTGTCACAGTATGTGATGAGGATGGTTCAATTAAACCATATTGCTAATTCACCTGTAAATAAGCCCTTACGATCTCCTTCTTTTTCTCAGTTAAGGAATAAATATGTCCAAAAGAAACAATATCATCAAGTTTGATTGATATAATGCAATCATTTGCCCTATGAGGGGGGAAAATGAACAAACTTATGTTTATCATTAAACTGGCAAAGAAGCATAACACTGCAATAGCACTGAAGGAATATTAGCCACTTTTAAATGGAGTGTAGAGTCCTTTATCTCGTCACTCAGTGAAAAATAACTATATGATGCATAACAATGATCCTGACAAACCTGTAACAACAAAGATATTGTTCAAATTGACCAGGTGACATACGTTTATGCCACTTTAATCTAGGAAATCCAAGCATTACAGTGCAATTGGGAGAGGAAATGATGTCAAAACTAAATAGTTCTCCATGAGCACCAAATGAAACTTGAAAAGGAAAAGAGGCCTCTCATATCAGATGTGAAGTTAAAGGGGCGTCATGAACAGATGACTCCCTTCAGGAGTGTTTTGTATTGTTATAGGAGTGTTATTTTCTGGCTAAGCCCTGATCACTAAACATTTCACTGTCAGCACTATCCAGCAATTCAGCGGATTAACCATAATTTCTTCTATTCTCCTAGCAATCGCTAGAAAGAACAAAAGATAATTAGTATCTTTCATAGAAGATCCAATATATAGAAGCCAACACACTTTTGTCTTCTTCCCAGGAGTGACTAACCTTTTCCAATATTCCTCTGAGACTGTTTGACACAGGCTTGAATCATATGCCCTGCATGACCACAATATAGACACACTGTTCAAATGAAACCTCTAATTAACCAGTTCAAGCACTTCAGGAAGAGTTAAAGTAACTTCATCAGGAACTCCTTCCTTCCTTTCATCACTTTTGTAATCTATGTTCAAATAACAGAACTAAATTGATAAATTCAGAAAATGTGTGACATTGCAAACATTTCAATGTAATTTCTTTTTTCAACCCATATCTGGGTTGTTTTAACCCAAGTTATTTCAGCTGCTAATGATGAAAATAAGTGACATAAGTAAAGACAGGCATTCCTGCTTGCTGAATAACGCACAGTGCTTCCTCTGCAGACTACTCCAAATCAGGACGGTCAACCATTTTCTTGAATGCTGGTATGAATCATACGACTGCAAGCTAGAATCTGAATTAATTACCAAAGGAATACCCCAGGTCATTGCAGATCTAGTAACGCAACCAATCAGGCAAGCCACTTTGACCCGATCTTGACTGAACTGTGAAAGGGAATGGCAAACGCAACATAAGAGGATCATAAAAAAATGGATTCCTGAATCCCCAGAAAAATGAAGGTCACTGGAAGGGACTTCTGATATGTCCATACACTGTAATACCAAGGTTTGCATTAGCATCAATTCATTTCAATGTTGTAATAAATGATTTGTTTTATGATGATATCATTCATTATTTAATTTACATGGATATATTACTAAATTAATAGTAACATTTTTAAAATTAGCTTTTTAACAAGTGGGAGTATATTTTAATTTAAAGAGAATTATTTTTACAATGGGTCTGGGTTTAGCTTTCATTAGTTATTATAAATTATAGAATATTAAACAGATTCTCCAACAGTAGTTGGCTTTGAAGTAGATTAGTAAATTTGAGCAATCCAAAGTTAAACATTTTCCACAGTTTTAGTTGGGATGGTGTGAGAATGGCAAATATAGCCTCTCTAACATCTTCCCCAATGTTAGTTGGCTGGAGAGAAAATAGTAAGACTGCGCTTCCCAGATGTAAACACTTTCCCCAGTGTCAGTTGGGTTGGAGTGAGAATGGTAAATCTGTACCCCCCAAAATCCAATATTTTCCCCAATGTTAGCTGGGTTAGAGTGAGAATATTAGGTTTTCATTTCCCCAAATCCAGCAACCCAGTGGTAGGGGGGGTTGAAGGGAGTATAGTAAACCTAACCTCCTCATAATCAAACACTTTCCCCATTTTTAGTTGGCTTAGCATAACAATGGTAAATCTGACCTCCTCAAAATTAAGTACTTTGAGCAATGTTTTTAGGGTTGGAGTGAGAACAGTAAATCGGAACTCCCCAAATCAAAATATTTCACCAATGGTAGATGGGTCAACTAGTGAATAGTAAATCTGACCTCCCAATTTTCCCCAAAGTTAGTTATGTTGGAGTGAGAATATTAGGTTTGTACTCCTCCAAATTAAACATTTTCCCGAACAGTAGTTGGGTTCGAGGGACAAATGTAAATCTGACCGTCCCAAACTTAAACACTTGCCCCACTGTTAATTTGGTTGAAGTTAGAATAGTAAATCTCACCTCCCCAGAATTACACGATTTTCCAATGTTATTTGGGTCAGAGCGAGAATAGTAAACCTGAACTCCTCTGAATCAAACATGTACCTCTATGGTGGTTGGTTGGAATTAGAATAGTTAATCTGTATTCCTCAGAATAAACACTTTCCCCATTGCTGTTTGGGTTGCTGTAAGAATAGTAAACCTGACCTCCCCTAAATTAAACAGTTCCTGCAATATTAGTTTGCTTGGAATCTGAACTCCCCAAAATTAAGCACTTTCTCCAATGTTAGCTAGGGTTGGTGTGAGAATAGTAAATCTAAACTCCCCAAAATCAAATCGAAAATGTGTATTCCACAAAATGAAACAATTTTCCTAATGTTAGTTGGTGTGAGAATGGTAAATCTGACCTCTCAAAAACCAACATTTTCCCCAATGTTAGTTAGGTTGAAGGGAGAATATTACATTTATACTCCTCCAAATCCAACACTTTCTCTAATTTTAGTTGGATTGGAGTGACAATAGTAAATTCGACATGTACGTCCCCCTGTAGTAGTTGGGATAAAGCTAAAATAATAAATCCACACACCCCAAAATTAAACACTTTCCCCAATGTTGTTTGGGTTGCAGTAAAAATAAGAAGTATGACTTTCCAAAAATTAAACACTTTCTGCATTGGTGGTTTGTTTTGAGTGAGGAGATTAAATCTGAACTAAACAAAATCAAACATGTCCCACAATGTATGTTGAGATGGAGTTAGAATAGTAAATCTGCACTTCCCAAAATTAAAGGCTTTCCCCAATGTTAGCTGGGTTGGAGTGAGAAAATACAGTTTGCACTCTCTCAATCACAACAGTCTCTCTAGCGGTATTTGGCTGGAGTGAGAATAGTAAACCTGCACTGCCCAATATTCAACATTTTTCCCAATTTGGTTGGGATGCTGTAGTATACAGAGTTTATTGTGTGCGAGAGTCTGGATGTCATGCAAGGGTTAACTTAGCTTAGTTGATGCCTGTGTGCAAAAATGAGGATGGGTTGTATTTTCTGAGAACAGCTTAAACGTGTAGCCTTTGCTAACATATATGTTGCCAAGGATTATCAGAGCAAGCTTAAAACATTGTCAGTGTTTCCCTAGTTAATCGATCAAGGTTGAGAACACATCCTGTGGGGATGGCGGGGGAGGACATCCTGCTATGCTATTAGCTTATTCACCATTGATAAGGATGGAAATGCCTGGTGGGAAGTTTGCAACTTTGAATAGGTTCAAAGAGACAAGCGGAGGAGAGGCACATCTGCTGTACATGGACAAACAGCCACATTATCTGAAACTGAGCCTGCCAGCAGGAGTACATCAGGGTCTACCCGTATTAGTCATAGAAGGATGTAACAACAGACATCAGGGAGAATTTGGCACAGGGTAGTACAAACTGCTGTGCAGCCTGAATACTGTCTGTCCTTCTGCAGCAGTGTTAGCCGTGAATGGTAGCCAGGGGTCTCCGGCATTGCTTACAAGGGACATAAGAGATCTTATCTATATTTTGTTGTCTATCTTGTTAAAGTTTAGTTATTCTTTGAATCCATGTAACTGCTATATGATATCACCTGTGTTTTCGACTTTGCTATTATTTCATGAATTGTTCCTGCTATCAATTAAATTGTGTTATAAGTTTTTTGGGAGTGGCTGTTTTCTTTTATTTCTACATTGCTTATATTTATACTTGCCTGCTTTTCAAAGAACATATTGGGTTAGTTGTTGTTACATGTGCACCACTGTCCAAGACAGAAGCAATGAAAATAGTAAATCTGACCTTGTCAAAATCCAACACTTTCCCTAATGGTGGTTGGATTGGTGTGAGATTAGTAAATCTGCACACTCCAAAATCAAACATTTTGCTGATTGTTATTTGGGATGGAGAGAAAATTGCAAATCTGAATTCAATCACATTGAACCCTTTATTTAATTTTTGTTTCTCTGTAATTAAAATTGTTATGCACAGGTTGTCACTTATAAATTATAATAGGCAAGTCATATGGCAGTTTTACCAATTTTTGCACTGGCACAAAGTCATGCAGAGTGACGTAAAGCTTTGCAAAGTATTAGAAGAGTATTTGCTTTCTAGTGCAAAAGGTATTTTGCACTGTAAAGGTGCCCCTTTCTCAGTGCATTTAGGGCTTTGTGCTGCTTTGCAGCACTTTGTGTCAAGGAGGCATTACAGGGGTGTAACTTGGATGGATCAGTGAAAGCACCCATATATTTTTATGCAAAGCTTGATCAAAGATTGGCTGATTGGGCTGTCTGTCCAAAAATACTACCTCCTTGAAGAAGGCACTTGGAGAAATGTTTTCTTCCCGAATATTTCACATACTTGCATTTTTGCTCCGCAGTACAGCCCACATACAATGTGTGGAATGTTTCAACATTTATCTAGGCATATGATTTTGTACAGGGAGCATAGGCTTCTAGTACACATCCTATGCTAGACATCATGGACACACGTCTGCACGATGGAAAGACACTAGGCAGCCTGTTTGTGCACTAGCGCAGGGGATGAAAGCAGCAGCAAAGCTGCTTTCTCCTCCTTGGTTGTTGCACCGTGGTATGCTAAAAAGTAATAAATCTGCCTCATAATGTTTGGTTACTTCTGTTGACTATACATTTAGTAGGGAAAAAAGCTTTTTGATTTCAAAGGCAAGTTGAGATGTGGCAGAGAAATCTATAATGTGGATTTCTGTAGCTAGCTCCATCGGATTTGAGTCAAAAGATGATAATAACCGCCTTCAATTGCACTATAAGGGTATACTTTAAGGACTTTATGAATCATTGCATGTTCAAAATCCATAACTATTTATTGTGGGTGTTGGACTTGGCCCTTTTTGCAGGGTCATCCCTGAACTTTTTGCCTTCCTCCTGTACTTTTTCTGACCTGTTTTTGTTGGTTTTATGACTCTGGGCACTTTACCACTGCTGATCAGTGCTAAAGTGCATATGCTCCCTATGGTAAATTGATGTATGGATTAGTGACTCCATGTTTGGCCTATTTGATTCACTGTCAGACCCTAGTACAGTGCACTGGTTGTGCCCAGGGCTTGTGACTCAAATGCTGCTGGTGGGCTTGCAGCACTGGTTGTGCCACCCACAGAAGCAGCTTGTAAAGTGTGTCTCAGGCCTGCCATTGTGGGTGTTGGACTTGGCCCTTTTTGCAGGGTCATCCCTGAACTTTTTGCCTTCCTCCTGTACTTTTTCTGACCTGTTTTTGTTGGTTTTATGACTCTGGGCACTTTACCACTGCTGATCAGTGCTAAAGTGCATATGCTCCCTATGGTAAATTGATGTATGGATTAGTGACTCCATGTTTGGCCTATTTGATTCACTTTCAGACCCTAGTACAGTGCACTGGTTGTGCCCAGGGCTTGTGACTCAAATGCTGCTGGTGGGCTTGCAGCACTGGTTGTGCCACCCACAGAAGCAGCTTGTAAAGTGTGTCTCAGGCCTGCCATTGCAGAGCATGTGTGCAGTCTGTGACTGCCATGTTGACTGGACAAGTGCACCCACTTGTCAGTCCCTAAACCTTCCCTTTTCTTCATATCAGACACCCCTATGGTAGGCCCAAGGGCAGGGTGCATTGTAAGTATAAGGTAGGACATGCCCTGGTGTGTGTGGCATGTCCTAATAGTGAATTACAACCATTTTCGTTTTTCACTATTGCAAGGCTACCTGTTCCCCATAGGCCAGAATGGGCAGTTTGATTATAACACCTTATAATCCTAACTGACCCAGGGAACATGGTAGAAAAACGAATTTAGTATGCCTGAACTCAGAATGATAAAATACATCTTTTAGTGAAGTTGGTTTTAACATTCTGTGTTTGAAAATACCACTTTTAGAAAGTAGGTATTTTCTTGCCTAACTATCCAAGCCTGCCTCTACTAGGTTGTGTATTCCATGTCTGGTTTGTGAGTGACACGGGGCTGGGGGATTCCAGGAGACAGGGTGAGTCAGCACAGGGCTGAATAGAGAGATCTACATGTAGAGTGGTGGGAGGAGTTGCACCTGGGACCTGAATAGGGCTGTGCCTTCCCTCCACAATGCTGGATCCACCTCCTGTGGTGCGTCTGATGTCCCTGGCCTACACTGTCAAAGGAAAGAAGGAGTCCTGTAAACAAAGTGCTCCAAGACTGACCAGAACTGGTTTGGACTAGGTACAGACACTCTCTGCCTTCAGAGACAAAGGATTTTGGTGTATAAATACTGGGGCCCAGACCCCAAGACTTCAGATCACTTCTGGGAAATAAGAAGAACCTTTGCTGAGGAGAGGAACCAGAGAGAGAGACTGCAGGAGGAGACTATCCCTATGCTGTGTGCTGCTTGAGGATTGGCCTGCAGTGGTTACCTGATTGCCAAAGAAAGGAGAAAGGACTTTATGCTACTTTCATCAACTTGTAAGAAGATCTCCAAGGGCTTGAACTAGAGCTTGCCTCCTGCCTGAAGTCTCAGGGATACAAGACTTCACCAACCAGCTTCTCCCTGCCTTCCCTTGCTGGGAATTTAAGTGAGTTGGGCCTTCAGAGAGACTGCGTGTCGCTGGGAGCTGGAAGCGCGACTCAAGATGAAGAAGCGTGTCCCCGCCGCAGCAGTTGTCGTCGCATCGCCGAGAAAGCGTGCTGCCGCTGCCGCCATCGCATCAACCAAAGCGCCTCGCATCACCGGAGAAGAGTGTCGCCGTTGCAGCAGACGCCGTCGTATCACTGGAGAAGCGTGTCGCTGCCGCAGCAGCTGTCGTCGCATCGCTGAGGAAGCGTGCCGCCGCTGCCACTGTCGCATCGCATCACCGAGGCGCCCCGCATCCCTGGAGAAGAGTGTCACAGTCGAAGCAGACCCTGTCGCATCACCAGAGAAGCGTGTCGCAGGTCCTGTCGCGGCTCAGAAGATTCACTGAGTCGCCGCACGGCCGTCGGGCGTGCACGCATCCCCCTTCGTTGTCGCAACATCAAGAAGACGCCATTTTGTCTCATTGCACCGGGTCATCATCGCATCGCGGCGTTGCTAGACGCATCGCTACAGAAGCGCAGTAAGAAACCGACGCATCACCTCCCCACGCGGTGAAGAACCGACGCATCACCTCCTCTCCGGTAAGGAACCGACGCATCACCGTCCCCTACACAGCAGTAGAGAACCGACGCATCACCTCCCCCGAAGCAAGGAACCGACGGGTCACCGTTCTTGCGTGTAAGGAACAGACGCATCACCTTCCCTGCAACTCTTTTGTTGTATAGCGTTACGCATCCAAAGGTACATTGAACGCAAAGTGTCGCACTTACCATCTTAAGAGAACTAAGCTATTTCTACCATTTTTAAGTACAGTATTGTGGATTCTTTTTGTCGTTTGTGGTCTTGTGTTAAATCTATATAAAAGATACTTATTTTTATAATACAACCTGTGTGGCGTCCCTTTGTAGTGTTGTCACTATATTACTGTATGTGTTCACAAATGCTTTACACACTGCCTCTGAGATAAGCCTGCCTGCTTGTGCCAAGCTACCAAGGGGGTGAGCAGGGGTTATTTTGGGAGTGTACCCCCTTACCCTGACTAGACGCAAGGGTCCCTATTTGGTCAAAGGTACCTACCTCTGCCAACTAGAGACCCCCTAATCTAACATTGGTGGTCAGCGGTGAGGATTCTGGACTTGCATTTGTGACTCATATACAGTGATTGGTGGACACTACTAGTGAGTGCAGACCAAACACAACCACATACATTTTGGTAGATTGTTTTTCCTGGGATTTCCTATTTTTGCCAAGAACTGCCAAGTTTAGTCACCATGAGTAAAGCAGCAACCATCGCATCTGTGGATTATGATTTTGAAGAGGAGAAACTAGAAAGCTACAATGTAAAACAGCTAAAGCACTTCTGCAGGAGATTTAAAGTTGCTATGACCGGTCTCTCCAAGAAGGATGAGTTCCAAAAGGCGCTGAGGGCCTGGGTGGAAGCAAGGAGCACCCCTGAGCAAGTGGAGGGGGCTGAAAATGCAGATGAGCAGCTGGAAGGGCCATTGGGTCCAGGGGAGAGGAGAGTAGCTTCCCCAGCAGGTAGCAGTGTTTCTGCCAAGGGCCTGTCCCCAGACGAGCTGGAGGACAGGGAGAAGAGTAGGATGCATGCGATGGAGCTGACCAAGCTCAAGTTGAGTGGGCAGTTAGAGAATAAGAAATTGGCCCTAGAGGAAAAGAGGATGCAAATGGAGCATGAGTTGAGAATGAGGGAGCTTGATTTAGAGCTCAAGAGGCTTGAGGCCATGAGTGTCTCAGCCCAGCAACAAAAAATATGTGTAGCTCAGAGAGTGAGCTTTGCTGAGTTGGAGGTGGAATCCAGCTCAGATGGTGGCAGCAATATTGAGTTATCCAGTGCTGAGGGAGTAGGACACACACCCAGAGATGTGGCGCCTGACTTGGAGGGGTTGATTTATGCCAGGAGGTTCAAGGACGTAAGGTAGCTCCGGTGGTGCACAGTGTCCCTGAGATAGATTGGGGAACTGGCCCAGGGGTTCATGGTCCTAGTGGTGGGAGGGACACTATACTGACTCTAGATGAGAGGTGCAGGGAGAGGGGTTCCCCCATGGTTGAAGTCCTGGTGTGTGAGTGTGAAGACCGCCCAGAAGAGTGTGGGTTGAGTGACAGAGACAGTCAGATACTGTCTTGCCAGTCTCAGGAGAGTGGTGTGGGGTACGTGTGCAAGGCACTGGATGGTGAGGTGAAGGATAGTTTGGTGGGTCTGTGTGATCCAATTGAGGGAGAGCATATTGTAAGTCCCTATTTTCCCGAGCTATGCCAACACCTGGTGGAGTGTGAGTTCTCTGACCCCAGGGAGCTCACAATGGAGGCAGACCTTTTGGTGGATTCCAGAGGGTCTGAAGAGGCATTGGGGAGTAACCCTAAGAGGAGTGGCTCATGTGTCTTCCAACCCAGAGTGGTGGGAGAGGTTCAGTGTAGCCCAGCTAGGTCCCGTGGTAGTGGGAGGGGTGTAGGGGCTCACGTCCTGTCTCTGCGGAGAAGGAGTGAGTGTGGGGTTGCGTGTCCCAAGGTGCCCGAAACCCAGTCTCAGGGCCTGGAGGGTTCCTTAAAGGAACACCAGGTTGGGGGCCTAGGCTGTACTAGTAGGCCATTTGAGGAGGATCTCCAAGTGTCAGGAGAACCTGGAGCATCTGTAAACGGAGCTCCGGTGGTTCTGGTGTCTGACGATGCCGCTCCAGTTAGGAGGGTGCAGAAGTCCAGATTGAGGGGTGAGAGGGGGAAAGAGTCCCCAGTGGAAGAACCAGTGGGTCAGGGGCCAGCCAGAAGGGCTGAGTCACCAATGAAGGCCCATGGTGACACCACTTCTGTCCTGGGGGATCTTCACGCACTGTCAGAAGGACAGGGGTCAGGAGATCTGCACCAGGCAGACTGTCACACGACACATGAGTTATGTGTCACCCTCAGGGGGGGCATGCGTGCTCCCAAGGAAGTCCTGGTGTGCCAGGCGGGTGCTCAGCTGCAGGGTTCAGTCCCTGGGTTGGGAAGCCACGTTCAGGTGTTGCCTGACCTGGAGGGAGGGACACCTGTACTCAGTGCCCCTACCAGGTTGTCTTCTAGGGGTACCACTCCAAGTGGGAGGGTGCAGAACTCTGGAAGGGGGTGCAGAGGGAGGGATTCCTCGCCTCTGACCCCGGTTCAACTGGAGGGTTTAGACCCTAGGTTGGAGGGCCAGGTTCGGGGTGTCCCGCCTGACCTGGAAGCCCAGTTGCAGGATAGAACCCCTGAACTGGTGGGCGAATTGAGCAGGACACCTGCCGCAGGCACCCTGACAATTCTGGAAGGGGGTACCACTCCAACTGGGAGGGTACAGAGCCCCGAGGAGGAGGAGGACCGGGTGTGGGACAGCCCACCCCAGTCTCCAGTCCAACCGCCGGGTACAGGCCCGGGGCTGGTAGGTCAGTGTCAGGATGTCATACCTGACCTGACAGGAGGGAGAGTGGACAAAGGGTGCCAAGCACCTGGGGCTACTGCCCCCCGCTCTCTGACGCCACAGAGGTTTGAGAGCCATGAGAGGCATAAGGCCTGGGTCTCATCACTGACCCCTGTCAGTGGCCACTGTGGCTTGCTGTCTGTCTGTTGGGACACACCTGTGAGCAAGCTAAGGTTAGGTGCGGCACAGATGGTGTCCACAGGTGAGGAGAAGGGTTCCCCATGGGTTAGTTTTGTGGGCCCTGAGAGTATGGACAGAGGAATCCAAATAGGTTCAGATTGGCATAGAACTGGAATATGCCCCTGCTGTTGCAGGCCAGGGTCCAGGTTCTATCGCCCAAAGCAGGGAAGCCCATCAAGGTAGTGATTGGTCTACCCTGCGTTTTTGGCTGGAAGGGGGTTGTGTTAGACTTGGCCCTTTTTGCAGGGTCATCCCTGAACTTTTTGCCTTCCTCCTGTACTTTTTCTGACCTGTTTTTGTTGGTTTTATGACTCTGGGCACTTTACCACTGCTGATCAGTGCTAAAGTGCATATGCTCCCTATGGTAAATTGATGTATGGATTAGTGACTCCATGTTTGGCCTATTTGATTCACTGTCAGACCCTAGTACAGTGCACTGGTTGTGCCCAGGGCTTGTGACTCAAATGCTGCTGGTGGACTTGCAGCACTGGTTGTGCCACCCACAGAAGCAGCTTGTAAAGTGTATCTCAGGCCTGCCATTGCAGAGCCTGTGTGCAGTCTGTGACTGCCATGTTGACTGGACAAGTGCACCCACTTGCCAGTCCCGAAACCTTCCCTTTTCTTCATATCAGACACCCCTATGGTAGGCCCAAGGGCAGGGTGCATTGTAAGTATAAGGTAGGACATGCCCTGGTGTGTGTGGCATGTCCTAATAGTGAATTACAGCCATTTTCGTTTTTCACTATTGCAAGGCTACCTGTTCCCCATAGGCCAGAATGGGCAGTTTGATTATAACACCTTATAATCCTAACTGACCCAGGGAACATGGTAGAAAACGAATTTAGTATGCCTGAACTCAGAATGATAAAATACATCTTTTAGTGAAGTTGGTTTTAACATTCTGTGTTTGAAAATACCACTTTTAGAAAGTAGGTATTTTCTTGCCTAACTATCCAAGCCTGCCTCTGCTAGGTTGTGTATTCCATGTCTGGTTTGTGAGTGACACGGGGCTGGGGGATTCCAGGAGACAGGGTGAGTCAGCACAGGGCTGAATAGAGAGATCTATATGTAGAGTGGTGGGAGGAGTTGCACCTGGGACCTGAATAGGGCTGTGCCTTCCCTCCACAATGCTGGATCCACCTCCTGTGGTGCGTCTGATGTCCCTGGCCTATACTGTCAAAGGAAAGAAGGAGTCCTGTAAACAAAGTGCTCCAAGACTGACCAGAACTGGTTTGGACTAGGTACAGACACTCTCTGCCTTCAGAGACAAAGGATTTTGGTGTTTAAATACTGGGGCTCAGACCCCAAGACTTCAGATCACTTCTGGGAAACAAGAAGAACCTTTGCTGAGGAGAGGAACCAGAGAGAGAGACTGCAGGAGGAGACTATCCCTATGCTGTGTGCTGCTTGAGGATTGGCCTGCAGTGGTTACCTGATTGCCAAAGAAAGGAGAAAGGACTTTATGCTACTTTCATCAACTTGTAAGAAGATCTCCAAGGGCTTGAACTAGAGCTTGCCTCCTGCCTGAAGTCTCAGGGATACAAGACCTTCACCAACCAGCTTCTCCCTGCCTTCCCTTGCTGGGAATTTAAGTGAGCTGGGCCTTCTGAGAGACTGCGTGTCGCTGGGAGCTGGAAGCGCGACTCAAGACGAAGAAGCATGTCGCCGCCGCAGCAGTTGTCGTCGCATCGCCCAGAAAGCGTGCCGCGCTGCCGCCATCGCATCAACCGAAGCGCCTCGCATCACCGGAGAAGAGTGTCGCCGTTGCAGCAGACACCGTCGTATCACTGGAGAAGCGTGTCGCTGCCGCAGCAGCTGTCGTCGCATCGCTGAGGAAGCGTGCCGCCGCTGCCGCTGTCGCATCGCATCACCGAGGCGCCCCGCATCCCTGGAGAAGAGTGTCGCCGTCGCAGCGGACCCTGTCGCATCACCAGAGAAGCGTGTCGCAGGGCCTGTCGCGGCTCAGAAGATTCACTGAGTTGCCGCACGGCCGTCGGGCGTGCACGCATCCCCCTTCGTTGTCGCAACATCAAGAAGACGCCATTTTGTCTCATTGCACTGGGTCATCATCGCATCGCGGCGTTGCTAGACGCATCGCCACAGAAGCGCAGTAAGAAACCGACGCATCACCTCCCCACACGGTGAAGAACCGACGCATCACCTCCTCTCCGGTAAGGAACCGACGCATCACCGTCCCCTACGCAGCAGTAGGGAACCGACGCATCACCTCCCCCGAAGCAAGGAACTGAGGCGTCACCGTTCTTGCGTGTAAGGAACCGACGCATCACCTTCCCTGCAACTCTTTTGTTGTTTAGCGTTACGCATCCAAAGGTACATTGAACGCAAAGTTTCGCACTTACCATCTTAAGAGAACTAAGCTATTTCTACCATTTTTAAGTACAGTATTGTGGATTCTTTTTGTCGTTTGTGGTCTTGTGTTAAATCTATATGAAAGATACTTATTTTTATAATACAACCTGTGTGGCGTCCCTTTGTAGTGTTGTCACTATATTACTGTATGTGTTCACAAATGCTTTACACACTGCCGCTGAGATAAGCCTGCCTGCTCGTGCCAAGCTACCAAGGGGGTGAGCAGGGGTTATTTTGGGAGTGTACCCCCTTACCCTGACTAGACGCAAGGGTCCCTATTTGGTCAAAGGTACCTACCTCTGCCAACTAGAGACCCCCAAATCTAACAGTGGGTATTAGGGATTGTTTTTCTCTTTTATTGTTGTTTGTAATTCCTGAAATGTGTTGCTTTACTTGGTAATAGTGTATAAATTAGTGATATATTAGTGTTTTGGTGGTTTTCTCTTTTATTGTTGTTTGTAATTTCTGAGATGGTGTTTTACTTCTTTGTTATCAGTACATAACTTAGTGATATATTAGTGAATTGTTCATATTTGCTTAAAGGGTGGAGGACAAGATTTAAAAGTTCCATTGATTACCAAATAATTCATCACATGAGGGTTAGCAAGTTATTTACTATTCAGAAAATGTTATGGGAAGACCGGAGGCTCCTAATATACCTTTTTGGCAGTCACAGTTATGGTATCCTCCCCTTCTAGAACTTGCAGTCAACTACCCCATGTTGTTTTCGTCCTTTCCCAGCCTCCTTTTAGACCCGGAGGCACACTTTCACAACCTAACCCTGGACACTCCTCTTACTTTCTCTGCTTTTAAGAAAGCGGGTCTTCCCAACCTTATCCAGGCATTTCGGCAGAAGCTTCAATAAGTATCAATAAGTCCTGGGCTGCAGGTACTACCAAAGCTTACAAATGAGCCTGCTCTATTTGGTCAAGCTGGTGTGTGGAAAAATCTATTAACCCCTTTTTAGCAGATGTCACCCTTATAGTAAACTTTCTAGCCTCACAAGCTTGTGGAGGTAAAACCTAATGTGCAGTCGATCTTTACCATTCAGCAATCTCAATGAATCACCCCATATCAATGGGAAACTTGTGGGAGAACATCCTCTTGTTTGTTGTCTATTAAAGGGAGTAAGATTTTGCAATCCACCGCTTCCAAAGTTCAGTCAGTTTTGGGATGTGAGTGTGGTCTTACAAATGCTCTTTTCTTGGCCAGAAAATGTCTCTCTTTCTTTCATAATGCTCTCTCCCACGTTAACTATGCTGTTGTGTTTAATTTCAAACAAGCTTCAAAAAAGCACTGAAATGTACCTTTTTAATATTTAGGGATTCAGGAAGCCTGTTAGTCTTGCCTCCCCCAGCATCTGCCTTTGATGTGGAGCACCTGGACACCCCTGGAGTAGCCAAGCGCTATATGAATAATCCTCATTCATTCATTTCCATCAAACAACTTTCTGATGTAAAAGCGTTGGATATTTCCTCTTGTCATTTCAATCTCACAGGTGCTGTCTTCGACATAAGAAATCATACAAAAACTAATTTAACTACTGTTTTTTATCCTTACATTCCTACAGTGCTTAATTTGAGCCTACGGTTTCTGATGTTCAGCACCAGCACTTAATCGTCAACACCGGTACTTATATCGCGAACTCGACCCAAAGGTATTAGAGTGCTTTTCATGAGGACCCGTTAAGGACACATTCATTTTTTGTAGGCACAGGGAGATTTAGTGATTTGCCAAGAAACACAGGATGTTGAGCCTACGCCGAGACTCGAACCTGGTTCCCCAGCACCAAACTTGGCAGCTCTGGTCGTTACGCCACATCCTCTCCCCACTTGAAGGGTTTCATGGTTAGTACTCAGTTCTGTTATAGGTGGCGCTAATAGGAGCAATGGGCTGGTGCAAGCTGCATCCTGATGAGAACCCCAGCACTTATTTTTTCACAAATTAACCACTGCTTTCCTAACCAACCCAAGTTATGTGTTGGAAATTGTCTAAAACTTTATGAACAAAATACCATCCATCTCAGAACGTCCTAAGATGCCAAATTTCCTTCAGAAAGCATCATAAACCAGTTTCTTCCCCGACACTCGTCCGTTGGGTTAAATGGGTTATGTCCCTTGCGGGGATAGATGCCACCATATTTCGTGCTCACTCATCCCGGTGAGCCATGGCATCTAAAGCCTTTCGAGGGGGTTCTCGTTTGGAGGACATTCTGAGATCTGCTGATTGGTCTAAATGATAACACTTTTCGCACTTTCTATTTCAAGCATGTTCGTAATGCTTCTTCTGTAGTAATAAATATGCTTTGAACAAGCATAATAGGAGCCTCTGGTCTTGCCATAAAATGTAGATTTTCCTAGTAATTATTAAGGAAAGTCTTAATTTTACTAAAGACACGAAGGCATGTATTATCCCAATCCAACACTGTATTACCCATGTGTTTTTCCTGCCCCCACAGTGCGTACTCCTTCAAAATCTTCATCCTCGTAAGAAGCCTCTTCCACTCTACTGTGATTTAACCTTCACTTCCACCCAGACTCAGGGCCATATTAGCAAGAAGCTCGTTAAAATTATCGCCGTTTTAGCGACAGGAAACTGCCGCTAAAGCAGCGATAATGGGCTTAATAATATGCGCTATAGAATTCCAATAGAAGCCCAGGTTAGATGTGCAGGACATCTAACCTGGACTTCTATTGGAATTCTATAGCGCATATTATCAAGCCCATTATCGCCGCTTTAGCGGCAGTTTCCTGCCGCTAAAACGGCGATAATTTTAACGAGCTTCTTGCTAATATGGCCCTTAGTTTTTTGGACTTTTTTCAAGAAACATTTACATTTATTTTAGCAGTTGCCATTGTGTTTCTCATTTTCACAATGTTCAATACTTGTTTATAACTTCTCTTTCAAGAAAAGAGGACTGTTTGCAGTCAAGATAGGTATTGTATGGGTTCCTGGGTCCTGACTGGTCATATTTAGTACTACTATTAGCTGCCCATTAGCTTACTGTTTTTAAGCCTGATGGGATTTTGTAGTCTTTCAAAGCTTCTTGACTACAGCTGTACTAATTAAAGCAAGATTAGAAAAGCATGTTCAAAGTCCATAAAATGTTTTGTGGATATTAGGTAATGTTTTTCTCTTTTATTGTTGTTTGTAATTCCTGACGTGGTACTTTGCTTATTTGGTAACAGTGGATAAATTAGTGATACATTAATGTTTTGGTGATTTTCTCTTTTATTATTGTTTGTAATTCTTGATGTGGTGTGTTTCTTCTTTGGTAACAGTGCATAAATGAGTGATATATTAGCGAATTGTTCGTATTTGCATAAAGGGTGGAGGACAAGATTTAAAAGTGCCTTTGATGACCAAATAATGCATCATGTGAGGATTAGCAATTTATTTACTATTCAGAAAATCATCATTCATTTTTCATTGTTCTCATTCTTATAGAGAACAGAGTTCTTGTTTGTGTGAGCTACTTTTAAATGGCTTACCTTAAGGTTCCACTGGTTCTAGTATTTTGCCTTTTTAATTTTAGTATTGAGATTATTTCTTCTTCAGGAATGTTTGGAATAAAATCTTATTAAAACTGTTCCTGTTGGTGCGGAAGAGCTTGAGCTCTCTTCTCATAAATCTAGTATATTGGCTGTTAGAGTAGTAAGTAGTGCAGTGAAAGTGAGTTTTTTGTTTGGTAGTGCTCTCTTTACTGAATGTATAACCCATATGTCTCAGTAGGGATTTCCCTTGTTATAAGGCTATGTACATAGCTGTATTAGACATATTATGTATCTGTGAATGATAAAAATATGACAATGATATATCTTATATTTGTTCATTTTGAATTAAACATGGTTATAAGGGTACCAATAAATTATTTGAAAAATGTTATACTTACAATCTTTTTTTTCCTTTCTGACTTACTCTTCCTTTGTGTTGAGTTTCATACTTTTTCGTGAAGCTGTTTTTTAGATTTATATGTTCAGTTCTATGTTGGTAATATATAAAAAATGTATGCATTTTATTACTTTTAGTTCTAATCATTATTTAAATTTGGAATTAATGATGCTTTTGATTATGGTAGATTTTCAATGTATTATTTTTTATTAAATAGGGTTAGAAGGTCAAGACTATTTTTTAACATTTTACATTTTATACTCACAATTTTTGTGCACATTATTTACTTTGTCTTGCTATGCTTTGGTTTTTTTTTGGGGGGGGATTGGTGTTTCACATTTTAAACATTTCAGTTCTATAGAAGGGATATACCAAAAAACTAATGGCTTTGATTAAAATTATTTTTTACATTGAAAATGATAATAAACAGTGCTTAGGTTATGCTTTCTTTAGTTGTGAAGAGTCTGTAAACTTTCTTTTTTAAAAGATGCGGTTGTTCTCCTCATAGAGATTGATGATATAGTTGCTGGAGGCCTTCCAATAGGGCAGTGGTACAGACTCCTTTGGAGTGTGCTAGCTCTGCACAAACATGGGAGTTTCTTGTGTACTGAGTTTATACATTCCTAAATCAGTTCTGTTTTCTAGTTTGTTAACTGTTTTGAAAATGATTGTTTTAGGTTCTAGGTAGATTTTCTTACGTTTTATGATATATGGAAGATGCTGAATAATTTTTAATAGTTTTTCTTTATAATAATATTTTAAACACTTAACATTTTTATTTTGTGCTGTAGTATATTATTTTGTTGTAAGATATCGTATTTAAGAATTTCTACAATATTAAAGATTTTGACATTGTTATAATGGATTTTTATATGTTTTACATATGTTTTACATATGTTTTAATGTGTTATCGATATTTTCATGTTTAAAATTTTGTTTTTCAAAATTGTTAATTTTATGATGTTTTAATTGACAATATTTTTGTAGCCAATATTGTTGTTATAAACATAGGTGTTAAAGAAAGTAAATATTAGGGTTATCAATGTTTTTAACACAATATTTGTGTACTGCAATATTTTTGTAATCAATATGTCATCATACAATCAAATTAAATGCAGTGTAGCATTTTTTAGTGAGCACAATTCGTCATCATTCTATTTATAATTAGCAATAATGAAAAATGTTCCCAACAGTTTATCATCTACATAGGATAAAAGTGACAACATCCAGATAAAAAGTCCAAATAGCAAAGTTATACAACAGGAAAAGTGCAAACTAAGTTAAAAAGTATTTCATACTTTTTAATTAATCCAATCATTCTATTAATTATATTCAATGCGATATTCCAACCTGAGGAAAATAATTTGGAAGGGTTACCATAATATGCAAAAAGCGCAAAATAGATGCAGTAATCCAAAATATCTCTCCATTTAAACCAAATTTCTACGTACAATTTATGCAATGCCATATTAATCTGCTTTGTTCTTCATATGATGTAGCATTAGAAAGCATCCCTGACTTTCTAAACCCGTCATTGCAAAAGATTAGTACTAAAGATGCTATTCTTAAAAATCGATAAAATAGACAAAAGGACAAAATAGAAATAAATGGAAATTGTCTCACTTCTTAACTCATCCAAACCACAGTTGGAGAAGGCAGTAGATCACATTGGATTACAATAATAGTTTTAGGTACCACTTAAAAAAAGGGGTTACTGTTTTCCTAAGTTAATGAGACTCAATTAATCCACCTCAGGAAGTTGAAGGCAGAGTTGAGAATTTAAGGTTACACAAAGCTCAAAGCATTGAGAGCTTAACTTGGTAAATTATTACACTGAAAATAGAATTAATTTCCCATGGTCATTAGCATGGCTAGCAACTGCTTGATGTATTGCTCTAGGGACCTCCAAGACATGAAGGTTGATAGGTAAAAACACTATTGGGGGGTGAATGTGGCAAGTTTAATAACTCAGTAGTAATGAATCTGATGTGTAAGCCCAGCAGGTTCAAATTCCAGCAAGGCCAACTTTGGTGTTTATGCTTCTGTTATCTTTGCTTTGTGATGATGGTTAATCAGCCCTGTGAGAAAGTGAATTATTAGTTGAAGTGGAAGGTAATTTTCTTCAAGTAATAAAAGACAATATTCCTTACTAGGTCCAGTTAGATCTCAATAATTTAAACCTGAGCTCAACCCATGGTAGCTGTAGCACAGAGCAGACAGGAGAAATGTGATGAGTATTTATCACTACCAAAATATTTAAAAAGTAGAAAACACAACACAATAAAAATCCCACTTCAATTCATAAAAATAGAGAAAATGTTAATGCACCAATAGACACCAAAAGACAAAAAATCAGATGTAGGGAACCAAAGATGTAATTTTTCCAAATTTTAGATGTTTCTAGCACCAAAAAGCACAACTGGTGGAGATTGCTACCTTCAGAAATAGAAACGTTTTTGAAAGTCAGGACCCTGTCAGGGGACAAACCAGCGGGTTGAGTCCAACCTGCAGTTCGACGTTTGCAGCTGTGGCTCGCTGGTGGTCTGGTGAAATCCTCTGGTTCATTTGGCAAACATCCTTGAAAACGTTTCTCTGTCCCATCTTTTAGGCTTAGGCAGTAGTAGTACACTCTGACACTTATCCAAAGGATCCACGACCTTAGGGACACCACTTTGGTGTCCTGACTCACTCCAGGAGAAGCCACTAGCATGATCCTGGGCAAGTCTGGTTGGAATTGGTCAGCTGAGCACTTCAGGAAGGTGGGCTTCTTGCAGCTTTTGTGTCCCTGTAGCTTAACAGGAGGCTAGCCAACTAGCCCTTGAAGTCCACTCTTCGCAAGTCCTTGGGGTTTCTCTTCACAGGTTATGGTAGGTGCAGTCCTCTTTCTGCAGTCCAAAGCGTTCAGCAGGTGTAGTCCCTCATCTGCCTTCCTTAGGTCCAGAAGCGTTATGAAGAAGGTTTCCAGGGTTGCGACTTTTATGCCTGACACTAGCTTGTGAGTGGGGGAAACCTCCTATCCAAAGGGTGGAAGGTTCCCAGGAGCACCTCTACACACTTTGACATAATTTCCCGGGGGTTTGGCCATAAAATATCCAACAGTACCCTGCTTTGCCAAAATTCAACATGGCAGAATCTTTCTTTCCCTGGTCAGAGCTCTGGGCACACCCTTAATGTGTGTCTAGTGAAATAAGGAACTCCCCCTGGAAACCAGTTGTGGACCAGGTTTTCCCTTTCACTAGGATTGGTGCCACTCTGGCTACTTGGACAATGGAAGGGGAAGCCTGAGAGTGAGTTGCATTTGCCTGTGACAGCGGATGCCCATTTGAAGCTTGCAGAGTTGGTGGGTACATCCCCCCAGGCCATCTGTCAGAGGGAGGTCACTTCTCCTCCCAGCCAAGGCCCTTTCGTTCCATTTCCTGGGAGCCATCACACCTCCCAGCAGCCTGCCCGATGTCAATTGGGGATTAACTATGAAAATGCTACTAAAAGCTGTAGGCAGGAAAATGCCAATGTTCTAAAGGTGCATTTTCAAAATAGTAATTCAAAATCTAACTTAATCATCAGATTGGATTTTAAATTCTTATTAATTTGAGTCTTTGAACAATGGTTCTATCTATTCCCAACCTGAAGTTATGCATTATAAGGTGTTATAATGTAACCCACTGCTTTTCTATGGAAGAGGCAGTTTTGCTACATTGAAAAACGACTTTGGGGATTTTTCACTGCCAGGACAAGTACAACTTAGGGACACATGTCCTTCTTTTTAAATACCATGCACCCTGACCTATGGGCATTTCAGGCCTACCTTAGGAGTGATATGTAAGTATTAAAAGGCAGGTTTAGGCCTGGCAAAAGGTTTACTTTTCCAGGTCAAACTTGCAGTTTTAAAACTGCACACTGAGGCTGGAGGGCCAGGCCTGAAGACATGCTTTTACTTTGCCACTTTAGTGGTGGCACAATAGGTGCTGTGTTCCTCTCTGATATCAAACTTACAGGCCCTGGGTACACAAGGTATGAAACACTAGTAACTTACAGCTAAGTTGAATATGCTAATCAGCAATTAGCCAATTCTATACATTTCAAGGGTCAGAGCACGTGCACTAGGGCCTGGTTAGCAGGGGCTCAGTGAAACAGAGTTGATGAGCAGCACTATCAGTCCAAAAATTGGAGAGGAGGGATCATGCAAAAAGAGATCTTTTGTTTACAAGCAATATATAATCATAACAATACTCAAGGCAATATTTCATTGTTCATCTAGTGCATAGTACCACATTTTTCTATGTTGAAGTGCTGTAAATAGCAAGTGTTTGCTTGGCTGAACTTGATGCACTGGCGTAGCAAGGGGGGCGGAGGGGCGGTGCGCTCCGGGCGGCACGAGTTTTGGGGGCGGCGGCGGCCGCAAAAATCATTGCCAGCACCCCCCCCCTCCTTCCTCAGCGCGGCGGCAAAAGGCAGGGACCGCCACGGGCGGCAGAGTGCCTAGCTACGCCACTGACTTGATGCACTACAATTTGTTTACTTCAGAAAGCTGAAAGTCCGAGCAAGCTATGCTGGGATTTGAAACTGCAACTTGCAGGTCAAACTTAGACATAAGTGCTGATTACAATGTACAGTGGATTGGATGTACACTTTACATAGGGGAGTAGAATGAAATAAAAGATCACCATATGTGCTGTCCCTACTAAATAAGTGCACACTTATTTATGGGACAATAGTAAAAGCCGACAGCTATATGCAGTCATCAAAACAACATTCACTAGGGCCACAGCAAATTCAAAATCGCTCCAGTTAAAACATGTCTCTTTCCCCTGATGCTTCAGTTTAGCTATTTTAAAGAATTTAAAGTCCAAAAAATATAAAACATAAGACAGGAAGTCAAGGACTTCCAAAGGGGCCACGTTGTGTCGAATAATATTACAGTGAGGTTATAACCCAACCGTACATAATCAAAGAAAGGAATATTACTGAATCCCTATTGTTGTGATTGTTGATGATGTAACATTGGGTAAGATTGGATAATTTTTTCCTTTTCGCTGGATGGTCGCTTTAAACAATCATTACAAGTAGTACAGGCTCACACGTAAACATACATGATGTCTAACTCCCTTTCTCTTTGAATGTCTTCCATAGTCACTCACTTCACTTCTTCTGGTCGGATTAAGACACAGTGATTTATCATCCTTCAGGTTTGTTCTCAGATTTGAAAAAACTGAAAGATCCCTGGAGTCTGTATGGGAACTCACCTAATTATCGACTTTCATCTTTTTGTCATGGAAGTGATTTGCTCCACCATTGTAGGCTTGGAGGTAGTTAAGTGTTCTACTGATCAGCATGTTTCTCTGTTTAGTCCTCTGTGAATGAAAAAAGCAGAATATCTGGTGTTCCACTTCAGTGGGAAAAGCAGTGCAAAAGATGGGCCATCCCACAGAAAATGGGATAGTTGGCCACTGTGTATTGAATGGGGATGTATAGAAGGGGAGTTGCCAATAAAGAAAGTCATATGTACATCTGCAATCTAGTTACAAATTAGGGATTGTACACCTAGCTTTAATTCCACAAGAGGTAATTTTGCACATTTAGGAACTCAAGAGCTTGACTTTTTTGGCGTAGACCATAAAAATCAGGATTGCAAGATGCTCAGTAACCCCTAGAGGTGGAAGTATTTCATCCAGGCATTTCACCTGCTGAAAGGAGGTAAAGTGCTTGCCTGCTGAAAGCAGGTGGTGTGCAGGTGAAGTACCGATAGAAACAGAATTCAGTGTGAAAACGTATTGTTATTCCCTAAATTTTCATAGTTGGAAGTATATTAACCCCCAGTGTTTCTGTAGCTCCCTGGCAACACCGGGCAGAACACGGTCTGACTGTAAATGGGCCCATGGTATCAGTATATGTGTATGGCCTAAATCAGTACAATGAATATTTACCTCTACACTGTTTCTACGTTCATAAACAAACCACGGTCATGCATGTGTATGCACTTAATACCATGGATGACCTTGGCTGCCTGTTGTTAGATCATGCATTTGATTGAAAACTCTCTGATGCTGACTGCAGTCCATTCGTTTCTGACGTCCCTGCAAGAAGACTGATCCTCAGTTATGGACCTCACAACAAGTAATGTAATGTAAAGGGGATTTGTAGATTGCGAAACTTGTCATCCGTGAGGGAATCCAGGCGCTGAGTAGGTGCAGGATCTGCAAGTAGGACCAGTTGAAGAGCCAGGTTTTCAGTTTCTTGTGGAAATCCATAAATGACGATGTCCTGATGTGCTGGGGGAGGTTGTTCCAGGATCTGGCTGCCAGGTAACAGAAGGCCCTACCTCTCAAGTGCTGATATGTCTTTTCCAACATAACAAAAAGATTAAAAATAAACTTTGTGGAAATATGGACCTGATGTACTTATCTTCAGTTGCAACACTTCCAGTTTTGTTTGCATATGAACTGGTTTGTGGTCTGGGCTTCATTCTGCTATACAAATGATGCACTCCTCAGTCAGAGGAAGTGCAGAACTTTCTCCCTTGTTAACATGTGAATGGCAGGAGGCATTTTGCGACCCCATCCGAATTCAAGTACAGAGCCCTGACAGAAGACCTCTATTCCTGCATTAACAATACCTGAATGTGGTCTCCCTGAAAGCAACAGGTATGCTTTTAATAAAAATGTTCACAGGTTTGGTGCTACCATTCGAGAAGTCCTCTGGATCAATGTCTGTTCCCTGCGAGACCACCTGCCACCTTTCACAAAGCAGAACATGTTCCATTGCAGCAGCCAGCGGCAGCTCCTCCGCTAAGGCGGAGGAGCGCTGCCCCACTGCTCTGTGAGCAGTTCAAAAATAAAATGATAATGACACGATGTTATTATAATTTTATTTTTACATACTGGCTTAGGTGCGGGGTGGGGCAGGGCGCGCAAGGGCCAGGGGGAGGAGTGGTGGGCATTCTCTAAGTGCGCATGACGGTTTGGCCTGCCGTCTTAGGCTGGCCAAACAGTCATGCGCACTTTGCATGTTCTCTACCCGGCTGTATTGCACAGCCTGGGTGGAGAACAGACACAGCCTGTCCGAGTGCCGAACCACGGCGCTCAGACCAATCACGGCGCTGCTGTCATGCTGGTGACAGCGGCGTCGTGATTGGCTAGGGGAGCCTGTGTGCTTCCTGCATCGACGACCAAAGAGGACCGAGAGGCGGCAGCTGGCCTGCAGGTAAGTGGATTTTTTTTTTATCCCATCCTCTCCCCTCCCCGCCTCACCACTCCTGTTAAGCAGCCGCCACCACTGGCAACAGCTTCTGCTTTGTGACTTTGGTACCACCCTAAAGTCAGGTGTCGCTATTTGGTCAATGGTTTGCAACCACAACCACTTGATACATTACATTCCAAACGGGAGAGGGCGACGTTCTCATGCCCCTCCCCTTTACAACTTTGAATATGTTTCAAAGGGCTCTTTTCCGCCCAGAAACTTTCAACTTAAGAGATATCTTCGGTATATTGATACTGCTGATTTTGCTTTCGAAAAACCTGTGATCTGGGAAATCGCAAGCTTTGCAAACGCAAAATCATTTCACACATCGGGCCCATATTTACGCAAAATCATTTCACACATCGGGCCCATATTTACGCAAAATCATTTCACACATCGGGCCCATATTTACGCAAAATCATTTCACACATCGGGGCCATATTTACGCAAAATCCTTTCACACATCGGGCCCATATTGTCTCAACATAATGGAGTTGGTTTGATTTTTCACGTCCAATGCTTATGTTGTGCTAAGTTATGGACTGAATTGTATGCATTTTATTCAGATTTACTATTTATAGGAAGTAAATGTTATTCTGCGTGTTGCATGTTTTGTGGTTAAAGTCAGAAGTTGTAACACTACACGCTCAGCAGAATAATGCATAAGTAGTTTAATTGAAAAAAAGTGCCACATTTCATTGCGTATTTCTATTCTATCAATATTTTTTATATGAGTATTTGAAATATAATGCTTATCGCTGAGGCAACTCCTTCCCACTGGTTTATTAAGCACGACCTCCTCTTAGAAGTAGACATGCTGCCTACATTCGTACTTCAGACATGGGATGTTTCTTCAAATCTCGATGGGAATAAAGTAATAATGCTTCATTTCATATGCACTGCTGCCCTCTTGCGGTTCATGTGTATCTGTCCTCGGTTGAACTTTTTTTATACATTCGGATGAAGAGTCGTTCAGCTTTTGACCAGTGGCTCTGGAAGTAGGGATGTGGCATGTGCGGCAGCACTCCCTCGATTAATTAGAAATGTAATTAACGAAAATAAGGGCCCACCACTTGTAGAAGTGCCAAATGTTGTTTTTGGTCACATTTCTTTTTCCATTTGATTTGTTAATCACCGATCCATCAAACTATTGACATATTTCATTGAATTCTGTAAGGTGAATGTGTTAATCGTATAAATCAAAACTCCCTGTTTTAATTTTTTTTTGTTGATGGTCATTTTAAATTGAAACTGAACGGGCTGGCATATTTGCATATGCATTAGAGATAGGATTGCCAACCTGAGAGAAAAATATCAGGCATTTTTTCTTGTTTGGAATCCTGAAGCCCCCAGAAGCTAAGGTTTTTATGATAAGATTTCCAGTACAACTCTCTATACCTATTACTAGCTGTCAATTCTGTTTCTGTTTACATTAATAATCATTTAGGACTACTGTAAACATCATTTAAATACTTTTGAAATGGTTTGATCTTGTATATTTTAAGTTTACATTTCAAAGTGAGAAATACCATATTTTCCTGACTTTTCCCTTTTTTTTACATTTTTCTTTAACTAGCCTCAAGTTCGAAATCCAACCCATTAAATTGCAGTCAGATGGTTCTCTAACTAGAGATGGCTAGTGTAGCTGAACAGTGAACGAGTTTGTCCAGTCTCACCCTCTAATGACCTTTCAGTAACTAGCTGCTTCTTTCTGTATTTTTCTACAATGATGAGGCTAGGTGCAGTGAGGCTTGTCTGAAATGCTATAGATTCAAGACAACACAAAGGGGCTGATTCCGATCTCGGTCGGAGGCGCACCCAATACCATTCGGTCGGGAAAAAAGCCATGCGAAAGCCTGTTTCCCGACCGATCCGTACAACACACCGAACGAGCAAGTACGATGCGCACAACAGCAAAAAATCCGGCCGAGCCGTACTCACCCAAACCAGGTCCTGTTCTCCGACCGAGGCGAATCCGGAAACGCCGAATCGAGTCGCACGGAAGGAAAAATGCAGCCCCGGCCGGCCGGACAAGTACGATGCGATTTCCGTACGCGCCGAACCCGTCGCTACGCACGGCACGTCAAAGCATCCGGGAGAGGCGCACATAAGCTCCGATTCGCGCCACAACACGATCCACGGCTACGAGGCGAACACGCCAGCGACGAGGACGACGCGAAGCGACGAGGCGAAGCGACGAGGACGACGCGAAGCAACGAGAAGGACGAACGACACGAACCAACCATGAATCCCTTCGTCCCGATCATACCAATATTCTACATTTACTACCGGAACAGGCACGGACGCGTACGGCGCAGAAGGTAAGCCAGACACCAACCACAAAACACATACAACACGTACACGACACATCACACACACACACAGGGATGCAGAATATACTTACACCAGCAACAGCAGCACCATAGGGGCGGGATGCCCATCACCAATGCCACATATGCACACAGGGGCCTGAATGCGCACCACCACCCCTACCCAGGGGTGGCATGATGCCTACCACCACTACCACCCTCACCCAGGGGTGGCATGATGCCTACCACCACAATAACCCTCACCCAGGGGGGGCAGGATGCCTACCACTACTACCACCCTTACACAGGGGGGCAGGATGCCTACCACTACTACCACCATCACCCAGGGGGGGCAGGATGCCTACCACTACTACCACCCTTACCCAGGGGGGGCAGGATGCCTACCATTACTACCACCCTCACCCAGGGGGGGCAGGATGCCTACCACTACTACCACCCTTACCCAGGGGGGGCAGGATGCCTACCACTACTACCACCCTCACCCAGGGGGGGCAGGATGCCTACCACTACTACCACCCTTAGCCAGGGGGGGCAGGATGCCCACCACTACTACCACCCTCACCCAGGGGGGGCAGGATGCCTACCACTACTACCACCCTTACCCAGGGGGGGCAGGATGCCTACCACTACTACCACCCTTACCCAGGGGGGGCAGGATGCCTACCACTACTACCACCCTTACCCAGGGGGGCAGGATGCCTACCACTACTACCACCATCACCCAGGGGGGCAGGATGCCTAGCACTACTACCACCCTTACCCAGGGGGGGCAGGATGCCTACCACTACTACCACCCTCACCCAGGGGGGGCAGGATGCCTACCACTACTACCACCCTTAGCCAGGGGGGGCAGGATGCCCACCACTACTACCACCCTCACCCAGGGGGGGCAGGATGCCTACCACTACTACCACCCTTAGCCAGGGGGGCAGGATGCCTACCACTACTACCACCCTCACCCAGGGGGGCAGGATGCCTACCACTACTACCACCCTTACCCAGGGGGGCAGGATGCCTACCACTACTACCACCATCACCCAGGGGGGCAGGATGCCTACCACTACTACCACCCTTACCCAGGGGGGCAGGATGCCTACCACTACTACCACCCTTACCCAGGGGGGCAGGATGCCTACCACTACTACCACCCTCACCCAGGGGGGCAGGATGCCTACCACTACTACCACCCTTAGCCAGGGGGCAGGATGCCCACCACTACTACCACCCTCACCCGGGGGGCAGGATGCCTACCACTACTACCACCCTTAGCCAGGGGGGCAGGATGCCTACCACTACTACCACCCTCACCCAGGGGGGCAGGATGCCTACCACTACTACCACCCTTACCCAGGGGGCAGGATGCCTACCACTACTACCACCCTCACCCAGGGGGGCAGGATGCCTACCACTACTACCACCCTTAGCCAGGGGGGCAGGATGCCCACCACTACTACCACCCTCACCCAGGGGGGCAGGATGCCTACCACTACTACCACCCTTACCCAGGGGGGCAGGATGCCTACCACTACTACCACCCTTAGCCAGGGGGCAGGATGCTTACCACTACTACCACCCTCACCCAGGGGGGCAGGATGCCTACCACTACTACCACCCTCACCCAGGGGGCAGGATGCCCACCACTACTACCACCCTTTCACAGGGGGGCAGGATGCCTACCACTACTACCACCATCACCCAGGGGGGCAGGATGCCTACCACTACTACCATCCTTACCCAGGGGGGCAGGATGCCTACCACTACTACCACCCTTACCCAGGGGGGCAGGATGCCTACCACTACTACCACCCTCACCCAGGGGGGCTGGATGCCTACCACCACCCTTAGCCAGGGGGCAGGATGCCTACCACTACTACCACCCCCACTCATAGGATGGACAATGCATGACACAACCAGCACACCACAACCTAGGAAATGCAAGAAGAAGACATCCCCCAACACCATGACAAGCGTGTGTAGACTGTGTCAAATGCCTACAACACCGAACATGACTTTGAACATACAATGTGACCCCCTAGCACATGTGCCACACATATATGTGTGTGGCACCCACAATGCAAGCAGGCCATGACCATTGTGGCAATGGGGTCCAAACCCCCATCATCACAGTGACCAAAATGTAAGTGTGGGGTCCATAGCTGAAGCACATTTTGAACATTGTGGTAATGGGGTCCAAACCCCCATCATCACAGTGACCAAAAGGTAAGTGTGGGGTCCATAGCAGAAGCACATTTTGAACATTGTGGCAATGGGGTCCAAACCCCCATCACCACAGTGACCAAAATGTAAGTGTGGGGTCCATAGCTGAAGCACATTTTGAACATTGTGGCAATGGGGTCCAAACCCCCATCATCACAGTGACCAAAATGTAAGTGTGGGGTCCATAGCAGAAGCACATTTTGAACCTTGTGGCAATGGGGTCCAAACCCCCATCATCACAGTGACCAAAATGTAAGTGTGGGGTCCATAGCTGCAGCACATTTTGAACATTGTGGCAATGGGGTCCAAACCCCCATCATCACAGTGACCAAAAGGCAAGTGTTGACAAAGTAAGAGGTGCAACTGCCAAACTGCATGGATGATTCCTGGTCACAGAACAACAAACACATCAGTGGCAAAGTAGTGTATGTGTCCCATTGCAACATAAATTGGGGGAGCCAAATCCTGCAGTGCAAATAAGACATAACTTTGGCCATGTGCAGACAAACAACACCCATGGGGGCTGACACCGTCAACAATCATCAATGACACAATGACAGAAGTGACCATCCGAATGCAGACCCACATATTTGCACCAATGGGCACACACATGCAGATACCCTGTGGAGACTGCAGATGTGAGGCGAACAGATACCATACCATGGCAGCAATGGGACACACAATCAACAATTAGCAACAAATGAGGGCTCCCGTCCCATCAGCCTGGTCATGGAAGTGCCAACGGAATCATCAGCACAGATCCAACACACTTGTATAGCAATGTTGCACTGACAACACAGATGAGTCCTTCCCCATTGATGCCCAAACCTGCATGTTCACTGGAGATGGCCACACGGTCAGGGAAGTAGACGAATAGAACAATGGCAGGCACAACAGATGTGCAGGGGTGGAAGCCACAGATGTGAAGTTGCCAATCTAAGTAGGAAATCTCATTGCCAAATACTGAACACATGACACCCTCAGATGCTGCTATGGATGACATGGATACACCACAGGATAGGACACATAACCCCTGGACCACATGGGTTCCTGCACAGTAACACTTCATTATCATGAGACCAAATATCACCATCACTGCAGCAAGGGCATTCTTAGCATCATCAACATCATGTACATCAGAAGCAAAAGCACTAGAGAACAGAAAGTTGCTTTATTCAGCATATGTGGCATTAAAAGTAGAAGTCCGGTAGAACATAAACAAAGGCCAATGGCCAGTCCATCAACAAAGTCACAAGTGGGTGACAGTGGCAGATGCCACCCTACACATGCCTGCACAAAACCAGGGACAATCCACTAGGAGGGGCAACCGGGGGGTAGGCCAGGCACCGCAGGGACAGGATCAGGGCTCACCAGGAGGAAGCAGGGAAGGGGTGGTGGGTGCTGGAGAGCCACTGACAACTGCAGTGGAGGTGTCTGACATGGTGTGTGCCGGCACAACTGGGGGGCATGGCTCAGATGTTGTGGGTGCCGGCACCACTGCAGTGGACCCTGCAGATGGAGTGGACAGGTCTGCCACTGCAGTGCCCAAGTCAGACAGGGTGGTAGTGGACTCCACTGCAGTGCCTACCACCAGGGGAGGAGAATGGGGAACAGGCAAGGTGGGCTGGACAGAGGGGGAGGACACCCTCACCACATCAGTGGCACAGACAAGCGCAGCGGGGGTGTGGTGCCGGGAGAGCAAGTGGCAGGGGGAGAAGGCCGGAGCCTCTTGGGGATGGTATATCTGTGGGTGGGGGAACCTGGGGCAGGGTGTGGCGGGGGCACCTGTGGAGTGGGGGCCTGAGGGATGGAGGAAGGTGACCTGGTGCTTGAGCTGCAGGGCGGCGGCGGGGTCTTGCTCTTACCACTCCGGGGGGACTTGCGGGTGGGGGCCTCAGTCTGTCTGCACCTGGGGGAGGGTGTCCGGGGGCGAGGGGCACTCTGCTCCGTGTGGGGGGGCTTCCTCTTCCCCCTGGATGCTGGGGCAGCTGGATCGGAGGGGAAGAGGCCGAGGTCACTGAGGAAGAGGCGCTGGGTCTTTGGGGTTGCAGGTGAGGCAAGGGAGGGTGCTTTGGAGGGAGAGGCAACTGAGGACTGGGCAGTGCCCGTGGATGCGTGTGTGTGTACCAGGGCCCCATCCCCTGTGAGTCTGGTTTCAGTCCCCTGACTGTGCGTGCGTGTGCGTTTAGTTTGTGGCGTGTGTGTCTGTGTGCTGGATGTGTGTGTGCTGGTGTGTGCCTGTGCCGGTGTGTGTGTGCTTGGGACGGGCAAGGTGCTGGGGAGTGTGGATGGAGCAGAGGCAGGAGGGGTGAGGGACTGTCTGAGGAGGGACACTGCTGCCGTCAGGGAGGAGTCCATGGACCTGTTGCCCCTCTGTAGGTCAGACATGCCCAATGAGATGCCCTCCATGAACGACAGGTCAGGATGCCCTCCATGAATGCCCAATGAGATGCCCTCCAGCTGAGTCAACAGTGCGGTGTGCGCATGGAGGACACTCAGCATGGCTGTCTGCCCTACATGGAGCTGGCGAAGGAGGTACACAGACTCCTCACTCAGGGCAGCAGGGGACACAGGGGCAGGGGTGCGGTGCCTGGGCCAAAGGAGACACGCTCCCGAACATGGGAGCCTCCACGGACTTGGGGAATGGGAGCCGATGGGAGGGCGGTGGTGGTGCTGGTGGTGGCGGGGACAGCAACACTAGCTGGGGTGTGGTGGCTGCTGACACCCGCCTCCACAAGGGAGTCATCCTCCGAGTTGCTCTGGTCCTCAGCTGAGGTGGATGGTGCTGAGGATTCCTCGGTGTGGCTCCCCTCGCCCTCCGTGCCACTGGGTCCCTCCGACCACTCCTCGGCTGCTGACCCAGTCTGGCTCTCTGGCTCCTCCTGGTCCGTGGAGCTGTCCCCTTCCGTGGCCGTGGATGTATCTGCAAACAATGGGGAAACAGACAGACATCAGTCACCTGCACCAAACGCACACACCACTGTGAGCACAGCACATCACAGAGCAAGCCCTGGCATCATTAGTTGTACATTGCTAAAAGTGCCCTAACTGAACAGGAGAAGCCAATTGTCAGTCTGATGCCAAGCATGGCACTCACATCCCACATGGCCTTGCACCCATCTGTCTGGTGTCTGTTGGATTGCAACACCCCAGTGTGGACACATGCACCAAGTACACAGTAGTTGGACAGTGCAGAGGACACGGTGTGGACACATCACAGCTCTTGCCACTGAGTCAGTACAGGTTTCCGGATGAAAGGGATGCCCAGAGTCAAATAGGAAATGCATGTGATGCATACCAGCGACAGACACCATGATGCACCCATGTCCTGATAGCCAGCGCCACTATGGTGTGCATGTAGCACATGTCACTCCCCTGCAGGACCACAAATAAGTTGACACATGCCATGGCAGAGGCATGACTGTTAAGTCATACATCACTGTCTCAGTGATGTATGACTTGGCAGCCAGACAACAACACTATGCACTGTGTCACAATAGTAGGTCATGGGGAATGCAAGTCCTGGAGCTGCACAAGTGCACATGTACATCCCCCACACAACACATCATCTCAACCCTCATCTGTCCAGGTCACATCTATTGGACATATGGGAGACCTGTGACACTACCCTCTGAACCTGAGCCCCTCACAATTTGCTGTGAATGGGGAACAGCTGCCTGAACATCACATTCGCATACCCCAGTCTGCACGGGCAGCTGATCAAACACCTATGTGACACACAAGTATCGTCTCCTATGGTCACATCTCCAGGGGCATGCTGAGCCCCTACCAAGAAACACCACAGCAGTCCTGGCAACTAATCCACAGCACACTGACACAGAGGCAGACACCGGAGGGGTCAAATCACTGTGCACAATGTGTCAGCTGATACACGGGAGTGGGAGTACAGAGTGCATTGCATGGCCTGGAGTAGGCATGACTGTCCTGCTCCACATGAATGAGGGATGTGCCCTGGACAGTGGATAGCTGGCTATGTATGTGTGACACACGTAATCTGCACACTCCTGGGGCACAAACATTGTTCCCACCCGCTGCATGGGCGTGTGCCACATACCCCAGGCACATGTGGTGGCTCAGCTCAGCAAGTGGACCGCATATCAAAGCAACACGCAGATCACATGTCCAAACCCAGGCGTTGTGTGAACAATGGACCCACCCATGATGCCCACAACAGAGTTAGGGAAACAGATGCTGTCCCCCACCTTTAGTGAAGCAAACTGCAAGGACACAGTCCCAAGTGACACAATTCCCTGACTGTAAGGGCCACACCTGGGTATCAGATGAGCAGTGGGCAGTGCACAATAGAGGGACATGGCTCCTGGACAACATGACTGCTGCACTGTGGCAGTTGAACCAGGCCAGAGGAGGGCACAAAGCATGTAATACAGAGTTCACAGTGCAGTCTTTGACTCACCCCCTCCTTGCTGCTGTCTGGCCTTCAGCTGCCCATCCAGGTCTGGAAAGACCACCGCCAGGATCTGGAGCATGTGGGGGTCAGGGTCCGTGTTCCGCCCCTCCTGCGAGGAGGCGACAGCTTCAGCTGGACCCGTGCAATCCTCCGGGTCCAGCCCCGAAGGTCCTGCCACCTCTTCTGGCAGTTGCGGATCCGGCGCTTGTAGACCCCCACGGACCGGACAGCCCGGACGATGTCCTTCCAGATTTCCTGCTTCCGATGGGCATTAACCTGTGAGGATGACAAAGTGAAAAGGCCATTACCACACATGCAACATATCCGTGCATGACACAGTTGTATATACATGTCTCAATCACAGGGGCACATGATGTACACAGGCAGTGCAAAGCTGACCATGGACAGTTTGCCAGACGTCACTACATGGTATCATTGCATGGGAAGTAAAACCATGTTCAAATGCACTGTCACTGCACCATACCTGTCCAGTGCAAGTCACTACACACTATGGGGGGTGACAACTACTCAGTGAGCCTGCTAGCTAGTGGCGTGCAGACTCTCAGCCTTGCTAGTCAGACAAAATGCACATTCAGAAAGGCAGTGCACAGAACACTCACCTGCTCCCCTGGTGTCCCATACAGCTTGCTGTACTGTGGAAGTAGGCTGTCCAGCAGGGCCTGGTTCTCTTCAAGGCTGAAGGCTGGGGCTCTCTCCACAGTACGTGCCATTGCAGGGTCCAGAGGGGCAGAGACAGCAGCAGTGCAGTGGCAGATGTCGTCTTGGAGCATGTAGTGCAGGCAAGTGGGCTCTCAGGGGAACAGCCAGCAATATATATGTGCTGGAGAGGCAGATACTGTCCCTTGTGTCCAAAGTGATAGGTCCAAGTCGTTTGCATCTTCTGAATCTGGCCAATCCATGGAATAGCAGCACCAAAACACGCCCACAGCATCCTTCAAATCTTCAACTTCATGACATACATGATTTTGCAACATTGTTGTGGGTGACCAACTGATTTTCCAGCAACCGACTCGTTCGAAATTCGAAAACGCGTCCGTTGCCAGGCAAGCCCATTGTCAATGGGTGCGCACCGATCGGTCCATTGCGGTACAACGCGCACAGGGGTACAACGCGTACCCGCACACATTGAAAGCAATGGGCCGGCCGGAGGCACCGATCGGTCCATTGCAGTTCAACGCGCACAGGGGTACAACGCGTACCCGCACACATTGAAAGCAATGGGCCGGCCGGAGGCACCGATCGGTCCATTGCAGTTCAACGCGCACAGGGGTACAACACGTACCCGCACACATTGAAAGCAATGGGCCGGCCGGAGGCACCGATCGGTCCATTGCTGTTCAACGCGCACAGGGGTACAACGCGTACCCGCACACATTGAAAGCAATGGGCCGGCCGGAGGCACCGATCGGTCCATTGCTGTTCAACGCGCACAGGGGTACAACGCGTACCCGCACACATTGAAAGCAATGGGCCGGCCGGAGGCACCGATCGGTCCATTGCTGTTCAACGCGCACAGGGGTACAACGCGTGCCCGCACACATTGAAAGCAATGGGCCGGCCGGAGGCACCGATCGGTCCATTGCAGTTCAACGCGCACAGGGGTACAACGCGTACCCGCACACATTGAAAGCAATGGGCCGGCCGGAGGCACCGATCGGTCCATTGCAGTTCAACGCATCACTGTACATGTGACTGGCATATGTCAGCATGCCTGTCTCAGATGGACATATGCCAGCCACAGATAGCTCCCAGGGAGTGAGGGGCACACCTACCACACGACAGCCTGTCCAAACTTTATCATAAGGCATGTAAGGCTGCATTTCCTATTGTGTGTATGTTGGTGTACATGTTGTCCTGTGGGTGTCACCTGTGGGCAGCCACCCCCAGGCTGTGCACGTGTTCATGGGGCCAGGATCCTGGGTGTTACGTGTACGTGACCACTGTGCTGTGCAACTGTTCATATCTGTGCATGTGCCATGGTCACATTTCACAGTGGTGTATGTGTATGTCATGTCACATACCCCGTGAGTCCCATGTGTGACGGTATGTTTGAGCCAGGGTGTCCCAGTGGCACAATAGTGATGGTCCTCCACAGTCTTTGTGCATGTGGTGTTTACAATGTCTCTGATTTCATGTGCACAATGGGAGACAGTCTCCACATCCACGTTGTGTGTGCATGGACTCTGATGTTGTGCGTGTGTGTCACAGACGTCCATGTCTGTCCTGCCGTGGCAAGTGGGGCCACTACCTGAGGGGGTCATGGTTGTTTTGCTGTGGTGTATACATGATACTCCATGTAATGCCAGTGTCCATGTGGCATTACAGGGTCCCTGGGAATGTACCTGTCGTTGAGCTGTGGTGCCTGGGGCACATCTGTCCTCACATGTCCCTGTGGGGGGTTATTGTGACACGGCAGCAGGAGATGGGAACTGTGACATGGCCTCATGATATCCAATGGGCCAACCTGGGACTAATTGATGCCACCTGTTGGACCGTGTTGACAGATGTTGGCCATGTATGTACCATACATGTCCTTCCGGTACTGCACACTTCATGTAGTTGTGCCTCATAATGATGTATGTTGGGATCTTGAGTGTGTTCAATGCCGCATATGTGGGGTGACTGACAATCTTGCTTACTTCTCCTCTGCACTGCAGGGCTCCTGCTGTCCATCGGCCATTCCCAGACCTGGCAACGATGGTGGAACGGGACAGCATCCGACGGTACCGCTTCACCAGGCAGCTGATTGAGGATTTGGCAGTGCAGTTGTCCCCACATTTGCAGCCTGGCCGGCCGTATCCTACAGCGCTGACCCCCAAGGTGAAGGTGATGGCAGCCCTACACTTCTTTGCCACTGGTACCTTCCAACATACTGTGGCGACTGCTGGTGGGATGTCACAGACCATGTTCAGCCGTGTGCTCCGCGATGTTTTGGCGGCAATGTTGCTCTTCCTGAACCGGTACATCTATTTCCCTAGACTGCGACGACTCACTGACGTGAAGAGTGACTTTTATGCCCTGGGGAGGATGCCGCATGTAATTGGCTCCATTGATGGGACACATGTGGCTTTGGTACCACCACAGGCCCAGGAGCAGGCCTACAGGAACCGCAAGCACTACCACTCGGTCAATGCACTGGTGGTGTGTCTTGCAGACATGACCATCACACACGTGTGTGCCCGTTTCCCTGGTTCAGCACACGATGCCTTTGTGATGAGGAGTAGTCGCATCCCCAGGATGATGGCACAGATGCAGAACCAGCGTGCCTGGCTTGTCGGTGTGTACTGACTTTGTGCCATTGTGTGTGATCTGATCTGTAGTATTCCGCCCACTGTTCCAAGTCAGCTAATGTGCACTTGTCTGTCCGTAGGTGACTCGGGATACCCCAACATGCCGTGGTTGCTGACACCCCTCAGGAACCCTGTGACACCTGCCCAGATGCGCTACAATGAGGCACATGGTCGGACCAGGAGAGTGATTGAGCGGACCTTTGGTCTCCTGAAGAGCCGCTTCCGCTGCCTGGACAAGACCGGAGGGTCCCTCCCATATGCCCCTGCGAAAGTGTGCAAGATTATCATCGTCTGCTGCATGCTCCACAACCTGGCAGTGCGGAAGGAGTTGCCTCTCATCCAGGATGACAATGACCAACATCCGCCACCTGTGGAGGATCCTGGCCTGGACCACGATGCCAGTGACGATGATGATGATGATGATGGTGATGGTGATGTCCGCACACAGCTCATCACCAACTTCTTTAGCTGAATGTGAGTATCCTGAGGTGTCATGTCAATGATGTGAGTTGGCATGATGTGTGGGTGGTGCTCTGGTGCTGTGGGAGTGTGTCCATGGGCCACTTGACTGGATGTGTGTTGCGATGTGTGCTAACAGGTGGGCTGTACTCCCCAACAGTGTTGACATGCTAACTTGGTTCTGGGTGGGTATCTTGTAACATGTATTGTGCATGTGTTTTGCTGTTCTGTCCTGTACTCCATTGCTTTTGACTGTGTGTCATTTCTGTCCTTCACAGGGTACTTTCAGATTCGTTTGGTCAACTGTGTCCACCGACGACGTGATTGCACATCCAGGCTGGTAGCTGTTGTGTCCCTACAGGTGATGTGCGCCACACCCATGGACTTCCTTCCGTCTACAGTTGTTGACTGTGTGCCCGCTGCCAGGTGGGGTTACCTTGCATCTGTAGTGGTTACGGCATGTTGCAACTGTGTAATAAACCTGTGCTTCACTTTGTGATGTGCGTTGTCTGTGGTCACATATTTGACTGCCATTTGCTTACTGCACCTGTGGGCTACTTGACTACAACTGGGAATGGGTGTGGTGTCTGTGCATTGCACCGTCTTCCCTGGCAACATCAGTGTAGGCAATGAGTCAGATGGCCTAGGTGTGTATGTGTCGTGTAGCCCTGGTGGTGTGTCTCCCTCATGTGTGTCACGTTTCCTGTACTCACATGCCTGTGTTGTCCTTGCTGTTGCAGTTCGCATACACAGTGTAATTTTGCAGTTCATCATCCCCATAACAGCACCCACGTTGGAATCACGACAGAGGCAAGTATGGTGTATTAGTGTGTTTATTGTGATACATTTGTGTTAATAGTGCATAGGATGGGTTGTGCTGTACATGAATCTTGCAATCCCAAGTTCCTAGGTGAATTGAAAGTCCGGGTAGACAGGATCCCCAGTATCGGGGCCACAGTTGTCTGACACATTGGTCCAACTTGTACTCCCCATGCAATGTGTGGGAGTAGTGTTGCCGTCAACAGGGTGAACAGTCTGTGCACAAAGGCGAACATCCAGAACAGGTTCAGGCTTCCTGGGAGTTGCGCTTGGCCATCGGCCTCTCACTTTTCCCTCCTCGGACGACCCCTCTTCTTGGGGGGGGCCCTCAAGTGCAGGCTGCTGCGGTGCAGGGGACTCTCCGCCAGAGTCCTCCTCCCTCCCTGTGGCAGTTGCAGTTTGTTCGGCACCAGATGTTGTTGGCACACAGGGAGGTGTGGACTGGTTGCTGTTCATCTGGCGGAGGCATTGTAAAATGTCCCTGTGCACCGCCGTCATCTCATGCAGTGCATCCCACTTGGACTCCACGCGGGACATGTGTGAGTCCACACGGGACATGTGTGACTCCACGTGGGACATGTGGGAGTCCAAGCGGGCATGATGGGCAGCCTGCTGCTGTTTAATGTCTCTGAGGAGCCCCACTACCTGGCTGAGCTCTCCGGTGCTGGACTGGTACGCATCAGCTATGCGTACCAGTTGTGGGTCATCATGCACACCAGCAACGTCTGCAAGCAGCGACCTCTGTCTCCCACCCCTCCCACCACCCCTGCTGACATGTGCAGTGTGTGCAGTGGCACGCACAGATAACCCTGGTCCACCTTGGGGGTTGGTGGTGGTGGTGTCCATGGCCCCAGGTTGGTCCAGGGTCACTGTGCTGGTGTTGCTCCTTATTCTGTCCATGTCGGCAGGGATGGTATTCGTGGTGACAGTCGTTGTAGGGGTGGGTGCAGGGGGTGCAGCTGGTGGTCCTGCTGGTGCTGCAGCTGGTGGTCCTGCTGGTGCTGCATGTTAACTTGCACCGGATGTGCCAGGTTGTTCTTCATCGTCCAAGGAGGACAGAGGCTGTACGACGCCAGTGAGCTGGGCATCCTCTTGAGCCTGGGACTGGGACTCCTCAGCGTCTGCTGCTGTGTCCCCATCATCACCTGTTTTTGGGAGACACAAACAATGTATGTCATGTTTCTGCAGGCATCAATGGTTGACACACATGACAGTTGTGACTGTGCCTCTGGGTGCGGGCCTGTACATTGCATTGTCCTGAGTCGTCACAGTCAGGGGTTGATATTGGTGTGGCACATTGTCCTGCATTATTTGGGCATTTCTATGTATTTTCTGGGGTGTGAACATGGTCTGCATTGGTTGTGTTTGGTTGGCAGCCGGACCTCCTTCCCACCCACCCAGCCAGTCAGTTATCCCACCATGGAACGTGCTTGCGTTGCAGGGAGTGTAAGTTGTCTCTCAGGATGTCAGTCAGTGGTGTCCTGCTGTTTGTTGGTGCACAGTTGCCAGCAGGGCCTTGTGCTCCCCACAGCAGTAGCCAGTGTCAGCCATCTTGTGAGTCCTTCTCCACTCCCTGTGATGTGAGCATGGTTCAGGGTGGTGTTGATGGGACAGTTGTGGGGGTGACCAATATCAGTGACTACGACTCCCATCATGCTATTGCCTCCACCCCCCTTCCCAGCATGCCCATGCTTCCTTCCTTTTGACTCTGCTTCCCTGTGGGGTGGGCTGGCTGTGCTGACAGGATGGCTGGGAGTGTTGTCCTGGCAGTTGTTTGGCTAAGAGTCCCAAGAGTGTCCCTGTGCTTCACACAACATAACCCAGGGTGGTGGTTCTTTGTGGGATCTTGTGTTAGGATGGAGGGCATTGCATTCTACCAGGTGGGTACTGTGGAGTTTGTGTTGGGGGTGTGAGTGAGGGGAGGTGCTTGTGACTATAGTCAGTGCTGCAAGTCCCCCTTCCCACCCAGCCAGCCAGATATCCCACCATGGAACGTGCTTGCATTGCAGGGAGTGGAAGTTGTCTCTCAGGATGCCAGTCAGTGGTGTCCTGATGTTTGTTGGTGCACATTTGCCAGCAGGGCCTTGTGCTCCCCACAGCAGTAGCCAGTGTCAGCCATCTTGTGAGTCCTTCTCCACTCCCTGTGATGTGAGCATGGTTCAGGGTGGTGTTGATGGGACAGTTGTGGGGGTGACCAATATCAGTGACTACGACTCCCATCATGCTATTGCCTCCACCCCCTTCCCAGCATGCCCATGCTTCCTTCCTTTTGACTCTGCTTCCCTGTGGGGTGGGCTGGCTGTGCTGACAGGATGGCTGGGAGTGTTGTCCTGGCAGTTGTTTGGCTAAGAGTCCCAAGAGTGTCCCTGTGCTTCACACAACATAACCCAGGGTGGTGGTTCTTTGTGGGATCTTGTGTTAGGATGGAGGGCATTGCATTCTACCAGGTGGGTACTGTGGAGTTTGTGTTGGGGGGTGTGTGAGGGGAGGTGCTTGTGACTATAGTCAGTGCTGCAAGTCCCCCTTCCCACCCAGCCAGCCAGATATCCCACCATGGAACGTGCTTGCATTGCAGGGAGTGGAAGTTGTCTCTCAGGATGTCAGTCAGTGGTGTCCTGCTGTTTGTTGGTGCACAGTTGCCAGCAGGGCCTTGTGCTCCCCACAGCAGTAGCCAGTGTCAGCCATCTTGTGAGTCCTTCTCCACTCCCTGTGATGTGCGCATGGTTCATGGTGGTGTTGATGGGACAGTTGTGGGGGGGCAATATGTGTGACTGCGACTCCCATGATGCTATTGGCTACACTGACTTGGCCAGCATACACAGAATTCCTTCCTTTGAGTGGTCTTCACTGTGTGTTGGTGTTGTTGTGGTGGCTACATGTGTGGATGTGTTTGTTAGTTCTATTTGTGCCACTGCCTAGCTGTAGTTGTGGTTGTGTTTGTACATGTGTTGGCACAGTTGGATGTGACTTTTTTGATGGCATGTGTTGTGTTTATCTGACTGACATACACATTTTGGGATGATTCTGTTCTGGTTGCTGTGTAATTGCTATGAGTGCATGGTTTGACTCTCCCCTTGACAGTGATGTGTGTGTGTTTTGTGGCAGTATATTGTGTACATTTGTTGTGTACTCACCAGGCTCTGGGATGTCCTCTAGTCCATATACGCTCACTGGCGGAAGGATGGCCCGCACCTTCTCCTCCCAGGGCCTGAGGTATATTGGCTTGGCAGGAGGGCCACTGCCGGTGTGTTGGCTGTTGATGTAGTCTTGCTTCAGCAGTTTCCATACCCTCCTGCGCACGTCATACCACCTGTTCTGGATGTCGGTCTTTGTGCGCCGACATGGTGATTGGGCGTTCACCCTGTTGATGATCCTCTCCCACATCTTGGTTTTCTGCGACATGGGGGTCTGTTGGACCAATGTGCCAAACAGCTGTGGCTCTACCCTGAGGATCTCGTCTACCAGGACTTCCAATTCACAATCTAGGAACTTGTGATTCTTCTTGGGGGGCATGGTGATGGGTGGTGATGGTGAGTGATGTGTGTGTTGGTGTGCAGGTGAGGGTGTGTGAGTGTGTGTTTTGCTGGGTGTATGTGAGGTAGGTATTTGTTGGTGTGCTGATGGTGTGTGGCTTGTGTGAGGGATGAGCTGTGGGTGTGTGGTTGCTTTCTCTTGGGTGCTGGCAGTGGAATGGCATTTGCAAAGGCTCATGGTAGTGATTTGTGTCCTTTATATAGGTGGAGTTGTGGGTGTGTCTTTGTTCTCTGTCCCCACCCCCCAGTATTTATTGGCTTGGTAATTGCTTGTTTGGCCTTTTTTTGGGTGATTTTTCCTTTGTGCTGTTTGTGTATGTTGGAAACGTTCTTGTGACCGAGTCGGACCCTGCATTGGTCTCGTACGGTGTTCTCCGTTTCGTTCACGCTGTGTTTGTGCAGTTTTCTATGCTGCGTACGCGTCGGTCGCGGTGTATTGTGTTGCTTCGGCTCGGTTTTGTATGCGTGTCGGTCGTACGGCTTGTCCTCCGTCCGACTCGCTCGTGGTTTTCGCGCCTTGCATCGTACTTTGCGGTTTGCAGTTCGCGTGTACGTTTCGGTCGGATTTGTTCCGGGTGCGTGTCGGTCGGTTGGATTCGCGTGTTTTTCCGGCCGGATTGCTGTTTTCCGTGCGGCTCGGTCAATCGACTTGGTTTCGGTACGTGTCGGTCGGATTTTTCGCGCCTTGCATCGTACTTGCCGTGTCGTGCGCCACGGGTACGTGTCGGTCGGTATTTTTTCCGGATCTGAGTCGGTCGGTGCTTTTTCCGGCCCGAATCGGAATCGACCCCAAAATGTGTCTAATGAGCACATACATACAGAAGAATCAGCTCACTAATACTTGTAAGCGGGGTAAATCCATGTTAACCTCCTTGGAAAGGAGTAGGTGCCTTGCTATGTTCCCTTACTCAGTGATACCAGTTTTGATCCACCACCAGTGGTGTAGCAAGGGAAGGAGGGAGGGCGGCCTCCCCCCAGCTCTTACCTGCCATCTCGGGGCTGAAATCGTAATTCCCCCCCAACTTCTCTCGTCAAGCTTCAACAAGTACAAACTTATGTTGCTCGCACGGTACTGGGGCTAAAACAGCAGGATCACATAACCACACACAGTCTCTCTACTGGCTCCCTCTGAAAGGACAGACAGCATTTAAAGCACTCTCTATTATTCCTAAGACACTACATGACAGAACTCCGAACTACAACACTAGTCTATTTCTTCCGTATCAACCGACTCAATGTCCCAGATCAGCTGTTAAAGGTCTGCTGTCACCTTATCGACTCAGAAATGGAAGATTCAGAAGCCTTACGTGTCTTTACCAGGCCTCCTGCCTCTGGAATTCTCTAACAATACACTTGAGGCTTGAAAATGACTACTTCAAAATGGATTATTCCTTGAAGATAGACCTTTTGACTCTGTGATTTGTACAAAGCCATTGTCCTTGGGCCAGCAATTCACATCTATATCCTAGTTCTACCAGTCAGACGCCTAAGACCAAACAGCACTCTACAACAAGATTATGAACGTCTGCTAGCCAAAGGCTGTGCCCTCTGTGTGAACCCTTTAGGTGGACTATAACAAAACATCTTAGTACATGGTTTGAGTGGGAACCATGTCTATCCGAGAAACATTCTACTCACAAGGGTCTATCATTTCACCCATGCTTTTCAACATCTACTTGAAGTAATTACCAACACTGATCTATCAATTTCACCCTTCACATGCTATACCTCTGCATATGACACACAAGAACTTCTTAAACTGGAAAGCCCCAAAGACATTAGAAACTCACACATTTTCAGTTGCCTCAGAGCCGTTGATCAGTGGATGACATGGAGCCATCTCAAATTCAATGCTTCCAAAATGGAAATACTCACATGTGGCAATTGGAAAAATTATGACCCACTCGCACCCTGGCCTAACGATTTGGAAATACCACCTAAAGTATCTAAGAAAGTAAGAAACCTAGGAATTACCATGGACTCCAAGCTATCAATGAATGCCCAAGTGGATAAACTAGCAAGATCCAGCTTCATTAGTATAAAAACTCTGCAACACATTTCCCCCACCTGGGATTTCCACGCAAGATCCAGGCTACTATCTCTCAGGTACTGTCTAAACTCGATTACGCCAATAGCCTCTACCACAGATCATCTGTAACAACTATGAAAAGACTGCAATGGATTCAGAACTCAGCTGCCAGACTCCTCTTACATATAAAGCCACAAGCCCACATTTCCCCTGCCTTGAGGGCCCTACATTGGTTACAGGTTGCCAGAAGATCCACATTCAAGCTGCTTTGTATCACTCACAAAGCGTTACGTGGAACAAGGCAACTCTTCATCATGAATAACATCACCAAATACATTCTACAAAGGAACCTCCTCTCTAGAGCAGCACCTCACCTCAAAATTCCACCATACAAGAAAAAAACTAGAGGTGGCACATCTTTCTCTGTTCAAACAGCCAAACTATGGAACTCTTTACCCCCAAACATAAGATCCATAGATAACTACCTTATCTTTGCAAGACTACTCAAGAGTTGGCTCTTCCCCACATAGCCACTATACTCAGGCATAAATATACAGCATATCCCTGTGTATTTAAGCAGTTATTTGGATTATATATGTGTACCTAGATCTGTGTATTCCTTTGTATAAACGTGTATAATAGTCTTGTTTATAAATATATAGATTTTCATTAGTTCTGCTTAACAAATGTACATATTACTTATGGCTATATTTTTCTATGTGATCACCTGCATAAATAAGTAAATTTTTATAACTATTAATCTATTGCTTCACTATATATATATATATATATATATATATATATATATATATATATATATATATATACATATTTACATATATAATAAACAAATAAATGAGCTTAAAGTACAGCAACACTTGAAAGTCTGAGTTTATTTAATACAACTTAAATCTAGATATAATACCTTACTTATACAAATATACCTTCCACATACTTATGTATCTTTATATTTATTACTTTACTCCTAATTCAACATCTCTAATGCACAACCCTATATCGCACCCTATACCTCTTTTAATATATCCTCTACCTCAACTCTCTGACTTATCCCAAACCTCAATCTACTACTCTGTCCAATGTACTACCCTATGTCTCACCCTATACCTCTCTCAATATATCCTCTACCTCAACTCTCTGACTACTATGATCCCCAAAATAACCCTTTTTAGACTCTTCCCTACTCTTCCCTTACTATTATCCCCAAAATAACCCTTTCTAGACTCTTCCCTCCAATACCCCTCCCTTGCATCATCTCAAACCTCTTTTACTATTCAGATCTCCCAAACAAGCCTTTCAAAACCCTTCCCTCCCCTTCTACTCATTCCAAACCTGCTCCTGCTAATAGGATCTCCAAATAAACTCTTTTTAGACCCTTCCCTCTTCTATCCCTCCACTATTTTTTTTATAATCCAACAAACAGGCTCACATTTTCGCCACTCTAATTAATTTAATATTTCATATTTCCCTATACTAATTCACCACTAATCCTATCTGGGTTACGGAGTAGCGTGCTACTTCACGAAAAGTGCTTTTGATGCCTCATCAAGGGTACCAAGCGCTATATAAATGCAAATCCCTCCCTCTTCTATGCCTCCACTATCCTTTTCAACCCAAATAACAGACTCACATGACCACCGCTCAAATTAATTTCATATTTCCTTATACTGATTCACCACTAATCCTTTTTGGGTTCCAGAGTAGTGGCTACTCACCTAAAAGCGATTTGACACCTCATCAGGGGTAGTAAGCGCTATATAAATGCAATTACAATTACAAATTCTGCTCACTAGAATGTTTCAAGGCCCCAATTTGTGGTGGTTAGTAGCCCATAACAAAACTCCAAAATAAATAATGAGAGTGGATGACAACCAAATGGAAATGTAAACATTGTTATGTTGCCTATCTTGAAAGTGGCTGGCATTATAACATATTTTAAGAAGTAACATTTACAATATTTGCACTCTGCATAGAATGCTGAAATTGTATCAGCCAGTCAGAATCCTTTACAGATCTGACATTAAACACTGACACTTTTATGCCTTCTAAAAGCCTGATTACAAGAGGCCCATTATATTGCAACACATGTGCAAACACCTGTTTGTGCAGAGAACACAATTATAGGTAGTGTGATGTTTATCTCACTCTGTAATTACCAAGTATACTAAAGTTCGCACCATTCATTAAATTTCAGCAGGTCAAACCTTTTTAACAGGGGGAAAAGGCCTTGTATTTACTAGGGGTTGGAGTAACTCTTGTATTTTCATGTAGTGTAATCACGTAGAATTACCTAAGAATTCCATGAGATTAAGCTTGAATTATGCGAGAAGAGTAATTCTGCGTTTAGTGCTAAATATTAGGGCCAAAATGCCCCCTTGCATCTAAAATGGATGCGAGGATGTATTTTCCACTAAGAAATATCTGTAAATATAACAGAACATGAATAGCACGCGGAAGCAGCCGCTCCCACTCTTTAAATGTGCAACCTATTACAAGCATTTAGCACTATTTTCTTAGAGCAAAATTCAAGCTCATGTCCAAAATGAACACGAGTATGCATGTTGCACTAAGAAATAGCACTAAATGCAGCTAAACATGATTAGCGAATGTGAGCAGCTGCTCCCACTCATTAAATGTGCTCTCGCTGTAGGATTTTCCCCACAAATTACTCTCAATTACACATGAAAAGTAACTGTGTAATTATCAGTAATTACGTGTCAAAGTGTAACTCAGAATTACTGAACTCCGGCGTAATTGTAATTCTGCCCAGGCCTAGTATTTACCAGAACATACAGGATTGTTGTGCACTAAGTACCAATAGCTGCATGTTATTCCACAAAAACAAAGTATAGGTGATAATTATCACAATTGATAAATTCCAAACATCTGTTTCAGATTTTATTGAGTACGATAATTATCGCATCCAACTTGGGCCACTTGTAATCAGTCCATAAGTCGAGTGACAGTGTCAGGCAAAAGGAACAGAGGCAGGTGCAAGTGTTTGTGTGTGTGTGTGTGTGTGTGTGTGTGTGTGTATAGACGAGTCAGTTTGCAAAAGTGAGAAGTGAGTGCCATTGCCCACCACCTACAACTACAACCACTGATGAAGTAGTGCATAGTTTCCTATTCCAGAATAAATCTCTACTGATCTCAGTCAAACCCATGATCAAATTCAAGACCTCTGCTTGGTCCACAAAACCTTGTCAGCAAATGCTCCCCTTATATTATAATAGAGTGCTTGATTAACTGATTTATTTATTTATTAATACATTTTATAATTCACACATTACTTATGCTACCAAAAGGTCTGTGCATAAAATGATCTACTAATCACACCCAAAAAATGCTTGGTTATCTTACTCACCCTCTCCTCCACATTAATTTGTGAGTGAGCTTATATTTTTGGAGACAAAGCTAAACATTTCTTAATCCGTCTGTCATTGAACTTGGGATTTATCCTTCCAATCAGGAGGCTTTACAAGTTTTCTTTACCTAATTTGCATTTTAGAAAAGTCAGCAGTATTCTCCACCATTTGAATTGGTTATATGCCCAGAGTGTATTAAGGGCCTCATGTACAAGGCCATTTCGCCGCTGGTGCGTCACTTTTTATGGCGCACCGGCGGCGCAGTGTGCCTGCTCATATTTATCAGGCCACATAAAGTCACCCTGCTCGACTTTTCAAAGCCTTGTAAATATGGGCGTCTTTCATGCTTTTCACTGGGTGAAAGGGGCGTTCCATGGGTGTTGCTGAGGTTGTTCCTACGCAACATCCATGGAACCTGACACATTCCCAGATTTACAAGGTTTTGTAAAGGTGGAAATTCATCAGAATCCTACGCCTCCAAGTGGCGCAACAAGGAGAAATACTTTTATTTCTCAGTTTTTCATCTTTCTATATGTGCTGCATTCTGCAGCACACATAGAAAGAGGAAAATGCCATAAATGATTGTTTTTATGCAGGAAGGTGTCCCTTCCTGCACAAAAACAATCATCCCGGCAATGCAGGCACCCTTGCAACATGACGTAACTGTCCCTGTGGTGGCGCATGGCAGGCAATTGTGCGCCAGCGCAGGGGAAAGCACACAAATGCATTGTATTGCTAATACGATGCATCCCATTGCTTTTAAAATGACGCAGCTCAATGCACCAAATGTCTTGCGGTGCCACGCTGCGTCATTTAGTTGCAAATGAGGCCCTAGGTCTGTAGTGACTAAGACATTAATCCTGTTATTAAAAATGTGCCTACTTGTGCAGTCATGCGATTCCACATTTAAGAACGACTACAACGTGACTTGGGTAATAAATGCACCAACCATCGAGAAGTATTACAAAAAGCATTTAATGAGCATCTCACATTGTAAACTAACAATGGGAATCCATAGAGTTAATATCCATTTAAAACAGCCTTTAATTTGACTCTTCTTGCATGACTTCTCCATAATTAAATGTTGTTGCTTAAACTAAAAATGGGCAAAATGCCACCCAATCAATCACAGCCATTAAAATACATGCACAGTATTAATATCAATAAAGGCTTCATGTAGAGGTGGTCACTGGGCTATAGGACTAAGTAAAGCAGTTTGCAAATAAAGGAGATGAATTTATTCTGATTCTAGAAAACTCGAGCTTTGGTCTCGTGTATATATCATGTCACTCATAACTGTTATTCACAGTCACTCATCTATAATTGTATGTTTTTTGTTATAGCTTTGACATCACTAGTCACATGTAATGAGAAAATGACACAGCTGCTCAATTGTAACAATTTATTACAGTTGAGTTGCAATGTCACAATGCCTTCTGCCAGCAGACAGTGAGAAAGGCATATTATGGGCAGTAATTACAACTGCTTTTGAAAGAGTCAAAACAAGATTTCACTTTTCAGCTGTTCTGAACTGTTTTTCTGAAATTGAAAGACAGCAGAAAGGAGTCACTTATGGCAGTATGTTTATTTTATGTATAGCTCTAACCCATTACACCAAAACAGGAATCTCTCCTCATGTTATCACACATTATTAACTATTGCGGTTTTTTTGGGGGGTTTTTAAAGCGATTTATGTTAAACTGCATATGTTTTGCAACAGATTGCTAGTTGGTGGTGTGTTTAATTTCACACTATATTTATTTAGCATATTTGCAACAACTCATTTGCATGAAGGAGTAATCGGCCTGATTTAGAGTTTGACAAATTAATACACCGGCCAACAAATTACAAGTGCATGAGGATTCAATGGACTTGTAATAAGGCAGACCAGAAATCAATCAAGTTTTTTACAGAGTACCTATTCACCAAACTCCAAACCAAGTCCTTAGGCTTTAAGGTAGGAAAATAACAATAATAGTATACTATAATTTGTCACACTTCTGAGTACTTTAATGTGAAAAAATAAGTACGGGAAAAATGTCAGTTACCGGAGTGTAATCTTGCATCATTTTGGTCATTTCACATTATGCTGGTTACTCGAAAATCCTGAAAAAAGGCTATTATGCCATATCACATAATTATGCACCTTTAATGGTAAAAATGTTGCATTCGCACAAGAGAAGAAGTAAAATACCCAGATTTTTGTGGATGTTGTTTTTTAGCACGAAATGAGTCCTCACATCCAAAATAGACGCGTGGATGCATTTTGAGATAAAATAGGGCACCACATGCAGGTTTTGCATTTGTCATAGCTATGCGTAATTTTGCATATTTTTTTTTTAATTTCTCATAATTAAGCAGAATGAAATTAAATGAATTTTGAATAGCCCTGATTAAGACATTCTTATAGCCTTCAAGTAGAATGATCCACAGTACCCAAGGTCATAACATATAAATTGCAAGCCCTGCATAAAAAAGCACTTTGCTTTTTTCCATGTAGGTAAGGAGTTTTCTATTAGAGGTATCTCGTATATTAAATATGGGGTAAGGTACCCTTTGCTATACATTATAAGGATATTGAAAGTCACTCAGGAGTTCCTTGGCCATATAGAGGAACAAGGCTGAAGGCTGAGTTCCTTTATGGGGTCATGGAGCACCGAGATGACTTAAAATATCCTTAAAATGTAAGACATGGATATTTTATCTCTTCTAAAACATGGTCACATGATCACCCTTCTAACAAACTGTTTAAATCCTTGGGTGTTTCTCTTTCATACAGAACAGATAGGATACTTGCAGACATGAAGTATAAAAGTAGAGTCTGAAGTAAAACAAAATAACACACAGCAGATAGACATGTGTTGCATTTGCAGCAAAAAGATAAAAGAATCAGTTTAATATAAATCAAATTAAAAAACACTGTAGTTCAGAATGTTTTCTAACATGCAGATGGATTCTATCTTTCCTATAGTTACCGAAAGGGTGCAAAAAATAAACATGTTGCCATAAATATCTCCTTTCTGCTGATCACTGTTCATCTAGAAAAAGAGAGCACAAAATGAATTTTGAAAAGAAAAGTCATGTGCATGGTAATGGACATGTACCTCTGCCCTGAGTGTACCAGCTGAGGTGCTATCTGGATCCCTTGTGCTCATTTGTGGTCCTAGGTGAACATGGAACACACAAAAGGTGATGGGAGAATGCTTGCAATAAGTCTACCTACTGACAATCGCTCAGGTAGTATTCCAACCCATTATTCTTTTGCCGACCATGCCACCTCAGATTAGACCCAGCTATATGCAAATCAGTCTTGGTCCTGCTCCAGTGGGAACTGTCCAGACTGAACTGCCAAGCAAAGTCCTGTCTGAACCAGAACATAAGCAACCGAAGACCGATTTTGCCTTAATTGTTGCTCTTGGAGCATGTTGAAGCACAGCATGACTTCTTCCTGGTGTGACCAGGACTGGAAACTGCAGGTCTGCCAGTCTCCCTGTTGGTTGAGGGTATGTCACCAAGGATGTCTCTGAAGCCTAGAGCACAGGCCTATGACTGACCCGAGACCAGAGGACCCTCTGAGGAGAAGGAGACTTCTGAAGGGAGCGAGGGCCAGAGGGGATCCAGCTGAATGGAGGAGCTGAGTGTGAAATACTGGTCCTTCAGGACTGATAGTGCATTCCACCCATTTGCATTGGGGATTTCCCTCGTATGCCTAGTGGGGGTTGCGGTGAATCTTAAGATCTGTTACCCTCATGCAGTGCTGTGAGGAAGTTAATGCCATTGCCCTCTGAAGCATTGTGACCTGAAGAGGGATGACGTCTTAAGGCATTGTTTGCGACCTCTGTATCCCAGTAGGGGGTGCATGGTGAATCTTAAGGGCTGTTGCCCTGGTGCATGAGAGGAAGATAGGGCCATCACCTTGTGCAGTGTTTTGATCTAAAGAGAGATGCTTTCTTGAGTGTGCTGTATGCCAGTTGGCCACCACAATGAAAATTAAGGGCCGTCACACTGGTGCACCGCTGTGTTGAGAAGAGGTTCATTGTCCTGTCCAGCATGGTAACCAGAAGGGGCCATTACCCATTGTGTCACTGTGCACGACCCTTGTATGCTAGGAGGGGGCTGTGTCAAGGAGAGTGATCTGTCAACCTCGGAGCAGCATACAGCTGTAAAGAAGTTACGGGTTGCGACCTATTGAGGAAGAGCATCGATTCAACCATTCGAACCCAGAGTACCCGAGAACTGTCGCCGGACTAAGGGAGACTTACTGCAGGACCGAAGGAAAACCCTGGCCGCCTGCCACCTCAAACGCAACATCCAGCCTCCTGCTAATTCCCAATTCCATGGGCTCTTACTTGTAATTGCCCATAACTGGGGCGATTTTACTAGGCAATGATGGTAAAATCGCATGCAATATCACTACAGTCCCAATATCGTGCAACTCAATATCAGTGTCATATTCTGGGAGCCACACTCACAGCAGCATCATATCGCTGCCTCTAAAACGGTCGATTAGAAATCTACATTTTTTCACTTTGGTTACTTTGTTGCATATTGAATGCTTGGCTTGCGGCTTTGAATGTCTGCACTAGAGTGACTCATTTTGCTGCATGTTTTGCATTAATTAGTTTAAGATGCAAGAATTGACAAGCTTTAATTGGAAAGATCAAACAAAGGTTTATTCCAATAACTCACAAAATAGATTGGTTAGGCAAGAAGAGAAAAGAAAGCCACTCGGGTAAAATGAATACCAATGTGAAGAATGTCTAGTGACCAAAAATATTTTTATTTTCTGCTTAAACAAACGCCAGAACTCTAAAATTCTTTCTAGCAAATCTTCTCTGTCTCTCCAAATAAAATATATCCTTTTGTGAACTTAAGTGATGTTTTTCATCTATTGAAATTTCCTCATTGTTCTAATGAATTGAACAATATATGGTAATTTATCTACATTGTCACATACACATTTCTGGAGGGGGGTTTATTTTACAACGAGTTTCCAGTATTAAAATAGTTAGTTTATTTACCATTGGTTAAAGTTCCTCCAACTGCTGATGCGAACTCTACGTGTGATGGAAAAAAAGGTTAATGATATACTCTGTTTTTCTAGTGGTTATTACCACTCCAGCCTTAATTCACCACCGGAATACAACTTCCAGGTGCCCCCATGTCATGTGCCTATTAGCCAGATTTTTTTATACCAACAGCGGGTCACATTTTTAGTTTTGCAGTTTCGCATTTAGGGCCCGATTTCGATGCCAGACTGACCTGAGTCCGTCCGACATCGATTCGGTACTGGGACCGACCGACCTCCTGTCATCGGTCCCAACCCAGCAATTAGGATGCGTCGAACACTGTTCGGTCGCACTCCTATCCTTTACAATGGGATCATGCATTTCGACCGGAATGCATGCTCACATTGTAAAGAGAAGAGGTGCAGTTCATCCCTGCACGCCGTGGCAGGCACCTGAGGTGCCTGTCTCCGGGTGCAAGGATCAAAAGGGGGGGCACCATAGGTGCCCCCTCGGCCTCCAACCGGAGGCTGCGCACCCATGGGGGCCCTGCTGGGGGCCCCCAAAGTCGACTTCTGACAGCCTTTCTGTGTTTGAATCCGACATTGTAATCCCTCAGGCGGAAAGAGCTGCCCTTGGGATTACTGGAGGCTTTCCGAATGGCAGACGGACTCTCTCCGAGCCCGTCGGAAGCCATTCGGAAATCCAGTTCAGATTCCTACCCATCCGACTCCATCCAAATGGGTCAGTTGGAAACAAATTCGAACAGCTGATTATGATGCCGTAGGAATGGCTCCAACCGAGGGTCGGAGCCGATTACTACAGCATCATAATCGGCCCCTTAGGGCCTGATTGTGATGTTGGTCGGAAAGCCTCCAACTGACAGTCGGATTCTCCTAGACCGTGTAGGAAAGCATCTGCCCGACTCGGTCGGAAACATTTCCGACCAACAGATTACGATGTTTGCGGTCGGAAGGGGAACTGTTCGGTCATTCTGAATCAGTTCCGACCGGCATTCGGAGAATCCGAGTCGGTCGGAGCCCATTCATACAGCTCAATGGACAGCGTTTCCAACCGACCGATTACGATGTCGGATTCCGACAGCCTTTCCGACTAGGTCTGTCTGACACGAAACAGCTGTCGGAAACTGACTTTGGGAGCCCCTAGCAGGCCCTCCTTCATCCTGAGTCTTCCGGTTTGGGGTCTTGGGGGTACCCAAGGGACCCCCCTGTAAAACCATGCACAGTGTGGCAGGCACCATGGGTTGCCCGCGACAGGGTGCAAGGTTTTCCGCAGACACCCATTTTCCCCATAGGAGCCTGTGTTGTCAGTGGGAACACAGGCTCCCATTGAAGTCAATGGGAGTCCTTCCGACCGGTGTTTGGAAACATCCTAATCGGTCGGGAGGAACCCGTGACCGCGAGTCGGTCGGAACTAAATCCGACAAGGAGTCGGCGGTTTAGTTTCTGACCGACATCGTAATCAGGCCCTTAGTAGTGTTCAAAAATCAATAGTTGCAGCATGGTGTTGACTAATCAGACAGGACTGGCTGAAGGTGTAACACATGGCATGGGCCTGCTGGCAATCTATGAAGATGGGCTATGGGAGAACACATGCCACCTCCTGGGCCTAGCAGTGTGGATGGTCTAGGGAGGCTGAAATGTGTCATGGTGAGTGCAACTCTGCATGAAGGAATATAGGACTGACAATTTACTGAGAGAGAGAGAGTGTGTGTGTGTGTGTGTGTGTGTGTTTGTGTGTGTGAGTCATTATATTCTTGAAATACTTTAGTGTAACTGGTATAACACTGTGAAAATAGGCTCCTATCATGTTTTTCAACAGACAAAAAGTGTAAAATACTATATACTTTCCATATTTATTAATCAAAATATCTGGTAAAAGAGCAGTTGTATAAGTCACCTTGGGTCTGATTTATCACTAGGTTGGTCGCAATTAGTTGGTGCACACTGTGCACCAACTATTTGCAAACTTGTGAACATTTTCTGAGGCAACTGATGTACTATTCAGTCATATCACAGAAAGGATACCATTAGAGGGTCACAAAACCTCCTGTATCATGAACATTAATGAGGCATGTTACTTGGTCATCCCTCATTCCAGTCACCTAAATATCGGGTCCATAATATTATGGGTTCTTTATATTGTGGTCAAAATATTGTAGCTACAAAATTATTCGAGTAGGAAATATCAAGGACAGGGTAGGTATATTATTGAAATTTATGACATTAATTACTAAAATATCATGGTGTTTAATATCCTTTTTATACAATATTAGTACTTTTGTTAAGGTAACGATGTTATTATTAATATAAACTATTGTATACAGTAGAATATAGTATGAAATATAGTATAATACTATAAGATATAAGTTTGTATTTTTTGAGTTGTGTTTTATTGGGTAATTTGGTGGGTAGTCTCATAAAAATGTTTTATCTTGTATGTTTTTGTTGTTCAAATTCATTATATATGGTATTTTTACATTCTTGACAATATATTCAACCATTCTATTATTTTTTTATCATTGTCGTATTTACAGGGTTTTGAGTTTTGTTGATGGCTAGGGTGAGTAGTGTTTTAAATAAAAAATGAATTAATCCTAAATGAGGTTTTTATAAAAAAAAAATTCTAAATATGTTATTGTATGGATTTGCAACCTGCCTACGGATTATTAATTAGGCAGGTGGTTCTTCAACCCCATGCTATTTGATATTTTGTGAACTAACGTATTTGTACATAGGTGGGTTCACAAAATAAGACTGCATTCACAAAAATTTAGTGAGCAATTTGCGACCAATTTTAGGAATCTTTGCACATCAGACTCCTTATTTTCATAAGTTTATTTTCTTATTACTTTAGTGAATGATTTTGTATTTCATATTGTTTTATTTTCATGAGTATGTTGTTTTTTTGTTCTTTGATCTTTACATTTAGGTATTTTTATTTTTGGCATTAATTAATTTTTAATTAATTAATTTATTAAATATTTTTTAAAATATTGTTTGCATTTTGTTAGTTTAGGGTATGTGTTTATGAATGTAACATTACTTTGTTAAAATTAAAATTTATTTAAATATGTTATGCAATTTTGTACATTTTTAAAAAATTTATATTTTTAAAAATTGTAAAATAAATATATTTCTGAAGTTTTTTAATTTAAAGTGAATGTTCACAAAATTATCTCAAATGTTTTATAATTGATCTATATTTTTTAAATTAAATATTGCTGGGTACTAAAGGGAGTGCAGCAGGCCCCCAAACAACACAAAAAAACAAGCTTTTGCATTGCAACAGGTCTCCCATTTACGCGAGTTTGAGCTATTGTCATTGTAAATGACAATGCCTTTTATTTATGTTTTGGTTTTTTAAACATAAATAAAACGCATTGTCATTTACAATGCCAGTAGCTTAAACTCGCGTAAATGCAAGACCTATTGCATTGCAAATGCTTGTTTAAGTACTGTAAATGAAAAGTGTTTCATTACTCAAGTTTATGGTACTCTGCTTAACTATAAAGGTTGGAAGTTGCTGAATCCGAGCCGGCAATTCAGCCTTTCGCTAATCCCACCTTGATAATAGGAGTAGTGCTGAAAAATAGTAGCCCCTGAAACTTGGCCACAGAGATATGCACCTGTTTTTGAACGTAACTGCTCTGTCAACAGCACTTATGCAAATACTGAGGAATTTATTCCAAGTGGCCTGTCATTAAAATTGATGTTTTTCCCTAAATCACTATTACAAGTAATGTAATATTGTTGCATACGGTATTACTACAGACTTAGTTGATGCTTTTTTAGGATAAATTCACCAAGTCACAGCTGGGAGAATTAGTGCCAAAAAATGGCCCAAATTTAGGAAGGATCTTGAAATTAGTGCATAGGCACTAGTTTCTGAGGTTTTTTGTCTGTTCCCTAGAGGATAACTAGGAATGCTGCAGTAATTTTAGATCCTGGCGTTACTGATGCCTGTGGTATCTGTAATTTCAGGTGTGAAAGTACTGTAGCTGTATTTGGAACTATACTTGGAAACTCTTGGTAACTCAAAGCACTCGATCAGCAGCATAGTTTGGAAACAATCAGCATGGATCAATGCCCCATGCGTTGAAGTTATTCTGTGTGTATCTTATTCACTGAATGCCATCCTCAAGCTTTTTTAATTTTATGAAAACAGTGCCCATACTAAAACAAATACAACAGTTCCTGCATGGCTGATGCCAACCTTGACTTGCCTCATGCTGTAAGGGAAGGTGGGGGTCTCGTGCATTGTGAAGGGAGAGACAGCTAGAGAAACAAGCCTTCTCTCAAGGGTGCCTGGCTCCTGCCTGAAATAAATGTAAGCAATGGCGGCCAACACCGATCGGGGGTGGGGGCTGAGAGGGTGTAAAAAAAAAAAGAAAAAACGTTCCTGATTGCCGCGTCTCTCCTCTATTGTCCCTCCGTCGTCTCTCCCGGTCAGAACAGGAAGCAAGAAGCACCAGGCTCCCCATAGCCAATTGGTCTGAGCGCCGTGGTTCGGCGCTCAGACAGACAGTGGGAGCCTGGGCATGTTCTCCGCCCAGGCTGTAATGCAGCCTGGGTGGAAAATATGCAAAGTGAGCATGACTGTTTGGCCGGCCTGAGACTGCCGGCCAAACATTCATGCACACTTGGAGTGGGCAAACCACTCCTCCCCCTGCTCCTGTGTGAGCAGCCCAGCCCGCCCCGCAAAGCTGCAGCAGCAGGAAAACATGAAATGATAATAACATTGAGCTATTATCATTTTATGTTTCCTTGATTTGACTGCTGCAAAACAGTAGGGCGACGCTCCTCCGCATTAGCGGAGGAGCCGCCACTGAATGTAAGTGTGTATAATTGGTTAATCAGCAAACCTGGTGCTGGTTGGGAGCTAGAACAGGCTTTAATTGATAGACTCTGTTGAAGCATCATGGTGACCAAGAGTTACTCCTATTGAGAGGTATGATAAGGCTCTGATCCGTTCTGGAATGTATCCTGATGGAAACCTGTAAAAAAGGTGTGCACTAGGTACAGTCCGATTGTGTATTACTAAAATTAAAACTTTTGAAAGCGCTGTAAGCACTGAAGCACAAAATCTTTTTGCATATTTTGCAGCCTATCATAATAAATGTTATACATTTTTTAAACCAAGGACATACATGTTCAGTGCTTTCTGTCTCAGACTGTGACCTCATAGCACTATAAATACACATCACTGCTCTCCAGATCACCAACCATGATTCAGATCAGTGACCCACACGGACATCTGAAGTGACTGCATTAGCCAAGTGAGAATTCCTACCAGAACAGAGAAGTTCCCACAGGTTAGTTTAACTAGTATTTATTTGACATGTAAGGGGTGTGCATGATATTATATATGGAGTTACCTGTAGGTGAATATTTTGTTCTTTTTATGTATGTGTCTGACAGCACACCAAAGCTCACTGCCCCCACGTCCATTGTTCTCAGGTTCACAGCTCCCATACCTTTATAAGCACTTTGTTCGCTGCAGGCTTGTAAGGTTACAGAGCAAATGCATGCAGGGGTGTAACACAGACCCCTGCGGTGCCGGAATGGAGAAGCCCCTCCTAGTCTAAAGCCAATGAATTTCTGTGAGATATGGAAGTATGGGGGTTCTCGTCACATTCTGCTGGGGGAGTCACTTTGTATTTCGCCACTCAAATGCATGAAAAAACAACTGTCTCTCATTCAAACAGTAGCACTGTTACATGATAAGCACCATATTCAACTCTGGATATAATCCTCATATCGCAGAAAAGGCCGTGGAAGCGCTAGCACACTGCCGTCTCTAGAGGGGGGCTACACGGGGCCTGTGCCCATCTCTGTTTGTGTCCCCCCACCCACCCCATCCCTTGGGCCTCACTGCCATAGCTGTTGAATGTGCCAGGAGACTACAGGGGAGGGGGGTTACACACATTGCACCTTGCCACAGACGTTCATTATCCAACTACATTTCACAGCAAAACAGCACTGTTCGCTTGAAATGTTTACATCTGACTTTGTATGTGAGCATATGCACACATGCACAGGTAGATACATGCAACACATGTATAGTTAAATTTAAACATTTTATGCAATCTGCATACACACACACATAAAAACACACTCTACCACTGACCTTTGTACGTGGCCGAATCAGTTTGAGCTGTGGCTGTCAGTACCCCCCCCCAATCAAAAAAAAAAAGAAAGTGCATCTAAAGACCCTGCTGCCGGGGCCCTCTGCTCTCTTTGTTCTGAGAGGCCAGAGTGCCACGGTCTTACAGTCCGGCTCCCTGCGGCAACCCGGCCAGCGAGAGGAATGCGGGAGGCGGGTGAGCTCTGGCACAGGAGGGGTGAGGGGAGAGACCGTAGCCTACGAGGCGACGGATTGAGCAGGCTGGACGAGGAAGGCCGCAGTGCTGCTCCGGGCGGCGGTGTCTGCAGCCCACACTCATCCACAGTACAGCAGGGCCTCTCCCACGATGCGCCAATGGGCAGTGATTTATGACTGGGGTGAGGACGCCCTCGTCTCTGTGTGCCCCCCCCCCGTGCCCTGCTCTGGTCAGAGATTTATGAAGATAATTTGTCTGACCTTGTCACTTGCCTTGTGTCATGCCCTCAGGGAGACAGAGAAGAAGCAGGAGGGGAAAGGTTGAAAAGAGAAAATTATATTAAACAAGCATTTGCAATGCAATAGTACTCGCATTTACGAGAGACCTATTGCCTTGCAAACGGTAGTCATGACGGACAACGGGAGGGAGGGTAGGGGGGAGAAGGCACAGACATCGGGCGGGCGGAGACGAGAAGGCACGGACAACAGGAGTGCGGGCGGGGGGGAGAAGGCAGGACAACGGGCGGGCGGGGGCGAGAGGCACAGACAACAGGAGTGCGGGAGGAGGGAGGGGAGGAGAAGGCACGGACAACTGGAGGAAGGGAGGGAGTAAAGAAGGCAGTAGGAGAACCTCATTAAAGAAAATAGTGCTCACAGTCTAAATAACACGTACCATGTAACACTTGAAGTAAAGGGGCCAGTCTCCATGGGAGATGACAAATGAAGAGGAGGCGGTACTAAGGAGGGACTAACAAGTCTATTGATGAATCAGAAGCCAGCATTTAGGACAGACAATGACACAAGCCAATGGCAAACATGGGCGGAGAGTGGGCAGGGCTTCTATTCGCTACTCGTCTACAATAAGTCTCGCCGAGCAGCGCATGCGCGCTGGCTCAGGCTCAACCTAAAAAGTAAGTCTCCTCGGTCATTAAATCCATGACCTCAGAAGAACTTACCACATTTTTTTAAAGCACTCCAAGCTGGAGCTCTGTGCTGTTCAGCTGGAGTGCAAGGCCCTCTTGTGGCTCAGAGACATGTTGATTTCTTTTTTTACTAAAACATTATTAAACATTTTTATAATAATCACTATTATTAAACATTGCACTGTGTAAATTACTGAAATATACATGTAATTTAAAATATTGGTGATTTTTGGAGATGTGCTCACCCCCTTGATAAACCCCTTGATATAGCCAATTAGACACTCTTTTTTTGTTTTGGTGTGGTGACTCTTTAAAAAAGTCAGTAAATCTTCCTGAGTGCAGCCAGGACCTGCCAGACAAACCGTATGCTGCACATGCCAGAAGGTCATGCATGGCTTGGGGTTGGCTGAGACCCAGGAAGCCAGATCCTCATGGTGGGTGGCGGCGAGAGCCTGGCCGTGCGATGTGGAGGGTTGGCTGCCCGCGATTGTTGGATGCAAGGTCTGACCACAGGCCATGTGCGGCAGTGAGTTGGCTTTAAGTATAGTAATACAATATTACTTTATGGGAAAAAACCTTAAAAATTCACTGGGAAAAACGTTAAAGTGAAGGAATTGTAATTATATCTTACTTTACATTAAAACAACCTTAGAAATTGACTGAAAAAATCAAAGGTTAAAGTAACAGTATAGTAGGTTGAATTGTCAGTAAAAACATATTGTTTTAAATGAACAAATCCACTGAAATTCACAGGTTATAGTTATCTCAAATAACTATAACTTGTGCCCTAAAGTAACTCTAACTCACGCCCTCGCCGTGCACTGCTAATTACCCAATATATCACATCACTCATGACATGATCTGTGACATCATGGATAGCATGACTGCAACATTAGAAATGACATAATTGATGTAGTATATGGATGAGTCTTTAGAATAGTAAATATATATTCTATACTAACTACAGAATATTTTGTTTTGAATATTTAGGCCACATTATGTTTGTAAGACCATATTTCTGTTCGCAGTATTATGAAATTCAAACCATGTTAATAGTCCTGCACTCATTACTGGTTAAATTGTGCTTCTGTCACAGCTTCTGGGTCATTGAGAGAAATATTAACAGCATTGCTCACTGTAGTTTGTTCAACTGTTTTTTCATAGATTATAGCTATAAAATATTTCACATTTTTGCTCAAGGTCTGGCTGCAATTGTAATTGTAATTGTAATTGGGTATTTGTAAAGCGCATGGCTACTCCACAGAGTGTCCCGGCGCTAACGACCGCTAAAACAGGCAGAGTGAACTCACAGCAACTAGCTAGTACTACTGTTGAAATAGCCAAGTTTTTAATTTCCTCCTGAACACACCTAGGTCAGATGTTTGTCTAAGAGAAATTGGCAGACCGTTCCACAAGCAGGATGCCACCACTTGAAAAGAGCGGCCGTCCATGCGAGAGCGGGAGAACCTAGGAATGGTCACCAGGTACTGCATCGAGGACCTCAATGTCCGTTGAGGAGCGTAGTGCTGGATCCGTTTCCTAATATAATGGGCCCCTGAGTTGTGTAGGGCCTTAAAGGCCAAGGTAAGAGCCTTAAACTGGACCCTCTTATGCACCGGAAGCCAATGCAAAGATTTTAAGTGGGGGGTCATATGGGCCCTGGGTCCTACCATCAGAATAGCTCTGGCCACCGCATTCTGAATCACCTGCCGGCGACCTAGAAGATATTCCGGTAAGCCTAAATATAGAACATTTGCGTAGTCCAACCTTGATGCAATCAGGGCCTGAACTACCGTCTTTCTGAGGGGGACCGAGAGCAGGGGGAGGAAGTTCTTCAGCATTTTTAAAAGCCCAAAACAGGTGCCGGCCACAGATTGAATTTGGGTCTTCATGGACATGTCCGAATCCAACTTCACCCCGAGGTTTTTTACTGTGGTAACAGAGCACTTCGGGGGGGACATGTCCAGTGGCCACCACTGGCGCCACTCCTCACTCGAATTGGAACCGAAAAAAATAATCTCCGACTTTTCGGGATTACACTTTAATTGGCTCCCTCTGAGCCAGGAAAAGACCTCCGTTAGGCAGGTGTTTATCTCACTGCCTTTGAACACGGTGCCCTTCTCGCTGGTGAACAGAAGTTGCGTGTCATCGGCGTAAGATACAATTTTAGCTCCGTATTTCTCCGCTAAGAGTGCAAGGGGGGCCATATACATATTAAACAGGGCCGGACTTAGAATTGAGCCTTGGGGAACTCCTACTTTCATGGAGGTGATGCGGGTTGAGAAAGGGGTGGACCATACAGTTTGCTGGCGGTCACTTAAGAAGGAAGTATACCATTTGAGAACCGTGCCACCAATACCGCAGTCCTGAAGTCTTTCCAGGAGTTGGTCATGGGGCACGGTATCAAAGGCCGCAGACAGGTCTAACAGTACCAATACCGCATTGCCCCCACTATCCAAAGTAGTCTTGATAGTTTCAGAGACTTCTAGTAAGGCTGTCTCAGTACTGAAGTTTGCTCTGAACCCTGACTGACTCGGATGTAATATGTTATTAGCCTCCACAAACTCCGTAGTAACTATGTTTACATATTTCTCCAAAACTTTGGAAAAGAAAGGCAGCAGTGAAATTGGCCTATAGTTACATGCTATCAGAGGGTCTGCTGTAGGTTTTTTTAACAGTGGGAGAATTCTAGCGTGTTTCCAGCTCTCAGGCATTATTCCCTCCGACAAGGAAGAGTTCAGAACTCGATTCACCGCTGGGTTAATCACTTCAGCGATTGACGCCAGTACACGCGCTGGACAGGGGTCCACAGGGGAACCGGATTTTAGAGCCTTCATTATCTCGAGAGATTTATCTAGTGGAATAGGCGGGAATTGTGAGAGAGACACACCTGGCGTGGAATTAACTCCGGGGGGAGCAGCTGTGTTTAATCCCTCTACCCGGGGCAGCTCCTTAAAAGAATCTTGGATGTTTTTAATCTTCTCAAAGAAAAAATGCGCCAAACTGTTGGTCCAGTCGCTGGTCGGAATAAATGGGCTGTTCATAGCATTTGGAGATGTAAAGTCTTTAACGATTTTAAACAGTTCCTTACTCTTGTTCCCCGCCTGTTCAACTTTGGTGGATAGGAAGAGTTTCTTTTCGTCGCGGACCTTGGAGTAATGAACTTTCAAGGCCTGTTTATAAATGGCTTTGTCAGAGGGATTAAAATTCTTCCGCCATATTCTCTCAAGGCATTTACATGCGCTTTTACTTTTTCGAAGGGCCTCCGTAAACCATGGCGCAGAGGCCCTACTGGCATTAGCTGCCCGGGTTGTCGGAGGGGCCAGCTCCGCCGAGCGGAGCTGTAGCCAGTTCTCCAAGGAGAGTACATCGCTCTCCAACATTCCATTAAAAGGAATGGGATGTAGCCTAAGTGCATTGTCCAGTGCCTCAACCGTGAATTTATTAAAAGGCCTAAGACTATTCGGGCGAGGCCAGCGTTTCCGACCACGGGATTGCGATGCCGATTTCCAACAGCCTTTCTGCGTCGGCCTGTCCGACACGAAAAGGGTGACGGAAAGTGACTTTGGGGGCCCCCCTTCATCATTCGGCCACCAGTTGGGGTTATCTAAGGGACACCCCTGTAAAACCCTGCACTGTGTGGCAGGCACCGTGGGGTGCCCACGACAAGGTGCAGGGTTTTACACACACACCCCATTTCCCCATAGGAGCCTGTGTTATGGGCAGAACCAAGCTCCGATAGCAAACAATGGAAATCCAACCGAACATTGTTCGATAGCATCGTAATCGGGTGGGCGAAACCCCCAACCGCGAGCCGGTCGGTCCTGATTCCGAGTCAGTGTCGGCAGAAAGTTTCCACCCGACATCGTAATCGGCCCCTAGTTGGAGTTGCAGACTCCCATTTCCCTATGGGAACTTGTTCGGAAACCGGCCGCAGGCACAAGCTCCCATAGAGAAATGGGAGTTACTGTAAATCCCTGTGTCATGTGGCAGGCACCCCATGGTGCCTGCCACACGGTGCAGGGATTTACAGGGGGCACCATAGGTGCTCCCTCGGCCCAAACCAGAGGCCGCTGAAGAAGGGGGGCCCTGCTAGGGGCCCCCAAAGTCGCTTTCTGACAGGCTTTCCATGCCGGAAAGCCCAACTTGGAAAGCCTGTCGGAAACCGACATCATAATCCCGACGGCAGAAACGCCGTCCGAATGGAATTATGTGGCGGTTCCAACTGGCCGACGGGCTCCTTGAGCCCATCGGAAGCCAACCGGTTTCAAATCCACCTGCCGTCATTGTAATGTCGGATTTGAAACCTTGGATGTCGGTCGGAAACCGACCGGCATCCAAATTGGGCCCACAATATACAGCAAGGGACTTTGAGGCATTCCTCTTCAGCCATTGGCTATTGCAAAGCAGGGATTGGAAAATGAGTCCTTTTTTACAGTTATTCTTTGTGCATTGTGGATTATAATGCAATGCCTTTTATTAGTTGGAGGTCTTCCCTCCTCCTGTTGGACCACTCTTGCCGTGGATGAGCACCCAACAAGTCCATTCTGCCTCTACTTCTCCTCCCCCTACCTACAGGGTTGCTCTTCTTAGTGCCTGTGTTACTGGCCCTCTCCTGCTGCCACCTTGCTCCTCCCGCCAGGCCGCTCATTACCTATTCTGTTCAAGTAGCCTCCTGTTACTGTCACAACAGCCAGTCATTATCTATTGACATTTCCTGGTAGCCCCTCCTGTTGCTGCGATGACTCCCCTTAGAAACAAATATTGGCAAAGCCAGAACGGTGGTGTGGCTTTACAATGTTAACAAGTGCCATATTTATTGGCTTTGTCAAAGGGTTTTTCATATCCATCTTAGAGTTACTAAGTGTACATGTGTGTCCATCAAATGGAAATAGCGTAAGCAATGCAGGTAATCATACTTATGTATATTAAAAATTACATGGTGCATCATTTACAAATCACTTGATTTTGGGGTGGAGGTATTACTCCATGTTAAAAAAGGTGGAGGCGGAGTGCACCTCTGTGGGTTGTAGAGGTATGTTTGAAAGTAGGCTGAGGCTTAAGGCAAAATCTAGTTTCAACTAATCTATCAGAAAGGAAAAGCTTCTGTTGACAAAAGATTATCCACCAGTGGATATCAGGGCACATGCATGTGTTAAATAGTGGTAATACAGTTCTATAGGCAAATTTTATGTAGCAAAGATATTTATAAGGTGCAGATTTTTACTTCCAGACTTCCAGAACTTCGCTGAAGATTTTGAGGCATTGCAGATTAATGTAGAATGTAGGGGTAAGATACTTAGAGGTTGTTAAACTCACACTCGGATTGTAAGCATGGCTCTTAGGCTGCATGTCATTGTACTTGTCTTAGGAATATGTGTAGTGTATATAAGCAAGCTAAGAAGGGTTGTCCATAGGGTCTGGCAGTAGATGTCTTATCAGTGGTAAAAGCATACCGGTCAACCTCTTGACTAAAAATTGAAGGTCATATGAAGTCTTTAAGACAGTAATCCAATTAAGGTGAACACCAAAGTGGCAACAGGTGTAGCGTGTTGAAGTCCACAAACCCTCTAGAATGGTGTCACAATGATTGTATGATGTCATCATTGATGTCATCAATTATGTCATTTAATAAGTCATGAGTGACATAATATGTGAGGTCATAAGCAATGCATGGTGAGGGCGCAATTTATAGTTAACTCTGGAAACTATGGCAAATTTCTGATTTTTTTGTTTTTTATTTTATTTCAACACCTAACTATAATGACCCTTATTATGATGTCGGGCGGAAAGCCTTCCGACAGCTCATTGGAGGCTTTCCGCCAAACATCATAGGTTTCCGTCTGACCATCATATTATGATATTGGCTGTCGGAGGGAAACCTGTGGGGGAATTCCGCTCAGCCGCTCACAGAGCCCATCATGACAGCGGGCGGAATTGTAATCCCAAAATGACAGCAGAGTCAGCCTCAGCTCTGCTGTCGGGATTACAATGTCGCTTTCCGCCTGCCCTTTCTTGGCGGTCCCCCCGTAAGTAAGTAAGTAAGTAAGTGAGTAAGTAGTAAGTAAGTAAGTAAGTAAGTAGTGATTTTGTAAAGCGCACGAATGCTGAGGCGTCTTGGCGCTGAGGAGTGTGACGTGTTGTTCAGGCGAACCACAAAGCTTAATTGGGGGGAAATAGCCAAGTCTTAATCATTTTCCTGAACTGGAGCCTGTTTGGCTGCAACTTGATGGTGGTCGGTAGGCTGTTGCAGAGTCTAGCGGCTAGGTGGGATAGGCTCCTGCCTCACCACCTTACTTTCCGAATTTTAGGGACCTGAACCAACCCAGTGTTGGCTGATCTGATATTCAGTTTCGGGGAGTACCATAGAAATAGTTTCTGCATTGCCAAGGCTTCCCCACCATACAATGCCTTGTGTACCAAGCAAAGTGCCTTAAATTCTACACGTTGTTGTGTCGGAAGCCAATGGAGTAGCCTGATGCTAGCAGAAATAGAATAATATTTAGGGATGTTGAGTAGTAGTCGCGCTGCGGCATTCTGCACTGACTGCAGTTTGGCCATCAGATACTTGTCAATGCCCAAGAATAATGTTAATGTTAATGTTACTGGGCACTTATAAAGCGCACGGCTACTCCCTGGAGTGTCCCGGCGCTGAGAAAGAGAAACCAGTGACAGAACAATACCGGCACAGGTATATCAGCTGCTATTATTGTGAAAAAAGCCAGGTTTTTAAACCTCGCCTAAAGCTGAGAAGATCCTGAGCCTTACGCAAGGATGGCGGCAGGCTGTTCCAAAGCCGAGAGGCTACCACCTGAAAGGAACGTCCACCCAGACGAGAACGAGAGAACCTCGGAACAGTCGAGAGCTGCTGGGTGGAAGACCTCAAGATTCTAGATGGAGCATAGTGCTGTATTCTGTACCTCAAGTATGAGGCCCCCATATTGTGGAAGGCCTTGTAGGCCAATACCAGGGCTTTAAAATGTGTCCTCTTACGCACTGGAGCCAGTGTAGGGACTTCAAATGAGGGGTCATGTGTGTCCTGAAGCCTACCATAAGTATGGCTCTTGCCGCAGCGTTTTGCACCACCTGTAATCGGCCAAGAAGATAGTCAGGGAGGCCTAAGTACAGGACGTTCACATAATCGAGGCGAGAAACAATAAATGCTTGGACCACTGTTTTCCTATGAGGAACTGGGAGTAGTGGAAGGAAGTTCCTCAACATTTTCAGTAGGCCAAAGCATGTGCCGGCCACTGCTTCGACCTGGGACTTCATGGACATGTCTGCGTCCAATTTCACCCCAAGGTTTTTAACGGTGGTGGCTAAATTAACAGGGGGGGACGTATTCTGTGGCCACCAATTGCGCCATTCCTCACCCGGGTTGTGTCCAAAAAAAATAATTTCTGACTTTTCAGAATTGCACAACAATTGGTTCTGTTTAAACCAAGCGAACACCTTAGACAGGCAGATGTTTATCTCAGTCCCATTCAGGGCCATATCCTTTTCACAGGAGAACAATAGCTGCGTATCGTCGGCGTAAGATATTACTTTAGCGCCGTATTGTTCCGCCAAAAGCGCCATGGGTGCCATGAACACATTGAACATGGTGGGGCTCAGGATAGATCCCTGTGGGACACCAACATTCAACAGGGAAATAGGGGCCGAAAAAGCCCAGACAGTTTGCTGGCGGCTTTCCAAATAAGAAGTGAACCACCGAAGGACCGTGCCATCAATGCCACAGCCCTGAAGTCTGTGCAGAAGAAGAGCATGGGGCACGGTATCGAAGGCCGCGGAGAGGTCCAACAATATTAATACGGCCTTGCCTCCTCTATCAAGTGTGGTTTTAATGGATTCCGAAACTTCCAGTAGGGCTGTTTCCGTACTGTAGTTGGCTCTGAACCCTGACTGGCTAGGATGTAGTATGTTATTGGCCTCAACAAAATCCGCGAAGACCCTATTTACTTATTTCTCCAAAGCCTTGGAGAAGAAAGGCAGCAGCGAAATTGGCCTGTAGTTGCTAGCTACAGAAGGGTCGGCTGAAGGTTTCTTTAAGAGCGGCAGGATTTTCCCATGTTTCCAGCTGTCAGGCACCAAGCCCTCTGATAAAGAGAGGTTTAGAACCCGGTTAACAGCTGGGTTGATCACCTCTGCAATAGATGCTAGTGTTTTCGCAGGGCAGGGGTCTGAGGGGGAGCCTGATTTCAGTGATTTCAGTATCTTCAGGGAGTCAGCCAACATTATGGGGGGGATTGCAGGAGGGTCCCTCCAGCGTTGGAAAAAACAGGGGGGGACCCGTCTGTGCTGCCTTCCGTAGCAGTGGGGGATTCCCCAAGCGAGGCTTGAATGGTTGTAATTTTTTTTATAAAAGTATTGCGCAAGATTCGTCCATTCGTTTGTAGGAGAAAAAAGGCTGTTAGTGGCACTGGGGGAGGAGAAATCTTTGACAATTTTGAACAGTTCCTTGCTACTGTTCCCAGCTTGCTCGATTTTAGAGGACAGAAAGATCTTTTTTTCCTCGCGAACTTTGGCGTAATGGGCTTTTAGAGCCGATTTATACGCCATTTTATCCGCGGGATTAAAATTCTTCCTCCAGACTCTCTCGAGACATTTGCAGGTGCTTCTGCTTTTCCTGAGAGCCTCAGTGAACCAAGGGGCAGAGGCTCTACAGCCATTTGCCACTCGGGTCTTAGGGGGGGCGAGTTCATTCGCTCGTACCTCTAGCCAATATTCTAGTGAGTGTACGTTGCTCTCTAAGTGGCCACTAAAAGAAATAGGGTGTTTCTTAAGTGCTCTGGCTAATGCCTCTGGAGTCATCTGATTGAAAGGCCTAAAACTTGTGGCACGTGGTTTGCAGTGGGATAGAGACTGTGCTGATTCTTTGCATAATTTAAAAGAAAGTAGGAAATGGTCAGACCAAATGATGGGAGAGGGTGGGTCCATATCAATCCTGTCCGTTGAGAAAATTTGGTCGAGGATATGGCCTTTTTCATGTGTAGGGGAAAAAACATAAGGAGTCAAATTGAGGATATTTAGGGATTCATATAGTTTCAGGGACTGGGGATCAGTAGATTGATCCATGTGGATGTTAAAATCACCAAGTACCAAGCATTGCTTATATTTCGCAGCAATAGGCGAAATGGCATTGCTTAAAGACTCCAAGAACCTGCCGGCCGGCCCTGGTGGGCGGTAAATTACAGCGCCAGCAATTGACTGATGGGCAGATACTGATAACAGAAAGCCAAGACTCTCAGCTCCTTCTAACTCTATAGTGGGTAGTGATATGCAGGAAAAAGAGTTTTTATAAATAATAGCCACTCCCCCACCCCGACCTCCAGGCCTATCCTTTCTAATTATCAGGTGGTCAGGGGGGATTGCATTCGCGAGCGTGGGATTGGAGCCTTCATTTAGCCAAGTCTCGGTCAAAAACATGACATCAGATTTGAAATCATTAATGAAGTCAAAGATTTGGAACTCATGCTTTTTCATAGAGCGTGTGTTCAGGAGTATTGCTTTTAGGTCGTTCGCAGTCCCTGAATCCTGGACTGGGGGGGCGGGTTTGGCCGAGGTCCATGACCTCACTATGCATCCTGCGTCCGGGGGGGGGAAGAGCCGTCCACTTACAATCAATACAACTAAAGCCATTTGTGTCAACAGCAAGAGAGAAGTGGGAGCGGCAGCTCACACACTTACCTATTGCCAATAGACTGTCTCTGCTGTAACATAGTCGATGGTCTCTTGGGTGCAAGTTCCCTGGTGTGTAGGCAGCAGCGTTTCCGGCGCGAACGCCTCCGGGACGCCTTCGGCGCGCCAGCGGCGCGCCCACTGCGCGCTCGCGCAGCATCTTGTTTTATAGGCCCCAGTGTTAACAACTAGACCACGCCGTGAGAGAAAATGGCGGGTCACTAATTGGGAGCAGATTCTTCCCTCTCAGGGTTCGATTCCCACCGCCCACCACAGATCAAATTCAACACAGTTCAACACTTTTTAAAATGCAATTAAAAACGAAGCAAGAAGTTTAAAAAATAGTAGCAGCAGAAGAGATTGTGTGCAAAATGTGCAAAAACAGCTTTTCAACAACAGCAGCAGCGAGGAGGTGCAGCTAACTGCATTGCCGTAGTCCATTTTTGAGAGGATTAACGCACCTATTACTGTTTTCCTAAGATCCAGGGGGATAAAAGGCAGGATATTACATAGAATCTTTAATAGAAAGAAGCAGGAAGACATCAAGTGGTTAATCTGTCCGGCAAAGTTTAACTGGTTGTCAAAAGTCACTCCCAGGTTCCTCGCCTTGGTAGACAGAGGAGGGCAGTTGCCTGCCTCGATTGGCCACCATGCTGGATTCCGTATGGGCGGACCCTTCCCAAACTCCATGACCTCCGTTTATCAGTGTTGAGCTTGAGGAAGTTTTGGTTAATCCAGCTCATGATACTCTTCAGGCTTTTGTGGAAGCTAACAGCTGTGATTTCAACCCTCTGTGATATGGATATAACTATCTGGGTATCGTCAGCGTATGAGACTAACGTGAAACCATGCTGTCTGATTAGTTTGGCCAAAGGGGTGACATAAATATTGAACAAGGTCGGTGATAAAGCCGAACCTTGTGGCACCCCACATGGGAGGTAAAATTTCTCTGAATTGAGATTATCCCAGCACACCCTCTGCTGTCTGGCTGCTAGGAAGGAGGAGAGTAGGGTTAAAGCCGTCTCTTTAATACATATTGCCTCCAGCCGCCGCACTAACACTGCATGGTTAACAGTGTCAAATGCTGCTGATAGGTCAAGTAAGATAAGGACGGCTCTTCCCCCCAACCAGTTGCTTGTGAATCTCCTCCATAGCCATAATCAGGGCAGACTCTGTGGAGTGGCGTGGTCGAAAGCCATGTTGGGTGGGGTCTAAGAGATTATCGGAGTCGAGGTAGTGTACAAGCTCAATGTTTTACCAATTTTTCTAAGATTTTGGCCGTTATTGGTAAACATGATATAGGACGATAATTCTTTACCTCAGTGGGGTCCAGAGTGGGTTTCTTTAAAATAGGCCTAATGCACGCCTTTTTCCAGGGCAGGGGGAACGTCCCTGAGTCGATTACCGCGTTTAGAAGTAGGGCTAGCTGTACACTGATCTTTTCTGAGACCAGATGTAGAGTGGCAGAGGGACATGGATCATTCAAAGAGCCTGACTTGGTCAGTAGTAGCAGGTTATTTACACTCTCTGTCGTTAGTGTCGAGAACCTAGTCGGTTTGCTGGGGGGTAGGCTCTCATCGATAGTTAGATTATTATTTACCGTCGAGTTGGGTGCTGTTTTGAGGAGATCATCGTAAATCGATTGGACTTTGGTTTGAAAAAAATTAGCAATCTTGTTACAGAAATTTTGATCTGGTGGAAAATGATTGTCCTGCTGCCATTTAGACAGAACCTTAACTGTCTTGAAAAGCTCCTTAGAGGAGTTTTTTGCTGCACCAATTCTAGTTGTGAAGTAGACCGTTTTTGCTTTTTTGATTTCTTCCTTGTATTCCTCTAGGACTAGATTGTAAGCCATTTTGTGTTCCCTGCTGTAGTCGACCCTCCATAATCGTTCAGCTCGTCTACATTTGGACTTAATGTTTTTCAGTTCTGCGCTATACCATGGAGCTGACAACAGGCTTCTTCTCAGTTTTATAGTTTTTTCCGGGGCCAACTGATTTACTGCTGATCTGATTCATTCATCGAATTTGTTTGCTGCCAGATTGTTATCTGAGGCCTGCGTGGGCGGATGTCTGTCAAGGGCCTCTTCTAACTCTTTTTTCTGAATTCTGTGCCAGGGGTGCGTTTTAACAAGAAGCGGCCTGTTTGGATGGGACTTATTACTCTGTGTTGTTAATACTTTAAAGTGGATGGCTTTATGATCTGTCCAGGGTAATGGGAGAATTTTATCCAGTATGATTTTAGGATTGTTTGTGAAGATGCCATCCAAGGTATGTCCAGCCATGTGCGTAGATTGAGAGATAATTTGGGTTAGACCATATGCTGCAAGATTATCCTGCAATATCGCTGTATCTGCATTATTATTAGATTCCAGGTGAAAGTTAAAATCACCCAAAATTGTGAACATGAGAGGGTCTAGACAGGATTCTAAGAATGTCTGGAGTGACTGAGTAAAAATAGACCTTGGCCCAGGTGTCCGATGAAGAAGTAGGCCCTGGAAGGTCAGAGTATTGTTTACTTTGATATTAAAAAGCATGGCCTCAGCTGGAAGTTGTTGGATGGGCTCTATTTGTACATTGAGGCAAGAGCGGTAAAGTATGGCAATACCGCCCCCTTTTTTCCCTACCCTGTCTAAGCATGCTACTTGGTATCCTGGGGGAAGGGCGTTATTCCAATCTGGCTCAGATGTGTTGTTAGCCCAGGTTTCTCTCAGAAAAACCAGGTCTGGATTCGAAAGCTGCATCATGCATTCAAATTCATATTTATGCCTTATCAGTGACCTGGTGTTCAGGAGGATGCACTGTAGGGCGTCTTCAGAGATACCCTGGGAGGCATTTCCTCCTTTAGGAGAATCTATTTTTACGGGGTCTAGGCGAGTTAAAAGTGGAAGAGTAGCTTCTGAATCTACTACTGAGGTGCTAAGTCCCCTTGTTGCAGCAGGTAAAGTTGCACCGTTGTTATTTGCATACGTTGTTGGCATGCTCAGTGAATCCCTAAGAGAGAAACCATAGGAGTTGCACTTGAAAGTTACTTTATCCCCTAAATCACGATATGTGGCTGGGTTGGGGCTGTTGTCTGGTGAGAAATCGTGGAGGAAATCGGACAGGGGTCCTGGCGCTGGTCGCGCTCCGGGCGCCAACGGGCGCAGGCGGGCTTCTCTTTGGCGCGCCGGTGGCGCGCCCGCTGCACCCATCCGCTGCGCAGTCCCGCCAGCGTGTGTTTTTATACTCTAGTGAGCAACAACTAGTGCGCCGAACTGTGCCAAGGGCGGGCCTGCTCTTACTTGCGGGCACCGCGGCCGTGCACGTGAGCTTAGTTAGGCTGTAGCAGGTAAGTTTAAAAGCATTTAAAACATTCTAAAATAAAGTATAAAATGAGGCAATACTTTAAGAATTGTCAGCTAGAGTGAGTGAAAGATCCCGGTTCCTGAGTGGAACAACCATGTCACATGCTGCGCGGTGGCGCCAGCGTGTGTTTTTATACTCTAGTGAGCAACAACTAGTGCGCCGACCTGTGTCAAGGGCGGGCCTGCTCTTACTTGCGGGCACCGCAGCCGTGCACGTGAGCTTAGTTAGGCTGTAGCAGGTAAGTTTAAAAGCATTTAAAACATTCTAAAATAAAGTATAAAATGAGGCAATACTTTAAGAATTGTCAGCTAGAGTGAGTGAAAGATCCCGTTTCCTGAGTGGAACAAACATGTCACATGCTGCGCGGTGGCGCAAGCGTGTGTTTTTATACTCTAGTGAGCAACAACTAGTGCGCCGACCTGTGTCAAGGGCGTGCCTGCTCTTACTTGCGGGCACCGCGGCCATGCACGTGAGCTTAGTTAAGCTGTAGCAGGTAAGTTTAAAAGCATTAAAAACATTCTAAAAGCATTCTAAAACAAAGTACAAAATGAGGCAATATTTTAAGAATTGTCAGCTAGAGCGAGCGAAAGATCCCGGTTCCTGAGTGGAACAAACACGTCACACGCTGCGCGGTCGCGCCAGCGTGTGTTTTTATACTCTAGTGAGCAACAACTAGTGCGCCGACCTGTGTCAAGGGCGGGCCTGCTCTTACTTGCAGGCACCGCGGCCCTGCACGTGAGCTTAGTTTGGCTGTGGCAGGTAGGTTTAAAAGCATTTAAAACACTCTAAAAGCATTCTAAAACAAAGTACAAAATGAGACAATACTTTAAGAATTGTCAGCTAGAGAGAGCGAAAGATCCCGGTTCCTGAGTGGAACAAACACGTCACACGCCCGTCATAAAAAAGGCATGCCGAAAGTGACTTTAGGGGCCTCGAGTAGGGCCCCCCTGTTCCTCCGCTATGGGGCCTAGAGGGCACCTATGGTGCTTCCTTGAACATCCCTGCACCCTGTGGCTGGCACCACATGGTTGTTTGAAACCATCAATTTTTCTAATGCGCGTTGTGCAGCGGCCCATTTCCGGCCGCTGCACAAGCTACAATGGACAAATGGATGTTTACGATCGCCTCATGGGCGGTCGCATCCAAATTCATCGGATGGAGCCGCCAACAACTAGTCGGTTGGTTTCCATTCTGACACAATACCGGGCGGACGCTCGTCCGACTGGCATCGAAATATGTTTCCACATACTACGAAATATATTATATGATTTTAAATTACATGTTTTTATTAGCAGCTTGCTGTGGGGCCTACTTATATTCTTTAAAATGTATTAAAACCTCAAGTCTATAAACCTTGATAGGAAGTGTTATGAAAACCAGATTTGCAGCATTTACCTAATACCGACTGAAAGACCAAATGAGAAGCAAAAGTAAGCATTATTGTAACTTTTATATTAGTTTTGGAATATAAAATATATGCCACTTGAGCATAAGATATGCATATTTCTGTCTAGAATCACTATTCCCATTCATACCTTTGAATCTGGGCCTGTCTAGTGTTACATCTAAGGTCTGACTACATTATACCAAGGGTTGTGAGGGGAAGACAAAGAGAAATAAGGCACTTGTGTTTGAATATTATTCTGTTTCACCATTCCAGGGCCTCATTATCAATGAGTCAGTAGTTTGCCATTTACATTTAGTCCGAAGGACACACCTTGCCTGGAACTGTAGAAGAAAAAAAGACTACTCTTTTGAAAACTTGACTGCCTGAATGATTATCTCTAGCTCTGTATAGAAGGTCTGCCTCCAGCACATGTCTCCAGACCCTGAGGTCAACAGGTGCTTTTGGATCTCTGGTACTGGCTCAAAAAATCCCCTACGCTGATGAAATTAACATTCAAAATGCTGAAGAGTACTTCCTTTGCTGAGAGGAACTTGCCCCAAAGAGCCTGAAGAAAGAGTCAGAGTGCTAAACGAGCAAGAAGAAATGCACCAACAGCCTCTACATTCTACCCCTCACACATTACCAATAATTCTCTCATATCCCTCAAGACTAGCAGTCACCCACTACCAGAAGCACTTTCACACACCCACACAAGCGAACAGCAAAGTCATTGAGTCTTACTGACAACTGAAGGCTTTTATTCATTAATTGTGCGAGTGTCTTAGTGGTATTGTGTGAGGATTGGGGTGCACTATACGATATGGCTGTAGGGCCTTATCGTGGAGTACACTCGCAAATACCAGCCTGGGTCCAGTCAGTCTCGTTTACTCAATCTTGGGTAGCTGTGGCTGTGAGCAGTAAGGGTTGGCAAAGGAATTTAGTGTAAAGCATTTAACAGCAACTTAACAACTAAATAAGAATGTCACACACCAATAAAGAGACAGAACAATTTTTAAATATAGAGCATATTTATATGAATTTTTAGAGACTATAATCATCAAAATCTACCGGAGGGTTCCGAAGATGCAGATTTTAGAAGTATTTATCACTTTTAAATGCAACCGCAAACAAGCATTGCTCAACAAAAAGTTTGCAAACTTTTGATAAGTTTGAAAGCGTTAATGTGGGTACTCCAGACACGTTGTATGACCAAATCTGACAGGGAAAAGGTCTTGGGGGTCAGAGAGGACACTTTGGACAGTTATCTGGTCACCAGAGTGTTTTTATGACAAGTTCCAAACTTTACAGGACGACTGCCATAGACATCAATGGAGTGGTCCTGATTCTGAGCATACAGGCAAAAGATGCTCAAAGGGTGCTCCGGTTGTGGTGCAGTCCACGGGGGTGCCTTTGTGGGGGTCCTCCGGTCCACGGGTGATGGGGGTGACTTTGGCCGCAGAGATCGGGGTCAATTGAAGTCCTCTACGTTGCATTAGCCAGCCAGCCGATGTTGGTTTACTGGTCTCCTTGCACTGCGGTTTGGGTGAAATCCTTAGGTGAGGGCTAGTGTCCCTTGAGTACGACGAATCCGGTCTTTGAAAGAACTCCCAGAACAGGTAGACATGGGTGCAACTTTTGGCTATCTCCGATTTGTCCTTTTCTGCGCCTGGCAACTGGAGCGACAAAACCTCTGCAGTGGCTACTAATTTGTCCATTTGGGTTTCTTCAGCTCTTGTGGAAGCTCTGCAGCTTCCCCTTTGAAGCTCGCCTTTTGGGTAAACACCCAGAGTGGCCATACTAGGGGAGGAGGTCACACCTCGCTCTCCTTCAACTGCCTTTGTTCTTGGGCCGTGGAGTCATTCACATGTCAGGCAGAAAGCTGTCTATTGGACAGGGCCTTTGTGATTTCTCTGGACTACATGGAGGGCAGAGTGGCAACTTTCTTTAATAGACACATTAAATTTGACTCGGACATCAGGTCGGATTTAATGCCACCATCAATCTGATACCTTACTTGGCCCACTTAGGTAGTCCCATTCAGAGGTTGGCCAGGCTGGGGTGCCAGTCCATAACCCGGTGTCAGCCAATGAGGCTACTAATCTTTCTGCTATCTAAAGGTATGTAGTTCTTCTTATAGTGGTGCCTAGGAGGAAAAGTAAGTCAAACCACCCTTGTTTGTAATTACAAACACGGTGGTGTTCGGTGCAGGAAAGAGAGTGGGAGAATTCCTCTTTTTGGAACTAGAGTCCTCACACACCCAGCAAGCTAGGTGTCATGCTTCATCATATGGACCTGCTCCTCGTTGGGTCGGCGCTGCAATACCCAACGGGCACCCGTGAAGGGGCTCTTTAGCGGAGATCTTTTGTTCCTCGCCGTATGATGCAGTGGGGGTGTGCGGTCCGTAACGTGTAGATATCGTGCAGGGGTGATTTAAAAGAAGTAGGATAGTCCAAATAAAACTTTTATTCTGGCTGGCTATCCACCTCGTTAAAATAAACAGAGTGGCAGCCTATCTAACTCTCAGGTTTAGTTTAGACTATGCTCAACTCTACAGGTCAACATGTTTCATGCCTATTGGTCAGATTGATCCATGGCAATTCTTCAGGACCTACTCAGTGAATCTATCTACACAGCGTGGTGGGGTCTAAGTACTACCTACCACGTGTTCACACTACGAGTCAAATTTTCTGTAGTGTCTTCCATTGACCTAAAAGAAGGGGGTACAGAATGGAGGTACAACTGTATCACATGTATTAAGGTCACATGGTATCCATTACTCTCTCTCCGAACACCTCCTATATTCTGATGGCGTTCTAAATTTGTGCAAAAACCTAGGCATGTGATAACTGAAAGTGGGGCCTAGCATTAGACACCCAGTGATGTGACAAGTTAAAAACAGAATATAAAAGCACAGAAGACTGTCCTCCCCAGTTGAGAACAACCAAGGGAATGTCATTCATACATATTAGTCTTATCTCATAATTTGTCTCATAATTACTCATGAAAACCCCTTGTTCATTTTAATTCAATGATGGTGGTGGAACAGCTTGTTGCACAACTCACCTCTCTATAGTAAGGGAGTCACTCCAGTCGATGTCCGGCGGAGTATGAGGACACCTGGAGCATGGTGTCCTGTAGGGTATGGATGATTAGGTTGGTGAAAAAACATGTGCCACTTAGGTAATGGTTCAAAAACCCAACCCCACGCAGGTCACTTGCCCTGGTGTGTGTTAATCAGGGAGCGTGTTAATTACTCATCGGCTCCCAAAGGTGTCTAGTGGTTCTCCCTAAGAGGGGGGACCCCGATGAAGCAAGGCTAAGGCACTCTCTCCCAGACAGCGTCGGGCGCCCATTCTTTTATGGTGCGCCCGCCCGTTATCCGATCCCATAATCTCAGCCAGGCGCCACAGCAAAATGACAATTTGGAAGTGTTGCTGTTAAGACATATGAAAAATATATGTCCTACTTAATAACACATAGCTTCCTGCCATAGGGTTCTATAGTCCTTCCTTAGGGGAGACTTACATATAATATTAAGGGAAGTGGGGGCTTTGCCACTAGATCTAATAGCAAAGTGGAACTAGCAGTGCAAACACTGCCCTTTCAGTCTGAGGTGGCAGGCTGGGGTCCATTTTGACCTTGTCACATTCAGGGTGGCACAAACAGTGCTTCAACCCTATGTAAACACTCTGCCTTACATGCCCTGGGTACCATATACTGGGGACTTATAAGTAAGTCAGTACTTGCCAATTGGGTGTATCCAATGTAACATATCTTTTGTATAGGGTTACAACACTGGCACTGAGGTCTGGTGAGCAGGCCTCAGTGCACTCTCAGAGTCAAAACAACAGGAGCATCAGTCCAAAAATGTGGGGGTGAATATGGAAAAAGAGGCATTTCCTTAAATATTGTATACGGGTGTATGAGTGAATGTAAAGATGCATCAAAGGATGGATGAATTGATGCACAAGTGCAAGAACTAGATACTGATTGCATGGATGATGAGTGACTGAATGCATTGATGGATGAGTGAGTGGCTGTATGGATAGGAGCATTCTAGCACTGCTCTACCTCATAGCTTTGTGAATGCTTGTATTTATTTTGAATGTATCTTATTTATATGTACTGCCTGTCCTCTTTGATTGTTTTATGCTTCATACCACACTTTCCCAATTTTTATTGCTCCATAAAACTGATGTCACTATTTCCACTTTATTGATGTTCCAGTTAAAAACCTTGGAAGGATAAGAGACTGCATCTACCTTGAGGTGTTTTAAATTCGTAACTTTCAGAATACTGCAAGAGAGAGTTAAAACACCGAACCCTCTTGGCAGCATGCAAGAAAGACATACTAATTAAATAAACAAACAACACACCTTGCCTTCCAAAATAAGGGGTATATTCACAAGAATGTGTGATAACTACAGCAAGAGTAGCGTAACGCAACTTTCAATATCGCAGCCTATCGCGGGAAAATAACCCAGTGTCAACGTGGAATTCACAACAAGGCGGTAGCATGCGATATACACCAGATAACGCGTCAAATGTCAGCGTGAAATCAACGCCACGCCGCAAAAATGCGAAAGGCGAATGTGAAAAATCATGCGATGAGGCCAATCGCGTTGCAAAAAGTAGCGAAAACCAGCCACAGGCCAGCAAATCCCACGCGTCTGGCGGGAAAATGCACCATAAAACCCACAGAAACAACACACCAGAAACAAGCCAAAGCATGTAGCAACATGGATGCACCCTGACCCAGCGCAGAGTACAACGCGAACCCCACAACCCCCACAGACCACCAGCAAGGAACAACTGGGTCCGGGAAGGCCAAGGAGAAAAGGGAGAGGAAGACGGGGTGCAGACCCCTGGAAAACAAGACCAGCTTCACAGAGGTGACAGAACACTACCAGCAACTGACCCACAAGCAGACCACCTGGAATACAGTCGGAGTGCCCAGGAGGCCAATCCAGGAGGCCAAGAGGTGCCAGCAGGACGTGACAACCTAAACCAGGTACAAACCCGCTGCCAACAGGAAGGCAGCAACGGCGACAGGAGGTGGCAGTCCTGCGCCACAGGAGGAGCTGGAGGAAACCCAGGCCACAGTCATCAGTGTGGAGACGGTGCAAGGAGTTGGGAGTACGGACACAGCTCGAGAAGACCTGACACAACATCAACAGGGAGTGTAACGAACAGGGACTGGGGGGACGGGGGGAGATGGGCACAATGGCACACATGCACAACCAGGTGTAGTACACTGCACACCCACAATTATCCACGATCATGTCCCAGATCCCCTTGGCACACTGCAGCACACACACATAGCAATCACAGCACACCCACATCCACGATAATGTGGTACAATGCGCATAGCCAACACTGCAGAACAGAGGACACAACTGGCTCCGCACATGCCCAGAAACATGCCCACTACACCTGACAGAGCTGGAAAGTGTGAAATGGAAATGTACGGGTACGACCTCACATCCGTCATGTAGTCCAAATGTACACTGTCCCGCAGAAGAATCCAGCACCTCCCAAACAGTCACAATGTACATTGCCAGACAGTCTGCATGTAAACCAGAACAATGCGCCAACATACATTGCAACACAATGTCAACATGCATCTCCCCTGCACATTGCAGAGGGGCACATAACACCTCCAGCAGAGCACAGAAGACAACACATCTGCGATGCCAGAGAGGACCACCACACCATCAACACCGATGCCCTACAACAGCCCATGGATATCCCACGCAACCCACCACCAGGACCCGGACAGCCGAGATACTCAGAGGAGAACACAGAGCCTGCAACAGACCACACAGCAGGAAGGACACGCAAGCACAGCTGGCTCACAATACTTCACCCACCCACACATGGCACCCCAATGCCAGGTGTCAGAACGCCAAAAGGAGGTGGCCCAACAGGTGCGGGTGTTGCCCAACCCATGGAATGCGAACTAGAGCACATACGTGGGTGTCCAATACCCTTCAGGGACCACCTACACCCCACAAAGGAGACCCACACTGCCATAGAGACACATGCAGATGCACATACCCACTACAGAACCACGCCCAGGGGCACGCACATATCATTCACACACCCACGTAGGGTCTGCGTATGACGGCACAGTCCACTCCCCTTACGAATTGAGTGGGTGATGACAAAGCAACATGTCCAGGTCCTAGGCCCCTGCCTGCGTTGACATGTCTGCGTCTGCTGTACACAGCACAATGTAATGTCGTAGGGCCCAGGGCCCCCATGCATACAACAAGACCACAGGGACACATGCACATATCATGTTGAACTGGCTACGGGCACGTGCGCCCGGCCCCTTTATTGGCAGGGCCACATGTACAGTGACGCCTGTGCTGGATGTGTGTGGGGTGAGTATAAGCCAGCCCGCATGGAGTGCTTGGTGCTGGCAACAACCTGAACAGTGGACACCAGTGTAATGGAAACAGAAAACACCAGCATAACAGAGTCAACTGCAGAGCAACATGGAGCGATCCGGAGTAAGGACAGAGGTCACCCAATATTCAGTCAGGAGGTTCCGTGAGTTGCAGTGCACTGAGGTAGGGGCACTAGAGAAGAGCGCGCTCATGTGAGGAAATTGCTAGGATTGTGTCCCTTCGGGTTAGTCCTGATGCAGATGCAGTGGGGTGTGTTACACCTGCATCAACTTCCTCATCATAGTCCCAGGTCTACCCCACTGCATGAGGTGACATGGCTGCGCAACCTCTCCACAGCACAAAACTCAATCAGTAACGGACAATGGCTTGCGGTGCACTGAGTCACTGGCACCTGGAGTGCTGAGCAGGGTATCAGGCCCATGATGGTATCCACGACAGGTCTGAGCAACTCCGTAGGTCTGTCAGAACCACCCTTTCGACTCTGGTAGATGACGGTTGGAGGTGGTCCTTGCAGTGGCGGCGTGTGCCTCCTGCGGTGTTGCGACGTCCGGGCAGGTCAAGACTCGATGCTATGTGTGGGCCCTGGTGACCCGCAGTTGAGGCCGGAGGATGCGGACAGCGCAGGGCCGCAGCCACGTGTCGTTGGCTCGGGAGGCACAGAGTTAGTGACACAGTGGCAGTTGTCGGTAGTGTTCAATCACCTCCGTAACGATGATCCTGTTCCCTCCGGACTGCAATGCGTCATCCTCTTATGCCTCTCCGTGCGTGGGATGATATGTATTCTGCCTTTTGAGCTACCGATGTTCAGTTCAAATTCTGTGACCCCACTCATGCGCAGCGTAGGCCGAGGTCAGTGGTCCGCGTAGGCCCAAAGACACGTGTGGTTGTGATGCCATGCACAGACTTGTTGGCACCACATCGAAAGGAGTATAGTAAATTGTTCTCTGCCTTCAATGATGTTCACTGCCATGGTGTAATCAAGACTCAGTTCCAAATGTGTGACCTACCTGACCGTGGTGTAGGCCTGAGGCAGCGGTCAGCACGGCCCATTCACCTGGTGTCGCCGGCATAGGTTGGATGGCCACACCGGCCTGCATTGTTCAGGTTCAGTTGCACCACGTGTAGCCGGCTGGCGTTGAACAGGGTTAGTGGCACCACGTGTCGCAAGATGCCCATATGGAACTATGCCTCACTGATCGGGGGGGGATCTGGTGCTGTGGCCGCTGGCCCGGATTTGGGGTCACTGCCATTCATGACTCAGGACACAGTTTCACATATGGGACCTACTGGTCCGAAGAGTAGGCCTAAGGCGGCAGTGGAGTACGTCAACGAAAAGGGAATAAAGCGGGCCTGTGTTGTGGAGGCCGTGATGGTCAGAGGTGGCTGCCAAGGTCGCGGGCCTCGGGCTTGGAGCTTGCGCCGGCACGTGGTGGGCCCTCCTTGACACACCCCGGTGTCGGCAGGTGATCTGTGTGGCCTGGCTGCGCAGGGGCGGGCCTGACGGGTTCGTGGTCCAGCGTGCCGGGGTCCAGCAGGCGCACAGCATCGCAGGCAACTCCGCTCACGAGGACGGCGTCGGCCTCGTGGCGGGGTGGGAGGCGCCGCCCTGGCAGAGACGTGGGTCTTTCCAGAAGAGAACCACACCCAGGCCTACGTGCTTTTTATTCACACCCCTACGCTGGCGTGGTGTACGCCGGGCCATCCCACTCCGGTGACGCTTAGGGGGAGCGTAACACGCAAGATTTCTGCGAGGTCCCCCACTGGCTGGGGTGACATGGTGGCGTCCACTGTCCACTACACTCCATACACCAGCGGTGTATGTCGCCATGGATAGGGGTGTGTTCTGCATACTGCGGTGTGTCCAGCACATCTCCGCCACTCTTGGCATTGTGTACTTTCCCAATCATGGTTCTACTGCATCCTTCACACATGCCTGGTTGCCACCTCTCCACACATTGGGCTGTTATGTGGCTGTGGTGCCATGCTGTTGCTGGCTCATGTTCAGGGCTTGCCCATGTGCACATTGTAAGTTGTTCTGTCGTGTTTGGTGGGTGGGCATGTTGTTGTACCTGTTGTATGTGATTTTGTGACGTGTGCATTGCCAGAGTTGTGAGTTGCATGGTTGTGGAGTTGAGGGGGGGGGGTTCATTTGGATATTGCCAAGGGGCTGTGCATTTCCCTTGTTGGCATCCTGGGAACGCTGGTTGATGATGGACTGTCGGAGGATGAAGGTATCATGCACACTGGCTGTGTATTTGAAGGCGACATTGTTGTAGATTCCACGGTGTTCTGTTGTTGCCTGCACATTGATGTGAGACGTGTGCTTCCTGTTGAGGTGATTGTGTGCTGTGTCACTAGGGGGCACAGGTAGTACATGTGTGCTGTGGATTGCCCCCAGCACGTGCGTGCATCCTGCTATGGCGTATGGTCCTTGCTTGGTCTCCAGCGGATCCTGCGCATTGTGTTGTACGTATGGGGACTGGGGTACCAGGGTGATGGTGATGTCAAGCGACAGGTGTGGGGGACTTGGATGTGGCTGGCTGTGTGACTCCTCCGACTCTGGCGGGTGTTGTTTGGGGGGTACCAGGGGCCAACAGGTGCAGCCAAGCCAGCAGCTTTGTGTGGGGTGGGATGTTGGTTGTCCGCTGTGTTGGTGCCTTAGGCCTGTTAGGCGATGATGGTCAGGATACTTTGGATGGTAGTCCCTTTCAGCCTGTAGTGGACGTTGACATTGTCAGATGTTGGGTCTGTGAGGCTGGTACGTTTCCTGGGGTTCCGCTGTCTTTGTCTACGCTGCGTATGTGGTGGTCCGAGGGGGGTGTTCCGGTGGTGTGGGTTGGGGTCCTGGGGTGGTGGAGGTTGGTGTTGTGGCCCTCTTGGGTGTCCGGGCCACATAATGAGTGGCTCCATGGCATCTGTTGCCCTTCGGATGTGGAACTGGACTGTGCTCCCTTTTGTGGGGCTGGCTGCCGTCCGACTTTACACCAGGTCAGAGCAGGTGTAAATGTCCTGGTGCTAAAGTGCCTTATAGCCTGTTTTGTGTTTTTATCGCAGATGTGGCTGGTCGTTGTGAATGTTGAGATGTGATTTTGTCTCGGCTTTTGGCACGGGAACGCCTACTCTGCATCTCATTAGCGATATTTGCGGGGGTCCTCTGTGGCGATGTTTTTTGAGGCTGCTATCGCTGGTAAACTGGTTGCAGTGGGCTGTTAACACCGGCTTGTGAATGGGGTGGTAAATTTATCACGACTTTGGCTGCGATAAAGTGCCGTTAATTTGGCAATAGCTCCTTGTGAATATGCCCCTAAGTGTGTTAAAACATAAATTGTATCCAGGTAAGATGAATAGAAAAGGTGTCTCAATTGTCCACTTGCTGATTTAAATAGTGCACCACGGAGTGCATTAGAATCTTCTCATGAATTGGGTGTATTGTGATCCTTCCATTTCTTGAGGCACTTCTGACTAAGTTCTACACAGCCAGCGAGTTAATGTGTTCCTAGAATCCTATTTGTAATACTCTAAATTAAATTATTTCTTGCCCACAGCAAATTCGTTTTATTCCCCGATTATCCCGTCCATGCTTTCAGTACATATATTTACCGTAAAAATACTCTAGTCTGCTTGTAACAAAGTAAGAATAATTCGTAGGTTGCAGAGTCAAACCACACATTGTTCTTCTGAGATTCTCCTTGTAAAATGCTAAAAAAAACAAAAACTCAAGCACAACCAGTGCTTGCTTCTGATCTTGGTTCCCCTGGGATAATGGACCCATGGACATGCTTCCCTTGTGTTCATGCACTGAAATGCCACTGCGCATTCAATGCCTCCACAGCATGGAGGTGGACTGCAGAGATAAGATGGAAGCAGGGCGCGAATGATGAATGGTAGCAGCCATTAAAATACACTTACAAAATAAAGAGCCTCTCCTCATCTTTCTCCTTCCAGTATCTTGACCGTTACCTTACTGATGTGGTTGACATCTTATAACTGCATTGCTGATCTAGGAACCACTGAAAACTCTTGCATAAATTCATTTTCTATAAAATTGGACTACATCATACAGAGGATGTTGCAGACGAACTGAATATGTACTGAGCGAATTTGAATTTGTGTATCTTGCCAGCAAGAACTGTTGAGGTCCAATAAGGTTTCCTCCATATTCATATCAGAGGGAAAATGGCAGATCAATTCACTCTGGATGCTGACCACATTGAAGCACTGAGTGATGTCCAGTGTTATTACAATTAACAAAGATTGATTCAATCATTTCCATCTATCACTTTTATGTTTGTTGAGTGACTCATTCCAAGTTGCTTAATAATGCCGTGGCAGTGTGTCCCGTATATGTGCCTAGGGGCAGAAATAAATTGCACTTCATTTGCAAGCCCAGTGACAGCTGTCATGTAGAAAGAGGTAGGTTGCCCATAGCTGGCATTGACTTATGTCTCAAACTACATCTCCCTGAGGGGGGCCGATAAGCCTGGACTCTGCCTGCCGTTGCCTAATTCACTCATTAAGAAGATGCTCTGCTCCTTTTGGGACAGAAGCATCATTCGTGCATTTTGTTGTTCCTCTTTCCAATACATTTTGCAATTGCATGAAAAACTCCAGAACGACATGAAACCCAGAGTAATGATCAGTAGTTAAAACTCATTCATATATTTCCATCCATCACTTATATTTTAGTTCAAACAGTTTGTAGTGACAGATCTGCATATAATCTATATTCACATTGTAGTGTGGTCACTGAGCAGTGTTCTGCTGCAACTATGGATGTTTTTGCTTAGTAATTAGTGGACTCTCAGCAAGCAAAGCCTCTGCAGTTGTTCTGTGAAGGAGGGGGGGATCTGAGTGCCGCCCTGATAGACATGTGTCAATTTAGGACCAGCTTCAGCGCTGGTGGCGCCTGGGGCGACAATAATTTTTGGTGCCCCCACACCCCATGACCTCCTCCTTGGATTCTCTCACTATCACCAGGCAAAAGTGCCCCTCATCTCTCTAATTATAAGGTATTGCTAAACACAGTGCCCCCAGGCATGTAGTGTTTGTGTTTATGTTGTTCATGGTTCTTGCTTGTACGGTGCCACAATCGTGTACTGCTATCCAAGTGCTTACATGCTATTACGTTATGCGTTATTGGAATAGAATGGACTGAATGGGAAATTTCACACATACATTTTTAAGGAATCATGTATGATTTTTCTCAGATTTTAGCTCAATAGACAGCTTGTTCTAGAATTTCGTAGCTATAACATTCAAAGTTCTACCAACTACAAAAACGTATGAGAAGTTTAGTTTCTTTTGCCTTGTAATTACAGTGCTCTGCTAGGGATGTATCACTGTAACATCCTTGTTAAGGCCCAAGTTAAGAGATTGGTGGTAAAACCTGCGAAATTTGCACATCCTGTATAATCCCACTGAGTTCGGTAAATAATGTGTTCACTAAATAACACTGATTATGACTTATTACTATGTCCCACAGGATTGGTTTGTATCACATGTGTTAAATACCAAATGTGTGCTATGTACCAGGTGCAGTAAAAACTGCACCTGATAAATAGCACATGCATAACATCAGGGAGTGCCCATTTTCAGGCACTGAATGTTTATGGAGTGAGGAAATGAATCTCTATAGAGCAGAAAGAACCATAGCAGCTCATAGGAGGACCAAAACACACCAACATCCCTTTTCTCTTTGGGAGTGTGCAGGCAGTCATTTTGTGTGGACAAAGTCCCGTAACACGAAACAAACAGAATATGTCACCTTCCACTGACATCACCTAGTCATAACAAGCAGAAGTCTGTGAAACTCTTCCATCATGGACATCTGCAGGGTAAAAAGTAGATGTTTACTGATCCTGAGCCATATCAACATAGCCACATGATGTTCAGAGCATCAAAGACAGGTTCCAAACTTGAAATGCTAGGTATGTAAGTGAATCGAAAAGCTTAAGCACAAAAGCATAGCAACTAGTGGGGGTTCTCCACCTCACCTCTACCTCAAGCTGTGGGAAGAAAATATATTGAACATTCTCAACATGTTCAGAGTGGAAGATATGAATGAAGGTCTCGAGGTCCAAGGAGTTAAAGGTAGGAGACATTAGAATTGCAATGGAAGTACATGTGGTTGTTAATTAGTAGACTTGACTCAGAATCATCATCATGGTGAAAAGTGACCGATGCAATTTTTCACACATATCACATTGGCCAACGTATGTGCTACCATAGCAGCTAACAACTTTCTAATGGTACTGCTGACATGTATTGTGATTAGACTACAAAATTCATAATGTACTGCAATCTTGATAATTATTGGGTTGATTTGTCTACTACTCACGAAGCAACCAAGTATTTTGAGGGTGATGTGTCACCATAGTATGAACAATGCTGCTCTTCTGTTAGATCATGGCATTGTGGTTTGATCCAGGACACCTATCACAGCACTTCAGTATACACAGATCTGCATCACACAGTATTTGCACATTAATGCTTCATTTTACCCTTAAAGTGCCCTCATTCCTGTCTATGTGAGGTCACAAAGTGTACATGAGTGCAGTCAATTGATTCTAGGACATCAGGAAATCCCACTGTGGCATAGAAGTTTGTTTTGCTGGCATTGGTTGTGTGGATGTCCATGGGGAACTGTATTGCGGCCTCCTCACTTTCAGCAAAGCGTTCATCACTAACTTGAGTATTTTGCTGAAGGTTGGCTAAGAAATGCCATGCTGCATTCCTAATGTAGGTTGTGTGGTGCATGCTGCTTAGAATTCTAATGCTGCTAGCATTTTCAAGATTAGGGAATGGCACTGGATCCCTAGTTTGAGCTTCATAGTATCCCTAATGATGAAATTATGTTTTGTATGGTGCCCATATCAAGCCTGTATGTCCTCTGGATTTCAAGATGACTCATGTTTAGGGATTCCAGCTTTCCTGAGTCAATCCTGGCTCTTATCCTGCATTGCTGCTCTCTTTGAGGTCATGGTCTGGTGCACTGGTTTCCATCCTCATGTTGCATGGTTTATTGTAGCAGAACATGGATTGAATATTGTATGATTTAATGGCCTAGCAGTGCTGCAGCCAAGGTGGTATACTCCAGAGTGGAAGTGTGAGCTGTTGCAATCAACTTCTGAGTGCTTCACCTCTGTATGGCTGCTTTTGTACATCTGGCCCTGTGTGTAGGTGCATGTGATTTTATTGTTTCAGCTGAACAGTGCATGGTTTATTTTTTGTGCATTTTTGAGTTGTTCCTTTTTGTACTGTTTTGCAGCATTTCTTTCATTCCCTACACTTTCATGGACGTTTACCATATGATTTTAGCTAGACGCATTTTAAGGTGGTGTTTACCACTGGAAATAGTTTGTGTTGTTTAGCCACTTCCTGCTATTAAGTTCATTCTAAATCCTGCACAACTTCCTGGTGGGATTTAGCAGCCCACTTCCAAATTCTAGATCACTTTTAGGTCTGAATTTTCAGGGAAGATGTCACAACATTATGTGCTCAATGGGGAAAAGAGCTTTCAGAAGTACTACTGAAAGAGGGGCTTAGGCTCTGCCCACATTTTGGTTCCCTTAAGTGCAGCATTTTATTGGGTAGAAGTCATGACCTTCCACTGAAAAAGAGTGTTTGCATTGCACTTTTTGTCTCGTGTAAAGCATATACTCAGTGTAGCAGGACTCAGTTGGTTATGGGTGCAATCCAGTGATCAAGACTATAGGTCTGATCAGTTTATAATAAAAAGTTACAAGAACGACAACAGGCCTGAAATATATATAGTGAGCAGCATATACGAATGTCAATATGCATTTAAGAATCCATTGTTATTACTCTGTATTAAGTCCTGCAAAGAGGTATTTTGTACCATGGATTGTCAGATTACCATAGTAGGTTAGGGTTTTGACATTTTGGAAAACTGTGCCAATAGAAATTTTTACTTTGGTTATCCTTGGTACGCCCTACTAGGAGTGATAGTATTTTGGTTTACCAACCTTAATTTTGTATACACTTGTAATTGTGTTACTATGCCTGATGGTTGCCTTGTGGGAAAGCTTACACTCGAAACAGGAGGTTTGAGTTGGGTATAGCCACAATTCAATAATAAAGGCTATAGGACTGATTGGTTCACTAGAAAAAGTTATGTCTTATGCTGTAGGTCCGATCTATTTATTATGAAACGTAATGAGAAACGCAATAGGCTCGGCTTATTTATTATGAAATACTAGCAGACCTATTCCTGTGTAGCCAAGCCTAACTGGTGTGCTGGTGCTCATAGCTGGTGTAAGGTGTTGACCTCAGTATTATTTCTGTTTAGATTACATGGTGACTCTTGCAGCAATTGAAAATTAATCATCAGTACTGAATATCAAATAACATCCACACAGAATGAATTTTCGAAAATGTAATCTTTCATTTTAATGCTCATGAGTGTATTAAAGGCTATGGGCCCGATTACGAGTATGGCAGTCTTTGACCACCGTAATTGCGGTGATGCAGCAGTGGCAGTCCTGCGGCCCCTTCATTATGAGGCAGACTTTAGGACCTGCCATCGCTGCACCGGCTGCCACAGGGAACCGCCGTACCCTGGCTGTGGCGCAGTGCAGAGGGCCTATATAATATACAAGGCTGGACCGCCGCGGTCTGCTGAGCATATTATGAGTTTCCCCTATGCCAGCCTTTTCATGGCAGGCTCACCACCATGAAAAGGCTGGTGGAGAGAAAACAAAGGGGGGCTCTACAGGGCTCCCATGCCTCCGCTGCCATTGGGATGCATTCAGGGGGGCACAACATGTGCCCCCCTGTTTGCATGCAGCCCAACTTCCAGGGCGGCATGGACTTCACAGTCCATGTCATTGTGGAGCTTGTGTTCTCATTGCAGTACCCGTTTTCAGGGCACCATCGTGGGAACAGCAAAAGAAAAGACAGGAAAAGTCGGCCAGACACGAGTTCAACTCATAATCTGGTAAGCGGTCCCTGCACGCCTTTGGCAGTGCTGAGCTGGCGCAGCACCGCCAAAGTCGTAATCGGCCCCTATGATTGAGGAAAGAAGTTTATAGCCTGTATGAAAAGTATTAGTGAATGTGGACAGGCTTGCCTTGTACCTTGTCCCAGCTTAGAAGGATTTTGAAAGCATTCCCTAACCAAGTGTCTCTGGCAATGGCATCACCAAAATCGAATTTAATTGGCTTTGCTTAAAAAAAGTCCATGATGACTTATCAAAGGGCAGTCACTTTAGTTGCCCTTGACCCAGCAGTGCAACAGCAATGTCTTATTTTATTTAGCAGAGTACTTTCATCACTACTTTTTCCTGCCCAATACAGCAGTCCTGGGCAGTATAAGAGAAAAATGTCCCTGACATAACTTTCAGCTAGTTTACTCTCTCTCTCTCTCTCTGTTCATTTACTTTTCCATTGCCCCCTCCCCCAGCTCCCCACCACCACCACCACACTTTCAGAAATGTTTCTAAAAAAGAAAAAGTTCTGAGCTGACCACAACAACATGCCAGCCCTCTTGGCATTGACGTTTACTGAAACTGCATCCTCCATACCGACAGCTGCCATTTCAACAAAGAGATACCTGCCAGTCAGTGAAAGATCTCTAAATGGAGTGGGTAGTCCTCCTTCCAAATTGGCTCTGTCAATCACGAGGGCTGGCGAGCCCTTAACCAGGCTCTAAATGAGCCCAAAGGTATGAAAATGATTCTATGTCATCACCTGCCAGTACATCTCGGTGAAAATCAAACTTTATGCTTTTTTTTGCTTGACAAAATATAATGCCTACATCAGTGTTCCCAAACTTTTTGGAACTTTGGCCCAGTTTTTAGAAAGACAAACTTGATGACCCAACTAGGACATGAGGCAGGCAATTTTTTTATATGACTAAAGCATTGTGTGGTAGCACACTGTCATTTACAGACAGCATGTTTTCCATTAAAATAGCCACTAAACTTGCACAGACATTCAGTTTTACTGATAAAACTATCTCGCATATAAATGATAATGTGTGGAATTCGGGTTTCAGTAAATATTTACAATTTTTTAATTGCCAAGCAAAGTTGAATTGTTTTGATCCTAACAAAATCTTTGTTTCAATCACACTTCATAACTCCAAAAAAAGTGCTTCATCTGTTTCTTTCCTAACTGCTGACTGTTTACAGTTTATTTACAGGTATCCACATTTCGTTGTGTGTTACAAAAAAATTACAGTTTTTGGTTTTTTTGAACGTCGATACTGCCGGAGATTGACTCGTGCGAGAACCAGGAGGCATTACTCGCTCTGCTGGTTGCAGGCATGCGCAATAGGACCTATAGAAGTGAGGCCTGAGGAATAGAGGACCTCTTTATTGGAACTCATTTGGAATTGCAAGAAGAGGAGGGCTTTAAGAGAGTGCGGAAAGGAACGAGACACCGCGGTTGAAATCGATTGCGTTGTTGATGTGCACAACAGATGTTGAACTTATAGAGGAATTGTATGAGGTCAAAATGAGTGGATGAGGAGTATTGTGCAGACAACTTGTGTTTAAAGATAAGGCTTCCAGCAACATAGTGCGCCGCCCTGAAGAAGTCCCAAGTGAATAGGGACGATACGCGTAGGCTGTTTTAATCTTGGACATATCGTCTTGTTTTTACTTGGAAAATTATGAATAAAAATGATGAAAAGCAATCTGAAAGAAAACTGTGTATTATATGATTGTTTGCTGTAATGTGTTTCGATACAATTTAGCTATAGACATTGTGATGTGTAAGAGATCTCCTTAGACTCTCCCAAATATTTCCTGCTGTGCTCCTCAACTTGTTTGGTTATATGTATAGATTTGTGTTTTTTCGGTTGACCCAAAAGAGTGAGCACATCTGAAACGTTCGGGACAAACGGTGTGCAGGCGAAATTATACCATAACCGTTTTGCTGTTGTAATATACTTTACTTTCACATTCCCTGTACTCCAGCAAGATTGTTGCATAATTCACTTTACTTTTCTTTCTCTGACAGCAAAGGAAGAGAAATTTGTAAACACCAAACCCCATGCTGAAAAAATAGGCAGCAATTTGTTTGAAGACATAGCCTGACATTTGACCTCTGTCTTTGAAGCACAGTGTATGTGACAAGATAAATACTGAATTTAAAGGCATCTTTATTTATTGCTTAAACTTTTGACCCACTGAAAATCAGCTCAGTAACCAGCCTACACTTGAAAACACAATATTAATCTCTTTGAAAGCACCACATAAAAATGTACTTCACTGAACATAAAAATATACTTTATTAAAGCTAATCAACCTTCCTACCAAATATAATTATAATCTATAGCACTTTCCTTGGTAGTAAATTGAAGGTACAAGCATTGGCAATTCAAATAGGTTTGGCTTGCATTTTATGTCTGGCCAAAAACTTTTTAAAAAGCATCATATGGTGAAAAATGGTCACTTTTCCACTTAAGAAATAAAGAATGCAATGTGTGATGATTGAGAGTACTTTGAGATGTTAACTAGTCCTTCATAAACTGTAATGCAAGCATTCTAGAGAAGTTTGAGTGATACAACAAAACAGCCAATAGCATGAGGTGAAAGGGAAATGCCAAAGCCATATCCATATACGTTTTAAAGAATTGATAGCAGTAGGTGTGCAGACAACTATGCTGTCAAGTCAGATCAAAAAACGGAATAATATTGGTAATACCTGTGTAACTTTTCACATAAGTCTATCTGAATTTGAGAGAGTAGGCTTGGAGAACGTTAGTGAGGAACAGAGGATAGAGCAGTTCAGCATTGACCCAATACATGGACCTACATGCTAAGCCCACGGAGTTGTGAATTTTAATCCAAGTAAAGTCAATTTAGCCTTCAATCATTCTGAGGTGGGTAAATTGAGTAGCACTAAATCGAGAAATATTTATATCAGTTATGTACAGCGCTTGGAAATAACAGGAGTAAAGTGCTTAGAAACAACAGCAGTGTGATATGAAGTACTATTAGCTCAGACAGCTCAGGACAGTTGCATTTCTCTCAAAGTTCTCAAAATAGTGCCTCGGGAAGGAGTTTGGACAAAATATCCCCCAAAAATATTGTGATACAAAAACATTGGGCCTGATTAGGATGGCGTTTGGACTCACGTCAGCCCGCCACCCTAATGGAGATGGGGACCGCCCGACATAGGGGCTCATTACGATGGCGGGCGGATCGCCACCGCCGGCCCAGCGGTGGCGATCCGCCCACCATCGTCATGAGATTTACCACCCGCCACATTATGATGGCGGTGGGTACCGCGGCGGACGAAGTTTGCGCTGCAGCGCGCAAGGTAAATAGTTTTATTTATTTATTTAACTTACTTTACTCCGTTCCATCGTATGACCGAGTCTACTACCCCCCACCCTGCCCCTCCCCCGCCCCACCGCCCAGCAGCACTCCCTCGGCGAGCCGCCACTGCCCAACACCTTCTCAAAATTGGCTTAGTTTGGAGTGGGAATGGTAAATGTGACCCCTTTAGCATCCAACAACTTCTCCAAATTGTTATAGATTGGTGTGGGAATAGCAATGTCACCCTTTTAGTGTACAACATCTTCCCTAAATTGGTTTAGATTGGAGTGGGAATAGTAAATGTCACCTCTTTAGTGTCCAACACTATGCCTAAATTGGTTTGGATTGAAATGGCAATGCTAAATGTCACCCTCTTAGTGTTCCAACACCTTCCCCAAATTGGTAAAGATTGGAGTAGGAGTAGTAAATGTCTCCCTTTTAGTATCCAACATCTTCCCTAAATTGGTATAGGTTGGAGTGGGAGTAGTAAATGTCACCCTTTAGTGTCCAAATCCGGTTAGTTTGGAGTGGGAATAGTAACTGTCACACCTTTAGTGTCTAACACTATAGTTTACGTTGGAGAGTGATTATTTAATTTTATAATTTTAGTGTGAAATCCTTTGTTTAAATTGTATTTGTATTCACCTGGGACTTACATTCACATGTGGTGGGACTGTCCTAAAATACAGCCGTTCTGGGGCCAAGTGTTGGCCCTTATTAAAGAAATCACAAATAAAGACCTGCCTCAACTACCGCAAATAACACTTTTGGGCCATATAGCGGTTGACGAACTCCAAGCCTTTTCTCTGTCTGAAGAGAAACTGATAACCCCACTTCTACTCGCAGCCTGACTCACCATAGCCCAGCGTTGGTGGGATACCACCCTGCCGACAATAGATATGTGGTAGGTGAAAGTATGGTCCATACATGCAATAAAGAGACTCACAGCCACTCTAAAAAACACATTTGGTAAATGTGAAAAATATGGATTCTATTCCAGACTTACCTCAAACGAGACAGAGGGGTTCCACAACTGCCCGAATTAGTGCGAAGAGTCGGATTTCAGTCACTGGACATTAACCCACACCAAGAAGTCAACAAAAAACCCAAACAAACTCATCGTCCCCACTGGCTCAGTCTAACTGTACATGTAAACTTGAATTTCGGATATTGTGTGCAAATGTACGATGTGAAGCTATTATGATGCTATAATGTCCTCTTAAAAGGCTAAATAAAGTTGTTAAATTGTATTTATATGTAGTAGAAATAGTTTGTGTTATTTAATTAGTATTGTTGTTGTTTAGAAATATAATGCAAAAAATAGTTAATTGTATGTTTATAATAAATAATACTTTTAATTACATATTTGTATAGACTAAAGTTATGAAACACATTTTTCTAATTTTATTTGTTTTCAAAGTCTATTTAATGTATATTTTGACATATTTAAACATGTATATTTCAACTTAAAAGTAATGCTCTGTACTGTGAATATTTAAGGGGGCCAACAAGTCCTTGTGAAAGAGTGATTGCCCAAAATGTGGAATATACAAAGCGCTTGGCCACAAAATTGACGGAAGAATATGTTGAGAAATTGGTAAGCTTTCAACAAAATTTAAAAATGGATAGCGTAGAAGGCCGCCAGGTAGCTTGGTACGTGGATAAAATAGCTCAGGCAGTGCAATGTCTTAGAGTGCACCTAAAAGACAAGAAACAGGTTACGGTAAAGCCTCAGTATAATATTGGAAGGCCCAGGTGGTTTAACCTAGCATGTCAGAATAAAAAAAGGGCCATTCGGAAAATAGAGCGACGACAGAGGATATGCTACGATTATGGGAATTTAGAGATCCTGCTTAAGCTGAAGAAAGAATATAAATCACTAGTAAGGAAGCAAAAGGGATTTTTAAAGAAAAATGTTGGGCAAACCTACTTGAGACAATAGAGAACAAAAATATAAAAGGGTTCTGGAGGTTGATACAGGATGCCGCAGGGAGGATCTCGGAAAATATGAGCTGTGTTGTGGAAGAGGCGGCATGGGTAAATTATTTAGGTGACTTATATAAAGCCAGGAGGATCCCGGTAATAAGTAAGGAAAAACTAAGTTGGACAACATGTGTAGAAGCGCTAAAGCCAGCTTTCAATGTAGAGAAAGTAAAAGAAACAATCAAGAAGCTGAATTTATCGCGTGCAGCAGGCCCCGACAATCTTCCCGCCATCCTAATTAAAACTCAAATAGATTGGTGGGCTGGTTTCTTATCTCATATGTTTGTTGCCATCTTAGATACAGGTTGTATCCCTAAGTCTTGGAGAGGGGCCATAATCAGACCCTTACATAAAAAGGGTGAAAGGAAGGATCCAAGGAATTATAGACTAATCAATTTATTGGACATTGGAGAAAAGGTATTCTCAAGAATAATCCTTGGTAGACTAAAGGAGTGGGTGGAGCAGCGGTCGATAGTCCCAATTGAGCAGGGAGGTTTTAAGGAAGGACACTCCACCATCGATCACTGCTTTGCTCTGTGGGCTGTGGCGCGGAAGTCCTTGGAGCAGCAGGGCAAGTTATACTGCTGCTTCGTGGACTTCAGCGCAGCCTTTGATCTGGTGGATAGGGAGTGTTTGTGGGAGGCCTTGAGAAATTATGAGGTCCCTGCAGATCTTTTGTTGGTAATTCAGGAGTTGCATAGCCAAAATTGGGCGCAGGTAATTAAAGATACTTCTGGTGGCCTAACACCTGCAATAGCGATAACTAACGGATTAAGGCAAGGCTGTGTCTTGGCTCCGCTTCTTTTTGCAATATTCCTAGCAGATTTGCCCCTTATTTTGGGGTCTGCCAGAGGCGCAAGCCCAAAGGTAAATGGAAGGCATTTGTCCTGTTTGCTGTATGCCGACGATTTAGTCATATTGGACCAAACTGAGGTGGGTCTACAAAGGAAGCTGAATAAATTCAGTGAATACTGTATGGCAAAACGACTTACAGTAAACATGGACAAAACAAAAATATTGTGTTTCGGGAAGAGAAATCTGAAGTTTAATTGGTACCTGGGCCAAACAAAACTAGACATCGTAAATGAATATAAATATCTCGGGATATGGTTTACAAACTCCTTGAAGTGGGGTATGCACCTGGAGGCGCAGAAAGTAAAAGCACATTTAGCGGTATGTGGGCTGAAAAGATTTAATCACAGTTATGGGGATATGTCCCATAAACCTCTATTGACGGCCTATAAAGCAATGATTCCTCCGCAACTCCAATATGGCTCAGAAATCTTATGTATTGATGGTAAAAGCTCCTGGGATAAAGATGAAGGGAAATGCCTAAAATCTTTACTCTCTCTCCCCAGCTCGGCAATGATCCAGGCAATTAGACTGGAACTTGGCCTGACTGCGTGGAACTTTCAGGTGCAACTAAGTTTGCTTAGATTTTGGAATCGTTTGGGTCTTGGGGAGGTCACAAAGGTGTCTCAGTGGTGCATGAAAGAGATCCAATCTAGTGAGCGAAAGTGGGCTAAAGCCACAAGATGCAAACTTCAGACCATTTGTGATCACCTGAACGTGGAAATAGATCCGAAGACATTGCAAATCAACGTAACAAAGAGTGTACTTAGAATGCAGGGTAAAGAATTGTCACGAGCAGTAGACAGAGAGTATTTGAGTATGAAAGACTCTGTAAAATTTATGAGTAATAGCTGGGAGAAAGATATAAGCTATCCCTACCTAGACACATTACCGAATCGTTGGTTAAGAATGGATGTACTAAGGATTAGAATCGATATTAATCCGGCCGTAATAAATAGTGCAATAAAATCTGGCCTAATTCAACAAGATGGCAATTGTATGTGTAATATAGGGATGAAATGTAATATTTTACATATTTTATTGGACTGCCGGAAATTTTTATATTTACGTAAATTAATACTTCGTCCGATCTTTTTAAAGTATGATGTTAGGGCGCGTTCACAAGCATGGGAGCTTCTCGCGGATATGGAACATTTAGATATCGCGATAGCCATTGGGAAATTTATGCAGGGTGTCTATAGGTTCCCTGGTCCAATAGAGGCTTAAGAGAAGCGAGGTGCCTTGAAATCTAAAATGAAATTAGTGGTTTTAAAATTGGTAGGAATTAAGTATTAAGTTTTAAGGATATTATGGGTTTTATTGCTTAAGAAAACGACTTTGTAATGTGTAGACTTTTTTAAATGATAATGTATGTGTTATGGTTTAAAAACAGATGGTTTAAATAAACTTTATTTAAAAAAAAAAAAAAAAAAACTTAAAAGTAAACATTTATATATAAATAAATAAATGTAAAAAATGAATTTTTATTATGAAATAAAATATTTAAATCATATTAAATTGTATTGGATGCTGTACATTTTCCACTTTTGTTCCATTGTTTAACATATCTTTAACATTTCTTAAATAGTTTTATGTACTAACTTTCTATATAATTTTAAAGTTTTTTCAATCTATATTAAATAATTGTATATATTTTATACTATTACTTAATTTACATTTTCCAATTTTTACAATTTTTACATTTCTAACGTTTTACATGCTTAATAATTGTTAACATTTTTCATACCTTTTTTCAACATTTTTAAATTACTTCCCAATCAATTGTTAAGGGAGATAGTCTTTTATTTAGTGGTCATTTTGTTTTAGAGCTAACGTCTATTTTGTAGCATATTTGTGTCATTTTTAGTCTACTTTCCCGGATCCAGGTCACTGTGAGGTGCTGCTGTTCATCGGAACAGGTAAATCCTTCTTCTAGGTTTTTTAAAGGTTTAGTGGGTAGGGATGGATTTAGGGGGAGGTCTAGAGGTTGGTTATAGTGTTGTAAGTGGGTTTTTTGTGGATTCAGTTGTATTAATAGCAGTGTGTTTAACTAGTTTGTAGTTTGGGGTTTTCGAATACTGTTTTGGTAATGTATTATTATGTTATGTTACATTGTGTTATTTTACTTATTTTATGATGATTAAGAGCTTTATTACGAGGACAGTGGTCCTGGGAGTGCCATACTCCTGGTGGTGGTCCAACTACCAACACCCTGGCAGGTCCGCCCATTGTATTATAAGTGTGGTGGTGGGTCTGTAAATGGCATGAATATGCTGGTGGTGCTGATGCCAGCACCACCAAGCATATTACGGCCTGCATATCCACCGCTGGGGACCCTGCCATATAAAGGGTGGTGGACATGTAAGTAAGGGGGCCCTGTAAGGCCCCCCAGCTGAATCTGGGCCCGGGGGTGCATGCGGGGGGCACATGTTGTGCCCCCCTGGAATTGCACCTTAGTTTCTGCACGGTATGGCATGCACAACATGGTGCATGCCACACCGTGCAGGAACGTGCTGTAGGCACTCTCACAGGGGCAGTATGTTGTTTAGGCTCTCATATGAGCCTAACACAGCCGCTGCTGTGAGACCGCTGCCACACCGCCCGCCCACCCTGGATTAAACTCGTAATCTGGCGGGTGGGTTCACCACAGCCTTGGCGGTCTTCCTGGGACCGCAATGGTGGCGTTCCCATTGGAAGACTGATGTAATAAAATATTATGTTTATTATTTAAATAAAAAATAATTTGTCATGTTGGTTAAATTTTGTGATAGTTTTTTGGGGCTTTTGTGGGTTACTGTTTATTTTTATAAAATACTTTTGTCTATTATTTCTGAGTAATCTAGTCCTTTGTTGTTTTTGAAGAGTTCGACTTTTAATTGTACAGCATTGATCATTTTTTTGCTTTGGTTGCTGCAATTTGGTTAACATATTGCTCCAGTTGTTGGTAACTTTGCTCTTTTTGTAATGTTTCTATAAATTTATAGAGTGTAGGTTGGGTTCTGCCTAGTGTGCGTACTGGAGGGCATTGTGTCATCCTTTCACTGCGTTGTTTGTTTTGGCTTCATGTGACAAGGTGCTGTCCTAGACATTCCACCATGGTATTTGGAATTTAGGTTGGTTTCTGTGTCTAGAGTGATGCAGTTTGCCAACCCAAGTGTCTTCGAAATAGTCCATTAGGGGGGCTTAGTTTTTCTTCATTTTTTTGGGTAGAAAGGGCTTTCTATTAGTAAATTGTAGTGGTTAGCTACCTCTGTGACAGAGACATAGGCTAGTGCTATCATGTTTTTATTTCAAAAGCACATTGGCTGTTTATACAATATTCTACACTTAGTGCAGATTGTTGGAGGTGTCTCCATATGCTTCGATCGAAATGATAGTAACAGTCTTGTATGGCTGTTTGGGGTACATTTTTAAAATGGTTTGAATCATGGCTTAGTCAAAGTCTATAATTATTTTTTGTAGGTAGTAGTCATTTGTTTTATGTTTAATGTGGTTTAAGAGTTCGTAGTGAATGCTGCTTTGTTTATTTGGTAGTAGGGCATATATAAAAGGGATATTTGTGTTTTGATAATTACCATGTATAGTGTATATCTGAGTGAATGGTTTGGGACACATTTTGAAGGTCCCGTCAATCATCCAGGTTTGACAATGGCTTAGTTTTAGCAAGTTATCTGCTGTAGCCAATATTAGGATTTGTTTATCATTGTTAGGTTGTCATGTATTAGGATAGGTTCCTCATTATGGGTCATTGTTAGATGTTCAGAAATGTCTATGTCTTGGTATCTTCTAGGGACAGGAGGAGTATCTCTGGTGGCCTTTTTAGTTCACACAGTTAAACATTTTAAAGGGGGTATGGGTTTGGGGACTTTAGGAACAGTATCCTTTAGGATTTTGATTGTGGATTCGTGAGAGCCAGTTTTTGCCTCTCTTATACCCTGCAATACTTCCTGTACGTCTATTTCTGTCACATTTGGTGGGTGATTGTGTTCTCTTACATGAATAAAAACTTCATCTTTTGTAGTGGCCCTCCCATAGCATACATTAGAATAATATTTGGTATATTTTCAATTTACATTTTCTGTCAATGCACTTTCTTGGTTGTAGGTGTAGGTTGAGCCCATGTGACTTAGTAACTGCTTTTTTTCTGGGATGCTATATATTTGGCTCTCTCTGTCATTGTATCTGAAAGTAAATTCGGAGACCGTGTGAAGGTTTGTCACATTTCATGGGGACATTTGGACCTACTATTAAATACGGATCCATGTGGGTGTTACCAAGCACATGCAGTTCCTTCATTCTTTATCTGTGCCAATAATGTGTCCTTCTAAAGCAATCTCACATAGCAGGCGTATATAATTAAAAACACAAACTAAATGTCCCTGACATGTGGAGAACTTTCTCCCAACTTGTATGGATTATTTCTTTGGTTTCGTGGTCAGACAACCAGGCTTTCCTGGGGGTCCAGAGCATAAAAAAAGTATGTTGGAACATTTGCACCTTAATAGGGTGAACGGGCTGAGGTTTATTGACCATACGGTCCATTATCTGAGGATCCGCCAGTCAAAGGTATCTGCTGAGACACATGCCGGTTCCCACAACCTTAGAGAAAGAGAACAGTAGGTTTTGGGGACGGGATACTGCCACGTTTTTGACAGAGAATCCTATCTGCTACATTCTAAATGAGTGCCTTAGTCACCATAAAAAACATACTCCAAAGAAAAAAAGCTTGCCCCTATTCTTTTTCCTTCATATTCTCTTCTACCCCATCTTCATCCCTTCTGCTCTTTGCACCAGTAATACCCCTAGCTATCACCTGCTTCCTTTACTGTTTCAAAGAACACAATATTGACTTTAACCCCTTAACTTTATCATGTGTATCACGGGTCATTTTTGCTTTTTTTCTGCAAATATGTCTATTCAGTCATGGTTAAGTATTGAGTACCAGAATAAAACCATGACAAAATGTCTAACACCTACCATCATTTGATTATATTAGTTGAATTTGTTTACTTCACAACAATCTGTATAGTATCATTTGTTCTCACACTTGTCACACTAACAGAGGATCAACACTTTTTTGGATGATATTATCTTTGATACATATTGAAGTCTTACTGACTTCTTATCATTAGAAGCGTATCTTCACCACATCATATTTTGTGATCCCAAATGGATTCTTATGAAGCCTTGGAAAAGCATTCTAATGATAACAAGTCCACTGCCATCTAGAAATTGAAGGTACTTTGAAAATAAGACTTATTGATCTGTGCCTCTACCGCTCCTCAAGTTCTGCTGATGCACAAACTCATGGTGTTTGTAAGTATTGGGGTGATGAGCACTATATGTGTCACTGTGAAGATTCCCTTTTCACAAGAGTGTGTACACAATCAACAGTGGTTCAACACATTTTCTTCAAAACCCAAGTTCAATGAAGAATGTCTCTGAGGTTTGGACTCTTAAAGTATCCTTGCACAACCTAACAGATAAAATGTGTAGACAGCAGTTGTGTTGTGTTGTAAAAAAGAACAACTATTGTTTACCAGCAGGAATGCAAAACAAGGGAATATGAACACAGTGGAAAGCCTGTAGTTTAGAGGCATTATTTTTCTTCTCATTGTAAAGTATTGCCCCACTATTCTGCGTGACTGGCAAGTTAAGAACACACCTGTATGCCACGCTTAAAACATACAAGTGTTCTTGGGAAGCAACTGTGCCAATAACATGTGTGCTGAATCTCATAGTTTAGCCATACATCACTTTTTCCTTATGATCAGTAGGTGTTCTATTCTCTATGACTGGGTCTCTGAAAATAGTGTTTGGCACTGTAACACAACTTTCATTCCCAACATATCCACTTTAGAATACTACCCAGGAAATACCTGTGCTAGATAGAGATCATGAGGGTCATACACTAAGGTTATGCATATGAATGCATGTGGTGCTAAGTATTTCAAAGTATTGCAACAATATACTTAGCATTATAAAAGCCAGGGGCAGAGCCCAAAACAACACCGCACCCACAAGCACAGGTGAAGCCCATCGTACATAACACCCATGTGTATTGTGTCTAAGTCACTTTTGTACTGAGTTTCTATTGCTGTTTTCTAGCTATTGTGGATTGCTTATGATAGTTAACCAGCACAGTATAGAACACAGTTGTCATTGCTCATAATTGCATGCTTAGAATGTGTTTGGGTACTCAGCGAGTAGCATCCTCATAGAGGTTTGCGATATCTCCTATGGATTTGCCTATATACCACTTGTACTTAATCTTACGGTCATTTTACTTTCTATTCTAAAATACCACACAATTACATGCTTATAACCTCCCTGTGCAAACAGGAGAGTGCCTGTGCTGAAGATGCCTGTGCCTTGTCACAGGTTTTGTCTACCTTAATTTCACTTCCAGATGTAATGCATTGACTTGACATTCTGATTTTTATGGAAATTGAAAACAGCTGCCACCCTCATTGGTTGTAAGCGCTAAATAAATACAATCACAATTACAATCCTTTGGAATACATTTTCTATCCCCAATCCCACTTTTATAATGTGCTACATAAATTTGTGAGTGGCTAGCCAAATATTTTTGTATTGGACCTGCTTTCTGTGAGTCACTTTTAATTTTCTTGCCTATTATAATGACCTGTTGCCATATTTGCAGCTTTGATAATAAGGAATGAAGTGAAATGAGTTTTTTTTTTGCTTGCCAGGAGTTGACTGCCTGAGGTTTGGCCAGTAGCGGCTCGTGGAGGGAGTGCCGCGGGGCGGTGGGGCGGGGAAGGAGCAGGGTGGGGGGTAGTAAACTACGGCATACGGCCGAACAGAGGCAAGTAAACAAATAAATTAATAAAACGAATTTCATTGCGCGCGCTGCATTGCCAAATGCAATGCAACACGCGCAACGAAGTTCGTTTTATTTATTTATTTGTTTACTTACCTCTGTTCGGCCGTATGCCATAGTTTACTACCCCCACCCTGCTCTCCCCGCCCACCGCCTCAGGCACTCCTCCACGAGCCAGCTACTGGATTTGACCACGGTTAATTTAACCCATTTGATGCTTGTGGCTCAGTCATAATCAGGAACCGCGGTTGGCAGTCGAGAATTGAATTATAATAAAAAACAATGCTGCATGTGAAGTATTATTATAAAATTGATGGAAAAAGAATCCTGCACGTCAGGGCACAAATCTGTGTCACCTTATTTTACCCTGGGCACGCTAATGGCTCATACGGGAGCTGTGCAGTCCCTGTATGGACTTTGGTGCTGCCCGATTGGACCCGCCTCTACTACAAGTAAGCTTCAACAATGCAATGAGACTGCAATATTCTCAATCAAGAATGGCAGACACAGGCCAATATTTTAAAGATTTATATAAAGAATTAATAAGGCAAGTACATGAATTAGTTCAGTGATAAAGTCAGCATCTATGTATATAAATCATAAGTACAGAGACCTCAATAAAGTTCAGTAGTACATCCAGCATAGGTACGCCTTCTAAGAATGGGAAAATAGGATTCAGCCGCCGTGGAAAATGCAGGTCCTTTTAGAAGACTTTAGACAAAGAATTTTACACATTACTACATGAATGCTCGGTTCTCAGGAGATGCACCAAGGAGGAACAAGCAACAAGAAACATTTTACTACAAAATACACTCAAAGATTCTCTCATAATGCTATTACACTGGAGTCAGAGGTTCCCAGAGTCGCTCAGGTGACGTAAACTGCAACATTGTATACAGAAAGCCCTTGGTTGGGTACATCCTAATCACAAAGACTGGGAAAACTGACATTCCTTTATTAGAGCCAAGGCAACAACAACAACAATGATCACGTGGTGCGGTGTCAATTCAAAATGCAACACAGTTCTCTTTCGGCTATGTTAGTGCAAGCTCGATTTCAAACAAATTAAATGCTTAGAAAAGATAAAACAACATTCTCACACATAGACACTTGTATAAAGGGGAAGCAGAATGGTGAAGGCCAAGGACCTGCAGAGACTGCGCACAGCTCCAGACGCACCCTGTATGCTATTTCTATGTGTTCCTGGGTAAACTAATTCGGCCGCACCATCTCCACCCAGCACCAAGCAGCCATCTCCAGCTGCAAGCGAGAGACCATAGAGTCTGCAACAGAGATGGTCAGTGAGGCCAGGGATCAGGCCTAGGTTCTGTAGGCACGGCACAAGATATCGAGCAGTGGCTCCTCCGCTAAGGCGGAGGAGCGTCGCCCCACTGAGTTCAAAGGAAAAATAAAATTATAATAACGCAACATTAATAACGTTACGTTATTATCATTTAATTTTTTGGACAGAGCCCGAGCAAGGTTGGGGTGGGGATTGGCTATCCTCACAGAGAGGATGAGTGGTTGCTGCACCATAAGTGCGCATGACAGTTTGGCCAGCTGTCTTGGGCTGACCAAACCGTCATGTGCATTTAGAATGTTCTACACCCCGCTGTATTGCAAGGCCGGGAAGAGAACATGCACAGGCTCCAACTCCCTGTCTGAGCGCCAAACCAGGGCACTCAGATCAATCGCGACGCTGCTGTCATGCTGGTGACAGCAGCATCATGATTGGCTAGGGGAGTCTGGGAGCCTGTGTGCTTTCTGCTCCCTGCTCCCTGGAAACTACAGTAAAGGATGGAGGAGAGGCGGTGACCGGCAGGTAAGTGAGCTTTTCTTTACTTTATTTTTTTGTAATTCCCCGCCATCCCCCTGCCCCACCATACATTTCCCTAATGGCCACTCCTGAATATATCCCAGGGCTCTCCTATTAATCTACCAAGCCAGCACTCTTCAGAGATATAACAGAGAGAGGTGATCTATATTATAAGGGAATTGTTGATAGTTCTGTATTGATAATTGCAACAGAGCTGTCCTTGGCTGGCTCAAGGAAAGCCAACTTCTATGCAATCTGGATAAAATGGAAATCCTTCTGTAGAGGTCCAACCCCAATCAGGGCTGGTCCGGAGCCTGGCCTAGGGACGGTCCCACTCCTCTCCACTGACGCAGTCAGCAAGAAATATGGTAGTAATTTTCGACAACAACTTATCCTTTAAAAGTCAGATCCACTCAGTTGCCAGAAACTGAATATTGATCCTTAAGGCCCTTAGAAAATTCCTTCCCCTTTCTTTCCTGGGAGGCATGCAAAATGGTAGTTCGAGCCATGATTCTTTCCATGCTGGACTACACGAACGCCTTGTACTTGAGTTTTCCTGCTTATCTAATCCGCCGTCTTCAAGTGATCCAAAACACTGCAGCCCGTCTGCTTTATAATATTCAAAAGGGTACCTCAACCTCACCTTTCCCCACTAAACTGCACTGGCTCACAGTCTGTAAAAGGATCACCTTCAAAGCACTTACTTTAGCACACCGTGCCCTGGACAACTCAGGCCCCATCTACCCAAACAAAAGAATCAAAAAGTACCATCCTAGATGAAATCTACGGTCCTGTAAGGCCTACTTAATATCCACCCCCATTTCAAAACATCTAGACGTGGCGGTGCCTTCTTCTTAGTACATACAGCCAAAATATGGAATTACCATCCATTACAGCTCAGAAGCATAGAAATCGAATCTGCCTTCCATAAGTCTCTGAAGACCCATCTTCTCAATCAGTACCCCCCTCCCCCTCCCCCCCGGTTACACTTGTTGCAGCGCAGGGACACTCTTTTTGAGTAGCTGTCACGCTTTAGAAATAACGTAATTCATTCATTCATTCATAAGTGGTAGACAATGTTACCCAAAATAGATAAAACAAATGCAAATACAAGCGCCACTCCCCTAGGCAAGATGCCCAATATACATATATGTCCTAAGAAAAAAAGCCCAAAACGCGCCGAGTCATCAAATGTCAAGAAACATTACCACTGAAAGAACTGGAAATGAAAATTCAAATGCAAAGGGATGACTCTTTAAAAATACATTTTTTAGCATGCATTGAAAAACAAGTGTATTATTTTTGGCAGATATTAGTGAGTGAGCAATATGCAGACTACAGGTGTGCATTAATGTTCAGCTTCATGTACTTGAGGGCATTACAGCTCAGTTTTTCGCTAAGGTTTATGAAATCCATCTCATTTGATGCATCTTTTGGGTGCATTACGATTTCATTTTCATATCTTTTACTCTTAAGGCAGGGGATCAATATGTCTCAAATGAAATATGTTATGTTATAACAACTTATAAAGCGCGCAAATACCCATAGGTGTCTCGGCGCTAAGTGCTCCAGATGGTATGGCCTAGATGAAAAAACCTATTAATTGAAGAGCCATGTTTTTATTTGTTTCCTAAATGACAATAAAGTGGGACTGGCTCTAATCTGAGAGGGAAGTGAGTTCCACAGCTTAGCCGTGGCAACTACGAAACTTCGGTCGCCCCAATTAGTTCTGTAGGTTCTTGGGACGACAAGAAGATTAGCACCTGCCAAACGCAGGGATCTGATGGGAGTGTATAACTGGAGTGAATTCTTCAGACATTCCGGCCCTATATTATGAATCGCCTTATAGGCAATGCAGAGTGCTTTGAATTGTGTTCTGCATCTTATAGGCAGCCAGTGAAGTAGTCTAACCACCTTGGAGATCGATTTAAATTTCGGAGTGCCCGACAGTATCCTAGCAGCCGCATTCTGCACCAACTGCAGCTTACTAAGAAGCATTTCCTGTGCATTAATCAATAGACTGTTGCAGTAATCAACTTTGGACATAACCAAAGCGGATATTAACTTTCTCCTGGCATCAATCGGGATGAAAGGGAGCAGTTTCTTCACCATTTTTAGGACATAAAAGGATGAGGAGACCACTGCGTTAGCATGACATTTAAAAGATAGCTTGTCATCTAGAATGACACCCAGGTTCTTGGCTTTAGTGACCGGGATTGGGGGCGATCCCAATTTATCCGGCCACCAGCCCGAAGACCACACAGGATATAAATTTCCAAAGACCATAACCTCTGTCTTGGACGAATTTAATTTGAGGCAGTGTCTTGACATCCAGGCGCTGAAGGCCAACATGCCATCATGGAAGTTAGCAGAAACGGTGTCCCCGTTCTTATGAACAGAGAGCACTAATAGGGTGTCATCTGCATATGACATGAGAGCTAATCCAAAAGATTTAATCACCCGTGCTAAGTCGGTAACGTAAATGTTGAACAACGTCAGACTTAAAGAAGATCCCTGCGGTACTCCGCGCGGAAGTGAAAAAACTGGAGATTCGAAATCGCCCATGCTGACTAGCTGAGTACGTTTAGATAAAAAAGAGGTCAAAAGGGATTTTGCCTTGTTCCCAATGCCTAGTGCAGAGACACGGTTGATCAGCAGGCCATGATCAACCGTGTCAAATGCTGCTGAAAAGTCCATTAGCACAAGTACGGCCGCTCCTCCTTTGTCTAACACAGACCTAATCTCATCGGTAGCTTTGATGAGTGTGGTCTCTGTATTGTGGCCTTTCCTAAAGCCGAATTGTGTTTCATCCAACAGCTTGTTTTCAAAAATGTATTGGGCCAAATGATCATTCATTATTTTCTCAGCAAGTTTAGCAGGCAAAGGGAGACGCACAATTGGTTGATAATTGTTGGTATCTCCTGGGTCCAAGTTAGGTTTTTTTAGCAGTGGGAGAATAGAGGCCTTTTTCCATTGGGAGGGATAGATGCCTAAGCTAAACATAGAGTTGAAAATATTAGCCAGGTTAGTACCTATGAGGTCTGGAATCAGTTTCAGAACAGAGGGGGGACAAGGATCAAACGGTGAACCCGATTTAGCCGTGCTCACCAGATCAGTTATCTGTTCCGCAGAAACTGGCCTAAATTCCCTGAAGGCAAAGCTGTCTAATACCTCGCTGTTTAAATCCAACTGATTCGTAACCTCGACAGAGGCATTAAAATTCGAGTAGATTTGATCCACTTTAGCCTGGAAGCTGAGGGCTAAGGAGTTACAAAAAGCTTGGGATGCTACATCAGCATGGCTGCATGATGGCGCCGCAGTTTAGACACCATCCGAAACAGTTGTTTAGTGGAATCTTGTTCGGTTTCTATTTCCCTTGTATAGTAACTACTTTTTTCTTTTAATAAGAGGCGTTCATGGTTAGCCAATGCTAGTTTATAAAGAGATTTCTCCTGTCATACTCTAGGCGCAAGCACCTCTCTTGTTTTCTGCACCGTTGTTTCTCCAGCCTCAGAGAACCACGGGGCCGAGGGAGTACTCCTGTTTTTGGAAGCTGTTTTATACGGGACTAATTTAGCAAATGCATTTTGAAGCCAGTCCGTATAGTTTGTAGTGGCCAGCTCTGGATCTAGAATAGCTTCTGGCTGAGTATTAGATAAATACTGTTTAAGAAGAGCCTGGTCTAAACCACTCCAAGACTTAAACAGTTTAGGGGGGTCTGACCTGGTGTATGGGGAAGTAGGGTGCATAATACAGATATCGAATAGTACTGCATGGTGACCAGACCAAGTCAGAGGAAGGACCTCCTTTATCGAAATCTGCTCATTATTTGTGAATAGGCCATCAAGCATGTGTCCAGCCAAATGAGTAGGGCCGCTGACTTTTTGATAAAGTCCTATAGAATCTAACTCGTGGTAAGGGATATAGAGTCCTTGTTATCAGTGGCTTCCAGATGAAAATTAAAATCCCCTAAAATGGTAAAATTTGATTCACCTGCGGAGGGTTCAAGTAGGTTTCCTACCAATGATAAAAAGTCTCCCCTAGGGCCCGGCGGGTGGTAAAGGAGGATCCCCTTGAAAGATTGATGATTGGAAAGAATTATGTTAAAACTGAGTGCCTCGCATACCGTTGAGGGGATCAAATCTATTTTTACCATTAAGGTGTTTCGGTATATGAGAGCCAAACCTCCCCCTCTTTTCTTAGGTCTATCACATCTGTGTGCAGAGAAGCCGGCAGGGGTGGCAATACAAAAGTCCTGACCAGCTGAAGGGTCGACCCACGTTTCCGTGATAAATAAGAGCTCAAGATGATAATTATCCAGAAACTCCGCTATTTCATATTTATGCTTTGGAAGAGAGTGTGCATTGATAAGGGCCGCCTGAACCTTATCGTTTTCCTTATTCTTTTGAGTACGAACATTACTAGTCACAGTTTGTACCAAGTTCGACTGTGCCCAATCTTGGGCCTCCAGTACAAACCCACTAGTGGAGCAAGGTACTTTAGCCCTCTCAGGCACGTTCGCTGGGTTTAAGCGCGCACAAACGTGCTGAAATGACTTAGCATGCTTATTAATGGCGCACAGTTCCTTGCTGGTATAGCGAACTAAACATTGCCCCATACCTGGTAAGGGAGGAGCAGATGTCCTGGCGCTAGGCGCGATCCGGCCGTGGACTGGCGCAGATGGGCTTGCCTTTGGCATGCCAGCGGCGTCCGCTGCGCGTTGGAGCTATGCTGCACTTTTAACCCGGAAGAATGTGGAAGAACCCAACAACTAGACCGCCAACCTCCCTGTGTGCAAGAAATGGCAGCCGAGAGAAAAGAAAACAACCGTCTTCCCTCCCTCCACACAAACAGCACAATAGAGCTGCGGTGGACCGGGGAGAAGGAAGAGTCTGCCAAACTGCAAGGGAGCTGCTGCGGTGAGTAATTCTAAAATCTCCAAGTGCCCAATAAGAACATCCAGAGCGGTGGCACATTTAAAAAGGTTTAAGAGCAGAGCATTAAAAGCATTAATAGCGAATGAAAATTAAAAACATTTTTTAAAGAATTAATAGTAAAAAATAAACAAAGCCACAATGAGTGCAAGACGGCCCGAAGTCCATGCCATGCAGGAACTGGGGTGCATGCACACAGGGGGCCACATGTTGTGCCCCACTGCATGCATCCCCAGGATTAAAAACATTTTTTAAAGAATTAATAGTAAAAAATAAACGAAGCCACAATGAGTGCAAGAGGAATTAACACAAAACGCTACCTTCATTCACGCTGTGCGTCGGCGCCATGCTGCACTTTTAACCCGGAAGGAGGCGGAAAAACCGAACAACTAGACCACCAACCTCCCAGTGTGCAAGAAATGGCAGCCGAGAGAAAAGAAAACAACTGTCTTCTCTCCCTCCACACAAACAGCACAATACAGCTGCGGTGGACCAGGGAGAAGGAAGAGTCTGCCAAACTGCAAGGGAGCTGCTGCGGTGAGTAATGCTAAAATCTCCAAGTGCCTAATAAGAACACCCAGAGCGGTGCAAATTTAAAAACTTTTAAGAGCAGAGCATTAAAAGCATTAATAGCAAATGAAAATTAAAAACATTTTTTAAAGAATTAATAGTAAAAAATAAACGAAGCCACAATGAGTGCAAGACGGCCCGAAGTCCATGCCATGCAGGAACTGGGGTGCATGCACACAGGGGGCCACATGTTGTGCCCCACTGCATGCATCCCCAGGATGAGGGGGCGGAGTTTCAGCACCGCCAGCCTTATCATGGAGGAAAGACCTCCATGAAAACGCTGGTGGTCCTGAAACTTGTAATATGTATGGCGGTGCCGCAGCAGCATCACCTGCATCTTACAATGGCCCTGACCACCGCACCACCGCGCTACTGCGCCACCACCAGGGAAAAACTGTTCCCTGGCGGAGCCAGCGGTCCAATTACTGTCCGACTGCCCAACTCGTAATAGGGTGATGGGACCTCCTGTGCGGTTGTGGCTGGACCGTCACTACCATGCCACCACAAGTTTGGCGTTCCTCGGACCACCAGATTCGTAATTAGGCCCATAGTGAAAATAGTGCTGATGGGGCAGTGCTTTGTGATACATTTAATATACATACTTAGAACAGATTTATCGAGACAAACCGAAAGGGCTGCGTAAGATTTCTAGTTCAGATTTCATTCACTGTTATGCTATATTTTGCTATGTGCTGCATCATGCGAGTGAGTACCAATGCAAGATTTACATAGATTTGGACCCTGATCTTCATATGTAGGTTGGCCCTTTCTGCTTTAGGACGTCACATGCTATAATTTCATACTATAAAGAGATCATAAAAGAACAGAGAAGTTTATACAAATGGTGCAGTTTTGTATTGTATCTGTTTGAATACATTTTTATAGGATTCTTAGCTATGTGTCATTTTCGGGGAGTACACTCCTGCTTTCCACAGCCTGAACCCCACGCCTCCCCCACCCCCACCTCAGGAGAGGGAATGGTTTAGAATGCTGCTGCGCCCCCTCTGAGAAATGTTCTCACCTTCTTTCCTTAACTGCTCTGTTTGGTCTGGCATGACAGCACATAATCATAACAGAAGAAGGGCTTTGGCTCCGCCCACCTTTTTGGAGTCAGGTTTACATGATTTTGATTGGGCAGATGTTGTGTGCTTCCTCTGAAACAGTGTTTGCATTGCACTTCTACTGCTTTTTGGAGAAGGCAACCTGGTGGCGATATTTGAACAGGCTGAGGAGAGCAGGAGCGTACTCCCCGAATATGACACATAGCTAAGAATCCTTTAAAAATGTGTTCAAACAGATACTGCCGTGGGAAAATTACTTGTAATCTGGCATGCGGGCGGCAGAGACTCTTGGCGGAGAGGGGGCGCGGTGGTGGCGGGCCGACTGCCCCTGCACCACCAAAAGACTGATTCGGGCCCTAAGTGTCTTTCTGTATAACAGCATTTGAGTACCAATGCAATGTGAGTTGATTAAATAATTGCAATGCATCCCTTAACATATTTCTCCCGCTATTTTTACACTTTTATAAATACTGTTAAAAATGTTGGTTTGAGATCAAATATGTAACCTTTTCATACATTCCCTAATGAATGAGTCCTACGTTAACACTGTTAGTTCAATGGATCCTGGTTTCAACTGTGTATAGTGGCTACTTCTGTGTTTTTTACAGGCGCCTTTTGAGACAATTACAACTGCCACAGTCACTGTTACCAACCACTTTTGTTGGCACCCGTTCTCCAAAGTCTGGTAGATCTGCCCATGCCTGTGGGGGGAAGAGTAGGAAGAAGATGAGCCTATTAGACAGCCACATGGAGGGGCAGACACAGAGTACAGCACTTTAGCAGAGGAAGAGATACATCCTGTGCAGCAGAAATTCCACCACCTTTCACCACCAGCTCTGTGGTACACACCTTCTGAAATATTTCCTAAGGAATTGTTACCATGGAGGAAGCTCAAGCTTCTTAACAGCAAAATCCCATAGATTGCCATAATAACAATGGGGAGTTGATGAAGACTCTGTGTGCCTACACAAGTAAGTTGGTGGGGTTTCAACAACAGAGCAACAACGCACCATTTCATAGGGGCCGATTCACAGAACTAATCTGAGATAAAATCCTAAACTTACTACTTTTGGTATTCACAGAAGGCATTTAGTAGTAGTAAAGTTAGGACTCCTAACTTTACTACTACTAAACTGAGACAAAATCCTAACTTTACGACTTTCGGTATTCACAAAAGGCATTTAGTAGTAGTAGTAAAGTTAGGAATCCTAACTTTACTACTACTAAATGCCTTCTGTGAATACCAAAAGTGGTAAGTTAAGGATTTTATCTCAGATTAGTTCTGTGAATCGGCCCCATAGAGTTCAAATAGCTCTTTATTATTAGAAGTTCAACAAAAGCATGGGTAGACAGTGAAGGGAATATATCAAGGCAAATTACAATATCTGCTAATATGCCAAGGTAACTGGGCATCAAGCATTCATGTTTTGCTATGATTCTGAGCCAGAAATGTGAAAAAACAAGCAACAATATAACTCACATGGCTTGCATCCCAGTATTATGTAGGCCCTATTAATCCAATAACAGCTCCAATTGCAACTCGTTTCGCCCCATCCCCAATGCCACAGCAAAGTTTCAGCATGTCGTATTGTTAATTAGGCCCACTACCAAAGGGCCCATATTGTAGTGTTGTGCTCTCTTCTTATTTATGGTGGCATCTCAGCCTGTAGCCTGCAGTGCCAATAATAGTGTGTCCCAGTCCGTGGTGGGTGACCCCCTCCCCATTTGCTGGTTCATGCAAGTTAGAATGGTGATTTCTGCGCTGCACCACTTTATTAGATCCTGGACCCACCTTGAGACCGGGGGTGGGGGGGGCACCAGCCTTCGAGTTCCTTGCTATGCTCCTTTTACCTAGCAGCAGCGCGAGGTCCAGGAATTTGTCTGTGTGCTTAGCCTTTACCGGTCTCGAGAAGCACCCTAATAAACACCCCTCTATTGATGTGCACAGATATCTACCTATAAGGTCCGACAGCACAGCCAGTAGTGTCTTCCAGTAAGCTTGTATACGTAGGCAGTCCCATACCATATGGAAGAAGTCATCTTCCGCTGTCTGACATCTCGGGCATGTCAATGTGAACCCAGGTTAAATCCTAGCCAGCCGTGCTGGGGACAGATATGTGCAGTGGAAGTTGTTGAGTTGTGTGTATTTAAATCAGGGGGTTCTACTCACTGTCTTGATGTATTCTAAAATCGAGGGCCACTGTTTGTCTAGAATCTATCTTTTCAACTGCTGTTCCCATTTTAGTTTCAGTGCAGTCTTGGTTCGTAAAATGTTGGGGCCAGAGCCCCGTGGATGGAGCTCACCCCCTTACGATTTACCCTGTGCATCAGTAGAGTGGTTAGTAATTTGTCCTTCACAGGTTCAGTTGTTTCCATTCCCCAGGTGGTATTCAGTGCTGCCCATAGGGCACCATATGCTAGCAACTGACTGTCACGTGACCCAAGTTCCTCCACGAGCAAAGCGAATATAAGAAGCTCACCCCCACCAAATATACCGCCAATGTGGTGATGTCTGCCTGGTGCCAGACCTATATTGTGTGCTGTTATGCTACCTCCGCCAGTGCTGATGCTACCCACAGTGGAAGATAAGGAGAGTAAGGAGTCCCTCTACTTATCTTCCTCATGTAAAGGCTCCAACAGGCCTTTATTGTCCAGGGTGCCCCCATATAGGGTAGTGCCGGCCTGGTGTTTTGGTACAGGGCTCTCAGGAGATCCCTGTCACCCAGTAGGTGCACTATATCGTGCCCTTTGCGGTCCAAATCAAACGCCAACCATCGCACTATCCAGACCAAGTGTGCAGCCACATAGTATATTTCTGGATTGGGTTCCCCCATACCGCCCAGTGCTAAGGGAGTATAGCTGTTTCCATTGAAAGTCATAGTCTTTGGGTGCCCCAGATTATATCCGAGAAGGCAGACCTCAGCATGTCAAAAAATATCTGAGGAAAACTAAAGGGGAAGGCCATAAACAAAATAGCAGTTTAGGAAGGACTATCATTTTAATGATGGCCACCTGTCCCAGTGGGGACCGCAGAAGGTGGAGCCAGAGTTGCGCTCTGCACATTTAAAATTCACCTATCCAGGTTGCCCTAATGTAAATTGCGATCTGTGTGATAGATCTGCACACCCAGATATCTGAAGGTAAAAGGTTCCCAACCAATGGGGCCCCTCAAGAAAGTGGGTTGTTCCAAAGTCTGTGGAGGGTGGAGAGGGAACAGACAGGCAGACCCAAGAACTCTCCAAACTCATCCAACAGTACCTCCAGGAGGGATACTGCAGTCTCCGTGTCCCTAAGGAACAGCAGCGTGACATCTGCATACCAGGCTGCAGAATTATACCTCTAACCTACATTAATCCCTCACTCCAGTCCCCTGGCATGCAGAAGACATAACAATGGCTCCAATGCCAACACAAACAGAATAGGAGACAATGGACAGCCCTGCCTGGTGTCCCTGTGCAGTTGCCACCTATCAGAAAACACTTTTCCAAACACAACTGAAGAACAGCTCCCCACCATCTTTGGGATAGGGTCATGTCCCCGGAGTATTCAGTCAGTCGTAGCTCAGGGAGCAGGTGGGCTAGTGGGACCTCTGGCATTAGGTACAGAAGCATCAAATCAAGTGATCTGAAGTTCCAGGGGTAACCTCGAGACCCCTCAGTGGGGATATCTTCCCCTTCACCGATGTCACATTAGAGTCTCCCTCAGCCATCTCAGCGTCGCTGGTTCCCAAGGAGAGGGAGGGCTTGTTGCAAGCCCAGATGTCAGAAACCAGAGTTGCTCGTTCCTCCACCGCATGAAGCCAGGCAGCGACCGGCTATCTCTCCTCCTATCTCCTCGTCCGTGTGGCGCCTACAGGTTAACCCTCTGCATGCGAGAGATGTCATGTCCCTAGTCTTCCAACCAGGACGATACCTTATCCAGAGTGTTGAAGAAAACAGTCTTATTGTTTCCCGTGATGAGGAGCTTTGCTGGGCAAGTGAGTCCATATCTGATACCCAGGTCTCTAAGCATCTGCTTGGGCCCCAGAAGCCGAGCTGCGTCTTCTGCACTTGAGCAGTGAAGTCGGGGAAAAGATTCATTTTATGGCCCTTAAGTTCCCAAGGGCCGTGGGAGAGTGCCTGCTGCAGTATGTTGTCTCTATCCCTATAGCTCAACAGCCTAGCCACCGTAGGTCCAGGCAAGAACTTGGACTGCATGTTAGGGAGCACTACCTTCCACAGACAATACTCTAGGAACAGTTCTGCAGACTGGCCTTCTATGCATTCCGGCAGCCCCATGATTCTAATATTGTTGCGGCGGGAGCATCCCTTGGCGTCTTCTGCCCGGTCCTGCATTAGGCACCTTTCTTTGCGTATACCGTCCATCTGACGCTTCAGAGCGGAAACTGTGGGCCTTATCGTGGCCATAGAAGACTCGTTCTCCTCCACCCTTCTGCCAATTCCTGATGATCTGCCCTTTGGAGGCCCACATCTATCACTATGGCATCTGTCTTTTGTTCCAGAGCCATGTGGGATTTCTTGATCACCTGTAGGATGGCCCCTGTCTTTTCCTCGTTGGAGGCACCTATCCTTGCCTCCACTTGCATGGACAAAGGAGCCCTGGGGGGTCACCCTGTAGTCACCTCTGCAAACCCTTTACCAGTCAGCTTGCCCATGGCTGCTGTCTCCCTCAGGACAAAGGTACTCTGCAGGGGTGCTTATCTGCGGGCCACAGGATGAATGTCAGATGCTCCAGCAAGGGGCCCCAACCAGCAGGAGTCCACAAAGGTCTCGGCTTGCATTAAAGATCCCAGCTAGGCCCAAGCAGCCTACCCTACTGTCTTGGCCAGTCACCTGGGTGCCCCGCCGTCACCAGCATAAGGCAAGGCAAATCTTATGAGAGGAAGAAGGGGGCACCCCCCAAGCATCTCAGAGCCCATCCAGAGTGGGTTCCCCCTGCAACTGTCGAAACGGTCCTCACCCTGGCAGCGATCAGGGCAATCTGGGCCTAAAATGTCCTCCAGGTCTCTAGGTGTCAAGGCCTGGGCCCGGAACAAACAGCCCCAATGAGCAAGTCCAAGACCCAGCCCGCCGAGTATGTCCGAGCAGGCCGCCCTTCAGCTCCTGTTCATCCGGTGGCCGCTGGCACCACCACTCCGAATCAGGGACCCCGCATTCCCCCCTCCGGACGCCCCAAGTCCATAGCCTCAGAGGGGGGCCGGCAGTCATCAGTCAAATCTCCCGCCGCCACCCACCTCTCACCGCCATGTGGGTCACGAAAGTGAGCGCGGCACTCCCACCAGCTTCGCCTCCCAGTCCCAGGAAGGCCAGATTCCGCTTTGTCTCCCTCAGGTAGCAGTCACTTCAGGGACAGCCGTGGGCTGTCTGACAAGACCGATCGCACAGCTCCCCTGGGGACAAAGGATTCCAAAGGATTTCCTCGGTAGGGTGAGAGCACTCGCACTAAGCATCTGCCATATTACACCTCACCATTTCATTCAGTTGCGACACAACATGACATCCCCTCAAAGGCAATGTTTGGTAGACCTTGATGAACAAAGGGCTAATTGTTGTAATTAATAAGATTTCCAATAGTCCGGGAGAAGATTATGTAGGATGTTTATTAGGTAGCTATCATGAAGAGCCCCACCAGGTATAACAATAATTAATATACCATTTGCCGAATGATGTATGCTGTAAAAGAATTCACAAACATGCCTAACTCATTAAAGACTTACTCTTCCCTTTCAGAGGGGCATGTTAGCCAAACTACAGGTAGCCATATTCATCCTCCATGCTCCAGAACAAGCAGCATTCAACCACACCATAAACCTCTTCCACAACTTGACAACAGGTTCCACAGTCTGGCTTTGAGGAAGGTCTGCGCTCATGGCTAATATTCAATGACAAGTAAGTACTCCTGCACACAAAAAAGAGTGCCCCATAAGTGTCCATAAGAAGAAGAATTTTGATTGGTGTAGTTAATGGTTTAAGTAGTAAATATCAGTTTGTGTTTTGTCTGCTGTGTTTAACCGTAGCCCAGGAAAATGTGTTGTAGAATGTATTTGTGTGTTTGTAAATTGTTATTTAGAAAAAGAGGTTTGTATAGAGCAAATAAAAATTAAATTAATTCTAACTTTCAAAACAAAAAAAGAAATGTTTTCTTGTACTTAATATTGTTCAGAATTATTTCTTTAACCATATATATTTATGGAATATCTGTACTTCAATATGATCAAAGTACAAAGAAGGATTTATTATTTTTAAACAAAACTTGCCTTTTTATTAATTTGAGTTTGTTTTGAACTGTATTTTAACATTTTACAATTTAACTCACCTATAATTTATGCTCTAATTAAGTGCTAATTCTCATGCCCATATGCTTACCACTCAACTCCGAATAGCAGTTTTACTTTTACCGCATGTAAGTTTACCAAGCAGTAAGTCCGAATGTAGTTCTAAAATAAATTTTTCGCATGCAATTTTTCACTTGCAGTTTTAGAGAGAAATATTTCCACATCTGGAAATAAAACTCATGTGTTAAAAAGTGGTAATCAGATGGAAAGAAGTTAACGCATAAAATCGTGCAGAAAACTACCACAATAGAGAGATAGTTAATTTTGACCTAAACAAAAAGGTTCAGACTCACCAAAACATAATGAGTAAAAAAATTAGTAACATTACACGAAATTTGATGAAAATTATGAAAAATGAAGCACAATTACAAGAAATACATATCCATCATATAGTGCTATATTTTAGCGCATAATTTGCTTTGCCATTATGGCAATTTTTGACCTGAGGATGCATTTCGTGCTAAAATATAAGTAGCATCAAAAACACAATTACTGTGAACAGCAGTTGTTTCCTTTCTGTTTTTTCGCATTTTTTCATTCTATAGTTTTGCCACGAACGGTGGCATAATTACGTGATGTGGCGGAATGATGTCATGCCAGGAATTTCGCGTAACAAGCGCACCCCAAATCCCTGAGATTGCGTGAATTACGCGGTCTTAATTTCCATTTCACCTGGGCGTAATGGGAATTGTTGCCCCTTTAAAACGTCTGGTACTTCTGCCATGAAGTAATGATACTTTCCCGTTTGAATAATGGAAGCTCCATAGTGATGCTCACAGACTAACATTTCCGGTATACTAGATTTTTTCCATCGGCAAACACTTGATAGATGGCGAGACCTACATTTAAACCTACATTTACATATCTTATTAAGTCAGAAATGTCTGACCGTCCATCAAGGGCTGCAAGTTCAAATTTGGCACAGCAATATGACAGATTTGGCACAAAGAAAGAGAAGTCCCTACTGCAGTCAGATGCAGTGCAAAAGAGCTGCCAAATATAAAGAGCAATGCTAGCTGGGAAATGACGCAGTTGGAAGAAAGAAAGAAAGTATAAAAACTGCAGGAAATAAGACGAGGAAATTAAAGAGTAAGAACACTACCCTAACTCTCAGCCCATGGCATCTAAAGATGTGGTAAAACATATCTACCTTAATTACAAATTCTGGTCAATGGACATCATTGGGCGTTGCCGGGGTAGCAGTAACTACCCCTGCTACTGTGGCTGCGATCTCTTACACTGCGCTTTTGACCCCTGCCTCAGGGTGCCCAAAGGCAGCACCAAGAACAAAGTAACAGGGTGTATTCTGCAGCACACATAGAAGGACCAAATTACCATTATTGATTGCTTATGTGCAGGAAGGAACACCTTCCGGGACATGAACAATCATTCCCTGCAACGCAGACACCCTTGCACTATGGTGCAAGAGTACCTGCTTTGGCGCTAGGCAGCCAAAATTAGCACCAGCGCTAGGGGAAATGCAGAGATGCGCCATATTATGGTAAATTCGTCGCATCCCTGCATTTCCAGCATGTCGGAGCGCGGCGTTACCAATTGTGGCGTAACACCACACTCTGCCATTCTGTCGTACATATGCCCCTCCGAGTGCCCCAGTGTTGCTAAATCCGTGCTGTTTTGCGTGCAGCTTGTTGCAGTGCCACACATTCGTGCAGTCAGTCACAGTGAGTGCTTTCATTTACCTGTTTCTTTTTGCAGCAGAGCATGTTTTCTTTGTTGCTGCGTTAGTACTAAGGGGCTTATTAGGATGGCGGGCGGACCTGAGTCAGCCCGCCATCCCCGCGGTGTTGGGACCGGCCGCCAGACATGTGGTGGTCCGGCACCGCGAATTAGGATGCGACCGCCACCGTGGCGGTCGCATTCCGCATTTTAACATTGCGGCAGGTGCTGCTTACAGCAGCACCCGCCGCGATGTCAAAATCGCATGCCTGGCATGTCACTGCACCACATGGCAGGCACCACACGGTGCCTGCCACTTGGTGCAGCGACATGCCAAGTGCACCCCCACCTCCACACCCCCCTGGGGGCCCGCAAAAGCCAATCCCCACCAGCCTTTCCATGGCGGCATCGCCGCCATGGAAAGGCCTTTAACAATCGACATCATAATATGGCTGGCGGTGCCTGCTAGGCACGCCACCATATTAGAGCCCCTGCTCCGCCCGGCAGGCAATGCTAACGATTGCCTGCCGGCAGAAAAGCGGCGGACGGGCTTCCCGTCCGCCGCGATACTCACCGCCATCGTAATATGGCGGGGGGTATTTCACGTTGCGACCGGCTCGGCGGTGGCGAACGTTACGCCATCGTAATGAGCCCCCAAGTTTGTAAAACACCATCTTTTAGATATTTTTATTCACTTCACTTACTTTTGTTTGAATTCTTTATTTATAATTTCCAGAGAAATACAAGTTATCTCCAATACCATTCCAGCCTCGTGGCGAGGGTACATACAAGAACCTCAGACGAGGGCTGTTCAGAATAACAAACCCCCATTACAAGGGGGTACACCATGGTGAATAAACAAAGACATGCCTAGCATCCACTCAGTGTGTTAGGGGTGCATGTTTTAAACGGTTTAAACAGTGTGAGATCCAACAACAGGAATTAATATGAGATGGGGATGAGAAGGAGAAGGGGGGAGAGAGTGAGTGGAGGGAATGTGGACTCACCATGGAGCAGGAGAGAAAGGTAGGGTCAGGCCAGGGGAGAGGGGCAATGGTGGCACTTCAGCCGGGATGCAGGCATAGCAAATGGTCCATACGGGGGAGGAGGGGTGAGGAATGGAGGTGAGGGGGTGGTGAGAAGGAGGAAGGGAGGCCACGAGTGCTGTTATCAACACTCCGGGTGCAGGCTGTGACTTCAGGGCCTTTTCCCTTCAGGCAGCTGGGTCAGTGCCCAAAATGGGCAATCACATCTGGGAGTAGATCTCTGATTTGTCCTGCACACTATATATGATTCATTTATATAATGCTATTTTGTACATTTCTGAAATCCATTCGTCAAGTGTGGGGATTGGAGCAATCTCCAATGATGGAGGATGCAGATCTTTTCCAGGGTGAGCGCTGTGACTAATAAGCACCTCTCGTGGGTGGTGATGGTAGGGGAGTCATCCATATCATTAATTCTAATCAATTGCCACGGAAAGGGCAGAGGCAAATGCAGGGTCTCATTAATGGTAGATTCCACCTCCTTCCAAAATGGCCGGATTTTGAGGCAGTCACTAAGTATGTGAACTATTGTACAGTCAGTTTGGTCACATCTCCAGCATTTGGAATGGTGATGTAGGCCTGCTGAATGGAGTTTATGCGAGGTCCTGTACCAGTCTTGTAATGTTTCAAAAATACATCGTTTTCTTTTGGATTCCCGGACTCCTATGTCAAGGTCTGCCACAAGTGTGGCCCAGTCATGTTCAGTGTTGTTTATCTAAAATGTTCTCTGCCAGGATTCACAAAGTCTGGAGAGATGCGGTTTAGCATATAGGTGGGATATTAACAGATTATGTTATTCTGATGTGACAAGGTAGCATTCTACAGGAGAGTCGCATATATCCCATGGGGGTGGCCCCAAGTGATCTTGCAAGCAGTGTCGTAGTTGGACATATCACCACGGTGAGGGGCGGGTAGTTTGAATTCGTCTTGGAGTGATTCCAAAGAGCTGATGTCTCCGTGCAAAAGTAGCTGGTCGGGGGTCAGTATGCCAGCTCTGCCCCACAACCCACAATTTTTGGGGTTTCTGTCTATCTTGCATGTCAGGTTGTTCCAAATGGGTGCGTGACTGTGCAACTACGAATCATCCACAGTAGGTTCTGAACGCGGAACCAGGACTTCACCGTGGAGTGAATGATCGAGTTCTGTGTCAGGGAGGTGGGGGGGTTCTGTTTATAAAGTAGTTGCAGCCCTGGGCTGGCAGATGTAAGGAGACGCTCAATGGCAACCCATAGGGGGGTGTTTACTGCTTGGGCTTGCAGTTTGGCCAATTGCAATAACTACAAAGCAGTGTAATAATGCTCCACACAGGGGAGGCTATGGGTCCCTTTGCTGCCTGTGGACCATCAGTTTCTGGATTTTCAGCTGGGGTTAGTAACTGCCCCATATGAAGGCTTTAATGTCGTGGTCAATTGTTTGCAGGAGGGGTAAGCTGACTGGGAGTGGTAACATGCCCAATATATGCATAAACCTGGGTACTATGACCATTTTCACGGCTTGTATATTGCCCCAAAGTGTCAGGTGGAAATGTGTCCTTTTTGCATAGTCCAATCGAGTTCTGGCTATCAGTGGGTCTAGGTTATCATGTCCCAATTTTCTCAAGACCTCTATTGAGGTTGATGCCAAGTTAGCGGAGTTGATCCGTCTGCCACTGGAATGAGTAGTTGGCGATGGCCGCTGCGGTTGTGGCTCAGAACATGGGTAACGCCTCACTTTTCTCCCAGTAAATCTTATAGCCTGATATAGAGGCAAAGTCTGATGTGAGGGACATGAGGGTGGGGAGGGAGAAGCTGAGGTTCATGAGAGTTAATAGAATGTCATTCACATACAATAGTGGCTTTGAGCGGCCAGGAGGCGTATGCATGCCTGATAGGCAGGCGTGTTGTGTTATGGCTGCCGCCAGAGGCTCCATTGCTAGTAGAAACAATAGTGGTGACAAAGAGCATCCCTCACAGATACCCCAGTGGATAGGGAAGGGTTTGGATACAAAGCCTCTGCAGTTGACCTGAGCAGTTGGGTTACTGTAGAGCAATTTGACTTTGGTCACTTCACTTTCATTCCGGTGGTAGTCATTCTCAGAATATCAGCCACAAAGAAAACAAAACATGATTCCTGCTTCATTCAGTTTATAGCTTAAGGGGAAAATGAGTTTTACACAGAATAGCATGGCTTGGGCGGGTGCTGGAGATCAGGTTTGAAGTATTACAATGAACGAGCATCTAGCTGCCTGAACGGCAGGATTAGGGTGTATGGCACAACTGCATGCAAGTCACAGCATTGAAAGGGGATGGTGCTGAAGGTCAGGAGGCCCTGCTGGTGGATTAGAGAGGCATGAGGTGGAATCTACATAATGCATCTTGGTATTTGGCACCCGACCTTCCATAGTGCTGGCCATGAGATTCTGAGCAAAACCTCTATGCCAGCACTTATTCTTTTACAATTTAAGCATTGGGTTCAGGTCAGGGTTGAAATGTTGAAAGAGCTACATGTGTGTCCCAGTACTGGAAGTGCAGTGGCTGGATATTGCTGTTCATCACTGTGGTGTTTAACAGCGCTTCATGTGGGACCCAGTGCTGGAGCAGTAGTGGGTGGTGACTTCTTGTCAGGAAATATATGACAGAGCTGTGTATGGTCCCATTTATGAAACAGAAGTGGGTCAGGGACGCAGATCAAAATTGAGGTGTATGGCAGAACTGCGTGCAAGTCCTTGTGTTGGAAAAGCAAGGCCTGGGCTACAGATCAGGATTGAGGTGTGAGTAGGTTTGTCGCCTTGCTAAGAAGAAATGGCAGCCATTTGTCTACATTTTGCTGTTTTGGAACAGCCAACAGCTGGTAGATGAAAAAGTATTCTTGCAAAATAGTCAGGATACTTTTTTAACATGGCAAATATCCCACTGTTTACATTAATAATCCTTCTGAGGCTATTTAGACAGCCTGCAAATACTTTTGAACTGATTTGTTTATGCGTTTGATGCTTTAGGTTTAAATCTCAGAAGAGAAAAGATACCAGGTTTCTCTGCTTTCTTTGATAAAATATTCCAAGCCGGTAAAAAACGACATGGTCGCATCCCTAGGTGTGGAGCAGAGCTGAAGGGTGAGTCCCAGTGCTCAAATACAGCTGCAGATCAGTACCCGAGGTTATATCAGAGCTGCATGCGGGTTCCACTGCTGGAATAATCTAGATTGCGGTGCAGAGATGTGAGTATCAATGGTATTTATTTTCCAGGAAAGCTCCTAACCCTCTCCCAGTCGCCGCTAATGGTACAGACTACTAGGACCTTGTTTGCCAGCCATTCTCAAAAGCCCCATTAGTGCACACCTATCACCACAAGGTCGAAGAAGGACTTGCACGCACTCCAAAACTACTCTATGGTGCACACACATTGCCAGATTAGTGCATACCAATCACCAGCAGGCTTGCCACACTCCACAGCCACTCTGTGGTGGTCACAGATTGCAACATTAGGGCACACCTATCCTCTCCAGGTTGGGCTTTGTATGAGAATGTTTGTGAGGGGAGGAGCAGATGGCCAACTCGATTAGAGTAGGAAAGCAGTTATGGGAGTTATACCTGCTTCTTTTGGTTGCCATGCTGCACGTGCACTTATTCTGCTGGGTTCATGGGAATGTGGACGAAAATACCCATCTCAATGAGTCCATAAATTATTATTTTTCCACAGGCGAGGCTTTGAAAGTAGAGCAAACCAGGGGTAAGCAACTTTTCCTTGCTTCTAAAATGGTTTCCAGTCCCCGTTCATGGGTGCTGCCTGTCTCTCTCTCATGGCCTTCACTTGCGTAAGTTCACTGTTACTCTGCTCAGTTCTTTCTCTTAGATGAAACAACCCCTTTGAAGCCACCAACCCCTCAACTAAATGGCTTGGAATCCGAGACGTTTTAATGCATGGGCATAGTGGGCTCTGGCCCAGAGCTCCAACCTTTCAGGGAGCCCCTGGCAGAGCCAGCCGTATTCTGCAGAGATTCGTGCCCTGATGACCTTCAATAATTCTTAAACAGATTGTTTCAAATATCGTTTTACTTTACTTTTAAAGTGGGTGATGCGTGAGAGTCTATAACAGACATTTTGCAGAGAAATGTTGTGTTTATGTTTCATGCAACATCCATGAAAAGGTTTCTTTTAGATCAAAACAGGACCTCACATATTCATATGTCATCGAGATTATTTTCCGTAATATTATTGAGTTGCCGCTGTGTTACAATATTGAAAACGCACATCATTAGCCCTGAATATTAGATGTAAACACATTAAGAAATTGGACCAGTGTGACTGTGCACTATCAGTGACCTGGCCAAAGCGGGCACGAAAGACCTGAAAATGGATCACAGATTCAAAGCTGTTCCACACAGGGGCCCCAAAATACGTTTGGCCCAGGACCCCCAAAATCCTTAAGATGCTCCTCCTTGGAATTGGTTGTGTGACATCAACAACCAGTCTATGATATTGCCAGTTACGGGCATATAGTTTCATTTTTGCCGTTATATATATGTGCCAGAGTCATGGCCTCATGGGAAGTGCATTGCTGAGCTTTATCTTTGGAAAACATATCTGCCAGGTGTTCTGGGTCCATGCGTGGTGTGCTGCTCCAGTCCAGTTTTTTCATTTGAATTCTGGGAGTTGTAGTACTGTTTTGTGATAGAATATACAAGACTACAAGTCCCAAAATTCAAAGAAATACCCCGGACTGGAGCAACATATCACGCATGGATCTGGGAAACTTGGCAGGGCTGGGAAAACCCAGCAGATCTTATCTGTAAATTCCAAAGAGGCTGATTCTACAGCACCTTATCGCTGTAGCTGTTTTAACGCTAGTGATTATTGACCAGCCGATAGAGTACATTCCTTCTGTAAAAGCAGAGAAACCAAACGGCTTACCTACCAGCCAGTATACCCATACTGAAATATTTTAATGGGATGTTTCAGGTCCTTAGGGAACTTAATAGAATGTTTACTCTTTTTTATGTCACCCACACTTGCAACAGGGTTCTCTTTTTTACCTCCCAAATCTGTGGCCCCCAGTTGCAATGCATTGGTTTTACTTCACCCCTTATGGACTCACCGGCCCTACACAGCCTGTGTGTCCTCTAGACCACTGGTTCTTAGACTTTTGACTTCTGAGGACCCCTGTAAATCACTACTGGATGCTGGGAACCCCCACCTAACAATTACTAAGATTTGAACTGCAAAACAATACACAAAAATACAGAACAGGTTTACATAAAACACATATACACATTATTAAATATTTTTCGGAATTCATGGGCAAAAAAATGTAAAAATTGAAATTTTTATGGGGAGGGTTTACGCTTTTCAAAATGTCGTTTTATTTCTAAAAGACAAAGCAACGTGCTAGACTTTAGCATATCGCTTCATCTTTTTTTGCTGCTAATGAATGCTCTCTTTTTGTGGGCATTCTAGATTCTGTTTGCTGTGTCCTCGCGGCTCTGATTACTCAAGCTAAGGATACCAATTTAATTTGTAGATTCTAGGTTCATATTCCTTCATATTTACATAGCATTTTAAAACTTTAAATTTTGCTATTTTATGCATATGTACTGTATTATTCTTCTAATAATATTTTATTTTCTAAAGAGTCGCAGACCCCCAGAGTAGATGTAGAGGACCTCCAGGGGTCCCTGGATCACAGGTTAAGAACCACTGCTCTTGAATGTAGTGGCTGTTATTGCCTGTCACTGACAAAGACATAGATAAAGGTACATTATGTTGGTGTAATGTGGTTTTGAAGAACAAGACCTAATGAAGTAGACTTCTTTGGGAAGTTACAGGAGAAAATTTCTTATCTTTAAATACAACACAACTATCTAGTGGACCGTGTTGAGATTTTTAAGACCAGACTCAGGGCCTGTGGTGGGTGTGCGGCACCGCTGCACCAGCGGTCCGACCACCCTATTAAGAGTTTGGCAGTCTGACTGCCATTGGACAGTTGCTACTGCTGATGATCCATGATCCCTCAGCGGTCTTGCAGCAGTCAGAAGCCTCGATATGCTGTCAGTGCTAATGACGCACCACCAAGCATATTACAAGTTTCCTCACGCGACAGTTTTCATGGCGGTGAGCCCGCTGCGAGACCGCCAAAGTTGTAATCAGGCCCTTAGTCTGAAAAAAGCAAAACTACAAGTCATAGTGTCATGAATATTCTTTTTTTTTTCTCTTCTTGGTATTGCCCTTCTTGAGCTACAGGTGCTGATCAATCAGTCACAAGTAAATTCCAATCAAGTATTCCACCAGAGTCAGTCCGGTTTCAGGTCAAATTTTAGTACGGAAACCGCGCTTCTAGAAGTCTCGGGGGCCATCAAGAAGACCTTAGACCAAGGTGGGAAGGCCGTGCTGATACTCTTGGATTTATCAGCGGCCTTCGATACCGTGCCCCATGATCAGCTCCTTCTGAGACTTCAAGAATGCGGCTGTGGGGGCACGGTACTCCGATGGTTTGCCTCGTTTCTGGAAAACCGCCTACAAACCGTCTGGTCTCCTCCTTTTGCAGTGCCCATCCCCTCCCTAAAGGTGGGGGTTCCGCAAGGCTCAATCCTTAGTCCTACATTTTTCAACCTTTATATGACCCCCTTGGCGCATCTGGCCGAAGCCCATGGAGCCAAAATCGTATCGTATGCGGACGATACACAACTGCTCTTCACTTGTGATAAGAAGTCAGACTTCAGAGGAGAAGCGATAAACGCCTGCCTCTCAGAGGTGTTCTCCTGGTTCCAACTACACCAACTTAAGTGTAATCCCGATAAATCGGAGATTATCCTTTTCGGTCTTCCTTTAGACAATGTGTGGCGAAATTGGTGGCCACAGGACATGTCTCCCCCCACCGCCTCGGTCAAGACTGTTAAAAATTTAGGAGTCAGGATGGAGGATAATTTATCCATGAACTCTCAAGTACAAGCTGTAGTGGGCTCATGTTTTGGAGTGCTTAAAATGCTTAAGCAGTTCTTGCCCCTTCTGTCGGTAGCACACAGAAAAACTGTGGTCCAGGCTCTAGTTTTATCCATGCTGGACTACGTCAATAGTCTTTACTTAGGAATCCCTGAATACATGCTGACACGCCTACAGGTAGTCCAGAATGCAGCAGCCAGGGCAATACTTATGCTCGGCCCCAGAACACGGATGTCTACCCATTTGAAAACAATGCACTGGCTGCCGATCCGTAAGAGGATAATATTTAAAGCCATGGTTCTGACCTTTAAATCTCTCCATGGGATGGGGGCCCCGTACCTTAGGAAGAGAGTCCAATTCTATGACCCGCGCAGTGCTTTGAGGTCTGCTGCACTTCAGTTAGCTTGCATCCCCAAATCTTCCCATGCTCGAATTGGTGGTCGCTCCTTCCAGGTACAAGCAGCGCAACTTTGGAATAATCTTCCTCTGGCACTCAGACAGATGCAGGATCTTCTTCCTTTTAGGAAGCTACTGAAAACCTGGTTATTCCAGCAATAGTGTGAAATCAGCTAGCTTAGAGCTCACTGTTAGCCCCACCCAGAATGTTTAGCGCCGGGACACTCTATCGAGTAGCTGTGCGCTTTATAAGTCCTTAATAACATAACATAACATACTTGTGATTAATAGAATGCACATTTAGTTTATATTATTATGTTTTGCAATGTGATAATCAAATATTACTTGAATATGTTTGCAAAATTTTATCTAAGTGATAACTGTTCTGTTGTACATTATTTGTTATTGTTATCAGAGGAGTTTCTAGAAGATTAATAACTTCTTGTAAGAAATTGAAGTATTAGTTGAGGGAGTCACAATCCTTATCAGGAAGAACCACAAAAGTCACTACATACACCTATGTTTAACCCTTTGGTAGCTTGGCACAAAAGCAGTCAGGCTTAACTTAGAGACAAGGTATAAAGTATTTATGGAGCATTCGAACAGTAAAATAGTGAAAACACAACACAAGAAAAATCCCACATGAAGCGCCATCTGCGGGTATCTGGACACTCCAGACCAGGACAAAGTCAAAGTTCAGGCAAACCGCATTAGAGAGTGGTTCGTCCCGCAGGAAGTTTTGTCTTCTGAGTTTGATGCGACAGTGGTGCGTTGCATACGGCTCTGTGGGGTTTTGCGTTACTCTGTGTCACTCCATGCTGGATCTGGTGAGGCTTTCGTTTGGGAGTTCTGTGGCTCTGCTTGGCTCTACGCTGGATACGGTAAAGCCTTAGGTGAGGAGCTGCAAGGTGTAGCTCTGCCAGGCCCTCTATCACTCTGCATTTGATCCAGTGATTCTTTCAGTTGGGAGCTGAATGTATTGGTGTGGTTCTGCATTGCTCGGCCTCAGATCTGGTGAAACCTTCAGTTAGGCAGGGATAACTGTACTCTGACTCCAGCCAAGTGTCTAGGACCTTCAGGACAGCACTTGGGTGTCAGGGCTCACTCCCTCAGAAGCAAGGTCCAGCCGGGTCTGGTCAGCTGGAAAGCAGGTAAGGCCTCTGGAAGCTCATAGTGCCCCTGTAGCACAAACATGAGGTCAATCAGCTGGCCCTTGGAATCACTTCTGGGGTCCTGGGTTCAAGGCAAGCAGGTCCAGGCTTCAGATTTTCAGACAGCAGGGCAGTCCTTCTGATCTTCACAGGTTCTGAGAATGCCACTTTTGTGCCCACTGCCAGCCTGTAGATAGGGGGTACCCCTTAGTCTAACTCAAAAACGGAATCTGGTCAGTTCTTCCATTTTCCCAGGGTTTGGTTCCAGCCTTAAAAAGGAAAAAGTTTGGTGCATTTACTGGTCCAAGTATAGCATGATAATGGCTATAGGGGAGAGAGGTGAGAAATAAGGTGCATCAGCACATTTGTCTGTGAGTCCAATGTCTGGTATAGTAACAGCAGTGCAGGTAGGGATTGAGGGACAGTGACTTGGTCAGCCTAATTGGCATATATATGTCACTGGAGCAGAGCAGTCCAGTCCAAATTATGAATTATGGACCTGATTTAGAGTTTGGCGGACAGGTTACTCCATCACAAACATGATGAATATCCTGTCCGCCGTATTACAGGTACTTAATACAGTGGGATATCTGTCACATTTGTGACAAAGTAACCTGTGGGCTGAACTCGAAATCAGGCCCTATATCCTTATCAAACCACCTCCTATGGCAAGAAGAGGTCAAAAGATGGAAACCAATGACCTAAAATGTTTGCTAAGGAAAAGGGAACATTCAAAAGGCAAAACATAATTTTGCTTGCAGATCTGGAATACCATACACTGGGGCTCCTCCCTTGGCTGACTCTGATAATACATCCCTGTCTATATAAAAAGAGTCATGTGGGAGTCTCAGTACTTGGGAGATCACCAGGCCATACGTGGCCATTGCAGTAGAGAGCGAGGAGGAAAAGGTGGGAGTGGAAGAGTGAAGAGACAGGAGAAGATGCAAATGAAAGAGAAAGAGAGGGGCAGATGGAAAACCAAAGAGCTGGATGTACAATGTGCAAGAAAAAGACAGATGAGAAGGGGGTGTGGTCAAGCAAGATGGCCGGCTAGATGCTTCTACCCGAGCTCCCGTCGACCTCGATGTAATCCTGTCTTATTCCTCCTGTCTCTGTGGCCATCCTCCACCTCTACACTCCTCAGGGTGGCTACAGTGCAGGGAGGCTATGGGGAGACCCCCGTGGCACTTGGGGACTGCCAAGCATTGGAGTCAGGTGATCTGCACATCGGAACATGCCAGACCTCCCTGTATCTGGGCCTGTAGAGCGCCGCGGCCCACGACTGCTCCCCTCAGTGAGTGTCTGGCAGCGTACCTGCACTCATCGCTCTCTGTGAGAGCCCTCCCCAAGCTGGTGTGCCTTTTTCTGGGGTCCGACCTGTCTGACGGGACCGGAGGGTGGCTGTAGACTTGCTGATGAATGCCATCCTCGGCCTGAGGCAGGTAACGCTGCCCCACGACTGGAGGTGGCGAGTTGTGCTGGGTGCCTATGCCGGAGATCCAGACGGCGACTATGGGAGTTGTCCCTGTGATTGGTGGGCTGTGCAGTGAGCCCTGCACCTAAGTAAGAGTCCACGCTGCATGTGACCTCAGGATGCGGCCCAAGGAGCAGAACCTGCAGAGAAGATGGGACACTGAGACACACTGAGTCTCTGCAATGGGCCCATGCTGAAGCCCTAGGCTGACGGGTCCTTCTTGAGGCCTGAACTATGACTGAAGCGTGTGGGCCCTGCTGCATGTCTGCGCTGGACCGAAAGCACTGCCAGTGATTGCGGGGGTGATCCAGTTGGCTTGGAGACAGTGTGGGGATCCCCGATCCTCAAACATAGACACTGCTTGGTTGCACTGTGGCCCGCTGGAGGGGATCGCCCCACATCGTTCATGAGACATGAACGATCACAGAGGGACTGCCTAATGGTGTGAGACTGGGCCACAAGATCCCACTGCAGAGATACGACAGAGCAATTCAACTGTGCTGTATCCGGGTCAGTGCTGCCAGGGCTGAGAGCCTGTGAATCTGCCCATTTGGTTGAAAACCCCCTGGCAGGTACAGCACTTTTGGATAGGGATTTTCAATTTGTGGAGGCTGCGGTGCCCCGGGGCCATGCGCCTGCTTCTCAGGAAGGACTGTATTGGACACGCAAGTGACCCATGGGGAGCCTAGGCGTGGACCTCAGCAGTGCGTGCTTCACAGTAGGCCATCATTTGCCTGCAGTAGAGTGTTTCTGGCCACAGCGGTGATACACAGGACTCATCCTACTGCTCAGCGGAGACTGATCCCCATTGGGACTACAGAACCACAGACCCCTGTTGTGTTGAACTATTGCATAACTCCTTCCCAGGGGAGTGGGCCCACCTGGAGGTGGTGTTGATGTGAGAGTTTACTCGACGGCCTACCTTGTGATTGCAGAAAAGCATACACACTTGGCCCTTGACTGTGGTGTCAGTGCAACTGCCCCCATGTGGCACCACCACCAGATGAGGATCTGACCTGTGAGGGGCTGCTAGAATCACCTTACTGCTGCTACTGCCCTGTGGTGGGCACAGGGGTAATTTGGGTGGTGCGAACCTCAACCATCTCCTAAATTGGCAGATTGACATTGGTGACCCCCACCATCATAGTTAAGGACATGGGAACCAAACCTGCACAGGCAAATTAAATTGTCAGCTACACTCACACCCTACAAGATGCCGAACCAGTCAAGGAGAGAGGAGGACAGGGTCTGGAGGAGCATTCTGGAGGGGCGACAGACTCGGTCCCGTCTCTAGCAGATTTGCTACTGGCAATCCAAGGCTCACAAGCCAAGTTGGTCAGCAAAATCGATGCAGTCGTCATAGATGTAAACTTGATTTGAATGGATCTGTGGAACAGACCATCGACACCCTATAACAGAAGGTCCGCAACTTGTGCACCTAACCACCAGTAGTTAACATCCCATCTAGATGAACGCATAGAGGACACCGAGGGCAGATCCCGGAGAAATAACCTCCGCTTTGTAGGCTTTCCAGAAAGGGTGGAAGGGCAATCCACGGAGCTGTAGCTCGAGGAATGGATTACTACAGCCCTTCTTCCAAAAAGACTCTCTAAGGTTCTTTACGGTTGAAAGGTCCCACAGAACACTTGTTCCCCTGCCAAAATCGCCCCCCCCAAAACCTATAATTGCCCGCCGTTTTAACTTTCATGACTGTGACTCCATCCTTCAATGGGTTCGAGTGAGGGGCCCTCCACTGTTTCAGGGAAGACCCATCTCTATATTCCCAGAAGCGAATGAGAGACATGAACTTGAAATACAGCCTGGTGTTCCCGACCAAGCTCTGCGTCCAACATTAAGGGACAGTGCTGTTCTTTTTTAGTTCTGGGGATGCCAGTGACTGGTTGGATACTCTGGTGCATATTTCTGGTCAGAGCATAGGACGGCAGGATCGATGTCTCCCAAGCACTGAGAGACAATCTACCCGCCTACAGAAAGGACTGTGGAGGAGTCTTGCTAAAAATAGGAGAAAATTGTGGTCTGTCCTGATGGTACGTTTCGGGCAACGGATGTGGTCCCAGGCTCAAGGACTTTTTTCGGAGACACCGCAGTGACCCTGGCACAGCTAGTGACAGCACTGGCATGGGATGATTCCAATGTTTTGTACAACTAACTGTAAGTACCCAGGGGGTCCTGTGCGGGGCCTCCCGGTGGTGTAATTTCTGTGCTCCCTGATGTGAATCCAGCTGGAACTGACTCAACCTGTATGGTAAATCTACTTATGGACAGAGATTATTATTGCAATGTTAATGGGGGGAGGGTGGACAGATGAATATGATTCATTATGGTTGATAATTTTGAAGATCTATTATTCCAAAGGGTAGACTTAGGAGAGAAGGGAGTGGACACGGAAAAGTAACTTGAGCACATTTCGGCCCGCACCCTCTCCTGTGTCCTCACCTCTAGCAAAGCATAGAGTTTCACATCATTTAACTGTTCTTGGTTTTCTTTTGCTTTCCGATTTGGGAAAACGGGGTGGATTAGGCAGGCCCTCAACTGACATCTTGCTGGGCGGGAGGATTGAGCACAGCTGCCCAAGGGGAGGGGGGTTTTGGGTAACAATTCTGTTTTTAGGGGTTTGTATGGTTGGGGAATTGTAGGTTGCTCTTGTGCACTATGGACCGGCTTGTCGCTCCCTGCCCACCTCTTTCTATGTGTGCCTGAAGCGCGGCTGTTCCACTCGGAGGGAGTGGAGGGATTACTTTTATCCACAGATAGTGGAACATGTCACTAATCTTATGTCATGGATTGTCCAAGGCATAGCCCAATTAGAAAAGTGTAGAAGGGTCCATGCCTATCTGAAACTCTACAAGGTGGCAATCGCATTCTTACAAGAAACTTGTGTATGGGGAGAATGCATACCCTGCCTCCAAAAGCATTGGAGAGGGCCACTGTATGCCCTTCATACTCCGGTTATGCCCGAGGGGTATAGATTTGGGTGGCTCCAGGGGTGCCCTTTCTACATAGGGCTCATGACCTGGAAACGGAAGGACTATACATAATATTACATAGAACCCTGGACGGGTGAGAAGTCTGCCTGGTAAACGTGTGTGCACCCAATCATGATTGCCATAACTTCTACACAAAGGTGGCGATGGCGGCCTTGCCCCATCTTGCTGCTGTCATCATCATGGCGGGTGACTGAAATTGTGTCCTAAACAGTATCCTAGACCGTGACCTACCCAGACTGCATACTAAATCCACCTGGCCTGGACATTACGCAACATGATATGAGAACTGCACCTTCTCAATATTTGGAGGGACAGACATCCGCAGGTCAAGTAGTTCTTCTGTTACACCCTTGCCACAGGAACCCACAGCCAGCTGGAATACTGTCTGGTCTCTGGCGATATAGCGCAAATGGTGTTGGGAATTTCTTACCTGACCCGATATCTGTCTGACCATTCCCCTCTCCTTTTAATTTTTGGGAGGGCACGTTAGCAAGAGGCAATACCACTCTGCCGCCTTCGGGCAGAGGCATTGATGGATCCTCCATTCGAGGCCATGCTATCTGATACACTAACACATTACTTTCATGTGTACTGGTGTACCTCAAGAAGTACAGCCATGGACTGGGAAGCAATGAAGATGGTTCTCCGTGGGGTATGTCTCAAGATAGCCTATGGAGTAAAACAACAATTAGAATGCGACATTCAGGCACATGAGCTAGATTTGGGTGGCATGGTGGCAGTGCTTCCCAAATAACCCGAAAGGTAAGAGGAAAGGCGAGAGACCCTTATGGCTTTTCTAGGCAACTTGTGTAGACTCAAAAGCACATGTATACAGCACATCACCAACGATTCTACGCAGAGGGAGATAAAACTGGGGCAATGCTGTCCCGCTTGGTCAAACAGGAGAATTCCCAGATCCCAGTCTTGACTATGCATGATCATGTGGGTCATCTAGTCTGCACACAATGTGACATTAATGATGTCTTTAAGTCTCATTTGAGTAAACCCTACGCTAGACAGAGGATATGTCAGTTGGGTTATGCCGAGACTACCTGCTGGAGGTCCCTCTACCATACCTCACCTCTGATGACCGCGACATTCTTGATAGCTCAATCACGTGGGAGGAGATTCTTGCCGCGATTCGCACTTTAAAAACAGCAAGAACACCGGGAAGTAGCAGTCTTCCAGCTAAGGTCTACAGCAGATATGCGGATACATTAGCTGATAAACTCTTCAAGGTGTATGAGGAGGCTCTCCAGAGGGGCAGCCTCTTGCCCACACTGCATGAGGCCCTGAACGTATGGTTCTCAAATCCATCTCCCTCTTAAATGCAGATGTCAAACTCCTCAGTAGTATATTGGCTGCTTGATTCCTCCTGTATCTCCCATCCCTCATACATACAGATCAATCGGGATTCATCCCAAAGAGAAACAAGCACACAGTTTGTGACGGCTGTCCCACGTCATTCATGCCGCGCAGGAGCTTGATGACGCATTACCCTCAATAAATGAGAGAAAAACAATGTTTGTTATCTGCGCACCACATTCTCAAAATGTGAGGCAAATATGCAGTTGCTTGCATTTTACGCTTGGCCTGTATTCAATACTTTATTAGTTCTGCACCTGCTTTAACTGCAGGGTACTTTGGAGAGGATACACTTTGGTGGTCACCATTTGGAGGCATGGAATAACAAATGGAACTTTATGGACGGCTCTAATAGAGATCTTACCGCATGTAAAATGGATTCTGAATCTGGTTATTCACATCTATTACCTAGCAACAACGGGAAATAAATGTTGATGACCACTCTTGGTATGTCGCAAGGGGAAGCGCCTACTTCTCGTGTGTTCCACTTTGCTCCGGGTCACCAGAGTCCCGAAGCGGTAGAATGGTTGCCTTAGGTCTTCTGTTTAACCAGTGCTTTCATGGCTCTCTCAGTTCTAAGCAGCCATGGAGTTTTCCATGTTGGGGTTCCTAGTGATGAGTTCCCTCTCATTGGTTAGTCAATGTCATTTGCAGCTCTTCGGTGGGAAGAAAATAGTTATTGACAGCTAACCATCAATCCAAGTGTAAATTGCTGTAGCATGGCATTTGTAGACACTTTTGAAAAGCACTAAGGGCCGGAGTTGAAAAATACTGGTCAAAAGTTGCATCCAATATTTTTGCGGCCAGTGCAGATTTTTAAGAACGGATGTTTGTATTAATAGGTCAGGTCTTAAAAATCCAAATAGTAGTGGGTTGCATTCCAACCTACCTCATGAATATTAATAAGTAGGTTACTCTGGGAGTTTCTCAATGGCCATATGTGCTGTTCCAACAGGCTCAGAAACACAAGCCATCTGAAAGTACTTGATACTCTTGAACTGCAATACTTCCACACAGGTGAATTTGAAGTTGAGTTTCCCAGGGGGGCGTGGCCAAGCCGTAGACCAAAATGGCCACACGGCATTGAAGCTCTAGCGCCCGATGCCCCTGCAGTAGCAGAAATGACATGATCTGGTAGTCCACACTACTGGAAAAGCCACAGGGAAAGTGGACAACGCTGTGGTGACGAGACTGGGGGCAAAGAAACCCTGCACAGACCCCCTCGTCGACCTCCCTTCGGTTATGCGGTAGCGGCAGAGACGTGCGGAGACCCAGCCTGCCTCGGAGGCCCTGTGGTGATAGGGACCACAGGTGAGCCTGAGGCTGGAGCGGTGGTGCTCCGCTGGGTCCCCTGCCTGCCCGGGCCATCCGGCCAGAGGAGGAGACAGGAACACCCTTGCTGTGGCGACTGGCCTGACCGGGGAGCAACGCCCACTGCCGGGACTCAGGTGAGTGCAGAGAGAAGGGCCGCGGCGCACAAGGCCCAGTGACGGTGCTCATCACGAGGGACCGTCATAGGGGCCTACGCAACCCAGGGTTTGCCACCACCTCCCCCCTCCGCGCCCAGAAACATCTTCACAGGCCCACTTGCTGCACCAGAATTGCGGGTGAAGGCCCGGTGGGAGTGACCATCGCGAGGGCCCACCAAAGAGGCCTGTGCAGCCCAAGATCGCCACCACCGGGCCCAGCAATAATCTCACAGGCCCCCCCGCTGCACCGGGATTGTGGGTGAAGACCCGGTGTGAGTGATCATCGTGAGGGCCCAGCAAAGCGGCCTGTACGGCACAGGGTCACCATCGCCGCTCCCCTCGGGCCCAGCAATACTTCCACAGGCCCTCCGCTGCACCGGGGTTGCGGGAACATGCCCCTCATCGCTTTAGATGCGCAGCACAGGATCAGCGGTAGAAAAACTTGTAGGGGGAACAGCAGACGCGATCACAAAACACCAGGAGAGGTCTTCCCATACCTGCCCAGCACCTTTTTTAAGCACGCTGGGCCGGGGGTACCAACCAGCCGGCTCCGAGGGAAGCAGTAGCGCTTAGGACCTGAGAAGTGGCCGCCGTCGGCCCAGCGCCACCAGCACCTGGAAAGAGGAGTCTGCGCCTAGGATCTGGGAGGGACTACCAAACCAAAAACACTACCGCGAGTAACCGGGCGGGGAGTCTGGGTGCCACGGCCAACGTGCCGGACCGATCAGGCCAGATCCAGCATCACATCCCTACACCTAGCCCAGCAACACCTTCACTGACCCCCCCATGGACTGGACCCGCCAAAGACTACGCATTCACCCTCCTGGGCGGCACCAGACCCACATAAACATCAAGGGCAGGGCCCTAAGACACTAGCTACCGCAAATGCCTGACGCGAGAGGGAGCGCCATAATTCTTTCAGCGCCCTTGCCTACTACAGGGATTTTAACACTGCATCCATAACGTGCCCAGCAGGCATCCTTGCACACAACACAGGCATGGGTCGCAGGGACCTCAAACAACGTAAGCTGAATTTTGATAGGCCGGGCACGTCGGAACACACGGACCGGGATCCCAATGGAGGTGGTGGGCCGTAACGGGATGAGCAGCCTCCCGCCCTGGAGGGCACAGCAGCCATAATGGCGGAGCTCCGTGCTGGATTCCGCGCCATAGACTCCAGATTCGATTCCATAACCTCCAGGTTGGATAGAATGGGGGAGCCCTTAGATGGGCACAGCACCACGCTCAATGAAGCAGAGCAGCGCATCTCATCCCACGAGGACCAAGCCAAAGATACAACGCGTTGGCTGGAGCGAGTGGAACGCCTACTCAAGACCGTACCCATAAAAAATGAAGACCTAGAGGCCAGGTCACGGAGAAATAAAATTTGTATCCTGGGCCTTGCGGAATCCACAAACATCGGGCGGCCTTAGCCATTTTTTGCAGCTACGCTGGCGGAACTGTTCAGAGCCGAAAATGTCTCCAAAACTTTAATTGTGGAAAGAGCACATAGTTCCCTCGGCCCGCACTCCCCCTCCGCGTGCTCCCCCACGGCCCATTATTGCCCACCTGCTTAACTACAGGGACCGCGATGCGTTCCTCCTCCTGGCTCGGGAAAATGCACCGGTGCGGTACCAGGGCACCATACTCTCCTTCTACCCGGACTAAACAGCTACAGTCCAAGAAGCCCGTCACAAATTTGTGGAGGCCACGCGTCAGCTCCGTACAATTGTCCTGAAATACGCCATGCTCTACCAGGCTAAATTGCGGGTACTAGTGGCCGACAGACCCTGTTTCTTTGATAACCCTGCTGACGTATTGGCTTTCTGCAAGCAGCACCGAAATAACATCCGCAAGAGCCCTACCCGGTCCTCTGGACACTCCTCTCAGGACCGACAGCTAGCTGCGAGCGCCGAACTTTTTACCTCGGAATGATGGACGCCTATGCTTCCTAATCCTGATGACCCGCAACCATCATCCTATTCAAAAGGTAACTAGACCTGAGGAAAGAGCTGCGGCATTCCTAAATACTATAAATGTTTCTGTATCTCTATTTTTGCAACCTGCTTAGTTCAAACAAGGGGCATCGGACATCCGAGGCGTCGCCCACCTCCTACGGATGAATCAGAATAGTTTGTTTCCGGGTTTTTGCTTTTTTTAATGTGTTGTAATGGAGGGTATTCACCGGAGCTTTGCGCCCAGGTGTGGGAGGGGGGTGGGGGTTGTTGTTTTTCATTGGGGTTTTATTGGATGTATATTCTTTTTTTGGGTTATTGATGCCTTTCATATATTTCCCCTTCTGTAGTCTTATCTTTGCACACGCTATGCAGACGTTATTATTCACTGGAGGTACAAACGCATATATCTCGCCGTACGGCCATGATGTCTGACCCCATGGTTGAGGCTAAACTAATCACCTGGAAGGTTAGAGGGCTTAACAACTCCAGGAAATGCAAGCTAGTACTTGCATATCTTCGGAGGCACAACGTAAAAGTAGCATTCCTACAAGAAACCCATCTTCCATTGCAAAACGCCCCTCTGTTTGCCTCCTCATGGGGGTCTCATAGATATTTTGCAAGTTACAGCACTTATTCCTGCAGAATTTGCCTTCTTATTCACTGTACACTTCCCTTCACACACAAGCTTATGATATCGGATGCACAAGGGAGATATCTGTTGGTGATGGGAACGCTGATGGGTAAAACATTTGTATTCCTCAATGTCTACGCGCCTAACACAGATGCCCCCACCTTCTTCCCCGAACTACACACTATGCTTAGTCGCTACGATTATGACACATTATTCCTTGGGGGGATCTGAACCTATGGCTAGATCCCCGCTGCGACTCCTCTAACCCCATACAAACTACTAAACCACACACCCACCGAGCAATGTGGGATTTAATACAATCCTTGACTCTGCACGACATCTGGCAGTCACACCATCCGGATGCACCGGGATATACCTTTTACTCAGTGCCGCACTCTACCCGGACACGCATAGATTATTGGCTCACTGATGCTCTTGGCTGTCAGTGGACCAGGGGTATAGAAATGCTGCCCTGCACGCTCTCAGACCATGCTCCAGTACTCCTTCACTTAAGAATGTCACACTCCACGGGGTAGGAACAAAGATGGTCCTTTCCAGCCACGGCCCTGCTGGATGCGCTGTTTAAATCTGAACTACAAGAGGAGATAACTGAATATTTCACCCTAAACACAGGGTCAGTGTCTAAATACGCAACACTTTGGGATGCCTTTAAGGCATATGCCCACTGTATTTGCATATCCAAACAGGCGGAAGTCCTGCGCTCGATACGGGGCAGTCTTGCCAGGGTTGAGGCAGACCTGTCCGAATTGGACACATCACCAATTACACCAAACATACTCAACCTACGCAACGCCCTCATACTTGAGTTCAACGAGCACGCAGACAGGGAAGCCAATCTGCTAGGCAAATACCACACGGTGCGCCGATATGGAGAGGGGGAGTGCCCTGGCAGGGCACTGGCGCCACTAGTGCAACCTCCACGAGGAGCCGGACACATTGCCGCACTGCGGCGGTCTGACAACTCTGTAGCTACTGATGACGCGGACATACTATCAGAGTTAATCATGTACTATCGGTCATTATGTGCAACCAAACTCCCCAAGGAATTTACACAACACTTAGCCTACCTAAAGGCGATTGCAATGGTGTGGCTCACCACCTGGCAGGCTCAATTCCTTGGTGAACCCTTCACCATGGAGGAGGTAACACAAGCAATAGACGCTTTAGATGGAGCAAAGGCCCCGGGGCTGGATGGCTTGTCAGGGATATTCTACAAGACATTTAAGCAAATATTAGCACCACCGTTACTCGAGGTATACGCTGAGGCAATTGAGGAGGGCGTACTCCCCCCTTCTATGAGGGAGGCAGCTATATCCCTCCTGTTAAAACCAGGTAAGGACCCCACCAACTGCGCCTCCTATCGCCCCATTTCCCTAATAAATTTTGACAACAAAATCCTAGCCAAAATATTATCCACCAGATTGTTCCTGCTGCTAGACCAAATACTTTCACCGGTGCAATCCGGCTTTATCCCACATAGATCTACCGCCCTAAACCTCCGGACCGTGTTTTCAGTAATAAACAGGATAGAGCCTAGTGTCCCCGCGGCGGTAGCTCTTCTCGATGCAAAGAAGGCCTTTGACTCTCTGAAGTGGCAATTCCTCATTGCCACACTTCATAAACTTGGCATCCCAGCAAATTTTATTGCTTTGATTGCGCTTTTATACTCATCCCCCACGGCCAGACTCAGGGTAAATAGTTAATTGTCCCCACCAATCCCGATCTCCTGTGGCACTCGCCAGGGATGTCCCCTGTCTCCTTTACTTTTCATAATAGCCATGGATCCCCTAGTCCGGCATTTACAAGAAAAACACATGTTCCGCGGCCTCCAGTTCCAGTCAGGGCCCCTGCTGATGTCTATGTATGTAGACGACATCCTGTTCTTTATTAGGCAACCCTGCATCAATCTGCAACCCCTAATCGATGAAATCTGCAGTTTTGGCATCAGGTCCGGGTTACGAGTTAACTGGGACAAGTCGGAACTGTTTCCGATCACCGACTCAGCCAACCCAGGGGGGTTGAGCTGTCTCTCCGATGGGCGACAGATACTACCAAGTATCTAGGCATTATTTTACACAGAAATAAGGAACAAGTTATCCGCCTTAACTACAGGCCAGCCATAGATCAGCGTACTTCGCAGATCGAGAGGTGGATCTAACTACCGATATCTATGGCCAGACGCATTGCCTTTATTAAAATGAATGTCCTTCCCCGGTTTCTATATTTATTTGTTAATATACCAATCCCACTTACAAAAGCCTTTTTCACACAGCTGCGGGCCTGCTTATCCGCTTGGTCTGGGCAGGACGTCGACCGCGAGTAGCATGGGACACCTTAACACTTCCCTATGAGCGAGATGGATTTGTAGTTCCAGACTTGCATCTTTACACCTGGTTGCACAGGCTCAATTTGCCCGGCATTGGTTTCATCCAGATGTCCGTATACCGTACACCAAGCCTGAACGAGACCTGGCTGCCCCTACCCCATTGGGGGCACTGTTCCCCCTGGGTATACCGCTCGACCCAAACGACATACAGCCCCTATCCACCACCTTCTAGGCCTGGTGTAGACTGAGTCGGCTACTGGATACCAGCTCCCTATATTCAGCGGATATCCCACTGCAACAAAACCCATTTCTGCCACTCACCTCTGAGACGGTGGTGCAATGTACCCTCAATAAACTGAAACTATGCACCGTTGGTTCGCTATTCCCTGATGGACAGGCAATAACCATGGCAGACCTGTCCGCACAAACTGAGATGTCTTACATGGACAAATTTGTAGCGACCAGACTGCTCGGTGCACTCCGCTCGGCCACACCTTCTTTCCCCTCTCCTCCAGTTGAGTTCACACCACTTACGCTGCTTATAACTGACAAAGAAGGGGCCCACTTTGTCACCACGTTATACCGGTCATGTATGGCGCTCAAACAAATGCAGGACACGAGGGTGCGACGCCGATGGGAGGACGATCTGGGTCAGCCACTGACAGACAAGGAGTGGGCCTGTTGTCATGAACAAATAAAGAGGGTATCCCCCAACCATAGACATAAATTGCTCCATTTCATTTTTATACACCGGGTTTACATAACCCCACGACAACTGACCAATTATGACCCCACCAAATCGTCCAGCTGTTCAAAGTGCCAGGCTCCGGACACAGACTTTGCACACATGACATGGACATCCCCCTCGTAGCTGCATATTGGACGGGCGTGTTCCGGACGCTCTCTGACATGGTCTCCATGCCGCTCCCCCACTCTCCAAAACTGGCCTTGCTGGGAATAGTCAGTGACATAAAACTCTGCTACCGCAGGTTCATCGCCATAGCACTGCTGTTAGCGAAAAGGGAAGTTGCGCTACATTGGGGCACCAAACAACGTCCCACGAAAGAAGCATGGCTCCGAAGCATGTCATATTGTAACATGCAGACCGAAATATATGCTACACTCCAACCTCCAACCTCACGACCTAAAGACGTTTGGCACACTTACCGCAGATACCTACAACAGACACAACACACCTCTCCTACTCTCTTTCCTACACACCAACTAGCACCAGAGAGATCCACACACAGCTCCTCTACAACCCTCCTCGGAATCGGCACGCTAGACCTGTACATGTTCCCCATCTCATCGGATGTGGCACTAAATTGCTTACATATTTATACCTCCTTCGGGAATTGACACAGGCAGAACCTGATGTACCCTCCAGCATAACCGCTATATTGGAACATACAGAGCATACATCTGGAAGCCCCCCCCCCTTCTCCATCCCCCAGTATCCCCCTCGTTAATTTTTTGTTGGAATGTTTATTATGTTAGATATTAACACATGGAAGGTGTAACCCCCTTCAAGAAAATAGTCATTTTGTTGCAGTCTTATGTATATGTGATTTTTCTTTCAATAAAATAAAAAAAAATAGTTTCCCACCTAATTTTTTTTAGTTTCTGATGTACACTACAGAAAATGAATTAAATGGCATTCAAAGTTGGAGGGGCGATTAAGAACCGTTGGTTGCACATAAAATTACAGATATGGTTTTGGAAATAGATTGTCGTAACACATGACTGTTCCGTTTTGGCATCTGACAGTTTTAGCTGTCTGGAAGACCTCAAGTGACAAATAGTTTTGAAACATACAGTAAAAAGTACATACACAGAACGGAGTTTGGATCAGGCCACTTCAGCCATTGCTCTTCGTCTGTTTTATGCTTTGCATTGCTTGGATGTGACTTCCATCAAGCACGTCATTTCCTGGCATTGTACATTGTTCCATGTGTGTTTTTGGTGATGAGGCATCAAGAAGACCTTTTGTTAGACTGCAGATGGGACATGAAACCCTGTGAGCGGTCTGTGGTGTATTTACTTTGGTGACATAATTGCATTTTAATTATTGTTTTAGGGTTTCAGGGTTTCTTTGTTTTTGAAGCGTGTGCTGTTTGGATTCCTTATCCTCTCATAAAACACTGTGCTATTCACCAATTGCCCTTGCAGTAACCTTGCGCCCTTACTTTGCTGTCACGATACAATGTGGTTGGATTTACGCCTTTTATTATTCACAAGGAAAATACATTTGCAAGCAAAGGCTTTACTACTATAAACCATTTGCTGACTCTGCCTTTTAAGTTCCTCATTTTCAGTGTAAGTTGCATCTTTTGACTCCTTTTCATAGCACTCTTCTTTCCGTGTGCAGCTTAACTTTGCTAATGCAATCTGATGGGTGTATGGGCCCTAATCCTAGCTTCCATATTGTTGTAGCCCAAGATACTTCTTTAGCTCATGATGTTCATTGTTGGACAGCTGGCAGAAGCACAGATAAACAGTGGCGGCTCGTCCGCTAAGGCGGAGGAGCATCGCCCTACTGCTGCTGTGCAGCAGTAAAAGCATGGAAAAATAAAACGATAATAATGCAATGGTATTATCATTTTATTCTTCCCTATTGCGGCTGCATGAGGGCGGGGCTGCTCTGCCGACAGAGCAGGGGAGGAGTGGTGGCCACACTAAAGTGCGCATGATGCTTTAAATGGCCCTCTCGGGCCGGCCAAACAGTCATACGCACTTTAGCATGTTCTCAATGTAGGCTGTATTTAAACCTGCATGGAGAGCATGCCCAGGCCTCCAGTCCCCATCTGAGCGCCGAACCACAGCGCTCAGATCAATCGTAACGCTGCATTGCAGCGTTGCGATAGGTTTAGGGGAGCCAATCACAATGCTGCATTGCAGCATTGTGATTGGGTCAGGGGAGCCTGGCTGCTTCCTGTTCGGCAGAAGAGAGATGATGTGGGACAGAGCGGCGAGGAGGTAAGTACATTTTTTTTTTCTTACACTTATACCTCCTTACCCCCTTGCCCCTCCACCACCCCAGGTTGGTGCTTGCCACCACTGCAAATAAAGAAGCACAGCTTTTACTAAATACTCTCCCTACTAAAAAGCTGTATATATTGCGTTTGCCAGTGTTTGTTTTATCTTGTCTCTCAGACATCTATTGCGATGAGAACATCTCTCTCTGGGGCGCCAAAAAGCAGTCCTGATCCCTTTGACACCAGTTAGTGAGCTGGAAAGACAGACATTCATCATAAGCCTTCGCAGTTTAGCCAATACAGTTTATTGCCAAGTCACAAAAGAGTATATTGCACCTGCAGACTGATGGAGGCCTTTGGAACATCACCGCACTGATGATAGATTATTACAGCACACATGGGCTTGAGCAGTGCCTGTTGTGTGATTTATAATTCTAATCAACTCAGCTTTCCTTTTAAAATGACTTATCATAGAAACCGCAGTATTAACCGGGCAGGCTTGTGATATCTGATGAGGAGTGTGAGCACAGTGGAGCCCAGTAATTGATTCTATGAAGACCATGACCGGGGATGCTGGATTATACTGGTTGCCATAAAGCAGCCATGAAGGAAGAGTCAAGGCATCTCATCGCACACTACGAGGCTGATATATATATAAAAAAACTTAGCATTTGAAGAAAATTACCTCATTTTTTACTATTTAATTTTGTGTTTTTCAAATATTCAAATGCAAAAAAGCCATTAAGTCGTACACATACAGTCCGGTAATACATTTCACTTATAAAACAATGCCCTGTAGTCCTGTGTGGGTGAATGATCACGAGGTGGGTTGGCCTCCACAGTTTTGCATGTACACATGTTGTGTGTTCATACTGGTAATGGGGCAGAGGTTGGCGTTCCTGCTGGAGGCACCTTGAAGATGATTGGTTATGAGTCTGACTGTCATAGAAGGGTCACTGCTATTGATATTTTTGAACCAAGATGCACTAAAAGCTGTAGACGTCATTAGCTCATATTGCCATTCTAATTCTAATCTCACCCTGTTTACTTTCATAGGCGGCATTCTTTACCGTATATTTGATTTTTATTGGTCCAAACCAATGTTGTGTCTAGATGTTGGTATCGTCCATTGGGATCCATTAGGCATTATTGCTCAACCGAACATACATTATGGCGAAGATGTGGGGACGTTTAACTCTAACATACAAATTCGTCCATATCCATGACAACACACAACATGGCGACTGTAGCTTTAAAAAGTGGAATTTTTGCAACGTTAATGCTACAGAGACTTCAGTCAGACATCACAGAAAGTGACTCGCCAGACTGGAAGATTGAAACACCACCCAATTATTCTCTCGATTTGTTATTTAACACTAGGCACATTGTGCTTTTTGCCTAAGCATTCAAAAGCGACACATAAAACGACGGTGACCGTATAGGAGCAATGAATATTTACTGCTTTTTTCAGTGTTGACCTTACCTCAGATCACATTGAAGGTACTCAGTCACACTAAGCTCTTGCATTGTCTAATCGTGGACAGCACGCCAGGTGTATAAAGTGTCCAAACTATATTAGGAACATTCACTCACAAACATGTTACACCGCCATGGGAACGTTTGTTCTTTTCGCCTCTGTGGATGATGTTTCCATACGCAGAAGCATAGCAGGGGAACAACGGGTCTAATGCAAGCAGGGCAAACACCCCCGTCCCTAGAACGGTAGTAAAAGACAGTCATAACTGAAGTGCATTGGACTCCTAAGAGTCAGGTGTCACTGCACCTGCTGCACCTTGGATACCTTCGCCTCTGTCCTCACGAAGAACCATTCAATTTCCACAGAGGCCGAAACGCGTGCATGGCTCCCCCATTTTTCAATTGTACAACACTTGGGACATATCTAGATTCTATGTTCAGACAAATAATGCATATATTTTCAGGACAACGTAAGGGTATGAAATTGTATACATATTATAGTACAGTATTTCCTCCAATGGCATCATTTACCACAATGCCACGGAAAGTGGTCCCATAGGGTGGTCCACAAATAATACTCTTGTTCACTTTACTGTGTAGTGGGAAACAACAGGATTAACAATTAGACCCAATAGGATCCTGGGTGATATCTACAATACATAAACAATGGATTCATAGGATCAATTCAAGGATAAGTGCTTGAAAGGATTACACCTTTTTGTATGTAGAACAAAAATGCAAAACATCATATGAATGCAGGCAGTCTCAAACATGCAATAGGACCCCAGTTTTATACCCATAATCTCAAATGGATGTATTTGCATCAAGTATCGCGGTATGAATAATCAACTACAGTAATAGTAGAGACAGCTCAATGGGAGCAAAAAAACGATGGATTTAACTCAGATCTGTGACTGGGGGTGAATGTTTGACTTGTTCATCATTCCATCTATCCTCTGTTCTTTTTACATTTGTTGCCCTAAGTGGGAAGGGTATGCCCTGAAATGGATTTGGTGCTTGCTATGCCACCAGATTCAAGCTAGCCTGGCTGATGAAGGCTGATACCATGAAACCGGTCACAGAATGCTTGTTTCCGGACCAAAGAGGACCTGGCATCTCAGCACGGGCTGGACTGTTCCAATGAGGAGCAGGGTCAAGATTGATTTGCATATGGCTGGGTCTAAACTGGGGTGGTGTGATGAGCAACAAAATGATGGATTAAACCCAGATCTTTGACTGGGGGGAATGGTTGCATTGTTCTGCATTCTGTCCATCATCTGTTCTTTTTGCTTTTGTCATCTCACCTCTGTTAGGTTCCATATTAGAAGTATCCATTGGATGCAGGGCAGGATTGTGAGCTCATACTTCAGAGTACAATAAAAGGAAAGATTTCCAATCAGATATAAGAAGAGAACATACTATGTTCCCAGGTGACCAGTTCTGATTAGTGATCTGATCTGATACAACAAAAGTGTGCATGTACTCATTGGCACGTAAGAGCAAAATGTTGCCATGCTATTATAGATGTCATGATATTTTCAGTTAGCATAACTACTCAATGTGCAGAGCAGTTCAAAATAAAATTTCTATATTCAATGTTACATCAAATGGATGAAAATACATTTTGTTGACCACCTGGTGGCCCTCCCTTAATCACAGTCCAGGTATCCTGCGGTGTAAAGAAACACAAGAACCAAAGCCCCATCTGCCAGAGCCACATTTCTCAGTTCTTACTCATCATTGAGCTCCTCAACCGTCCCTCACCCTAGTGCTTAATAAGTCCATTTATTTGAAATCATGGTTCGATAATATCTGATGTATGTTACCACCCCTTGTGCCTGATTTAATTAATTCAATTACCTGTCAATGTAAATCATTCTATAAGTGTCCACAGTTTTGTATTATCCCACCAGCGGTGCTTCATTCACTTTACGTCTGATGCGACTCCTGTGTTGACAGATGTGGTGTTTTACAATTTGCTCACCTGTTCTATATCTTTTTGAGTCTATTGCTTACAAAAGTAAATATGCTTACCCATATAAGCCATTCTGTAGAATCTCCTCCCTCCCTACGTTGTAACAAGAACTCACTTGGACAACACCAAGTTCTCTTCAGGGTGTTTTTGATAAACCTCTAGGGCAATAACTATTTAGAAGCTTATTAATGACTGCGTTACGTTTCTCAAATTAATCATAATAATTAAAATAACCTGAACTGTTGGTACAGGTCCGCCTGATACCGAGGAACTGAATAAAAAGAGATTTTATTCCAGTCAGTTTGTTACATAATGTGATCTGTATCTCATTTTGGCATGCCTTATCACTACTCTGTGGAATGAAATTTATAATTAGTGCTCTGATCATTGAGCCTTTATATAAAGCTATGAAGGTTCTCTAGTCTGCTAAACCACAAAAATGTTATCAATCTATCTCTACAACGTGCAGAAGTTCTGGCGATATGGGTTATCGGGACTGAGGACTTTATTCTCCTCAAATTCAGTCGCATAAACATTCAATATGTTAGGAGAAAAATTTGTTCCCATGGTGATACCATTTTGGTGCAAATTCAAATCAATCTTAAATATGAAGTCAAGGGAGTAGCCAGAAAATTAAAATACCTCCTACTTTGAACCAAATCAATCAATCAATCAATCACAGAATTTGTAAAGCGCGCTACTTACCCTCGAGGGTCTCAAGGCGCTGGGGGAGAAAAAAAGGGGGGGTGCTGCTACTGGTCGAACAACCAGGTCTTGAGTAGCCTCCTGAAGGTCAGCAGGTCTTGGGTCTGTCGTAGGCTTAGTGGAAGGGTGTGCCAGGTCTTGGCGGCGAGGTGGGAGAAGGATCTGCCGCCGGTGGTAGTTCTTCGAATGCGAGGGACGGTGGCGAGGGAGAGGTCGGCGGAGCGGAGTTGGCGGTTGGGGACGTAGAAGAGGAGTCGTCTGTTGAGGTAGGCTGGGCCAGTCTTGTGGAGTGCCTTGTGTGCGTGGATGAGGAGTTTGAAGGATTCTCCTGTCGACGGGGAGCCAGTGCAGGTTCCTCAGGTGGGGGGTGATGTGGCTGTGGCGTGGTACATCGAGGATCAGGCGTGCGGAGGCGTTTTGTATGCGTTGCAGTCGCTTGATGAGCTTGGCCGGGGCTCCCGCGTAGAAGGCGTTCCCATAGTCAAGTCTGCTACTGACGAGGGCCTGGGTGACTGTTCTTCTTGTGTCTGTCGGGATCCACCTGTAGATCTTGCGAAGCATGCGGAGGGTGTTGAAGCAGGAGGATGAGACTGCGTTGACTTGCCTGGCCATGGAGAGCGTTGAGTCGAGGATGACTCCCAGGTTGCGTGCGTGGTCGGTGGGTGTCGGGGCTGCTCCCAGCGTCGTTGGCCACCAGGAGTCGTCCCAGGCGGAGGGGTTGGAGCCAAGGATGAGGACCTCTGTCTTCTCCGTGTTCAGTTTTAGTCGGCTGATCTTCATCCAATCGGCGACGGCCTTCATTCCTTCATGGAGGTTGGATTTGGCGGCGAGGGGGTCCTTGGTGAGGGAGAGGATCAGTTGAGTGTCGTCGGCGTAGGAGATTATGTTGAGGTCGTGCTGTCTGGCGATGCGTGCGAGCGGGGCCATGTAGATGTTGAACAGTGTTGGGCTGAGGGACGATCCCTGGGGTACGCCGCAGATGATCTCGGAGGCTTCGGATCGGAATGGTGGGAGGCGGACTCTCTGGGTTCTGCCGGTGAGGAAGGAGGTGGCCCATTCCAGGGCCTTGTCTCGGATCCCTGCGTCGTGGAGGCGTGCGCGTAGAGTGCGGTGGCAGACAGTGTCGAAACTAAAGCTCCTATGACACCAAGAAAGAGAAGCAAATCATCGCAATCTTCTGCCGAAGAGGTTGCTTGTCTCTTCCATGCAAACATATGTCCATTTCACTATTTCACCTTTACATTCTGTCATCCATTCAGTCTTTCATGCAACATTCAGCCTGTCACCATTCTGCCCATCCATATCCAAAAGCAATTCATCTATCTTCAAATCTGTCCATCAAACATATCCATCCTTTCGCTCAGTCATCCATCCTATTACTTATGCATCCACTTTTCATCAATTCATCCATCTTTTCAGTCATCGATCCATCCTTTCGCTCATCCATGCACCCTTTCACTCATTCATCCGTTCTTTCACTCCATCTATCCTCCTTTTCACTCATCCATCCTTTTGCTCAGCCATCATCCTTTCACTCATCCATCCATCCTTTCACTCACTTATCCATCCATCCACCCTTTCACTGATTTTTCCATCCATTCACCCTTTTACTCATCCATCCATCCACCCTTTCATCCAGCCATCCATCTACCCTTGCTTTCACATATCCATCTATTCTTTCACTTTTTCATCCTTACTTCCATCCTTTAATTCATCCATCCATCCATTCACTTATCCATCCATTCATCATGCCTCTCTTTCAGTCATCCATCCTTGCATCCATCCTTTTACTCATTCATCCATGCATCTATCCATCCACATTTTCACTCACCCATCCATCCAACATTTCATTCACACATCCATCCATTTACCCTGTCACGCATCCATATTTTCATCATTCATCCACCCATCCATTCAGCATTTTATCAACCATCCATCTATCCTCCCTTTCGCTCATTCATCCATTCTTTCACTCATCCAATCTTATATCCATTCTTTCACTCATCTGTTCTTACAACCATCCTTTCACTCATCCAAACAGCCAAACATCCTTTCACTCATCCATCTATACATTCTTTCAAACCATCCATCCATCCTTTCACTCACTCACCTTCCCACCCTTTCAAGTTAATTATAAACCTTTGTCAGTCTAGTTGCAGACAGAGTCTCATCAAAAACCCCACCCTCCTGTAACTGCTAGGGGGGAGGGGTTGACAATGCCCGTGTATAAAGTAGTTATCTTTGAGTACAATCTCTGCTAATTTTGCAATGAAGTCCATTGAAACCTTTGTGTCAATAGTGGAAGATATAAGGGACCATCTGATGCTATCTAGAGCAGCTTGCTGGGGTATGTTAGTATAAAGGGACTCAATGTCCAATATCACCCGAATGTCCTGGTCAGTATCGAACACCTACCCCTCAACACAATTCATTAAATTAGTACTATCTCATACATACGAATGGACCAAAAGTACATACGTTTTAATGAAGTAGTCGACATATTGGCTCTGATGTATAACCTGAAACAACTGGTCTGCCTGATGAGTTTAGTGAACCTTTATGAATTTTTGACCTAGTATACAATGCAGGTGTGCTTGGATCAGTGCTTAATTTGAGCCGGCGCTTTCCGGTGCTCAGCGCCGGCACTTAATTAGTTTCCGGTGCTCGGCACCGGCACCTAATTGTCAACACCATATTTGGAACAGTCCGCCACATGGTGGCGCTGCTCATCTAATTTAGAGATGAGCAGAAGGTTTAAGACTACAATATACATTAAAATTGCTAATACCTGCCTCCGCAGCCATTCCTTTAGCTTTGGGGACCTGGAATAATGTGAAAAGTCGCATTTACATGCAAAAGAAATAGTAGCTGCTTTGGCAGCGATGACAAGGGTGATGGGTGGTGCGAGCTGTAGTGGCCTCCTGGTCAGAGCCCTGGCACTTAATAGTTTACAAATTAAGCACTGCCTTGGATATAATAAAGGCTTGTTATTTCCAGACGATTTTTTATAGATTCAAAGCCCCGTCTATTACACTGTTGATCTCTTTTTGGAGGTCTGCGAGTGGATTCTTGGGTAGCTTCCTGTAAAACTCACTATTCATCAACAGTCAGACAATCTCTTGATCATATTTCTAGGTCTTGTACCACTGTCTCTCCTCTTTATCTACCAGATTTATCAATGTTGCTTGATCATTTCTTACGTTCTCGAGAGCCACTTTCTCTGCATGGAATGTGTTTTAAAGGAAGCGTGGATTCTCTTCCGCCAGGTCCTGTATATGTTTTAATATGATTTTCTTAAATGCTACAATCTTAGCTGTCATGATGTGAGCAGGGGGCAAAAGGTAGAGGGTTAGTATAGTGCAGTGATGGTAGTCAGTCTCTCATCCTGCTAGTCTGAGAAATAGTGTTGCAGCCTAAATTTTCGAAATAATTGGTACATGTCTTTTTAATTTGAAAGAATCAGGTCACTCAGTGATAATGAAACCCTTTGCTTAGAATTGCGTTCTCATCATAAGTCAGCATATGGGAAATTATTCTCAATATTGGAGATGTCTCACTTATATTATAGCTGTTTGTTTCCAAGGATAATGTTTGTTCAGTGTTTGACATTTGAACAGTTAGTGCTGATCTAATTCCACCCTCTGCCCTAAACCCTGCCCTTCTTTCTGACCAGCGTGGGAGCCATCAGCTAAAAAAACATTTTTGTTGCTGGATTTTAGGTGGTCTAGTTATCTGAGCTCTGCTAGTGCTTATTACTCTGCAGGTCTTCCTTGTTAATATTTAGCATAATTAGCATGTTTATTTAATTAACATGACTCTGCTTTTTCACACTACTCACATTAAGGGCCTTATTATGATACATCGTTTTGGGCACGGAACCATCCGACAAGGAGTTGGTGGTTCCAATAGCCCATTTACAATGCGACCGCCACGTAGGCGGTCGTAAAATGCTGTTTAACATTGCAGCTTGAGCAGCGGCCCAGTAAAAGGGCTGCTGCACAAGCCGTAATAGTAAAGAGGATTTTTCAAACATCCATGCACCGTCTGCCAGGCACCATGCACCGTGTGCCAGGCACCATGTGGTGTCTGGCACACGGTGCATGGATGTTTGAAAGAGCACCACAGGTGCCCCCAGGGCCACATAGTGGAGGCCCACAGGGGGCAGGAGCCGTGCTAAGGGCCCCCAAAGTCCCTTTCCAACAGCCTTTCCATGCCAGTCAGACCGCCATGGAAAGGCTGTCGGAAAGGCATGTTGTAATCCCCACGTTGGTGCCTGCGCAGGCACCTCCCCAATTGTAAATTGTAGGGATTACGATCTGACGAACGCCTCTACAGAAGCGTCGCTCGGTCCCTCCGACGGTTGCGGTCCGACCGACTGCATCATAATGCAGCGGTCAGACCACTATGCTGGATGTCAGTGGGACCGACATCAACAGCCGGTTGTATGATAGAAGCACGTATGGTTTTACCATGCGTGCCTCTACCACGCAGCCCAACCACGAATGCGTTTTAACCACGCATTCCTTTACCACACATGCCTTTACCACGAAATTTCGGGACACATTTATTTTAGTTCCAAGGGAAATATTTTTGTCTTTATTAAGTGAGAATCTCTGAGTGACCAGTCTGTGTTATCGCTTTGTAAAGGAAATATATGTTAGAATCTATCACACATATAACGTGCATTAAAAATGACACTAACAGAGGTCTCTAACTGTTTTGTGAGTAATTACCGCTAGCAAGTACATCCACAGGCTCGGGCTATTCTCTGGGACTGTTTACCGGCTATCTCTCAGACGTACTTATCTGTAGAACCTTCAGTTTTTTCTGCGTCCAGTATTTTATTTTTCCCTATTTGTCTAGAAAGTTAAGAAGCACATTCCCCTTACAAAGTGAAAACCACTATCATACACTTGCTTTAATGCAATGGGTTGTGAAAATAGGCACATTTTGAATATATCTATTTCGTACCATATTACATTTCGAAAATCCTTTCCCATGAAAAAGCCTTCTACTTTATCTGGGGCTGATTTGGCACCCCAAGTTTAAGTGACTGCACAAATATCGTGCACATTGTTCACATCCACTTAAAAATAGTTCCTTCCTCTTCAGTGACAAAGCTCTTTCAAAGGGTGCTTTATAAATTGTAGTTCTGTATGTTATCTTTGAAAAAAAGAGCCATTTATTTTTAGATGGTGATGTATATCTTGTCTCCTTTCTAAAGTAACTTTTATGAACGGCTTAACTAACATTGTGACAGTTGCCTGCAAGTTGAGTGCTTCATTGTGTGATGATTTCTTCTTATCACCTGCATAAAAGATATTGCTAAAATGCATGGCATAACTGAAAATCTTGTTTCTGAAATACATAACTAGTAAAACAGATACAGCAGTGAATGTTTTTTCAAATAATGTGTTATATTACAAACATGTGGTGACCACATTTGGTTGGCGTTCTGTTTTCTTTTGCTTGCAGAAAATTGTGCTATTTCGCCAGCATGCCAAGGCCAGACCTATTGCCTTTGCCAGTTCAATGGTGTCCATAAATAATTCATCTAATCTTGTGTATTAGATTGTGTATCAGCCTTTAATATGCTTAGTCTTGACTGTCCATGTAGACTTCTCCATTGTCAACTTTCCACCTTTTTCATATGCTTCCCAGCAGAAATAGACACGATTTAACTCAGTTGATAAGACTTCTTAAAATTTTACCAATTTCCTTGTGTTTTCTAACTTAAAAGGGATGCTCACTAAAGGGATTTTAAATATATCCAGTGGTCACCTGTGTACGAAGTGATAAACTAACTCTTCTTGCCAGTTGTATTCCCTAATTCCACAGTGATATATGCAACTTACATTTAGACTCTCATTTGGATTCCAAACAGAATGTGGGGCAACCAGCACCTCTGTATAATGCCTCAGTGCACATCCAAGCTATCGGAGATTATTTGTCCAGCACTGACCCTGGCTACTAGTTTATTTCAAAAGAGTTGGATTCAGTCAATAATGTTTAACTCAAAGTTTAAATATTTAAGAGTGTCTTTGATACAACCAGGCGATTGAATCAAAGGTTTTTGTGTCATCTTGCGTAGTCCACATTGACTTCTAACTTTTAAATTTCAACTTTGTCCTCCATGATGCAGAGCATTCTTCTCAGGTTAATCAAGGTATTGCCTGGGGTAATCCACCACAGTGGGTATGAGCCATCACCAAGCACTACAATGCTCCACCCTCCTCAAAATTCAATCCACCTGCAGAAACAGCAGTACCAGCGGTAACAGCATTCATGAATATGATTGTATAAGGAATTGAACAACTTAAAGTTAAACACAAGTTTGACCTCTTTAACCAAGGAGTCTGCAACCTCCTCTTTAATAAGAGCTACTTATGCTCAATGAACATCACCGGGAGCTACTGTTATTACTAATGTAATAGTGAGGATATCATACAAGATTAAATTAGCGACCACCCCATGCAAGATTACCAGCAGGGATCACCTCAGTGCCACAGACAGGATTGCCACCAGTAATGTAAAAAACAGACTTTATCAATTTGGAATGCCTATATATTGGCAATTCTTAACAGCCAGGGCTCTAATACCCTTGGTTCCATGGCAATAACATGAGCCATAGGTCTCCCTGATGCTACATGATTTATCACTCAAATATCATTGTTAAATATATTTTACAAAGTCTATAATTTTACTTGGACATCAGCTTATGAGTTCTGAAAATACACACATTTTCAACCCGAATGCACCCTTTTCAATTTTGGTATAAATATATTTATTCAACATTACAAGTGCTTCTAATTTAGCAGGCTGGGCTGCACACAGGAGAGCTACTTATAGGTAGCTGGAGAGATACCAGTAGCTCATGAGCTACTCTTTGGAGAGGCCTGTTTTAACCTAACCAGAGAGAAGGCACTTGCCTTACTGAACTGCTACTATCAAAACAGAAATTGATGATGATAATGATACAGTAAATGGGGGCAGCAATCCCTGCATGCACTTGTCTCTAAGCTGATTACACTGTGGCTGGGACATTACTTGTCACCAGTAATATGAAAAAATATAGCAGCTGTTCAGCTGCATTAACTTTTTACAGTTGAGCTGTGATGCCACAATTGCTGATGCCAGGGCCAACAGATTACAGGTCATGAAGAGGAATTTTAACTGCTATTTCAACAAGGAAAAGGAGAGCTATCTTTTCAGCAATGCATGATCATTAGAATCGAGGAGTCGTTTACAGCAGAATGTTTAGTTTTTGCACCTCTTTCATTTCTAAAAGCAGGAATCTCTGCGCACGTTATCACACATTACGAACTAAGGCTATCTTTGAAAGGGACTTACATTAAACTGCATAAAATTTGGTTTTTAAACGCATTACTATCTGTTTATTGGTGTGTTTAGTTTTGCACAACTTGTTCATATAAAGAAGCAAGTAATAAATAATCCAGGTTTTTTTCGGGGAACAATAACAGTGCGATCATGTATTATAAGTAATAAAATACCCACTTAAATCCATTAAAAGGCTTTTTGCAAGTCACCATGGAGTTTCCTGACCTTATAAAGGAACTCAGCCTTCAGGCTCATTCCTCTAAATGGTCATGAAAGTCCTCAGTGACTTGCAATATCCTTATAATGTATGGCGAAGGGTGAGTTATCACATATATGACATTTATTTACACCTCATTACTACCAAGCCCTGGTGTAATTAACGGTGTGATTAAGCCAACCAATATGGGATGGTCAAGAATGCAGAACACTTAGGATTATAAAAATGAAGCACGAGGACTCATGAATAAACCCACCTAAACCGTCCAATTATAGCACAACCCAACCATGCAGCGTTGCAAGAAGGGCGAATCACAGAAAAAAATAAAGTGAATACCATTAGGAAATATTCATCACTGTCTTGTGTGATACAATATGTGAATTTTCAATCCTTGCTCTGGATTTCATCATTAGCTAGGTAATGCACTCTAAGAGATTTGACTAATATCTTAAAATTAACAATCATAATACTTGACTAGTGTGACACAGGAAAATGTGCAGGAGCGGCCCGTGCAGGTAAGAGCGGTGGGGCGGGTGGGAGGGGAGTCGACAGACGATGAGGGGAGGAAGTCAACAGACGAAAGGGAAAATTAAATAAATATTTTAATCTTACCTCATCGTCGTCTGTCAACCCCACCCCCAACCCCACCCCGCCTCACCGCTCTTACCTAAACTGGCCGCTCCTGAAAATGTGTCTGTTAATGCTCTGAATTTATTATTGAACTATGCTTTTGTGTCCTTTAAAAAATATTTTAATCTTCTCTTTTCCATCTCAAACACCATAGCTCTTCTATGTCATGTGACAGTAAGAGACAGAAAAGGCAGACTTTGATTCAAATGATAAGGGCAGCACTTGATAAGTGCAAAGGTGATAGGGTTTCTTTAGCATATCACCAAAATTCAAGATAATCTTAACTGTAAAAATTGGTATCATTAGGAGAAGCATGAAAGGAAGAGAAAGCATGTTAAAAAAGGAAGTTTAACAACCTAGCCCGCTATTTTGCTGTTGTTAATCTTCGTTTGGTAGTTTGAGAGCTAGAGCATGAAAATGTTCAGATAGAGCAAGCTAAGATGCCATTTTATGGTTCTGAAAAACTGGTAATAGTTATTTTTGCATTTGTACATTGTCATCCCAAATACAAAGATTGTGTATTGCTGCTTAATTACATCAACTGCTTCTTCTATGACTCCTTATCCAAGAAAAGCCTGAGAAGTACGCAGGGCTCAATTCAAGCTTTTGACAGACCGAGGACCAAATTTAGTGCACCAAAATTGCCTTCCTGAAGCAAATAGAAAAATCAGGGTCTGCTGACACTTCCATCGATATGGGTAACTTACTATAACAGAAAATCTACCAACATTAGATTTAGGGGTAGATCTTGAAACACTGGGGAGAGGGCTGGTCATCCAGAAGATATTTTAGACCCACAGAGTCATAATGTTGCAGATATTAACGAAGTTTTCAGACTAAATTTGATATAAAGGATGATCTAGGTCGCAGTGCTGGAAAAAATCTGAAACAGTCCCATATTTAATGAGGTGATGACATTGCCCCAAGTGGAAAATAGTTTCCAGCTGGAGACAAAAAGAAAGAAATTGATGTGCCTATGAACATTCCCACCAAACATATCCCATCTGACTGACAAACAATCAGCAAATGCAAGGCAGCTGCTTTACTCCTGAAACATTATGGTTTGCATAGATTCCACAAGTATGCCTGGAAAGTTTTGACACTACCCAAAACGTTTGAAATCTACTCATATCATCAGTGGAAATCTATGAAAAAATAGATTTGTGATTCAGAGCTCGTGATCACGGATATCCTTCACATGCTAGAGTGGCATTTGCTTAACAAAAGTCACTATTGGTAATTTATTCATAATTAAATGCACATTATCTGAAAGGAGTATGTCCCACAGCTTTTGTAAAGTACTGTTCTGAAACCATTATAATTCATCACTGCTTCTGCCTCTGGAGCGTTGTCCACATCAATGAGACATTAAAAAGCAAGCCGCGCTCTTTAAGGATTCAGATGACTTCAGAAGCATCTACTTCTGAAGTCATCGAGTTGTAAATATCGGGAGGCAGAAATATTGTGATACACAAACATTGTGATGCAAGAATATTATTAGCAAGAATATAATTTATTGAAGTAATAATACTGTTTGAATTCATATTGATGTTTTTATTATCATTTTCAGTAGTATAGTGGATAAAAATATAATTTTTTAATTATCTTAATGTGTTTTAATTGATACATGAATTTTATGTGTTACTATCGTTTATAAAATGTCATTAATATTTTTTAAATAGCATGTCATTTTAAGTGATTTAGAATTTTTAAATTCATTTTTAATAGTAATTTATAGTGTTGTAGTGGGTTGTTGGGTTTGTAGTGAGATAGGGTAGGAATAATAATTCACTATTTATTATGTAAATTATGTACTACTGATTTATTTTTGTTATATGTTATTTGCAGGCTGTTAGGTTTGTAGGGGTATAGGGTGGGAAGTTAATTAGGTAATAATAAACAATTAATTATTATTATTAACTGTCAATGAATTATTTAGTTGATTTTATTATGTAATTTGTGGAATACTTATTTAGTTTACTTATATTTTAGTTGTGGGCTGCTAGATTTGTAGAGATCTAGGGTGGGAAGTTAATTAAGTAATTATGAATTTACAATTTATTAATAATTGTTGATTTATTATTTAAATGATTTTTGATTCTGTAAAATATGAAATGCTGATGGATTTTTGCTATATTTTGTTTGTGTGATGCTAGGTTCGTAGGGGTACAGGGCGGAAGTCAATTAAGCAATAATTAATTAACTATTTATTATTATTTCTAAACCTGCTAGGTTTGTAGGGGTCTAGGGTGGGAAGTTGATTAAGTAATATCAATTACCAATTAATTGTTAATTAATTATTTAATTGATTTTAAATATGTAAATTATGGAATACTTATTTTTTTAGTTATATATTAGGTGCGGGCTGCTAGGTGTGAAGGTGTATAGGGTGGGAAGTTAACGAATTATTAATTGAATAACAATTCTTTATTAACTGTTAATTGTTGAATAGTAATTATGTAAATTGATTGTTTTTAGTTGTTTAAATGCATACATATATATATATATATATATATACGCGAATCAGTAAGCTATTTGGTGGATATATATATATATATATATATATATATATATATATATATATATATATATATATAGCTGTTCATGTTAATTAATAATAATATTAAGAGTTTCATTGTTTTCAACATTTATGGGGTTACTCATGTATGTCATTGTTTACCAAGATATTGTCTCAGTGATCCAGCACTAGTATGCAATTGAACTTCAAAACTTAGGGCCCCATTATGATGGCGAAAGTCCGCCCGCCACCGTAACGGAAAATGGGACCGACCACCAGAGGTGCGGCGGTCCCACGAGGCCAATTAGGATGCGCCCGCCACACAGGCGGGCGCATTCTGGACTTTAACATTGCGGACGGTGCTGCTGGGTGCAGCTCGGTCCGCAATGTTAAAAGTGCATGCTTTGCATTGCCATTCACAACGTGACAGGCATCGCGCGGTGCCTGCCACATTGTGTATGGCAATGTAGGGGGGTACCATAGGTACCCCCCAAGTGCAGCCCCCCACCCCCCGTAACGGGCCCCGAAAGCAATCTCCGCCGACCTTTCTATGGCGGCATCGCCACCGTGGAAAGGCCTTTGAATTGGCACATCATAATATGGATGGCGGTGCCTGCTCGGCACCGCCGCCATATTATGCCCCAGATCCACACGTTATGATTGCCTGCCGGCGGAAATGCGGCGGACGGTCTTTCCGTCTGCCGCTGTCCCCCCGCCATTGTAATATGGCGGGGGGTAAATGGAGGGCGGGCGGGGAAAGATGTCGGGCGGATCGCCACCACCGGTCGGGCGGTGGCGATCCGCCCGACATCATAATGTCCCCCTTAGTCTGCTTTACTGAAATTAATGTTGTCTGCAGTGAGCCATAGTTTTGCACCCACATTTACATGCACATTGTTCCAAATAGAACCAACAACAATTCACTAGCACACCTTGAAGTAAAATCTAAACTCTGTATTTCCTTGAGTTTCATACACATTATGGTTTAGTTTTTAAACAGCATTTTCTGGACCGCAGAATATAGCCATGTAAAAACTAATATGTTAACTGGACAAAGTTCTGCTCCTAGCATAATACCAAAGTGTGCCAGTATTTGTAATATATACATACCACAGGAGCAACCCATAGACCCAAATGACAGTGTTATCAATAATTATAAAAAACAATGTCCATATATGTAGCAATATTACAAGAAATTAAATATTTTGTCATCACCCATGATATATTGTGATCACAATTAATGAAAAAACAAAGAAGGTAGCATAATAGAAAATGTATATAAGCAGTAACATAATAGAAAATGTATATGGGCAGTAGTTGCATAATACAGCATAGATGAATATAAATAAATATTGAACAAGAAATTAAAAAGTGAAGAAATACAGGCCCAAAAAGATGATTTACCATTTTGTAAAATTACAGAAATCTCACGATGACATGAACATGGTCATTTATACCTATCACACGTTGCAATATGGTTTTGTATTCTTTTTTTCTCTATATTCAGCATCTACCGTTACTTGCGTTCAGGAAAATTCTCCTTGTCCTGTTATATTTCAGTTGTGTGATGCTAGGTTTGTAGAGGGTACAGGGTTGGGAGTTAATTAAGTAATAAATAATGAACTATTAATTTTTATTTGTAAATTCATTATTTAATTGAATTTTAAATATGTAAATTATGGAATACTGATTTATTTTAATTATATTTTAGTTGCAGTCTGATAGGTTTGTACAGGGCTACGGTGGGAAGTTAATTATGTAATATTTATTAACAATTAATAGTTAATTCATTATGTAATTAATTTTAAACATAGAAATTATGGAATATTTATTTTTTTAGATATATTTTAGAGTGCGGGCTACTAGGTTTGCAGGTGAATAGGGTGGGAAGTAAATTAATTAATAAATGAATATCAAATATTTATTAATTGATAATTGTTGAATAGTAATTATGTAAATTGATGGTTTTGAGTTAAAAAAATATATATATATATATAATGAATAAATAAATATATAATATATATATATTGCCTACTGGCGGTCGCCAGTAGGTAGTTATAGTTAGGGCCTAGTTTCCACAGGAAAAGCATTTTTCAATTTGCCAATATCTTTGGCGTCGTTTGACGAGTCTTCATAAAATTTCTAAAACTAATGGGACGGTCAGGTCAGCTGCTGTGTTGAAAGTTTCAGGGTGATTCGTCAAGCGTGGGCCGAGAAAAAGGGGGGGTCCCAAAACGCGTTTTCTCCATGTTCATTTCCATAGGAAACTTTAGACACGGCTACAGCCTGAACTGCTGAACGCAATTACACCAAATTTGGCGAGAAAGTAGCTCTTGGTTCAGAAAGCACTCATTTTGTTAAATGGTGTAAATCCGTTCAGTAGTTCCTGAGAAATGTAAACATTTCTCAGATATACAACTGGGGACGCAGAGGATCCGCCAACCCTCCCAATCTTGTGCCTGCAATCTGATTGGCTGTCAACACTTCAAACCAGGAAGTTCTGGCAGCCACCTTGTGACTCGGTTGAACCGAGTCACAAGAAAAAAAGTGAAAAAACAAGAAATTTTATTTTTTAATTTTCGGCGGTATTCGCGATGGATCCGGGAATCGGGCCGAAAATGTTTTTAAAAAACGACACGCGGGCTTTCACGCTTCGTTTATTGTAAGCCCCCGGATGGGCCAGGTCCTGGGGCAATGATAAAATGAGATGCGGGGGCCCACGCGGGCCATCGCAGCCCCAGGGACCGCCCCGGGGCTATATTGTCAAAAAAAGCATGGGGGGCTCCTGCCCCCCCTCGCAGCCCCGGGACAACCACCTCCCCGGGGCTATGAAGATTATAATGCGTGGGGGGCTCCTGTCCCCCCACGCAGCCCCAGGGACCACCACCTCCCCAGGCTATGTTTAAAATAATGTGTGGAGGAGGCTTTCACAGCCCCGGGGACCACAACCTCCCCAGGGCTACTTTCCAAATTGGAGGGGTGCCGCACGGCCCCCCTCCTGGAGCTATAAATGGCACTGGGGACCGCCACCCCCCAGGGCCGGCTCCAGCAATGTCCCGGGGTGCCCACCCCAGGACATTGCAGTTTGCTATGGGATGGTGGGAGCACTGCTCCCGCCATTCCATAGCAAACAGTGTGCTCGCTTTGAACAAGCGAGAGCACTTTGCTCTCGCTTGTTCAAAGCGAGCACTTTACTTTTTAACCCAGGGAGCTGCATCTTAGCAGCTCCCTGGGGGTAAAAAACAATGCTGGCTCCCACAGGAGGCGGGAACTGGCTGGGACCGCGGGGGCTTCAGGCTCCCTCAGCGGTCCCAGAGCTGATGGCCATGCCCCGAGGGATGGGGTCCCAGGGGCCGAAAGTCGCCCATGAAGGGGGGCCGCTCAGCCCCTCCCTTTAAAAAAAAAAAAAGGAATGGACAGGCCCCGGGGGATGGGGTCCCTGGGGCCGAAATCGGCCTGGGCAGGGGGGTGCGTGGCACCCCCTTCCTTTAATTTTTTTTTAAAGAAAGTAAAATATCCCCCAAATAGTAGTGTGCCAGGAGACGCATTTGCAGATTGGTGGAGAAAGGGGGCGTGGGCTCTGATGACCTCTCAGCAATCCCACTGTGTGGGGTTTACAGTAGGGAACAGGTGGGCTAGTTGGCCCCTAAGGACCCTCACCAGTGAAGGGGATTCACCCCCCAACCAAGAGCACGCCAGGAGGCGCTTTTGCAGAGTGGTGGTGAAAGGGGGCTTGGCCTGCCATCAGTACTTAGTAATACTGGCGTATGGGACTTACCAAAGGTAATAGGAGGGGTAGTTGGCCCCCAAGGACGTCCTTGGGGGCCAACTACCCCTCCTGTTACCTCCAGTGGTGCCCACACAGCAGGATTGCTGAGAAGTTGTCAGAGGCAATGCCCCCTTTCTCCACCACTCTGCAAATGTTCCTCCCTGCGCACTACTAGTTGGGGGATAAAGTTCCCTTGGCTCCAGAGGGACCTTGGGGACCAAGAGCCCTCCTGGTACAATCTGTAAGCCCTACGCAGCGGAATTCCTGAGAACTGGTCGGAGGCCCAGCCCCCTTTCTCTACCACTCTGCAAACATGACTGCTAGTTAAAAAACCTTAAAAATTCACAAAAAAAACCAAAGGTTACAGGGATGTTATAGTTAGGAATTAGCATTTAAAAAACCTTAGAGAGGCGTGGCTTGGAGCGTCAAGATGGTGGTCGCACTCTAAGGGGCATATTCTCAAGGACTCATCGCTGAGTTAACTGCACTTTAGCGCAGCAAAAATGGCGAAAGAATTATCGCCCCATTCACAAGCTGGTGCAAACTCCCCACATCACCAGTATACCAGCGATAGCTGCCGCAAAAAACATCGCCACGGATGAGAGAGACAACTAACGCTAATGATATGCAGAGTAGGCGTTCCCGTGCAAAAACACACGAAAACACCACTTCGCGATATTCTCAACGACCAGCCAGATCTGCGATGCGACCCAAAAACAGGCGATAAGGCGCAATAGCAGCAGAGATTTAACACCTGCCTTCTGTTGGTGCTAAGCAGGACGACTTCCTGCAGTATGAAAGGGAGCCCAGCCCAGAGCCACATCCGAAGACCCACAGATGCCATGTAGACAATGAACATGCAGCCCAGAGACCTAAGAGGGCCACAACACCCACTGCCACCACCCCCAAGACCCCCCCTCTAGACCCCCCCTGGACTACCACCGAGGCAGCGTAGGACAAGACAGCGGACCTTCCGAAAACGGCATGGCCCCTCAGCCACACAAGTGCAGAATGTGGGGAGAGGTGGGAACCAAGTATGTGTGAAGGAGGCAACTCACCCATGAAGAAGAATGTACACAATGCCAAGTGTGGTGGTGATGTGCTGGACAGACCACAGAATGCAGAGCACAGACATGTCCATGTGGACATATACTGCTGGTGTGTGTAGTGTTGTGAACAGTGGACGCAACCATGTCACCTCAGGCAGTGGGGAAGACCTTGGACATGTATATTTGCCGTCCCCCCCTGTAAGCGTAAGCGCAGAGGGCTGGGCCGGCGTATGCCACTCCAGCGTAGGAGTGCTGATAAAAAGGCCGGGGCCCTGGGCGTGGTTCTCTTCCGTGATGGGCAACACGTCTGCCAGGGCAGCGCACCTCACCCTGCCACGAGTTTGCCGCTGTGACCTCCAGACTCCGCGACACAGCCCCCAGCGCATCCAGCGGCACAGCAACACGGAGTCATGTGTGTGCCGGATACTGCCTTAGTCCTACACTGCGGTCAGCAGGTCCCACAATTCGAATCGTGCCACATTTCTGTCAATGGAGGAAACCACTAGTCAACAGACATTTCCCCCAGTGCGGCCCGCCCGGACGGCGCCTCGTTGTTGGCTGTACACCTGCTGAGCGCTCCAGGTGCCACTGACCCTGTGCAACACAAGCCGACGCCACGTGGCAATATTGTGGCAGAATTCAGTAGGCGAAAAACATTGCACCCAGTGCGGCCCGCACGGACGGCGCCTCGTCGTTGGCTGTGCACCTGCTGAGTGCTCCAGGTGCCACTGACCCTGTGCAACACAAGCCGACGCCACGTGGCAATATTGAGGCAGAATTCAGTAGGTGAAAAACATTGCACCCAGTGCGGCCCGCACGGACGGCGCCTCGTCATTGGCTGTGCACCTGCTGAGTGCTCCAGGTGCCACTGACCCTGTGCAACACAAGCCGACGCCACATGGCAATATTGAGGCAGAATTCAGTAGGCGAAAAACATTGCACCCAGTGCGGCCCGCCCAGACAGCGCATCGTCGTTGGCTGTGCACCTGCTGAGCGCTCCAGGTGCCACTGACCCTGTGCAACACAAGTCGACGCCACGTGGCTGTGTGCCCTTGCTGACCGCTGCCTCCGGCCTACACTGCAGTCAGCAGGGCTCACAAATCAAATTGAGTCTTGATTCATTTATGGCAGAGTCCAGTGGGCAACAGACATTGCTTCCAGGGCGGGCCGCCCGGGCGACGCATCAGCGCAGGCGCGGACCCGGCGAGCGCTCCAGGTGCCACTAACTCAGTGCACCACAAGTCATCGTCACGTGGCTGTGTGCCCTTTCTGACCGCTGCCTCCGACCTACACTGCGGTCAGCAGGGCTCGCAAACCAAATCCAATCCTGACCTGCAAAGACACGCCATCATCGCTGGCTGCACACCCGCCACCACCGCCAGGACCACCTCCAACCAACAACTGCCAGAGTCGGAGGAGTCTCACAGCCAGCCTATCTAAGTTGCTCACACCTGTCTTGGATACCATCATCAGCTTGATACCCTGCTCAGCTCTTCAGGTGCCACTAACTCAGTGCACCACAACACATGGACCCTTCATGATTGAGTTTTGTGCTGTGGACAGTGGACGCAACAATGTCACCTCAGGCAGTGGGGAAGACCTGGGATGATGATGATGAAGATGAGGCAGGTGTACCACACCCCACTGCAGCTGCAGCAGGAATATCCCGAAGGGACCAAATCATTAACAATTCAACTCTGGTGCCCCTACCTCAGTGCACTGCAAGTCATGGACCCTTTATGATTGAATCTGTGTGTGTGATCCGATGATCACTGTTCTAGTTGTTGCCAGCACCAACCACTCCCTGAGGGCTGGCTTACACTCACCTCACACCCATCCTGCACAGGCGTCACTTGACATGTGACCCTGGTAATAAAAAGTGGCCGGGCGCACGTGCCCGTAGCCAGTTCAACTATCTATCTAAGTGTGTCTGTGTGGTCATTATGTATGCATGATGTGCCAGGGCCCTACCACATTACATTGTGCTGTGGACAGCGGACGCAACCATGTCACCTCAGGCAGTGGGTACGACCTTGGACACGTAGCTCTGTCGTCTCCCCCCTGTAAGCGTAAGCAGAGTGGGCTGGGCCGGCGTACGCCAAGCCAGCGTAGGGGTGTGAAGGATTTCCCCAGGGCTCTGGGCGTGGTTCAGTTCTGGCCTGGACAAGGAAGTAACTAATGAGTGTGTCACTGTTGTAGTGTCGGCGCCACCCAGTCCGCAATCGACAATGTTGCAATGTAGCATGCACCCGGAGGGCGGGCTCACACGAACGGGGAAATGAAGGAGCACAAGACTGCTCAGGGTCTTGGCTCATACATGCCAAGTGTTTTGTGTATCTGTATTGCCGCACCATGAGCCAAATGCCTAGCCTTAATCGCAGCGCAAGTTCAGCCAGGCATGAACTCTACGTCTGTGTCCGCCCTATCCTTCCCACAGGCCTACACTCACGTGGCCGCCCACCTCCAACGGCCAACATCACAGTGTCGTTGTCAGGCTTGTGGACATGCGCAGACAGGCATGCCATTGGTGTGCCGTAGGGGTGCCAGTGATGCAACCGCGCAGCGCACACAAGTAAATAGGCTCGGGGGAGGGAGGAGCAGCTGTGAGGCAAGGTAACACACAGTGATGCCGCTCATTTGCCACATGCAAGACATGTCGAACATGAATCCCAAAGTCGCACACATCCCACCCCACCCCCAACAAGCCACTTCACAGTTCCTGAATGCAAGCAGATGAGAAACTAACATTAGGGATGAATGCTCCTTTGTCTGAGCTATCAGGCGGAAACACATCTGCACCTCCGACCTCGGAATTGCATGTGCCCGACACCCCCTGACAGATACTATAGCAGCTGATGACGACTCCCACACTATGCACAGCCCGACGAAAGACCAACGTATACACACCACACACACAGAAGTCCTTGCTCGAAGTTATCTTGCATGGAATGGCCTTCACACATACTCCCACATTAACCCAGGCGTACAACCGTTGCACACTAAAACAACTCATTGCTCCGAGCTGTGGCATTTCATCCACAGAACTGGCGCAGGTCAGAACAGTGCCGCTTCAACCAGAGCCACCAACCCAATGGCAGACCATCCCGGACACTTGCACAACCCCTGTCACGTGGAATTGTACCGTGCATGTATGCTGCATTTACTGGGGGCACTGCCATTGGTAGTGCTGCGGATCAGTTACCGGCTGAGCTTCCGCCTTGCCAACATCACCTGCGTGCAGCCTGTGTTGCATTGTCGCTCGTGCATATTCGAGTGGTCCATGGATGTCTGCCTATCCAACAGGACGGTGGCCGAACTGGATTTCGACATGTGTGTGCGCCCCCTGTTGGCCCACGACCATGAGTGTCACTGTGACACCCGTCTATGGGATTCCTGGATACTTGGCATACATGCTGGCAGCTGGACCTGGGAGATTGCAGAACTCCTCGTGTGCAGTGAGCAAATTGAGCTGCTCCCCTATTGGGCTGTAGTGCTAATTGGTGAAAGGGGGTGGACGCACCACATCTGTCCGGACCTGCTAATGGTTAGCCTCGCCGTCCTGTTCGATGAAGTCGACGACGACCTCATGTTGGAAATGATTCCCTACGAAGCTGCACTAGCTTTCATGGACGTGTAACTACGTACCTGCAGACACAACAGTTTGGAACACATTGCACATGTCCCGACACCTTGTTGGAACTTGGGGTTCTGGTCACATCTCCCACGACGACAGTGGACATGGCTGCATTCGCCTGGACTCAATACATGAGCGGACAACAACGCGGGTAAACACACACCTGTGAATGGTGCGGCACTCCCCCGGAGTGGACAGCGGTGCTTGGCAACGTTCCACGTTCTGACATACTGCTGCATTGGTCTGCATGTTGTGGCACTTATCTTGGCCATACTGACACGCATATGCTAATAAAGTCTACGCACCTTCACTTGTATTCAACTGTGATGAGTGTTGATTTGCATGACAATGTGTGTCTCACTGCCTATCTGGGTCACGGCCATACATGCATTACTACAACATCAGGGATGTGGGGTTGTACTGGTACATTATCATCTCACAGTTTCCTGCTATGCCACATGCGAATGGCCATTTTCCACACACAAGCGGCAGCAGTTGTGTCCTCTGTTCTGTTGTGTTGGTGTTGCTGTTCGTTCGACATTGTTGTAAATGTTGAGGTGCTCTGATTCTTATGTGTGTGTGCTGCAGTGTAGGTGAGTTGCCCCTTCAGCTCTGATTTGGCTGGCCCTTATCCCTTTCAGGCGGTGTGGCTTTCACTTCTGTGCTTATGCAGTGCTGTGATGTTGCAGACTTGGGTAACCTGGGCTCTTGGTTGGTGTTGTGACTCTTGGCCATGGTTTGTCCGCAGATGTGCTCTACTTAATTGTGCATGTGTGCCATTGTGCCCATCTCCCCCGTCCCCCAGTCCCTGGTGGTTACTCACCCTATTGCTGTTGTGTCGGGTCATGTTGAGCAGTGTCCGGTCCCCCAACTCCTGCCACCGTCTCCACACTGATGACTGTGGTCACCATTTCCTCCATCTCATCCAGCTCCTCCTGTGGCGCTGGACTCCCACCTCCAGTCTGCATTGCTGCCTTCTGGTTGTCTGCGAGTTTCTGCTTGGTCTTGCGCTTCACATAATTTCTGCGCCTATTGACCTCGTCCATTGTCCTCCTCAGCACTCCGACTGCATTCGCCTTGTCCAGGATGGACTGCCATATTGTATTTTTTGTTGCCAATGACACAGTGGTGGTGACGTACAGTTGTTGATGGTGTTCTATCACCTCCGTGATCAGGATCCTGTTTTCCTGCGGACTGAACTGCGTCTTCCTCTTCTTCTTCTCCTTGCCCTTCCCTGACCCCGAGGTCCCAGGCTGGTCCTCCGTGGGGCTTGAGGGGTTCTGGTTGCCCTCTGTGCTTGCTCCAGCTACCTCCATGGTGCTTCGCAGTTGTTTGTGTTTTGTTTGTGTTTTGTGTTGCCACTTTTATTGTGCTTTTTGCAGCCTGACTTGTGGGACTTGCAGGCCTGGCGCTGCTTCTCGCTGGATTTTTTATCGCGGTTGGGCCCTTCGCAACTTTTTTGACGTTCGGGTTGAGATTTTTATCGCCGTCCCGGTAGTGTTATCGTGGACATTTGCCGCGTTATCGGGGTACTATCGCATGTTACCGCCGTGTTGTGAATGCCACGTTAACACGGTGTTATTTTCCAGCGATATGAAAACTTGCGTTAACCTATTTTGGCGATGATTATCGCACGTTCTTCTGAATATCCCCCTAAGAGTGCTCCGGACCCCTCCGTCATCCGCACCAAGATCCATCAGCATCGGCAGACATCCACCCCTAAACTCTACTGCCAGCACCTCGCCATAACCTGTGCCACCCGTCCGTGGCGAGAACCACTGCAAATCGTGTGCAGTGCCCTGTCGCCACCGAATTTCCTGCATTGCCAAACCTCAAAATGGCAGCACCCGCTCCCTAGGCCCCGGAGCCCCAATCTGAGCTGATATCGCAAGACCGGAGATGGACCCAACCTGCCTACGGCCTGGGGGCCCAGTGTAATGACCAGCGGGCCCGGCGGCCCACCTGACGATGCAAAGAAGGGAGCTATGCAGCCCAGGACCGCTCCTACTCCCCGGTGATCCGGAGTGGGACGCCCGGCCGCGCGGCCCGAGGAGAGGCTTCCTTCCTTCAACAAGGCCCCTGGGGTTGCTGCAAGGCCCGGTGCCGTGGAAGCTGCAATCAGCGGCTGCATCGAAGCAAAACTAAGGATTCGGCCACTGCTTCGGGTGCCGGGGTAGACTTATCTGCGGCGTAGCCCCCCCTTCCCCCCTCAAGACTGGCGACGGACCCAACCCACCTAAGGCCTAGGGGCCCAGCGTGGTGACCGGCAGGCCCGGTGGCTCGCCGGCCGACAGAGAGAGGGGAGCTGTGAAGCCCAGGACTGCCCCCTGCTCCCCGGTGATCTGGAATGGGGCATCTGGCTGCGCGGCCCGAGGTGAGGCCTCCTTCCTTCAACCGGGTCCCCGAGGTCGTTGTGGGCCTGGTGCCGTGGAAGCTGCAGCCGGTGGCTGCACCGAAGCGAAACTGCAGATTCGGCCGCCGCTTCGGGCGGCGGGGATAAACTCATTGACTGCATTGTGCCCCCCCCTCTGAATGCAGCCCTCCCGTGAACGGGAGACGGCCCAGACCTCGGCTGAGCCTACCAAGCCCGGTGCGGTGGTGCCTACCCACAGTGCCCCTCGGATCGACGGGCACGACCCCAGCAGTCCAGGCGGGGACTAAGCGGCTCCTCAAAGACCCCGGTGAGTGTTGGGGCGGCGGCACGAGGATGTGGGGGCCTGTCCTGCGCAATTTCCCCCACACGCTGTAATCCCAGGGCCGCATCGCAGCGGGACGGTGGTGGTGGGTCCGACTGCACCGATCGAGCAGCGAGGGGCTCCGGGAGAGGGCCCCCCCACCACTCCCCCTCCTCTAGACTTTGGCGGCCTTGACACTCGACCGGGCCCAGTGTTGTTGTATCCACGCCATCCACCGCAGCCCAGGCGGCACCCGAGGCCTGCACCTGCATTCCCGAGTGTCCTGATATCCGGGGAGTCCTGCCACGAACCCAGAAGGCACCCATACATAGCCTGATACCGATCCCATACCAGGCTGGACCCCTGGATTCTCCCTCCTGGACACGTCAACGACCGCAACTTCCCATAGCCCCTGTCAGGCCCTTGGACTCTTGCGGAGGCCCACATGTGGACACATGAACATACGCTGGACTCACGCAGATCCCCCAGATAGAGCCTCCCGGGGTCCCGCTGGTCGAGAGTGCTGTGGTGCTTGAGGGGCCCTCTGGGGGAGTTGAGATCTGCCTGCCGTCATTGAGACCCCCCGGAGGTGTGTCGCCCGGTTCTTGCCACAAGTGAACTTGGCTGTGACATCGCGCTGCAGTGGTCTCCTGGAGGGGGCCCGGCCCTATCTGCTGTGATCTGCGCGCCCACCGCTCCCAGGGCAAAACAAACGCTCGCCCTGAGGGGCCACTGTCCTGCCGTCCCGGAGCCACTATCCGGGTGTACAATAACCATTAGAGTGCAACCCACACACTCCAGGGTACGTTTTTCTCCTCCGGTGGTTCCCCTGGGTTAACACTCTGCACAAAAGAGGCCCGCTGGGCCTTGGGTCCATCATCAAGGCCTCTTGACTATATCATCTCTCAGCTAGAGGAGACCCGGCCCGACGACTCCTGCTCCTCTCGCGCCAGGGCTTCGTCCAGGCCTGCCGCCGGCCCACAACCTAGAAGACCTCGGGCGGTGGTATCCTATTTCCCCTCGGACCTCCAGACACACTCGCCCTTCCCCGGAGGAGTCGCCCCTGCTGTGAGATCCACTCACCGGACCCTCAGTGGTAGCAGCCTACTCCAAAACTCGGAGCCCCACCACCGGTGCATCTTTATACCTGAGTCTTGGAACACCCCTGTCCTGTCATAGCACAACGAGATCGAACGCCCTGGTGACCCTCGACAATGGGAATCTGACTCGGAGGCGCGTTGGCTCCAGCCTTACGAGCCCTTCCTTCGCCAACTATGGGGAGAGACCGCAGTCCAAAATCCTCCTCCACCCACACACAAACAAAAATGGACCAGTTCACCACGGTGGAGCAATAACCCCCGGAAGGGGCTGCGGGTGCCCTCTCCCTTCTGAGTAATCACCTGACCGCAATCCTGTAAGCCATTGATGCATCCCGAACATCGGTGGAAGAGAAGATCGGAGAGGTTCGCGTCGACATGTCCCTCATCCGGCCAGATCTACCCAACGCCACAGCCCGCATCTCGGAGGCCGAATCCTGCCTCTCCACGGTGGAGGACGTCATCCACCAACTGCAGGACCAAGTGGCCCACCTACAATCTCACACGACGGAGCTACACAAGAGAGCTGAGGACGCTGAAAACCGATCGCGTCGTAACAACTTACGCCTGGTGGGTTTTCCGGAAGGCAGTGAACAGGGGCAAATGACCAGCTTCATTGAAAATTGGATATCATCCTGGATGCCTAAGGACACACTTTCTCCCTGGTTCGCGATCGAACGTGCCCACCGCTCCCTTGCGCCCAAACCACCAACTGGGGCCCCACGTCGCCCTATAATCGCCCGGATCCTCAACTTTAAAGACCGTGATGCAATCCTGCGCGAGGCACGGACCCTGGGCTCCCTGAAGTTCCAAAATCACACCATCATGGTGTTCCCAGATTATACCAGGGAAGTGCAGACCCAGCGGCGCTCCTACACAGAAGTCAAGCAGAAAATGCGGAATCTTGGTCTCCAGTACAGGCTCCTCTTCCCTGCTCGCCTCCGTGTTATATTCAAAGCCAAGACGCAATTCTTTGACTCCCCTCAAGCCGCCTGGACTTGGCTGACCGAAGAGCGCCCCCTAGGGATCTGACAAACCTCCTCACTTGCCCACTCTGGTCCGCAGGCCTCCTGTCCCTTGTCTCCTAAACAGCGCAGGAGATGCACACAGTCCCGCAGAAGACGTGAGGGTCGCGCAGACGCCCCCAGATCATTGAGCCCGACCACCCGTGGGCCCGAAGCCGGGGCATCCCCCTCTGGCTCCCAACCCAGGCAAAGAAACAGATCAGCAGAAGACGCCTCCAGAGAACAGGCTCCCCTGGATATCCTAGACCGGGCGGCTACAGACTCAGACCTTTCCCGCAGCCCGGTGATCTGAAAACTCCTCCGAGTACCAGCATGGAAGACGCGGAGATCCATTGTTATCTGAAGAATTAGGGCTGCTTACCCTGCAATGTCGTATTGCAGAACATGACACTGCCACTGCTGCATTCACATCCGACATGAGCGGAGGGGTCCACCACGCATCTCCTACACTGAACACTATTGTTTAACTTGTTTCCATTAAGTTGTAGGGCGACAGATGCTTCAGTTCCGGAAGTATAGGGCGGGGGAAGGGGGGGATGGTTTAGGACCGTTGTCCGATGTTTCATTTTGGGTTTTACACTACTCTTTCCATCTCAGACAGCACATTGCACTTTCACGCGACTACGTCACCCGCACATGGCGACCTTGCACAGTGGGCACGGCTTTGAAGCATTGCGCTTAGCTCCCACCCCGGGGTCACCATAGAGCCCGATCTGGCGTACCCCCAGCACCACTCCCCCCACATGACACACACAACCCAAGGGTGTAACTCCCTCCGGGTCATGTCCTGGAATGTAAACGATATCAACCAAGGAGAGAGCGAGGAAGTGTTGGGGTGCGTCCCTATCCCCAGTTTAATAATTAGCAAAACAATGTGGACGAACCCACTAGAAAGAACTAACAAATCTCACTGTTGTGATGAGCAATGTCAGGGGACCATTAGGTTTTCTTAAAAGACCCCTCACACACCAACCTAGTTGGTGTCATGCTTCATCATTGGGGTCCAAACCGGGTGGCCGAGTGCCCTGCGGTTGTGCTACAACGCCTGATTGCAGCGGAGCGGGTGTGGTGTATTTGTGTGAAGTAGTGTAAATTAAAAATATCTCTGGGAATCCTTGCCTGATAAATTTATTATTGGCGGCCCAGGATACAGTTAAAAACAAATGGCGCAACTGATGGAGGGATTTACTCCAGGTTGTCATATACTGGTCTACATGTTTCAGCCCAGAACAAAACGTATGTGTGGGCTTTCATCAGGACCGGGTAAATAGTGTGTGAGTGGCAAAAATCACGCCACGTGAATGTGAGTGACCAGCACACGCGCTAAGGTGTGTGGTAGTGCTAGGTGGTGTCGGTATACTTACGGACACACAATTACAAAAAACCTGTAAGGAAAATAAAAGACAAGACAAGACACATAAAGGAAAAGGAAAAATGCAACATAAAATGCAATCTTTCACGTATTTCGATAGTGCCACTAATCAAGTCTCAGGTAAGTGGGCACAACAGTGAGGTAATACATAGTCATAGCCGGGTGAGAATGCATGCTGTTTAAACATATGGTGCACGTATCTCTCACGGTGGGTGTATGGCTGTGACTGCAATGTGGCATACGGAAAATCCAAACGGAGTGTGTCTATGGCACCATATAGTAATGGTATGACGTGTGGCATGCTAACGAGATCTATAATAGAACAGGGATTGCGTATGACCCTGTGTGTACCCTTGGTGCAGAGCGTCACGAGGAACTTGGATGTCCCATATGGTCGACCAAAAGGTGGCCACTCACAGCGAAAGTTAGTGCAGCCACTATGAGTGAAATTAAAATAGAAATAGATTGCGTGCAAATCTACTGTAACAATGCGTATAATTACACTAGACTATGGTGTTAGGCAGAAATTCGGGGCCCGGGAGGGGTCTCATCTGTAGTCACACTCTGAGAAGTTGGAGAAAGAGCAAGAGACATCGTGAGCAATAAACAATGCATAGCGATTAGCTGTATCTCCAGGGGATAGGGGGTAGAGAGGGTTCCTGCGTCTAGACCTTACTTCGTCAAGATGAAAACCCGCAGTAACCTATTGCGGTCTCCCGTGGTCCTGGCTGCTGCTTTCACTCTGCGTGTGGGCTGTTTAAATCAGGAAGTCGCGATCTCTGGCGCGCGGGCGTGCGCGTCAGAATGCGTTTGATCCAAGAAGACTGGACAACTGTGTTTGCTGATTGCGCATGCGTGGGTGCCATATTGGGTGAGGGGAGTCCTGGATCTCCGAGTATCAGGACAAAGTTACAGCGACATAGGTGTCATAATGGAAAGAGCAGCAGCGCTATGTGGGCTCTATGTGAAGTATGTGCAACATAGTAGAGTGCTCGATTATGAAATATCGGGCTATGGCAGGGTAGCAAAGGGGATAATAACGTGTAGGAAAAAACGGTATTGCTGGTCATAGTTGAATGAGCTCTTAAAGGCTAATATAACAAGAGAGGAGCTATCGAAAGATACTTCATATTTGACCAGAAGTCATAGTTGAATGAGCTCTTAAAGGCTAATATAACAAGAGAGGAGCTATCGAAAGAGCGGGGGTCATAATGTACTTCATATTTGACCAGAAAATAGGAGGGAAAAAAAAGGTTTCAGCGTAATGGCAAGTGGTATGCCCATAGTGAGGCTCAAGATGGTAATGATTAACGACATATCTACAGGGTCGCTTCTCCCTACATGCCTCACAATTCTACAGATATTTACAGATTCGGCATGCCCTAAGTATGCATTTCTCAACGGGTACCACGCTCCCTGAATTCAGCCCACCAGAAGCACAAGTCATGATGGGGCACCTCGGGAAGGGAGGCATATCACGCATATATCGCACCCTCACGAACAACAGCCCCACATTTCTGGACCCGCTTAGAGTTCGTTGGGAGGGTTGGCTGGATCCCCTCAAGGACGAAGACTGGCGGGATGCCCTTATGGCCCCCAAAAAGATCGATGCCTCAGCCAGACTCCGTCTCATCCAGATCTATTACCTCCATACTGCATATCTTACCCCAGAGCGACTGCATAGAGCAGGGCTGCGTGACTCGTCTGAATGCATACAATGCAGACAACACCCAGCGGACTTCTACCATATGGTCTGGTCCTGCCCCCGTCTCGCAAAATATTGAGACAAAATAGAATTTGAACTCACACACATCTAGGGCTGACATGTACCTCACGATCCTATGCGTCTTCTCCTGGACGTTATGGATGGTCTAGATGGGTCCCACGCAGACAAACTTTTCTTGGGGACAGCCATCATGGTGGCTAAACGAGATATTGTCATGGCCTGGACGCAACCTGGCCCCCCCACGATTGCTAAATGGCGCCGAGGGGTGGACTGGTGCGCCGCTCAGGAGAAACCCTTATTTGAGGCCAGGGGCTGCCAAACCAAATACCAAAGGGTGTGGGGTAAGTGGACAGACCAAATGGGTTAAAGGGTCGGGAGGAGGGACTCTTGTTTTCATCACATTACCCCCCCTGCTCACCATGTTAAATGCTTGATCACTGTGCTCACTGGATTAATTTACAACTGATGCTTTATAATGTCATGCGGTCAAACCTGCATACTGTGCTGTAAGTGTCAATTTTTCTTTGTTTATCCAAAATCAATAAAGTTGATTATCAAAAAAAACAAAAACCTTAGTAATTCACTGAAAAAACCACAGGTCTAAGGCATTATAGTTAGGAATTAGCATTTAAAAATCCTTAGAAATTCACGGAAAAAAACACAGGTTACAGGAACGTTATAGTTAGGCTGACATTTCACTTGTACAAAACCTGTGAAATGTAGCTGTTATAGTTAGCTGAGCTAACTATAACTTGCACCCCCGCAATGCACTGCTGATGATGTCACATATTACATCACTCATGAAATGGTCAGTGACATCACTGATGAAATCTCAAATGACATCACTGATGACATCACTGATGACATCATCCAGTGACTGTGAGTGTTTCTAAAAAGTTTAAGAATCTAAAATGATTGGTTTCCCTATCAAACTCTTCTTCTTCTACAGATTGGTTCCTTATCACAGCCCTCAGATTTTCATTCCTGGACCATGATGGAATCATATTCTTACTATGCTTACTTTTTAAATGGGAACACTTTTTGCCAGAGACACCCTTAGATCCTAAATTAATGTTTACAGGAACTAATCTGAATGCTTGTCTATAAAGGACCTTTAAGGCAGTAAACATTGCCCTGTTTGAAAGTAAATCAAGATATGCAGCACCAATATCGTGAGGTTGTCTTTTGCCTCTTTAACAGCCATTTTGACCGTATTACAAAATAATGTCAACTTAGTCACCTCTTCAGCTCAGTCACATGCAGACCCCAGCACCTTGAAATCTTTGGAGGATTTTGCTCTATGTGAATGAAAACTACATTTAAATCTGTATTCTTACTAAGATCCATGTTCAATAAGCATGATTTTTTCAATGTTAAGATCCTCTCCTTTGGACTTTTAAGTGAAGTTCCAGAATTCCGAGGATCTGATTTTCTACTTTTTCATGCAATGTAGCGCAATAACCAAATTTCCTGCACTGTGTTGTGCGAGGATGAAAACAAGCACAGCGTAGAGCCATATCTATTAAAATTGGCCTGCTGCTGCTGTGCTCCCCCCAATGGTAATCTAAAAGGCTCCCTTGCATGATGCAAAGCCTCACGATGGTCACTCTGTGCTGTCAAGCATAGGGTTTCTGCTAGAGGCATGCCCTTCCATTGCAAATTTCTATTTCTAGTCAAGGATAGAAGGATCTTGCACACTGGAGGTTTGCTGTGCACTATGGTACACATGGCCTGCATGGGTTTTTAGCTGAACTGAAAATAGTTCTCCTTCATAGCACCTGCCTCAAAGAGGGGTTATTTTTTTTACAAAGTCCCGTCTTCCTATCTTAGTAAATTGAGGTTTGCATCGCAAACTATGAGTGTTTGGCGGAATTCCCCCAAGTAACACTCCGATAACTTCTCCTTGCCCCAAAAATGCCTTTTGCCCTGGGAAAAAAATATCATGTGCCAATTTGTGTCGCTTTGCACTGGTGCAGGGCATTAGTAAATCTGGGCTTCCGTCCAGTAAATGCATTGTGCTTGCAGAACTAGAAGCTCTCTTACGTGCAATAGGACCATTTTTGTGGATGTCCCTCATATGAGCTCAAACATTTGTTTTCTCTGTGGTCAATGTGTTTAATTATCCATATTTTGATTTTCATCTCCTTATCTGCTTTGTTACATCTGCCGCCTGTTCTCTGCCTCTTTCTATACCTAGAATATCCCCTCCTAATTAACATAAGTCTATAAGAAATATAGACCAGTTCATCAGTATTGGTAACTAGCTGGAAAGGTGTCACAAAATAGCTTGTATCATCCAATTTGTCTCCAATATCGTTCATATCTAACAGTTATGGAGAAATCGCACAATTGCACTATTAATCAAATCATTGGAGCAATGGGGCATTGGGGAAGTTACCTCAATCAGTTTATCTGCCTTAGAATGAAAACTAACTGCATGTTTTTTGCTCTGAGTCCCCAAGTGAGCAATACATTGATGATGTCATTGGCACTTCACTCCTTCAACTATGTCAACAAGGATATCAGGAAGATCACACACTTTAACAATGCTAGACCTGCACTTGCAAAGACACGCATTAGAGACTGGGCGGATAGAGAAGGCATTCTTGTATACATTGAGGTGACCAAGAGACCCAATTGCTGTAACATTGTCACCCGCATACATAATTTAGTTGGATGCCAAGTCAGGGCTTTCACATATGCATAAGCGTCCTCCACATTATCTTCATAAGGCTTGGTTGATCTAAAGAAGAATCAGGATAACAGCCAGAATTTAATTCTGTTTTATCTTGTGCACAGTTATGTCGCTCATTAGAGGGTTGCTTGTTAACTCAGCCTAGTAAGGAATGCTTTTCTTTTCCTGGAGGCTCCACATCATCAAAGGAATCCTGAAGAAAAGAGGAATGAATTGAAGACTTAATCAACAGATTCGGTGTGAGTGACGGTAAGTGCAAAATGGCGTCAAGCCTGCTCCCACCTGTCTGAACAGCAGGACACTTTAAAGAAGTGTCGAATAACGCATCAAGAGTACAATGCTGGGAGGGGTGAATTGGGGATTTAAAAGAGGCGTGTGGAATGTGTCCAGAGTGGTTTCTAATATGCTTGCGCCTTTTTTAACTATAGGGCAACGAAATGGGATGTATGTTAACCCTTTTTTTATGCACCAGAAGAAAATGCATGTTCTTTCAATAATGGAATCCCTCCAAAGACTAAAGAGGTTATAAACAGCAAACCTTGTACTTGCAGAGAGCTCCGATAACCATCAGGCCACTTTGACCGGTCCATTTTTCACATAAACATGTGGCGGCATATTTACAAAGAGTTAACGCCTCCAAAATGTCACTTTTTCCGACGTGCTGGTGGCGTTAAATTCTTCGCCTTATTTACAATAATGCCCCTATTCACGCAGCACTTGGCATGAAAGGAGCGTGCAATGGTTGTTGTAGTGGGCGTTCCGCCGCAACACCCATTGTTTTTTTACGCTGCCCCATATATACAATGTATGGGGCAGCACCAAAAACACCAGCAGTGAATACCTGATCTTAAGCAGGCAATACGAGGAGAAATGTTTCATTTCTCCTCATATTTTGTTCTTTCCATGTGTGCTAAATAGAAACAGCAAATCGCCTATAAAGATTGTTTATGTGCAGGAAGGTATCCCATCCTGCATATAAACAATCACCCCTGCAGCGCAGACACCCTTGCAACATGGAGCAAGGGTGCCTGCACTGGCGCTAGGCAGCGTCTTTAGCGCCAGCGCTAGAGGACACGCAGGAGTGTGCCGCATGATTGGAAATACGGCGCATCCCTGCATTTTGAAACAGATAGAGCGTGGCTTTACCAATTTTGGCGTAACACTGCGCTCTGCCAGTTTCTAGTAAATATGCCTGTGGTTTTCTACGTGTGAAGACTGATAAAATGAACACAAGGTACCGACTCAGGAAACGCTAAAGGATTACTTATGGAAGTCAGATTAGTTTTAAACAGTGCAAAGTGTTCACAATGGTTGCATTATGTTTGCTAATTTTGGATGAACTCTTTACAAAATTACATTGAGATTGCACATTGCCCTTTTCACAGAACGAATTAATGATCATTTTTTTAAGCGAGTTTGCTCATAGATTAGAATCACAAGTAAAACGAACCTATGGTACAAATAGGGTGCATTGCTGGACCCAGACCAATCTCCTGCCTAACATCTAGGAAGTCTTCACACTTGGCTCACTCACCGTTGCTCAGTAATACAACGAGCTGCTCTTTTTATGGTAGGGAGGGAGGAGGCAAGACTAAAGGAAAGCCCCATCCATCAGCCAGACCCAATGCTACCCATTTATGCAGCTTCAGTGGTAGCGAAACCACAAATCCCAGAATGCACCAGCGCGGTTTCTGCAATGCCCCTCTTTTAAATCACTTTTCATGTACAAAGCAGCTTAGTGTGGTACGCTTGCAACATACAACAAATACACATGCTATGTGTTAAATCTAACACTTGCAAGTAAGCGCGTCTCTGTGTGTGTTGTGTGTGCTGTGGGCACACTCACATGTGTGCAATGGTCTCCGGTTACTTTCAGCTAAGAATGGAGCAACGGACTGAAAAGTTATCAAATTGAATAATTAACTTAGCCAATGCCTAAACTGAGCCGGTGGTACACGTCAGCACTCACATCTGGGGACCAGCTCTTAATTCTCCTCATAAGACTTTGAGCCAGAATAAAAGAGAGAGAAACACAAAAGGATGAAAAGAGGAGGAAGAGAAAGATGGAAATAGTACAAAAGAAGAAAGTATGGATTAAGAAGAGCTTGCAAGACTGAAATGAAGGAGCAGAGAGTGTGTGGTGGTGGTAAAAAGAGGAATGAGGTGGAATCAAAACTACACAACCTCTGACATTCGTCAGTGCGGGCTGCAGGCGTCGGAGAAAAACATTGGGTACTTGGACATATTAGTTTACAAATTAAGCACTGCTTATCAGATAATTAATCTGTTCTGCACTCGCTGTTTTCTCGGCCTCCTACTGTCTTGTGCAGTAAAGGAAACATCTTTGTATGACTGCACCAATTTTATTGCAGGGCTTGGGTTCCGGTGCCACTGCACATTGGTTGTTATTGTTCTCCTTGTATAAGGTGCAGCACTAGAAAGAATAAGGGCCTCTCTTATTCCGTCCTCCCTCTGTCTGGCAAAAATAAGTAGCTGTTTTCAAACAGCACCATTGTTGGTTGTTTCCATTAAAAAAGAGCTCGCCCAAATTTTGCAATCTAACCTCACAGGCATAAGGTAGAACATATCTTTTCCTGAATATGTTTTAATACATTGCAACTTAATGGCATTCACAATCTAGGCAATAAATTGCAAAGTGTGGAGTGAAGGCAGCACCTATGTTTAGTATTTTCTTCTCTGCACTGTCTTCAGTTGCAAACAAATAGTCACAATTTGAAGGAATTCCCAAATTGTGAAATACAAGTTCCTGCTGGCAGGCTGGTCAGACATTAGTGTGAGTCCTGGGGCCAAAACTTAAAGCAGTGCCCTCTGGATGCTTCTCCCATTTTGTCAGGTGCGATAAACAACAGCTGTTTGTAAATATTAAAACAAGCATTGGCAAAGCTAACAGGTCTGGTGTTGGCCCCAGTTTTCTGGCAATAATTTTTTTGTTTTGTCTTGGTTTTTGCAAAATTTTATTATTTGGGAATAGGCAGCGCCCTCATCAATCTAAAAAAAAAAAATTGTTTGCTACAGGCAAAAAAGTTTTTGGGGGCTCAAAAACACGCATTACCATAGTACTCTCTGGAACTGAAGGGTACTACTTTGTATTTGGACGTGTTCCTTGTGAAGGGGTAGCATGCCGTAGCTCGTAGTGAAAATAGCCAATGGCTGAAGTGGGATGATACATTGACCCTTAATGCATGATGGAGTAGGAGGATGAAAAATGTGAATGGCATCAACTAGAGACTAATGGATGCAGTCTGGCTGAAACCCCTATAAATAACTTTGCTATACTCATAACTTTAGTAAAATCAATAAACCTAAAAAAGAGTCAGTCAGCCTGGCCCTGGCTGCAGAGGTGGAATGCAAGAAAGCAATAACAAAAGGAGACGAAAGAAAGAAAGAAAGAAAGAAAGAAAGAAAGAAAGAAAGAAAGAAAGAAAGAAAGAAAGAAAGAAAGAAGTAGGCAGGGACTGAAGAAAGAAAGAGAGGACGAAAGGAAGTAGTAAGGCACGCAAGAAAAAAAGAAAGGAGAAAGAAGAAAGAAAGAAAGCTAAAAAGAAGGATAGAGAAAGATAGAAAGAAAGAGAGAGAGAAAGAAAGAAGGAAAGGTGGAATGTAAGAAGACAAGAAAGAAAGAATGAAAGAAGGAATCTGAGAAAGAAAAAACAAAGGAAAAAGAAAGAGAAGATGAAAAAATAAAAGGAAGGAGGAAAGAGAAAAAGAATTAAAGAAAGAAGGAAAGCAAAAAGAAGGAAAAAGAAAGAAAGAAAGAATCTGTCTGGCATCGGCTGCAAGTTTCTTGCTTTGAAAAAGAATGAAAGAAGGAAGGAGAGAAAGAAAGAAAGAAAATAAGAAAGAAAGAAAGAAAGAAAAGAGAGGAGAGGAAAGGTAATGAAAGGAAACAGGTAGGAAGGAAAGAGAGAAGGAAAAAGAATGAAAGAGAAAGAAAGAAGGAATGACTAGGAAAGAAAGAAAGAGAAAGGAAGAAGGAAAGAAGGAATGAAAGAAGGCCAAAGAAAGAGAGAAAGAAAAATAGAGAAGGAAAGAAAGAAAGACAGAAAGGAAGGAAGGAAGGAATGGAAAGAGAAACAAAAAGAAAAAGAAAAAGGAAGAAGGAATGAAAGAAGGCAATAATGAAAGAAGGCCAAAGAAAGAGAGAAAGAAAGAAAGAAAAATAGAGATGGAAAAAGAAGGAAAGAAAGAAAGGGAGAAGTGTGGCTCAATGGTTAGAGCGGCAGACCCTGATGCAGAGATCTGGCCCGGGACCAGGGTTCAATTCCCACCTCGGCGGGTCTTGGGCTCAATTTCCTCAGACCTGATAATTCTCGCCTCGGTGCCTATTCTAATCATGGGTCCCACTCTGCAACTCTGGGCAATAGCTTGCTTAATCTCCACAATGGCCCCACCAGCGCTGGGATGCCTGGCTTCACCTTGGGGGTGCCCAGGAGTGGACATTTCACAGGGAAAAGCCAGGAAGGGTTCCACAGCGGTATGCGTACAGCGCCAGGAAACCCCAGCTGGGGTAGCAGTGCGCTTTACAAGTACAAATTTCATTTCATTCATTTCATTTCATTTCATTCAAAGGGAAGAAAGAAAGAAAAGGAAAAAGGCAAGAAAGAAGGAACGAGAAAGAAGGAAAGAGAGAAAAGAAGGAACGAATTAAAGGAAAGAAAGAAAAAGAAAGAAAGAAAGAAATTAGGAAAGAAATAAGTAGAGAAAGAAAAAAGTAAAAAGAGAATAACCTAATACAGAACAGTTTCAAATGGACACAAACTGGTATTCATTGGAAATCGAAGCCACCAGAAAAATAAAACACCAAAATACTCCAAAAAGAATTTACAATAGCATTGGCAGGAGATGGGATCTGATGAAGATGGAATGTGCATCACAAGCGTCCTAGTATTGCATCAGGCTCAAAATACACTCACCACACTGAAGTAATTTTAAATTAAAAACAAAAACACTGGCAAACTAGCTTGCGTGCAGATGTGCTACTAGTCAAAGAGCAAAAGGTAGTCAATAAAAGTGAAGCAAACCAGCGGCCTAAGTAGGCTGCCCCATTGCTCCATGCTATGTGCTGCAGTGGACGGAAGCAAAACATGAATGACACAACAAAAGACCAGTGGATGAAGAGAGGTGGCTGAAAGCCCCTATATGTAAGTATATTTTACATATTTCATTGAAATCAAAAGGTCTTGGCTAACGCCAGACCAAAAAAAGTACTGCAGGGAAAAAGAAAACATGGCATCTGGTACCACCTGGTGGTCGGTCACACAAGCAGTCTCCTTATTAATGAAGACTATGGGCTTTCTTGCAATTTAAAATTGATAAGTGTTGCTGGAGAGTGAACCCTGCTGAGTCATATTGCTCCTTTTGCCAGCTCGTGACGACCCTGTCTGTGGAAATACCAGAATCCCAGTTGTGGAATGAATGCAATAACTGGTTGTAGTAAGTCTCCTTCCCACTGTCAATCCCCATTTCTAAGTGTACCTCAGGGTGCATATCCTGTGACATTGATAATTCCAGATATGGGAATCAGTATTTCCGCACCAGGCAGAATGACGGTCTTCATTTTCTCTTCCTTGGCATAGCAGGAAACTAAAAACACACACACATGGATGGAATATAGGAGGTGAGGAGCATTGTTTTACTAAATATTGACAATGGCAATCATTTCGTTTTTTCTATAGTGAACCTGTTTTCTCAAGCTTAAGTAAGACTCAAGTAACCGGTTCAATCAATCAATCAATCAATCATTCAGGGGCTTGTAGAGCCCGACTACTCACCAGTGAGGGTCTCAAGGCACTAGGGGGGCGGGGCTGCTGATCGGATTGGGTGGAGGATCATTTGAAGAGCCAGGTCTTGAGGTCCTTCCTGAATTGGGGCAGCAATGCTGATTGCCTTAGGTGCAGATGCAGGGTGTTCCAGGTCTTGGCGGCGAGGTAGGAGAACAACCTTCCTTCAGTTCTGGTCTTCTGTATCCTGGAGATGGAGGGAAGGGCGAGTGGGGTGGATCTGAGTTGTCCGGCGGGTGCGTGGAATGTGAGGCGGTGGTTCAGGTACGCTGGTCCTTTGCCCTGTAGGGCTTTGTAGGCGTGAGTGAGGAGCTTGAAAGAGGCTCTCTTGTTGATTGGGAGCCAGTGGAGTTGTCAGAGGTGTTGCGTGATGTGGCTGCGGTAGGGGATGTCAAAGACTAGTCTGGGGGTGGCGTTTTGGACGTTCTGTAGTTTCTTGAGCTGTTTCTGGGTGACACCGGCGTAGAGCGTGTTGCCGTTGTCGAGTCTGCTGGTGATGAGTGTGTAGGTGACTGTCTTTCTGGATTTTGTGGGGATCCATCTGAATATGTTTCGGAGCAGGTGGAGTGCGTGGAAGCAGGCTGAGGATACTGCTTTGATTTGGTGGTTCATTGTGGGCAAAGAGTCCAGTATGATGGCAAGGTTGCATGGGTGGTCAGTCGGGGGGGTCCCAGAGCGGCTGACCACCAGGAGTAATCACAGGCTGAAGGGGTGGGTCCCAGGATGAGTACTTCGGTCTTGTCCGAGTTGTGCTTGAGGCAGCCGCCTTTCATCCATGTATCGACGGCCTTCATTTTACTGTGGAAGTTGGTTCTGGCTGTTGTGGGTTCATTGGTGAGGGAGAGGATCAGCTGGGTGTCGACGGCATAGGAGATACGTTGAGTCCGTGACTTTTGACTATGGCAGCGAGGGGGGCCATATAGACGTGGAAGAGGGTGTTGCTTAGGGAGGAACACTGGGGAACTCCACAGCTAATCTCCGTCGGTTCTGGGAGGAACGGTGGTAGTCTGACTCCCTGGGTCCGGTCAGTGAGGAAGGAGCGGATCTAGTCCAGGGCTTTGCTGTGGATGCCAGCGTCGTGGAGTCTGCTGATTAGGGTGCAGTGGGAGCCGGTGTCGAAGGCGCCCGAGAGGTCTAGTAGAATGAGGGCTGCTGTCTCGCCCCGGTCAAGGAGGGAGCGAATGTCGTCTGTGGCGATAAGGAGTGCAGTCTCTGTGCTGTGGTTGCTTCGGAAGCCGGATTGGGAGGTGTCCGGGACGTAGTTTGCTTTGATGAACTCGGAGAGCTGGGCATTGATGGCCTTCTCTATGACTTTGGCTGGAAAGGGGAGGAGAGAGATCGGTCTGAAGTTCTTGAGGTCTGATGGGTCTGAGGATGGCTTCTTCAGCAGGGGGTTGATCTCGACATGTTTCCAGTCAGCGGGGAAGGTGGCGGTTTCAATGGAGCAGATGATGGTGCGGCGAAGCTGGGGGACGATGGCGGCAGCTGCTCTGTGGAAGATGTGGTACAGGCATGGGTCTATCGGGATGCTCTTCATGGTCTTGAATGTGTCCTCTGTGGTGAGCGGGGTCCAGCAGAGCACGGTCAGTTAGGGGTGGTTTGGTTGTGTGTGATGGTGGCATGTGTAGCAGCCTGTTCTAGGTTGTTGAAGCTGTCGTAGATCTTCTTGAACTTATGGTGGAAGAAGGTGCCGAGATTTGCAGAGGTCTTGGGAGGGGGGAACTTCTGTGGTATCGCCGTTGGGCCTGGCTTACTCCTTGACAATGGCGAAGAGTTCTTTGCTGTTGTGTGCGTTCGTTTTGATTATGTCTTGGTGGGCCGTTTTCTTTGTGGTTTTCAGGAGGAAGTGGTGAGCGTTGACAGTGGATTTGAAGGTTGCATGATTTTCTGGAGTTTTGTTGCTCCTCCATCTCTTATTGAGACATCTGCAGGTGCATCTGGACTCATGGAGGGTGGGGTGAACCAGCTGGCTGCCTTGAAGCATTGCTTGCCTGGTCTTCTCCTGAGGGGTGTCAGGGTGTCGGTGCAGTTGGAGATCCATATGTGGCGGTTGCGTGCTGCGGTGTTGGCGTCCATAGGCGTTGGCGGAGCGGATGTGCTAAGGTAGTTGACGAGAAGTTCTTCAGTGACCTTGGTACAGTTGCGGCTGGGGGGCAATGATGACGGTGGTATAGAGTGGGCATGTCAAAGGCTAAATGTATGCAGTGATGGTCGGTCCAGGGGAGTTCAGTGGTGTGGCTGTAGCTGATGTTCCTGCTGGTGGAGAAGACGGGGTTGAGTGTGTGTCCGGCTGTGTGGGTTGGTGCAGTTACTAGCTGTTTGAGACCAATGTCGGTGAGGTTCTTCAGGAGGGAGGCGGTATTCTGGTCGCTGGGGATGTCCAGGTGGTAGTTGAGGTCTCCGAGTAGGATGTAGGCAGTGGATGCGAGGGACTGAGGGTGCAATGAGGTCTACAATGGAGTCGGTGAAGGAGTGGTCTGGGGCCCGGGGGCCTATAGACGAGGGTGCAGCTGAGGGTGGTGTTGGTCCAGATATGGAAGTGGAGGTGTTCCATGGTCGTCATTGGGTCGTTAGAGTGCGTGGTCAGTCGGAGCATGCTTTTGTGGACGATGGCGATGCCTCCTCCCGGGCGGTGCTTGTGGGTGATCTTGTAGCCATCGGAGATGGCGATGGCGATGTCCGGTCTGGAGCAGGGGTTGATCCAGGTTTCTATGAAGAAAGCGATGTCAGGAGAGGCGGGGTCCAGTTCAACTGCAAATTCAAATGTTTTCTTTCAGCTAATAGCCATACATGGTAACACCAAAAACAAACAAGAATAAATCTACATATATGTTAAAAATAGCAGCTTCAGGTATATGTAGTTCAGTACAAGGACCTTTGCTGATAAACAGTTGGCTGGTGCAATACATCTTGTTAGATTCCATGCACATAAGATGTAAGAAGCAACAGGGTGATAAATGTCCTGTGAGTCACTCCTCTGGCAAAGGTTCATAGATTCTATACAAGTTCTTATATTGTGTACCCCAAATATGGGCCGGAGGAGTTGTTTCCTAAATCCCAGTGTAATCGAGCTCAGCAGCATTAAATGTGTTAATAATTCTCACCCTCTGAACATACATTTACAGATTCGAAGTAACAGGTGTTGTGTGGCCCTCAGCAATGCTAGGCTCCTCTGCATGCACAGAAAATGGGCACACTTTGTCCAGGCTTCCCCTGTATTCACAAAACAGGTGCAGTAAAAACAGCAGCAGTGCACATTTCCCTCAAACAGAACTGTATCTGTAAAGACAGTAACAGTGCAAGATTTCCTAAAAAACCCAGAAATAACCTGTACAGGAGCAGGGCAAGTTTATGTCACACATGCCCAACCAATACAACAAAGGAAGAAGCAGTACATTGGTGTGGAGCTCCTTTCCTAAGATGAGCTGTAGTTTGTGGTCACTGCTCTTCTAATGCCCTTGAGCGGGTACAGGCTTGACATGGAAGATTGCAAGGAGCCAAAGGGTGACTTGCTGGGCAGTAGCCATGGATGTTGACCTGAAACCTACACACCTAGAAAATGGCCTGTGGTGCCAGCACAGGGTGAAACCTCCGCCTCTATGGGAGCTGTACAGTGGAGGAGCAGCAGAAGGGAGGGTGGAGTTGGTGTGCCAGAAGAGACATGAATATGAGGCAGTTACAGTCCCATCAGCTCTCTCTACTGAATGTGTCAAAGATGCAACTTTGAGGTGCGGTGCAGTCAGCCTCAGTCAACCATAATGAAATGCCTACTCCCTGGCACCTATCCCACTTGTGCAGTTCTTTTGTGGTTGCCTCAGGACCAGGTGCCAGCTCACAGAAGCAGAGAAGGGGGGCAACCTGCACCTACGGTGTGTACTCTTAATATTGACATCATAATATTGATGGGATACAATACCAAGGACAAAATATTGAAAATAAAATCTTGACACATAAGTCTAGAATTTCTATACTTAACTGCACATATATGTACCTTGGTGATTTATCTTCAAGGTACCTAGATGTGTAGTTAAGAATAATAAACCTATGCTTCTCTATTTTCACTTTCCTTTAGACATTTTGTCCCTTGATAGTATGTCCTCGGTATTCTTGTACCACGATATTCTGGAGGACGATATTCAGTACTACAGTAACACCTATGAGCTAATTTCATTGAAGTCCACCCACTGATAGAAAGAAGAATTTGCAAGGTGCACATGCACTCAGTGCAGTCCAACAGCCATTGAATTGATAAGATCTTTCTCATCCTAATCCATGAAATAAACAACAGGCCCGTAGTGCTCTAAATTACATGGTATCTCCAACTGGAAGAAAAATCATAAAATCGTGAATAATTTCATCCAAACACTTAAAAAACAAAATTGAGGGAGTAAGTGATTTATTTGGAACAGATAGAGGGGCAGATTTGCAAGCCCCTTGCGCCACTTTTGCGTCACTTTTCCCATGTTAAAAGTGACGCAAAAGTGGCGCAAGGCATTGTAAATCTGCCCCATAGTGTTTACAATGAACTACATTTCTTCTTACTTTTGAGCATGTTAGTGAATGCCTTGCTCCCTAAACGATAAGAGGGCGTTCGGTAAAAGGAAGCCAGTCTTCAACAACAGTAAAATCAACTCATCCATCCCAAATTTGCTAAAACCTGATGGCTTCTCTCCCACATCCTCCACCTCAAGCAACCCTTTAGGATTCACATTGTATGCAACCTCTCTCTTATCCTCCAACTAAATAAAATGACCAAGGTAGCAGATTTCCATTGACTCATTTTTAAAAGAATTTCCCATCTCCTCTCACCCAACCAACCTAAAACTACAGTCCATGCTCTCATCCTCTGAATATTGGACTATGGAAACACCATACTAGCTGGTATGCCAGCTATACATCTCACCTTTCTCAAACCTGTCATATACTCAGGGGCCAGACAGGTGAATTCTGCAAAAATTACTCCCCCTCACCCCCTTTCTCTGAGAATTCCACTGGCTCCCCATTCTTGCAAGAATACAATTCAAAATCTACTTCCGCGCTCTCAAGGCTATCTTCTGTGTCAGCCCTCCTAACCTCACCAAACTTCCCACCATCTCCAGAGGGTCAAGAGAGTTAACAAGCAAAAATTCACTGCTATTTGAAATGCAGAACCTCAGACGCCCTCTCTATGAAGCAGCCACCTCCTTGTGTAATTCTCTTGCACCCTTCCTAAGAATGCTAGCTCCAATTACTGCCTTGAGTAGACAATAAAATTCCCATCTTTTCAGGCAATTTCGCAACTAACGTTTCCTTGATGTTTCCGGGGTAAAAAATATTTTTTTACGTTTGTATGTCCTTGTTTATATAACCATTCTGAACAGTTTTTTTGTAACATAGTGTTATCAATCAATCAATTCCTTGTTATGCTCCCTAACACCTATCGGCCAGGTACACTTTACAAATGTAAATATAATAATAAAATCTTTCGGAAACTACGTCCCCGGCAAAGTAAGCAACAAAACTATCTGGGATTCAGTGTGCCTTGTGGTACAGCCACATAAGGAGTGGTTTTATTTACTGTTTCACAGTGTGCACCTAGGAGCACCAGATCTAGAACCAATTATTCTGTGCCAGCCTCACCAAACTTGCTCAGGGTCGGACTGGTGAACCAAAAGCAGCCCCACTCCCTTCATCTCCTTGTGCAATCTCTCTTTCCATTCATCCATTCTCTCTCTAATTCTCTCCTCTTTCTCTTTTCCCTCTCTGATCACTTTCACTCTACTATCTCCCTATTTCTCTCTCTCTCTCTTGAAGCCTCCTGTGCTTGCAGCAATTAACCTCGGAGAGCTTGGGAAAGAGACAGAGGCTCCAGGAGTGGCCCTGGGCTCTCAAAACCGGCGTCGAAGGTCTCAGCTCAAAAAGGAAATGCCCGATGGAATAAAAGGCCTGTCCGGCCCTGAACATGTTCCTGCTGTCCTCCATAAACTCACGAGACAGCACAAATGCAACGTCAGGAGGGCCTCAACATCCTGTCTTACAACTTTAACAGTAGGAGGCACACCCACTGATCTGTTGCCTATCAACTTAGTCTGAGCATCCCTGCAACAAAGGTACTTAAACTTAGATCCCAACAGAAGATTCAGAGAAGGAGGAAGTGATGTCCATTCCCATCATCCATGGTTCACCCGATACTGAGAAGGGCCCAGAGATTGTTCTCACTTCTGGTGTCCCCAGACTGATCCGATCTTACAAAGGAGACTAGGCTGTCTCCATATGCTTGCCTGAAGAAGACCCGGCCGATGATCAAGGGAAATGTTCTAACATTGGGGTTGAATTGTTGACGATACAATTGTACCACACAGTTTTGCTGGTCAAAATCAATGGACTCCATAACCTACCCAGTCTAAAACAGATGTGTATTTATAACAACTAAGATTGATCAACCAATATGGTACATGTCTTTTCACGTGCATTCACCTATTGCACAAGCACTTTTTCACTGCACATGGAGCACCTTGTTGAATTATATTACTTATGTAGTGAATTGAAATATTGTGAGACAATACATCTCCTCCTAAGGAAACAGCATTTTGATGACTTTGCGTGTTACATGAATCTAAACAATTAGGGCCTGATTTACAAAAAAATGACGCAGCGCAGGGCCGCAAGCCATTTTGCTGCGCCGAGTTACATCATTTTAAAAGCACAGGGATGCATCGTATTAACAGCAATACGACACATTCGTGTGTTTTCCACTGTGCCGGCGCACAATTGGCTGCAATGCGCCAGTGTAGGCACCCTTGTGTCATGTTCTAAGGGTGCATGTGTTGCAGGGATGATTGTTTTAGTGCAGGAAGGGACACCTTCCTGCACAAAAACAATTGTTGATGCCATTTTCCTCTTTCTCTGCATGCTGCAGAATGCAGCACGCATAGAAAGAGGGAAAAACAAGGAGAAATAAAAGTATTTCTCCTCGTTGTGCCACTCCTATGTCTCCCCTGGGCAGGCGTAGGATCCTGATGTCCCAGCTTTACAACACTTTGTAAATCTGGGAATGTGTCAGGTTCCATGGATGTTGCGTGGGAACACCCACAGCAACACCCTTGGAATGCCTCTTTCATTCAGAGTAATGCGTGAAAGCGACTCATATCTACAAGGCCATTAAAAGTAATGCAGGGAGACTTTACGTGGCCTTGTAATTATGGGCAGCAACACTGCGCCGCCGGTGGGTAAAAAAAGTGATGCACCTGTGGCGCAATGGCCTTGTAAATGAGGCCCTTAATGTTTTTGGAGCTGTATCGGCTTTGGCTAGACTCTTCACAAATATCTAAATTATTTTCAATATTTCCCACAGAACAACTTATTTATTTATTTATTTATTGTGTCTGACCCAGGTTCTGAGGAACATAGGGCAACTCTATAGCACATTACGTGTTTGGAATAAAAAGCATTGCCAAAGCCAGTAGTCTGGTTTTAATGTGCTAATACATTCAAACAGCATTTATACATGACTTTGTTTTCCTATTTTAGCACATTAAAGCAAGACCTTTTAGCTTCTCTTTAGTCTTTTTTGTTTGTCACTGTGTTTTTGAAGATGAACATCGTGCAGCAGCACAAGCATGACTCTGTGGCGAGTGCCTTTCAGTCTGGCAGTTCAGCATGCTCTCAAATTGTTAGTTGACTTTCTGCAGACATAGCTTATCTAATGAAGCTTATTATTCTCTTCACATTGGTTTCTTATTCTTCCCCATCTTTCTTATGATCTGGATGATTGTTTTGAAATAGTTACATTAGTTGTTAGGGAAACTCTTCTGTACATATTTGCCTGGAAGCTTTGTAGATATTGCATATGGTCCTCATCAGAGGTGTCTCATCTGAGTCTAGAAAGGCCGGACACATTGAGATTTCAGGATGACACTGATTATATACATACTTTCCATTTATATTTCTTGTCTGTATATTTATCCTAAGTTGTTATCCTGAAACATTGACATGGATACAGCCATTCTGGACTAAAACCCATAGGGGCTCATTTATGAGGTTTTGACGTAGGGCAGCGCCGCAAGGAATCTTGCTGTGCTGCCCTTCGCCAAAACAAAAGGGCAGGAATGAGCTGTATTTATGAGATACAGTGCCTTCCTATCCATTCCCCTGCACTGGCGCACAATGGGCTGCCATGCGCCAATGCAGGCATCCTTGCACCATGGCGCAAGGGTGCATGCGCTGCGGGGCTGATTCATTTTGTGCAGGAAGTGGCACCTTCCTGCACAAAATCAATTAATTCAGGTGATTGCCTTTTTCTATAGAAAAGGGAAATAACGAGGAGAAATGAAAACATTTCTCCTTGTTGCGCCTCCATAACGCCACCCCTAGGGTGGCGTTAGATTCTGACGCATTCCCAGGTTTACGATAGCTCGTAAATTTGGGAATGTGTTAGATGCCATGGGTGTTGCGTGGGGACACCCACAGCAACACCCATGGAACGCCCCTTTTACACAGTGTTCTGTGTGAAAGGGGCATATATTTATGTGGCCTTGTAAATATGCCGGGGCACACTGCGCCACCGGAATGTGAAAAAAGTGACGTTCCGGTGCAGCAAGGGGCCTCATAAATGAGGCCCCTAGTTTTCAGCTTTGGCTTTGCTCTACGGTTATATGTATTCCAGATTCTACCTTTACTCTCTGAACATTCCACCATCTTCCCTCATTCTACTATTTTGTTAACGGGCAAGTTATTTGTTTAAAGGGCTAGTGCAAAGTAAATGAATTACCATACCCAGAAGCCCTCTTTTCTTGCAATCTTTCTCCATCATCTTCTTTTTGACAGCCATCAGTTTCTGCTGACCTCAATGGACACTTTTCAGGTGGGACACTACTCTGAACAAAATCATTTCAGACTTATTTGCTCAAACCCCATGAAATACGTGGAGAATACTTGTTCTATTTAAGCATTTGTATTTGCTCTGTGGGACTGAAGGGAGTGTCTAAGGATGTTTCTTATCATATTGTGTTTTTCTTTCTACCTTTTTTCATTTTGTGTTTTTCACGAAATATGATCCTGCTCAACAAACTGTAATCTCATCTGTAAACTTAACTAAACAATTTTCTGATGGATGTTGCTGTTTCTCTCTATTCTCCTCAGCTGAGCACTGGAGAAAATTACTCCAGTTACCCTGAAATAACAACAGTATCTGCGGCCTTGCTAATGTGCCATTTAAGTCACATTTCTTTCAGTTTTCACAGTTAAGTTAATGGAGTTCAAATAATATGAAACACTGTCATTGGAAATAAGTTAACAGATGTATACATTTTTTGCATTTAGCTCACATAATATCATTTATAAGGCAGTTCCACTACCTGTGCCTACGCGTAGGGTTTGCTCATTTCTTCACTGCCAGTCATTTATTTTACAGTATTGAGAATTGATATGATAGGGTTATTAGAGTTTGGTGGACAGGTTACTCCACCACAAATGTGGCAGAAAATGCTGTCTCTATTTAGAGGGTGAACTATAATGTGCCTGTCAGTGCAGCCCCAGTTGGCTCCTCTGGTGGAAACATTCGATCAACGACCCCTCTGACCTTTTTTTCCCTCTTTGAGACGTCCAGGGAAAGCCTGTTAATCCTAAACAGGACTCCCAGAGTGTCAGGGCCATTCCTTTTTCCCCCCAAAAAACAAGCATCCTCTTTTTCCACTGATGTCCAAGTACTATCGTCACACGAAACTAGAAGCCAAGCACACTCCTTCAGCAGTTGATTCTCAAGGTTGTTCCAGAAGAGCGATCTAAGGCTCCCTCAGGGAGTTGACATGGGCTGGAAACTCAAAACTCAGTAGCACACATAACACCACTCAATAAATCTTTGCACAGTCAGTGCTTGCACCTGTACATGAAGCTAAATACTACGCATAGAATCACACATGTAAGCACAATATGCAATTAGCAAAATAGTATACTAAATAGTTATCCAATAACAGTGGGGACTGTATTTTAAAGTACCTCTTAAAGAAGGCCTTGCTGATAACCGATGAAGAGCTAAGCCTACAGACTTTGACAAATTAGCACACAATCAGTAATGAAGGACCACTTCCTTTTGCAATCCATATACAACGTTAGACTAAACACCTCCTAGCTTAAGCACAACAATATTTGACATATATTAGCAAAACCCAGACCACTTGACCTAAGCCACCTTCCATAAAAATAATGAACATTTGACTATCAGTGTACATTTTAATGTAAAAGCACAAGTCTGTTTTAATGGCAGGTTGCAAAGCAACCTCTCAGGATGCAAAAGACCAATGATATAACAGTACACAATCCTTTTTTTTTGCAGTTTATTGTTGGTTGAGCTCGACCCAAAGGTATTGGAGCACTTTGCATGAGTGTCAGTTGCGTTACACAAATTTGTATTTTTTTTAGGCACAGAGAGATTAAGTGATGTGCCCAGAATAACAGGATGTTGAGCCGAGACTCAAACCTGGTTTAGCCCAGTTCCATAGCTGGCAACTCTGGCCATAACACCACATCCTCTCTCACAACACATCATCTCCATCATACAGAGAATGCCCTAGGAGCTCCATGGGGAATTAAGGTCCTATTCTTCTGCTGCTACTGAGGTTTTTGTGGTGGCCTGATTTTGCTCCTGGCTGAAGATTAAAAAAACAGAACAGTGGGGAACCAAGGTCACACAGGTACCGAAAGAAAGAGTAGACAATCATGTTTAAGGATTTTCAGATGCTGCCTCTGTCTTCCCATGTACCCACTGCAGCTGCTGAGATGCCGAAATGTGGCTTCTTTTTTCAAAGATATCTCCATTTCCAGTGTATGATTTTGCACAGAGTTTCAGCCTTTTGCTCCTTGTGGTGGGTTCCAGCCACTAGAGCTAGCTTTCAGGTGGCCACTGACACCAGAATTGGTTGATCCTAGGTATTTGTCCTTCATGCACATCTAGTCCTTCTGCAGAGCACAATGGCAGCTTTCTTTCCCAGAACGAGTTGGTCTCTTCCATAAATCCAGATTCCAGCAGTGGTGGGACTAACGGCCATTGCAACACTCCTTAGTCATCAGGCAGCTGGACTGATGATTCCACAAGACAGGCTCACTTTTTGTGATGCACCGGAGGTGCATTTTGCTGCCCCATATTTACAAGGACACGTAAAGCCACCCTGCGTGGCTTTTCTTGTCCTTGTAAATATGGCCACTTTTCATGCAGCACTTTGCGTGAAAGGGGCATGTCATGGGTATTGCTGTGGGTGTTCCCACGCAACACCCTTGGCTTCTGCCGCATTCCCAGATTTATAACCTTTCGTAAACCTGGGAATGCGCCGGAATGCTACGCCTCCCCAGGGGAGGCATAGCAAGGCGCACCGAAGAGAAATGTTTTCATTTCCCCTCGTTTTTTCCTCTTTCTATGTGTGCTGCATTCTGCTGCACACATAGAAAGAGGAAATCACCTTTTGTAATTGTTTTTGTGCAGGAAGGTGTCCCTTCCTGCACAAAAACAATCTCCCCTAAAACGCAGACATCCTTGCACCATAGTGCAAGGGTTCCTGCATCAGTGCATGGCAGCCAATTGTGCACCAGCGCAGGGGAGAGCAAAGGGATGCATCATATCATTGTAGATATGACGCATCTCTTTGCATCCAAAGTTACGCAGAGCATCCAAATGGTTGCGGCACCATGCTGCATTACTTTGACGTAAATAAGACCCTAAATCTCCTATCATGGAACTTGCTTAGGTTGCCCCCACTTGGAAAGAAGCCAGCAATTAAAGACACTGTCTCTGATAGTCAAGTCATTCCATTCCACCTTCCTGAGTGGGTCCTGTCATTGGTCCATAATAATAGCGTCACACTGACTGGGGTTTCTACCTACTGTTTATCCTTTTTTTTCAGACGGATTCGAGAGTCCATCGCAGGTTTCAGGCAACTGCAAACATTGATAAGATAGCACCAGAATATCAGTCTCATTTCTTTGTCACTCAAAGTGTACGAACAAAGGGAGAGTGGGGCTGGCAGCTCCCTGTCAGGGAGCCCCAAAACAAAGGGACTAAAGACAGCTACCTCTTAATGAGTTGGGGTCATGTCTCTGGGGGAAGAATGGAGTAGGAAGGGAGCAAGTCCTCTCTGTACAAACTATGCCTCCAGTCCACCCACGCCCTAGGCAGTGGCGTAACGAAACTTGATGGGGCCCCCTGCAAAGTGCATGGAGGGGGACCCCAACGCTCCGGACCCAGTCAGGAGGTCTCAGGCCAGGGGCCCGCCACCCGTGCTTAGTGCCGGAGGAGGCCCCCTGGAGCTCGGGAGCCACCATCACCGCGGGGGCTGCAGAGGCTATCGTTACGCCACTGGCGCTAGGGTTCTGTCCACTTCAAAGAGCCTCAGAAATGATTTGGAAGAACCCTGCAATTCACATTGCTGACTTGCAGGCTCGCTTCAACAATGGTTACAAAATAGCATGTTTTACTCTCTTTCTCCCCACCCCCGAATATATTCACCCAAAGAAAATACATGCATACAGAAGGAATAGAAAAAAAGATGCACAATATCTCAAAATTGCAAAATGAAAGGTTTCTTCCCTTCCTGAATCACTTAGAAATGTCATCTAGAATCACTCAACAATTGTGAAAAGAACGAATTTGACATCTTTGTTTTCACAACTGTAAAGACGTGCTGTAGGCAAAATTTAGTTATATAGTTTGCGAATTTGGGGAAATAGAAATGGGATGATTAAGCCCATCTTTAGTAAATAACAAGAATGAGGAAACATAAAATGTATGCAATAAAGCAGAATGCGTTATAGAAGACTTTTGCTGTCTAAGAGTTCTTTCTTCTATAATTCACTTAAGGCTGAGTTAGATTAAATAAGACACCCTAAGAGTGGAGAGGATGTGACCATCAATGTTAACAAACTTCAATTTAAGCGTATTATAGTGAGCTAAAAAACATTAATGCACAACATTTGATCTCCATTTCAGCAGGCGTTAAGATACTTAACAGGCGAAAGGAAACATTATATTTCACAGTCTAAATCTGATTTGTGTTACGCAAATTAAGTTAGGGTAAAGAACACCACAGATTGGCAGCAGCTTTTGGAAACACAATTTTGTGACTGGAAGCATGCAGGCGAGCAGCTGTCTCAACCTTCAGTTGTTATTTGCTAGCAAGCTATCACCTCTTAAGACTTCCCCCTTCTTGTTATTTTAGCATTTCATACCAAAGGTACTCATCTTACAGGAGACTGTGACACAAGCACTAGTCTCCTTTCATGGGAAGTTCAGTGAAACACACAAGTACTGCTTCGCTTGAATGATAGAAAACTGCGCTGAGGCAGCACTCGCGCAAAAAATAACGCTGTTTAGAATGACGCATAGCCTTGCACCATAACGCAAAGGCAAGCGAGAGGTGTTGCATGTGAGATTTGTACCCCGGGGGCACCCTTCGGTACAGCAGCAGAAGTCTAGCCACATGAAATACATGGTTTCATGTAAACCAATCTGGAACAGGCATATACAGTGGCGTAACAATAGCCCCCACAGTCCCTGGGGTGCGTGGGGGCTCCCGGGCTCCAGGGTGCCCTCTCCAGCTCTGTGCATGGGTGGCTGGCCCCTGGACTGAGAGATTCTGCATGGGTCTGGAGCTCGAGGGCCCCTTCCAAGTACTTTGCAGGGAGGCCCCTCAAATGTCATTACATCACTGGGTAGATATCTCTTGCCCCCTTGTTTGCACTTGATTTCACTTGGTGTTAAGTTTTGAGGTAACACTAGGTAATCCCATCAAAGTTGATCTCGGTCAAAACCTAGGTATTGTTGCTCCTCAGAAATGGCCCTTATGCATTAATTATGAGATGTGGGACTTCATAGAGTAAAGCAGTTTAGAGTTGTTCAAGGGTCAACTTTCGGCACTAAGGGGCCTATTAATGAGGAGGTTTGCTTCGCGTTTGCACCACGCAATGTCGTACATGCACGATTCAGACCTTAAGTAAGATTTATGAAGCCACGCAAAGCCACCTTGCGTGGCCCTGAGTGGCTCCATAAATCTGGAGTAACGCAACGCAGTGCAAATCGCTGCATTGCATTACTCTGCCCTGGGAAGGCGTTTCATAGGCATTGTATGGATGTTCCCATGTAACTCCCATGGTTTTTGACGCATTCCCAGATTTTCCAGTACTGGTAAACCTGGGAATGTGCCAAAAAGTTATGCCTTCCCAGGGGAGGCGCACGAGGAGAAATATCTCTGTTTCTCCTCGTTTCTTCTTCTTTCTATGTGTGCTGCATTCTGCAGCACACATAGAAAGAGGAATATGCCTCCCAGGATTGTGTTTGTGCAGGAAGGTGCCCTTTCCTGCACAAAAACAAACCTGCATGCAACACAGGTGCCCTTGCACCATAGTGCAAGGATGCTTGCATTAGCACTAAGCAGCCCAGTGTGGGCCAGCGCATAGGAAAGGAGAGTGATGCATCGTATTGCTTTAAATGCGGCACATTCCTGCCCTTTCCCTGAGTGCTTTTTTCATAAATAGGCCCCTAATTAACTTTAGCTCTTCAAAATTCAACAGTGCGGCATTTAGAGCCACATTGCACTACAAGCTGCTGCTTTCCATTAGCCGAGCTCCCTTGCATAGTAAATCTGGGCCATAATTTTATTGTTTAAAATCCAAAGCTGAATTGTATTTATTTATTGCACAATATAGGTATATTTATCAGATAGCCTTGCTACATTAGTCAGTATCTATGAGAAGTAGGAACTAAAAGTCTACCTGGTGCATCGCTATGAATAAACAAAAATGAACAAAGAGTGGGGTTGGTCTTCACTCTACATTGAATGGTAAATCGCCCTAGCAGCAAACCACTAAGCAAGGTCCTATGGATAAAGGCATTACTACTGCCAGCCCCCATTTCCGTGATCCCAACTTTACTTACTCTGCCACATACTCCAGCCTAACCCAATTAAGGTGCAGTCATAATTGAGTGAGGGAGACTGATGGTCAGCAATCCCTTTAGAAGCTTCCTTGCACAGCTGCAGGTCCCCTATTAGAAATCCTAGTTCATGAGCTAAGGTTTCCCTCTTCAGATCTGACACAAAAATGAAAGGGACTGTGTGTGTATGTATGTGCCCCTCCCCTGTTACTCCTTATGGTCTCTGTAGGAAATTGGGTTATTAGTTGTGTAGGATGTGAGGCCTGCACAAGTAATAGGTTCAGAATTTTCCCTTACTGGTAACCACGCACCCCATTGTAGCATTTGACTCTCTCAGGGTAGTGAAGCAGGGCAGTCCAAGGCCTACTCAGGAGAGGTGGTGTGGGCTATTAATCAGCATTCACTGGCATGCAATAATAAAACTCAATAAATGATTGTCCAGCCAGTGCTTTTTCTTTAGAAAAAGGAAAACTACATTTATTACACACTCATACTACTAAATACTACACAATTTAGAAATAAGTACATATGGCAGATCAAAGATATCTTGAATTAGGTTATGAAATCACTTTTGACCTCACCTTCTTTGAACCTAGCAGGTTAGACATGGAACGACCTCCCCATTTCTTCCAGAATTCCGAAAGTCCCTGAAGACCTGGCTATTCGGCTAATCAACTGGACCCGCCAGAGCCTGGAGACCCTCACGGGTGACCAGTAGCACAATACCAATCTATTGATTGATTGATTGGTTGAAAGGGTCATGACCCTCAAAATGATAGTGTCTGCCCATCTATTTCAGAAAACACATCACCATATAGGGGGTATCACTTTAGATAAAACAGGCCTATTGGCATTATCAAGGGTCCTCCATATTGCAGAAACAACAAACCACATGTCAAAAACACCATCTTTTTGTGGGTAAATGCAATAATCGATAAGAAACATGTATAAGTTCAATTATTAATATCAATGAAGCTTATTGACCTTGATCAGTAATCACTATCAACATTATTATATCAATGAAGCATTTCAAAATAACGATAATGTGTTTGTGTGCTTTTTATATACTTTTAGACCACATAAAATACAACAACAAAAAAAGGCCCCTGGGCAGCACCACTTTCAAGAAACATAAAACGCAACCATAATATCAGCCTCTAGAGAAAGCAACCATAATTTCCAGCTGTAGAGCAAAAGCTCCAACTTTGGGAGTGTTTTAAAAAAATAATTGAAAATCCTGGATTCCTTGACCCTGCAAACGTAGGGTAAGTTTTCAAAGAGTTAAGGGAAGGGGTGGCTGTTGTGCTCCTACAGCTCCCATGCACATTTCTATTGTTGTTAGCAGTGCCCCTGTCCCCCTGGGGCCACCGCAAGAGCAGAATGGCATTATGGGGGGGTGCTCCAGCCTGGACCAGTGAATATTGTATTAGTGGCTTTCCTGCTGTGACGGGGAGAGCTACAAAGATTTTGTCTTTTTCTTCTGTTTTGGGGGTGCCCGGTCATACCTGGGTCCCTAACCTGCTGGCTTGATGAAGTGCAGCTTGGGGAGCCCCCGGCTTGCCCTAGCCGGCTCCACGCCCAGCCAGCAATATCCTCTGTCGGGGAGAGGAAGCCAGCAGCGCTGTTTTTCCCTGCCCGCTCCTTGTGGGCACAGAGTTAGGTATGTGGTGGCCGCCCACTCCCCCCAGACACAGGCACGGAGAGAGGGGTGAGGTTACCCTCCATTTTGCATCAACCTCCGGGGAGATGGGGACCCCAGAAGCAAAAGTAGAAATGAGGATGGGGACCAATGCATGCCTTCTCATTGAAATATATGATTACATTGTGCACACTAGTCCACCCTGGCTGTAATTTGTCACCAGGCGGAGAGCTTCACGCTCTCGATCTTTGCTGGTGGGTCAAGGGGCACCAACCTTAAAACCGCCATAACTTGACACCTGCTGGATTGCTTTGGATGATCCTGGGCTCATTTTGCTCCTGGTCGCAAGCTCTAGCCACCAGGGGCAGTTCCAGCAGAACTCCTCCTGGACTGAAATGTGGTATAATCAACAGGGAACTGGTTCCAATTGCTCCTTGCGCCAACTTTCCTCCTGGTCTTTTGTCTTTGGGCACAAAAGTCCAGATCTTTCCCCCAATTCGTCCTCAGGGGGCTTAAGGGGACCAGACTCACTGCCTTTGGAGAGACCCACGGGTCCTGGGTTCAACTTGGGGCAGAGTCCTTAGTCTTTTTGGGTATTGGGGGTTCCTCCTGATGTAGGGAAATAATAGGAATTCATTTTATAGACACATACACACAAGTAAAAAAAAAGACCATACTACCTGTCCCCCAAGAAGTGACTTGTGCACTTTTGAAAGGTAAAAGATACGCCGTTGTTCAATAAAAGTCTCTGCATTTCTAAGGGCCAGGTAGGACATAGGTGTTTGGTGTTTTTAAGGTGGGAATAGTACAAGGTCCATTCCTTTTTATATGTAAAGACATTAACAATTTTTACAATAATATATAATTTTATTGTTCTAATCAAGATTGTGTATTGACACAATATTAAGGGATCCCGGTGGTAAGTCTGGAAGATACTAGGGACTCAACTAGATAAGTTGAATGTGGTCAAGGTAGAACAGAGTTTGAGGCTAAGGAATCAGTGTATTTTCTGAAGTGTGGCAAAGAGACCAAGTGTTCACTGGAACTTCACCCTGAGTAAGAGAAGAACACTCAAACTACCCAGACCTTAAGTCTGGAAGTCACAATTTGTAGTTGCAAATAGTGAAAAGTTGTCCTCTCTACGAATCCAGAGAAAAGTGACCAGTAATGTTTTGTTTGCCCTAGTATGTAAGTTAGAATTGATGCAGTAGTGTTTTGGTTGCCTTAGTATGTAATTTAGCATTAATGTATATATGTATGTGTAAGTAGAAATGTGGCCACACATGAATGTCATTTTCTTTTTTAATTTTGTGTTATGTAGTGCATAACTTAGGATTTCCTATTTTGTGAGGAATGTTGTATAATGTTAGGAAAGAAAATGTAAGAAATTGACTGAATTAGGCAAATACCTCAAGAGTCCACGACTAACAACTAATACTAAATTGAGTCTCCCCTGTGACCTTGTCACAGACTAGATACCATAAAGTGAACTGTATGAAGATTTTTTAAAGTAATTTTTATATTAAATGACCCTATTAAACACAATAACAAAATAGAAAGGCTCTCCATTGGGAATGAAATATACATAATAGACCCAATAATACTGAAGGACGTACCCTTCAAAATGCAACCAAATGTTCCCGTTAATCTTGCAAAAATTGATGAAGAGAAAATGACAGACAGACAGGAATAATAAAAAAAAGATGAAAAATTGAATTGACAGTGGTCTTTGAGTATTCGAATAGAGATATGTTGTTCAGGGCCAGAAAATGTTACAAACTTAGAAATAGTCTTAATAGATGTATTATAGACAGATTTACAGATAGTGTTAATTATAGACAGTCAGTATTTGACAACTTTCTCCTATCATGGGATTTAGTAGATTAAAACTGCAGTATAAAAATGTTGTTTTTTGGGATTGTAATCATATTTTAACATACATATAAAAGTTAAATAAAATATTTCTCTTATATAAATACATGTGTAGAGAATATAGGACGTTAGACTAGTCTCTGCTTATAGGTTCACCAGCTCAAATAAACTGGATTATTTAGAAGAATGTATGAGAATATGTGAGTTGAAAGGGAAGAAAAACAGGTTGTCTAAGGAAAGTAAGGAATAAATGGAAGGATATGATCATGTAAAAAAATTGAGGAATACAAAAAGTTAAAATAAGGGTATTAAGGCAACAGGCCTACCAAGTAGGGAGTTTCTGGAGGTGAGAGAGAGAAGTGGGCGATCCATTAATGGAGTAAATATTGATGCATTGTCCAGATCAACTTCCCTATTCAAATGTAAGGGTTTGCCGAAAAGATATGTGGTCCCCTGTAGAACACCTGATCGAAGTCTTCCACAGAGACAAAGACTTGATAGGAAAACAGTGTACAGAATGGTACGAAGCCACTAAACACCACACATACCCGTGGCCCCGGGAGCCTGCCAGTCTTCCCACTCAGAAGAGACCCAGAGACAATTTTAAGGGCAGTACAAAGAAAAGCCATTCACAGAAAGAAGTAGTAGGTGCACAAGTACAGAAGAGGTCAAGAGAAAGGCCCCAAAAATGGTCAAAGCCAGAGGGTCCTAGTGATAACATAGTGAAGAAGGTATTACCAGCTGAAGTACAGGACAAATGAAATAACTTAGTAGCTTTAGATACCATGGACAGAGATACGGGCACTCCTAATATACTTTTGTAAGAAGAGGCAGGAAAAGGAAAAGAGTGGGAAAGACAAAACACAGAACGCAGCGGTCAAATTGATCCAGCAGACGTTGGCCAAGAAAACTGTGGGAGGAATTGCCACTTTTCACAACTAAGTTAGCCTTGGTATCCCTGGGTGTGCCTCCTGCAGGCATTCCACAACACCAACCATATGTCCACGGAAGAAATAACATGAATAGAAGAGGAGGGCAAGGAAGTTTTGGGGGAAATAGATCAAATATATTTCAGAGCAGATAAACATGCTACTATTGCAGGAAGTCAGGACATTTTTTTTTAGATAATGCAGGGTTAAAAAGAATGATGAATGTAATCTCCAGACAAGAGCAACTTATGGCCAACAATTAACAGAGCAGCATCCATCAGACAGATGACAGAGCCCAAGACTGTGAAAGGATTGCAGAAGATTCTGGACTTTTTTAAATTAAGTTAGACAATGGGTTTTTTGATAACAGTACATTAATACCCCCACTGCTTGCATCTATCAAACAGGCTAAAACACAGAAAGACAGGATAACATGGACTAAAGAGATGAAACAAACATTTAGTAAGTTAAAAACAAAGATAACAAATTCACCAGTGTTAGGAACACCAGTCTACAATAAAGAGTTTTTCCTTTTTTATTGTTCTGCTACTGTAATGGCCAGGTGATGACGGCTGTCCTTACCCAAAAAGTACCCTTTAGGCCACAAGCCAATTGCGTATTTTAGTGGCCTACTTGATTCTGTCATGAAAGGCCATTACCCTTGCAAACAATCACTAGCAATAACTGCCTTTGCAGTGAAGAAAAGTGCCCCTATTGTTGTAGGCGCAGCTTTGACATTGTACGCTGACCATGCAGTATTTGTGATCATTCAGAAAGCCAAAATAGCAGTAACAATACAGAGAGTATCAGGCTATGAAATAGTATTATCATCACAATCCCTCAAAATAGTTAAGTGCCATATAGTCAACCTTGCTACCTTCTTTGCACACCCCATTCCAGATAGTATTACATATTTTTGTAGATGGGTTTTCTACAGTAGATTAGGACATGACACACAGGTGCAGTAGTGGTCAAAGTCATGTAACTTGACTCTTTAGATATATTGTAGACAACATACCAAATAACTTTACCTCTTCATTACTTAACCCAGGCTACTGAACTAGTAACTGTTGTAGCAGCCCTCAAACAAGGGAAGGAGAAACAATAACAGTATACTCTGATTCAGCCTATGTTATCAGAACAGTGCATTATCAGGAGGAGCAGATGCAGATTCCTAAAGTTTGATGGAAGTCCTGACATGCACCGTCCCCTCTTGGAGGACTTGATACAAACCTTAACACTGCCACATGTAGTCGCAGTGGTGAAGTGCGCAGCTCACATAGGTGCTCAGGATTTTGTGTCCCATGGAAAAGCCTTGGCTGATTGGGCAGCCAAAGATGCAGCAAAACACCCAATAAGGGACACACACACCACAGTTTTGGTAGTTAGTGAAACATCAACACCATCGGACACTTGGAATGCATCAAGACATTACTCTGAGACACCTCACGTGCACCGTAGCGACATAAAAGAAAGTGCCCCAGAGATGAGAAACAGTTGTGGGAAGTCAGAGGATGCACATGGACAGGAGCAGATTTAATATGTAAATAGATATCCACAGGGAAATCTGTCATGCCCTAAGCATTGCTACTGACCTAAACCAGTTACATCTTCTTTTACACACTGCCAGAACAATATGTTCTTCCAAATATGCCAAGATTAATTTGCAATGTACTTACACACCGGTACCATGTGGCAGCAGTATTCATCAAGCCCCACTTAAGATAATAGCTTCCATAATACCCCGACCAAAAGGACCCTTTAAGGAACTGCACATTGACTACATTGATATGATTGACAGATGCAATCATTATCGTTATCTGATAGTTGTAGTCTGCCGATTCTTAAGAAGCCGAACATTGTGTCCACTGTGATGCCAAGTCTGCTGACAATTTTCTGGTCTGCGAGGTACATACCCGAGGGGATGTTACTAAGGGGGACGAGGTCCAACTATGGCACTCACGTCCTCAATAATGTCTCCTCCCACTTCACCACCCTGTTAGGAATAATGCACAAACTTTGTCAGCTTATCTCCAAGCACAGCCTCCTAAAAACAAAATCTTTCACAAACACTGTTCTTCTTAAGAAACACCTCAAGACCAGATTACCATTTCACCCCACATCAGATTGTGACAGGTAGAGTAATGAATATATCTGTGCCACTAAGTACACATAAGTTGCAGATTGAGAGAATGCCTGAAGTAGTACAAACTGAAATGCCTGCATGTCTAATCCAACAGAGCCTCAAAGTTCTTTTCTAAACAGGTTACACATGTAGCTGACATGTGCCAAATCACAGACACCCTTGCCATTGGGAACTACAATTAAGATTGAGAAACTTTCGCAAGTGAAAGACCTCTACGTTCCAAGGACCCTTTCCTGTAACAGACAGCACAGCTACTACAATGAAAGTCCACTGCCACAAACCATGGATTCACCTCAGCACAATTTGCATGTCCCCAACTGTACCATTCATAGCTGCCAAGGTTGCAAATTGCTTATGTGTGACACTTTCATAATTTCAGTGTAATTATGAGTGACATTCAACAACTATGAGTGACACTTTCTCGCGAGCAAAATCAAGCAATGAAGATGAGGGAAACGTATAAATATCAGAAATTACATGTGTTTTTTTAATGTACTGCTTCAGGTGGTATTTGCCATTTTGGAATTGTAAATAAAAAAAAAATTGGCACGGTATATCTGTGCATACATCATCACACTGTGCTGCCATAGCATCGTGATGATTACACGTCATTACGCTCTTTTTGCACTATTATTATTATTATTATTTTTTGCTGCTGCTTACAGTATTGGCAAAGCCAATACGTTGAAAAGGCTTTGCCAAAGCTCTTATCCTTCTGAGTTTAATACACTGAGTACCATTATATTGGATAACAGTGGAGGTACTTACAGCATCTACAACCGGCAAAAAATGGTGTCTTTAAACACTATGTGGAAATCAATACATCTTTAATTTCAATTGAATTCTTGGATGCAACGCTCATTTTTTATTGGGAGGGAGCGTCTACCTGTGTGTAAGTGTCTAAGGCCTTAGTTTTAAGAAAAGCTGAAATCTATGCTGTCAGTGTGGGGCTTTCGGTTTTAATGTGACTGTGGGACAAACTGTGGCCAACGTGGTGTGTGAGTGTGTGTGTAATGTCAGTGAACACGTTGTCTACTGCTCTTTTTTGGGGCCTACAGCTATAATGACAACATTGGGGTTCTAGGCTGTTTTATTACAGTGGTGTTCTGTGCTGCTAATAATAGAGTTGAAGTATGCTTTGCAGGGGTGTGAAGTCCATGGAAGGGGCAGCTCATCCACTAATGGATGTCAAGCGTGTGGGAGAGCCCCCACCCTCTTACAGATCGACAATAAAACATTAATTTCTTACAACGCCTCATCGGGGGTAGTAAGGGGGATATATAAATACCATTTCTGTAGGGTGAATAAGAGGTAAGTGGGTCGGGATAGCTTAGCGCTAATCGGTTACTGCACCTGCAGCAGAATTTAACCTCCCTTGTATTTATAGTGCTAGAATTCCCAGAGCTTGGGCACTTTATACAAATAAAATGTCCATATCGGGCACGTGCGACGAGCAAAATATTACTGTGGGTCAAACACTGAAGTGGGGCCAGGGAGCGGCCTTTTTATTATCAAATTAATAGCCATCCTGAGGCGTTTGTTTACCCTGATTACCCCTCGGCACTTCAACAACTGATTCCACCCAGCAATCGCCAAACCAGGGCACTGCCAATAGCAGCTCCTAGGGGGGCTCATTAAACAAGTGCTTCTGATGGTGGGGGCCTTTCATATTCTACACCACAGTGTGCGGCCGGCATGAACAAATTGAGAGTAGTGCGACCAGCCCGCCCGCTCGCTGTACCGTCGAGCGCAACGTAAGTCGCTGAGAGACTACAGTCAGTGAGCAGACTGACCTGTAACAGGCTCAGCAGCCAGTCACGGTGCACCAAATTAAAAATATTATAATAGAATCATGAATAATTACCTGAGTGACTGTGTCACCGTGAACGAGCGAGCCGCAGTCCAGGCCAGTGGCTCGCATGGGGCAGCATTCATTAGAGGCAGCTGCAGCACAGGCAGCACACTCGGCGGCTGCGGACCATCTGGTCAGCCGGGTCTGTTATGGACTTGTGCATGCCGCCTGATAACTCAAAGGAGGCTGCAGGTACGAACTGGTACATCAAACACTAGCGGTGTGAGCAGCTCTGTGCACCTTCTGAAACTTTAAGAAAACGTATCTGCCGCCTGCTCTAACCGCGCGCCCGCCTTTGTCTGTCTCACGGCATGCCATTGGGAAGAAATCATTCATTGCAGCAGACCCTACCTGACACATGGTTAACTAAATCTCATGCCTGCCGTGGTGTGGGTGAATTGAGCTAAGGAGGCCTGTTGCCGAGCCTGCCCTCTGGCCTCAACCAGCGCGGACCACATTTTGCTCAGTGCTAATTATGGCAGCGCTCCCAGCTTGACAGCTGAGGAGGCGCTATAATGCGTGACTTTGCATTTCAGTGTGGTGATGCGGACCACCGCACTGAAATGCGTCAGTCTAATGCCTGATGCGTGGTACTTGGCAGGGCTGACCATTCATCCCTTCGGACACCGAGCAGGAAAAAGAGAGGGGAGAACAAGAGAAGAAATTGGAGTAGAGCCTCCCTCTATCGTTCCAACAATAGACAATACTTCTTTCAAGTTATATATTTATTGTTTGTTTTTCCTTCTCGGTGCACTAATACTGCTATTCTTAGCCCTAGTACATTTTTATTCCTTTAATCCTACATCAACTATTACACACATGCGCAGAATTGTTGATAATGATACTGACCATCACCCTCTCCATAATGCTTTATTTGAGAATATGTGGTACCAGCACATGCGTAGCATAGGCACATCGACATCCAACACCACTTGCTATGTATGCTCCCTCATCCCCCATGTTGCTACAATGGACAGACTGCATCTCCCTAAAGAAGTATCCCCAAATATTACATGCTGCCTCCTCCACCTCTTTTTATGCAGCATAAAAGCACAGCTATAGCCAACTCATGTTAGCCCTGTCACTGCACGAGTTAATACAACTAGATTTCACACCACCCCTGATGTACTACAAGTCCTGACAGAAAAACAGGAGATAAAGTAAGAGATATCAAGAATGAAGAAGGCAGGGAAAGAAAGGGCTCATACAGAGTGAGAAAAGGGGTATTACACCGAGGTATTTTGGAAGGTCTTACCCATCATCTTAATGTAGTAACTATTTAGTTAACCCTCTTCTCCCTGATTGTGTGAGCTGACCAGGTCTTAGCATTACAGGATCAGTATTTGCCCATGGCAAATGGCACAGTAGAGCCAAGTTCACATGTAGAGCAATATCATTATGGGATGGTACCAAGATAAACGGTCACCTAAGATTTGATAAGATAATAAGCCAATGTCAAGAAATATAGAATGCAAACATACAGGGTTATACATGGACAGGAATTTCTACACACCCTAGAATAGCAATGAGATAAATTCAGTTTTCTCTTTGTTTCAGAGAAAATGGGACAGTAAGGGTGGGGAGCATCCTCAACTGCAAAATCAGCACCTATAACGCTGATATGCAGGGCGGCACCTCCAGCCTGATGGATCACTATTGGATGCTCCACATGCAACTACCCCCAAACCGGGATGACCTCTGTTTGCTTGTGACTCTACACACCCCCTCCCTGGTGATTCCAGGTGTGAACAACTCCGAGTTACATGATTATCCCATGGGCCGTCCAACGACCTTGCTTCATCAGCACCGGACAAAAAGAACTGCAGAATACTATGGCACTGCAGTTTGGAAAGAAGTGGCACAGGAACACAGACTATTCAATGACACAAGTGGTTATAAGTAGCATGGTGGCAGTCGTTAGGGTGGCCACCAGATGGATGAGCCCAGGGGAAGCGGAGATGGTATGGCTAGGCCCAGATGCAGTTTACAAACCCCCTGTGAGCTCCCCCGCACTTGATTTTGAAGAAGAACTAGAATTAAAGTTGATAAAGATGGCCATGAAGGGAAAGTGTGCAGGTGGACAATGGAACTTTGGCTGAGGCCATTTGGACATTGCAAAACCTACAAAAGAAAATAGTCAACGAGGGGGATGCCACTGATGAGGGGTTCATGGGTTGGTTTGAGTGGGTGCTGTTGTGGATGTCGGGCTGTTTAACGCTTTGCTGCCTTTGGTGGTGTTATTGCTCTTGATGTCTTATTTTTCAGGTAATATTAACATGTTGTAAAAGGATGACAGCTAAAATGGGAGGAGCCTTTTTGGTTAGGAAAAGCGCTAAGGGTGTCGAGGGATAGAGTAGTGAGCATAAGGTGATCCACCTAGTAAGTGAGAAGGTGGGAAAGATAGTTGAAGAATCAATTAGAGGGGGAATGATGTAGTGAAATAATAGTCATACATTTTATAGACACATACACACATGTAAAAAAATAAAAACAATACAAACATTTCAGGTAAGGGATAGTTTTAAATCTATGTAAGTAGTGAACTGGCCTAGGCTAATACATTGAGGTGCTGAAACATTTAATTGTGGCTCAGCAGAAATACATAGGTCACAGGGCACATTAGCTTTAGGAAACATACATAAAAGTCGCATGGTCAATTTAGCTGCACTGAAACACATACATAGATTATATTTCCTTGCAGACTCAAACTTGACAGGACATCAACAAATAATACAGACATCACAGAAAAGACCACCACATTTATATCTGTTAAACAACGAGAGGCCGACAGTAAAAACAGTTTTTTGCATTGTCAGGGAGCACTGAGTACAGGCTGTAATCAAGGGTGGATTCAGCCTTAGCCCAAGCCTGTTGAGAATATGTTAGAGTGAGATAGGCTGGGTTGGGCAGATTGACAACAAACAAGAGATAATCACTCACTATGCATAAGAACAAAAATGTGTTTCTATGATTATCTCACCCTTATTCTGAGAACTAAAATAAAAACCCACAAGAGGGGGCTTCTGCTAAACATGGACACATACACAATTATGTGTTTTGGCAATATCTTATCTGCCCACTCGTTTTTTGTGGCTTTTGCAGTATATATACTACTGTGTCTAATCCAGAACTTTGAACTTCAGACTTTGGTCTCTTTTTGAGACTGGCTGATTTTCCCAATTGATTGATTGATTAAAACCATATTATTGTGTAAAATTGTTTTATCTTACTTTATAAATAGATTTTCCCTCCAACCCTCCTTCCAGCTGTCCATGGCTGTTGCAGCCCCAGGGCCCAGCAGTGAATAGCACAAACCGCACCAATAGCTCTTTCTCTCTCTTGTGCAAGAGGTTCTGGAAGCTGGGCTTCCCTAGCCAATCCTAGGGTGCCACATCACCTCCACCTCTGCCCCAACCCTCCTGCACAACATACTGGGATAGTTTAACATGGCGTTATCCAGGAGTCAGTGGTCACATCTGCTCTCGAGGTCTCAGCCCCACCCCTCTGTGACATCACTTCCAGGGCCTTTCCTACAAAAACTTCAAAGAGGAGCTCCCTTCTGTGTTGGCTCCAGTTGTTTGGGTTTCCTCCTTTGTTCAGTGGGGCTGGGCCCTCTCCAGCCCTAGTACAGTGTGAAGGGTAAATAACAGATGGAGAGTTACATCCCAACCCCTTCCTCCTCAGAAGCTGAGGGAGGCACTGTTCATTTCTCTTTTTGTTTGGGGCAGCCTTTGTTCCCTCTGCTGGAGAGAAATGTAATTAACTTGGCCCAGCAGGTTGGCAAAAGGCCTGGGCTCTGATCCTGAGTTGAACCAGAGAAAGTTAACCATTCTGGATGACCCATAAAATGTGCATGTATGGCCTTGGGGTCTGTGAATATGAACTGGGCGTACCTTTTTCACCCCAGTTTCATGCCTCACTGGACTTTGTAGGCTTAGGGGAAGAGAAACTGCACTCTGAGGCAGAGTGCCTCCTATGTATATATTAAAGTGTCACTGCAGACAAAACAGTAAATCACACTGACTTTGCCTATAAGTGCCAACTAATTGTATAAGGCCTATCCCAGGTCAAGATCTAACCCTCCAGAGTCCCCCTGTGCCAGGCTACCTGTGTGTAGTAACCGTGCTGTGCAAGACAGTAGTCTCACATGTGCAGCACACACACGTGTACACTTGTGTGCACATGTGCTCACATGTAATTATCCAAGTGCCCCTTACCCTAGCTGCGTGGCAGCAGCCTTATCTTAAAAGGTGGACACTGGCAATCCATTTGTCATGTGATTACCGTGGTTGCGACACATGTAGTGAGACTCGCCCATAGCAAAAATTTCAAGACCGGGTTATCCAAAAAGCAAAAAATCGGGGCATATTAAATGAGCGGAACCCATTTTGCAACAGTCTCTTTTTGCATGCATGTGAATGCAGACGTATGCATTCTACTATCGGACTAATAAGGTTGCAATTTAAACAAATATTGGTAAAGCTAGTAGGTCTGACTGCAAAATTTAAAGTGATTCATCATTGTTAAACATGCATGTGTGTCATTGTTTGGATGGGTGATTTGGTGAATGTGATAATGAGTCAACTGTTGGCTGGATGTGTGAGTGTATGAATGGATCAATGAATAAATGAATAAATGTCTGAGTGATATATGTGAGGTAGGTCATAGATGGATAAATGGTTGAATAAGTAAGTGTTTGGATGACTTTAGGCAAGGTAAACCGATCATACAGACTGAGGCCTTGGGCAGTAGTAGTAATAGGCCTCATCTGTGGGTGCCCTGGAGGGTATTGCAATCTTTATAGCATACAGTCAATTCTTCTATCACAGGGTTTGGAATTTCCCAGGTTCAGAAATAGCACCTATTCATAGTTTCCACTGGTAAAGTTCCGAAGTTTTGACTTACTGAAATGTATCTGTGGTGCAGACATTCTTGTACCCAGAATTACTGGGTGCGATCAACTCCACCTGACTTGTAATGTATGCAAACAGATGTTTGGGCCATAATAATCAAGGCTACATTATAACAAAATGGCAAGAATTAGTTATATTATGCCAGTGCAGGCATTACATCAGGGCTGGACATTGTTGTACCTTCATCAAAGATGGTCACTGAGCCATTTTGAAATTGTAGTCATCTTAGATGATGTTGAATCCAAAATGAGATGTATCTCTTTTGAACTATGCATAACTATGTAACGCTCTTGCTAACTAATGCAAAATGTGAAAGGAATGGCAAAAAAGCAATAGCTGAAGTTGGATGATTCATATAAGCAAGTGACAGAAGGGTAATGAACAACAGCCCAACCTCTGAATATTTGAGTGGGTTGATGACATGAGCTGTAGTGGACAGCTAAAGTTACCACCAGACTTAAAAAGGATAAAACAGCTAATGCTTCAGTAGTTTTCTGGGTTTTTGAAAAGAGTGATAAACAACAGGAAACCTCTATATAAAATACTACTGCATGCACTGAATGACTTAGATCCCCTCTGATTGCCTTTTAATTCACGTTTCTCTTCTTCTCCCCAAAACACCCGCAGAGCTTTCTCTCCCTTGTACTAGACTGTTTCTCTGCATACAGAACACTAGTGTCTATCTCAGACACAAAGTCAAATGTCTGATGATATGTTGTTATTTTTGGGACAATGGTATTAAGGAAAGCAGAGAGTTGGCCAGTGCTCTCGTTCTGCACAGAGATCATATTTGGATATAATTTTTGGGTTTCTTGTTTTAATAGTGACATCTGGGAAACGGTAAATACAATTTCAGTGGCTTTTTGGGATGTTGGATGATTTAAAATTTGTAGCTGAGACAGTGACAAGATGGCCTTCTCCTGCTGTATACCGAGTAAAGAATGTGGCTCCCACCTACCTTGACATTCACCGTTGAAGAGGAAGTGACTACTCTCCCTGACTCATATGTGGAATCCAAGCATGGTCAAGGCTACCACAACAGGCCCTTGCTCATTCGGAACTCTCTGAGATAGCCTTCAGAACTACCACATTGCCCATACATTTTGTTACCTACTCTCTCAAGGTCCATCTCCTCAACTAAGTACGCTCCACAGGGATGGTTACCCTTTATGGCTTTGTCTGCGTTTTTCAGTTGTAGTGCAGCGGTCTAAACCTTTGGCTACTGTGAAGGCACATGGTTCATAGTCCAACTAATTTATAAAAACACAAAATGTTTGGCTCTTGAGAACCCTGTTTGTATCTTTCTCACTCTATCTCTCTCTCTTATATCTCTGTTCCGAATGTCCTCTGACAACGTTGCTCTCTTTCTCTATAACTCTCTTGTGCACCCCAGAGCACCCCTTCACCTCTCTCACCTCAAACCAAATGTCTAATATAAAAAGAAGCAAGATAGCAGTTGTAAATGTTTTTGAGAGTGAAAGGGTAAAGGGTTACTCAGCTAAAGGCTTGTTTTTACCTCATTCTGGGAACAAGTTCCTAAAGAGTTCATTATGACAGAGTTTCTAAAGTTTTAGTGTAGCTGGTCAAGGTATGCAAGTTCTCTTCCAAGGTCAAATATATGACCTCAAAAACTAAAAATACAATCGACAGCAATGGGCAAGCTCTGCCTCTCTTCAGGATACATTCATATTTGTTGTGCAACTGCAGATATATATGACAGCAAAACAGTGACAGAGAGGGTAGTAAAACCTACATCCTGAAATGATGGTGTGTGATATTCTCTGCACCCAACAAACCATTACAAATTCTCAATGTGAATGCGTTTGTGCAGGGTTTAGTAACCCTAAATGTGATTTGGCATTTAATTGGTCAATATAAATGGTGGGGGCTGAGAATATCAAGTCCCGAAAATCGTCAGGACAGAATATCATTCCAACAATAACGAGGGACATAATATCAAAAGGTAAGAATTCACACATTTTCTATACCTACCTCCACATCTGTGTAGCTTGATTATATATATATATATATATAATATATATACATGTGATCAAGGCCCCACGAGGGCTGAAACGCGTTATGGCGGCGGTGCAGGGGATTCAATAAACACATTGCACCGATATATTGGGTTCGCTTCGTCTTTTTGCTTACAAGGCACGGATAAGAGACGATTTGCTGATATATATATATATATATATATATCACTGCACCTCATAAAATCGTTCCACTTCCAAACAAAGATGAGTGCAGACCTCCGATAGTGCATAAATTATTTATTGCATGAGTCTTCTGCCATAACGCATTTCGGCCGTGCAAGCGGCCTTGATCACATGACAGCTCTCACAAAAGTGTCCCGCTTTTAAAGTGCTAGTGCCACATAAAATCATGAACATAAACAAAATACTTGCGACTGCTCATTGATACTTGCATGAATGCTTATGATGTTATTTAGTTAATGAAATGGCATCCTATTTAATTAAAACCTGTAGTATAACCACAATTTTAACAATATAAATATTTGCACAAATAGTCCCCTGCCTTCATATATAACAGTATACATGCTTGAATGCCATGTTTGAGTAGTAATGTAAAGTTCATGAATTATGTTAAATTTTTTTTTAAAAGATACAGAAAAAATGTTTTGGTGCTCCCCTAACGTGGAAATGAAAATGAATCAACAAATATTCAAAAACATGTGCAAGAAATTATATATGTACAAAATATCAAAGATACCAATCTCATTATTACACAAATTACTCGTATATTAGTTTATCAGATGAGCTCTTATATTGCTCTTTCTAAAACAAAGTAGTCCACTGCCTTGCATTTTCACTCATTGCATAATGCCTGTTTTGCACTACAGTGGACCCCTATTTAGTCTGTAATAACTTGATAGAGTAAAAGTGCCAATGTGCTACAGTACCTGTGATTGAAATGCATAATGCCGATTAAAATACGAATGTAGAGAGAACTAGAATTCAAGTTAATCAGATGTGCAAAATTAGCTATACAATAATCAATTCAAATATACTCAGTTGAAATCACCAGATTACATGAGGAGTCAAATAGTACTGAGAAAACAGTTGTATGAATCATTATACTAATCATAATAAATAAATAGACACTGAAAAAACCTTGTTAAAAATGACCAGAAATAAAACACAATGATAAAAGTACCCTATGTAAAATAACCAATCATTAAAATCAAGGCTGACTCAGGATTCAAAATTGTATAAAGTTTGCATAAAAATGATTTCATAACATTAAATTCATAATATTGTAGGTTGACAATTGTACTGATAATGCTCAAAGAAGACTTTAACAATTATAGGAAAGTATGGAGATCTTCTGTAGTGTTGAGCCCGCCCGGGTGTTTAGAATCGAACTCTAATATATAACTGGTCTCCAGGCGTCTCAATTTCGCTTCCCTGTCACCCCCTCTTTTTAAAATGGGGATGGCTTCGATGGCAAAATACTTAAGATGCTGTGGGTTGCTATCATGTACAGACTGAAAATGCCTTGCAACTGGGTAATTTTGATCTTTGTTAATTATCGCCCTAATGTGTTGTAAAATGCGTTTGTGGACTGCCAGTTTGGTACTACTTATGTATTTCAGATGACAGTCACATTCCAAGACATAAACAGAATATTCAGTCTTGCATGTTAAATGTTGCTTGATTTCCCTTACTGTTTTGGAAAAAGCAGTTGTAAAAGTTTTCACATTGGTACCAAACTGGCAGGCCTTACATGATAGACATTTAAAAAAACCTTTCTTATTGTCAACCACATATCCTTGCGGCAGCTCTCCTGACTATTTTTGACCAACATATTACCCATACTCATAGATCTTCTGAAAGTAATGGAGGGATTTGAGGGCATCTGGTCACCTATCACTGGGTCATCTTGGATAAAGTGCCAATTGCGTCTTATGATACTCCTCAGTTGTTTCTCCTGTTTGGAGTATGTCAAAATCAGTCTTACAGGTTGTGTACTCTGTACAACCACTCCCTGGGATAATTTGGAGTTATAGGCAAGGAGATCCCCCCGAGCCCTCGCTTGAGATTTAAACATGGCGGCATCCACTATTGATGTACTGTAACCCCTGGCTAAAAATCTATTACGACTTTCAATTTGCCTGATCTTCGCATCCTCTGGATCACTACAAATGCGTCGGATGCGGAGCATCTCACCGTAGGGAATGCTCCTGATTAAATGTGGAGGATGGGCACTTGATGCATGTAAAAGTGTATTACCTGCCGTGGGCTTTCTAAAAAGGGTAGTGGTTAAAACATTATTTTCTACTGAAATTTGAACATCTAAGAAAGTCAGTGAGTGCCTATTGATGGTAAAAGTGAATTTAAGGTTAAAATCATTCTGATTAATTTCATCTATACATTTTTGGGCACTTTCCTCACTTCCTCGCCACACAATAAAAAGATCATCAATGAAACGTAACCAGGAGACAATATTAGTGGTATATATATGTTCATACTTGCGCATGAGGACCAGTTCCTCCCACCAGCCCATGAATAAACAGGCATAACTGGGGGAGAAGCTGGCCCCCATTGCAACTCCCTGAATCTGTTGTTAAAACTGGCCATTAAAAAGGAATAGATTGTTTTCTAGACTAAAAAGCAACATATCTAACAACAATCGTGTATGTTGTGCATACATCATAGATCTTGTACTGAGAAAGTACTCCACAGCTCTCAGTCCATCCCGGTTTCTAATACAGGTGTATAAAGAACACACATCCAGTGTTATAAGTAAAAGATCAGAATTCCAAGACAGATCTTTGATTTTGTTTAAAAAGTAACCCTGGGCGTAGTTCGCGAAGTAGCGCTACGCGAAGCTACGTGAAGTGCACCTCGCACAACGCGAGCTACGCGTAGCTACGCGAACTGCGTAGTGCACTGTGCAAAATGCTGTTCGCACTGATTGCACAGTGCCGGATGCTTGTCCGCACTGTGCAATCATTGAAAACAGCATCTTGCACAGTGCGAGCTGTCTTTTACTGCCGCTCGAGTAGATTTTTACTCGAGTGGCAGCTTTCTCAACGCGGACTGTTAGTTTCTCATCGCGAGCGGTCGCGAGCATGCGCAACCACTCGCAATGAGAAACCTGACCTCCCCGCGTTGAGAATCTCGCCGGGAGGTTTATTTTCCACGCTCTCGATCGGCAACTTGATGTTGCTGATCGCGAACGAGGAAAAAGTCTCGCCGGGATGTCATTTTGCTTGCTCGCGGTCGCCAACTTGACGTTGAGGGCCGCGAGCAAGCAAAAAATGACCGCTGCACTACGCTACGCGTGTTTGCACTGTGCTACGTACAATTCGCGTAGTGCGAAGTAGCGCAAACTTCGCAAACTACGCGAGCGTAGCGTAGTGCTTTGCCCAGGCTTATTAAAAAGTCACTTGTATCCTGGACATATGACTTGAGTTGCTTCATATGCACCTGCAAAAAATAATCTATGTATCTGGAAAGATTCTCCAGTGGCCCATCACACGCTGCAATGATGGGTCTGCCTGGCGGGTTCTCCATATTCTTGTGGACTTTGGGTATGAAATAGATAGATGGCACCAGCGGATGTTCTTTCTTGATGAATCTATACTCGTCCCAACTGAGGAGCCCTAAACTTTTCCAGGACAACAGATTTTTAAACAGGGAGTCCTGAGTGCTCTTATATTTAAGTGGAGTACTTTTCTTGTAACATTGGGGATCATCTAATTGGCTGTATGCCTCCCTCATATAGTCTTCCATAGGCCAAAGGACAATGTTTCCGCCCTTATCAGAAGTTCTTATCACCACATTTTCCTTTTGCAATTTCAAAATCAATTGATTGTATTTCCTCTCCCTGTTGGTATATGTTTTTTTCGATCTATTAGTGACGTGATTTAATTTTTTGATCTGGTTAACCACATGGTCACTGAAAGAGTCCAGTCCATCCCGGGCCATTAGGGGAACAAACTTAGATTTCATTTTGAATGGCGTTTCTGGTCTGGCCTGTCCCCCCAGAAAGGGCATATCCTGGCTATGCAATTCTTCTCCATCTGCCAGTTCACACAAGTCCCGGTATAAGCCTATATCTGAGACTGCTAGCCCCGGAATCCTTACTGGTTCCGGCCTTGATGCTTGTGGCTGTTGATTCAATTGGTATCCTTTGTTGATGGAATTTTTTAAGTTTTAATTTCCTAATGAATTGATAAACATCAGCTCTCGTTCGGGTGTATTGGAAGTTGGATTCAGGGCAGTATGATAATCCAAGTGAAAGTAATTGGGTTTCAGCCACTGACAGGTCGATATTTGCTAGGTTCACGATGGTATTCGCCTCCTGTTGTCTTATTACAATGTCTGTGCATGCCGTGTCTGCAGTTGGTTTTCCTAATTCTGTTTGGCTCGACCCCGGCCCCGCTTCTTGGGTTCTCCATTTCCTGCGGGCCTGGCGTCTCCCCCTTCTCCTTTGGGATTTTGTTTTGTGACCAACCCTTGGTTGCGTGGTCTCAAGGTGTCCCTTCTGCCCTGCTTTAAAATATCTAACTCTTCCTTGCTCCACATTCCTTCTGGTGCTTTCATTATCCGATTCACTCTCGGGTGCTGAACTTGTTTCCGAAAGTGAAGATACCTCAGAGCGCTGTTTGTTTATTTCACTATTCCCTTGCAAGCATTTATTGGCTGTAGCTGCCCTTAATGAATCATAACGTCGTGCAAAGGTAAACATTTGACCGTTAGCATAATCATCGCGGTCTCTTTTGAACTTGTATGCCTTGCGCACCTTTATTTTCTCCTCTTCTTTTGCCAGTCTTACGATCATTTCCTCCCTCATTTTTAGTCCAAACCTGGAGTCACCTTCTTGTTGTTTAATACTGTCATCTAAGGCTTCAATCTTGATTTGCAACTCAGCCATATCAATCTCAGCGTATTTTACCAGTATTTGCACCAATCTTCGCGACGAGTCGAGGTTACATTCACCCCACTCTGCCATCATCAAGGGGTTTGGCGCCTCATAACTGGGGGCTATCATGATACGCAGCCCCCTAGGGATTCTCCCCACATCAAGGTATCTTTTCAATGAGCGCGCCTCCCACCACTTGGATTGTTCCTGGCGCTTATACTTCTCCAGCAGTTTGAAATTATCCTTCAACCCATTAGTTCTGGCACTGGAGCTCCCAGCTCCCTCTACATTGGCATTTGCTTGATTCTCTATAGAATCCGAAAACATCTCCTCCGCGGCAAGCTCGCGGTTCCTGAGAGCGTCGGCAGACATATTGACTTGTATTTTGCACTTGGTTACTCCATACAGCAAGCCCAATGACACTGTCGAGCACTGCTCGAACACTGCCCTCGATTGCAAGGAGACAAGCACACCTCCCAACCCGTGCAGCACTAAAATGAATGGGGTACCTTTCCGGTTTTGAAGCGCTGAATGTTCGGTAACAATCCCCGTCTAGTATCTGCTCAGCCGAGCGATATCTCCGACGTGCGGCTCACCTTACTCAACGCTGCCTTGTACCTCCGATTTGTTGTGCTGCGCATGGGGGGCTACGTCCGTTTTCATTCCGAAACTCCGTTTGGTGCCCCAGGGGTCCCCGCCAGTGCAATGCCACAAGCCCGCAACGCTGCACGTAGGAAACCTTGACGGGGCAAACAGACTGTCTGCTATGTAGCCTTCTTCCTGGGAGGGGGTCTGCAAACCGGCAACAGTCCGAATGCCGGTAAATAGCACTGCACCTCATAAAATATATATATATATATACATACCTTCAAGGTATGTAGCTGTGGAGTTAAGAATAGCAAATATGTACCCCCCTCTGTGGACATACCTTTCAATATTTTGTCCCTCGATATTGTTGTAATAATATTCTGTCCCAATGATATTCAGGATTTGATATTTCCAGCCACAATAGTATGGATTACTAGGCCTGTTGTACATTTTTACCCCTTTGATATCAAGCTTTAATCCCTTCTACTCTTTTTTCATGTCAGTACACACTTCAGTTTTCGAAATAACATTCATGTCTTTGCTCTTCAGATGTATTTTAGGTCCAAACATGTCCTGCCCTTCTATTTAGTGACCTCAGAATGTGGGCTGGTAGCCTTTATAATGCAGATGCATCACAGTGGCTCTCTTGGATTCTCGCCGTATCCATCAACTATGGAAGGCAGGTCCTAGACTTATTTTCTTCATCAAAAGGCAAACAAGAAACAGTGCAAATTCTCACTTTGTGGTCATTTTTTATTTCCTTTGTTCTGCTACCCAGTAACAAACTCCCTGTGAGTTTAACTAAGGGTTCTTCTGTAATTACTTAAGACCCTTTAGCCAAGTAAAGATAAAGCAAAGTTAATACTTAAATTTATACTCTAGGAAAATTATATAGATTTATAAAACCCCATTGTTGCGAGTTTTCCCTCCAACCCTATTTATGAGCCATGCTTATTTTGCTCTTAGGCCATATCTACTATTAATTAGTTGACACCATCTAGTTCCAATGGTCTGGCCTAGCATTCTTTTAAGGAAGTGGTACAAAATTGATTTTCACATGTCTACAAGAGTTGGAACATTGCCAAACTTGCAAGGTAGCCACATAAATGAAAATTTAAATGGGGCTTGTTTAAGAAAGAAGTTTCCTTATTTAAAATACACTCCGGAATGGTGGACAGCTGACCCTTGCAGGCCACCATTCCTGTGATGGTGAACAATTGGAGTGAGTTGCCAATTGTGACCTACCTAATGAATATTAAGTAGGTTGAACTGCGACCCAATCTGATTCTATAGTTTGTGAACCAACCTATTAATACATAGGTCGGTTCACAGAATAAGTTTCTGGTCAGAAAAAGTAGAGCTGCAAATTAAGTCTACTTTGTGGGACCAGAAAATGTGTATATCTGGCCCTTTAGTCCCTATTAACTTGAGCCCAGGATAATAGACTCTAGATGCTGGATGAAGGCATTTTACTGCATTGAAGCACTTGGAGTTGATATTGGTAACTGATATTGTATCCTGCTGAAACATACAGCAGACCTTATAACTTGTTGTAAGTCTGGGTGGTGATGACTGATTGGAAGAACGCAAACAGGTTTTTTTTTTTTTATTGTTCTGACTCCAGTCCTAAATGTATTGTCCCAAAACTTCCGCGCTTACCCCATTTCATTCAAAATTGGTGTTCTACTTTTGTTTGATTTATCCACAGACAATAGTTCAGGTACCACATACATACACATAAAAACAGAGCTGCACTTTCATCTATAGAGAGTCTTGTATTCGGGTCATCTTGTTACTAAGTGCCTGGTTAAAATCAATACATGTGTTGAGAAGGCACAACTCAGGCTTAATAAAGAGATTGTTTTGTTCCTTCTTGTCAAATCTGAGACCTAGAAATGGCAGAGAATGTGGATTTGACAGATCATCCCTCCAGGCGGATTTGTTAAATACAAGTCCTGACCTCTTTGTGCATTTTTGGGGTGATTGCATTTTTGTAACAAAAGGGATTTGATTGCAACCCCTGCCTTTTCCAAACATGATTTCTGTAATATCTTCTTATTGTTCCCTTCATCTGTGGGATACAATAAGTACCCGACTGCTGCTAAAAGACATTTCCATGGTGTTACCGGAAGGGTTCACCAAAACTCTTCCTTGAAGATATTGAACTAATTTTCTTTCTGGGGCAGGATCATCTTTCTTGTGTCTAGATTTTTATATGAAGCTTGACCAACCAAGATACATCATAAAAAACCCAGGTACATATGTTAACGTGGTTAGCATCTACTTCACTTTCTTTCAAATAATTGCTGTTGGGGGGAGGGCGAGAGAGGAGAAATCATTCTGGCCAGTGATAGGTTCTCTTATTAGATTTTTGCACGTTTTTCAAACTAATTCTATTAGTTTTCAATAAATTGGGAAACTATATAAGGATAATATTCTGCCATTGTGTACCGTTCCATGCTTTTGGTGTCATTATTGCATCAACCTAGGCACAATCACTTGATTTTCCTCTAGGATATACTTGTACCAGCAAAGAGTTACATTGTATGCAGTCTGTTCTATAACAAAAAAGAAGAATTGTGTAACTAGGAGGGTCAGTAGAGCCACTGTCTCGAAAATGGACTTACATTTTGGCTCTATTGTGTCATCTAATCTATCCGAGTAATTGGGGCTGGACGGTAGCCCAAGAGCAGTTTGCTATATGATCTGCATCACTGTAGTGTACGAGTCTTGTGATAGTCTTAGGTCACCTTCTCCATTTTGTTTCATGGTGGTCTGTCATCATTGCTAACAGTTGTCAATGATAGCACTATAATACATGAGATTCTGTAATCCCTGTATAAATGGCAGTCTCTAATTTCTTTATAATCGGCAACTTGTGATGCACTCAGTCGCCGATTATAAAGAAAAGATGTAAGAACTCAACTATTATAGCCTTATAGCCCGCTGCCGAGGGCTATACCGGCTGTTAAAGGCCCTGATCCCGAGTTATAGGCCCGAGCCGCAGGCGAGGGCCTTTAACGAGGGAGAGGGCCTTTAACAACCGGTATAGCCTGAGGCAGAAGGGCTATAAGGCTATTAGAACATTCCACCCACTAAGGGTAGAATGTTCTAAATTAAAAATGGAGAAACAAAAAGACAAACATTGGAATGTTGGAGCGCTGGGCTTATACCAGCCATTATAAGCCCAGAGCTACTCCATTGTCTTCAATGGAGCTCTCAACATTCCAATGTTCTAATATAAGTTATAACAGCCAAATTCTGATGTCACAATGCCTGCTGCCAGCGCCAGTGAAAGGCATGTCAGGTCACAGACCACGACTGAAGCAGCTGGTAAAAGCAACAAAAACGGAATGTTGCTTTTCTTTCTTCTGCTCTATTTTAATAGCTTTCAATGACTAGCAGAGCGAATATGTTTATTTCTTGCACTCCTTAGATAGAGAAATGCTAGAATCTTTCTGCATGTTTATACACTTTCCGAGTTACTGCAGCTTTTTTTTTTTAAATACTGACTTGTATTGAACTATTTCTAATATATGCTTGCAACAAATATCTAGCTAGTTTTTGATGTGTTTAATTTTGCACTAGAGGTTTTAATTTTATTCTTCACGATTGAGAGCATGCTCACTCCTTCAAATGAAAGAGCTATGCACCAAAGCTTTAAGTGGTTTATGGGAAAGGTGATGGTATGACCACGTATTATATGGGATAAATTACCCCAAGACGTACATGATAAGGATATTGCAAGTCACATCGGAGTTCCATAACCATATTAAGGAACTCCTCAGAAGTGTGGTACTTTATCCCTTATATATCTCCCCATGCTAAAACAACCTCCCTAAGCCATTATGAATGGATGACTTTCCGAACTACATCAGCACAACGCGTCAGCCTCCCAATGCATTGTCTTCCAGGTCTGCCCTTGTTCACCTCTTTCTTAAATTCACAGAAATTGCGGTTTATCCTAGTGTATTAGAACTCAAGAAAGCCCTTCCTCTAAGCATGATAGCATGATAGGTGGCAGGCCTCCAGAGATACACAAGGAAGTAGACAGGCAGGTGGAGATGATGGAGGGAGAGATAGAAACACACTTTTTGCGCTTTCATTCTCTATATATTTCCCCTCGGGAAACGACCTTAATAACGAATCCCTAACAACGAGTGGGCTTAACAACGAGTCCCAAACAACGACCTGTACCTGAACCACGACCTCCTTAACAACTACTATATCTGAACCACGACTTCCTAAACCAGAGGTAAGTGTCAATAATTAAATAAAAAAGTAAGAAATATTTAAAAAAAAGAATTGATTTATACATTTACTTATTTTAGTAAATGTCGTTATAATAGACTTTGAAAAAATTAACATCGTTAGGCCAGTAGATGGCACTGTAGGTTTGTTTGTTAATGATGTGATTCTGAACTGTGCTCGATGCGACTGTTCACAGTTCAAAATTAATTTAATTAAATATCATTTTTAATTTCACAGTTGAAGTGGTCAGAAAAGGGTGGTTGGACATATTTTTTTATGTTTTATTTGAGTCAATTCTTTAAAAAATGAAAATATGTTATGGAATCAGTTTAAAAAAAAATTAATTTCTGTGAGAAAAAAGATGATGAACTTATATTAGTTTTTTTAACGTACAAAACTGTCTCTTTGTAAGTTTGTATTTATTAAAAATGATTATTTGATAGTAAATTTAAAGTTTCTTTACTATAAATAGTTTTCAATAGAAGTGTTGATTAATTTAAATACATGTTTTTCATGTTTCAATCTTGCTGTGGTTTTGAACTTAGTGGTAGATTCGGGTTATATGGGAATACATTAATTTTCGTAGTTTAGTAAGTCGTTGTACAATATGTAGTGGTTGGGCTTTGGTAGTTGTTTAGCCTTCGTGGTTTAGGCACTCGTTGTTTAAATGGTAGTTGTTTAATCATACATCCCCCCTCACTATTCTCACTTTCGTTTTATATACCTTTATTTAATATTTTAACTCATTTCTCATTATTTCACTCTTTAATTTGTCAGTTGATGTCTGGGGTGAGAGCCTGTGCAGTGAAAACATTTAAATAAATGAAAAAATTGATAAATTGACTTAGAAATGGAACAGATGATAGAATATTTTGAAAACTTTTTACTTTCCAAATGTATAATCTACATATGATTCTTGTAAACAATTTTGTCATTGTGCATTAATGATAAATAAGGAATGCTATAAACATCCTCATTTAACATCTGCCTTATTTTCCTGAGATATATTTTCGGTTCTCCCACGTTTGGGAAAAACAACACCGACATTACTCATTATCAATCTCATTCAATTACAAAAACAATACTGTTCTGAAAGTAAAAATCATATTATATGTGAATGTCATTAAGAAACACCGCAGGAAAACAATCTAGGAGGTCATAAAAATCATGCAACAATCTGTTGTGGGGACTGGTTTGAATGGCAGTACATATTTCGATTCAAGCAGTGTTTCAAACACATATAGGAGGAAAATAAACAATAAACATAAAATTGGCAATTATTAAAGTTCATCTAAACATACCCAATCTGCAAAAACTATTTTTCTTCTTTGAAATTGTAAATCAAGAGAACATCACACAATGGCACACACACTGTCAATATGTGCACTGCTCTGATGGGGAACTGCGTTACTACGGAGACAAGCTCTGAGGGCTACATTGTAAGTACCTCAGTAACAGTGGTACTGTAACTTTGCACCCAGGTTGCGAAATTACCATTGGATTAATTTTAATCCCATAAAGGTATCCTATATAAAGGTGAATAACATCAGACAGCACAAATTTCCAATTTTTTTTCCTGAATTTGGAAAGGAGAAATGACTCTGAATTTGACCAAGAGAATTTGCCTTAGGTAATACATATGGCATATTTACATGTGTACTAGTTCATTTGGGTGAAAACTGCTGCTTCTGTCCAAATAGTGGTTAAGAGGTAACGTGCACTTTGGGCTAGTGTGTGTTTCACAATAAGACACACCTAATTCAATAAGACACATCACACACACTCAGCTTCCGAAGCTTCTCTCCTCCAAAATCAAACAAACAAAAATTAAGTAGTTTTGACAAAACCAATGCCTTTGTCATCTGTACAGGGCGTACACACTTGCACACAGGCAGGGCCAGACTGAGGGTGAGACCGGGAGGTGGGCGAGTGTGCAAGTGTGAAGCACTGCTGCTTAACTAAACTGGCCCCCAGCACTGCTGCTTTCATTACTGGGGGCCGATATTGCATCACTGCTGCAAAACTGGCACGAAGTAAAAAAAAAAAAACACAGCTCCAAAACTGTCCGCACCCTTCCAGCCTCCCTGGGAAATGCCCGATGCCCGCTATGGTCAGTCCGGTCCTTTACACAACACGAACAGTCACATTAACACAAATTTTGTACACATGACAGAGCAACCGACAGACGAATAGGCCACGTTACAACGCATGCATTTACAACGCATGCCATTACAATGCGGTCATTACAACGACCGCGTTGTTACACCGTATACCATTACAACGCAAGACATTACAACGACTTGCTGTAGGGGGGGTGCTGGATTTTGGAATAGTATAATTTACTATTCCAACTCCAGTCTGTGCAACAGTAGGGAAGGTGTTGGATTTAAAACCCAACACCTTCTGCCCCTTACAGCAAGTAGTTGTAACGACTTGCGTTGTAATGGTATGCGATGTAACAACGCAGTCGTTGTAATGACCGTGTTGTAATGGCATGCGATGTATCAACCTTGTTGTAAACGATGTTTACCCCGACAGACACCCACAAACACAGACCATCAGATATTCTGTGGCCCAAGCACACGGTCCAACAGTTATTATATTCTGGTTGCTGCTTGTCTAGCAATTTATGTTGCTCTTATGCCACCTCATAGTGCTAGAGGGCGGTAACAGGAGAAAAAAAGGGAAGGATCAAGAAAGAACTTGAATATGAGCCCTTTGAATGAAATGATAGTCCGCAAAACAGTGGGGAAAGGAAGTAAGGAAGGAGCGAGGGATGAAAGGTGAGGGAAATCAACAAAAGAGAGGAAACAGAATAGAAAATGGTGACAAGTTAGGAATCATAGTTTATGCCAGGGTAAGCCACTTAGTGCCAAGAACCTATGTGCATAGACCAGCACAACAAGGCTGCCTACGCAGAGAACAGCCATCAAGGCACCGATACCATCCCAAATAACACATATACAGACAAACAGCACACATTCGGGCACAGACAGAGGAGCAGACCAACAAACAGAGAGCTCATTGGTTGCTGGTCAACCTAAAGTAAGCTTCAAGTACACTTAATATTTACCCCCTTTGCTCATAAGATTAGACATATACACAGCACAATTAACTACCTTCACTCTTTTCACACTAACAATATGATATAGCTGTTTTCCTGAAAATTAATTCTTAGCATTTGTGAAAACTCAAACTCTGGTTAACTTAAAGAATTTAGGCCTCATGCTCCATTTTGTCTTTGAGGTTGTATTATACCATGTGAATAGATGCATATTTTCATGCCTCCCTAGAATAGAAATTGACTGTGTTCCACAGAAATCTGCCTTGGACGGTCCCAAGCCCAGCTACGAAAGGAAGAGTGTTATGCATGGTGCTAGCTACCCCACCATGTAAAAAAAATTAGCTACAGAAACATCAACCAATAGGCATACCAGCCTTGGGGAGAGAGAAATCTCCTTCATGGAGAGTTATGATGCCTTGTGGTGAAAGTCTGAGATACCTAGAAGCCACAAAGCTGATCAACCTGTTTTAAACCAAGACCATCACAGTCAGGACATGGAATGATGTAAGGACTATGTACGAGACAGGCAAGACAGCCTAAGTGGCAGCAGAGATGAAAAAATAAAGCGTTGCCCTGCTTGGCATCAGCAAGACCAGATGGACACAGTCCGGACAGAAAGGACTGGCTCCAGGAGGAATGCTGCTGCTGTATTCTGGATATGAAGAAGAGAACACCCCACACACTCATGGAGTAGCACTGATGCTAACGCCAGCAGCCAACAGAGCTCTGTTTGGATATGAAGCCCACGGTCCCAGAGTCATCACAGCAACCTCCTGCAGAAAGATAAAGAGGATCAACATGAATGTTATCCTGTGCTATGCACCTACAAATGACAACAAAGAAGAGGAAAAAGAACAGTTTTACAAAAGACTCCAGTCCAACCTGGAGAATTACCTTGAGAGAGACATCACCATACTGATAGGGGAACCCAATGCCATGACTGGAAGCAACAACACTGGGTATGAAGAAGTCATGGGCAACCATCGCTCTGACAACATGAACAAGAATGGTCAAAGGCTTGCAGATCTCTGTGCCCTGAACAGTCTGGTGATAGGCGGTATTATAGTCCCACACAAAAGAATACACAAGGCAACAAGGGTGTCACCAGACCATTCAACAGAGAATAAGATTGAGCATGTCTGCATTGCCAAGATGTTCCAGAGGCCCTGGAAGTTGTGAGAGTGATGAGAGGAGCTGACTTGGCATCAGACCATCCCCTTATGGTGGCCATGCTATAGCTAAAGCTGAAGAAAGCATGGATGGGACCAACAAACCCATGCCAGTGGTATAACACCCCCCTCCTCAAAGATGCGAAGAAATGGAGTGAATACTCAGCCACCATCAGTAACAAGTTTCAAGTCATGCAAGAGCTCAAGAGCGACAGAGACTCAGTAGACAGTCAATGGGAGAAGATCAAAGAAACAGTGACATCAACCTGCCAGGAGGTACTGGGTTCCAAGAAACACCAGCATTAAGAATGGATCTCCACTGAGACTCTCCACAAAATTCAAGAGTGAAAGAAAAAGAAAGATGCAGTCGATACCAGCCGAACAAGAGCAAAAACAAAAGCGAAAGCTCAAGGCGAATACATCAAAACAGACAAGTAAGCAAAAAGAAGCTTCAGAAGAGACGAGTGAAGATTCATCAAAGGTCTTGTCACAGAAACACAGGAAGCAGCAAACCATGGAAACTTGAAAGAACTCTATGACATAACAAGAAAATTCTCAGGCAGATACAGTAAGCCATAAAGACCTGTTAAAGACAAAGCTGGGAAGACAATCATGGGTAAGAAGGCCAACAACGAAGAAGAGTGGAGCACTTTGAAGAGCTGTGTTGCATTGGTGAGTAAAGTAATAGTAAAGTAATAGAAATAATAGAACATATAATGTGATAAATGGGTTTGGAATGTTAATGAGGGTATTTATGGAGAGTGGTAGAATATTCATATCATTATGATTATGCTTCTGGAGAAGACACCTTTATTGTAATTGCCTGCTTCTGTCTTGTAGGCCTGTCTGATATTGGAGAATAAAATACAAATATTGAAGCTTTTATCGAAGTCTTCTGTTGCTTCAATACTACAATTTTAGGGATGAGCTGTGGAGCAAGAATCGGATAAAAAGGCCCGCCAAGAAGAGTAACAGTTTAAGGCCTGATATCACCACTGTTCATGGCCTGAAATTATGGGTACCTCATACTGCGATGAACGTATGTACAATTGTTATGTATTTTGGCGCAGACGCGGACTGAGGCAAGTTTGGCAACTTTAATTAGCAGCTGTCCTAACCTTGCTTCAATCATGCACGGAAAATAGTTAAAAATTGTTTTTTAAAAAGAAACATAGCATTTTACCATTGGGCTCGTGGCAGAGGAGAGCACTCTCTGACTGAAACTTTAGACATCGCATGCAGTACAGAGGAGGGCGAACTGTGCTCGTGGGTGCATGCTAAGAAGACGTGGTGTTCTGTGCACACGGTGGCATCTTAACTGGAGAGTGCGATTACATGAGCACTCAAGTTATTGTGACATCACCGCTCTACAAAGAAAAATAACACTAGACCACGCATCAGAGAGTACTAGTGTGTCTATGTTCACCTTGCTACAGAAATAAAGCATTTGAACTGTGTCTTAGTAAATACGAGCGCATCTGTGTTCACCACACAACAGAAATAGATCATTTGAATACTTTAATGCCGAATTGACAAGTGTTTCTGTTTGGTAGGTGTAGTATTGAAACACTAGATTGTTAACCCACGATTTTTGGTACTGAAGAATACCAGTTATAACGGAGTGAATTCACAAAGCTATTTTTTTGTACTAAAAAGCAAATTTTATCACAAACTATAATGCAGCTGAGCAGTAAAGTATTTCAAATATTCTTCATATTCAACAAGTTTTTTTGTTTCTCTCAGCTCATCTTACCATTAATCAACATGGCTAATTCAAGGATTTTTTACCAAGCTGCATTGTTTTTAAAATCTTCAGGAAAACCTGTGACAAAATAGAACTGGCACAGGTCATTTGAAAATCATCTCGTAGCCATTGATCGTAAAAAAATTTGATTCTGAAAGGAAGAAAGTGTTGATGTTCGGCTTGTTGGGAAATGCAGGTCAAGAAATTTTTGATAACCTACCGGAGGTTGAACCGTCTCCAGGACAATTTGTCCCATTGAATGAATATGAAGAGTAGGCCTGGGCCTGAAATTCCACACCCGTTCGCGGAGTTTTTCCCACTTCGCGCTCCTCATTAAGTTGGTGAGCGCATACGAGGAAAATGTTACTCCAGGCCACCTCCCAGCGAGATTTGAGGAAGCTGCCGCTCGAGTAGAACATCTACTCGAGCGGCATAAAGAAGCTGCGCCCTCTTGTGCTGTGCATGGTGCCATTCACACCGTTTTTTTCAGAGTGGGACAAACACTTGGCACTAAATATCAGCACGAATGGTGCGACTTGATGCACTCCGCTGCTTGCGAAACTCTGCATAGTGCGGCGGAATTTTTGGGTCGCTGTGAACTCCGCCCAGGCCTAATGAGGAGGCAGTAAAAAGAATGAAAAGACAATTTACAGAAGCACGAAGTGTCATGGTTTTTTTTTACATGGGAAAACAACATGAACATGAGAGCATTGAAGAATACATTGCAAGTTTGCGCATATTAGCCGCCTCATGTGAATTTGGAGACATGATGGATACATATCTGATAGATCAGTTTGTGTTTCAATGTTTCTCAAAAAAATACAGGAACGACTTTTGACATGTAGCAACCCAATATTAAATGAGGTCATAGACACAGCTAAGGGAATTGAAAGATCCTTACTATCTACAAAAATATTATTTTCTGAAAATGCACAAAATCAATCCCTTTGTACAGTACATGAAATTAAGAGTGACTTAAAAAGTGGGGATCTTCTTTTGCCATTAATGGAAAAAGCAAATTCAGTAGATCTAACTTAAAAAAATCATTACTGTGTTACAGGTGTGGATCAAAAACTCATTTAGGGAACTATTAAGGATGTCCTGCATTGGTAAAGAAATGTGTGAAAAGCCAAAAAATAGGTCATTTTGGTGTGGTTTGCAGAAATGCTAAGTTATCCAGTAAGATAAAAGTGAAATCAGTAGAAGAGTTTGATGAAGAGATGTTTTTCTAACATTGTACTTACAGTTGATTCTAAACCAGGTAGATTCAAAGGACCATTGGGCATGGTTCATGCAGGGAATGTAGAATTACATATAATGGCTAATTCTGGATCTCCAATTTCAATTTTAGCAGACCATGGGCCATATGTATCAAGCCTTTTTCCCTTTCGCAAACGGGCCAATTCTCAGAATCTGCCCGTTTGCGAATGGGAAAAAGCCTTTTGGGATGTATCATCCCAAAAGGCCATCGCAAAATAGAGAATCGCAAAATTTGCGATTCTCTATTTTGCGAATGCAATTAAGGAATTGCAAATTGCGATTCCTTAAATGCAATTCTGGAAGCACCAGAAATTTGCTATTTGGCCTTAGGAATCGCAAATTACCACCAACTTCAAGTTGGTGGTAATTTGCGATTTTCTTGAAAAAAGCACTTTTTTGCTTTTTTCAAAGTGCCATTTGGCGCACATACATGCCCTTAGTGCACACATGCATATTTCAGGGGTGCAACAGGGTGTCCTTTTGGCACCCTTGCAACCTTGAAATTGCAATCTCAATTTGCGATTCTCTAATTGGTAATCGCAAATTGAGAATGTCTTCCCATTCATTCCTATGGGCCTCCTAGCCCATAGGAATGAATGGGAAGTTATTCCTTATTTGCTAATCTCAATTTGCGATTCACAAATAAGGAATATGTAGGATTCGCAAATGTTTTAGCAAATCCTACATACATTGCATTTTGTGATTCTCTATTTGCGATTCGCTAAAAATCGCAATTTGAGAATCGCAAAACTCTTTTTGATACATATGGCCCTATACATTTTATAAAATGTGGAAAAATGTCAAAATGACAGATACGGATGTCAACCCAAAAGCGTTTGGCGAGGTTGACATTGAAATGTTAGGATATTTTAATGACATCCTGTAATTTAAAGGACGGTCCATGAAGCCAAAAATATATGTAGCCGTGAGAGGAAGAGATATTGTGGGATGGCAAGATCTTGGTAAGCTTGGTATTTTACTCAATCAGGTTCTACAGAACCTATAGTGTTAGGTGATATGCTTGTTCTCAGTGTAGGACAGGATTGCCTGGATGCAGGATAAAAAAGAAATATTAGAAGAACATAATAAAATGTTTTCACCACATATTGGATGTGTAAAAGGATTTGAGCACCATACCAAGTTAAAAGAAAATGTCATACCAGTGACCCACAAAGTTCGACATGCACCATTATCTGTCAGAAAGGTACTATTTATTGACCACATTATGTAAAGATGAAATTTTTAGCTTAATGATTTCTCTGAATGGGCATCTACAGTGGTGATCACTAAAAAAACTGGAGATATTAGGCGTTGAGCAGACTTATGGTCCCTGAACAAAAACATCATAATAGATTGGCACCCAGTCCCAAAAATACAGGAAATGCTTAATTTAGTGAGTGGGCCCTCATATTTTTCAATAATTGGTTTAAAGTCTGCGTATCACCGAATAAGACTATCCGAAGGTTCAAGAGATCTTTCGTTTTTTGGAGCCATCTGATATCTATGATTAGCTTTTGGTCTGGCATCCGCTCCCAGTGTATTTAAAACATTTATGGATCACCTCTTTGATGGCATGCAGGGTGTCCAGATCTTTCAAGATGACATTATTATTCATGCTAAAACTGTGAAGGAACATAATGAAATATTGAATACTGTTTTGGAAATACTTGAAAACAGAGGTATGACAGTTACCAAATCCAAATGGAAGTGTTTGCAAACTAAAGTAAAATACTTAGGCCATACGGTGTCTTCTGCAGGTATTACACCAAAAGATGACCTAGTGAAAGCAATTAGGGAAGCACTCATACCTATTAACAAAGATTCTTTGAAATCATGCCTTAGGCATTAGTGAGTACTATGCCCGTTTCAATCATGGATCTGCTTTTTGGGTGAAACCGTTACGGATATTATTAAAAAAGAAAACAAAATTTGAATGGAATTTAGACCAAGAGAAAGCTTTACAAGTAATCAAACAAGCCATTCTGAAAGCACCAGCACTTAGACTATCATCCCATCCTAAAGGTAGCAATATCATCACAGTAGATGCCAGTGGCATAGGTATAGGAGCAATGTTCAGCCAAGAGGCAGATAATAGCGAATACACCATAGCTTTCATCTCAAGAGAATTAAGGGAAGTGGAAAAACAATACAGTACTACTGAAAGGGAAGTTTTGGACAGTGTGTGGGCAGTGGAAAAGTTGAAGACTTATTTGTGGGGGGAAAGCTTTGAAACAGTGACTGATTACAAACCATTGCTGTTTATGTTTGATGGATGTGGTAGAAGGACTGTAACAGCATCATTAAGGTTGATTAGGTTAATGTCAAAATTACAAGAGTACCATTTAGGAACAGATTTGTTATCAAGATTGCCAATTGAGGAGTCAGAAGAAAATATTAGTGTTTCTGACCAGGAATGTGTATTGTCAGTAGTAGATGCTATTGATTTCTGTGAAGGATCCACATCTGAAGCTGAGTGGGTAGAATCAATGAGAAAGGATTCTGTGTTGAACCAAGTTAAAACATATGGTGTGAATAGATGGACACCAATTGGAAATTTGGACAAAACATTAAGAAGCTATCAACAGATAGTGGGGGTGCCAGAGAGCCGGCGAGCAAGATGGCCGCACTGTAGTGAGGCTCCTTCAGCCCGAAACATTATCCTTCATCATCCTACCGTTGCAGAGACTGCAGCACCAATACAGTGAACGGGCGAGATTGCTGGTAACCCAATGTGCACGTCAGGAGAGTTTGGATGAGCACACAGGCGACCAGGCAAGCAGAAAATTGCTAAACTTAGGCGCGGCGAAGAGGCTGAGAAACGTGGCGACCAGCGACATGGCGGACCGCCCACCGCACAATGCAGAGAGTTAAGGGGTGCGCTCGAGCATTCCGCTTCCCGGCGCAGCTCTTGCGAGTGCTATTGCAGGAGCAACAGTTAAGGCAAGGCGGCTTGGAGGAGAGAGTAGAGCTGCCCAACAAGGTGAGACTGCGCCCTGCATAGAGTGGAAGGGCCCACGCACGAACTGGGAGCTGAGGAAGTGCGTACGGCGAAGCAGAACAGCCGCTGCAACCCAGAGGCCGGGATACATGGCGTCCTGCAACAAGGCGGACTGTGCACTGTGAGCCACAAAGAATAAAGGGCGGGCCGCGCCGCATCCCCGTAGCTCGATTCGGCCCTCGCGTGTGCCGCTGCAGGCGAGACGGCCAGGCGGAGGCTCGAAGGGAGTGGGAGGCGGCGCCCAGGCGGAGCTGCTGCACTGCCTGCTACGGTAAGACCACGCTCCCTGGGATGCTTGCGGCCTGCATGTGAACCGAAGCCAGGGGGAATACCTGTCAAGGCGAGAGAGCGCTCTGCTGGCTCGTCCTGCTGCTAAACACTGGGGGGGCCGCCCTCTGACTGCGGTGCTGACAGTGAGCAAAAGATTTCTGGAAAGCTGCAGGGAGGGGCCGATCCACCTGAGGAGGCCCACCAGGAGGTCGGACAGTTGTGCAAGCGGGATGCCGGGGGTTTGAACCCACGCGCCATGCAGACGGGCCTGGTGAAATCCCTGCAGATCTTCTAGTGCCAGCACCGGGGAAGTGGCGAACGACGCGCTAGTGGTGCTGGACACTAGATAATCGAAATCACTTTGCGGGCAAGAGATACTTTGGGAAAGGGGCAGCGAACTTGTTGGAAGGAATGCCAGAGGGTCCCCGGTGTATACTTCGGTCCTTGTGGACCTGCTCAGAACAGCGTACACCCTGATTGACAATTGTGGCAGCAGCACCCCCAAACTGCTGGCCCACTTCCCACAGAACCTTCCAGGCACTCCTGCTGCACCCCGGATAACATGGGAAGAACCGACCCAAAACAAGTCAAACTCCCCTATGAAGCCCTCAAATCAGTGCGGAACCCCCCAGGAGATACAGACGCTAACATGTCGGACAGCCAGCAATCGTTCACGCCACCTGAGGACGCAGACGTGAAGTCCCTATTGCTTACAATGAAGCAGAGCTTCACATCAATCGAATCCAAGATTGATACCATGAGCATGCGTATGGACTATATTACGCAGCGACTCGAGAAGCATGAAGGGCGCATCAGTGAGACAGAACAGAGAATATCCTGCATAGAGGATGAGGCCACGACTAAGGGAGAGAAACTGAATGACATTGAGCGTATGTTAAAGGTTATCTCTGCCAAAAACGAAGACTTAGAGGCGCGCTCGCGCAGAAACAACGTTCGCATACTAGGAGTGCCGGAATCTACGAACATTGAGTGTATGGAGGACTAAGTAGAAACCATGTTGGTAGATCTTTTCGGGGGCGCATCCTTCCCCAAGCAGCTGGTGGTGGAGAGGGCGCACCGGGCGCTCTCCACCAAATCTCCCCCTGGGGCCCCTCCCCGGCCCATAATTGCTAGGCTGCTCAATTACCGGGACGCAGTACTAAAATTGGCACTGGAAAAGAGCGCGCTGACCTACGGGGGCAATTCCATCTCTATTTACCAGGACTTAATTATAGCGGTCCAAGAGGCTCGCAAGAAGTTCCTCCTGGTGAAGCGCAAATTGCGGCTGGCCAACATCCCATACGCCATGTTACATCCGGCAAAACTACGCATCACCTTCCGTGGAAAGCACCATTTTTTCACCACTCCTTAGCAGGCCCAAGAATTCCTGAAGTGGATGGGCGACGAGATGCTCAGAAGGGAGACACCAGCCGCAGCCCTAGTCCAACCTCCCCACTGTCAGAGACAGAATAGTGGGATGGCCTGCCACCTTCTGGATCTCTACAGTTCGGACAGCTCATGGCTGCATGCTACATTGGCACTCAACAGAAGGATTCAGACATGACCTTTATCAAACCAGTTGTATCCCTGCTCTCTTACTTCATTACCTTAAAGCACTTCCTCAGTAAGATACCCTAGAGGAGGACGGAGAGTCGCATTGGCCGATATCCACTCCTGCGTTGCCACAATATTAAAGTACTTCCTCAATGTAAAACACAAAGAGTACAGAAGAATATGGGAAGACTATCACCTTGGTGCAGAATTGCGTCACACACTAGAAACGAAACACTTAGCTGCAGCTAAGACTGTGTTACAGCAAACAAATGATGGACGGAATGCTGACAATGCAAACATTCTCCCCCAATCAAAATATCTGGGTTAAATCCATCGTTCTTTTGCCCACTACGCCACCCCAGTTTGGACCCAGCCATATGCAAATCAGTCTTGACCCTGTGCCCCATGGGAACAGTCCAGACCGAACTGCCAGGACAGGTCCTCCCTGGACCGGAAACAAGCATCCTGGGACCGGTTTCAGGGTATGTCACCCTTCTTCAGCCAGGCTAGCTTGAATCCAGTGGCACAGTGAGCAAGGGACCCACGTCTGGGCATACCCATCCCACTTAGGGCGAAAAGTGTTACAGCAAACAAATGATGGACGGAATGCTGACAATGCAAACATTCTCCCCCAGTCAAAAGATCTGGGTTAAATCCATCATTCTTTTGCCCACTATGCCACCCCAGTTTGGACCCAGCCATATGCAAATCAGTCTTGACCCTGTGCCCCATGGGAACAGTCCAGACCGAACTGCCAGGACAGGCCCTCCCTGGACTGGAAACAAGCATCCTGGGATCGGTTTCAGGGTATGTCACCCTTCTTCAGCCAGGCTAGCTTGAATCCAGTGGCACAGTGAGCAAGGGACCCACGTCTGGGCATACCCATCCCACTTAGGGCGAAAAGTGTTACAGCAAACAAATGATGGACGGAATGCTGACAATGCAAACATTCTCCCCCAGTCAAAAGATCTGGGTTAAATCCATCATTCTTATGCCCACTACGCCACCCCAGTTTGGACCCAGCCATATGCAAATCAGTCTTGACCCTGTGCCCCATGGGAACAGTCCAGACCGAACTGCCAGGACAGGTCCTCCCTGGACCGGTTTCAGGGTATGTCACCCTTCTTCAGCCAGGCTAGCTTGAATCCAGTGGCACAGTGAGCAAGGGACCCACGTCTGGGCATACCCATCCCACTTAGTGCGAAAAGTGTTACAGCAAACAAATGATGGACGGAATGCTGACAATGCAAACATTCTTCCCCAGTCAAAAGATCTGGGTTAAATCCATCGTTCTTTTGCCCACTACGCCACCCCAGTTTGGACCCAGCCATATGCAAATCAGTCTTGACCCTGTGCCCCATGGGAACAGTCCAGACCGAACTGCCAGGACAGGTCCTCCCTGGACCGGAAACAAGCATCCTGGGACCGGTTTCAGGGTATGTCACCCTTCCTCAGCCAGGCTAGCTTGAATCCAGTGGCACAGTGAGCAAGGGAGTACTGGGGTGAATGTACAACATTGTTCTGCATTCTGTCCATCAATTGTTGTTTTTGCATTTGTCACCCCGAGTGGGACGGGTATGCCCAGACGTGGGTCCCGTGCTCTCCATGCCACTGGAGTCAAGCTATCCTGGCTGATGAGGGCTGAAAGCCCGAAAACGGTCCTAGGATGCTTGGTTCCAGTCCAGGGAGGACCTGGCTTGGCAGTTCGGGCTGGACTGTTCCTATTGGGTGCAGGGTCAAGGCTGATTTGCATATGGCTGGGTCCAAACTGGAATGGCATGGTGAGCAAAAAGCGATGGATTTAGGCCCAGATCTCTGTACTGGGGTGAATGTACGACATTGTGCTGCATTCTGTCCATCAATTGTTGTTTTTGCATTTGTCACCCCGAGTGGGACGGGTATGCCCAGACGTGGGTCCCGTGCTCTCCATGCCACTGGAGTCAAGCTATCCTGGCTGATGAGGGCTGAAAGCCCGAAACTGGTCCTAGGATGCTTGGTTCCAGTCCAGGGAGGACCTGGCTTGGCAGTTCGGGCTGGACTGTTCCCATTTGGTGCAGGGTCAAGGCTGATTTGCATATGGCTGGGTCCAAACTGGAATGGCATGGTGAGCAAAAAAACGATGGATTTAGGCCCAGATCTCTGTACTGGGGTGAATGTACGACATTGTTCTGCATTCTGTCCATCAATTGTTGTTTTTGTAGCTAAGACGGTGGGCAGTCTCCACCAATCCCTTGAATCCCAGGCACCCTCGTTCACATGAGGAAAGTCGCCAGCAGCTCTGGCGAGTAACCCCCAGAGGGAATTCCCCCATTGGAAAGGCATATTGCTGTTTTTTCTTATTGTGGTATACTCCACCCTCCCCTTCTTCACTGCCTCCTCTTTTCGACCCCTCCCCACTTCTCTGATTCTTCTTCTTCCTCTTATCCTCCCTCTAATCTTCCCCTATTGTTACACCAACTGGCGCCCCCTGTACAGGGCAGTATCCCGCTTTCAGGTCTTTGAACCCTTAGTGGGAAATCTCCAGACTATGATATGGTCTGCTCTACTCTTTTCTCAACCCTATATTTTCTATACTGGAATACATCTTCTAACGACTTTACCTTTCTCTCTTTCTTCCAATAATCCAATCTTTGACAGTAACCTTTTTTCTTCTGCCTCATGTTTGAATTCCTGTTGGATATATGGGGGGGTTATGCATTCGCCTGCGGGATTGGGCCATGGGTGTGGGTGGGGGAGGCGGGGGGGTTTGTTTTTCTCTAGAGTACAGCAGTGCTGCATGTAAAGGTCATGATTGTGACAAATCTAAGATGGGTATGTTCGCCATGGTGGAATGTTGCTTACTAAATTGTATAGGTCTCATGCAAATATTGATATTTCTGCTGTCACATGTGTACACTTAAGCCTCCTATAGAACAAACTTATACCTTATTGACGTGGAATGTGCGAGATCTACGAGATCGCCGTAAGCGAAGGCATGTCCTAAACTATCTAGACAGACACCACGTGCAAGTGTCGATGTTACAGGAAACGCATCTGGACTCCAGGACATCACCTAACTTCGCTGGGAAATGGGCCGCTCATAGATGCTTTTCATCTTATTCAACCTATTCCAGGGGAACCGCCATCTTAATCAGAGCTGGAGTGGGATATTGCCCAGGGGGCACACACCAGGACCTGCAGGGGAGATTTTGTATGATGTGGGGTAGGCTAGCAGAGCAATCTGTTACATTGGTTAACTGTTATGCTCTCAATGTGGATGATGCCACGTTCTTTGATAAACTTTGGGGCCTTATATTAGACATCGGATCTACAAACATAATATGGGGGGGGGGGAGACTTTAATGTGGTACTAAACCCTATCTTGGACCGCTCACATAACACTTCTGGCCCCCATACCAAAGCAGGGAAACACTTGAATAGTGTCATTGCAGATCACCATTTGTTAGATGCTTGGAGATCCCTACATCCCACGCTAAGGGTGGGCGTTTTTTACTCCAGCGTTCATTCTAGTTCACTCTAGTTGGTCTCGTATTGACTACTAGATACTTTCGGGAGGTCTAAGTACGTGGCTGAAAGAAGCCACACATCTTGCCTGAATGTATTCTGACCACTCCCCTGTGCTAATAAAACTATGCCCTCCTACTAATGACTCCCCGCATTGGTCATGGAGATTGCAGCCCACTGCATTGCTGGATGATAATTTCTGTGAAGAACTGGAACAAGACATCCATGAATTTTTCCCTAGAAATATAGGCAGCGTCTCATTGTTAGCCTGTGTATGGGAGAGTTTCAAGGTCACCATTCGAGGGCTATGTATTGCAAAGGGAGGGGGCATCCTCCGGGACATTAGAGGGTCATTGCAAAAACTAGATTTCGACATTAAGGCTGTAGAGACTCGTATTGCTGAAGCTCCAACGTCTCGGCTGCAGAAACAGCTTAAGAATTACTGATAGACTACTCAGATACTGCAGAACAGGAGTCTTTGTTCCGATCCAAATATCATCGAGCTCGAGCATATGGGGAGGGTGAGAGACCCGGTAAGGCACTTGCAGGGATAACGCGGGCTCCCAGATCTGCTTATAATATTTTTTGCATAGAAGATACAGCAAGGGCCCTGCAAACTGACCCCAAGACCATACTCAACACCTTTGCCGATTACTATTCGCAACTCTATAGCATGCAACGAGCTGGACAGATTGACGTGGCGCCGTATTTCGAGGACACAGCCCTAGGCTGGATAAGTGATTACCGTAGAGAATTCTTGCCGGCTGACATCAAAGAAGATGAGATACGGGAGGCCATAATGCACTTACGGTCGGGCAAAGCCCCTGGCCCAGATGGCCTTCAGGACGATTTCTATAAGGGATACATCGACCTCTTAGTTCCCATTCTTAAATAGGTGAATGACGAAGCCCTAACCACAGGTAACCTCCCGCCGTCCAAGAGACAAGCTCTGATTATCTCACTTCTCAAGCCGGGTAAAGATGCTACTAAATGCGAGGCCTACAGACCTCTATCTTTAATAAATTGCGATACCAAGATCGTGGCTAAAGTGCTAGCCAACAGGCTAAACCTGTTGATGGAGGGGCTGGTGTTACCCGACCAGGCAGGCTTCATACCCGGGAGGGCAACATCACATAATTTACGCACAATATTTGCATTACTACAGGACATAGACCCAGAGTCGAATGCAGCGGCAGTGTTTTTAGATGCCACAAAGGCTTTTGATTCCCTGGAATGGGACTATATGTTTGTGATTTTGCGCAGAATGGGCCTCCCACATTCCTTCCTTTCCTGGATTGCACTACTTTACAGCCAGCCTCTTGCTGTTGCCCAGATAAATGGCCTCTACTCCAATCCCTTTCCAGTCTCAAGAGGAACCCGGCAGGGATGTCCTCTTTTGCCACTTCTTTTTGCGGTAGCTGTTGAGCCGATCTCTGCTAAACTCCGCCAACACCACCGAGATACCCTATCCTTCGCAGCACATATTAGTCTCACTCTATGCCGATGATATTACCCTCTATATACATTATCCAAATATAAGCCTAAACCCCATTCTCAGAGAATTCATTTGGTTTGGTAACATCTCCGGAATCCATATAAATTGGAATAAATCACAGATATTCCCACTCACCCCCAACACTCCAGAGTTTCCTCTTGACTTCCCGCTAACATGGTGTGCCTCCGAAATAAAATACCTAGGAGTGATGATCTCTCGAGATAGAGAGGAGACGCTGCTGGAAAAATATGGAACCGCTCTTGACTCTGTTACTAGCTCGATAGTCCGCTGGATTTCACTGCCGCTATCACTGGCAGGAAGGGTCTCACTGATGAAAATGGTGATTCTACCAAAACTGCTTTACTTATTCCTCAATATACCGTACCACCCAGGCCGCCCGTTTATCGACGCACTCAAATCCTAGCTTATCAAACTGGCATGGGGTGGCAAGCAGCCCCAAGTGAGTTGGCGGACCCTTATACAACCATTCTCACAGGGCGGCTTTGAAGTGCCAGATATCGAACTATATTTCCTACGTGCCCAGGCACACCATGCGATATATTGGCTTTACCCACCACCATTCATGCCGCATTTAGCCATCGAACAGGGGTACATGGCCCCCTTACCCACAACCTCCTTCCTGGGAGCGCAGGATCCGGGGGAAGGCACCACCCATTCCACAGTGGCATGCACGAATTTGGCGTGGAAGCGACTTGCTAAAAAAGTGCGTAAGCCCTTGTTATACTCGCCGTTGATGCCCCTGTCATATCACTACCTTGCACCAGTCACTCATGAAGCCTCATGTCGAGGCATGCTTCGCAAGAGACGTTAAGTACTTGGAGCGACCTCTACCATGAGGGTATGTTCAAGGATAGGCAGACTTTCCTGGGTGGGGCAATGCCACACCTTTGGAAATCTTTCTATACATTAGAATTAGGCACGAGGTGAAAGCCAATACCCCCGAATTCCCCCAAGAACCACCAACATGCAACACCCTACATGCCCTTCTGCAGATGACAGGACCAGCACACGCAGTGTCCAGACTTTACCGTACTGCTTTACTAGAGCGCCCAAGCACACAACATGACTCTTGGAAGGGCTGGGACCTCGAATTAGATGCCCCACTAACTGATAAACAATGGGTATATTGCTGCACGCAAACGGGTGCTATCACAGCGAGCAGCCGGTTGCAGATAATACATTTTAAATGTATACACCGAGTATATTACACGCCTGTACAATTACACAGGTATAAATTGAGGCAGGATGATCGCTGCAATAGATGCCGACAAGAGGGAGCGTTTTTTTACACCTGGCATGGCAGTGTGGGGGAGTACAGAAATACTGGGTGGAGGTGCTGAGGACCCTGTCCAAGATGGTTGGCTCCTCCATCCCTATCTCACCGACTCTGGCGTTGCTAGGGTACACAGAAGATCTATTAAAGGCACATAGGAAATTCATAGTGCTGAGCCTGCTGCTGGCAAAGAGAAGAGTGGCGTGTAGATGGGGAGTGCCCCTAAGTTCAAAGATTGGCTAGCAGACTTAATATACTGTAAAGACCAGCTTACATCTTATGTGGAATTATTACCACCATCGTCTCGCCCAAAAGACATCTGGGATCCCCTACTGACTTACCTGCACGATCACGCAGCCTGAGAGAGCACGTGGGCCCCCACTGCATTTTACGGTTCCGACCCATGTTATAGAGTTGAGCGAGCACACTCTGGTCCGATCCTTGACATACTAGTCCCCCCGAATCATAACATCATTAGGCTGGACAGAGCAGACAGACCTGGTGGTGGGATCGCATGTATATACCATAATAGTCTCATTGTTAAACAATCCCACTTTGAGGCTGTCACCACCTGCGAATACCTCTGCATTGACATCACCAGCAACAGCAGACCAGTTTGCAAATTGCACATGTTTTACCATCCGCCGGGAGACAACCTCCCCTTCGTTGAAGATGTCATGGAAATCATTTTGTCAAATGCGGGTCATCATCATCCCCAAATCTTCCTCGGAGACTTCAACCTTCACTGGAATGACTTCAAAACCACTCTCAAAACCTTCCTTGCTGACCTCAGCCTAGTCAAATATGTGATAGTCCTACACACACCCTAGGCTCGATCCTGGACCTTATTATAGCTAAACCAAATGCTATCCAAGTGGTTTCGATTGCCCCGTGTGACTGGTCTGATCATCACTATATCTCCTTCCACATCATCGAACCCTGGTCCAAGAAAAGATCACAAGACAAGAATCCCAGGCTTTGGAAACGCTCTCTTCGTAACTCAAAAATGGATGACTTGATCTCCATCAGCAAGAACACCTTGTTGCCTCCTCCTGACCTGTACGAGGTTCATGACCTCACAGATCACTACAACAGCTCTATACTGAGTATCCTAGACTCTGTTGTCCCACTACAACGGAAAAGACAGTCCTCCAAAGACTTCAAACACTGGTTCAACTATAGCCTAAATTCAGAGAGACGCAATGTTAGACTGGCCGAATGATCCTGGAGAGGATCCCCGTCCCCGGAACACCTCTTGCTCCTGAGAACTAGAAGAAGCTCTTACAACAAACATATCAAGAAGGCAAAATTTAACTTTTTCAGAAGCCAACTAGATAATGCCAGAAACAGACCAAAAAAACTTTTTGAACTGATCAAACTCCAATACAACTATCTTCCCACCCTTCCGCCATCGCAGGCACCTACGCTGCCAACCTGTGAAGTGTTTGCCTCTTTCTTCCTGGAAAAGACGACTAAGATCGAAAATGAGCTACGAGCTCTACAAAGCAAACAACCTACTTTCCCTTGCCAGACTAACCCTACTCCCCTCCCTCCACCTCTTCCTCTGCCCGCTATTGTTCTCTCTTCCAAAAATATCTCCTGCTGGAGCCAACTCACTCTACTCCAGCCTCTTCCTGACATAGGACTTTCACCCAAAAATAACGCTTGCTGGAACCAATTCACTCCCTATGATGATTGCTCTATTCTCAACTTGCTTACTACTCTGAAACCCTCTAACCACTTCAGTGACCCTCTACCCTCCAGCTTCTTCAATGAAATAAAAGGGTTCTTAGTCCCCCTCTGGACCAAAATAGTAAATGCCTCCCTACATCAAGGTATGATTCCTGAATGTCTGAAGGCAGGGCAGGTTTCGCCCATTCTCAAAAAACCCACGGCTGACCAAGAGGACCTTAATAACTTTCGCTCGATCACTTGCATCCCAACTCTATCGAAGCTCCTTGAGAAATGTGTTCTTGCCAACTATGTAACCACATTGATCAATTCCAGCTCTTAGATCAATTCCAATCGGGTTTACGCCAGGGTCATAGTACTGAAACGGCTATTACTCATATAGTAGATGACGCCCTAAAAATGCTTGATCGGAATGAAGCCTGCCTTCTAATCCTCCTGGACTAATCTTCAGCGTTTGATACGGTCAAGCATGATAACCTCCTAGAATTACTGGAACGAAGGATGGGTCTCTCTGGCCCTGTTTTAAATTGGTTTGCCTCCTTTCTCAACAACAGAACGCAAAGATTTAAAGTAAATCACTCCCTTTCCAACTCCTTGCCATCAACTCTTGGGGTTCCTCAGGGATCTGCTCTCTCTCCCATGCTCTTCAACTTGTTCATGGAGCCTCTTACAGTTTTACTCAATTCTTCCAACATTCAGTATCACATGTATGCCGATGACTCCCAACTTTACCTGAAAATCTCTTCCCCTGACGACATCAAATCACTGAACTCTACCTTACTCAAAACTCAACACTGGCTGACTACCCAACATCTTAAGCTCAACTCCTCCAAAACGGAATTCCTCCTGATAGCACCAACCAAAAAGACGGCCATCATCGCTGATTACTTGAAACACTTAACAGCTCTCAACTGTACCCCTCACATTATTGACTCGGCTAGGTCTCTTGGAATTATACTTGACAAGTCATTGAGCATGCAGGAACACATTACGGCAGCCACCAAAGGGGCCAACTTCCACATGTCTAATCTAAGAAAGATAAAACCCTTCCTCCCCCTGATGACCTCAAGTCTGCTGTGCAAGCTCTAGTAATCTCCAGGCTAGAGTATGGCTGTGCAACTCTATGTGGGCTACCCAGATACAAGTTGGCTCCGCTCAGGGCTTCCCTGAATTCAGCTGCAAGGCTCATCACAGGTGCCAGAAGATATAGCCACATATTGCCGGTACTGAAATCTTTAAACTGGCTACCTTTGGAGGCTAAGATTGATCTCAAGATTGCGTGCATGACGCACAAGGCCCTTCACTTCAACACCCCGATGTACCTAGCCCAAAAACTGGAGCTCTCTGGCGGGAGCCAATCTTCTAGGAGTTCCACCACTCTGTTGCTGAAACCTCAAAAATTCCAGAAAAAGAAAACTTATAACCGGGCGTTTTCGGGTATTGCCCCGAGAATCTGGAACTCCTGCCTCCTCACATCAGACTGATTCCCTCTACGGCGTCTTTCAAAAAAGAAGTGAAAGCCCTGTGGATGAATGCCCTTGTTTGATGGCACCTACCTCCATTGACTATTCCCACTCCTTTGGCTTGTGCTCAACTGCTGTCGGTTTGTTGCTCGTATATGCTACATTATTTCCTCCTGCATATTTTACTGTTCCTCTAGCGTTTACAGTACCCTGCTTATCATTGTTGTTGTTTTTTTACCTGCAACTCTTTTTTCACCTTTGTACAGCTGTAAAGCGCTCTGATACCCGCTTGGGTCACGTTCGCGCTATATAAAGCTTTATAAATAAATAAATAAACTAATGAGGCTGGCACATCTAGACATTGGTTATGTACTAAGGGATTAAGTTACTGAATCATTTGAATGCTTGATGTGTCCACTGTCCTGCATAGATTATTGTCCAAGTTGCCGACTTGTGCTGAATGGCTAGCAGCTGATACACCTGCACTGTCTCCTTTAATTCCCCATGGCAGCTATACTGTAAAATGTATGTTGATTGCAAAAAATGATCTATCTCCCTGACAGCAACAGATGTATACCCACCATAGCGTGCATGTAATGCTGTGCTATGTTGGTTAAAACAGATAAATACATTTTAAAAAAAGAAGGTACCTACAGATAGTTGATGAATTAACTATTGAAGGAGAAATGCTTATGAGGCATGATGTATTCATAGCATCTTTTGTCCTTAGAGGGAAATTAGTGAAATTGTCTCATGGAGGACATCCAGACACTTTTAAGGAAGCATTATTGGTGGCCAGCGATGGATTCAAAGGTTTATGTGAGTAACTGACAAATGTATGGAGTGTGTAAGGTCAGACAAACATTGGAAGATCTCGAAGGAGGACGTGCATTTGGTTGGTATTCCTGATGGACCTTGGTTAAAATTGAGCATTGATTTTGCAGGTCCATTTCATTCGCTGAGTGAAGATACGCATTATTTGCTAGTACTGACTGATTACTACTCAAAGTGGTTACTCTATAATTTCAATGCTAACATCACCACAGATGTGGTTATTGATTTCTTACAGAGAAATTTTGCGGTGAAAGGTATTCCATGAATTTTAGTATTAGATAATGGTACTCAACTAACTTCAAGAAAAATGCTGGATTTTCTGGAAAAATGTCATATAAAGTAAGAAAAAACACCTTTATACAGCTCTTCCTCTAATCGTTTAATAGAAAGAGTCAATAGATACTTAAAGGAGGGAGTTCAAATGGCATTGGCATCCAATTTGTCTGTCCCTAATTGTATAATACAAAAGGTTGCTAGTTATAACAACACTCTGCACTCAGTTACTGGATTTTCACCATTGATTTTGATGAAAGGGAGAGATGGTTGTACTTTGTTGACACCAAAAATGACTGGTTGTAAAACACAAACTAAGGTAACAGAGAAAGAGGACAAAAAACTACAAGTTAAGGGTAAAATAGTACAAAAACAACTTAAGGACAAAGTTTATCATGACAAGATACACAGAACCAAATGTAAACAATTCTCTGTAGGAGATTGGGTTTTGGTTAGGAAACCTGAGAGAGTGCAACAAAGGGAATCTGCATATTCTTCCCCTAAGCAGGTGTTGAAAGTGTCAAATAGTGCAGTCTTATTAAAGGAAAATGGAGGGTGGTATAAAAGTGCACTGGTATTGCTTAAACCTGGACAAGAGAAGTTTTTTACAGCAAAAATATGGGAGATAATAGAAATTATTTTCTTGATTTGGAAAATGGTTTCATGGAATAGGAAATGAATTTGTTGAAAATATTCCAGGTATATTTGAAAGTAATAATGTTCATCATTCATTACAGTCTGACATATACATATACACAGATGAACAAACACAGAGTATGGATGATAATTCACAAAATGGAATTGTAAACAGTGATGTCTGGAGAAAAAGAAAAAGTGTTTTTTCTGCAAAACTGAATGACTTTATTCTATATTGAAATGGTAAAGAAAAATTGTCATTCAATTGTCATTCCTGCAAAGCTGAGTTATTTTATCTTTATATTTAAATTGTATTTTATTATATTTGTTTTAGGGTGGAAGGTTATTTTATTTATTTTTTTGTAAAGCAAAGGAGGTAATGCAATGGTGAGTAAAGTAGCAGTAAAGTGATAGCACCAATAGAACGTATAATGTCATAAAGGGTTTGGAATGTTAATGATGTTATTTATGGATAGTGGTAGAATGTTCATATCATTATGACTATTCTCCTGCGTTTGTCTTGTAGGCCTGTTTGATATTGGAGAATAAAATACACATTTTGAAGTTGCTTCAATACTACAATTCTTGGAGCACTTTGAAGAACTGCTGAACCAGCCTGTGCCGCAGGCTCCGCCACGCTTACAGCTAGCTTGCAAGGAATTGCCAATCGACTGCAGCAGACCAACCCAGGAAGAAATACGGCAGGCCATCAAACATCTGAGAAAGGGGAAGGCAGCAGGACCTGACAACATTCCTGCAGAGGCACTGAAGGCAGACATTGACACATTAGTAGACATGGTCTACCCCATGTTTGGAAGGATCTGGGAAGAAGTAACGGTGCCATCAGGCTCGAAGGAGAGATATCCCCAAGAAAGGTGACCTGAGTAACTGTGCAAACTACAGAGGGATAACTCTTCTGTCAACCCCAGGCAAAGTGTTCAACAGAGTCATCTTGAACAGAATGAAGGAACAAGTCAATGCTCAGTTGCAAGACCAGCAAGCTGGCTTCTGCAAAGATAGATCCTGGACAGACCAGATTGCAACACTGTGCATCATCTTTGAGCAGTCAATGTAATGTAACTCTCGCCTCTATGTCAACTTCATTGACTATGAGAAGTCAGACAACAGTGTGGACAGAGAGACCCTATGGGAACTCCCCTGCCACTACGATGTGCCAGAAAAACTCATAAGGATCATCAGGAACTCTTACAAGGGAATGACCTGCAAGATAGTCGATGGAGGACAACTCATGGAAGCCTTCCAAGTGAGGACTGGAGTCCACCAGGGTTGTTGGCTCTCACCTTTTCTCTTCCTGCTTATCATAGACTAGATTATGAAGACATCCATAGCAAGGAGAAGTAGTGGGATCCAGTGGATACCTTGGACGCAGCTAGACGACCTGGACTTTGTAGACAACCTGGCCCTACTCTCCCATACCCATCTACAAATGCAAGAGAAGACCGACAATGTGGCAGCCACATCAGCACAACTTGACCTCAGCATTCACAAGGGAAAAAACGAAATCTTAAAGGCTAACATGGCCAGCACACCTGCAGTCACTCTTGCAGGCGATCCACTGGAAGAGGTTGAAGCCTTCACCTAACTGGGCATTGTCAGAGACAAGCAGGGTGGCACAGACGCCGATCTCAAGGCAAGAATTGACAAAGCAAGGGCTGCCCTCATTCAGCTAAAGAAGATTTTTAGCTCCAATGAACTATCGCCTAAAACTAAGATCAGGCTTTTTAACACCAACAAAAAAACGGTCTTTCTGAATGGAGCAGAAACTTGGAGGACAACAGTGACCACCACCAACTCCAGACATTCATCAACACCTGTCTGAGGAATATCCTTCAAATATGCTGACCAAACACCATCAGCAACAACAACCTATGGCAGCAGACATTCCAATTCCCTGCTCATGAAGAAATCATAAAAAGATGCTGGGGCTGAATCGGTTACACCCTCTACAAGCCTGCATCAAACACCACCAGGCAAGTCTTGACCTGGAACCTTCCAGGGAAAAGGAAAAGAGGAAGGACAAGAAACACTTGGCGCTGTGGCCTCAAGGCTGACTGCAAGGAGATGGTTTACACCTGGAGTCAGATTAAAAGAAAAGTCCAGGACAGAGATGGCTGGAGAGTCCTGGTTGGTGGCCTATACCCTAGGAGGGATAGTAGGCATAAGTAAGTAAGTGTTCCACTGGCAAGGACTGTGACCTTCACAAACTGCTACGAATAAAAGTTTATTAATACAAGATTAAACGTGGCAGTTCCAAGGAAGATTGCATATGATCTAATCACTTTTGTTCCATGTACAGGTGGTGTCTGTGAGAAGCTCTGTATTGTAGAATTATGAGAGTTTTGTTGAATGTATTTAGTTGCAAATGTTTCTCTTTGCTTAGTTTTAATTGGTTTAGGTTATGTGAACCATGTACAACTGTAGTAAATGTATGAAATCCATTGTTCAGAACCCTATGAAAGAGAGTGTTTCCTGGATAACAGGAGACCCTAACCCACTTACCTTAGGAGGCGAATCCATGCAGGATTACTACCCCATTTTCTATACTTTGCATTTTGATAATTCGAACTTAATTAAGTTCTTATTTGATTTTGTACTTTAACTGAGCTTTGCACTCTGATTTAATAATTGTATTTGGCTATGCGAGATTGATTTGGGTATGACTGAAAATCCTAAAACAAAACCTTTAAGGTTAAGAGTTTCCTGCCTGGCTGGCTAGAAGCCAAGCAGGCGGTGGTCAGAATCCCCAGCCTGCCCCCGCCCTGTACACCTTACGTCCCAGTCCCTTACTTATGTCTTTGTTATAATATTGCACAACTTGGACCCCCTGCATAGTCAGTTGGTTAATAGCTGTTTTTTTTCTTCGTGTTTCATATAAACTGAGTGACATTTCCCTGAAGGCCCCCTTTCTATATTTAATAGTGTATTCGTGACAGTCATACACTAGCTATGTATTAAGTAATGTATTAGGGTACTATAGCACCATAGGAGTAACTATACGCACGAGTCCCTGAGTTCATGTTATCTGCACGATTATTAGGAGTTGGGGTAGGGTCCATGACATGAGCTGAGGTATACATGTACCTGTATATGGTAATACTACGCTGTACTTCAAACGGTGTCTCATGTAATGTTATACACTGATATCTCTGACTGATGTTAAACCAAATGCCAATAAAAATATGTTTGAAAAAAATAGTTTCCTGCCTGTTATTCTTGAAGGACCAAATAAGTTCTATGTATCTGTCAGTTGAAATTACCATTTAGATTGCTATAATTGAGACAGGTCCAGTGAGGAACACTAAAATCTGTTTCAGGATTATACCACTCCCGATCCAGTAGGCGCACACAGAGTGAGAACTATGGCTGTGCCTCATCATGTATGACACACCTTGGTGTATCTGGAGTGATCTGCCAAACTAAACACCCAGACTTGCTCTATACAAACCATTACTGTTAAATGCATTAGTTCAAATGAAACAAACAAAGAACTCCTGAATCACTTATTTGTTGAATGAAAGCCCCAATCTAAAAACATGGTGTCTGGCATACCTGAAGCAAGTAGGTCATTTGTTGGTCTGTTTTCATGATGTTACATTCTAACAAATTATATTTGTATTGAGTGATGACAGTATGTTAACATGAAGGGTGCAAGCATTATTAAATTACACATATAACTATCATACATGGATCCAAATATAGACAAATTCAAAACTGCTAAATCACCAGTGGGAAAAGAAAACAATTTACACTAGGGCTTATGTGTGCATGGTTTTTAGTGTACGAATTTGAGACACAGGGGTGTACGTGCAAGAAAATGGTGGAGCGTGGTCTAACGCCAAATTTGGCAAGGCTGCACTCTGACATGTTCAAAACACTGGGATGCGCCATATTTACAAAAATACGGCGCTCCCCTGCGTTACCCCTAGCACTAGTGCTAAACAAACTGCCTAGCGCAGGCACCCTTGCGCCATGTTGCAAGGGTGCCTGTGCTGCAAGGGCAATTGTTTATGTGCAGGAAGGGACACCTTCCTGCACATAAACAATCTTTAAAGACGATTTGCTGTTTCTATGGGGAATATGTACAAGAAAATGTCAGAGTGCAGTGAAGCGCTAAACTTGGCAATGCCGTGCTCTGCCTTTTCTAAAACGCGGCGATGCACCGTATTTTCAAAAATATAGTGCGTCCCTGCATTTCCCCTAGCGCTGTTGCCAAAAATGCTGCCTAGCGCCAGTGCTGGCAACCTTGCGCCATGTTGGCAGGGTGCCTGCACTGCAGGGGCAATTGTTTAGGTGCAGAAAGGGACACCTTCCTGTACATAAACAATTTTTGAAGGTGGTTTGCTGTTTTTATGTGTGCTGCAGAATGCAGCAAACATAGAAAGAGCAAAATACAAGGAAAAATTTATAATTTCTCCTCGTATCGCCATCCTAAGACCAGGTTTTACCTGGCCTTTTTTTTGGCACTGCCCCATCCTTGTAAATATGGGACAGCGGTAAAAAGCAATGGTAGTTGCGGTGGAACGCCCACTGCAACACCCATTGCCCGCCCCATTGCTGCAGCGGACTGCTGCAAAAAGGGCATATTTTCAAGGTGGGGTTTAAGCCACATGAAGTAGCTTAACGCCACTTTGTAAATATAGGGTGTGGAGTAACGCCACCGAAGCTCTCAGAAAAAGTGACGCTCCAATGGCGTTACAGCTGCACAGTATCCTCCATATTAGGTCCACACACAAACCCTAGTGCAATAATTCCCTGGCATGTACACAACTGGGAGTTGTTAAGTGGAAATATATGGGAAAAAACATAGCCAAGCACACACATAGTTGAACCTGGAGGAAACACAGATGCATGCACAGAGATTATGCCTATTATGGCCAAAGGATAAAACTGTACTAGCCTTGGTGTCTATGTAGGAAAGGTTAAGGAACATGTGTGTGCTTGCTCACTGAGTACTGAATGTGACACACAAGGTATCACCTGTTTAAAACATAAGCACTGATATTTGCGCAAGCCCTCTTCCTCTCAAGTGTATGAGATGGTAGAACTCCATTTCCTACCAGACAGCAGTAATGTTGAATGTTGGCAGCTGCTATAAAAATAAACCAGCATTGACAAAGCCAATAGGTCTGGCATTGGCCGCAAGCCTTCTGCCAATTTATGTTTTGTCAAGGTTTTTGCTAAACTTTATTGTTTGGAAATATGCCGGGCTCTCATCAATCTAAAATAAATCATTTGCTATAGGCAAGAAAAGTTATTTTGTTCTAAAAAAACATTACCATAGTACACCCTAACACTGAAGGGAACTATTTTATGTGGCGATGTGTCCTTGTGAAAGGGTGGCATGACATAACTCACAGTGAAGTCAGCCAATGGCTGAAGTGGGCTGATACATTACCATTTAATACATACTGGAGTGGGTGGAAGAATAATGGGAATGACACCAACCACAGACTAATGGATGAAGTCTAGATGAAACCCCTATAAGTAACTATGTTGTACACATAATTAAGTATAATCAAAAGGCCTTGGCTAACATAGATCTAAAAAAGAGTCAATCAGTCTGGCATTGGGTGCAAGCCAATAGCCTTTGAGAAAGAAAGAAAGAAAGAAAGAAAGAATGGAAGAAAGAGAGAGAGAAGGAAATGGAAATGGAATGAAGGAAAGAAAGAAAGAGAGATCAGAAGGAAGGAAAAAAGGAAAGAAAGAAAGACAGAATGAAAGAGTAACTATGTTATACATACAATTTCAGTAAAATCAAAAGGTCCTGGCAAACATAGACCTAAAAAAGAATCAATCAGTCTTGCATTGGAAGAAAGAAAGAAAGAAAGAAAGAAAGAAAGAAAGAAAGAAAGAAAGAAAGAAAGAAAGAAAGAAAGAAAGAAAAGAGATGAAAAAAGAAGAAAATATAAGGAAAAAAGAAAGAAAGGTAGAAAGAGAGGGAGATGGGAAGAAGGAAAGAGAGAAGAAAAAGAAAGAAGGAAAGAAGGAAAAGAAGAGAGAAGAAAAGAATGAAAGAAAAAAGAGAAACAAGGACAGAAAGAGTAAGAAAGAAAGAAAAAAAGAAAGAATGAAAGTGACTGAAGGAAAGAAAGAGAGAAGGAAAGGGAGATGAAAGAGAGAAGGAAAGAAATAAAAAAGGAAGGCGTCTTTGGGGGCCCCCAGCAGGGCCCCCTTGGATGCAAGGCCTCTGGTTGGAGGCCGAATGGGCACCTATGGTGGCCCCCTGTTAATCCCTGCACCTTGTGGCAGGCACCTCCTGCCATGGGGTGCAGGGATGCAGGGATGCAGGGATGAACCGCACATCCCATTTCACTATGGGAGCATGCATTACGGCCGGTTTACGGCCGAAATGCATGCTGTCATAGTAAAATGTAGGAATGCATCCTAAAGAGGTGGTTGGGACCGCTGACCGGGTGTCGATCAGTCCCATGACCGATGCTGTGTGGGGCGGAAGTGATTCCACCCGACATCGTAATGACCTCCTTATTGTTTCTACTTTGCAACTGTGTCACTCGTGAGATGCATGTTAGCTTGCCTTAAGGTCCATGAATTTTAGGAAAAAGTCTATGGACCTCGCAATCAAACCATCATCTTTTCAAGGGGGCAGGCTTTTTTAATAATATTTTAAATGGGATCTTCTGAATATGTATAACTTTCTGTATCAAAGAAACACAATGGCTAGTAGTAAAAGCACTGGGATCACTTTGAAATCAGTGATTTAAAAAGTCTGAAATAGCTAGGTAGTAATGGCAAAAAATGAAAATTTTCTTTTAATCACACAATGTGCAGCATTATCTGCTTTTACCTGCTGCCTGATTTTCCCTTCCTTTCCACATAATTTAGTCATCCCGTCTACGCAGTTTGGCCCTCTACTGGGCATAATCGCAGTGGTCCTGTCCTTAATATATATGCACTGAAAGCTTTGGGCTCAGGTCCTTCCTGCTGCTTGTTATTTATTTATAGACAGCTAATTACAAAACACGAATTTCCTCTTATTGGATCTATGAATTGTTTACATTTTTAGATAGTAATAAATAAGAATGCAACGTTTCTTTTCAGCAAGGAAGGATGGAGACCCAATGCGTAAAATGATAAAGTACAGAATTTCAAACTAAATGCACAGTATGTCAAAGGCAGAATTGTGTGGTACTTGAATTTCTGTTCAGCATTTTGTAGAAGAATTAGTGTACATTTTGGCGATTTGTGTTGAGTTTCTGAGATGTGCTGGCGTGTCTATCGTGGGATTTTGTAGTTTGGCAAGAGTGCCTTGGAATGTGCAAGATTTGCATGTTTGTAAACATTAGTATGGGTTTCTTAGAGTGCTATCATTTGATGTGTGCACTTGTGAGTGATGACTGCATGCATTGTGTATTTGTTGTCCATTTTCCATGCGTAGACGTTGGACTAGTGTAGACATGCGCACTTATTCGAGCATTGTGTGAAAGTATGTAGGGTGAAAGTGTGTATGCTTAACATGTGTATTGTGTGTGTGTTGATGTGTTTACAAAGTGTGTAAATACTACCGAATATGGCAGCCTGACTTCTTCTTCACATGCCTAAATACCAGTCGGTCTCAAGGCATCTGAGAAAACTCCACTGGTTGCCAATCAGGGCCAGAATTATTTTTAAGGCACTATGTATCACCTTTAAGGCCTTATGTAATGAAGGACCTATCTTTTTGAGGAACAGCTTGAACTGGCACACCCCCAACAGGCCTTTACGGTCTTCCTCTACAAAATCAGTAATTGTGCCCAAATACACACAGGCATCTAGGGGAGGACGCAGCTTCATGCTGGGCACTTCCACAAATTGGAGCAAGCTCCCATTACATATCAAATCATCCTCTATTCTTCTATCGACTGCATTCACAACACCTTCGCGATGATCCTATTTGCTGGAAGAAACAGGTGATCTAGCCCATCTTATATTACAATGTAAGGCTGTGTTGACATTCTGGGACAACGTTTTTGATTTCCTCTCAAATTTATTTACTTGTAAGTTAAAAAGAGAATTTTCCACTTTAACAACTGGTTTTCTAGTGGTTGATACATGTAATGATGCAGATAAAGCCCTATTAGATCTTTTATTAACGTCAGCAATAAAAATGGTACTAAATAATTGGAAAGATACACATAAGACCTCATATAAGGGTTGGCTGAACTGGATGATTCACCTCTGAGATGCAGATAATATCGCTAAACAGAACTCCTCATGGAAATCCTCGACCAGATCTATGTGGAATACTCTAGATATATACTTCACCACACATAGACCACCGTGATTATTTCACAAGCGATATTCTTAAAAGGTTCTTTCTAGTTATCTTTCCATCCATAACATAAGTTCTTCTTAAGGATGCATAAAATATTGGTTGGACCGTTGTACGTATTAATCTTAATAAATGTTGTTGATGCAGAACTCTTTTTCACATATATGTTTTTAGACACAATATTCAGTTTAAGCAGTAGGCCTCTCAATCGCTTTATACAGACCTTATTGCCTATTTATTGTTATTAGTTTTTTCTCTTTATTGTTTATTTAGTTATCTTATGTTTTCTTTCTCTCTTTCCTTTTTTCTTTCTTTTATTATTGTTCATGGTTTTCAGAAGTTCATCTATTAGTGTACAATATTTGGTTTTTATTGGTGATTTGTATTCACATTTCTTGTTTACATATTGTTTGTAATAATATCTTTTGCATTTATATTGCTAAGTTTTATGCTTTGTCCAGATGTTCCATGGTGCATTTTTGTATACTTTACGAAATATGCTTTATTGTGTTTTATTATGGAAACCTAATAAAATTATTTGAAATCTAAAAAAAAAAACGTGGCTATTTGACTCTATATAGTAACCTAATCACGAATAATCTAATTTACAATCACAGTGGCTAGCGCCAAGACACCCATGGGTATTCGTGCGCTTAACAAGTTCATTTAACATAACATAAGTGTGTTGTTATGAAGGTATAGATCTGAATATCAAGGATGTGCATGTGTCTGTAAGATTTTCTGTGTTAAATCAATATATTCGTGATCAGAAATGTTGATTAAATGCCAAATTAATGAAAATTAGTATGTCTGTCTTAGTTATTTGTGGAAGTGTTTGTGTAATTGTCTCTTTCTATGGTTGTTTGTAGAAGTGCATGGTGTGAGTGTTTCTGTGTGCCTACTTTTTAGGTCTACAGGCAGCTATTGCTTTCAGTTGGAGACCTATTGTACCCCATACATACTTAGAGTTGGCTTTGGACCTGTCACTAGCTCATTATTCAATTATGGTTTTCTTGTCTATCTTTGTGCCCTGCTCCCGAATGATGTATTTCTGCCTTTTTTCGTGTTGTCCCATTCAAGTAGAATTTTTCATCTCACTGAGTTTAGACTGGGTGACATGTATCCTTTCATTGCTCATATCAGGACCATGCATTGCAGTGCATGTGGGGCTGTTTTTTCTCCCCCACTCTCTACTTGCTCTCCCTTCCTCCCTCTCCCTTCCAATCACTTTATTAAAAAATGTCCACTCTCACACAGCACCCATGTGCCCCACTTGTCCACCTACGACTCCATCCACCACTAATACAGCAGCAAACAGTTAACTTTGAATGGTTTTTAAACAATTCCAGGATGGCTACCCATGCATGCGCATGAATGCACACATACACACACATGGTGACCAGCTTTGAATTATTTTATTATACGTTATGAAAAATGCACATCAACTACCTTGGACTGTTTTTACTGATACTTGAAAAACAATCACGGTGGCCTCCATGCAAGCATAATTGTTTTTGCTATAAACGAAGGCAGAACCTTAAACAAGCATTGGTACAACCAATACAGCGATCTGCCGGGTTTGCTAGTGCTTGTGTACTTGTGTGAATACCTGCAGGTGTGGAAGATCTGGATGTTCTGCAATATGTTGGGTTGTGTGTTTCTATGTACTCTGACTATTTTTAAAGTAAAAAAATGGTTTAATACTGACACTAATCTTTGTATGTGTGTGTGGGGGTGGCATGGAAGGTGCTTTGGGAACTTGGGGATTGTGTATATCTGTGATAAGGTGTACCCTAATTTTGATGAAGGCACATTTCGTGTAGAAAAGGAGAGGTGCATATCTGCACTTCTGTCAGATTTTAGAATGTGATGCACAAAGCTTTCTTTCATGAGCAGGTGTGACTTACACCTGGAAAGGCAGAAGTAAATCTCGAGTAAATCAACACTGTCACCCCTACTCACAGATACATTTATGTATATTGTACCCACTTCCCATTTTAGCTAGGGCATTTTAATCCCTGGGCTGCAGTGCACCTTGAACAGCTGCAGGGGCCTGTGTGTCTATGTGGTGAGGCTGGTAAAGCTCTTGAGCACATTAAACAGTATATTTCTGAAAAATATGTGGCAAACTTACTATTATTTGGCCAATGCAGCAGCCAAAGTTGCTGCTCTGCATTGTGTGAAAGGGAAAAAGCCAGACAGTGCCATATTTACAAAGATATGGCATTGCTGCTCTCTTCCCAAGAGATGATGCACAGTCAGACTGGAGAACACCGCACACACACTTTTGCATTATAATGCAAAGGTATGTGTGAGTCTAGCATACCCTTCCAGTATAGAACACTATGCTTAGACTAGCTTTATCATTTTCCAACTTTGTAGGTGTGCTGTTTAGTGCAGCACACATGCAATGTTTTTAAATGTTTGAAAACCTAATAACATTTCTAATACTTTGCACCAGCTTCTAGCTAGTGAAATATTTGGTCACAAAGCCCTGCCCACCATTGTTAGTAAAAATGGCTTTGCAATGAAACTTTAGCACAGGAAAACCATGTACCACCCATGAGATGCCAAGTAACACAAAATTGGGCAAAGCGCCACCTTGCTTTATTTTTAGGAAACGTTCCATGGCAAAAACATCTTAGCCCATCCTGCAGAGGATCAAGACCACTGACGTCTGCGTCAGTGCACATCTATGACAAATTGTTGTAAAATAAGACCTAAGCTTGCACTGCCAGTTTAGAGCAAGGACAGGTAAAAGCAAGGTTGGAAATGTTCTTAAGGTGCAAACTACACATGCACTTGTTTCCAATACAAACATTTGCAATGTTAAAACACTGCACATTCAGTGCAACCACCATACCAAAGATAGAGTAGAAAACTGTGGTTTCAAATAGTATCATACTTATGAATCAGGCATCCCCATATTTAAAGTTCCTTTGAACATCTCAAGGCCTTGAAGTTTAGTGAACTGATCCAAAATTAGCTATTCAGCATTACTTTAATATAATTCCTCTGCATGCCTGCAGCTCCCCCTCCACCCTACTGCCATGTCCCCTTACCCAACATGCTCTTTTGGTTTAACCCCTTCGCTGCTAGGCCTTTCCCCCCCCCCCCCCTGTGCTAAGCCTTTTTTTGGCTATTTGGGGTAGTTTGCGCTTAGGCCCCTGTAACTTTTTGACCACATAAGGTATCCACGCCAAATTTGCGTCCTTTTCTTCCACATCATGGGGATTCTAAAGGTACCCAGGGTTTGTGAACTCCCCTGGAGGGGACCCAGAAATTAGCCAAAATACAGCTACATTTTGTTTTTTTGGGAAAAATGGGAAAAAGGGCTACAGATGAAAGCATCTGTTTTTTTCCCTGCAAATGGTATCAACAAAGGGGTTGTGGTGCTGAAATCACCATCTTCCCAGCTTTCAGGGACAAGCAGACCTTTGTCAGAAAACCAAACTTTTGTACACAGTTTTGGCATTTTTCTGGGACATAGCCTATTTTTGCTATTTTTTGTGCTTTCAACCTCCTTCCAGTTCATGGTAGAAATGGGTATGAAAGTAATAATGGATCCTGGAAAGCTATACATTTTAGAAAAGAAGACAAAATTCTGAATTCATCAAGGGGTCATTTGTGTAGATCCTTCAAGGTTTCTTTATAGAAACTAACAGTTGAATATAGGAAAAATTTAAAATTAGTTGAACAAAACAGTCATTTGTGTCAACGTTTTCACCTGTAACTTCTTCTAATTATGACAGCTGTTTAAAAGCAATATACCGCTACATCCGCTGGACCTTTCTGGTCGTGGGGATATATAGGAATTGTAGGTTCACCAAGAACCCGATGAACCCAGAGCCAATAACTGAGCAGCGTCTTGCAATGGTTTTTTATTATGTACCGGGTATATAGCAATTAATTTGGGAAAATATATACATGGAAAAATTGGTATGAAAGACACCTATGTATTTCTGAAATTGGAACAAAATATAGAGTTTAGAAACAGTAGATATTTGCACATTTCCAAAATTGTGAGTACCCATACTAGCATGAGAAATATAGGTCATTTTTCAAAATGACTTCTTTTTTACACATTGTCTTTCATTTGGAAGGCAGAAATGCATCGAAAGACAATAGGTAATAACAGTTGCTCTACAATTCTGTGTTACCCTAAGTCTCCCGATAAAAATGGTACCTCACTTGTGTGGGTAGGCCTAGTGCCCGCGACAGGAAACGGCTCAAAACGCAACGTGGACACACTTTATTTTTACAGTGAAAACTGACCCTTTTTTTGCAAAGTGCCTAGCTGTAGATTTTGAACCCTAGCTCTGCCGGCACCTAGGGAAATGAAAAGAAGGGGTCCACAGCATTGAAGCTAGAGCAGGGGCTTTATTAGGGAAACTGGTATACAGGTCCAACGGGCCCAGAGAATCAGCACCAACTGAAAGGCAAGGTGTTCTAATCCTCTGTACCCATATATTCTAATACAGAATTACACTTGGTAGGCGGTCATAACAATCACAACATTCTATACCATAAAGAACATGAAGAGGGGACACAGCAATATGCAGAACACCACATATCTCCCCCCTTTAAAAAAAAAAAAAAAAGGCCCCCCAAAGAACATAAAAGAAAGGAGAAAAGAAAAGAGAGAAAAAAATAAAAATAAAAAAAACCAACTACTAATCACGCAGTTTGCATAGAACATTTCTAGCTCTACAACTTCTCCTTGAAGTTGACTTAGCAGGAGACATAATCAACGAGATTGGCAAATTATCACATTGTGAGAACTTGGCTAGACGTGAAACATTCCACCATTGGCCATTGTCAAGGCGAACAGCGTGGTTTTTCACTTCAACAATGTAGCAAGGTTCTCTGAATTTGGATTTTCCTTTTTGCAATAACAAAGGATCTTTGACCCTGACCAAACAGTGAACTTGATCACTCTCCTTTTTCCAGAATGACAAAGTTTATCATATTTAGAGCGATTAGAATTATCGGAAGCAATCTTAGCCCTAGAAACTTCAGATGATACATTACAGTCACCTCTGATAGCGTCCAATTTCCAAAAGGGGCATGAAGAAGAAACTTTTCAGCCTCTCATCAACTCAAAGGGAATGGCACCAGAAACAGAGTGGGGAGTGGTCCTATACGCCCAAATCATGTTTCTTACAGCAGTTTCACAATCACCATTGGTATTAAGCGTACTCTGCACACATTCAACCAGAACCCTATTAAACCTCTCAACTTTACCATTCGATTGGGGTTGATAAAGAGGGGTGCGCAGATGTTTCACACCCAGTTTGGCCAGAAACTCTTGCATGGAGACAGAAGTGAACTGTACCCCATTGTCAGTTAGTAGTTCCTCCGAGACGCCTTCTCTGGAGAAAACATCCTGCAAGAAACGAATGACGGCCTTGGAGTTGGGTTCAGAGACACCTCTTACCTCCACCCACCTGGAAAGATGATCAATGAGAACAATAAAGTACCTCATGCAGTTGGGCAAAACGTGAAAAGGACCAAGAAAGTCAACCGCAACTCTTTGCCAAACTCTAGCTGGGCACGGGACAGGTTTGGGTGTGGGAGAGCTGGTGGTAACATGCTTGTCACTATAGCAGCACTGGACACAATTCCTGACTAAATTATCAATATCTCGGTCCATACTGGGCCACCAAAAATCATTTCTGATCCTGCGCTTTGTGGCATTCATCCCCAAATGGCCAGAGTGAGCAGTTTCCATTATTCTTACTCTGAAAATGTCTGGGGGAATGAGCTTGCTATCTCTATCCAACAAATCATTCTCAATGGAAAGTTTGTCAGAAATGTTGCAGTAAGGTTGTAAATCAATAGGGAGGGATTTCTCCTTGGGCCATCCTTTAATGACAAAATCCATTGCTTGTCTCAAAATGGAGTCATTGGTAAGGGCAACCTGCCAAAGTGACATGTCAGGACAAATAACTGTGTCGTCAACATTGGCGATGATACATTCTTCGATATCATCCGGAATATCAGGGCTAGAGTGAGAATTGTCCACGGGAAGCCTGGACAAGAAGTCCGCTTTAACATTCTTTCCACCGGATATATGGAGGACAGCAAAATTGAACTCCAGAAGTTTGGTGGACAACCTTGCCAGTCTGGCCGTAGACTTTTTTATCTTGGTACCAGAGAGAATGTCTACTAAGGGTTTATGGTCAGTTCTCAACCAAAACTTCCTCCCCCAAACATAAGACTTACATTTTTCAATGCCCCACACACAAGCCAGCATTTCTTTTTCTATTACAGAGTACCTCAACTCTACATCTCTCATCCTCCTGGACGCAAACCCTACAGTGATCTGTTTTCCACCATCCATCTGGGATAACACAGCACCCATACCATAGGCGCTCGAATCAACAGTGATAAAGGTGTCTCGACCTTCCACGTAAGCTTGGAGTGCTGGGGCAGATAATATACATTTTTTATTAGATCGAAGTGTTCTTGACATGTGGCTGTCCAAATGAATTCAGAGCCTTTTTTTAACAAGTTCCTAAAGCATTCAGTGAGACTTGAAAAATTCTTAGTGAACTTGGAATAGAATTTGCACAGACCAAGGAAAGAGCGTAACTGGTCTTTGTCCGTGGGGTGTGGTGCATTGACAATACCCTCAACAATACTGGGCTTGGGTCTGACACCATCCTTAGTCAGAACATGACCAAGATATTCAATTTCGTTCACAGAAAAGATACATTTATCTTCTCTCAAAGTGACGCCATTGCTTTGGAGGGTCTGTAGAACGAGGTCCAATATTTGGTTGTGTTCTAGCTCTGTGTTAGTATGCACTAGACTATCGTCCTAGAAGATTACAACATTGGGGACATTAAGAAACATCTTAGTCATTACTTTCTGGAACACAGAAGCTGCCGAGGCCAGTCCAAATGGCATGCGGCAAAACTGAAATGTACCATCAGGTGTCACAAAAGCTGTGAGGTGGCGAGATTGTTCATCAAGAACTACCTGATGGTACGCTGAGCGTAAATCCAGCTTTGAGAACCATTTGGACCGACCTACGGCAGTAATGAGATCATCTATACGACGTAACGGAAAGTTCTCCACCCAGATTGCTTTGTTGAGAGATCTTAAATCAACACATAAGCGAAGTTCTCCAGTCCTTTTTTTAGCTAAAACAATGGGAGATAGCCAGAGAGTGGCATCAACACGTTCAATTATGCCATCATTGATCATCTTGTTAAGCATAGTGGTGAGATCACTTCTTACACTGTGAGGGACGTTCCTTAATTTGTGCTTAACCGGAGGTACACCTTCTTTGATCTTAATGAAATGCATAAAGTCTTTAATTTTTTCAAACTTATTATCGAAGATCTGTACAAATTTTTCTTTCCATTGGGAAGAATCAGAAATGGAGTTTACTAAGGAAACAGGATTCTTTTGACCAGGTCTAATAATCATACCAAATTCGGCCTGGTGCCACCACCCCAGAACATTAATACCTTTCAGAGCGACATAAACTTTACCATGGATGGTTTTGTTTAGAAAAGAGATATCAGCCCAGAAATATCCAGCAAGATCAATCCTGCTACCCTCAAATGCAGTAGTGATGACATCAGGGGGTAGCAAGACCATGTGAGACCAGGTTTGTTTATATCTATCAATGGAAATAATGGTAATTCTTGCACCCGAGTCAATGAGTAGCGGAATATCATGACACTGGATGGACACTTGGACTAAGGGATCCCCAAATCTATTTTCTGTGTGTACATTATTTATGTCCAAAAATTCAACCGAGACAACAGATAAGGATAACTCTTCGACTCCTTTATCCAACTCATCTGGAGTCCCGTTGGGAAATAGCTCTTGAACACTCCTAATAGGGAAGCGTTTGCCCCCTCTACACACCTTCCCAAAATGGCCAATTTATTTACATTTATAGCACTCTTGGGCAATAGCAGGGCAGTTTCTGAAATTCTAAAGATGGGAGAGTGAGCCACACCTGTAACACTGGAAGCCAGAGAGAGTGTGTGACGGAAACATATTCTTATTGTTCCTATCAGATAGATCTTTACCCTTTTTCAACTTGACATCGCTGAGAGACTGTCGAATGCTAGAAGAAGAACTAGTGGCAGCAACCGTGGAATAAGTATTAGATTCTAACTGTTTAGAATCCAATTCTGAGCGTTCGATGCTCTTAGCGATGTCAATTGTCTCATCCAAAGAAGGATTTTTGCAGGAAAGTAATTTCTGTTGGATCTTCTCGGAATAGCACCTGGAAACAATTTGGTCTCTTATTAACTGAGAGGTAAAGTCATCAAAGTTGCAATAACTGGCTAAAACCTTTAAAGCAATGATGTAAGTATCGATAGATTCACTTGGTGCTTGAACGCGAGTAAAGAATTTGTGCCTGTGCACAACCAAATTGACTTTGCCCTCAAAATAGGTACTAAGTTGTTTAAGGGCTAATTGGTATTCGTCCATGTAACCACTGTCGTGGCCAGTGTAAGTGGGTAAATGATCAAAAACATTTTGCCCCTCTACGCCCAAGTAATAGTATAAGAGACTGCGTTTCCTATCCGGTTTGAACTTCATGCCATCAATTGCACCCAAATAGGCATTGAAGGTTCTGAACCAAAGTCGCCACTTTAAAGGAGGCTCTCCAGGATCCTGTAGAAAATAACTTGGAGGTGTGACAGATTGCATGATGCAGCAATGAAGGGTACTAAGGCAAAGAAGGACGACAGTGGAAGCGAGAGAAAGAATAAAAGTGTGAAAAATGAAAGAATCGGGAGGAGAAGAAGGAATAAAGAAATGGAAAAAAATTAAAATACCAGGGAGAAACAGAAAAAGGAGCTATAGCCAGGAAAGGATTAAATTGGATGAATAAGTAAACCCAGAAATGCAGTGGGAAAAGAGAATAAAAAAACTGAGAATTGCAATAAAATTTAACTCAGTAAAAAAAATGGGGAAGGAACAACAGTTGTTTAAGCAGGGAGAAAATGTACAGGAAATAGTGTGTGGATCACTGAGTCCACAAATACTTGGTTGAAGTAGGTGTGCTAGTGTTCCACAGGAAGCACACAGGAAGTGACCTCGCGACGTGCCCACAACACGACCGGAAAAAGTTCCCACGGTCGGAATATGTAGGAGGAAGTTGGCGTGCAGGTGCTTGGAGAGGAGCAAAGTGAGATCGGAGCGAACTCCCACGGTCGCAATGCCCAGGCGATACGAAGACTTCAGGAGCCGGAGCGGTATCCCACAGCTGAAGAACAAAGAAGAAGATGACAGACAGCGCATATCCAGGTAACAGGCTGCGACTGTGATGTGAAGGCAGGCTTGAGCAGAGCAGGAGCGTGAGGAACGAGGCTCGAGAGGTTGCACGCACAAGGATTCAAAAGTAAGCAGTGGCGCGTGTAGAAGTGCTTGAGAAGCCGGCAACAGTCAAAACAGGCCACATACACGCTGAAACAGCAGCGTTGCTCACAAAAATACCCAAAACACAAAAACGAGCAACAGAAGGAACAATCGTGCTCGCAAGGCAATTTACGTAGAGTATAAAGGCATACGAAGGGCAGATGTGGCTGGAGGAGTTGGTTAAACAGGAGGCACAATCATGTACTCAAGTCCAAAATCGTGGAGGATTGGATGAGCACGGAGGAAGTCAGCCTCAGGATGAGGAAAAAAAGGACCTCTGGGCCCGATAGAAGGAGAAAAAAAACAGTACCTTGATGAAGCGGAGGCAGGATGGGAAAGCACTTGCCAGGGGAGGTAGCTCGCTCAGCGAAGGCAGGATAGAGAAGCACTTGCCTGGGAAGGCAGCTCACTCCAGATCACTCCAAGTCCCAAGATCGTCGCCAAATGAAAAGAAGGGGTCCACAGCATGGAAGCTAGAGCAGGAGCTTTATTAGGGAAACTGATATACAGGTCTAACGGGCCCAGAGAATCAGCACCAACTGAAAGGCAAGGTGTTCTAATCCTCTGTACCCATACATTCTAATACAGAATTACACTTGGTAGGAGGTCATAACAATCACAACATTCTATACCATAAAGAACATGAAGATGGGACACAGCAACTTGCAGAACACCACAGGAAACCTAGCAAACCTATATATTTTTTTAAACTAGACACCCAGGGGAATCCAGGATGGGGTGACTTGACTGGCTCTCACCAGGTTCTGTTACCCAGAATCCCTTGCAAACCTAACAATTTGTAAAAAAAAAACACATTTTCCTCACATTTCTGTGGTGGAAAGTTCTGGAATCTGCGTGGATCCACAGAATTCCATCCATCCCGCGTTCCCCAAAGTCTTCCGAGAAAAATGGTACCTCACTTGTGTGGGTAAGCCTAGTGCCCGCGAAAGGAAACCCAAAACGCAACGTGGACACACCCCATTTTCACAGTGAAAACGGACCCTTTTTTTGCAAAGTGCCTAGCTGTAGATTTTTGACCCTAGCTCTGCCGGCACCTAGGGAAACCTAGCAAACCTATACATTTTTTTAAACTAGACACCCAGGGTAATCCAGGATGGGGTGACTTGACTGGCTCTCACCAGGTTCTGTTACCCAGAATCCCTTGCAAACCTAAAAATGTGTCCAGAAAACACATTTTCCTCACATTTCTGTGGTGGTAAGTTCTGGAATCTGTGTGGATCCAAAAAACTCCACCCACCCCGTGTTCCCCAAAGTCTTCCGAGAAAAATGGTACCTCACTTGTGTGGGTAGGCCTAGTGCCCGCGACAGGAAACGGCCCAAAACGCAACGTGGACACACCACATTTTCACAGTGAAAACGGACCCTTTTTTTGCAAAGTGCCTAACTATAGATTTTGAACCCTAACTCTGCCAGCCCCTAGGGAAACCTAGCAAACCTATACATTTTTGAAAACTAGACACCCAGGGGAATCCAGGATGGAGTGACTAGACTGGCTCTCACCAGGTTCTGTTACCCAGAATCCCTTGCAAACCTAAAGATTTGTCAAAAAAAACACATTTTCCTCACAATTCTGTGGTGGAAAGTTCTGGAATCTGCGTGGATCCACAAAATTCCACCCATCCCGCGTTCCCCAAAGTCTTCCGAGAAAAATGGAACCTCACTTGTGTGGGTAGGCCTAGTGCCCGCGATAGGAAACGGCCCAAAACGCAACGTGGACACACCACATTTTCACAGTGAAAACGGACCCTTTTTTTGCAACGTGCCTAGCTGTAGATTTTGAACACTAGCTCTGCCGGCACCTAGGGAAACTTAGCAAACCTTTACATTTTTGCAAACTAGACGCCCAGGGGAATCCAGGATGGGGTGACTTGTCTTGCTCTCACCAGGTTCTGTTACCCAGTATCCCTTGCAAACCTCAAAATTTGTCAAAAAAACACATTTTCCTCACATTTCTGTGGTGGTAAGTTCTGGAATCTGCGTGGATCCACAAAATTCCTCCCACCCCGCATTTCCCAAAGTCTTCCGAGAAAAATGGTACCTCACATGTGTGGGTAGGCCTAGTGCCCGAGACAAGAAACAACCCACAACGCAACGTGGACACACCACATTTTCACAGTGAAAACGGACCCTTTTTTTGCAAAGTTCCTAGCTGTAGATTTTGAACCCTAGCTCTCCCGGCACCTAGGGAAACCTAGCAAACCTATACATTTTTGAAAACTAGACACCCAGGGTAATCCAGGATTGGGTGACTTGTCTGGCTTTCACCAGGTTTTGTTAACCAGAATCTCTTGTAAACCTCAAAATTTGTCAAGAAAACCACATTTTCCTCACATTTCTGTGGTGGAAAGTTCTGGAATCTGCGTGGATCCACAAAATTCCACCCACCCCGCATTCCCCAAAGACTTCCGAGAAAAATGGTTCCTCACTTGTGTGGGTAGGCCTAGTGCCCGCAACAGGAAATGGCCCAAAACGCAATGTGGACACACCACATTTTCACAGTGAAAACTGACCATTTTTTTGCAAAGTGCCTAGCTGTAGATTTTGAACCCTAGCTCTGCCGGCACCTAGGGAAATGTGGTAATTGCCTTCCCATTACTCTGTATTAGTGAGCTGCTCTCATTCATCGTGACGCATTGATTACGCATCACGCCTCTTATCGCTCCCGGCGTCTTGTTACTCAGCAACCAAGCTGTTTACACGTGACGTTTCCTGTCCTTCAACGCTCCCCAGCGTCTTTGCTGTTGCTACGCGATGCCTTACTTACATCGCGCTGATGCGCACAGCTGTTCCTACGCTGCGTTGATGCGCACAACGATTTCACGTTTATTGTTCATTCTCGGAGCTCCTTGACAACGCGCTGGCGCGCACAGCTATTTCTCAATTGCGCTGGCGCGCACAGCAATTACGAACCTCTTTCACCGAGTTTGTGCTGTTTTTCTCACTACATAAAAACAGCGCTGTTTATTATTTCTTGCAGCCAATTAGCAGCAACGACAAATTCACGCTGACACACACAGCACTACTAAGTAAATTTCGTGTGTCAGCTATGATTACTGTTTCTCTTTCAAATACTGCTTCACGCTGACACACACAGCATTACTAAGTTCAATTTGTGTGTCAACTGTGGTTCTACGCTGATACACACAGCTTATGTTTCATTTCCTGGAACATTTACTACTTCCTCACTGCGCTGGAAGACATTATCTAATCAGCTGCTTACTGCACATTCAAGATTTGATTACATCGAATTTGAATTTAAAATAGGAGCAATATACCTTGAATATTTACTTACTTGTATAGTTATTTTTACAATATTTATGTAAACACTTTCTCCATTAATTACAATTTTACTTATTTTATAATTTGATACATTATGCAAAATGTAACTCCTCCTCCGTTTTTCCTATCTAACGCTGGGGATACAAATATACGTTGGTCAAAATGGAAAAAAGTTTTCCTAAATTATGCAAGGGTTTGTGGAGTATCTCTAAGTGCTGAAAGAAAATCAGCATTACTTTTACACTGTTTAGGTTCGGAAGGACAAGAGGTGTTTGAACATCTTCCGAGCCTAACTGACGAAGAATCAGATAATCTCAATGAATTTGAAATCTGTCTTAAAAAACTTGATAAGCATTATCTCCCCAAGTTTAGTACCATTCTTGAACGCTACCATTTTGGTAAGAGAGTACAAAAATCTGATGAGTCTGTCTAAGCATACATTATTACTGCTCTGCGTAAATTAGGTGCCACATGCAAATTTGATATTTCCATTGAAGAACGCATACGTGACCAATTTATGCTGGGCTGCTCTGTTGAGAAAATTAAAGATGAACTTTGGCAGAAGGATGATCCAAAACTTTATGAGGTTGTTGCAATAGCAAAAAGAATTGAACACTCTCTTGCTTGTGTAGAGGTCATTAAAAAAGAAATGGTGTTTTAGAAGTTAAGATTCACAGTGTTACTAAAAAACCATCAAAGGCGATTTGGAAACAACGTGAGCCTACTCACTCTACTTACTCTTCCAACTCTCAATTTAAGGGTAACACAAAGATAAAATGCTACCGTTGTGATATGTTAGGTCATCTCGCCAATGACAAATCATGTCCTGCTCTCACATCCAAGTGCAAAAACTGTGGAAAAGTTGGTCATTTATCCAAAGCCTGTAGAACTAAAAAGAATAAGTCCAACAGGCGGGTCAAAGAAGTTTTGGTTGAGAGTGGAAGTGACCCTGACTCTGATGACAATGCACTACACTATGGGGAGGTTATTACACCAATGAGTAAAAACAAGTGTAAAGGTCCCATTGACATGGTCTTAGTGAATGATTGCAACATCAAGATGCTATTCGACTCTGGGGCAAAGATCTCTCTCATTCCTAAAGAATTTTTTGATTTGAATCTGCGTCGGAAAGTCAAAATTTACACGCCAGATATAAAACCCTTAGCCTATGGTGGTCAACCTATAAAATTGTTTGGCTACTTCATGGGCAATATTGAATACAAAGGCAGGTTGACTGCGGGGAAGATATATATTTCTTGCAGGGGTGACAGCATAATCAGCTGGTTTCACCAGGCTGATCTAGGTGTATCTTTAGTCCCTGGTGGTGATCCCTGCATTGTACTCAGAGACATCTCCCCACAGTCTGCTTCTTCAAAACTTGTCCCAAGCGAGCGTTGTACAAGTGATATTTCTAGTGCGAGTGAATTGAACACTAGTGTTATTTTTAGTGTGAGGGATTCAAGTTGTATTCTACGTTCTGAATTCAAGGAAGTCTTCTGCAAGAAGTTGGGTTGTCTTTCAGGCTACACGCACAAGATTGTACTAAAGCCTGATTCTCAACCCATCACATGTAAAGTACACAGTGTACCTTTGGCTATGAAAGAGTCTATGCTTAATGAACTTGAGAAATTAAAGGAAGAAGGTATTATTGTTGAAACAGAGGCCAGCGAATGGTTGGCTCCGGTGGTTTTGGCATGCAAGGCCTCCGGTGAGGTTCGCTTATGTGTGGACCTTCGTGCTCTCAACCGTGCGGTGGTCGCTGACAAGTACCCTCTCCCAAACATAACTGAAATGTTAGCCCAGCTGAGGGATGCACGCATCTTCTCCACTTTAGATCTCCATGCGGCATATCACCAGGTCAAAATTGATGAGAAGTCCATGGACCTGACTGCCTTTATAACCCCTTTTGGAACATACAAGTTCACACGCTTTCCCTTTGGCTTGATCTCTGCTGCGTCCGTCTTTCAGAGAGTCATGGAAGACGTGCTGAGTGGGGTGGAGGGAGTCAAGATATACCAGGACGATGTTTTGATCCATGGCTCGTCTCAGAGCGAACATGATACAAGACTGAGATGTGTGCTTGAACGTTTCAGTGAGAGAGGTCTAACTTTACGTGAGAATAAGTGCAAGTTTAATCTTTCTGAAATCGATTATTTAGGCCACTGTTTGACCAGTGAGGGAGTTAGGCCCAGAGAGCGTCTTGTGAAGACCATTGAAGAACTTCCTGTTCCGCAGTCCAGGGATGAACTAGTAACCTTCCTGGGTATGGCGGAGTAGTACAATAAATTTGTTCCACGGTTTGCCTGTCGTACATGTGAGCTTAGGTCTCTCTTAAAGAAAGGTGTGAAATTCTCCTGGTCTTCTCAGTGTCAGTTGGAGTTTGAAGGAGTCAAGAAAGCTCTTTGTTCTGCTCCCTCTCTACAGAGCTTTGACACTTCATCTAGCTCCATTCTTGTCACTGATGCTAGTTCACGAGGTTTGGGTGCCGTTCTTAAACAGATTAGGGATGGCAGGGAAGAAACCATACTGTTTCTTTCAAGAGCTCTTGTTGGTCCTGAGCTTCAATATTCTGTAATTGAAAAAGAGGCGTTGTGCATTTTCTGGGCAATAAAGAAGCTCAAGAAATTTCTCTGGGGTACCTCTTTCGTTGTTCATTCAGATCACAAGCCTATAAAGGATCTATTCTGTAAAAAGTCATTAAATGCTGTCTCCTCTCGGATATGTAAGTGGGTCATAGCACTTCAGGACTTTGACTTTGTTGTAAAATACATTACGGGTGTTGATAACAAAGTGGCAGACTGTCTTTCTCGCCTAGTTCCAAAGCAAACTGATGCGATCTCTCTTGACCCTGAAGATACCTGGGAAATTGATGATTATGTGAGGTGGTTGAAGGAGTTGTTTCTGAGTCAGAATGGAGAGACTATGAAAAATGACCAAGATTTAGTTAACGTATGTAGATTTGTGTCAGGAGGGTGGACCGGTATCAGAAGTTTGACTGAAGGTGTTAGAAAGTTTTGGAATGTAAGGAATGAACTTTCGTTGAATGATGATTTACTTTGGAGGGGAACGCGTCTTGTTCCTCCAACTTCCCTCAGGCAAAAATTAGTCCGTTTAGCCCATCTGGGACATCAAGGCATCTCCAAAACCAAGGAGAGGGTTCGTCTACATTTCTGGTGGCCTGGAATTGATATGCAAGTAGAACGCATGGTGAGAGACTGCATGGAGTGTAATGCCTGTGATAAAATTTGCAAAACCAGAGTTCAGCTGATGATTATACGAGAGGCTCCTAGACGTTGTTGGCAACACGTGGCCTTAGATCTGTTGGGTCCTGTCACCTCCAAGACGGGTCAATCTTATGTTCTTGTGTTCATTGACATGTATTCTAGATGGCCGGAGATCAAAGTCACACAGAGTATAGAAACTAAAGATGTCATAAAGTTCTTAGAGAACATTTTTTGTAGGGAGGGTCTTCCTGAATCTCTCCTGACGGATAATGGCATACAGCTGGTATCAAGAGAGATGGAAGAGTTCTTGGCCAAGAAAGGAATTGAACACAAGCGTTGTTCTCTTTATCATCCAGAAAGTAACGGAATGGTAGAGAGATTCAACCGTGTTCTAAAAGAAGCAATCCAATTGGCCAAAGAACAAAACCGTGACTGGAAAGCTGCTATAGTTGAGCGTGTTATGGTATACCGCTTAACTCCACATTCTATCACTGAGAAAGTTCCATTTGAGTTGTTTAGAGGGTGCACTCCTAATACCTATATGTTTCAAACTTGGATGAGAGGGAAAGGTGCTGATAATGACACTAGTGAGGACGCTGAATGGCGTGCCCGTCAAGATCTCAAGTCTGCTAAGAGAAAGGTCAACTTTGATACCAGATATGCGGTTTCTCGCACCTTAGTAAGTGTGGGCGACCGTGTGAGGGTACGTATTCCCAGAAGTGTGGTAGTGCAAAATTCTCCTCTCCTCGCACTGTGACCAAACTATTTCTTAATGCTGTTAAACTTGATGATGGCCGTATTTGGAATTTGAATAGAATTTCTCCTGTACATGCTTGTGTTCTTTTTGACAGCAATAAAAAAATTGTTTCTTCTAAAGAAGTTTATCCTCTACGTAGGAGTACTCGCACTTGTAAAACTCCGCAGAAACTACTCAGCTATGTTTTGAAGTGAATGTATCTACTCAGCTATGTTTTGAAGTGATTGAACCTTTAATTATTCCTTATGTTATGTTTTGTATTGGGGGGAATATGTGTGGTAATTGCCTTCCCATTACTCTGTATTAGTGAGCTGCTCTCACATAGAATTCATTATCTTTAGGAATCTAGAATGTATTAAGGGTCTGCTTTGGTTGCCTAGGACTGGGAGTCAGTTGCTGCTGGCTGCCCTGTGGCTAGGACGTTGCTATACTCTATACCAAAAATAAAGAAGATCTGTTCAGCTGTTATCCTGCTTCCTCGTACGTCTACACAGGAAACATAGAAAACCTATACATTTTTGAAAACTAGACACCCAGGGGAATCCAGGATGGGGTGACTTGTCTGGCTCTCACCAGGTTCTGTTACCCAGAATCCCTTGCAAACCTCAAAATGTGTCCAAAAAAACACATTTTCCTCACATTTCTGTGGTGGAAAGTTCTGGAATCTGTGTGGATCCACAAAATTCCACCCACCCCGCATTCCCCAAAGTCCTCCGAGAAAAATGGTACCTCACTTGTGTGGGTGGGTCAAGTACCCGCAACAGGCAAGGGCCCAAAACCTACTGAGGCGACATCAAAATTACCTATCACAAAACAACCTGATTTTGCAAGGGGGGTCCCATGAGTTTTTGGCCCTGGGCTCGCCGGCCATCTAGGGAAACCTACCAAACCCACACATTTCTGAAAACTAGACACCCGGGGGAGTCCAGCAAGGTTTGGCTTGCGTGGGTCCCCCAACATTTCCCTACCCAGAATCCCCTGCAAACCTCCAATTTAGCCGAAAAAATCCCTTTTTTCTCAAATTTCTGTGTGGGAAAGTTCTGGAATCTGCGTGGATCCACAAATTTCCTTCTACACAGCATTCCCCCAGGTCTCCCGATAAAAACGGTACCTCACTTGTGTGGGTGGGTCAAGTACCCGCGACAGGCAAGGGCCCAAAACGTATTGAGGAGACATCAAAATGACCTATCACAAAACAACCTGGTTTTGCAAGGGGGGTCACCTGGGTTTTTGGCCCCGGGCTGGGCGGCCATCTAGCGAAACCTACCAAACCCACACATTTCTGAAAACTAGACACCCGGGGGAGTCCAGCAGTGTATGGCTTGCGTGGGTCCCTCAACATTTCCCTACCCAGAATCCCCTGCAAACCTCAAATTTTGTTGAAAAAATCAATTTTTTCTCACATTTCTGTGTGGGAAAGTTGTAGGGTCACCGGGCTGACACAAATTTTCTACCACCCAGCGTTCCCCCAGGTCTCCCGAAAAAAATGGTTTCTCACTTGTGTGGGTAGGCATAGTGGCTGCAACAGGAAATGGCCCAAATTGTACTGTGGAGACTGCAAAATGACCTATCTCAAAACAACCTGGTTTTGCAAGGGGAGTCACCTGGGTTTTGTGTCCCAGGGTCAGCAGTCGGTAGAAATACCTACCAACCCCACACATTTCTGAGAACTAGACACCCGGGGGAGTCCAGCGAGGTAAGGCTTGCATGGATCCCCCAACGTTTTCCTACCCAGAATGCCCTGCAAACCTCAAATTTAGCTGAAAAAACCCACTTTTTTCTCACATTTCTGTGTGGAAAAGTTCGGGAATCTATGTGAATCCACAAATTTCCTACCACCCAGCATTCCTCCAGGTCTCCCGATAAAAATGATACCTCACTCGCGTGGGTGGGTCAAGTACCCGCGACAGGCAAGGGCCCAAAACGTATTGAGTAGACATCAAAATTACCTATCACAAAACAACCTGGTTTTGCAAGGGGGGTTACCTGGGTTTTTGGCCCCGGGCTCGGCGGCCATCTTGGGAAACTACCAAACCCACACATTTCTGAAAACTAGACACCCGGGGGAGTCTAGCGAGGTATGGCTGGCGTGGATCCCCCAACGTTTTCCTACCCAGAATGCCCTGCAAACCTCAAATTTGGCTGAAAAAAACACTTTTTTCTCAAATTTCTGTGTGGGAAAGTTCTGGAATCTACGTGGATCCACAATTTTCCTACCACCCAGCGTTCCCCCAGGTCTCCTGATAAAAATGATACCTCACTCGCGTGGGTGGGTCAAGTACCCGCCACAGGCAAGGGCCCAAAACGTATTGAGGAGACATAAAAATTACCTATCACAAAACAACCTGGTTTTGCAAGGGGGGTCACCTGGGTTTTTGGCCCCGGGCTCGGCGGCCATCTTGGGAAACTACCAAACCCACACATTTCTGAAAACTAGACACCCGGGGGAGTACTGTGAAGTATGGCTTGCGTGGATCCCCCAACATTTTCCTACCCAGAATGCCCTGCAAACATCAAATTTAGCTTAAAAAAACACATTTTCCACATTTTTTGGGTGGAATCACTGTGCCGGCACAAATGTCCTACCCCACAGCGTTCCCCTCAATCTCCCGAGTAACATGATACCTCACTTGTGTGGGTGGGGCAAGGGCCTGGGACTGGGAAGAGCCCAAAACATAGGGATTAAGGGGTACATGCATCAAGCATTTTACCGGTCGCAAACGGGCCGATTCGCAGAATCTGCCCGTTTGCGACCAGTAAAATGCTATTTCCAATCCATCAAGTCCAAAGGCATTTGCAATTAAGGAAATCGCAATTTTTGCGATTTCCTTAATTGCGAATGTAGTTAGGAAATCGCAAATTGCGATTCCCTAAATACGATGCATCATGCATTCGCAAATTGAGTTTTCGCAATTTGGAATTGCAAATTACCATCAACTTCAAGTTGATGGTAATTTGCAATTCCTTAGAAAAATGCATAAAATTGCATTTTCTACGTGCCATGTGGCGCGCACATATGCCCTTAGGGCATATGTGTGCGCCACATGTGCACACATGCCAATTTTGGGGGGTGCAGCAGGGTGGCCTTTTGGCCCCCTAGCACCCTTCAAATTGCATTCGCAATTTGCGAGTACATATTTGGTACTCGCAAATTGCGAATGACTTCCCATTCATTCCTATGGGCCTATAGGACCATAGGAATGAATGGAAAGGCATTCCTTAATAGCGAGTTGCAATCTGCGAGTCGCTATTAAGGAATTTGTAGGAATCGCAAATTTGTTTGCGATTCCTACATGCATAAGGAATTGCGATTCCTAAATAGCGATTCCCTAAAAATCGCTATTTAGGAATCGCAATTCCATTCTTTGATGCATGTGGCCCTAAGGGTATAACACCGAGAATTCTAAGCGCTACATTTTTTTTAAAATACATTTTTAGCCAATTCTGCATTGGACACCCACACAAGTGAGGTATCATTTTACTCGGGACACTAAGGAGAACGCTGTGGGGTAGGACATTTGTGCCGGCACGGTGATTCCACACACAAATATGTGGAAAATGTGTTTTTTTCAGCTAAATTTGAGGTTTGCAAAGGATTCTGGGTAGGGAAACATTGGGGGATCCACGCAAGCCAAACCTCATTGGACTCCCCAGGGTGTCTAGTTTTCAGAAATTTGTGGGTTTGGTAGGTTTCCCTAGATGGCGGCGAGCCCGGGGCCAAAACACCAGGTGCCCCCCCCAAAACCAGGTAGTTTTGTTATAGGTAATTTTGAAGTCTCCACAGTACGATTTGGGCCATTTCCTGTTGCAGCCACTATGCCTACCCACACAAGTGAGGTACCATTTTTATCGAGAGACCTGGGGGAATGCTGGGTGGTAGAAAATTTGTGTCAGCCCGGTGACCCTACAACTTTCCCACACAGAAATGTGAGAAAAAATTGATTTTTTCAACAAAATTTGAGGTTTGCAGGGGATTCTGGGTAGGGAAATGTTGGGGGACCCACGCAAGCCATACCTTGCTGGACTCCCCCGGGTGTCTAGTTTTCAGAAATGTGTGGGTTTGGTAGGTTTCCCAAGATGGCCGCCGAGCCCGGGGCCAAAAACTCATGGGACCCCCCTTGCACAACCAGGTTGTTTTGTGATAGGTAATTTTGATGTCACCTCAATAGGTTTTGGGCCCTTGCCTGTCATGGGTACTTGACCCACCCACGTGAGTGAGGTACCATCTTTATCGGGAGACCTGGGGAAACGCTGGGTGGTAGGAAATTTCTGGATCCACGCAGATTCCAGAACTTTCCCACACAGAAATTTGAGAAAAAAGTGATTTTTTTAGCTAAATTTGAGGTTTGCAGGGGATTCTGGGTAGGGAAATGTTGGTTGACCCACGCAAGCCATACCTTGCTCGACTCCCCTGGGTGTCTAGTTTCAGAAATGTGTGGGTTTGGTAGGTTTCCCTAGATGGCCGCCGAGCCCGGGGCCAAAATCTCATGGGACTCCCCTTGCAAAACCAGGTTGTTTTGTGATAGGTAATTTTGATGTCGCCTCAATAAGTTTTGGGCCCTTGCCTGTCATGGGTACTTGACCCACCCACGTGAGTGAGGTACCATCTTTATCGGGAGACCTGGGGAAACGCTGGGTGGTAGGAAATTTCTGGATCCACGCAGATTCCAGAACTTTCCCACACAGAAATTTGAGAAAAAAGTGATTTTTTTAGCTAAATTTGAGGTTTGCAGGGGATTCTGGGTAGGGAAATGTTGGTTGACCCACGCAAGCCATACCTTGCTCGACTCCCCTGGGTGTCTAGTTTCAGAAATGTGTGGGTTTGGTAGGTTTCCCTAGATGGCCGCCGAGCCCGGGGCCAAAATCTCATGGGACTCCCCTTGCAAAACCAGGTTGTTTTGTGATAGGTAATTTTGATGTCGCCTCAATAAGTTTTGGGCCCTTGCCTGTCACGGGTACTTGACCCACCCACACAAGTGAGGTACCATTTTTCTTGGAAGACTTTGGAGAATGCCGGGTGGGTGGAATTTTGTGGATCCACACAGATCCCAGAACTTTCCACCACAGAAATGTGAGGAAAATGTGGGTTTTTTTTACACATTTTGAGGTTTGCAAGGGATTCTGGGTAACAGAACCTGGTGCGAGCCAGACAAGTCACCCCATACTGGATTCCCCTGGGTGTCTAGTTTTCAAAAATGTATAGGTTTGCTAGGTTTCCATAGGTGCCGGCAGAGCTAGGGTTCAAAATCTACAGCTAGGCACTTTGCAAAAAAAGGGTCAGTTTTCACTGTGAAAATGTGGTGTGTCCACATTGCGTTTTGGGCCATTTCCTGTCGCGGGCACTAGGCCTACCCACACACGTGAGGTACCATTTTTCTCTGAAGACTTTGGGGAATGCGGGGTGGGTGGAGTTTTGTGGATCCACACAGACTCCAGTACTTTTCACCACAGAAATGTGAGGAAAATGTGTTTTATTTTTACAAATTTTGAGGTTTGCAAGGGATTCTGGGTAACAGAACCTGGTGAGAGCCAGACAAGTCACCCCATCCTGGATTCCTATGGGTGTCTAGTTTTCAAAAATGTATAGGTTTGCTAGGTTTTCCTAGGTGCCGGCAGAGCTAGGGTTCAAAATTTACAGCTAGGCACTTTGCAAAAAAAGTGTCAGTTTTCACTGTGAATATGTGGTGTGTCCACGTAGCGTTTTGGGCCGTTTCCTGTCGCGGGCACTAGGCCTACCCACACAAGTGAGGTACCATTTTTCTCAGAAGACTTTGGGGAATGCGGGGTGGGTGGAATTTTGTGGATCCACACAGACTCCAGAACTTTCCATCACAGAAATGTGAGGAAAATGTGTTTTTTTTAACTAAGGTTGAGGTTTGCAAGGGATTCTGGGTAACAGAACCTGGTGAGAGCCAGACAAGTCACCCCATCCTGGATTCCCCTGGGTGGCTAGTTTTCAAAAATGTGTAGGTTTGCTAGGTTTCCCTAGGTGCCGGCAGAGCTAGGTTTCAAAATCTACAGCTAGGCACTTTGCAAAAAAAGGGTCAGTTTTCACTGTGAAAATGTGGTGTGTCCACGTTGCGTTTTGGGCCGTTTCCTGTCGCGGGCACTAGGCCTACCCACACAAGTGAGGTACCATTTTTCTCGGAAGACTTTGGGGAATGCGGGGTGGGTGGAATTTTGTGGATCCACGCAGATCCCAGAACTTTCCATCACAGAAATATGAGGAAAATTTGTTTTTTTTAACTAAGTTTGAGGTTTGCAAGGGATTCTGGGTAACAGAAGCTGGTGAGAGGCACACAAGTCACCCCATTCTGTATTCCCCTTGGTGTCTAGTTTTCAAAAATGTATAGGTTTGTTAGGTTTCCCTATGTGCCGGCTGCGCTAGATCCCAAAATCCATAGGTAGGCACATTGCTAAAAACAAGTCTGTGCCTAGTGGGCTTTCTGCCGCCCTGGAGGGGGAATCGGGGGGGCGGGGGGGTTTGCCCCGATATGCCCCCAAGGGGGGGCAGAAAGACTGTGGCATTTTTTGGGGGAGGTGTGGGCCTTGGCATGCCCATTCTGGGCTGACCTCACCCCTGAATTAAAAAAAAATATATTTCCTGGGGCCTAGTGGGCTTTCTGCCCCCCCGGGGGGCAGATAAGGGGCTATTGCCCCAATATTCCTCCCGGGGGGGCAGAAAGTCTGTGGTAATTGTTTTTGGGATGGGGGAATTATCATGCCCATTCTGGGCAGCCCCGACCCCTACATCATAAAAAAAAATCCCTGGTGCCTAGTGGGCTCTCTGCCCCCCCCTGGGGGCAGATTAGGGGCTACTGCCCCCATATGCCCCTGGGGGAGCAGAAAGACTGTTGCACTTTTGGGGGGGGGGTGGGGCATTGGCCTGCCCATCTTGGGCAGCCCCCACCTCTACATCAATAAAAAAAATCCCTGGTTTCTACTGGGCTTTTTGCCCCCCGGGGGGCAGAAAGACTGGAATTTCACAAGGGGTGGGGGCATTGTCATGCCCATTTTGGGCAGCCCCCACCCCAACATCAATAAAAAAAAAATCCCTGGTGTCTAGTGGGCTTGCTACCCCCCGCGGGGGCAGATTGGGGGCTGCTGCCCCCGTCTGCCCCCTGGGGGGGCAGAAAGACTGACATTTCTCAGGGGGGGTGGGGGCATTGCCATGCCCTTTTTGGGCATCCCCCACCCCAACTTCAATAAAAAATAAAATCCCTGGTGTCTAGTGGGCTTTCCGCCCCCTCAGGGGGGCAGAAATTGTGAATGTGCCCAAATAAAATGGGGGGAGCAAAGGCCCTTGCCCAAGGGGCCGCTCAACCCTCCCTGGTGCCTAGTGGGTCGATCCCTGCTTGGGGATCGCCCCAAGCAGGGATCCACTTTCGAGGGGTACCATTGGAAAGGGGAGATTCTCCCCTTTCCAGTGATACCTCTCCCTTCTTTCTACGTGCTCAGGGGGCTGAGATAGCCCCCTGAGCACGTAGAAAGCGAAACTGAAATGAGCCTCTTGGCTCATTTCAGTTTCGGTTTCACTGAAATGACGTCAGTGCGAAACCAGCGGGGCCTCGGGAGCTGGGGAAGCTCTTCCCCAGCTCCCGAGGCTGTTGGGAGTAAAGGGAATCCTCTGGTGCCCGCACCAGAGGGATTCCCTGTGCCATGGCGTCGGACGCGCGGGAGCCGTCTGACGCATAGAAGGGGTTAAGCCGAGCAAGGCTTAAATCACAGAGAGGAAAATGGGAGCAGAGGGAGAAGGGAAACATCTCTGGCATAACAAGTGAACAGATGGGTCTCTTATGGTGTTCCACGCAATATGCAACCACCTCTGAGATATTCCGAGACATATTTACTAACATTTCATGCAACGCAGGGCAGTAGGCAAAGTTGCTGTGCTCCGTGACACAGACAGAGCAGAAATGTGTCCAATATACTAAGATATGGTGCACTTCTTCTCCCTCCTAGCACATTGGAGTGTGCCTAGCGCCAAAGCAGGCACTCGAGCGCCTTGCTGCAAGGGTGCCTGTGATACAAGCAGGATTGTTTTTGTGCAGGAAGGGTTACCCTTTCTGCACAAAAACGATCCTTAAAGGCATTTTCCTTTTTCTATGTGTGAGGCGGAATGCATCATACATAGAAAAATGAAGTAACAAGGAGATATAAAGATATTTCTCCTCGTTCTGTCTGGGTCTGGGAGGCGCATCATGTTGGCGCAATCCCAGACTTACTGACATTAGTAAATCTGAGATTGCGTCAAAATCCATGGATGGATGCATGGGAACGTCTATCTTCTACCCAAGGAATGCCTCCCTCATGCAAAGTAACGCAAAGCAGCACAATGCACTGTCTTGTATTACTTTGTATTTACTAAACCATGCAAAGTTGCTTTGCGTGGCTTAGTAAATCCGAGATAAGGACAGTAGCGGTCCGTGGTAGGAGTGCCGGCCGGGCGGTGACGTGGGGTGGGGGAGGGGCAGGGTGGGGGGTAGTAAACCACGGATTACGGCCGAATACAGGTAAGTAAACATTTAAATAAATAAAACGAATTTCGTTGTGAGCGCTTGTTAGAAGGTGGTTCTGACACGATGGGCCGCCCAGATTTTTCGCTTTTTGAGCACCTATGTGTGGAGCTTTTACTGTGGGAGAGCCTCATAAATTGGGACTCATCCACAGTGAACTCATAATGAAGGAGACGGCATGTGGATTTTACTGGTGTCCCCCTAGCTTGACTAGGCCGCTGCGCAGCAGCTGGAGTAAGGGGCACCGGGCTGGTTACATGCAGACACCTGTGTACAAGCGTGTGCACACGTGTTGGGGCTGCGCAGGGGAGATTCCTGGCGTGCGCAGTCCAGGAGCAGCTACAAAGTTAATGGTGTGGCGGGACTTATGCAGAAGTGGGTGGTGACACGGAATAGGCCTTATACACTGGGAAGGACCATGCCAGGGAAAGTCAGTGTGCTTTACTGTGTTTTTCACTTCATTATTCCCCTATGGGGATGTGGAGCCCATGTGCTAGATTAACTTCCATAAGGCCTACAGATTCCAGACACGCACTAAGGTCCACTGTAGCGGATGTGACAATAAGTATTCTGCAGAGTCCAGAGTCATATTTGTACTGCTTTTGGGTCATCCAGAAATGTTACATCTCTCTGAGTCAGATCATAACCAGGGCCTGGCTGGGGGTTGACCTCAGCAGGCTGGATTGATGACCTTTCCCTCCCAGAGCGAAGACCTCCTTTCCACGAAGGGAAGATAGGCGGAGCTACAGGCTCATCCATCAGCAGCTATCACTGGGTGCCAGGCACCAGGCTGCACCTAGGAGGGAAGGGCTCTGGTTTCAGAGACCTTGTGGCCAGAGACCCTGGACGACGCCATTTTGAACCAGCCCAGAGGCTGGACAAGAAGGAGGGAGCAGGGGCAGGGAAGTGATGTGGCGCTGTTGGATAGGACCAACAGAGACTTCCTGCCAGCCCCCTACTCAACTTTTAAAAAGTGCTTGCACAGGAAGGGAAGCTCTCTGGGGTGTGGTCTGCTGAGGCGGAAGGTGCTGTAGCCTGGCAATGGGCAGTTGGAAGGAGGTACCCCCTGACTGCCCCCCAGGCCCCTAACAGCGCCAGAAGAGGAGCCCAGGACCGGTGCGCAGAAGCAGGGGCCTCTGCACAGGGAGAAGAGAGGCCCAGGAGGAGAGCCAGACGAAAGTCTGGCGCAGGGAGCCTTGAAGACCGCTCCCTGCAGAATGCCCCCTCTTGGAGATCCAGAGGGCAAAGGAGAGTGCTCCCCGTGGCTGGGGGCCGCCGCCAGGAGCAAGAGGACGCGAAAATGGGGCAGATCGGACCCCCAGGGGCTGAGATATGGCCCCCGGAAGGTGAGCGACCTTTGACCCCTGGAGAAGCAGGGAAGCCGGGAGCGCCGTCGCGCTCCCCGCGAAAGTGCCCTGCCTGGGGGCCAGGAGCCCACCCTGGCCCCCACCGAAAGTGGAGGCGGGGGAGCGCCATTGCGCCCGCGAGGTGATCCCCAGGGGCCCGGGACCCCATCCCCGGGCCCTGAAGTAAAGCCGGGGGACGCCGTCGCGCCCCGTGAAGCGGAGGAAGGCGGGGGAGCGCCGTCACGCCCCCCGCGAGGAGATCCCCAGGGGGCCCGGGACCCCATCCCCGGGCCCCGAAGTAAAGCCGGGGGATGCCGTCGTGCCCCCCGTGAAGTGGAGGAAGGCGGGGGAGTCAGGAGCCCACCCTGGCCCCCGCGAGCAAAATCCAGACGGGGAGCGCCGGCGTGCTCCCCGGGAAGAGGAGGAGGGGCCCGGGACCCCATCCCGGGCCCCGAAGACTGGGAGGAGGCCGGGGGAGCGCCGCCGCACTTCCCCCGGACCGGAGCAGGACGACGCGTCTGCCCGCTGGAGCGGGCAGACCAGAACTGATCGGCCGGCTCCCGCGGCAGCACACGAGGGTGCTGGCCGCGCGGGGAGCCGGCGGGAGCAGCCGGGGGTGGGCTCCCCAGGCTGCCCTCCTACCCGTCAGGCTGTTGTGGGTCCCGGGTGGGACTGGGACCCGCAGAAGGAGGAGCCAGGCATTGCGGGGCCCGGGTGGGACCGGGCCCCCAACACGTGGCCGGAGCTGCCGGGGGTGGGCTCCCCGAGCCGTCTCCCTTACCTGGGGGTCCGGGTGGGACCGGGCCCCCACCCCGCGTGCGAGGCGGCGCGGAGCGCCAGATGGATCGCGGCTCTCCCGGCACAGCGGGAGAGCCGCTCATCATATATGCATGCAGAGGAGCACGAAGCGCCCCATAATGCCTTGCAAGGCATTTGGAAATCTACCGTTTTTGTGCTTGGTGGCCCCCAGAGGAGGGGGTCACCCTCAAGAGTGAAAAAGGGTGCTGGGGGAGCTGCTGGAGAAGCGCAGTCCCCCACAGCACGAAGTTCAGTCCCACCCTAAGTTTCCTAGGGATTTGGAAAGGATAACCCCTCAAGTGCTCAACCTGCATTTATACACCTTCTAGGCTGGAACTTTTGTTCTACAGCTGAGGGTGTATTGCGATGGGCTTCATGGAGTGAAAGGCTGAGTTGGGGATGGCTCCAGAAGAGCATCCCCTGGAGGTGAAGAGGTGTAATTGCACCAGAACTGCATTTACTAACTGTTATTCTTTTTCTAGAGGGACTGGAGATCACATATGTAATGTGAAGTACCTGTGTAAGGTGATGTCATAAGCAAAGTGGGTTATGTTGCCAGACATTCCTGCTAGGGTGTCTGGCTGTATAGGCGTAATCCTGTGATTTCATCTGTGATGCCCTTAGGGGCTGTAATTGCAATGCATTCTAATGTCCAACAAAGGTGATGAGTACTGTCATTCTAAGGTGTGCGTAAACATGTATTCTTGCTGCTGCACTTAGGTGAAGACCCAGACTGCTAGCCCTTAAGATATAGAGGTGCATACTTTATGGTCAGTAGGAAATGCTCAGTCAGGGTTATGTGTCACCAAGGCAGGTGTACCCATTTTTAATGCGCGTTGAGGTAATGGGGTGGGTCGCCACTGGGATGGTGCCAGTGCGCAGGGCCCTCGCTCCAGGTTAGGCTCAACACACTGCATTAGGGGGCAAGATGATGTGCATAAAAGGAGTGGTGGTACTAGACCCCACCCCCCTTTTTGGGAGGGGTGGAGATGTTACGCAATGTCACAAAGTAATTCCAACAGCTTATGTATATTTGTAAATTGGTGCATAGTATTGAGTAGTGTGTGTGTTTAATAAATGTACTCTTACTTTTATAAAGCAAAGTACAGACTGGACAATCAATTATTGAGTGTTATTTCTGCGCACCTGCAAATGGCGATTACTAGCCCACACCACCTCCCTTGAGTAAAGCCTCAGACTGCTCTGCAACGCTACCCTCTGAGAGTCAGGCGCTACAATTGGGTGTTTGGTTCCCAGTGAAGGACAAATGTAGTCATGTTATTTGTGCAGGCCTCACAGATACTGCCTCGTTTTCCAACATTGGTGTCTGGCGGCGGGAAACATAGTATCCCATTCTGGTGTGCATTTATAGCATTTGATAAGTCCAGTTTTGCCACACATTATCTATGCAGTAATAAGCAAATGGAAGAGCGCAAGGCTCTGAGAAGGGTTCAAAGTTTTGGTTAGGTGAACTAAAGGTATGGGAAAGGAAAGCCCCTGCGCACATACGTGTCATGTGAAGATATTATGGTTGAAATGTAAACTGTATTGATATGACCGCGCTATGTTGATGATCATGTGCTAGCGGGATGGTGCTTTCCAGGAAATGATTGCATACAAATGTTCTGAGCCATATTGTACACCTTTGAACCCTAACACTACATACACTACACCTGCATGAGGAGGGTGTCTTCTCAAGAGATAGGGACAGCAACTGATACCTACATCACAGGTGGGGGTGTCGGGGTGGATTGACCTTTGTGGGGGACAGGAGAAAGAGGGGGTCCTGGGAGATTCCCGCGCTTTTAAGGGCAGGGAGGGTTTCCACAGAAGGGGCCCCAGGTATTCTTCCCCCGCTGAAAGTACTTGCATTGGCGCAGGCCAAAACCACTGGAAGGGTGGGGCAGGAGGTTTCTTTACCCCGGGTAGTAATGCCCCAGGGGTTCCCATGGAGGGGGACCCCCAGGAACTTTTCCCACGGTGGGAGGAGGGTGTGGTAGAGTTGGGTGTCCGGTAGGCCCCCAGGTTAACTGGTGGGGAGGTGAGCGACCCAGAGGTGGCCCCTGGTAGGGGGTGGCCCCAGAGGAGGGTAGTTCTTGAGTGATGGTGTGTAGTGGTAGCCCCTAGGTACCCTAGGTGGGCTAGGTAACTGACCCAGTGGAGATCGGAGTGGGGGTGATGTACTCCCTAGTTTCCAGGTGATGGGTTAGTGGTGGACCCTGAGGCGACAGGGTCGGGTGGACGGTGACCAGTCCGCTAGGTCCTGTGGGTCTTGAACCCAAGGACCAGGAGCATGGGGGTGTTCCCTAGCTCGGGGCAGGAGGTGGACTTCTGCAAGGGAGTACCACCCTGAACACAGGTGGGGCCTATCTTAAGTGACGGGACCCTGTGGTTCGCAAAGGGGTGGTGCAGGCCTAGCCGGGATCTTTAGGGTCCTGGCTTGGTGTGGTCGTGCTACCCTGAAGGCAGGTAGGGCCTATCTTAGGGAGGGGACCCTGCTCTTCATAAGGGGTGGTGCAGGCCATCCAGGGACCATGTAGGTCCCTGGGCGGTCTCCCAAGGCGCTGCTGGGAGACCGGGGAGGGCCATGAGAAGTGGGCCTGGGTCTAGCTAACTCGGGGCCCACAGGCTCTCTAAGGGTACTCTGGGAGGAGAGCGCGCCTCTCGGAGGGAAGGGTGCATAGGCCCTGTTCTCGCAGCGGAGAACAAGGAAGGGGTCTAGGTTCCCGGGGTAGTTTCCGTGGGGAGCTACTGACGGGGGGAATGAGCTGTAGGATGTCTGACGGGGCACCCTCAGTGTTCCTCCCTGGCACTGCCAGTGTGGTAGTGAGGCCGGTCTGAGGTCCTATCAGGGAGCCAGGCCAGTGGCCAAAGGGTGCTTTTCTGTGTGGGGAAAGCACGAGTGGCTGTGCTTTCTTTAGGGAAGCCAGTCGTCCCGAAAGGGTGGTGGCAGCATAATGACCTCAGCGGCAGGCTGAGGGTGAGGGTCCAGAGAGGTTGCATCTTTGGGGTGCAAGGACCAAACGGAGAGAGGGTACTGGTTGGAACAAACTCCAGAAGGGAGACCAGCTAGTGACTCAGGGGATGGGATGTAGACCTGTCCCAGAAGACCGCATCGGTGCTGAGGCACTGGACCCTTGTCCAGAGAAGGGGTAGGCATAGTGTTGCATGCCCAAGGGCAAAGGTGGGCCTAGTGAGGCCAAGCCCATGTAGACCATGAGTGACCTAGAGGTATCTAACCTAGAGCCCGGAGGGTTCTTAGGGTAGTCTGGGATCCCTATCATGGGGGAGATTTCATGGATGGGAGGAGTAGGTGGTCTAAGCGGATAACTGGTGAGTAAGGGGGGTCTGGTCAGAACCCCTTATAACTAGTTATCGCTGACTACGGGAAGAATACCCATGTAGAGTGGCTACTTCTTCCCTGTAGGAATCAGCTGGGCGCGGCGTGTGTTAGAAGGTGGTTCTGACAAGATGGGCCGCCCAGATTTTTCGCTTTTTGAGCACCTATGTGTGGAGCTTTTACTGTGGGAGAGCCTCATAAATTGGGACTCATCCACAGTGAACTCATAATGAAGGAGACGGCATGTGGATTTTACTGGTGTCCCCCTAGCTTGACTAGGCCGCTGCGCAGCAGCTGGAGTAAGGGGCACCGGGCTGGTTACATGCAGACACCTGTGTACAAGCGTGTGCACACGTGTTGGGGCTGCGCAGGGAGATTCCTGGCGTGCGCAGTCCAGGAGCAGCTACAAAGTTAATGGTGTGGCGGGACTTATGCAGAAGTGGGTGGTGACACGGAATAGGCCTTATACACTGGGAAGGAACATGCCAGGGAAAGTCAGTGTGCTTTACTGTGTTTTTCACTTCATTATTCCCCTATGGGGATGTGGAGCCCATGTGCTAGATTAACTTCCATAAGGCCTACAGATTCCAGACACGCACTAAAGTCCACTGTAGCGGATGTGAAAAGAAGTATTCTGCAGAGTCCAGAGTCATATTTGTACTGCTTTTGGGTCATCCAGAAATGTTACATCTCTCTGAGTCAGATCATAACCAGGGCCTGGCTGGGGTTGACCTCAGCAGGCTGGATTGATGACCTTTCCCTCCCAGAGCGAAGACCTCCTTTCCACGAAGGGAAGATAGGCGGAGCTACAGGCTCATCCATCAGCAGCTATCACTGGGTGCCAGGCACCAGGCTGCACCTAGGAGGGAAGGGCTCTGGTTTCAGAGACCATGTGGCCAGAGACCCTGGACGACGCCATTTTGAACCAGCCCAGAGGCTGGACAAGAAGGAGGGAGCAGGGGCAGGGAAGTGATGTGGCGCTGTTGGATAGGACCAACAGAGACTTCCTGCCAGCCCCCTACTCAACTTTTAAAAAGTGCTTGCACAGGAAGGGAAGCTCTCTGGGGTGTGGTCTGCTGAGGCGGAAGGTGCTGGAGCCTGGCAATGGGCAGTTGGAAGGAGGTACCCCTGACTGCCCCCAGGCCCCTAACAGCGCCAGAAGAGGAGCCCAGGACCGGTGCGCAGAAGCAGGGGCCTCTGCGCAGGTAGAAGAGAGGCCCAGGAGGAGAGCCAGGCGAAAGTCTGGCGCAGGGAGCCAGTGAAGACCGCTCCCTGCATAATGCCCCCTCTTGGAGATCCAGAGGGCGAAGGAGAGTGCTCCCCGTGGCTGGGGGCCGCCGCCAGGAGCAAGAGGACGCAAAAATGGGGCAGATCGGACCCCCAGGGGCTGAGATATGGCCCCCGGAAGGTGAGCGACCTTTGACCCCTGGAGAAGCAGGGAAGCCGGGAGCGCCGTTGCGCTCCCCGCGAAAGTGCCCTGCCTGGGGGCCAGGAGCCCACCCTGGCCCCCACCGAAAATGGAGGCGGGGGAGCGCCGTCGCGCCCCCCGCGAGGAGATCCTCAGGGGGCCCGGGACCCCATCCCCGGGCCCTGAAGTAAAGCCGAGGGACGCCGTCGCGCCCCGTGAAGCGGAGGAAGGCGGGGGAGCGCCGTCGCGCCCCGCGAGGAGATCCCCAGGGGCCCGGGACCCCATCCCCGGGCCCCGAGTAAAGCCGGGGGACGCCGTCGCGCCCCGTGAAGCGGAGGAAGGCGGGGGAGTCAGGAGCCCACCCTGGCCCCCACGAGCAAAATCCAGACGGGGAGCGCCGGCGCGCTCCCGGGAAGAGGAGGAGGGGCCCGGGACCCCATCCCCGGGCCCCGAAGACTGGGAGGAGGCCGGGGAGCGCCGCCGCACTTCCCCCGGACCGGAGCAGGACGACGCGTCTGCCCGCTGGAGCGGGCAGACCAGAACTGATCGGCCGGCTCCCGCGGCAGCACACGAGGGTGCTGGCCGCGCGGGAGCCGGCGGGAGCAGCCGGGGGTGGGCTCCCAGGCTGCCCTCCTACCCGTCAGGCTGTCGTGGGTCCCGGGTGGGACTGGGACCCGCAGAAGGAGGAGCCAGGCATTGCGGGGCCCGGGTGGGACCGGGCCCCCAACACGTGGCCGGAGCGGCCGGGGGTGGGCTCCCGAGCCGTCTCCCTTACCTGGGGGTCCGGGTGGGACCGGGCCCCCCACCCCGCGTGGGAGGCGGCGCGGAGCACCAGATGGATCGCGGCTCTCCCGGCACAGCGGGAGAGCCGCTCATCATATATGCATGCAGAGGAGCACAAAGCGCCCCATAATGCCTTGCAAGGCATTTGGAAATCTACCGTTTGTGTGCTTGGTGGCCCCCAGAGGAGGGGGTCACCCTCAAGAGTGAAAAAGGGTGCTGGGGAGCTGCTGGAGAAGCGCAGTCCCCCAGCACGAAGTTCAGTCCCACCCTAAGTTTCCTAGGGATTTGGAAAGGATAACCCCTCAAGGGCTCAACCTGCATTTATACACCTTCTAGGCTGGAACTTTTGTTCTACAGCTGAGGGTGTATTGCGATGGGCTTCATGGAGTGAAAGGCTGAGTTGGGGATGGCTCCAGAAGAGCATCCCCTGGAGGTGAAGAGGTGTAATTGCACCAGAACTGCATTTACTAACTGTTATTCTTTTTCTAGAGGGACTGGAGGTCACATATGTAATGTGAAGTACCTGTGTAAGGTGATGTCATAAGCAAAGTGGGTTATGTTGCCAGACATTCCTGCTAGGGTGTCTGGCTGTATAGGCGTAATCCTGTGATTTCATCTGTGATACCCTTAGGGGCTGTAATTGCAATGCATTCTAATGTCCAACAAAGGTGATGAGTACTGTCATTCTAAGGTGTGCGTAAACATGTATTCTTGCTGCTGCACTTAGGTGAAGACCCAGACTGCTAGCCCTTAAGATATAGAGGTGCATACTTTATGGTAGGTAGGAAATGCTCAGTCAGGGTTATGTGTCACCAAGGCAGGTGTACCCATTTTTAATGCGCGTTGAGGTAATGGGGTGAGTCGCCACTGGGATGGTGCCAGTGCGCAGGGCCCTCGCTCCAGGTTAGGCTCAACACACTGCATTAGGGGCAAGATGATGTGCATACATGGGAGTGGTGGTACTAGACCCCACCCCCCTTTTGGGAGGGGTGGAGATGTTACGCAATGTCACAAAGTAATTCCAACAGCTTATGTATATTTGTAAATTGGTGCATAGTATTGAGTAGTGTGTGTGTTTAATAAATGTACTCTTACTTTTATAAAGCAAAGTACAGACTGGACAATCAATTATTGAGTGTTATTTCCGCGCACCTGCAAATGTCGATTACTAGCCCACACCACCTCCCTTGAGTAAAGCCTCAGACTGCTCTGCAACGCTACCCTCTGAGAGTCAGGCGCTACAATTGGGTGTTTGGTTCCCAGTGAAGGACAAATGTAGTCATGTTATTTGTGCAGGCCTCACAGATACTGCCTCGTTTTCCAACAGCGCTGCATCGCCAAATGCGATGCAGTGCGCGCAACGAAATTCGTTTTATTTATTTAAATGTTTACTTACCTGTATTCGGCCGTAATCCGTGGTTTACTACCCCCCACCCTGGCCCTCCCCGCCCCACGTCACCGCCCGGCCGGCACTCCTACCACGGACCGCTACTGGATAAGGACTTGTGTTACCTTGCGACGACTTGTGTCACATAAGGATAATGCAAGTCCTTAGTAAATCTGGGCCTCAATTTCTACCACATTGAATGACACAGGTAGTGCCAAATGTGTGATTGCAGGTGGTGGGCAACAGTATCATTTTTGGAGATTGTGACCTTTTTTTTCATCATAAGAGTTTTACCTAAAGCAAGAGAGCAAAAGGCAGAAAAGGGATACAAATGAAAGAAGAAAAAGATATTAAAATAGTAGCAAATACAGAAAGTAGGAATGAAAAAGAACCTACAAGAGTGAGATAGTGAGACAGGATATGTACAGTAGTGGAAAGGTGTGGTACCAGAAATAAATGTCAGCATATCTCTGACATGAGAATTGTGTCTTGAACATTGTTTATTGAATTATGTACCCAAATGGAAGTATAAATAGACAATGATATTTAGGACACAGTATTTATGTCAGATTATATATATGTATACACTAGTCTGACACACAACCCCTTGAGGCAGGTGGAACTAAGGCTAGACGGAGTCGTTATTTGGCAACCCTGGCAACGGCAGCACTGGTGGCCAGCTCCAAAGAAAATATTTGGGCCTCTGCAATTATTTTTTGGGGCAAAATAAGCTCTGTGTAGTGGACACATGTCATTGAAATGGATTGGTGGCCTTGTCATTCTATAAGATTTAACTTATTAAACTTTGTGCTAGAGGAGTGGTGAAACAATTGTTTGCTTCTTGAGAAAGTTTTCATAGGAGCACTGTAGATATTGGCGAACACTACTAAGATGAGGAAATACCATTGCCTAGAAATACGATTTCCTGGGGTTTTCCATATCCAATCTCGTACCCCAGTTAATCTCACCTACTAAACCTATAAGTGAAAAAATGGCAACAAGCATTGGCAAAGCCAAAATGTTTGACAGTTGGAGGGCTAAGCTATTGGCTTTGTCAATGCTTGTTTGTAAAGCATAGTGAAAAATATTCAGGGTGAAATTGGTTTTCTGAAAGAAAACTCATTTATAGATGGGCCCCAGCGCATGTGCGTGCATTGTTGCATCACAGCACATGACTATGTGTTATAAAGCACCTACAGTCATTTTGGCCTGTCTTTGGTACATTTAATTTACCTTACAAGATGGCAGATGGCCATTTTTGAATTGTAAACTTAATTACAAAAAATCAGGAGTGGGAGAGCAAACAAAGTGCAAGCAGAACAGTAGCAGTATTTGCTTCTGCCGTGCCCTAGCAAGAAAAAAAAAACAACAGAGAAAAATATAAAGCGGGAAGAGAAGGGGCAGAGGAGCACCAGCGGAATCTGAGAAGTGTATGGACGAAAGCAACAGAGAACTACGTACGGGTGACAGAGCAATGGAGGGACTGATGACAGAACAAAAGCAACAGAAGTGCAGCAGGGTTGGGAGAGCAATGGAGGAAGTGGAAGGGGGATGAAAAGAAATGAAAGAGCAGGGAGGGGAGGGAGTAATTGGGGAAATCAAAACCCACAGCAGAAAGGGGGCAATAATGTAAAACAAAACAAATGCACAAGGAAAAGAGAGGAAAACCTACATGCAATCCAATGGAGTGTTCAAACATAAAGAAAAAAGTTATTCCCTGTTTGTAAGCAGTGGAAGGATACAACTCATCTAATCAGAAAAAATGTAGACTAACTATGCTCCAGGAGAGGGGCAAACACAAGAAGAAGAAGGGAAGCCGTCAAATATGAAGCAAAGAACTTACATTGACAAGAAAGCCAACCAATGATAAGCAATGAGCTGACCCAAACTAACCCTAATATTTGTATTGTCCTCAATACTCTTTCAACAACAGGCAACTAAAGTTATCTATAGACAAGACCTAAAACCATGAAACTCTCTTAATCAAAAGAGGGGGCAGGACTTACAAACCAATTATTAATTTCTTCCTGCCTTTACAATGCAACCGGTTTGTGTCCACAGTGGCAAATGATGGCTCAATCCCACTTACCTTGTTTCCATCTTTTCTCGACAGAATCATGACAACTTAGACATAACAGCCATGAGTGAAAATTTGGCAATCATTTTTTCAAGACATTTTCATCTCTGCTAGCGTGTTCACATCCAGAACGGGCCAATTTGTGAGCATTGCAAGCACTCTGCTTTGACAATCTTCATAATAGGATACAAGCCATGCCTGCTACTAACAACCAAAAAATGCCCATCCACACAACAGCAAATTAATCTTCCCAAAGTCTTGCGTCTTACTATTAACAACTTTTGCCACACCACTGGGATTGGTTTCTCATTCCATGGCTTCTGTAGTCCTCATTTGAGTTGGCTTTTGAGGATTGATATAAAAGTAGTCCACAAGTGTTTGTATGGGGGTAGATGGTCCAAAAGGATCAGGCACTGCATTCAATTTAACAAGCTATGAAAGTGTGAGGCCTTCCTACATACTCATCAGGACCCAACTTTGATGTGCGTAGTATACAGGCGCCACGACTAACCTCAATTTTACTATTCTGGAAGGCACTTTGTCACCTACTCCAGGGAACAAATATTATGATAGCTCGATGGATCCTGTTTAGTTTTTACCCTACTTTGTCAGCACTTGTTTTTACTATGACGGAAAGTGCTGCCTGACCAGAAACCAAATTTCCATCAAGCTGCTCAGTTCCTGCCATTTAAATTCAATTGATAGAAAGGTCAGCAAACGAAGGAGGGAATTTTATGAAAATAATATAACATTTTCTGAATCGTTTTTGAGAATATTTGATTCCCTAAATGTAATGCTCATTAGTTTCTCTTATATTGTTTAACCAATGTACTTGGAAATTGACAGCAATGCTGTGATGTATTTATACTTTTTGTGTTCAGTAACTATACGATCGCTGTGAAATTGAAAACAAAACACTATTGATTAATAGCTATCAATTGTGTATTCTTAGGCAAAAGACAAACCTGTCATGAATTACTGTTCAGGGCGCTGGATCGTTGAATGAGAGTTGTAGTCCACATCTCACCGTCATGAAGAATTGTATACTATTTTCACTCAAATGTAGTTAAGAAGTTAACAAGCTGTCCATGAAATGTGTTTTTCTTTCATACCAAATGAAGTATGCTTTTGTTAACCACCTTTTTGATAAGTTGTCGTTGGAGATTTACTCAGTAACTCAGTCAGCCAAAGGATTTATTGTGAAGCAGGGCATCATAAAATCACAATACGAGAAAAAAAGAAAACAATGCACCCAATAGTAGATACAAATTCTAAGTACATTCTGAAACAAAGACAATTAAAAATGAAGGCTATCTTCACATGTGTACAACATTTTAAATTGTCCCCATAAATTGCATCTGCTAGCAACAGTGGAGATTTAAACTTAAATATTAGCCTTTTTCTTATAATGATTTTCACATCCATAAGGGCCTCTATCACTGAAAAGATACAAATATTTTAAGGAGATAACGTTTCCGTTTGACAGAATTCATTATGCTTCCCAAATAAACATTGAAAGACAAAAAGGGAATCTGTGATAATGTATTACGCAAACAAATGATTTTTCAGGTTCCTAATTTTGGAGTTCATTCAAAATTGGAAAAGACTACTCTAGTCTTAGTAGACCAAAATAATGTCACAAAAATTAAAAATGTGATACATTTTCTGTTGCTTCAGGACGATGAAAATATTTGTTAGCGATCCCTACATTTGTTGAACATTTTTTAGTTTTTGTAAACCGCAACATTCTTTACATTTGTTTCACAATGGCCATCAAAAGCATTTTGAGTCCCACAAAATTCAAATGGGTTTCACATCTAAAAAATTGTTTCGATTCAGAATATTTAATTGCCATATTGGTATGTGCCACTTATAACATATATAGTCATCTTTTACCTAGCACCATTTCCATAACTAGCCCCAAGATTTTCCCAAAGAGTGAAGCAAATAATTTGAAAACATAGCGCCATAATTTTATAAGATCTTAAAACCTTACTTAATATCTCTCTAACCTGATTGCTTATGCCAAATCCCTTGGAATCCTCAACAATCAAAACTGTAATATGTTTGAACATATCTTATAAGTGGCCAAAACGACTATAGATCAACTACAGCTCCTGAGACAGCCAAAGTCCTCCATTCCTTCATTGAACTTGCAATCAGTGGTTCAAACTCTGGTACTGTCTCTCCAGGAAGGAGGTATTGCAGTTCTTGGAGGCTTCCCAAATCCACCACTGCTACCCCTCCATGAGGTAGCCTGTTTAGTCACTGGGTCCAAGACATCAAACCATATTAGCCCCTTCTTAAGAGACCAGCACTGGCTGGCTCACTCTGATAGCTAGAATTAGATTTGAAATAGTTCGCATAACCCATATAACTCTCCATATTGGCTATCTTCCCACTAAAAGATAAATGACCTACCATAGGAGGTTTTAGGTCAACAAAGAGTAAGAGAAGCTTAATACTGGAGAAACCCTCAGCTAAGAAAACTAAAATCATGAATCAAGCATTTTCTTGCTTGGCCCCAAGGTGTTGGAACGTGATCTTGGATTAGAACAGGCTGAAGCTGAACCTCCTGGAATTCAGAAGAGACCTAAACACCCACTTTTCCAACTCTACCTCTCAGTCTAACTATCCAGTCCCCGCTTTTCCTTAAATCTCCTCTGATATGATATATCGATTGTTTCTCAGATGATATCTAATGTCAATTCTTCCTTCTGTTATCTTAGTCATTGTAAAGTGCTCAATTGCCCATATGGCTATGTCCGTGCTATGTATGTTATACAAATACCTTAACAAACACGCATTGGCAAAACCAATGCGTCTGACTTTGGCCACCAGTCTTTGGCAATTCTTGTTTTGTTTTCTCATGGTCTTTGCAAAACTTTATAATTTGGGAACCAGCCAGTCCTTCATCCATCTAAAGAAAATGTTGGCTAAAGACAAAAATGTTTTTTTTTGGTCTCAAAAAAGCACACATTATCATAGTACTCCCTGGTGCTAAAGGGAACTACTTTGTGTGTGGATGAGCTATGGTATGCTACCCTTGTCAAAGGGCAGCATGTTATTACTCATAGTGAAGTCAGCCAATGACTGATCAGAACTGACACATTTCCCCATGATGCATTCTGGAGTGAGTGGAAGAAAATGCGAATGACAAACCCACAAATGAAAGGATGACGTGTGGCTGAAAACCCCTATAAATTACTATGTCATACACATATTTTTTATAAAATCAAAAGGTCTTGTATAACACAGACCTAAAAAAGCCAATCATTATGCCATTGGCTGCTAGTCTCTTGCCTTTGAGAAAAAAGGAAAGGAAGAAAGAAGGAAAGAAAGAGCAAAGGAAAGAACGAAAGAAAGAGAAGAAAAGAAGGGGACAAGCGAAAAAAGAAAGGACGAAATAAAGAAAGAAGGAAGGACAGAAAGAAAGATAAAAGGAAGGAAATAAAGCAGGCATGAAGGAGAGAAGGAGGGAATGAAGGAAAGACAGAAACGAGTCAAGAAAGACAGAAATAAAGATGGCAAGGAAGATAGAAAGAAGGCACTAAAGACAGTGAGAAGGCAAGAAAGGAGGAAGAAATAAAAAAGGAAAGCAGTGAAATCAAAAGGTCTTGGCTAACTCAGACCTAAAAAAGCCAATTGTTATGCCTTGGCTGCCAGCCTCTTGCCTTTGAGAAAGAAAGAAAGAAAGAAAGAAAGAAAGAAAGAAAGAAAGAAAGAAAGAAAGAAAGAGGATAAGAAAAAAAGAAAGCAAGAAATAAAGAGGCAAGTATGAATGAATGATTGAATGAATGAATGAATGAATGATGGAATTTATAGAGCGCCGGAATCGCACCCGAAGGGGTATCTCCGCGCTAGAGGTGAAGGTATGCAAAGCATGGGAGATCAGCTACTGAAGAGTTCTGTTTTCAGGAGTTTCCTGAAGCGGAGACGATCCGGGCACTGACGCAGATGTACAGGGAGAGAATTCCAGTAACTTGGGGTGAGTTATGAGAAAGCTTTGCCCCCAGCGCAGAGTTTTCTGTAACGTGGAAACACAAGAAGAGCTTTTTCCCTTGAGCAAAGAGATCTGCCAGGCAGAATGATACAAAGAAGGCAATAAAGACAGAAAGAAGGCAAGAAAGGAGGAAGGAATAAAAAAAGAAGGAAGCAGTGAAATCAAAAGGTCTTGCCTAACACAGATCTAAAAAAGCCTATTGTTATGCCTTGGCTGCCAGCCTCAAGAAAGAAAGAAAGAAAGAAAGAAAGAAAGAAAGAAAGAAAGAAAGAAAGAAAGAAAGAAAGAAAGAAAGAAAGAAAGGACGAAGCACATAATTTAGTAAAATCAAAAGGACTTGGCTCACACAGACCTAAAAAGGCCAATTTATCCATTGGCTGCTAGCCTCTTGCCTTCAAGACATAGGAAAAGGCAAAGGAATAAAGAAGGAAAGAAAGAACAAAGGAAAACAAGGAAAGAAAGAGAAGGAAAGAACATAGTTTGGAAAAGGAAGCAAAGGAAAGAAGAAAAAAGAAAGAAGGAAGGAAAGAAGGAAAGAAAAAAGAAAGAAAGAATAAAGAGAATAAGTAAGGAAAAAGGAAGGAAAGTAAGAAAAAGAAAGAAAGGAAGGAAGGAAGGAAATAAAGAAGGCAAGAAAGAAAGAAAGAAGTCAACAGAGAAAGAAAGCAGGAAAGAAAGAAAGAAGCAAAAAAATAAAGAAAGAAAAACTTGTTACAAATGCTGAAAATTAAGCACAATAAAGGCCAGTTTTCTTCTTGGGCGAGGTTTATTAAAGAACCATTGGTGAAAGTGAGTCGAGAATAAATATGTTCTGTGTACATAATAAAAAGAGGATTACTTAATACTGAACAGTTTCAAATGAACACAATCTGGTATGGTGTGAAAAAGTGACAGTCAGATCAACAAAGAACACTCTAAAAGGAATTTGAAACAGCATTTGCAGGAGACAGGAACTGATAAAGCTGGAATGTGCTCTTTGCATGAAGAGCTAGCAGAAGCCATCCTGCTATCACATCAGGCTCTAAACACAAAGGCAACACGGTCCTGCATGGATCATCACAAAAATTGGGTTGCTGGACCTTAGTTCACAATGCCAAGTGATTGACATTTTTGGCGCAAATCTGTCCATGGGGTCAAAAGTCATAGGCACATCAAAAAATGCTTTTTCGTTGGAAAGTGTGGCTGAACCATAACTACACAGCAGCAACTTCCACTGCAAAATATATAGTATACATACATGTGCGGAGAGTGAAATATGTTATATATTGCTGTTGTTGTGTGTGAAGATAGGCCATGACTCTCAAGAGTCATATTGTTGAATGGGCCATGAGGCCTCTACTATCCCTCAACAGTGGTAATGCATAGCATAATACATTCTGTGCATCGCAACATAGGGTTTTTTTCCTTGGCATTTTTTTCCATGTGTTATTGTTTACAAAAAACAGGATGCAATGGGTCACATTTCTGCACTAAGGTAAAATCACTTTGAAGAGGACTGGTGACCATAGGAGAGTTGTTTCTATGTGTAAAGTATTTGTAACCATGCTATCTGTGAGGAAATAAACAGTGTTTTTCCCATGTCTGTTAGATCTGGCATCCTTGGTGTGGTTTTCCCCTAAAAACTTTTACTTTGACCCTACTGTGTTGCTGACTTTGTTTTTGCTGTCCTTAAGACTTTGCGCACTTCACCACTGACAACCTGTGCTAAGGTGCTTGTGCTCTCTCCTCAAAACATGGTAGAATTGTCTTACACCCAACTAGCCTATTTAATTTACTTGTAAGTCCCTAGTAAAGTGGCTCTACATGTGCCCAAGGCCTGTAAATTAAATGCTACTAGTGGGCCTGCAGCACTCATTGTGCCGCCCACTTCAGTAACCCTTTAGGCCTGCCACTGCAGCCTGTGTGTGCAGTTTTAAACTGCCATGTTGAACTGGCAAGATAAACCTTCCTTTTTAATACGTATAAGTCACCCCTATGGTAGGCCCTGAACAGCCCATAGGGCAGGGTGCAGGGTACTTTTAAGTTTTACATGTCCTGGTAGTGAAAAACTCCTAAATTTGTTTTTCACTACTGCAAGGCCTACCTCTCCCATAGGATAGCACTGGGGTTTCTTATTACATTTAATAAGCTGTAACTTGCAAGTGGGAACAGGTGCACAGGTTTGGTTTGGTGTCTAAAGAATTGTAATTAAAAGCCCCCTTTAATGGTAAAGTCAGATTTTCAATCATAATTCTGAAAATTCCACTTTTAGAATGTTGGCATTTTCTTGTCCTAACCATCTGGTGCCTGCAGCCTGATCCTGAGTCATATGACCAGGTGTAGCTGGCAGTTGGTCTTTGTGTATTGCTCTCAGACAGAGAGGCAAAGGGAAGATAGGTGTTGGCAGTATGGCCACTCTGAGTTAATGAGGGGGAGGAGCTGCCACCTACCAAACTTGCATATCACAAAGGCCCTGCCCGGGCACTCTCACAAAGGCTCCAACAGCCTTGTACCCAGCACCTGGACTCTGTCATCTGTGAGTCCTATCCTGCCAAGTGGTCCCATCCCAGTCCTGGACCTTTGGAAGTGGGCCTGAAGGTGCTCTGCCAACCCATCTGTGGATCCAGCCGAACTAACGCATCTCATCTGCAGTGCGGCACAGAACCTGTGCATTGCTTCTGCTGCGTGGACCCTCCTGGTGCAAGGACTCCGTATCACAGCCCGCAGCATCTTCGTAACCAGCTGGTGCGTGGCACATCCTCGATGCAGGACTTCACATGGCATGCCCTACTCATCGACGGTATCCTCGATGGCAATGCAGGACCTCACATTGCAGCCTCGCAGCTTCTTGGAACTGATGCTGTGCAACGCATCTCCAGCCCGGACATCACATCACCTCGGCTGTGCAACGCATCCTCAACGAGGGACTCTGCAACTCGTTGCAACCAAGATTTAAGGTACTCCTGCTCAGACTGACTGGGGCCCTGTAGCCGGCCCACATTCCATTGTGGTCAGCCTGACTTTATCCCGGTCTAGCGTGACCAAATATCTACAGTTGGCACTTTGTGCTTTTTGGGGCTATTTTCACTTAAATCTTTACAATTGCATATCGCTGGTTCTACAGATTGGATTTTTGTCATTTTGGTCTTGATTTATTTATTAAAATGTACTCTATTTTTCTAAATTGGTGTGGGAATTTTCTTTTTTGTGTTTTCACTTAATCACTGTTTGAAGTGATGCATAAATACTTTACATATTGCCTCTAAGTTAAGCCTTACTTCTCTGTGCCAAGCTACCAAAGGGTTAAGCACGGGTTAATCTGGGGTTTGCTTATGCCTCACCCGGGCAAGGATTGTGGTTGCTGCTTCAGTAAAGGTTTCACCCCCCCCCAACCAGTAACCCAGTTTATTACAATGTGAAATGTAACAATTGGACTGCAGCAACAAATGTATGAATGTGCATTAATTAGTACAGTTGCTCTAAATAACATCTTAGTCAGCCACATTAATTTTCACTGCCATGGTGTGTGTGTGCATATTACTCTCACACACCCACAGGTTTATGGAAAGCACTTGTACAACTTTTGACAGTTGAGAAAATGGCAACATGGTCCCTTTTCTTGTGATTAATTGTTATCGGAGCAAAATGCATTGGTGCGTATTAGTGAATGGTGCTTTAAGAGTCTAGTTTATGGTTTATGAGGCTTGATTAGGAGTGGGTGTAACTGGTGTAATTCAATGTAGCGTAATCACACGGAATTACCTAGAAGAGTAAATCTGCTTTAAGTGCTATTTTTTAGCGCCAAAATGCCCCCTAGCATCCAAAATTGATGCGAGAATGCATCTTGCGCTAAGAAATAGAGCTAAATGCAACAGAACGTGAATAGCAAGGGTGAGCAGTAGCTTGTACTCGCTAAATGTGCTCTTATGGTAGGATTTTCCCCCAATTTAGTACCAGCATTTAGGACTATTTTCTTATTGCAAAATCCATTTTCACGCAAGGATTCATTTTGTGCTAAAAAACAGCGGTAAATGCAGCAGAACACGAATAGCGAGCAGCCGCTCACGCTCGATAAAGGTGCTGTTGCGGTAGGGTTTTTTCCCCAAAATTACTTTTAATTACGTGAGCAGGACTTGTGTCAAAGAGTAGCGTGGAATTACCGAAGTTACTCCCATTACTGAGGTGCAATCAAAATTCTGCCCAGGCATGTGCTTGATTAGAGAGGTCTGTATATGGCAACTGACTAGAGTAAGCTAGTTCAGGCAGGCGTGGTTATTACAAATTAATGTATGTTTTATGAAGCACTTTGTAATCATGTTTGGAGTAAAAGTACTGAGTAAATCTAATTCATAAACAGAACTGTCTATGCTATGTAATGAGAAAACCAGAACTAAGACCCGTTTGACCCCAGCTAAGAGCAAAAAACACAAGGGGTCATTTTCGTGAAAAACAATAGCTATAAAAATAGAATTTTGGAATGTATATCACGGGACAAAAGCCACAAAAACAAAGAAGGAATGAGGCGCTGAAGTGGAGTGGCATTCGTTATTGAACATCTCTGACAGTTCGAGGCAGATTACAAAGAGTGGGAAACGAACAGATAAGTTTTTTTTAAACTAAGTGATTGACAGCTGTACTTGGCAGCTTAGCAATTTACAGGAAAAGAATACTTAATTTAAAAATGAGTGTTAGGAAGTGCAGCTTTCTGTGCAAAGTGTGGATAGAGAAATCATCAGAGAAACAAGCTGTGACACAGCAGAAATGTGATGGCTCCAGGGAGACTTACTGAGCGCAGACAGAGACTGATGGATCACTGAAAAGAAGGCGAGGAAGGTGTCACTTACGATGAAGTCGAGTGACTGAGTTCCTGGCTCAGTACCAGCACTGTGACATATTGGGTTTTTGTGTCCCTAGTGGAAATTCCAGAATATCAGTTACAAAATAGTTCGACTGGCTTCATTTGTAGATATTTCGGGTTTTAGCATCTATTCAACTGTGAACTGTGAAGGAGAATGTCCGGGTGATTTTAGCTGCTTCCACATATAAGGCAAATTTCCAAACATTATTGGAGGCAACTGTGTCTAGAAATAATAAACAAAAATATAACTTTCAAATTACATAATCATTACAATGTTTCAATATTTGTAATTCTGTCACAAATGTTATCCACCTGTTATATGGGAGGCTAAGATGTGCATACGTTCTGCAATCCCATATTAACAAGTGTAGAAAAAATTGTATCACAACATTTAAGACAAGCGTTGGCAAAGCTAAAGTATTTATTTTATATGTATGAAGTTGTGTGGATGGTTAAGTGGGTGAATGTGAGAGTGAGTCAGTGGTTTGATGGATGAGTGCATGCATGGATGGGTAAATGAGTTAGTGACTGAATGAACATTAATAGGTGGTTGGGTGACAGGGTGGGGGCTTGAATGGACGCATGAGTGAATGCATGAATGGATGCAGACAGGACACACTAAACTTACCATCTGCGGACATTGACAACAGTAGTGATAATGTTATGAAAATGCTAGGAATTACCAGTAATATGAAGGTGCAAGTATTGCACACATGCTGAGAATCATTCAGAAAACAATGCTGGCAACGTGTGAATAGATACAATCTTTATGCCATTAAAAGCATTATGCCGCTGTTGGCACCTTTATGTCATACATAGTATCTCCAAAAGCCTCTTCCCACTATATTCTTAAAACCTGCATGAAAAATGTACCTTTCTTTAAAACTTTCAATTGTTTTCTCTCCCTTATATCTTCCAAGTGACCCTCTCCTTACCTTCCATCTTCTGCATGACTCCTCTCTCTAAGTATAACGTACTCTAAGTAGCATGCTTGTCAACCTTAGTCTCAATTATTGTATCTTTGTAAATGGCGGACAACGTATTTTATAGAATACAACCTAACTACCTTTAAACCGTATCCCTACAACCTAACAACACAAAGGGCCTTATTAAGAGTTTGGCGGAGCGGGACCGCCCGCTCCCACACTGCAAAACCCATGTAGGAACTGCCCATCAGATCAGGAGTTTTCTCCTGTCTGGCGGCGGGTGGTTCTTTAGCATTCCCAAGGCGGTGCCTATGAAATAGGCACCGCAATGGGAACGTCAAAGGCAGTACCTGAACGGCATGGACTGCTCCAGTCCATGCTGTGCAGGTACTGGTGTGCATGCACACAGGGGGGCACATGTTGTCCCCCTCTGTGTGCATCCACATGCTGTGAGGCACAAGGAGGCCCTGTAGGGCCCCCTTTGTTTCCTCACCGCCACACTTTTCATGGGAGTCGCACAGCCATGAAAAGTGTCACAGTGAGGAAACTTGTAAATGCTTGGCGGGGCCGTAGTGGGGTCCGCCAAGCGTATTGTGGCCTCAGGACCATTACGCAACCACCAGGGAACAGTGGTTCCCTGGCGGTTGTGGCAGATGCGGTGGTCCCAGGGGGTCCCGACCGACCTGGTCATAATAGGGTGGTCAGGAGACCATCACCGTGAGTCTGGCAGTCGGGGGACCGGCAGACTCATAATAAGGCCCCTAAACACTGCTAGCCTATCTACTCATCCCACCAGCTATTTGTATGAACTCACATAACTACCACTAATGGTAACTCTTATTAATCTACCAATCTACCACAAAGCAACTGATGTAAATGCATTGAGTGGATTACCTTGAGAGCACATGAGTAATCCCAATAACTGATAACCATTGGATTAACTACCAACCTTGGTTTCCCAAGTAGAGTGCTACTTGCCGTAAAGCACTTCAACACCGCATATGGGGTAGTAAGCGCTATATAAATGCAATTACAATACAATAAAATGAATTTCCATAATATGTCAAAAATTATCAGCCATGAACCGTGATCAGATTTGCTTCTTCACTCAGCAATCTTTTGTGTATATTTGGATTTCAATCATTGCTCATTAATCCGTCGTTTTGTTCCACCCCTCTCACCTGTTCATATTAGCTCAATCATCTTCAATGTGTGTTCAAATCTTGGGTACTGGCCCAGTCTTGCAGCATGCTCAAATTTGCACCACCATTCAATATTCCAAGTGTGTGAATGTTCACACCTGCCTTGTCAATCAGTAATCTTTGGTAGGTAATCCAAAATCCATACGCAGGTTGACATTGTCACCCAATAATACCGACAGCCTCTTTTATAGTTGGTGAAAATGCAGTGTTTATGGGGTAAACATGAGGAAAAAGTGGGTTTGGGCTCCGCAGTTTTCCCCCATATTTAAACCTTGACCACAATGGAGGAGAAAGAACGGTTAAATTGGCGCAGTTTGGAGAAGAAGGTGAGGAAATAAAGCGGTAAAAGAGTGTTTTTGCATTCTGCTTCATTATTGCAATTTTTGCTCTTACCTCCCATTTATACTTGGCTGACGCCCTCTTCAGGCGGCGGGGGAAGCTACTAAAATTCCGCCTGGGTAAAAGTGGCAGTGTTTGGAGTAGTTGTTTACAAATAGGCCAGGCTTTCATAGTTTCACTACAAGACCGGCCACAATGGGGATGAGGGAGTTTCTTAAGTGATTCCTGTCCCCAAAAATGCATAAAAATAGGCGGCATATCGGATCGGGGAGAGTGACTGCACTGATCACACTACAGCACTCCAACTCTGCCTCTCACCTCAGAAAATGATGGCGCAACAGGAAGCAAGGAGGCAACATTGCTTTTCCTTCTTCCGAGCACAAAGCGCCAAAGGTAAAAAAAAGAAATAATAAAAAAAGAAAGACCCCTGCTGGAGAATGCTCAATTGCATGCTTCCAGGAAGCTGTACTGATAGGTCTTGAACTGATTTTTGGTGGGTCAGGAAAGTCCAAGCAATAATGAAAGATGCATTTAAATTCTGTGTTTATCTTGTCACATTTACCTGTCCTTCAAAGACAAAGGTCAAATGTCAGCCTATGTCTTCTGACAAATTGCTGCCTATTCATTTATCATGGGATTGGTGTTTACTTTTCCTTCTCTGACTGCAAAGTGAGAGGCAGTGGCATAACAAAACGTGAGGGCCCCCCTCTGCAAGATATGCTGAAGGGGCCCCTCACACTTGCATCAGTAGGGGCCCCTCCAGTATGGGTGAACCTGGGCCCCCCCCCCCGCACCGCAGGGAGTGCAGGGGGCCTTTGTTACGCCACTGGCAAGAGGAGATTGTACAGTGAATTATGTGACGATGTTGCTGGAATACGGGGAGTGTGAGAGGAAAGGCCGTAGGAAATCTTTTTTCAACTAAATTGAAAATAACAGAAAATGAACTGCATGCATTTAGCAGTTTTGAAAGCAAAAATTAAGCACTTTTTTGTAATTCGGTAGTGTGCCGGTAACAGCGATTTTAAAAGGATCAAAACAAATCAAGGCACTTGATGCACAAATAATAAATATTCACAGAAACCTGATTTCCACACATTATCACTCACTACATAATTTCATCAGTAAAACTGTATATCTGTGAAAAGTTGATGGCCATTTCAAAGAAAAATGTGCTATCTGTAAATGGCGATGCACTACCACATGATGCTTTAGTTACATTCAAAAATTGCCCCTCATGTCCAGTATAGTTAGGTGGGTCACGAACGTTTGTGGTTCTAATAAATGGGTTGTGGTTATAAAAGGTTTGGGAAGCACTGTTCTATTTCTTAACGCTGTTTTTAAGAGGAATATGTCATTGTAACATTCTAACTGATTGTTTATGTATTAATTGTGGTGTGCACCCTGAATATCGACTACACAATATCGAGAACAAAATATTTAAAAAAAATATTAACAGGTAGGTGAGTCTATATTTTTTGCACCTGACTACGCATATATGTATCTACACGGTACATATATCTTCAAGGTACGTAAAGTGGAGTTAGGAATAGTAAATCTATACTTCCTTATGTGCTCTTACATTTTGATATTCTGTCTCCGATATTGTTATACCACAATATTGTTCGTGTTGATATTCAGTTGGTGTCGATATTCAGTACCCATTCATTGTTTTACATAAACTAATTGTGATGTTTTGTTTGTTTATTTCGATAATGAAAGTCTAATAACCGTCCATTTTGGGGGGGTTTTACTACTTTGCTACTCCTACTGTGAAATAATGCATCCAGCAGAAGAATATGTGATCCACAGGGTCCCCTCATTCATTTGTCTTTCTCGTTCATAAAATGAGCCCCATTGCTTTGAGTAACAATAAACCAGTATCGGCTGCTACTGGATGGGGGTGGTGGGGCGGGGGGAGGAATGAAAAAAAGGACTTACCTGGAGTGGCCGGCCAGCCGCCATCTCTCCTCTGTCCTCTTCCATCTTCCTGTCTCCAGCCGGCAGCAGGAAGGTCCAGGGCACACAGGCTCCCCTGAGCCAATCACAACACTGCAATGCAGTATTGTGATTGGTCTGAGAGCCGTGATTCAGCGCTCAGACGGGGACAGGAAGCCTGTGCATGTTCCTCACCAGGCTGTGTAATGAAGCCTGATGGGGAACATGAAAAGTGAGAATGACTGTTTGGACGGCCCAAGAGGGCTGGCCAAACAGTCATACCCACTTAGGGAGTGCAAATCACTCCTCCCCCTGCTCTGGCCAGCCCTGCCCCTCCACTGCCTGCAATAGGAAAAATAGAATGATAATAACGATATGTTATTATCATTTTATTTTTCCTTTTGAGCAGTGGGGCAATGCTCCTCCTCCCTAGCATAGGAGCCGCCACTGCAATAAACATCTGTCTTCAGCCCCAAGAAGCCACTTTGGCAGTAAACAAATGCTACACAAATAATCTATTATTTGTTCTAAAGTTTGGATATGAATCATTAGTGTCCAGTCAGCTGACTCCACAACTGTGCCTGATAGGAGAAAGGCAAGAATTGGAAGGCAAGTATCTCTTACTTGCCAAAGCACTAACAATGGGGTCCCATGTCAAACATAATACAGAAAAGGGAGTCTGCTGTTAGGATCATGTCATCAATATACTTTATTTTAGATCAGGGGTGTCTAACGTGGACACTCAGATCCAGCCGAATCTTCAAGATAATCGCCAACCTTGTAAAGCCCTTATACTTAGATAAATTTCTGTAAATCTATTTTATCCATATATCCCTAAAATCTGCCATGAATCGTATTGTTTTTTACATTTATATGGCACTTAAAACCCCTGATGGAGTGTTGAAGTGCTTTCTGCCGAACATCACACTGCTCCGGAACCCAAGATAATTGGTTAGCCCAGTGTATATTGTGGTTAGTCTTGTGCTCTTAACAAAACTTTTCCATACATTTGCTCCAGATTCTTTGTGGAAGATTACATTAATAGGGATTACGTGAGATAGTTAGTGTGGGCTTGCATGAGTTCATGCAGATGATTGGTGGGATTAATAGACAGACCAAAGGAAATAAGATATTTTCCATGATCCTCGACACATTATATGTGGCTGGTCCAGAACATCTCCAGGTAGATGTCGACCCAGAGAGTCGTGCGGTATCCAAACCTGGAAATAGCTCGCGTCTGAATTTAAGAACATAGAGTGACCCAACCTGAAGTGATGTCAAGATAATTTGTTCAAGTGCATAGTACCCTTAATATTGACATTTAGGGCAGGATATTTCCCCATATTTTTTCGGACAGTCGTTTTTTTCTTTTATATTCTCTATATAGTCAAGTCAAGTCAAGAAAAACTTTATTCGATTGCTTTTTTAGACAATCATAAAAGCACATAAAACACACAATTCATTACACAAAAAAGGTATAAAATGAGAGAAAAATAATTTATGCAGATTATTCTAAAAGTCAGACTTGATAAAATTATGACAATGCGCCCTTAGCCTCAGTACTTAAATTACAAAGCATTTCCTTTGATAAAGTACTTTCTTCAAAAACATTGCTATCCTCCATGCTATATGTTCGTTCTCCAAAAGCTGCAAAATAATGAGTGCCGGGCGACATTGTCTCATCCCCAAAGATTTTAAAATTTAAACAATCCATAGCTTCCTTAACTCCCTATAAAATTTACAGATTAAACAAAATGGATAATAGATTGAGCTGAGTGAATCAACAGTGTGCTGTCAAATATGTAACAGACATCACTAAACATTTGCATTTCTGAAAGCGTCGACCTTGTTTCCCATGGAAACTTAATACAGATTCTATTCTATCATGTATTCATTGTTTCATTGCATAATAATGAACTATAGTTATAATCTTAGTGTAAACGAGAACATGTAGCTTAAGGAAAAATAATACATTTGTTCAACCGGAACATTCTTCAGTTATGACGTAGATTCTAAGCAAGTCACACTGAGGTCCGGCTACCCAATGCATTTTCGCATAGCTCAGCAATTTCTAAACCTTCTCTTTATTAAAGAGAAATAGAACAGCGTCCTCCCAGTAAATATGATTGCCTGTTGCATTTTGCACATTTTGTCTACGTGTCAATCAATCAAAATACTTTATTCGGCTTTAGGATTAAAACCATAAAAGTTACACAACTCCATATAACAGTTAAGACATATAATTCATAACAATAATGTTAAAACAAATTGTCCCCTAAAATACAGAGATATATACATCTAATAAATAAAATTATATGGGGGGAACCACTACACCAGAGGACCAAATTACATCAATATGGATAGTAATGGGGGTACCTACCAACGTTAGATGTTTACTATCTCTCCATACAAATCCTAGATCTCAGAGAGGATTTCAGAAAGCCTACTATAAAAGTCACACAGTCTAATTTCAACAGTTGTAAATAAAAAGAGCTGGGCGGACCTGAGTAAAATTCAACTTCTTTAAAAGGGGTGTTAAAAAATATCTGCGAGGTACATCATAAAATTTACAAAAAAACATAAAGTGTAGCAAATCCTGAGGAGACACTCCGTCGCAGCCACAGGATGCTAACACCTGGCCTCTGCGGCTCCCTTTTGGGACAGCTAATAACAAATGAAAATAATCCAATCGAAACCTGGTTAATAAAAACCGCTCATGGGGCGACAATGGCCACAGAAGATAAGGCTCAATAGATGGGATTGTTTTAAGCATCACATATTTACGGACGCTTGATTTCCCAATTTCTAAATCGTCTCTACCATGCTTTTTAAGGTAATAAAGGTTTTTTTACAAATTCCACATCCTTCATGGTAATAGAATCAGGCTTTAAAAAGGTCCGGCCGCCCCAGCTCTTCAAAACAACCCCTAATATATTTTAACCATGGGATACGAGACATGTAATCAAGACTCATAATTTCTCTTAAAATCTGATGGTTGAGAACTAACTCCTTGTTTAACCAACAATTGAGCCAAAACAACAAGGGGCGCATGGCCAAGGTGTCGCATAAAAATGGCAACCCCAGTTCTTCATGTACCACCAGATTTGATGTTCCAGTGGGCACTCCTAGGAGACGTTTTAGAAAGGTGTTCTCCACCACCTGTAGAGCATCGGTTGCTACATAGCCCCAGATTTCACTCCCATAGCCAGCTATAGCAACACTTTTGGCCTGAAATATCTTCAACATTGCGGCAATTGGGCGCTTACCCATCTTCGCTGCAAAGTTGAAGATTGCCGCATTCGCCCTTATAACCTCCCCTTTTTCCTCTGGATCAGGGCACCCCAATTCAGACGGTCATCTATTAGAACACCCAGGTAAGAGAATACCGAAGTCGTTGGTACTTTCTCATTACCTACTTTAAAATGGAACGATTTCTTCGGGCGAATCCCAACCTGCATAATATAGGATTTGGAATTATTAATTGCCAAATCGCGGGCTTCCATAAAACTCCGAAAGGTGTCTAACAATGTCTGAAGTCCCCTTGCCGTCCTAGCAATGAGGACCGCATCATCCGCATATAGCAGGACGGGCAGACCTCTTTGCCCCACATATGGAAAATCAACCCCTGTTTTTATCAAAAAATTTTCCAGGTCATTGATATATAAATTGAATAAAAAGGGGGCCAAGATACACCCCTGCCGAACCCCCTCTCTATTTTAAAATCCCTGGATACACGAAGATCCTGTGCATATCTGATGTTAGCCTTTGTATCCCTGTGCAGATCCTCCAGGAAGTCAACCAAATTTTCCTCCACCCCCATGGCCCGCATTGATTGCCACAGTTTCCCCGATTGACACAATCAAAGGCAGAGGAAAGATCCATGAAGGCCATGTAAATTGTACCTTGGCGGGCAATTGTATACTTTCCCAGGATCAGATATAAATTAAGGCATTGGGCCAAGGTGGAGCGCCCTGGGCGGAACCCATACTGTATATCAGAGATGATCTCATTCTCTGCCGCCCAAGAGGATAATCTTCCCAGTAATACCCCACCCACAACCTTGACCACAGAGTCAAGAAGGGAGATCGGTCTATAACACAAAGTGCTATTACGATCGCCCTTCTTGAATACCGGCACAATGGTTGAGATGCTCCAGGAGTCCGGACAACCAATCCTGGCCGCCGCGTTAAGGACAGCCATCAATACTGGGGCCCAAAAAGATGGATTAGATTTAAAAAGGTCTGGAGGTATACCATCCGGACCTGGGGCCTTATTACACGTTAGCCCTAAGATGGCCTTCTCCACCTCTTTCTGCTCAAACACTATTGGAGCAGTGATATTAACCCTACTTTGGGATTGATGAGGCTCCATGGGGCGTCTAAAAATAGATTTAAAATGAGACACCCATTCATCCTCAGATATATTAGTGCCTACTTCTCCATCCCTAGCCTTTTCAAATAAAGGTCGATTAATAATGCCCCAAAACCTTGCACTGTTCCCCAAAGTGCTTGCCTCCAGTAAGTCCCTCCACATTTCCTCCTTCAGTTCGCCCTTACGGTTAACCAATGCCCGTTTATATTCACGACGACGGGCACATATCAGAGACTGATTTCTCGGGGTAGCTTTTAGAGCATCTTTCAAAAGTTTAGCTGCCTTAGAACACTGTGGATTAAACCATCTAGGGTCAGATAACACCGTCCCATGAGAGGGGCACTTAAAAGTGCCCCTATCTTTAAAACAATAACATCAAAAGCCCCAAGAACCCCCCGGGTGGAAACCAAGTGACACACAAGAAGCTAATTCGGTAGCACACGCAACTTGTACCTTGCCAAAAAATGAGTCTGGGGATATCTGTGACCATTTTAGGCGGCGTTTACCATCCACCGGTCTCAGCATGCCTGGGAATGTCACCCTAGCTTGTGTTATCAACAGCCTACCTCCAAGGTGGACACAGATGGGATTATGATCGCTAAAGCGCTATCCATGATGGTAAACCCACGTAAACTAGACTGGAGTCCGGTGGAAATCAAGATGTAATCTATAAATGAACCATCACTACATCCTTTAAAAGAAGGAACGGACTGTGTGCTAAGGGGTTAACCAGAGACATATAGTCAACAGGATACATGTCGAACAATGTTGATTAAAAAAAGTCCATAGCACGTAACAATATGTTGTTTTAGCTCCAAAAAAGTGCTTGTTCCTAGAATCAATTTGGCTCCCATGTATGGGCTAAAAAAAGCTATGGAGGCATGCTGGGTGTTGATTGAGACTCAGGAAATAAAATGTTCAAAGTGCTAGCTGAAGATGTTATCCTTGAAAAAGCATGCAGTGAATAAAGTGTCGTGTCACTGTTTGTTTATAACACTGGACTTGTTTTAGCCCTGCTCTGAAGCTTCCAGTATGGATCTGTCTTTTCTAGCTGTTGCGTGTAACTAATTACGATGGTTGAACGTCAATCTTTGTCAGGGGCTCTGCAGCTAATGGCCGATAACAACTGTTTCATTGCCCTGAGCTCAGCACTGTGTACAGGCAATCGTCCTAAGCTCAGACATGAAGTCATGCATTAGTCCAATCCGCATTCGTTTTATTGACTTCCGGTGTCAACAAAACTTTCTCGGTACGCTCAGCCGTAATGGCGCTCGAGATGCAGTCACGCGATGACAGGCAGCTGCTCTGAGAGAGATGAAATGTCGCAGCCAGAAATTCACCCGAAATGTGAAAGAATTTTTATTTGAAGGTGTATAAAAGTGAACTGAGCAACCTTTATCCACCTTTGAATCTTACCAAAGAAAGCATGGTGATTTGCAGGGGACCACACACAGTTTCGGTCAGGTCGGAGCCCGGATTTCAATGTATGTTTCCTTATAGTTAAGTTGGAAACTTAAGGCCATACACTGCACATTTTCACCAAATGCATTACTTCTATGGATTTGGAAGCTATTCCATAGATGTAGGTATGGCAGATGTATCAAGACATTACACCATCTCAAAGCGGCGCAAAGAAGCGCAAAGTCTTGACATGGTATTTACTTTGCAGGGTAAAACTTTTTTGCTGCAAGGTTTCCCTTTTTGAGGAGCAAACCCAGCTCTATGCTGCTTTGTACAACATTGTGTCATGGGGGTGGGGGGGGAGGGTCATGGGTGGACTTGGGTTCCCCAATGCTACCAGCCATGGTTTCTGTCACAAAGCCAAATGTACAAATTGTACATTGATAGTTTAGTATCAAAAAAGTAACGCAGTCGGAGAAATGTTTTAAATTATCCTGTCATACACCATACATTGTATGTGTGCTGCGCTGCACAGCACGCAACCAATGTGAATGATGTTAAGAAATTGTGTAAGAATGGGATGTTGTACTTGAAGTCTTGTACGAAACCTATAGTAGACAGCGCACACACACCTTTGTACTGTAGTGATAGGGTGTGTGGTGCACTGCAAGGCAGCCTTAAAGAGCCAGCAGTCCCAGGCCATATTTAGTAGACATGGCTCTGGGCTCCTCTCCCCCCTGGCGCAACCCAATGAAGCAACTTAGATTTTCTGCGTTGCATTGCCCTATTTTTTCAAATGTGCCCCGTATTGGCTTACCTATGTGCTACTGCCTTCGGTTAAGGGTATTAACAGTAGCTGGTCCACTCTGCTGAAGGCATTACCTGCTGTTAATCGCCTGTCTGCAATTATGGAACTGACGTCGAAGACAGGGCACAGATGTGGGGAAAGACCAATTCCCAGCTTTTATCTGTTAGCAACATCTGAGCAAAATGATTATTAGTACCCCACCCCACACAGTCTCACCCCCAAAAGCGTCCTTAATGGCGGAGGCATTCTCAGCATTCCACAGATGTGTCCATATCATTGCTTATTGAGGGTGGAATAATCATAGTGACAGAAACAAACAGGAAATGGTGCACCCCCACAGTAGCCAGGTTCTACAGTGGATTATTTTGGATCATTTTGGGATCCCGGAGACAGCCTAATACATGGTGTGGAGACAGCTGCATTGTGCACATGAACACAGCAGAACAGTAGGTGTCTGGGCCGGAAGAGAGTCACTTTCAAGATACTCACCCACGCCTACAAATGCCTCCAAAATACCGGACCCCAATAACTCAACAAGAGAATCTCCTTCCACGTACCCAAGAGAAACCTCTGATCCGCCGACCTCGCCCTAGCCGAAACCCCGCGCATCCGCAGAGCCAGTACAGGTGGAAGAACCTTCTCCTACATCGCAGCCAAGACCTGGAACGAGCTCCCGCTCAACATCAGACGCGCCCCCTCCCTGAACATCTTCAGGAAGACGCTCAAGACCTGGCTTTTCGACTGATAGGGAGCGGCTCACCCCCCCCCCCCCCCAGCGCCTTGAGACCCTCACGGGTGAGTAGCGCGCTTGTTCCCCTGATTGATTGATTGATTGATTGACTTCGTAAACAAAATCGGGCCTGGCAAAAATGCTCAAACCGACCCCACTCCATTGCTTTTCTTGCTCTCTCTCTCTTTCCCTTAATTTGTCCTTTGCACCCCTCTTATCTATTTCTCTCCACCTGCCATTCCGCTCTCTCTCTCTCTCTCTCTATTGAAGTCCCCCCCCCCCCCAACTCCCCCGCCTTCTGCAATCAATTTCGGGGACCTGGAGTAAGTGACATAGGTTCAGCAGTGGCCCTGAGGTTTAGCAGATCAAGGGCCCCTTTTCCTTTATTTTACAATGGCTCGTGGCCCCCTTCCTACGCCAATGAAGCTTAGTTTATTCGAGGTGAATTTTGCATTTTAAAGTCAAGTAATTCTAACAACGCCATCAAAGAGCAATTCAGTTTTTCCTGAGACATTATCGCAAGGTTCCAAAATATGTGCCGTGGTAATTCCAAGGCGAGCAGCGCATTTGCATGGACGATTATCGGTGACCAATCAATACACGTATTTTCACTTTGTCCAAAAATCAATGGAAATTGGACCCACGTGGACATGTCTTACCACCCAGCAAACCCCACTCGCTGTTTACAACATTACTTTGCCAGGTGAAGGGGTTAAGTATGTCTTTTTGGAAGAACGCCAATTGTACCCACGTCCACGCTGCCTATGGGCACGCAGGTACTCGTTTGGGAGTGCGGGGCGCACACGTGAGCTTAAATTCCTAGCCACAGGCATAAAATTCAGTAAATTACTGGTCTTTGAAGCAGCAGGAATTTAACCCACCAGGCAGCGTGCGGGTAAATGCAACAGTAAATGGCAGGCACACGCTGCTTTTACCCCTCGCATGAACACTTAAGAGCCTTAAATCCTCATGAAATATTCACTTCCCCGAACCATCCATTAAACATCCATCTTGCCTTGGTTTTTAGAGAACAAAAGCGCCACAAACTGCTGGGACACGAAAAGCTGCTCTGGTGTGAACCCTCGAATCGCAGGCGCCCCCCCCCCCCCCCCACCAAATGCTCATTCGCGGCCAAATTATGTCAAACAGTACAAGTTGGTGCAAACAATATTCTTCACAGAGTTTCGCCTGTTCATGTGCGCAACATGTCAGACTAATTCACCGAAACAGGCGCTGGGTGGACGGACCCCTGTGCTTTCCATGTAGAGAGAGTGCATATGATTGCTCAGTGAGTTAAACATCTCCATTAAACTTGCAACTAACTGTTTCAGGGTCCTTTTCTTCTGTTTATCTTTCTGGGGTAAATAAAGAAAGTGGTAGTGAATTGGGCAAAACTAGCACCTTTAGTCTAGCGCCTAAAGACACACTCTATGACGTGTGGTACCTAATTAGATTTAATGATAGTACGACTATGAGACGGCTAGGCTCGGTTTTCAGTAACAGCATTCAAACTGCTTTGGTACTCTACCAAATAATTTGGTGTGTAAACAGGTGTCAGTTGCCACAAAAATAGCAATAGCCTACTTTTCAAATAGCACTTGCTGTTGCTGCCCCCGTTCTGCCTCCACGAAGCACTATAAAACATACGCTTTTATTACCTTACACAATGGTAAATTAATGGAGCGGTGGGTACATGGCATCGTCCCTCCCCAACCCCACATAACCCAGCAACTCCTCAATTGCTAACATGTATCCCACTCACTGATATACTGAAGCACAAAAACGGTATGATGAATCAGTAGCGCTTACATGCTCGAGCTTGTCCTTGCGGCGCAGCCAGACGCTAGCACTGTAGTCCTGGTGCTTGACGCTGCTGTAAAAGTTGGCCCCGACTCGGGCTGGCTCCTTGGGGCGGCTCTTCATCTTCATGGGCCGGAAGACCTCCTGGGGCAGCCATTCCGCCTTGAGGTCCATGGCAGCGTGTACCGCAGGGAGACAGTGCCGGCTGGGATTCCGCAGCCCCGGGGAGCGAGGGCTGCCGGGGGTCGGTCGGGGAGGTAGCCTGACTAGGCGGGAGCAGAGTGTGCAGAGACGCCGGGCGAAGCTGCGGCACCAGCTGCCACCGGCGCTGCTGTGGCAGGTTCAGCCCAAGTAAAGGGTTAGATGTCTTGGGGAGGAGGACAGGCAGAGCCCTAGTACTGCGAGGAAAGCCAGTCAGGAGGGTCCCGCAGCAGCCAGGGCAGAGGGTGGTGGGAGGGGCGCAGTGTGGGCACTGCAGCAGCGGGACGCTGCAGCCCTGACTGCCATCCTGGGACTGCGCCTCTGCCGTTGCCAGCCCTCACAGTCTCAGGGATGCCCCAGACGCTGCCTCCTCATGGGCAGGACAGGGGAACCCCAGGAGCTCCTCAGCTCCGTCCCACTGCTGGCCGAGCAGTCAGCACCCTGGACAGGGACCAGGGCGAGCCCAGCCCCACCCGGCTGACTAACAACACAGGACTTGAAGCAGATAGTCGCTGTTCACGCTCAATCCTCGTTCAAACTTCAGCGGCACCACATTTGGGAAAACGATTTACACGTTCTGTAAGCTAAAGGAATGACTCCAGAAACTGGCAAATAAAAGCAGCTCGTGCGGTTGTTTAGTTCTTGTCAAAAGGATGTATTCGACTTCTAACGCGTTTCCCCACTTGGATCTGTCCTGATGATCTTTTTTGTTTTAACTGTCCTTAAAACGAGAGCACCCGTGTTCACACGGTGGTTTAGTGTGACCTTTCACTTGGAATTCCTTTCCTACTTCAGAATAGAAGTTATAAAGTTTTAATAAAAATCTAAGCAGCATTGTCAAAGCCAGTAGGTAAGGGAAAACTCTTCTCCATTGATCGCGTGCGCGGATGGGTGAGTGGATGGATGTTTCAGTGATTGAATGAATGGATAGATGAGTGAGTATATGGATAGGTAACAAGAGTGATTGAGTGCATGGTTGGATAGGTGAGTGCATGGATGAATGCTTGTGTGCATGAAACATTGAAGGGAACAAGGGGTGTTTGGGAGCAAGGGCTGTGCGTGGGGACAAGGTATAGTGTTTGGTGACTTTTGGGACAAGGGGCCGTGTATGTTAAGTGCATTTTATAGAGCATTCCCCCAGCCGTATGTTCCTTATTCTGGGTGCCCTGTGTGGTGCTATATAGCAGTGAAGTAGTGAGTAAAAAGTAGCTTTGCATGTCAATTGGTGACTCATTGTTCACCTAATGACCTGCTTAGAGACTCTTTCAAAGTCCCACAGTAATCCTGATGTGGCAAGTAATGAGTTAATGCCTAGGCCTACTTTTGTGAGCAGTGGCAGCACAAGAGCCTGAAGAGGGCAGGATCTAGGCCAAAAAGCCCTAATTGCGACCCCCTAATAACGGTTCTACTGGTGCTAAACTTCCATATTGTTAGACACGGCATCCTTGGCGTGAAATTCGTCCTTTCTGCCTTCAACTCTCCTGTTTTGATGACTTTGTTTATGCTGGCTTTAGGACTCTGCACACTTTACCATTGCTAACCAGTGCTAAAGTGCTTGTGCTCTCCCCTTAAAGCATGGTAGAATTGGCTTATATGCAATTGACATATTTAAGTGAATGAATGAAAAGGTTTTGTAGAGCGCGCATTACCCGAGGGTGTATTAGCGCTGAGCAGATCAAGAGCCGAAAAGGGTGCAGCGGCTGAGGGGGTGGCCTAGGTGACTCTGTTGTTTAAAGTGGAAAACAACCAGGTCTTTAACTGCTTTCTGAATAGCTGCAGGGTAGGTTGTGAGCGGAGTGCAACAGGAAGGGAGTTCCATAGCTTTCCCCCCAAGTAAGCAAGCGTTCTGCCACCCCAGTTTACTCTTTTAATTCTTGGGACTAAAACCAAATGCGCAGTGCTAGATCTGAGGTTTCTGCTAGGCGTGTACCAAGAAAATCGTTCTTGGAAATTAGACGGGCCGGTACTATGAAGAGCCTTGTGTATTCGGCACAGGGCCTTGAAGGAGATCCTCTTCTCCACCAGCAACCAGTGCAGGCCATGCAGTAGGTGAGAGATTGGTTTAAACTTGGGGATCTTCAGAAGTGTTCGTGCTACAGCATTCTGTAAGGACTGTAGTTTTTGTATCAGATATTTGGAGGTGCCAAGATAAAGGGCATTGCAGTAATCCATTTTGGAGGATAGTCCCCAGTAAAGTGGCACTACCTGTGCTAAGGGCCTGAAAGTTAAATGCTACTAGTGGGCCTGCTGCACTGATTGTGCCACCCACTTAAGTAGCCCTTTAAACATGTCTCAGGTCTTCCATTGTAACTTGTGTGTGCAGTTTTAAACTGCCATGTCGACCTGGCAAAATAAACCTTCTGCCAGACTCAACCCTTCCTTTTAATGTATATGTCACCCACAGGATAGGCCGGGATGGCCCAGAGGGCAAGGTGCAGTGTATTTAAAAAGTTGGACATGTGATTTTAAGTTTGACGTGTCCTGGTAATGAAAAACTCTAAAATTCATTTTTCAGTACTGCAAGGCCTACCTCGCCGACGGGATAACATTAGAGTTACCGTATTACATTTAATGAGCTGTAACTTCCAAATGGGAACAGGTAACCAGTCCATTTTTGGTGTCTGGAATTGTAATGAAAAATCCTCTCTTATGGTAACGTCTGATTTAGAATTGCCATTTTGAAAATGTCACTTTTAGAAAGTTAACACCTAGGGGTTGGGCCTATTGAATCAGCAAGGTTGTACCACCTTCAATGTAGAATAACAATATGATGCCTTGTCTGATAATTATTCATTCAATACTATTTTCTCAAAAAGATCAAGAAATTCAATTAGCTTGGCCGTGTTTTTTGATTCCCAGGACTTTAAATTTATTCAAAACATTTTACATTTTTCACAATACATATTCATTGGACAACGTAATCCAAAAAGTTATATAAACCTTTTGCCCACATTAATATGAAATAAATACCAATTGTACATAAAAAATAACATGTTTTCATTAACACAACCACAATAATGTACCAGTCATCAATTTCAAAATACTAGATTTTCCTGTTAGAAATTAATTAACAAAACTCCAAAGCTGTTGGCATAGACAAGGGGTTGTAGCAGCAAATTGTATCTAACACCACCTAGGCACCTATTATTCCTTTACCTGAGTTAAGTTTACAAAAATCAACCAACTTCCTGATACCTTCAGGTCGACACGTTTCAAAGCCCTCGATTTTGGGTTCTCCTCAGAACCAGGACTGGGTACAACTCTCTTCAAGTTTCTTTTGTTCCAACAGTTTTCAATATTGTTGTAAAGAGCAAGATGTAATCTGTAACCGGTCCGATTCAGGGCGATGGATTTGACTGAAGTTTTGAGATACACCAAGTGTTGTAAATATCGATCTTCAGGATTACTCTGGTTTATCATGATAGTGTTTCTTCTGGACGGCAAGTGGTTTTCCTTATGCTGATTTTCATTTCAATTGGCAGTTATGCAGTCAAATCTGAGCAGAGAAAACTCAGTATGGCTTATTGCTCTTGTTCACTCCATGCTTCCTTCAATCGTTGGGCTTGCAACATTGTTGCTTCCTATTAATGGATTTCGCAAGTGCTCTCCTCAGCGGTATCTGCATTCACCGGTTTTCTCAGGTATCTGTTTGAGAAAACAGTGTCAGCTAAATAATTATCAGACAAGGTATCATATTGTTCTTGTACTTTTATAAAGTTGGCATTTTCCTGCCTTATCCATTTAGTGCATGCAGCCTGTCTCTGGGTCACATGACTGTGTGTAGCTGACAGTTCGGCTTTGTGTATTCCTCCTAGACAGCCACACACAATAGAGAGCTTAGATGTTCTGGGATGGGCCATCACTGACAGGATGGGAGGGTGGAGCTGGGCACAGCCCTACTTACACTTGAATAGGCTGTGTCCTGCATCCACAAAAGGGCTGCATACCCTCCATAGGTAGTCTGAAGGCAGGGAAGGCAGCAAACCTGTGCACATCAAAGTCAAGCCCCTAGAAGCTTCTCCCACTTGAAATGAGGCACCATGTATACATATTGGATCTCAGACAGCAACTCTTTAGTACACTTCTGGACCTGTGGAGACTCTGCCAGGAAGAATGACTTCTGTGCTGCTGAAAGGGCTGCCACTCTACTAGACTGCTGCCCTGCTGCACTACAGCCTTGCTGGACTGCTGCCTTGCTGGATTGCTGCTATGTTTCCCTGATGCCCTCCATGCTCAGCCAAAGGGATTTGGTCCTGCACCTGAACCCAAGATTCCCAGAGTGACTCCAAGGGCTAGTTGGCTGTTCAGAGCCACAGGGACATAGGAGGCTCCCAACCATCTGAACCAGCGCCCAGATCCAGATGGAGCAAGCAAGTGGTGTCCTCCAGGTCCTGGACCATTGGTGTGACCTCAGTGGAACTGAATTGAAGTTTTCAGGCTCTTTGCAAACGGAACCGGCCCGTTGGCACCAAAACCATGCCGCTCACACTGCCTGCCCATGCAAAGTTCCATCAACCCAACCCTTCATGCTACAGCTATGACTGCTCACAAGGAGCTCCATTGCGAAGCTCCAATTGCCAGCAGCAACAACAAGATCTTCGCGCTTCAGCGCCATCCATCCGCGACATTTGGCCTGCTCTTCACGCTGCAACAGCAATCGTCGGTGATGCTTCCCTGTTCCTCGCGGCCCCGCCACCTGTGAATGGGACTCTTTGCTCTGGACTGAGAAGGTAACTTTTCAGCAGGACAAACTTGATCCCTGTATCTGCCCAATTCTACATCGCAGTCCGCCTAAACTTGTGACTATCTCCAGGTCTCGTACAACCAGGTAACCGCGAGTCGAGCTAAAATTGCATATCTCCGGTTCCACTGATGGGAGTTTTGGTGTTTAGTCTTGATTTATTCATCAAACTTTGATCTATTTTTCTAAATTGGTGTGGGATTTTTCTTGTGTTGTGTTTTCCCTTCATTACTGTTTGAATTGATGCATAAATGTTTGCACGTTGCCTCTAAGTTAAGCCTGACTGCTCTGTGCCAAGCTACCAGAGGGTTGTCTACAGGTTAATTTGGGGCTTGCTTGTGCCTCACTCTGACAAGGATTGTGGCTCCTGCTTGAGTAGAGTTTTACCCCCCACCCCAACCAGTAACCCCATTTCTAACACATAAACACTGTGATAGGCAAGTGCCCAGTTCTGGTGGCTGGAAACATGTGTACTCTCATGAGTGGATCAAAAGAAGGGCCTCTCTTCCCTCTTACAGAACCACGGTTCACCAGTAAATCAGAATGGACAACAGGGAGTGCATCCAAGGGTAAGAAAACCTGTGATACCTAGGGAGCTGAAGCAAGACAAGGGGAATAATGAGTAAAAAATCCTTATGGAACAATGTGAGTGTATGTTCAGAGATCAGAGGGAACCCCCCAAAATAGCTTCACCTAATCAGCAGTGGAAATGCCCCAAAATAATTGGAGGAAGGTAAGAGTTCCAAAGCAGGGAGTAACAAGAATCAGATGGACTCTCTTTAAAGAGGAAAGAAGTAAGGCAGGGGCTGGTTCAAGTTTATTGTGAAGTTTAAATAAATAAACAGCCGGGGCAGGAAAGCAGGAGCAGTTCTTGTCAACAGGAGCAGTCTTAGCTGGTCAGCTCTCGTACAGAGGAAGTTGCTAAGAAACTGGCCTTCTGTGGCTGCACTTTTTTGTAGACCTTTACCTGATTAGTAATTGCTGACACTGGGTGTGTGTGAGAGATGGCGCGGTCCCACCTGGGTGAGCTGCACTATAAAAGCAGAGCTTGCTGGCCATCGGCTTCCAGCACCCTGTACAGTGTTGGTGTACAATGGACCCACTTGCTGTTTGGACTGCCACCCCATCCATAAATGAGCACAACGATGATTAGCCATAACTGCAAGGCCATAGGAAAGTAAGTGAAATTGCCTGACTGGTAAACTCCATTGGATTGTGAAACAAGTACCTTCATCTAAATGGTGGCTACACAATCAGTTTTCCATGAGGACCATCTAAATCAAGGGAGGTTTCCCACGTCATGCTTAGTAGTTACGTTTTCTTCTCACCCGCTCGAAGTCTGGACAGTCGATTGCTTGCCGACCTTGCTGCAGCCTATGTTCAAGCTGTTTTTCTGCCGCCTCTTGAATCGTGAATGACATTCCAACCAATATGACTTAGGGCCTGATTACGAGTTTGGCGGACAGGGTTACTCCGTCACAAACGTGACGGATATCCCGTGCGCCAAATTACAATTCCATTGTATCCTATAGAACTTGTAATATGGCGGACGGGATTTCCGTCACGTTTGTGACAGAGCAACCCATCTGCCAAATTCATAAGTAGGCCCTTAGTAAGGTAAAGGGTGTGCAGGTTTCCTTCTTAGCCATGTAAACATTAGTTTAATTTTGTAATAAAATTACTACATCACTTGGATACATTTTTAATACGTCAAGCACTTCTATTGTCAAGAGTAGTTTATCCAATCACGCCCATTCAGTATGTCTTGAGATTGAGCAATGGTAAGGAAGCACATGCTTTAAACCCATGTCTTATCTGTGTCATTTCTAGAGTCTCCTCGTGGGGGCATCAGATGCAGTGGGAGAGATCAGGGGTTGAAAGTAGTAAGCTGATGAACAATCATTAATTTCTGGCATAAAAGGAACTCCTTCCTCTTAGCTCAGCTCACAAAGGGGCAGATACTTATCTGGATGAGGTTGGGGCTGGATTCTACAGGGGAGTGAATGACTGTGGCTTCTATAAAAGCTCATGATAGTTCTTGCTTGCTTTTCACTCAAAGTGTTGGACCCCCGCCCCGTTCTTCATACAGACTAGTGTAAAATACTGATGAATGTGAACTCATGGAAAAACAAAAACCAAGAAACCACATTGGAGGAAAACAAATCATGGAAAAACTGTTTTAAAGCATGACAATTTTAAGAAAACACAAATAGATTGTAAACTAAAGGGAAGATTTTAAAGTAGAGATTTTTTTTGTGTGCGTGATTTCAAATGCTTTATTGATTTTATAGTAAAACAGAAGGAAATATAAAAACATGTTTGGTAAGGTATACACACTGTGCATTGAACACAAAATTACACTATAAACATAGCTTTGAGATATCAGTTCTTGCATAAAATATGGGTACGACCAGTGTATACCAGATGATAAAATAGAACAGAAAATAGACCCGATGAAAGGAAGATAGGGAAAAAAGAGGGGAAGAAGAAAAGAGAGAAGGAAAAGAACAGATAAGTAACTAATGAAGATAGAGAGCTCCAGGCAGTACCTAACATAATATACTTAAAGACAAATAAAAAAACAACAAAAAAACTTTGTTGAGCATCTGGTAAATATACATAGTTACATTGTGCAAGTTACCTAACATCTTTACCTTTATAAAAATGTAAAACATTCACGGAGGTTTATGTGAGTTGAAGTAAATATCTAAAGAGTTCCACATAGCTCTGGAGGAGGCTTTCCATGGAGAATTCTGCAGAGCGATATTATCCGCACCTCTGAGATGAATGATCCAGTTCAACCATCCTTTATATGAGGCCTTATTCGTATCCTTCCAATTGTTTAACCGGTTAACTGCTTCGAACGTTCCGCGCCAGTGCGGAACGTTCTATTAAGCGGGCGGGGCCGCGTCGGCCAACGGACGTGCGCAGCACTACCGAGGTAGTGCTCGCGACGGCCGTTGGCCGACAGAAGCACTTAACGGGTTAATACCATTTTATTGCTGACGTAAATAAAAGATCTAATAATGCCTTATCTGCTTCATTACACGAGTCTGTCATAAAGGAGCCAGTCGTTAGTGTGGAAAATTCTCTTCTTAAATCACATTTGAATAGTTTTGAGAGGAAATCGAGAACCTTATCCCAAAAGGACACCACAGCTTTACAGTGAAGCATAAGATGGGCTAAATCTCCTTTCTCTACTTTACAATTCCAACACAATGGATCATCTTGAATATGTAGAGAGTGCAAATGAGCAGGCGTCTTAAAAGCCTTATGTAATAACCAAAATTTAGTTTGAGACATAACTGGAGATATCTTGTTACGTGTTACAGAGCTCCAGACTTGAGGCCAAATAGAATCAGGTATGGGGACAGAGGAGTGACTCTCCCAAAAGGCTATAAGCTTATTATTAATCTTTGAGGTTTTAGGCCGAAGGAGTTTATAGATGTGTGATACTTGATGTCCTAGTTTATTTATTTGTGATATAAACATTGGTAGAGATGGCGACTGGTTATTCAATTTGGCTTTAGATATAGCTACCCTAATTTTTAAGAAATTATAAAATTCAATTTTGTCTAATTTGTAACTGGTTTGTAGTTCATCAAACGTCATGGGGTAGGAAGAATGTTCAAGCTGATAGGGAAAAAATATCCCCGCATTTATCCAAGTATCGAAATTTAGGCTCTTACCTTTATATAAAATGTTGCAGTTATGCCAGATAGACACTATTTTAGATCCCTTAATACTAAAGTCGAGATTCTTATCTACCTGAAGTAATGCCTGTTTCGTATTTTTGAAGATAGATTTGGAGCTATTCGGACAAAGATGGTTAGAAGTAAGAATGGCCAAAGGATTAAGATTGTCCAGAATAGATCTTTCCACTTCTAGCCATACCAGGGTGTACTGGGCAGGGGGCTCAAGCCAATAAGAACCTTGTTTTGCTAAAAAGGCTGATTGATATAATTTGAAATCGGCTAAGTTAACTCCACCTAAAGTTTTATCAAGCCTTAGTTTTTTAAGTCCAATACGAGCTTTCTTGCCTTGCCATAAGAATTTTGTTAGAAGAATGTCTAGTTTTTTGTGAAAGTCATCCGCTAGGATAAGTGGGAGCATGTTAATAAGATAATTAATTAAGGGCGTAATCATCATCTTAATAGTTTCTATTCTTCCCCACCATGTGATGAATCTTGGTGACCACGAATCAAGAAGTTTCGTGACTTTTCCCAATGTAAGTTTCTCATTGTGATGGAGGGTGTCGATTATATTACTGCCAAATTCGATACCTAAATATTTTATATATCCCGATTGCCATGCTAGGCCTGAGTTACCTAAAATTTCTTTGGTACAGTGCATATTCAAGGGTTTAACCTCTGATTTGTCTTTGTTGAGTTTATATCCTGAATGCTTTGAGTATTCTCCAATGGTAGTCATCAGCGCCTTAATTGAAGACTCTGGATTTTCAGTTATTATTAAGATATCGTCCGCGTATGCGGCCAACTTAACTTGAGTATCATTAAACCCTACTCCCTTTATATCTATATTCTGCTTAATGTCCTGAATCAAGGGTTCCAAAGCCAAAAGGAAAAGAGCTGGAGACAAGGGACAAGCTTGCCTAGTGCCTTGTTGTAAAGTGAAAGGATCCAAAAGTGATCCATTAACCGCAATGCGGGCCGATGGCGTTAGATAAAGGGCCATAACCATATTTATATAAGACTCCCCCAGATTAAACAAATACATACATTGTTTTAAGAAGGACCACGAGACCCTGTCAAAGGCCTTTTCTGCATCTAACGTGATTGCTATAGTTGGATCTTGTTTAAACGCTGCATGTTCTAAAACATGGCATAATAACTGGGTGTTATCATTGGACATACAACTTTTAAGAAAACCTACTTGAAAATTGCTTATTAAGCGAGGGAGAACAGTGTTAAGTCTTGTAGCTAAAATTTTAGCGTAAATTTTACAATCTACATTTATAAGAGATATTGGCCTATAGTTCTTTGGTAAAAGGGAGTCCTTCCCCTCTTTAGGTATAACAATTATATTAGCTTCTGTCATGGAATCAGTCGTACAGCCCACCTTCGCTATGTTATCAAATAGTTTCACCATAGTTGGTTGCAATTGGTCTGAAAAGGTTTTGTAGAAAGTAGCAGTAAACCCGTCGGGTCCTGGAGCCTTATTATCCTTCAAGGACTTGACTGCGGCCTCCACTTCTAATGCTCTAATTGGTCTTCGCAATGCAAGTTTATCTGTTTCGCCCAATTGGGGTAAGTTTACTCTGTTTAAGTATTGGGAACACTCAAATGAATCAAATTTCAGATAATTTTTATATAAATCCTCATAAAAGGATTTAAAGGTATTTAAAATATCCTTTTGTTTTGTATTTGTTTGGTTATTAACATCCCTGACGGCTGAAAGAACGTTTTGGTTCTGTTTATGTTTAAGGTATGAAGCTAGTAATTTTCCTGCTTTATTAGCTTCGCAGAGCTTAAGAGCTTTAAATTTGTTCACCCATAACCCCGCCCGTTCACTTAAAATTTTATTATACTCGTACTTCTTTTGAGTTAAATGGTTAAGAATCTTAGTATCCTTCAATGAGAGGGCATGTGAGGACTCCAAAGATTTAATTTCTAGTTCTAATTTAGCTAATTCAGAATTAAGTTCTTTATTAATTTTTGTTTTAATTTCAATAAGTATTCCCCTGATAGTAGCCTTCAGTGCATCCCAAAGTATATTTATGTTAGTTAGGAGAGATCATTTTAAGGGAAAATTCAACATTGCATTAAACTTGGGTGGAGTGTTGCAGTTGGGAGAGTTTTTTGGGTTCAGGAATAGGTGATGTTTAGGAGTGACGAGGGTATTTAGGGGTCAGGGATGGGTGGAGTTCAGGGATAGAAAGCGTTTTTTATAGTTCAGGGATGGGTGGAGTTTTCGGGTGGTGAGGGTTTTCTTTAGGGACTAGGAGTTGGAGGATTTTAGGGGTGGTGAGGGGTCTTTTAGGATTCATAGATGAGTGGAGTTAAGGGGTAGTTAGTGGTTTTTAGGGTTCAGGGATGTGTGTTATGTTATGTTGATTTGTATAGCACACTAAACACTCAAGAGGGTATTAAGGCTCTTGGGCAGGTGTGTGGTCCCCAAGGTACCTATACAAAGAATCAGTTCTTCAGCTTCTTCAGGGAACTCAAGAAGTGAGGAGGACACTCTGATGTGTTGAGGGAGGTCGCTCCATGTCTTGGGTGTGATGTAGGAGAATGAGCAACCTCCAGTTTTGCTTTTGTGGATGCAGGGAGTGCGTGTGAATGAGAGTGAGGTAGAGCGTAGGTGTCTGGTAGGTTGGTGAAAGTGTATGTGGCTGTTCATGTATTCTGGTCCTTTGTTGTGTAGTGCTTTATATGTGTGTTCAATCAAATAATCAATCAATCAGTATTTATATTCAGGTGCTGAGGTTTCGCCAGCCTTTAGTCGAAGAGCCAGGTCTTGAGTCCCTTCCTGAAGTCAGCGAGTGACGGTGAGGTGACGAGGTGACGAGGGAGGTCATTACATGACTTGGCGGTGAGGTAGGAGAAGGAACGACCACTGTGGCTTCGGCAGATGCGGGAGACGTGTGCGAGGGTGGCAGATCACAGTTGTTTGGTGGGTTGGTGGAAGGTCGGTCGGTAGTTCATGTAGGCTGATCTGAGGTGAGGTTGTGGTGGGCTTTGAAGCCGAGTGTGAGAAGCTTGAATTGGCATCTCTTCTGGACGGGGAGCCAGTGTAGTCTTTTGAGGTGGGGGGTGATGCTGGCCCATTTGGGGAGGTTGAGGATGAGTCTGGCTGCGGTGTTCTGTATGGTCTGTAGTCGCTTGAGGAGTTGGATGGTGATTCCGGCGTAGAGTGCATTTCCATAATCCAGTCGGCTGGGGATGAGGGCTTGTGTGACGGTTTACCTGGTGTCGATGGGGATCCAACTGAAGATCTTTCGAAGCATGCAGTGGGTGTGGAAGCAGGTGTAGGATACAGTGTTGACCTGGTGCTTCGTGGCGAGTTTGGTATCCAGGATGATGACGAGGTTGCGGGCTTGGCCGTGGGGGTAGGTGCGAGTCCGAGTTTGGTGGGCCACCAGGTGTCATCCTATGGTGAGGTGTTCCTCCCGAAGATAAGCACTTCCGATTTGTTCGTGTTCAGCTTCAGGCAGTTGGACCTCATCCAGTTGGTGACATAGGCCCTGGCGTTTCAGAAGATGGATCTGGTGGTGACAGGTCTTTGGTGAGAGAGAGGATGAGTTGGGTGTCATCAGCATAGGAGATGATGTTCAGTCTGTGGGAGCGTACAATGTTGGCCAGTAGAGTCATTTAGGCATTGAACAAGGTGGGGCTGAGGTTGGAGCCTTGTGGGATGTCCGAGATGATGCTCTTGGGTTCAGAGGTGAAGGGCGGTAGGTGGATTCTCTGGGTGCGTCCTGTGAGGAAGGAGGCGATCCACTTGAGAGCGTTTCCTTGAATGCTGATGTGGTTGAGGGTGTGGTGGGATACAGTGTCGAAAGCCGTTGAGAGGTCGAGGAGGATCAGGGATGCTGTCTCACCTCGGTCAAGGAGGGTTCTGATGTCATCAGTTGCAGCTATCAAGGTGGTCTCACTGCTGGGGTTGGCGCGGAAACCAGATTGGGCGGTGTCGAGCAGGTTGTTTCCTTCCAGGTGTTCGGTGAACTGGCGATTGATGGCTTTTACTTGGACCTTGGCGGAGAAATGGAGTAGCAAGATTGGGGCGACAATTTTTGTGTTTGCTGGGGCCAGCAGAGGGCTTCTTCAGGAGGGGTTTAACCTCCGCGTGTTTCCATTAGTCGGGGATGGTGGCTGTGTTGATGGATGCATTGAGGATGTTGGTGAGTGCACTGCTGATTTCCTTCTGTCCCAGGTTGAGGATGTGGTGGAGGCAGGGGTCCATCGGTGCTCCAGAGTGAATGAAGGTCCTGATGGATGTCATGATTGGTGCAGTGAGCGGTTACCATGCGGTGGGCAGTTGGCAGTGGGTGGCGTTCGTGGGTGTTAGAAGGTGAAGGAGGGTCCCGAGGGTCCCATCTTACCATCTAACAAGAAACCCATATCTGATTTTGCACTAACCACCAAACATGATGCTCCTAGATAGGCCCCACCAGGCAGGCCCTGATAGAATGTCTTAAGTTGTCCACTTTCCTTCATCCTGGTAGCACATACACATAGGCCCAAACATGCCACTTTAGATACACACACATAGGCCTAAAAAGCCCAGCACCTCTTGCTATCACTTTTTAATAAAACAGATCTCGTAGGCTTCACTAAACTGACAGCAGAGACCTGTGCCATCCACTGCGACACCACACCAGCCCCCTCTTGTAAATTTCCACAGTTACGAGAATAAGATTAGCCCCCACCTACGTGACATTCTGCTGGTACATCTGGCTGTTTCACAAGCAAGGTTTGCGATATTTTTAGTTATGAAACTTTCCGCGCTTGCTTAACTGAAACTGGAAAGGCGGCAACGTGACCAAGAATTAATATATAAAATATTAATTCTGAGCATTTTTACGGTAAAAGTTATCCTTTGTTTACTTTTTGCGGTCAGGAGCACTGACCACCTGCTAAAAGCTCAGTTTCACCATGATACCACTTCTCGATTTTATATAAAACTTTCCAGTTACTGTAAGCGGGCGGTCAAGGGCCCGCGTCAGAACTCACGTCAGACGTGGGTGCAAGTTCTGCATTTAACCATATAAAGAGCTGCGCCCAGGGTGCGGCTCCGAACTCTCTTCACATCAGTGCATTGCTGCATTGCGAGGGTTCCCGATCGATCGTCCTTGTGACTGGGCCTAGAACTTCAACTTCCAAGGTGGTAATACTCTTATCTGATTAGTTTGCCTATTGGCTTTATCAGCCTATCTGATTAGTTTGCCTATTGGCTTTATCAGCCTATCTGATTATTTTGCCTTTTGGCTTTGTCAGCTCAACTAAATATTAGCCTTTTGGCTTTGTCAGTCTATCTAACTCAGCTCATTCTAACCCAAGCCATTGCATTTATTTTAGTTTAAACTGCGTAGTCTTGAATGGTGTTGCTTTCTTAAAAAGAGATTAGCCTTCTAGGCACTAGCCTACCCATCCTCTTTAAAGTCAGGGTTGCTCTTTAGGCAGCTACTCATAGCATAATATTTAGACATATATTTGCTTCTTTTGAACAACTGATTTTTAACATTGTCAATGCATTTATTTTTCATCCTGCTCATGTGTTGATGGGCAACATTTACATTGAATTGCTTTCTATGCTTTTGAACTGCTTAAATAAAGAAGTCACTGTATTTTACATCGTGGTTCTTTCTTTCCAAGAGAACGAGCAGAACAGGGGTCAGGCTCTCTGGAGTCGGTAAGCAGAAGGGTGTGGCCATCCAAAAGTATCCCTCATCAGCTGGCGACCACGAAAAAAGGTCTCGAAAGGCGGGTCGCCTACGGTGCGGTTCGGGGACGCACACTGGGGTTACACCTGTGTGGCTGCCTCTCAGGCTCTCCTCTCCTCACGTCCACCTGGGTAAGTCAGGGATGGTTTTGCTTTTTATTCCTTAAATTTGCCTCAGGTTGTGGCGTGTGTGGGACGGTAGGTCTGGCTGCTTTTGCCATCCAGGGTCTCCCTTGGGTGTGCTCCTTTGCCCACCTGTGGTTGACTGACATGCCACGACGTCCTCTGTGGCTGGTCACATCTTACCGAGGCTCTTCGGTGCTGTCCCCTCTGCTGTCATCAATTCCGTCTTGGTTTCCTTCTGCTTGCGTTCTCTTGGCAACACTTCTTCTAGCTTTCTAGTGCCTTTGCCTTTTACGAATATTGTGCTTTCACTTCCGTTGCCGTTCTTTATTTTTCAGTTAATATTGTATATTTGCCTTTTACGTTTTGACATGCTTATTGATGCTTGAGGTTTGAGTCCTGTGCCACCACATGGTACGTGGTTGGCCGAATTCTGGCATGGTGCACACATGCGTTTGCGGTTTTGGTGTTTTAGTACTTGGCACACGTTTATCTGCACTCCTATAGAGCCCACGGGTCCTTGACGCTGCTTAGCATGTGGCTACTCACATTCTGTTAATGGCATCCCTTGGTAATAGTTCATGTTGCACAGATACAGGGCTGTTGCGCCCTTCACACGGTGCACAGGTGGCACACGTGTCTGCAGTGTTGTTTTGCTTGGACTTGGGGTCCTTCCGCATTGTGCTATTTAAGGTGTGGTCCCGGCGCCATTTTGTATCTTGCCGCCATTTTGTATTATTGGGTTTTACATTTTACAGTTTCTTTTTCTGTATTCTATTGCTAACATTTTGTTTTATTGTACTTTTTATCATACAGTGCCTTTCATACAGTTGTTCTTTGCATCATTTGTTTCGTTACTGTGTTTTTCCCTACATTGCATTTCTATTATGGTTTCTATTCTCACCCGTGGCTCCTCCCCGCCCTGCAACTCCATTCTATTTCATTAGTATCTTCAATGCGCCCCTCTTTGTTCAGGGTTCTTTCCTGTGTATTCACACATTCATTCTTCGCACTCTCTGCCCGGTCCCTCTCTGATTCAGTTTTGCATGGCTAGGGTACTTTTCTATTTTTGTCTCTTAAGTTCATATCGCTCTCTGATCGCCGCCTCTCTCGCTTGTTAACTGCGCCACTCCAAATTGAGGAACTAGCTACTTCGCAGCATCTGGCCCAGTCTGAAATCCCCTCCGCCTTCTTCTGCTCTCTGCCATCGCAGAACGAGGAAGTGAGCCTCGCTCCTTCGCAGCTTCACTGTAGCTCCCCCCCGCCCCTCCTTTCTCTGTCTTCGCAGTCTGCTCTTCAACAACAATTGTCACATTGATCGTTATTATTTTTGAAATGCATTTCATTTATTTAATTATTGTCTATTTGTTGTTCATTGTGTCTGTTTCTTGTGCTTCGTTTCCTTAAACATTTGCTCGCCCTGCTGTCCCACCACAGTTATCTCCCACCGCACTCCACATCTGTTGCTGACCTGCCAGCTCCACACTCATTTAGCCGAGTGGCAGGCTGCCAGTTATTATTGTTGGCTCAGTTGCCCCCCACTTTTCGTCAAGATTAGCGGCAACTGCCCCAGGTAGCTGTTGTCTGGATTGCCTTGCATTTAATACGTAGCCGCAATCCCGCTAAGTAGTTGCACTTACCTTCAGTACACATTGCACATACATTGCGCCTCTTTTTTCTGTCTCTCACACCTTTTTTGCCTACCACTTGTCCAAGCCAATTGGTAGCCAAGGGGGGGTGGAGTTGTATCTCCATTCCTCCTGTCCGTTCCCTTAAACCCCCTCCTCCCCGTTATGTCCCTTGACCCCACGCAGATTATTAGTCTCCTTATTCATTCAGTACGTGGTACTGCTACTGCGGTCTACCACACCACCCTTGACCGGTTTACCCCCCTTACACGCCATCAAAGTGACGTTCTTGCAGTTGCGTGGAACATCTTAGGGGTTACCTTTACACCCACTACCGAACTACGCCTTTCGCTCTTGTCTCTCATAGATTTACCTCCCTCAGCCACCGCTTCTTCCCAGCCACCACCACCACCAGACACCACCCGCCCGGATCTTCTGTGGCCTGCCCACTCCTCTAATTCATCTTCGCGCTCCCCACCCTCTTTAAGTTCTTCTGTTTATTTTGCTAATTCTCCCACTGTCGTTAACATAGACGGTGAGTCCAATACTGACTCTGCGCAGTCCACGGCATCCTCTGAAGAGGCAACACTCCCTAACCTTACCGCCCCTGCTTCCCCCACGGTATCAGCATCAGCATTTAATACTGCTCTCCCTCAACCACTGTCTCCTGCTAACGAGTCCCCATTCCTCGTGGCACTCCTGCAGGACTATTCAGTGGATCTAGAGGACTCTGCACCAGACGTCCTCATTGTGCTTCCCCCGGCAAGCCCACCTCCGCATTTCCAGTCACTGTAGGGAATGAGTGCCCCGTCTCCTGATAGTACAGCTTCTCCTATTTTTGTATATTTAGTTAATAATAACGTTGTAGGTCTTTCCACTGGGCACCCATCCTCCTTTTGTCACGTTACACCCTTAGCAAGCACTGTCCTTCTCACTATATTTCAAGTTTTAGGGGTTGACTATACCCAGGCACAGCAGATAACACTTTCACTAGCACCGTCCTTTCCGCACCCCATTGTCACTAAAGTCAAAGAACAAAAACATTGCAAGCACTGACATTTTAGGGAACACTCTAGTCCCTCAATTATTACTGGTCCCCATGAACAGGATCATAGGTACCTCTGTTCATAAAACACCGGCTTGCATTTACATACGCATTCGCCTAATAGCGCCAGGCTTGGAGATACCTACCACACTAATCACATCCTATCCACGCAACCCGCTACAAAGCAAAGTAATTGCTGGTCTCTCTCGTAACCAGCTCCAATTCCCTGACTTCTCCCCTAACGGAATATACACCGGACCACAGGAACTGGACTTAAGACGAGCATTATATCACATTATTAGTAGTGCCATAGGAGAGGAACTGATAAAAAACGCCATTCCTCCTACTCCTGACATTCAACACTCTCCTGCCACTGAACACTCGCCTGCCACCTAATTACATTCCTTTCTAAACAAGCGACATTCACCCTCAAAGCATTGTGCTTTTAAAATAACACTCATGAATGGCATAGTGAGCTCTACAGTGTATAAAACGTCTACCCACTTTCACATCTTTTTTATCATACGTCCCCCTGGATCGCTACTCACTGCCATACTATCTAGCACATGGCCAAGGCACCCTCTCCAAAGTTATATTGCTGAAGCTTGCTTTGACGGCCAGCTTCGCTTTCCTCTTTATACTCAAGCACAAGAGCGAGACTTGCAGGACGGGGTGTATGATATTGTCATTCAGGCAGTAGAGCAAGAACTCATCAGAGACATTGTCCCTAGCACCTGAGAAAACGCGCTCCTGTAATTCAGGCTTTGCCTAGAGCGCCCTGTGTTAGACACACCAACATGGCCACTCCACTCCAACATGTTTTAAAAACATTCGGAGGCCAAGAGCACCATATACTAAAGCACTGCCGTGAGCTACATAAGCGTACGGCCAAAATGAGTCATCCTTGGCCCTCAGAGGGAAGCTTTGATCCAATCATACTAGAGCATGCCACCACCTTTCTAGACACCAAGTACTCTGGCACTAAGTTACAGAAGAGAAAGGCTACTTTAGATCTCTGGCGCATTTTCAAAGATAAGGCTCAAACACACTCTGACTCCACACACCCAGCTATACCCAATGCTCCGCCCCCACCGCCTTACCACTTCAGCGGTATGTATACCGAATGCACTCACAAAGAACAACCAGAGCTACCAGTCACCACTAATGATTCTCCGGCTGCTGGCTTCCAACCACTACCAAATGAGGCATCTTCCTCACCACACCTCGGTCCAGACATACACATCACACAACCGGAGGAATTCCAGATTTCCCACACATCACCCAGTCACCCGTACCACCCCGTGGACCGACCACTGACTCCACCCATGCCCCCCGGTGATGTGTACCCACGCCTGACTGAACGTCAGAACATACACATGCCTGTTACCCATGGTACAGTAATGGAGACAGCAGTACCAGGTCTCCCAGGTCTCATAGACACACAACTGTCACTGAAATTTACACCAACTATCAGTACTGCACAACCCCGCCCAGGTGAACAGGATGAAGAAGACTCTGACTCTGCCTCTCAAGCATCATCTCGCCACTCACGTACATTTAGCAAAGTCTTCATTGACATTGGCACTAAAGACGACACTGACACTAACACCTTCCTTGACACCGGCACGCACCTGTTCCCACATTCGTGCCCCCCACCTCAAACAAACATGCCTTTCGCTGCTAATGCACCATTCGGTGAGGGACCAGGATCTGGCCTTATGACAGAGCAGCGGCAGCTCATTAAGTTCCCCAACCCACCACTGCTGTGCATAACTGAGGGACAGCGTGCCCCCCTCACAGGTCCCCTCACAGGTCTTCCCTCCTCATATGACAATTATAGACAAAATGCAGACTTGAACAAAAGCACTAGCCTGGAAAGTATTTCACCACAGCACCTTGAAGAAGAACAGTCACCCATGCATCAATCACCTAGCCACGCAGAACAGGTAAACACAATGAGACGCTTGTCATTTAAATTAGAGAACATGAACAAAAGCATTACAGACATGATCTCAAAGGTCAACTCTCCAGCACCACCCTCACCCACGCTGCACCACCTCGTGCAGCACCACCCACAGACAATTATCAGTAGGAATGGGGAAGGGAGTGTACAATATCTCCCTAATGAGCACCCCTACCGCTATGACGCTGCCGCCTCTGGAATAACACAAACAGCCACCAACACACACCAAGCCCACCAATCCCCAACAGCATTAGGGCGGGAGAAGACACCCCCACTGGTGCTAGAAGGCCACAATCCAATGTTTGGTGAGATCCCAATATATTGTGGACTCCCACAGGAACAAGACAGAGTGGTAAGAAGGAAGGTCTGCACCACCGAAGCACAGAAACTTAAAGTCCTGGGAACACATGGACGCCCAGACGACATACTATATGATGTCTCGGGCTCTGCTTCCTTGCGTACCATTAGGATGATGAATAGACGCAACATGTGTCTCAGCAGATCAAGCGTACCAAAAACCAGCAATGATCTTACTCCCAATGAGATAGTGATACTAGGGGAAGGCTCAGACTATGCAGTTAACCCTTTTTCAGACGATTTGGCAGGCTGGTCAGAGCCCTTAGCGCCGCAAATGCTCGCTTGGCCAAGAGAAGGCTCTTTTGAGCCTCAGTACATGGCAACAGCAGTTGAATGTATCCTCAAAGGAGTAGGAGATGAGGATTGGGACTATGACTATATGAGGGAGAGCCTGAAGGTCTGGCAAAAATATGCTCGCCAGCATGACTCTACAGGACCCACAGTGCAACGCCCTGGGGTCACGCGCCAGATGCCACTGCTCTACAAAAATGTCACTGATCCCCCCATCTATATCCCATGGTCTACATTAGACAAATAAAATGTCAAAAAGCAACTCCCACCCTCACTGAGGGTGCGGGAAAATGGATTGCAGCTTTTGAAAATTGCACCACAGGTAACAACATAGCTATAGGAGATGTAAAAAGCCTGCTGATCTCCCTCATGGGAGAAGACGCAGAAGATCTCTTCACACGTGTCCATGCCAATCTTATGAAAACAAACACCAAACATGATGGTGTTTCCTTTAATGAGATTAGAACACAAGCATGGGCTGAGTTACGCAGGAAATTCCCTGATGTTCCTGACATTGGGGCTCTGTTGTCACAAACAATGCAACCAAATGAAGACCCTGCCAACTATCTTTCCAGAATGAAAGAAAAATGGCACCAGGAGTTAGGGCAACGATGGGATGCAGCTGGAGGGTATGGGAGATTATTTTATCACACAATAAAGAAAGGTTTACCCACTGAAGTGCAGGAAAAATTAGATGGCATTGTAGCAATGGAATGCAAGCCATGGGCTGAAATACAAGACTGTACTCACTGGTTGGTAACTGTTCCTATAAGAGAGAAGTGCAACCAATTTGGTTGCAAGAAACAAATGTAGGTGGATAGTCTCTAAGTGTGTTACTGATCTGATGAAGATGGGGAATTTCTCCTTTGGAAAATAGTGCCCTCACACACTCTTGCGAGTGTCATGCTTCATCATCGGGCGTTGCTCCGGCATTTCCCAGGCGGTAGGGTAGGCATAAGAGCCACTGCGTAGCGGTGCATCTAGGCCCCGCTTTAGAACCGCTGGGACCCGCCATAGAGGCACTCCGACCAATACTGTTATAAGGTTTCTGCACATACAGAGCTATGCACAGGATAATAGGACCTCGGAATATAGTGGTGAGCCAACCATAAACCTTAGCACCCAAAACCCCAACCCAACTAGCCTTAGCGTCCCATTAGCACCAATGTACCAATGCTTAGACAACCCAGAACACGGTATCTCTCTCTCAGGACTCGCAGAGGCAAGAACACTCTTTCGTCACATTCGTACCTGTCCACAACATGCGTATGAAGAGACACTGTATAGGTTAAAATGTTTATTTCAACTTACGTGCTCTAAGATACAGTACACGTGTCAGTACTAGTAGCATAATACATAATAACAATATAATCAGCATAGTTACTACTCCATAAAATACGAACGGGGAAAGCATCTCATAAAGCAGTGGATATATGTCTAACTAACATTACCACCCTCCCCGTGCTGGAAGCCAGTTTATTATAATAATAGAAGACCTTTGGGCTTTGACTAGCGAACCCCCATACCTCAGTCCCTTGATGCAAGACTACATCAGCAAACAATCACAGCTCCTCTCACTGGAAAAGTCGTCTCCAAGTGCTCCCTTAGCGCAAGCAAACGCATTATTAAAAGCACACTAATTTCTTGATGGCAGCTGTACAAGTGTTATGTCTAGGTGCGAGGGACGGGCCAAATCAGTATAAACCAGGGGGTTGTTATTCGACCTTGTAACTGTTGTTCAGACTGAGCCCAAAAGGGAACAGGAGAAAAGGTGAGCAACAGAATATGCAGACTGTTGCAGAATCACTTGGCAATAACAAAGGGCGAAAGAACAACATCCAATAATAACGTGCGCAATAGTCATCATGGCATCCAGGCCTGCGGAACATGGTCAGACCATCCAGGAGGCCATGATCCACAAGACACCCTCCCCTGGACAGTCCATCGGCCGAAACAAAAACGAAGACAGAGTTCCAAACACCTGAGCAGAATTGAGGCTGTCTACTGAGAACTAACGGCAAGTCAATCAATCCAAAAATGTGAATGAGCAGAAAAACGCTATACCGTCCAACAGGACATCATTGGAATCGTCAAAAATGTAGACGCCATCCAGTCCAACAGGTCAAAGCTGCAGGAATGTTCTTCAGAGTATGGAGCATCCAAAAGCAATGCGGGACAGCTTGCGTGATATTCAATGTAACTTTGTTGTAGGAGGTCCTGAGCAGCCGCCCAGATATCCCATTGTGCCAAAATCCCCAGTGCAGCCGCACGCATCATAAAACCAGCAGCGGAACAGTCCCGTTCATGGGCCTCTAAGGGACCCACCAACCGAACAAAATCCGGTACCGACAATGACGAATTGGAGAGGCAATAATCCATGGTCCATGTAAACGGACATCGGATGCAAGACATCACAGGTTGCACGCAAGTGAAATACGCAAAGCGAAAGGAAAGGGTGTAGGACACACTGATAGTTGCCAAGGGCAGAACATCGAAGCCAACCAGGAGTCGCTCACGGAGCAGCTGGAGGCGTTCGGGATCGAGAAGGGCACAGTGGAGTGCAGCCATTGCGCAGAAAACAGACCAACAGCAAGACACCGGCCGCCAAAGCGAGGATTAATGGAAATCCACCAAAGACGCTAGAAAAAATGGAATGAATGAATGCCGGTATCACACCGAAAACAGTTTGAAAGGTGGACACGAGGCCAGACCCCACAACCTTAAAAAGTGCACCAGACCCTCGGTGTTTGATGCGTTAAAAATACGATGAATTAACTCCCCAAAATGTTGGGGGAGGTCAGTGTTCAAAAGGGCCTGTATTTCACTGTGGGTGCTCGCCACCTGGAGAATGAATGTCTCCCGGGCGGATGTGAGCATAACCTCCTCATTCAATAATAGGGCCTTTATTCTGCTCAACTTATTGAAATCTGCCTCCATGGTAGGAATGGAAGGCCAAATAGAGCTATCAACGATGTCGTGAGGGGGAGGAAAAAGCACATTCTTGCAGCAGACAACTCTGTGCGAGACTGTAACAATATACGGAATGCCGGCCTGCAGGCCGCAACAATTTTCGTTATTTAAAAGCAAATTGCTACCGTTGGTAAGCAAAGTAAAAGTAGGAGAAATAGCAGGAGCAGGAATACCCTTCAGGACACATGCAAGATTTGGAACTGAAACGCTACAAGCCCCGTGCAATTTAATATGTTTACAAATAAGCGAATGACCCACAGTTGAATCACAAGACTCCCCCGTGAGAAATACTTCCTTGCCATCTCTAAGGCATTTATACATGAAAGGCAAGGACCAAAGTTCATGCAGGAAAGCACCACCCAGAGGCTGGAAACGGCCCACCGGATAATGCTTCATGCACGAACTGAACTCAAATAGGGAAAAAGGTAAAGCTATAACCCCATGAACTAGCCATACCGCAGAATCTGGTTCTGCTACTGAGAACGGTAAAGGATCCACTTTTTCAATATGTAACAAAGTGTAAGATGCATCTTTCATGGACATGAACTGCTGTTTGTTAGTCAAATTAAAAGGCAGAAAGAGGGCAGTGGTGTTTAACAAATTCCAAGGAACTTTACCCAACTTAAGAGTTTGCAAAGTCCATGCAAACTGCATCACTGAGCGCAACTGATTCTGACCATGATACAACATAGAGACATCATCTTGTACAATATCAACAACAGAGGATACAATATTGTCTAATGTGTAAATGCGGGAAGACAGGGTATTTATACTATTGTCAACAACAGCAAGCACCTTTTCCAAATTTGCTTGGTCTATTTCTCTAAGACGGGAAGCAGCTTCCATTTGTGACAGCTTCCAGAGCTCATTATACGCTTCATAAATGAATCTCTTCGGTCGGGGACCACGAGGTCCCAAGATAAAGTCAGATAAGTCAATAGTGCCTGATAGGAGGGATAAATGGTTCTTAACAGAGTCTAAGGACGAATGTTGTAACCATTGTTTACATAATTTACCAACTGAATACGTGGTCACAGTACGAGTTTCAGTAAATCTCGGATCAGGCTTGTCCTGTATGTAGCCAGGAACTGTGCCATGAAAACGCAGTTGGCATGCATTAGATGATATGGGCCATGCCAACCAGGGTGACTGTATCAGTGCAGAAACGTTAAAGGAATTATTCTGAAACTGAGCCTGTAACGCCATAAGGGACATATTAAAATGCAAACTATCATTTGGCAGACTCGACAAGGATGGGATGGTTGGCGCATTTAGTTGTTTAACGGTAGCCAACCCCCAACACGTGGTCTGATAAATGGAAGCATTTAAAAATAGAATTTGGGCTGGGATAAGGCAAGCACGGTGCAAGGCCTCAGTGCCTTGCACCTGCCATGGCTTCGAACCCCAAATTGATTTCAAATTCACTGTGTCTTTCCAATATTCATAACCACCCACTGCCAAGGCGCTCAAAAAGGAACCCGAATATAATAATTTAGTATGGGTCAACATTATTTTCTGAGTCAATGGAGTTTTTAATTTAAAATAATATGACCCAGGGTTCGATCGATTAAAATCAGTAAAATAGGTGAATTTATTTCGAAGAGTTTGGGAACTACCTGGTATGGGGTTTGGACAATGTTCCCATTGGGTGTAAGTAACAGGGCCACGTAGTGCACTCGGTTTGTGGAGAAAATGATTGCCCCAATGCTGGTAGCAATACAAATCGGCATAATTCGCAGAATTCATATACAAGTCCTCAGCATTAAAGGAAGCATAATATTTTAAATCAGCAAACAATGCTTCAACGGCATGCACATCCCAATCATCAGAATGAATATTACTTTTTACTACATCACCCATCGAGACTCGAAGGACATTTGGTACATTAATAATTTCCGTCGGGCCATGGATTTGAAAGTTTACCGCATCCCATACGATGCCATCTGCAACTGGAAACGCTGAAATGTTCACAAATGTGTGGTCACGCTTCATGATGTGTGAAGAGGAATGTGGAGCCAAAGTCCCAGCCACACTGTTCACAGCAGAGCGTTCAGGTAAATAGTGACCATTGATGAGTAGAAAAAACACCGTGACAAAGCCAATGGACATGAACAAAAAAACCAAGAAAAGTACCATCCAAATATATGTCCAAGGTGGAATCAAAAAATTGTCTCTGAACCATGATACAAAAAGACTAAACTTGGACGGGGCCTTTGATGAGTTGGAATCCGAGTCAAAGGAATAACGTGTCGGGCTCAGTGGCGTTGTTGGTTGGTGTGCCACCGACTCTGTGGCGGGATAAGTATATTCGTCCTCATCAATGCAGGGGGATGCAGGGGGTTCAAATATATTTTCAGGCAAATCGACCATCTCCATGGTAACATCAGTGACTGTTCGTGCAGGCGTGCCGCGGATACATGTCCGATAAATGGCAGGACAAGAGACCGCTGGTGTGACACTATTCAGGATCGGCCAGATGTTGTAGCTTGACATTTTCTACTGAGATGTATCTGTTTTCCTTGCGACCGGGAAGCGGTGGTAAGATGACTGTACGTGTTCCCTTCAAGCCCAGGACTGGAACCGGTGCACGAAAAGAGGGGCCGAATTCTTTTTTGTTCTCCACCTTCTCTCGTACCAGGTCGCCAATCTTCGGAAGCCAGCCGGCAACCGGAATCTGCAAAGCAGGGTCTGTGGCTGAAGGCAAATGTGCAATTGCAAGTTTGTCTTGGGCTTCTTGTAAGTCCTGTAACATAGTAGAATGGTTATCTACATCAAACTTGGCGGATTGCGCCGCCATGTCTAGACCATCAAGGTCAGGCACAAACATTCGTATGCCAAAGAGCATTTCGTAAGGGGTCCGCCCACCCAGAGGCCTTCTAGGGAGATTATTAAGTGCACGTTGAACAGTATACAAGTGGGCCAGCCAGTTCCTGCCAGTACCTATAACTCTAGCTGTCAAGGATTGCTTTAAGTCACGGTTCATTCGTTCAACGATAGAGTTGCCCTCAGGCCTATACGGAGACGAAAATTTCACCCGCACCCCTAAGGAGCCCATTGCGTCCTTGTAAGCCTTAGAGGCAAACGCCGGACCTTGGTCAGAATGGAAGGTGCCGCATGCAAAAATTCCCACAAAGACTCGCAAATCCCTAATGACATTTCGTGCGTCAGCACTCCGTTGTGGCCAGACCCAGATGAACCGTGTGCACGAGTCCACTGCCACTAAGATATATTTATAGGCAGTGTCTGAAGAAAATGGACCGCAGTGATCCAAGTAAACACACCCAAAGGGTCTGTTCGAAATTGCAAGCGAGGTCTGCGGTGGTCTTGTGACTGTCGAAGGCTTGATCTGTTGACAAACGTCACAGGAAAGCACATAAGTACGTGTATCTTTGTATAAACCACGCCACCAGTAACGCTGCTGCAAAATGGAAATTGTCGCTGACACACCAGCATGCGCCGAAGCCATGCCTTCGTGTGCTGCTGCCATCAAGGAAAGTCTGCGGTCCGCGTTGGGGATCAGCCGAACCCCAACGTTAGGTATTGTTACATAAGGAGCCTGATCGGGACCTATCTGGTAAGAATATTTAGAAGGGAAACCTCTAGGGTAATTAATTCCTTCTTTTGTTGCAGCAATAGCTGCCAACATATCAGTGTCTATTCTAGACATGGATCTAGTAACTGCTGCTACTGAACACGTGAGTACTGCTGATCTGGCAGCTTCATCTGCCAGACTGTTACCAACAGCGTGTGCGCCCACCCGCTGATGGCCTAGGGTGTGAACCACCTGTGTGAGTGGCAGACGTCTTTGTAATTCTGCCACCCTAACCCAAAGCATTTTATGCTTGATTGTGTTGCCTTTAGCGTCTCTATAGTCATTTTGCGACCAAAAGAACAGATTGTCATTGTATGATTGAACACAGTAGTAAGAATCGCACACGATTAAAGTGGTCACATCAGGATTTACGAACTCAAGCGCAAGCACCAAGGCACGCAACTCGGCCAATTGTGCGGTACTGTCCCCGAGTGCCTGTGTATGCACCACAGTGGATTTGAACTTTCCGTTCACAAACGTACCTGCAACAATGGCACATGCGGCTGAATAAGCATGCTTGGAACCCGTGGCCGGTTGTGCCGAACCATCGGTGTAGATTACACAGTCGTAATCCTCAAGCGGCAATAAGGACAAAGGAGGAGGATGAATGAATTCATACTGTAAAAACTCCTGAGTCTGGAGAGAAGAGTCGAAAATGTAAGTGACATCCGGAGATGTCAACGATGTTGCCCATTGAATCCAACGGGGGTGCAAGGCTTTAGAGTTCGGAACACTTGCTTTAGTCACTGCCTCTAGGGCAGGATAGGGTGTCACCACCAGAATGCGTTTTCCCTGTGCCAGTGCGCGCTCCTTCAGGATCGCCATTTGCACTGCTGTTAGTACTTTCTCCACAGATGAGAACCGCATTTCTGCAGAGGTGTATAGATGTGACTTGTATGCGATAGGTACTGTGTCTCCTTCATTAAAGGTTAAATACGTGAAGCCCACTGCCCCTGGAATGATTCTAATCACCAAGTTTGTGTGGTTCTCACGCGTCAAAAGGTATTTAGACTCAAGAAGGTCTTTCTGCAGTGATTGCAGAATGGAGGTATGCTCCGGAAGCCAGCAAGACTTCGAAAAGTAGGCTGTATCAAGGCATACAGTGGCTTGATAAGCTGGGCATATTCGGGAATGTATGTACGTCCGAAATTCAGAAAACCCAGCAAAGACTGAAGCTTCTTCAGATTTGTAGGAGGGCACAGAAGTGCACATTTCTCCAGAAAATGGGGGCTAAACCCTTACCTTCATTGTTGAGCTCATAGCCCAAGAACAAAACGGTAAACTCAGCAATATGGGATTTTGCAAAGTTAATTTTGTATCCCTGAACCGCAAATTCAAGAATAATGCGGTCCACTCGCGTCAGATGCGGAAACAATTCATCGTCTGTCAGATAAATGTCATCCACATACGAACAGGCGTCTGGATCTATGCCGTCTAATAAAGAGACAACACGAGCGGCAAACACTCCTGGACTATTTTTGTACCCCATAGGAAGACGCCTGAATTTGAACATTTTACCACCGGAAGTAAAGGCACACCATTGGCCACTCTCCGGGGCTAAGTTGTGCGTGTAGAATCCATTTGAAAGGTCAAGGGTCGTTTTGTATTTTTTACGAACAAGACTGTCTACAAGCGCAGAACTATGGGTATTTTGCACCGCAAAGGTCCGACAATGAGAGTTCAAATGCCGGTAATCCAATACTAAACGGTACGATCCATCGGGTTTAGAAACCGCGAAAAGGGGATTGTTCATAGGTGATACACAGGGTTCAATTACTCCCTGATATTCCAACTGTGTCAGAATTTCGGAAACGGGGCCTTTGGCTTCACGTTTTATGGGATATTGGGGTTGTGGCTGCGGCAACGATCGCAAAGGTATTTCATGGGGGAGATTCTTCGTCCCAACCCACGTGATTGCGGAATAACGCTGGAGCCAGGGACACAGCCCATTCTGCTGCAAGAGCCTTTGCTTTGTCCTTTGGGACATGTCTAGAAAAGCTCGGAAGGATTACCTCCTCCCCTTTACGCGCAGTAAGTACGAATGGGGGTGGCCAATCCGCCTCTGCTAATAAAATATCATATGAAGAGGTCAGATTTTCCCAAAAAATACCTTTAATTACTCGCTGTATATCACCTTCAATTTGGAGGACAATATTAAATAGTCTGTCAGGGGGTGCCACTCTGGTGTCTGCTGTTTCAACAGTAATGAATGTTTCAGTTGCTGTCGCCTCCATATGAGGACGTAGCGCCTCCCGCACTATGGTTACTTCCGCGGCGCTGTCTAGGAGGGTTACTGCCCACGTCCAATTCAGGAGTCTCGTTCTCACCGTTTGTGGCATATTTAGCTGTTACAGCGGCAACTTTCTTCTTCTGAAATTGTGGTCGAAAACGTTGAGCGTCTTCTTCTTTTCCTCTGACTTGTTGTCGAGGCTGGTCTCGTCCCTGTGGGGCCTCACGGGCCCTTCCTCTATCCTGGCGGTCTCCTCCACCGGCCTGTGACGAAGTCTGTGCCTGTAAAGAACGAGGAGAACGCGTATCAGGGATCTGAAACCTATCCGGAGACTTAATTCTCGCTCTATCGCGTAAATCATAAGTACGTTCAGAAGAAACTGAAACCGGGGATGCGCCTCGCGATCCCGGCTTTGTCTGTTGCTTACCCTGTTTTTTCAGCCTCCAGCTCTTTTTAGTGAAGACTGGTTTCTCATCTTTCTCAGATTGAGATTTGGTTTGTTGCTGTTGTGGTTGCGATTGTGTTTGCTGTTTAGCAAAAGGCTTGTTACCCAGGCTGTTTCTACCAATAGTTTTGTAAGCCTGGGTAATAATTTTCGGTAATTCGCGAGGCTTGTCCAATTCTGGGACCAAAGCCAAAGCGTTCGCTACTTGAAAGTTCACTGCATCGCCCTTGACATTCGCAAGGATCAGTTCAGCTACTACTTCAAACACTCCCACTAGTCTCATCCCTAATTCCACCGCCGCTTCAGGGCCGTGTTCATCCTGTACTTTTTTAATTACAGAGGGGAGAACTGTCATGGAAGGCGTACCAAAACATTTAGAATATACTGCTGCGAATACTCTACCCCAGTTGTCACATGCTGTCAACTCGGGAATTAAGTCTTTTGGCAAACTAATCGTCAAAATACGATGTTTATCCACTGGAGATGTATGTGGAAAAACTGCCTCCAACTGATCAAATTTTTCAGCAAGCCAATAAGGGAAATCATCCTTATGTTGTGGACGTTTGCCCATCACAGAGTTCACCATGACAGGACTTATGGTTACTCCGGCTGCACCAGCTGGATGGCCGGCAACTCCAGGAGGGGCTCCCTGGATGTTGCCTGTAACATATTGCACTAAGGCTCGATGCACTCGTACTAAAGCCGAATACATGTTACGCAATTCCGCGACTGGTATCGTCATATATCGCGGATGTGGGGTGTACCCGGCCAAAACAGGCCAAGTGGCCCCATCAATAGATAAGGGGCCTAAACGAACCGTGGTAGTCGGTTGTGGAAGGGCGCCATTAAACCAAACACGGTGTTGCCAAGCCGTGAGCGGTACCTCAAGACAAGAATAAGGTATATAATTATTAGGAACTGCGGTGGCTGTATATTCATGGAACAAATCGTCAGTCCCATCCACTGCAGGAAAAGTTACCCATGAGTAGAACACCTCAAAGTGGTAAGCCGGATCGGCTTGTACCACAAAGATCAGTTCGACTCCAGCATCTGGCACTCCATACGCCCGTAAGTGTGTTCGGAGTGCTCCGCGGCTATGCGCCGCAATTTGAACAGCCATTTTACGGCTAAAATACTTCGACAAACTAACAGGAGGCAGCACAAGTAGTACTCAAGCGTCTCGCAAGTAAGCTGCCCCACTTGTTGGTCGCGCCATGTTATAAGGTTTCTGCACATACAGAGCTATGCACAGGATAATAGGACCTCGGAATATAGTGGTGAGCCAACCATAAACCTTAGCACCCAAAACCCCAACCCAACTAGCCTTAGCGTCCCATTAGCACCAATGTACCAATGCTTAGACAACCCAGAACACGGTATCTCTCTCTCAGGACTCGCAGAGGCAAGAACACTCTTTCGTCACATTCGTACCTGTCCACAACATGCGTATGAAGAGACACTGTATAGGTTAAAATGTTTATTTCAACTTACGTGCTCTAAGATACAGTACACGTGTCAGTACTAGTAGCATAATACATAATAACAATATAATCAGCATAGTTACTACTCCATAAAATACGAACGGGGAAAGCATCTCATAAAGCAGTGGATATATGTCTAACTAACATTACCACCCTCCCCGTGCTGGAAGCCAGTTTATTATAATAATAGAAGACCTTTGGGCTTTGACTAGCGAACCCCCATACCTCAGTCCCTTGATGCAAGACTACATCAGCAAACAATCACAGCTCCTCTCACTGGAAAAGTCGTCTCCAAGTGCTCCCTTAGCGCAAGCAAACGCATTATTAAAAGCACACTAATTTCTCGATGGCAGCTGTACAAGTGTTATGTCTAGGTGCGAGGGACGGGCCAAATCAGTATAAACCAGGGGGTTGTTATTCGACCTTGTAACTGTTGTTCAGACTGAGCCCAAAAGGGAACAGGAGAAAAGGTGAGCAACAGAATATGCAGACTGTTGCAGAATCACTTGGCAATAACAAAGGGCGAAAGAACAACATCCAATAATAACGTGCGCAATAGTCATCATGGCATCCAGGCCTGCGGAACATGGTCAGACCATCCAGGAGGCCATGATCCACAAGACAATACGAAGGGGTAATTAACAGGAGCACCACAATTGAGGTGTTCCCCTGAGTACTTTAACTCAAGCTAAGCCTTAATAAAGGTATTAAAGGATCATAGGGGTTTAGTTTCCTGCTCCTTTCTTTTTTTCTTCTTTATTACGCACTTATTCACTTCATATGGTCCTGATGAAGCGCACTGGGATCCGTTAGGGACCCCTTCCATAGCGCGAAACATGTCGACCAGGCCCCACTTTCACGAACACGCACGGGACTGAGAGCAGCAGAGTAATACTCGACCTCTACCCTATCTGCTCACTAGAGGCGCCCTAGTCCCCTACACACTTGCTTTTAATCCATATCCCACGGACCTACAAATAAAATTCAAATTAAGGTACCGGGAGGTATTTTTAGACACCAGCACCACATCCTTTTTATAGGCCCACACACCCGCATGCACAACTGCGGCGTCTCCTAAAAGATCTCCGATAAAGAGCCCTCTTGCGGGGCCCGTGGAGGACAGCAGCGCCACCCCCACGAGGAGCAACGCCCGATGATGAAGCATGACACTCGCAAGAGTGTGTGAGGGCACTATTTTCCAAAGGAGAAATTCCCCATCTTTATCAGATCAGTAACACATTAGAGACTATCCACCTACATTTGTTTCTTGCAACCAAATTGGTTGCACTTCTCTCTTATAGGAACAGTTACCAACCAGTGAGTACAGATACGTCTTTGGGAGCACTGGTACTGGACCTTCTTTTTCTTAAAACCGCTCCCCGTCCCTCCCTCTTGTTAGTGTTTAGAGACTGAAATACAAGACCACATTATACATTACTGCAAAAAGAGACAGGAACAGGAGAAGATTAGACAGCTGGCAATAGAGAATGCCACTGCCAAATTGGTGCAGCAGAAACTTAATAAGAAAAAAGACAATACAGACACAGTCATGTTTGCAGCACCGGTCACTCAAATGACAGCAGTAACATCCTTCCCCCAGGCTGCCATGAATGCTCTTGCAGGCAACGCCCAACCTGCCCCACAGCAGGTTCAAGCACCACCTGCAGTACAGTACATACAAGCTCAACCCCAACCTGCCATACAGTATGTCCAGCCGCAACCACAGCCAATGGTACAATACATGCCAGCACCACCCGCTTACAGCACCAACACACAGCCCTATTACAATAACAGACCAAATATGAACAGGAACACGGGTGTACCAGGAAGAGGGCGAGGGATGGGACAACAAAGGTTTCCACAACACCCAGGACAAGGGACACCACCGATCATCTGCTACTATTGCCAGAAACCAGGCCACATACAGAGAGATTGCCACAGTAAAATGCGTGATATGGGTCAGCAATATATGGGTCCTGGCTACCAAGCACAAGCACCATTCCAACAACAGCAGCGCACGCAACAGCACCTTCAACAGCCCCAAATACTATACTCTTATGCACAACCAGCACAACAGCAACAAGTGCAGCTCCAAGCGCCCATAATGGCCCAGGTTCAGCCAACAGTCCAACAAATACAGGTTCCAATGCAACAGCCACAGCCACAGCAAGTACCTGCTTATCAGGTGGTCCCCCAAACACAAAACAATGTACCTCTAGGAGGAACGATTGTTGCCTCCAACAACCCCTTTACCCAGGGCACCATCCAGCAATATCAGGCTGGAGGATACACTGGCTAGGACAGCCCACAGACAACTCTTGTGTGCCCAATTTTGTCATGCACAAGCAATACTGAAGAGGACCCTATTGCAAGTGTTGTGATAAATAACAAAACATATAGCTTTCTTGTTGACACAGGTGCCACATATTCCTGCATTACAGGTGGCCCTCTGCCCATTTCTAACAAAACAGTGGACACACAGGGATTTTCTGGGGCAATAGCAAGGGTCCCTTTCACCAAGCCAGTATCAATGGAGATAGGAGGCCATGTAGTGGAGCAGCCTCTGCTCTATTCACCCAGGTCCCCAGTCAATCTTTTAGGACGTGACCTCATGGCCAAACTAAACATGACCATCCACTTTGATGACAACGGAACAATGATTTGCTCCATACCAGGTACCCCACTAACTAGGATAATGGCAGTCACTGCACAGTCTTCCTTAGATAGCCAGGTCAGAGCACGCCCAGTGGATGAGCACGCCTTCTCTGCAGCTGTCCACACTATTGTCGCCACCACTCCCGAATTACAAGGCCGCACTGTTCAGTTACCAAAAGAGTTCCTTTTCAGACCCCAAGTACCAGATTCGCAGGTATTAGATAAACACTTGACCTTTGACATCTGCGCCCTTGAGGTAACACCGACCTACGGCGCATTCCTGGCATGCGATGACAACGCTCATACTTGGGCTTGTGTCATTTTTATTGAGCCTAAAGGGTTGGTCAGAGACGTTTCAGATGCCCAGTTATTTGGATCCCCTGAAGACTACTCCAAGACAGAGATTATCTATCAAAACTATGTGCCTATCTCAGTAACAGTGGAGATTAGGACACCAACAGTCACCCCTAGCTATGACTCTGCCCGAGAGGCAGATCTGGCTCAAGTTCCTGCACATCTTTGGACAACAGGCCCAAACGATGTAGGCCTTATTAGCTATGCCGCGCCATTTAAGATAACTCTTAAACAAGGCGCTATCCTGCCCAGAATAAAACAGTATCCCTTGTCCAAGGCAGCGGAAGAGGGCATTGCCCCTACCATACAAGCATTGCTGGATCAAGGAGTAATATATCCTTGTATCTCTCCTTGTAATACGGCACCTTTTCCCTGTGCGCAAAGGGAAGACAAATCAATGGCGTCTAGTTCATGATTTGCGCGCCGTTAACAACATAGTTGTACCAGAATTCCCCATTGTCCCAGACCCCTCTGTCATCCTCACGAATGTCCCCCCCGATGCACAGTACTTTTCTGTCATCGACCTGAAAAATGCTTTTTTCAGCATTCCCCTGCACCCAGACAGCCAATACCTATTGGCTTTCACATTCAGAAATTTGCAATTAACATACCGAAGATTAGCCCAGGGGTACTGTGAGTCCCCTAGCGTCTTCAACAGGGTTGTCAAAGAAGACCTGTCCAATTTCCAATGTGACAGCACCTTACTGCAATATGTCGATGACATACTGCTTTGCAGCCCCACAGAACAACAATGCAGGAAAGACACCATCTTCTTACTCACCACTCTAGCACAAAGAGGATATAAAGTTGACAAACAGAAGTTACAGTACTGTCAGAAAGAGGTACACTATCTAGGTCAGCTACTTTCCGCATCAGGCAGACGAGTCACTCCAGGTCGAGTTGAGGCAATAAAAGGCACTTCTGAACCCCAAACAGTTAAAGACATGCAAAAATTCCTCGGCCTGGTTAACTATGTCCGCCAGTGGGTCTTTGATTTCGCAACAATAACTGCCCCATTGCTGAAAGCTGTGAAAATGGGCAAAGACAGACACAATAAAATTGAGTGGACACCTGAAATGAGAACAGCCTACACCCAGCTCAAAGATGAGATAACAAATGCACCAGTGTTAGGATCACCTGATTACACAAAAGAATTCTACCTATTCACTCACTGTGATGGTCTAGTCATGACGGCAGTACTCACTCAGAAATACCCCATGGGCCATAAGCCCATTGCCTACTTCAGCGGCATGCTGGACGCTGTCATGAAAGGTCATTACCCCTGCGAGCAGGCCCTTGCTGCCGCAGCATTTGCTGTTGAGAAAACTACCCCCATTGTAATGGGTTCCCCACTGACTATGTACACCGAACATGCCGTCTTTGCAATAATACAAAAAGCCAAGACAACTTTAACAACACAAAGAGTGTCAGGTTACGAAGTCATACTGTCATTACCTTCTCTGAAGATTGTAAAATGCCATACAGTAAACCCTGCTACATTTTTTGCCCATCCAATAGCCACCTCAGATGATGACACCCATGATTGTGCCACATATTCACCAGATGAGTCAGGAGCAGCAAAAGAGGATCCCTTGCCAAACAGTACTGTATATTTTGTTGATGGCTCCTCTACAATTGATCAAGAGGCAGGAATAAGGTACACAGGAGCCGCAGTAGTTAAAGCACAGCAGAATGATTCCTCTGATTCCCTAGACATTGTACAGCAACTTACATTACCATCACATTATTCTGCCCAGGCAGCTGAACTGGTAGCTCTCATAGCTGCCTTAAACATTGGAGCTGATGACCGCATTACAATTTATTCCGATTCTGCATATGTCACCACAACAACACACTCCAGCATCCTCCGCTGGAGAAGGCGCGGCTTCCTTAAATCAGATGGTACACCTGTCATTCACAAGACGTTACTAGAGGAACTTATTGAGGCCCTTACACTACCAGCTGAAGTAGCCGTAGTCAAATGTGCAGCGCACACTAATGGCCAAGATTTTGTCTCCAGAGGTAACGCCCTGGCAGATTGGGCAGCTAAGGCTGCAGCCAGAGGCCCCCCAGCAACAGGCCCCCCACTTCAAGCAACACCAGAAGTACCATTTGCCCCCATTTTACTTTCCCAAACATTACCTCCCACAGAGCATGACAATAGCAATGAAGGTATTTCAAAAACACCATCCCAATTAACAACCCCATTTGACATTGACACAACACAGCAATATGATCACACTGCACAGTTACACCTCAGAGAAATGCAAGAAAGTGCACCAGATCAAGAGAAAGAGTTATGGAAGAAGAGGGGAGTACAACAGGACTCCGCCGACTTCATTTACAGACAGACAGTAACAGGGAAACCTGTGATGCCACAGGCCTTATTACAAGTGGCATTGGACCAACTCCACCTTCCCACACATGTCACCCGAGATAACATGTCCACCACCTTGCAAACAGACTGGTTCATCCCCAATGCCTATGATACAATTGTATGTTAATAAATGTCTCATTTGCCAACAATATTCCCCAAACCCGACTCTCAAAACAGTTGCTTCCACCATTCCTAGACCATCTGGCCCCTTCAAAGAGCTACACATTGACTATGTCGACATGATCGACCGCTGCCAAAATTACCGCTATCTCATTGTAGTAGTGTGTCCATTTTCACGCTGGATCGAAGCTGGACCTTGCGTCCACTGCGATGCCAAAGCAGCTGCCACATTCCTACTCCGTGATGTCATTACTCGCTGGGGCGTTCCAGACGCCATCCGGTCCGACAACGGAAGTCATTTTTCAAACGCCATCTTTTCCTCCCTGACCACAATGCTAGGCATTAAACACAAACTGACATCAGCTTATCACCCACAAAGCAACGGCATTTGTGAGCGCCTCAACGGCTTGCTCAAAAATAAAATAAGCAAAATAAGCGCAACAATAGGAAAGAAATGGCTTTATTGCCTACCCATAGCACTCTTTGCACTAAGAAACTCCCCAAGTTCGGATCACCACCTCACGCCCCATCAGCTTGTCACTGGACGATCCATAAATGTAACAGTTCCATCCACACGCCCTAAAACAGATAGTGAATCATCACCAGAGATAGTTAGGGCAGAACTTTACCAATACCTGTGCCAACTACCAAGCGCAGCGCAGTTCCTTTCTACCCAGGTATCCAAGAGGAAAGACAAGGGCCCCACCGATCCTGAGCTCCCACCAATCCGTCCCGGGACACTGGTCTTCGTCCGGAAAAACGTCAGGCGTTGGAAGGATCCTAAGTTCGAAGGTCCCTTCCAGGTGATAGACTCATCACCAACTGCAGTGCGAATAGCTGAGAGAAAAGCATGGATCCATCGCAGCCACGTCCGCCTAGACCCCACACCACCACCTCAGCCAATGGACTAGAGGAGGGACGGGACATCCCATTGGTGCCACTCCATGAAGACAGCGGGCTTCCATCCTCCTGTGATGAAGAAGACAATGAGCATCGCGTACTTACAGTCGAGGACGATAATGGAGATGCAAAGTTATGTATTTCACTTGTCTTAACATTTTGTTTTATTGCTGCAGTGACTTTGGCAGTTCTAAATTGGTACATGTTTTATCTTACAACTATTGGCCAGTATTATTTTGCAGATGCTATCACACCATCTTCAGGACAGTCAGTTGTGCCACCAGAGACAACACCGAAAATCCACCACTCCCACATTGTACCACTGATACAGCACACACTAGCACACACCCCACATCCACAGCTGCTGCCATGATCCCAAGCAGTGCCACTACCCCATGGGATGGTATTCTGGATCTCACAATAGGTCCCCAGTTGCCCCGCCGTTCCCCTCCCCGCACTAACCGTAGAGTTAAACGAGGTAGGCCAAGGTTCTGGAGGACCCGTAGACCAAAGCCTGAGGCCACACAAGATTGGGCCACCGCTCTCCAGGACACAGTGGTTCACATTGCCCGCCTTCATCCCAGACCTGATTACCACTCCACACGTCCTGACAAATTTGATCAGGATCATGGAGCCCATGATGCCCTGTTAGATAACATGTGGTACCGGCATATGTCCAAAATAGGGAAAAAGGTAACAAAAGAAGCATGTTTTGTGTGCTCACACATCCCTCATGCAGAAGGCGCAGACAAAATGATTTTCCCAAAAGAAGTACCACCCCCAATCGCCAAGTGTCTCCTCCATCTGTTCCTTTGCCGTATATACGGCCAGATTCAGCTTCTGTCAGCAAGTCTCGATACTGCGTTTGCAAACACCACGGCATGGGATCATAATTATGTCACGTTCAGAATTGTGACTAACAAACAACAATTTGAGAAGGGCATGGAGGATCTGTATAGGATGAAAATATCTAACTCCTTAACACAACATTGGGAGCGTAGTTTTGCCTATTTACGCTACTTCACCTTTACAACACCACAAGCAACATGTCATCCACAAATAGACCAAAGCCCCTGTAAATACAGGCCTGTGCTACGTTTACGGGCCAATATCTATTTCAACAACAAGTGGCACGGTCCACACAACCTGACCTGTAAAGCAGCTTCCTTAGGAGCACCCTTTATAACGACAGAGTGGGAGGGGGACACCGATTGGGATACCGAGACTGAGTGCGAAGGGGTCTGGGCACAAGAAAGTAGAAGGTACACCTTTAGTAAAGACACCACCTACCAATGGAAGAGAGCATATAAACTAAAACATCCTCTCCTTTGCTTCCTAGGTAACGGTACCCGCCCTGTGGGCAGCAACACTAACTGTAACACGACAGTTTTTAATTTGAACCTCCAAGACGGCACCGCCAGCCTTATGGACATCTTTTGGGCATGCGGAGAACGCATCTATCTCCAGTTGCCTCCTCAATGGAAGGGTCTATGCACCATGGTCACTATGCATGAACTGCATCTCGTCCCGGCATCCAACATTTCCCAAGTGCTTGAACACCCCATGACAGGTGATGTCACCCTGCTTCACCGGCACCGAAGGAGTGCTCAATATTTTGCTAACGGCGCCATTAAGGAAGTTCCTGAAGAGTTTCGCCTGTTTAATGGCGCCCAGGAATTCTTTGGGGGCCTGTGGCCCATCTGGCAAACATCTGCTAATGCACGGTGGCTGCAGGTCACATGCTATGAACTAATGACTCTGATCAACAACACCCGAGATGGGTTCAACGCAATACAGGAAGAATTACGGCCTATAAGGCTTATGGTTCTAGAGCATAGATATGTTCTAGATCAGCTCACAGCTATGCAGGGAGGGGTATGCGCTTCCATCGGGACGAGCTGCTGCACGTTCATACCATCGAATGACGCAGCCAACGGGTCGCTCGCTAAGGCCATTGAGGACCTGGACAATCTGGGAAAAAAGATGCGTGACGAGGGCGGTGCCGATGCAGACCCTATTACGAGCTGGTTCAACTTGGACTGGATGCCTTCATGGCTATCTGCTATCTTGAAAATTGTGTTACCTATTTGTTGTGTCATCATGTTAATGTGTTGCGGTGCACAGGTAATAATTAGGTGTGTCAACAGATGTAGCACCAAGGCAGTAGGGATGAATTACGTTAAAACAGGAATTTACCACAATGCAGACTATCAGGACATGCACCGCGTTCCTGGGGATGCGAATGGGCAGATCCACGTACAACTCATAGAACAAGCTGCCCCTGATGCTTCTCCCAAAACACCCACAGATCCACCAGTTCCACCATATAGGTACACTTTGAGGGAGGAGCATGACGCTCACGAGTATGACCAGTTAGTGAGCAATGATGATGGAGAATATGTTACCATAACACCAGAATTGCCACCCCCGGCTGCGTGCCTGTACGTTAATGACCCACTCAGCATGCACCCGACCCCAGAGGGTCCTGCAAAGTATTATATCCGAGATGTGTTCAACAATGAACAAGAGCAGGGATATGAAGGAGGGTCCCGAGGGTCCCATCTTACCATCTAACAAGAAACCCATATCTGATTTTGCACTACCCACCAAACATGATGCTCCTAGATAGGCCCCACCAGGCAGGCCCTGATAGAATGTCTTAAGTTGTCCACTTTCCTTCATCCTGGTAGCACATACACATAGGCCCAAACATGACACTTTAGATACACACACATAGGCCTAAAAAGCCCAGCACCTCTTGCTATCACTTTTTAATAAAACAGATCTCGTAGGCTTCACTAAACTGACAGCAGAGACCTGTGCCATCCACTGCGACACCACACCAGCCCCCTCTTGTAAATTTCCACAGTTACGAGAATAAGATTAGCCCCCACCTACGTGACATTCTGCTGGTACATCTGGCTGTTTCACAAGCAAGGTTTGCGATATTTTTAGTTATGAAACTTTCCGCGCTTGCTTAACTGAAACTGGAAAGGCGGCAACGTGACCAAGAATTAATATATAAAATATTAATTCTGAGCATTTTTACGGTAAAAGTTATCCTTTGTTTACTTTTTGCGGTCAGGAGCACTGACCACCTGCTAAAAGCTCAGTTTCACCATGATACCTCTTCTCGATTTTATATAAAACTTTCCAGTTACTGTAAGCGGGCGGTCAAGGGCCCGCGTCAGAACTCACGTCAGACGTGGGTGCAAGTTCTGCATTTAACCATATAAAAGAGCTGCGCCCAGGGTGCGGCTCCGAACTCTCTTCACATCAGTGCATTGCTGCATTGCGAGGGTTCCCGATCGATCGTCCTTGTGACTGGGCCTAGAACTTCAACTTCCAAGGATGTAATACTCTTATCTGATTATTTTTGCCTATTGGCTTTATCAGCTTATCTGATTATTTTGCCTTTTGGCTTTGTCAGCTCAACTAAATATTAGCCTTTTGGCTTTGTCAGTCTATCTAACTCAGCTCATTCTAACCCAAGCCATTGCATTTATTTTAGTTTAAACTGCGTAGTCTTGAATGGTGTTGCTTTCTTAAAAAGAGATTAGCCTTCTAGGCACTAGCCTACCCATCCTCTTTAAAGTCAGGGTTGCTCTTTAGGCAGCTACTCATAGCATAATATTTAGACATATATTTGCTTCTTTTGAACAACTGATTTTTAACATTGTCAATGCATTTATTTTTCATCCTGCTCATGTGTTGATGGGCAACATTTACATTGAATTGCTTTCTATGCTTTTGAACTGCTTAAATAAAGAAGTCACTGTATTTTACATTGTGGTTCTTTCTTTCCAAGAGAACGAGCAGAACAGGGGTCAGGCTCTCTGGAGTCGGTAAGCAGAAGGGTGTGGCCATCCAAAAGTATCCCTCATCAGTCAGTGGATTGTTTGTTGAAGTTGCAGTAGATGTCGGATATCTTTTTGTAGAAATAGTCTGCCAGGGTGTCGCAGCGGGCTTGGGAAGGGCGGAATATGTTCTCGGTGGCTGAAGGGCAGGAGATCTCTCTGACGATGCTGAAGAGTTCCTTGGTGTGATTGGCACTTGTTTTGATGCAGGTTGTTAGGGCATTCTTCTTGGTTTCTTTGATGCGATGGTGGTAGTCGCTGAGTACCAATTTGAAGGTGATGTGGTCTGTGGGATTCCTGCTGGAGCTCCATCGTCTCACAAGTTGCTTGCACTCACGTTTGATTGCCCAGAGTTCGGGGGTGAACCAGCTGGCGTGCTTGATGGATCTCTTGGTGTTGGACGCTTTCATGGGGGCAATTGTGTCGGTGCTGTTGGAGATTCAGTCAGAGAAGTTCTGGATGGCCAGCTCCTGGTTCCTGGTGGTGGCAGGCCTGGTGGTGTTGAGGGCGGTGTCCACTTGGTCTCGGTGATTTTGTTCCATCAGCATTGCGAGGGGTTTGGGGTGTAGGGGGTGGATCCTGATGAGCCTGCAATGGTGAAGTGGACAATGCTGTGGTCCAACCAGGTTAGCTTGGTGACATGGCTGAACTTGACACTATCACTGGCTGTGAAGATAAGTCCAGTGTGTGCTGCTTAGTGTGTGGGGCTGGTGACCAGTTGCATGAGGCTGATGTTGCTCATGATTCCCAGGAGGTTGGCATGGTTGGTATCATTCGGGTCGTCGAGGTGGAAGTTGAGGTCGCCAAGGAAGATGTAGTGATTCGAGTCGAGTGCTAAGTGGGAGATGAATTCGGAGATGTGGTTGCATCTGAAGGTGAGGGTTCCTCTGATAGTTGTCTTTGCGTCAGTTCCAATTTGGAAGTTGAGGTGCTCCATGTTTGATGTGGTGTTGTCTTCCTTGGTGGTGCACTGGAGGGTATTTTTGTGAATGATGGCTATACCTCCTCCATGCTTGTTAGTGGGGTCTCTGTATATCATCTTATACCCATCAAGCGTTGCAGTCACAATGTCAGGGTTAGAAGATGGAGTCAGCCAAGTCTCAGTGATGAATATCACGTCGAGGGTGAGGGTAGTGATGGTGTCCCAGATTTCTTTTGTGTGTTTGCAAAGGAATCAGGTGTTTAGCAGCATGCACATGTGCTGTTCTGAGGAGTCGGAGGTCGGCCGGGTGGAAGAGGTGAGGGTTTCTGTGTTGCACATGAAGCGGCAGTGGTGGCAGGCGAAAGATCCTTCTGTAGTTCATGGAGATGAGAGGCAGCAGTTGCTGTTGTGGTGTCTGGGGGCCAGGGCCAGGAGCTTGGTGGTGGTGTAGCGATGGACGAAAGAAGGGCGCAGCCACGCTGCGGGTGGCTGCACCCTACATTAAATAGGTCCTGGAGGAGAGAGAGGCGCTCGGAGGCAGAGGGCGGGCTTGACAGGACGGTGGGAAAGCAGCGAGATGGAGTGACTAACTAATACAGGAAATAAACAAGCTAATCTGGCACAAACAAAGACGGGCAATACAGGAAATGAAATGTTAGGCTTGGCACACAGGAAACAGGCGATACAGGAATGAAAAGGTTAGGATGGCACAACAGAAAACAGGCATTACATACAGTTATGCTAACCGTGCACACAGAGCGAGAAAAGAGCATGAAACAGACAGAGGTGGTGCTGCGGGAATAGGCGGTGTCAGCAAGGGAGACCTGTTTGAGGCAGCAGGCAGAGCTGGTGCGAGGTGTTCAGTTTGAATTGGCTGCGCTTGGGAATGGGGAACCAGTGAAGCTTCCTGAGGTACGGTTTGATGTGGGTGCAGTTTAGGAGGTCGAGTATGAGTTTTGAGGTGGTGTTCTGGATGGTCTGGAGTTTGTGTAAGAGTTGCTTGGAGATTCTAGCAGAGAGAGTGTTGTCATAGTCCAGCCTGCTGGTGATGAGTACTTGCGGGACAGTCTGTCTGGTATTCTGAGGAAACTATTTGATGATTTTTGTGGCATGCATAGGATGTGGAAGCAGGAGATGCACACTGCATTGACTTGAGCTGTTATGTGGAGCTTGTCATCTAGGATGATCCCTAGATTTCTTGTGTGGTCTGTGGGTGTTAGTTCAAGCTCCAGCACCCACCAGGTGGAGTCCCATGGGAAGGTCTTGTTGCAGAAGGCCAGTACTTTCGTCTTGCAGGAGCTGAGTTTCAGGCTGTTGGTGTGCTACCAGGGTCATGCAGTTGGTGAAGTTGGTTCCGGTGGTGGTTGTCTTGTCCGTCAGGGAGAGGATGAGTTGGGTGTCATCAGCATAGGAGATGACGGTGATGTCTTGTGATCGTATGATGTTAGCAAGCGGTATCATGTATATGTTGAAAAGTATGAGGTCGAGGGACAATCACTGTGGAGGTAGGGATGAAGGCTAGAGGTGTTGAGGGTTTTTTATGTTCACAGGTATCAGAATTTCGTGCTGGAGAGGGTTTTTAGGGTCAGTGATGGATAGAGTTTAGGGGGGGTAGAGAAGAGTTTTTAGAACCCAGTGATAGGTGTTTAGGGGTGGTGAGGGATTTTAGGGGTGAGGGATGAGTGGATTGTAGGGGAAGAAATTATTTTAGGGTTCAGAAATGGGTGGAGTTTAGGATGGTGAGGGGTTTTAAGAGTTCTGGGTTGAGAATTTCAGTATTCAAGGGTGACGGAATTTAGAGGTGGTGAGGGATTTTTAGAAGTCAGTGATGGTTAATGTTTGGGGGTGGTGACAGGATCTTTTAAGGTTCAGAGATGGGTGGAGTTTATGGATGGTGAGGGGTTTTAAGGTTCAGGGATGGGTGGGGTTTAGGCATAGAGTGTAATTTAGGTGTGGTGAGGCTTTTTAAGAATCAGGGATTGGTGGGGCAGAAAGGGTTTTCAGGGCTCAGGAATGGGTGGAGTTTAGGGGTCAGGGATGGTTGCTGTTTAGGCATGGTGAGAGGTTTTAGAGCCAGTGGTGGATAGTGTTTATGAGTTTTGAGGGGGCCAGGGATGAATGGTGTTTAGTAGGGGAGGAGAGGTCAGTGAATTAAAAGCATTGGAAGTAGTGATTACAATGTGATAGATATATTTCCGAAATAACATTCCTTGAACTGAAGTACTGGAATAAACACTTCAGACAAAAAAAATTCTGAAATTAAGACCTGCAACCATAGCATTTACACCTTTAAAAACAAGCATTAAAAAAAAGTTTAAAAACAGGCATTTTATGGATTGGTTTCTATGAAATGCTATGCTCCATTAATCCTGCAAATTTCCTTTAAACAGTGTGGGTGAAATGATTTCTCAGTAATTGTGTCCCATGAAATAGTTTTACTATGAAATCACTTACAACCATTAAACATATCCTGCTATGTAGCACTTTCTGCTCAGACCACTCACAAAGATGGCTGCCAGTTGGCTGATGATGATACATGCTACTAAAGATCTATCCTGGTCAAATGAACAGTAGCTCACCGGTGCCCATCGCAGACGTCACTTCCTGTGGATCCTGGTTATCCCTTATAAACAGTAATTCTTAAGTGTGCCTCTCAACTAGGTCACGTCCTGCATAATGCCCTCCTAAAAATGTCTGTATTTCGTGTCACAGTACTCAGAGGCATAATTTCCAATTAAACGTGTCCTAATTCCTTCTGAGAAAGTGTTTCATCAGACAGTGCTTCTGTCTCCTGTGCAGTTGAACTTTAATACACACACGCAGTCTAGGAAATGGAAACATTTTATTTGAACATTTATTGAATTTTTCTTACTACAATAACAAATTGGAAGGATTTTCTTTTGGGGGTAGGGGTTGAGGTGCTTGGTTGCTGCCTGCTCTCATTCTTTTCTCCCTGGTCTCTGCTTCTAAAAAGAGCCCAAGAGAGATTAAAGGCAGCCCTCTTAGCTTAAATTTAAAGGCGTTGGTCAATATAGGGCGGGAAGTGCCATTTTTATGGGGTTTCATTACAGTAGTCACACTTTAGTGTGAGAGAGACCTTTCTATTTCCAGCCTCACAGCATGTGCCGGGCTGTGCACTTACCCCAGGAGCTAAATGGCACTATAAGCAGTCAATGGCTTAAGCAGTGGCGGCTGGTTGGGAACGGAGGTGGGGGGCGTGTGCATGCTGGGAAAAAGGGGGGTTAACATATATTAAAAAAACCTTACCTTTTTGGATGGCCGCGTCTCTCCTCAGTCTGCTTCTCTGCTCTTCCTGACTCCAGTACTGAAGAAGCAGCAGGAAGCTCCGGGGCACACAGGCTCCCCTGAGCCAATCACAACGCTGCAATGCAGCTTTGTGATTGGTCTGAGCACCGTGGATCGGCACTCAGATCGGGACAGGGGGCCTGTGCATATTCCCCCCCACCCCAGGCTGTGTAATGCAGCCTGGTGGGGAATATGCAAAGTGCGCATGACTGCTTGGCTAGCCAAAACGGCAGTCCAAGCAGTCATGCGCATTTACTGTGCACAGTCCACTCCTCCTCCATGAGCCACCAGCCCGCCCGAACCCAGCCCTGCAGCAACAAAAAATATAACGATAATAACTTTGTTATTATTGTTTTATTTTTCTGCTTTTCACTGCTATAGGAGCAGTGAGGCTATGCTCCTCCGCCTTAGCGGAGGAGCCGCTACTGGTCTTAAGGGGGTTCTCCCAAAGTATCCCTCTTTGTATATTTGTGTACTTGTGTTCATTTCATTTTTCATATTTGAGTACTTTTATTCATTTTCCAAGACTTTAGATACATCTAAAACTGTCTTTAGCCAATAACTAAAAATGCCCGTGAAGGTTGTGTTCCTACCCAGACTTCTCAGTCAGGCACTTATGCGAGTGCTGGGTTGGAATCTCTCTAGTCGGCAGAGTGGGACCATGTGCAGGGAGGATACAAGGTTTACTGTTGTCACAGACAAGACTGCATCTTAGTTTAGGTGTTCCACCCCCAAGCCCCATTAAGAAGCCATTTTTGCAGCTCCCAGTTGCAATAAGCCAGATTTTTGGTGCCTCTTTTTTGGTCCATTGTACTGCAGGTAGGAGTTGACAATATGGTCTTGGGGCCTCTGTTGGTGGAGCCGTGAAGCTGTTGGCAGTGGGACTCCTGTTGTCAGTAGGGCTCCTGCGCTCAAGGGTGATATGGGCCCTACAGGTTTTACACATACAAAACAAACACACACACACACCTCCAGCTCTCACGAGGATCTTGTGGTGCCCACTGCACACACCACCCATATTTGGACCAACAAATATCTGATCTAATTGTATATGGTGTATTCCCTCACAGCGCTGGATCAGTAATATCGAATTGGTATAAGGAGCCGGCACTGTAAAGTGGTTGAGTCCTGGCCTTTGGATATTCACATTTATATCAGGGAACACTCAACCGCACACTAGCATTGATGGAAGGGACGGCCCTGACCGCCCCTGGCCAGGATTGCCTGCATGTAGAGTCTCTCACTGAGGCAGGGCCGGACTGGCAGTACTGGGCATCGGCATTTCCCCGGTAGGCTGGATGGGTGGGGGCTGGTTTTGGTGCAGTGGGGGCCGGTTTTGTTACTGGGGGCCGGTTTTGCAGCAGTGCTGCAATATCAGCATTGCTTCACACTTGCTCCCCTTTCTCCCCCCGGGACTGGTCCAACAAAATTGCCAGGGCTGCTTTGCGTTCCCAGTCCGGCCCTGCCGTCAGGGTCCGTGAGGGGTCAGTTAAAGGATCCCAGCTGGCACCCACCAAAATATCTAGGCCAATCGGTCGGTGATTGGGCATGATGAGTTCATCCAAATGTTGCCATAAAGGGAAGACATTTCTTCTCGCAATGTGTATATTTATAGGCGTGACAGCCGGCACTTTCACAGAGGTGTACATCGCTGAGGCATCATTGGCCCCGCAGACCATTGGGTGGTTTGCAGACAGGTCAGCTCCCCTATAATGCAGGGGGGAGAAGTAGGCAGAAAAGAGCCACCCCGTTTGTGGGTGTCAGCTGCCCCTATTGCTTGTTATTTGCCCTCCTCCCAGTGTGGAGATTGGGAGAAGCTTAGGCAGGTTAAAGGAAGACACAAAAAATGAAAGTAAGGATGGTAAGAGGCAGGAACGCCACAAAGTGATGCTGGGCCTTGAGAATTGACATTTTGAGCAGGAAGTCTGGGAAGTGATTAATTAAAAAAGAGGCATAGACAGCACATCCATATATGAGGGCAGCACTTAGGTGTACACGTCAGAAGCTGTAGAGTCAGGTTAAAAACTGTCAGTGACCAAGGTCTGATAAGAAGGACAGAAGAAAGAATGGCACAGGATGCTGCAAAGGAAAAGGCAAGTTTCCACAGCACACAAAAACATTCAGTTCTCTAGACTGAAATAATGAGAGAAAAGGGTGGTACAAGAGAAGGGCCAACAAGAGAGTTAAGTGGTTGGACTAACAAAGAAGGAGAGAAAGAACATAAAGCACTGTCTTCAAAGAGTAAGGGAAGAAAATGAAGTAAAGCATGGTTGTTATGGAAAAGTGTGATTGGGAGAGAAATTGCCCAGGCTCCAGTCCCATAAAGGAGCACCCAACAGAAGAGACAATAGATACTAGCATTGTAATAGGAAGGAGTAGGAAACAGTGGTGGCCGTTACTTTTAGCAGGGAGGGGGGGCGCACGAGACCCAAACACACACATAAACTCTGTCTCACACCCATGCATTCAAACACACACGCGCACGCACACACACACACACATACACACACACACACCCATTTACAACACTCACTCCCAAATATTCATGCATGCACACACGCACCAAACATTAAAAATAAAATCACACTTACCTGCGCAGCTCTGCCTCGTAGTTCCCAGGAGGGTTGGGTCTGCTGGCTTTGAGGAAAGGCAGTAGTCCCTCACTCGTCAAAGAGTGGGATGGGATCAGTGAGACTGCTGACCCCACCCCACTCTGTGACGAGGTATCAGTGATTGACAGTCAGCCCTGGGCACTTGGAACTGAAGCGCCCAGGTCCGAGGCAATCAGTGACGCTCGCCCTCGTCATGAGGAGAAAGGCCTTGTGGTGCTTTTCAAGGCTTAAGAGGTCACCCCAGCAGGAGCTGTGACTTCTTCAGCCTGGCAAAGTTCAGCTCAGGCAGCAGGAGCCCGAACATTTAGCGCATGTCTAGCTTCTAGCTGCCTGACCTAAAAATATAGAGTGTCTATCAGGTTGATCTTTGCTCAGACTGACAGACACTCATCTTTTTGGGCAAAAGGTGATGGGCGTGGTCCCTCAGCCCATTAGGATGAGCCACGGCTGGTAGGAAAGAAGTCAGGGCACCATTAATTTCAGTGACAGATGAAGGTGATAGCACAAGAAGTCAAGGTAAACAAATGCAGAAGAAGGGGAAGAGAAGCTATTAAACACTTTTAACGCAATGGCAGAAGATGTCAGGGTACTACTTGCACCAGAAATGAGGGAGGGTCCAGCCACAATTGGCAACAGGGCTGAATTCTATAGCAGTGAAGTGCAGGCTGATAAGCTGGACAAATGTGAACAGAGGCTAGTATGACAAATATTTCTAGCCTCATAACTAAAGGCAGCTGTTGGGACACAAATTACAGCGTAATAGCACCTTGATCACAGTTCTGCAGGCATATTCCTGACTTCATGAGACAGTGAGGTATTTTCCTCTCCTAAGGCCAAGGCCAGTTTCTTCATCCTCTTGCTTTTGTGTGGTGGAGGGTAAAACACAGACTTCCTACCATGCTCTGAGGACTGTCTGGTACTCCTTCTTCTTGGCCTCCTTTGCCAGCTTTAGCCCCCTCTCCTTACACATCTTCCTCAGATCTTCTATGTTGAGATTCTCAATGCTGCTCAGATCCACTTCCATCCGTTCAATAATCACAGGTGCAAAATAAATAATTAATAAACAATTAATAACCGCAATCCCTGTTAGGGTGAATCATGTAAATCACTAAATTAACCTGAGCTCAACCCTCTGGTAGGTATGGCACAGAGCAGACAGGCTTTACTTAGAGGCAATGTGTAAAGTATCTATGTACTACCAAAACAGTAATAAAGTCAAAACAAAAAACACGAAAAATTACAAACTAACTTAGAAAAATTGATTACATTTTAATAAATAAAATGACACCAAGATGACAAAAATCCAAAGAGTGGAACCAGAATTATGAATTTTTAAACTTTAAGGTTCAAAATAGCACCAAAAGGCGTTAAGCGCTAACCGCGGGCATCAGGTTGACATGATCGATACTTAGGCACAAGTTAAGACTGGCCACGATGGAGCACAGATCAAATACAAAAACCAGGTTTGACCCAGTCGGAAGTTTTACCTTCAGACTTAAGTGCATATTTACAATTCCCCTGCAGCACTTTTACGCCACCGGAGCGTCACTTTTGTGATGCTCCGGAGGCGCAGTGTGATGGCCCATGTTTACAAGGCCCAATAGAGCCACCCTGCGTAGCTTTTCATGGCCTTGTAAATATGGCCCCTGTTGGAAATGGCCCTTTTTGCAGGGTTATCCCCAAACCTTTTGCTTCTTCCTCCTATTTTTTCCTGACCTGTGTTTGTTGGCTATAGGACTCTGGGCACTTTACCACTGCTGATCAGTGCTAAAGTGCATATGCTCTCTGTGTAAATTGTTATTGTGATTGGTTATCCATGATTGGCGTATTTGATTTACCAGTAGGTCCCTAGTAAAGTGCACTGAGTGTGCCAGGGCTGGTAAATCAAATGCTACTAGTGGGCCTGCAGCACTTACTGTGCCACCCATATGAGTAGCCCTGAAAATAGGTCTCAGGCCTGCCACCGCGGTGCCTGTGCGCAGTTTGGTAACTGCCATGTCGACTTGGCAAGGGCACCCACTTGCCAGGCCCTAACCTTCCCTTTTCTTACATATAGAGCACCCCTGTGGTAGGCCCAAGGTACCCCCCTGGGTAGGGTGCAGTGTATGTGAAAGGTAGGACATGTACTGGAGTGTGTAACATGTCCTGATAGTGAAATACTGCCAATTTAGTTTTTCACTATTGAAAGGCTATCTTGCCCCATAGGACATAATGGGAAATGCTTTGTAACATTTTACAAGCATATCTTCCCATAGGGATAATATAGAAAAATGGAGTTTGGTATCCCTGAACTCAGGATTTAATAACACATCTTTTAGTAAAGATGGTTTTTAAATTGTGTGTTTGAAAATACCACTTTTAGAAAGTGGCCATTTTCTTGTTCAACCATCCTGTGTGCCTCTGCCTGTTTGTGGATTGACTGTCTGGCTTTGGAGTGACAGGGGCTGGGGAGGTGCAGTGGTTCCAGGAGTCTGGATGAGTCAGCACTAGGCTAAATAGGCCTGATCTGCATTGGGAGAGGTGGGAGGAGTAGCACCTGTACCTGAATTGGGCTGTGCCTGCCTTCCACAATGCTGGCTCCGCCCCCCTGTGGTGTGTCTGGAGCCAAGGCTCACACTGGCAATGGATGTTGTTGTGCACTTGCAGAGTGCCCCCCAGAACTGGTTTGAACTGGGCTCAGAGCCCCTTGCACAAAGAGAACAAAGACATTTTGGGGTATAAGTATCAGACCTAAAACCCCAGACTTTAGACTACTTCTGGAATCAAGAGGAACCTTTGCCAAGGAGAAGAGCTGGGGAAACTGAGGAGTAGTACTGCCCTTGCTGTGTGTCTGGGGTTGTCCTGCAGTTGCTGTTTCTGCCAAGGAAAGGAGAAGGACTTTGCTGTGTGCTGTGTCCCCTGCTTGAGGAAAGTCTCCAAGGGCTTGAGTAGAGCTTGCCTCCTGTTTTGAAGTCTCAGGAACACAAAGACTTCACCTCCAGCTCCCCTGAACTTCCTTGCTGGGAGTTCTGACCTGCCAGGAGTGCCTGTGGCTGTGTGTGGCCTCTGGAGGTTGTTTCTGCTACTGGGAGCTGGAAAGCAACGCAGCAACAAGAAAATTAACGCATCGCTCTTCTTGCAACAGTTTTTCCGACGCAACACCGTGGTGCGAGAAGAATCTCTCCACACCGCCGCGCCACTGCTGAAACCGACGCAGCGCCTGTCGCCCTTGCAGGAATCGACGCATTGAGGGATCGTGGATGAAGAAATCGGCGCAGCGCCGCTCAACGCCGCCGCATCGTTCGCCGTCGCATCCCGGATTTCCACGCATCGTCCCTGTGCGGCAAGTTTTCCCCAACGCATCACCCGCGGATCGGAGTTATCTCAGAATAGACACATCGCTTCCCCCTACAGACCGGACTCGACGCACCGCTCCCCTGTGTCCAGCGGAACTGTCGCATCGCATCCACGAAGGTCTCAGGAATTGACGCATCTCTTTGTTTTTCGCCGCTTCTCATCGCGGCGGCTGTTTGGCTTGGTGAATTTTGTCGCAACGACAGATACTTTGCAAGAAATCACACATCCATAGTTTTCTATGGACTCAGTTGCTAAAACCTTTTGAAAGTCATTTTTCTTAATACTTGTATGTTGGATTTTTGTCGTTTTGGTCTAGTTTAGCTTAGATAAAGATACTTTATTTTTCTAAACTGGTGTGGTGTCCATTTTTGGTGTTTTCACTGTGTTACTGTGAGTGTTGGTACAAATACTTTACACATTGCCTTTGGATAAGCCTGTCTGCTCGTGCCAAACTACCAAGGGGGTGAGCAGGGGTTATCTAAAGTGTGTATCCCCCTTACCCTGACTAGAAGCAAGGGTCCCTATTTGGACAAAAGTTACCTACCTCTGCCAACTAGAGACCCCCATTTCTAACAGCCCCCTTTCACGCATTACTCTGCGTGAAAGGGGCGTTCCATGGGTGTTGCTGTGAGTTTTCCCACACAACACCTAATGGATTTTGATGCATTCCCAGATTTACAAGGTTTTGTAAACCTGGGAATGCGTCAGAGTCTAACGCCTCCCCAGGAGAGGGGTTAAAGTGGCGCAACGAGGATAAATACCTTTATTTCTCCTTTTGTTTGCTGTTTTTATGTGTGCTGCATTCTGCAGCACACATAGAAGGAGGAAAACGCCATCAATGATTGTTTTGACACCTTCCTGCACAAAAAACAATCATCCCTTCAACGCAGGCCCCCTTGCACCCTTGGTGCCTGCGTTGGAGCTAGGCAGGCAATTGTGCGCCTGTGCAGAGGAAAGCACTGGGATGCATCATATTGCTGTAAATAAAACACATCCCTGCACTTTCCAACTGACTCAGCTCGGTGCAGCAAGATGGCTTGCAGCGCCGCGCTGCATCATTTTCTAGTAAATAGGCCCATAGTCTCTGAAATGGAATTCAAAAATCCTCAGCAGGGCAAGGCTGCAGGCTGTGGCCAAGGAGGGCTCCATGTCATTGTATAGCCTTTGGATGAGAACTTGGTGGGAAAGCTTTGAGCAAGAGAAATTTGAATTTTACCCCCAAGTAAGGTCCCTTGCCAGCTTGATACTTTTTACTCTTCACCCAGCGAAGATTTCAACCTTCTAACTTAGTCACTTTTTTGGAGCTTGAATTCTCCCAGTAGGGCAAGGCTGCAGGCTGTAGTGCCAGATACCTTCTCTGTGATTTCCAGCTGAATTGTATTTGGTGCTGCAAAAAGCTATGAGCAAGACCAACCTGATCCTTTGTCCCAGCAGCAAAGCACCATTGTCGGATCGGCTTGGCATGTTGGTCCCAGTCCTCCGGCGGTCTTTGAAGCCAAAAAGTTTCAAAGCCCCAGGTTTCTGGAGAAGTTAGGAGGAGTACACTTTGACACCAGCCAAGAGTCCATAACCTTGGGGACAACACTTGGCGGTCACAACTCACTCCAGCAGTGGCCAGCAGCAGGGCTCAAAGTATGTCGAGTTGGAAATAGTCAGCTGGACAGTTGCAGAAATTACCATTTTGTAGCTTGTTGTGTACCTGTAGCTTGTACAGGAGGTCTGCCTTATGACCCTTGGAGTCCACCTCTTTGCTATTTGTCCAAGAGGGAGAGCAGGTCCAGTCATCTAGGCTATTCTCAGATCACAGGCAACAGGTCCAGTCCTCTGCTGTTCTTCTACAGGTTCAGAAAGATTTCTGAGGAGGGTAGTGTAGGTGCCATGTATATGCCTGGGACCAGTCTGTGATTGGAAGTGACTCCTGGCCCCGCCCTAATCAATAGGGTGAAAACTCCAAGGGGCAACCCTACCCACTTTTTCAGCTCTACCTGTGTGCCCTACTGCAAACAATCCCACAGTGCCCCTGTCTCAGTAAAGCCAAGATGGTTAAACCCTTCTCCCTTTGCGCAGAGCTTGTACGCCCACCACAGAGGTGTGGCCAGGGAAATGAGCAACCCTTATCTGCGGGTACTCAGGACAGCTCCTTTCCCACTAGGATTGGTGCCTGTCTGACTGGGGAAACAAATAATGGCTCTGCCCAGGTGATAGCTAACATTTGCCTGTGACAGGGTAGGCCTCTTTGAAGTTAATCAAGTTCCTGGGCATAGCCCAGATGATCGTTCTACCAGCGGTACAGACCACAAACTCACACTCAAGGCCTTTCTCTCAGCTCTGAGAGCAAGTTCACACCTTATTAAGCGGGTCATTCAGCTCCTGGGTGACAATTGGAGGCTCATGCAAATGGGCCTCCAGAGTCTTTAGGGAGGAAAAGGGTAACTTTCTAAAAGTACCTTTTCCAAAATATGTATTACAAATTCGACTTACATAGTGAATTGTGTTTGTAATAAATATTTCAAAAAGTCCAAAAATGAAAATTGCACCTGTTTCCTAGCAGGAGATAATATTATTAAATTGAATACTGTATCCCAGTGCTTTCCTGTGGAAGAGCCAACCCTACTACGGTGAAAATTTTGGGCCCTTTTTACTGTAAGGACATGTTTAACATTAAACTTTTACATCTCATACTTTTAAATATCATGCACCCTGCATCAAGAGTAGTAAGACCTTCTTAGGGTTGACTTTTTAATAACATTTAAAATGAAGGTTTGGGCCTGTCAAAAGAAGTTATTTTGACAGGGCGAATTTGCAGTTTAAACCTGCACAGCCTGGGTACTAGTGGTGTGCCTGCAGTCATGTTTACAGTGTCACTGTAGTAGATGACACAATGGGTGCTGCAGTCCACTTGTGGCATTTAACTTATTGGCCCTGGGTACACTTTTGTACCATATACTAGGGGCTAATAGGTAAGTTAAATATGGCAATCTCTATTAGGTACTACAACCCTACCTATGTTTTTTTGTTGTTGATGTAAAATCAAATCAAACAAAGCTATAAAATATGCTAATCTATGCAAATCAGGGTATGCCAATTTTGATCATACATGAAAGGGGGAGCACTGGGACTTCACTACCAGTTAGCTGGGATAAAGTGCACAGAGTTCTACTGCCAGCAAATACAGTCAAGGTAAAAATCTGTGGGTACACCACACAAAAGATGGTAATTTCCAATAAACCGCATCACAGAATCAGGGTCTTAAGCAGAGTTATGGAGGATATTTTAATGCGGCGTGTGTTCTTAGATAACCACAACAGTGTGTCCATTTGGTTACTAGATGACCCAGTACCCTGGAGAGTAGATCCTTTGGGTGTGGTCGGGGCAGATTATTTTGGATGTTATTGGGAGGAACACTTATGTCCAGCTGACTGGCCACTAACCTAGATGGACAGGAATCATAGCATTGCAGTTTGAAGTTTTTTTCCTGCATTTTTGTATGTGTGGTTCTCGGGAGGGAGCTAGCCTACCAGGGAAAGACATTTCTTTGTAGACAACAAATCATCAATTAACATAGTGAGTAAAGCAATTACAAAAGACCTCTAAGCATTGATGCTGGTATGAAAACTGGTACTCCTGTATCTGAGATGGAACATATTTCTCAGAATGAAACATATATAAAGTCAAGATAAGAGTATGGCTGATGCATTATCTCATACAATAGTTGAGATTCTGTGTGTTGCCCCTAAAGACCAAATAGACCCACGCAAAAGCACCTGCAGATGGTTGTTTCATAGGAGCATCATTGATTCCCAGCTAGATGAGGGATAATTAACCTCTTCCATGATAAATATTTGTAGAAATGCATTGGTAGAGTTTATAAAAAGTGTAGCAAATAGAAAAGGGATGGTTGGTGATGAGATGGAATGATGTTATGTTATTAGAGACTTATAAAGCGCACGGCTACTCAATAGAGTGTCCCGGCGCTACAAATTCTGGGTGGGGCTAATCGTGAGCACTATCTTGCATAAGTCACACTATGACTGAAAAAGCCAGGTCTTCAATGACTTTCTAAAGGGGAGAAGGTCCTGCATCTGTCTCAGTGCCAGGGGGAGACTATTCCAGAGTCGTGCTGCTTGCACCTGGAAAGAGCGGCCCCCAATGCGAGCATAAGAAAATTTAGGGATGCTAGCCAACTGAAGTGCGGCCGACCTCAGAGCACGGCGTGGGGAGTAGAATTGAAATCTCTTTCTGAGGTAAGGGGCCCCCATCCCATGAAGGGATTTAAAAGTTAGAACCATGTGGTCAGTTTGTTCTGGATTTCATTGAAAAGGAATTGGCTTTACCATGTCACAAATGATGGTGGGCGTCACTTTTAGTGGTAAAAGTTTTACAGAATTTGATCAGTTGGCGGGGAGTTTTAGTGCATTATTTTTGAAGGTTGAGTGAGAAACAAATTGAAGACGTAAAAGGTAGAAAAGCAATCACTATACCGATATTTCAGTTCATGACTGAGAAGGCTGAGGTGTTGTGTTTGATTAGGTGGCATGAAAGCACAGTGGGCATATTTACAAGGAGCTAGCGCTGCCGCATCATCATTTGTATTGACGCAGCGGCTGCACAATTAGTGCTCCACACTGCTCCATATGCACGAACTGACACATTAGGCCCAATGTGTCAGTTTGTAGAGGCCTGCGTCATATTAAACCTGTGCCAGATATAATGTCTGCAGGATAGGCATTCCCACGTTAAAAGTCACGTAGAATTGACTCCGTGAAATTTACAACTTTTCACTGCGTCACTTTACAACATGACTGCGTCAAAATCCCTACGCCTTCTCAAACCAGAAGTAAGGATTGACGCAGGGCTTTTAACAAGGGACTTGCATCTGTGTTCTGATGCATTGCTGGAGGTGCGTCAGTCTTACAACCAACTCTAGCAATGCGTCATTTTAGTGCCAAAAGATGCATCAGAATTTCTGACAGATCCATGAATCCTTGCACCATGGAGCACTGTATTGTAAAAACAGCACATCCATGGCATCGTTAGTGCATTTTTGATAGGCGCAAGAAATCTGACACATCGATGCCGATGCATCAGTTCTTGTAAATATGCCCCAGTGTTCGCAGTTAGGGTTTTTGGGTGCATATTTCATATCAGAATCGGTGGGTGTGAAGGGAATTACAATAGAGAGTAGACAGCATGTATGAATTACAGCAAAGAAGGATAGCATAAAGTGTGGCAAAATGAAGACTGAAAAGAAAAGCAAAGATAATAATGTGGAGTCAGGTAAGTCTGCGAGCAAGAGGGTGAATTTGGCAAAAACTACAGTGGGCTTCTTAGAGATGAGAGTCAAAATCAGAGGAATGATTAAGCAGCATGAGGATGGAAAAGCACTGATAATGGGAGAGCCTAAAAAGTGTTCCAAAGATCATTCTTTCAGGAAAGGGAGGCAAGCGGGTATTAAAAATGCATGCAGGTTTCATAACACCAGCTGGAAGGAGGATCCATGGCTAAGACTTATTGAACACATTCTTGTTATTTGCATTTGTTATATACCATTGTATGGGAGTGCAAGCCAGTAAGAATAAGTAGTGAAGAAAATGGGGTTATCCTGAAGTGAGCCTGAGATTATGTTTAGAAATTAAAAGAGACTGTCCAGGATTAATCAGTGGCGGCTCCTCTGCTAAGGCAGAGGAGGGTCGCCCCAATGCTCTTTGAAAAAATAAAAATAAAATGATAAAAACAAGATGTTATTATCATTTTATTTTTCATTCCCTAAGTGCACATGACGGTTTGTCCGGCGCTCTTGGGCCGGCCAAACAGTCATGCGCACTTTGCATGTTCCCCACCAGTCTTTAAGGCCCAGCATGGTCAGGAACATGCACAGGCTTCCAGTACCTCTCTGAGCGCCGAATCATGGTGCTCAGACCAGTCACAACGCTGCTGTAAATCAGCGTTGTAATTGGTTGGACGAGTCTGGGAGCCTGGGCGCTTCCATTCTGCCAGGGCACTACTGAGAGAAGAGGACGGAGGAGAGGCAGCAGCGTTTATTTTATTTTATTTTTCATGCCCCCACCTCACCACCCCAGTTCCCGGGTAGCCGCCACTGGGATTAATACTAATATTTTCAGGCAAGAATGACCTCACGAGAGAGGATGGTTTTCAAGTTAACAAAGCAAACAAAGAACAACATGTTGGGGGATATAACACGTATGGCCGAGGAAAATAGTTATTTGGAGAAAACTCTTGCTACAAAAGGTGAACCAGTAGCAAGAAATAGAACCCATAAATAAAATAATCAGAAGATGCCAGAGTTTAGCAAACAGAAGAAACTGAAATGGCTGATGTTCATGGACATTGCGTCTAAACACCCATTTGCGTTTAGGTAGGATGGGCAGGGGCAGCTCCTCCATTGGAGCGGAGGATCGTCGCCCCACTTATGTGCCCCCCAAAGCCCCAGAGATAAAAAATTAAATGGTAATTCATTACCATTTTATTTTTTATCGTCCAGTCCTGAACCGAACGTCAGGAGGAGGCAGGCTGCTCAGTGACCAGGGAGGAGTGGTGGGCTGAGGACTGCCTTTTGAATTTGTTTAAAGTGTGCATGTGTCTTTGGCCGGCTGTCTTGTGATGGCCAGCCACATATGCGCACTTTAAACCTCTCAACCCAGCTGTCTTAAGAGAGCTGGGTTGAGAGCAAGTGCAGGCATCCAGTACCCTTGGGAGCGGCAACAGAGGCTGCTCCCACCAATCAGGGCACTGCTCACATGCTGGTTAACAGCACGTGAGCAGTCCTGGATTGGTTGAGGGAGTTTGCTGGGGCCTGCACAGCAGTCCCAGCAGCACACGAGGTCGGAGTGAGGAGGACGTCGTCAGGATCGGTAAGTGCATCTCTTTTTTTTTTTCCTTTTCATTACCACCCCCCCCCCCCCGCCCTCCGTCAGTAGGTGCCAGCTGCCACTGAGGTTGGGTACATTTATCACAGGCACTGAAACTTACCTTGTGAATGTGATGAAAGTAGTGAATGGAAAAGTTGATACCTAAGCGAGCAGAGATAGAGAACACTATCAGAGGAGGGGTTTTGGTGGCAGGCAAACCACCATTACAAACATTTAGTAGTAGGATTCCTAACTTTACTACTACTAAATGCCTTTTGTGAATACCGAAAGTCGTAAAGTTAGGATTTTGTCTCAGTTTAGTAGTAGTAAAGTTAGGAGTCCTAACTTTACTACTACTAAATGCCTTCTGTGAATACCAAAAGTAGTACGTTTAGGATTTTATCTCAGATTAGTTCTGTGAATCGGCCCCATAGATCTGAAATAGTCTCATACAATTTTTTTTACATATCTGAGAGGTTTCTCAATTCTCTCTCTGTTTTTAAAAGCCTACCTGCCCAGGGGGCCTAGCTTTCAATGGTGCAGCAGATGCAGTGCCACCAGGGCTCAGGACTAGAAGGGGCCCACAGCACTCCAACTACAGCTATTTAGTTTATTACTGTTGGAACTGGCCCCTTTTTGCAGGGTTATCCCCAAACTTTTTGTCTTCCTCCTGTATTTTTTCTGACATGTTTTTATTGGTTTTGTGACTCTGGGCACTTTACCATTGCTGATCTGTGCTAAAGTGCATGTGTTCTCCCTTGTACACTTAGTAAGATTGGTCTACACCTGTTTGGCATATTTAATTTACCTGTAAGTCCCTTGTACAGTGGTATCCTATATACCCAGGGCATGTAAATTAAATGCTACTTGTGGGCCTGCCACCCACAGAAGTAGCCTTTCAAGCCTGTCTAAGGCCTCTGCCGCTGCAGGACCTGCATGCGCAGTTTACTGCCACAGTGACGTGGCATTTAAAGTGTTTGCCAAGTCTGAAACTCCTCTTTTCCTACACATAGGTCACCCCAAAGGTAGCCCCTAGGTAGCCCTATGGGCAGGGTGCTGTGTAGGTAAACGGTAGGACATGTGCATTTGTTGTGTGGCATGTCCTGGTAGTGACAAACAACCTATTTGGTTTCTCACTGCTGTGAGGCTGCTACTCTCATAGGATTGCATTGGGAATTCCCTGATATATGTTTCAGTGGTAATTTCTGATATGAAAGGGGTAGCATGGCCATGTTTGGTATGTTTGGAATAGTGGTGATAAATCCTGCTTATTGGTGAAAGCGGATTTGTTAATACTATTTTAGAAATGCCACTTTTAGAAGTGGGCATTTCTGTGTGCTTATGACTCTTTGTTCCCTGCCTGGTAGTGTATTCACTGTCTGGTTTTGGAGTGACAGGGGCTGGGGATGTGCATTCACTGTAGACAGTCACAAGGGGTGTTGAGGTGCGTCCTGCCTTTCCTGGGCGACTCATAGTTGGGCTGAGTAGGCCTGGTCTGCATTTAGAGTGGTGGGAGGAGTTGTTACCTGCACCTGAATAGGGTGCCTACCTTTCACCAGGCTGACTTTGACCCCCTGTAGTGTGTCTGGAGCCAGGGCTGGGGATTGAATGGGGGTGTTGTGCACTTCTAAAGTTTGTTTGAAGTGTCCCCAGAACAAAGACTTTGGGAGTATAAGTACTGTGACCCCATGATTTTAGACTCTGAGTGGCTCTACAGACCGCACCTTGCCATAGAACTGCCAGGAGGAACCACCATTGGACTTGATTGCTTGGAGTGCTGACCTGCTGACTGCTGGGCTGAGAGAAGGACTGCCACTCTGGCTACAGAAACCCTTGTGCTGGCCTGCCTGCGCCCTTTTATTGGTGCTACCAGTGTTCTCCCAGGGGGCCCAGCACGGGGTGAGTGCTGGTTGCTGCCCATGCAACCAAATCGTGTGTTTGAGCATTTGTGAGCAACAGCGTGTGTAGAGCATATTTGGTCTTCTGCTTGAACCCGTGGCGTGGGCTCATGACAGTGGGTTCCCACGTGAAGCGCATGATGGGCGCTGTGGAGAAAGTTATGGGAGCACTGCTACTTGCTCCTCTTGGTGATTTTTGCAGGTGCCTAAGGCCACACAGCATGAGTGCTAGGGATTGCTCCAGGCAGCACCAGGTGAGGGCTTTACTGATGTCCAGGAGGTCCCTGTGCCTGCTTGTTTGGGGACAATCCTAGCACTTTCCATCTCACTGAGGCCGCAGTGCTGAAGAGTGCCGATGCGATCTGGAAGCATACCGCCTACCTATGCGGGACAGTTTTCTTGCCCCTGCATGATGTAACCTATTCACTGGATTCCTGGACCTCCGGTTACCGCGCCTGCGTTCTGTGCGACCTAGTTACGGTTGGCTCTACCGGAGGCTGTTAAGTGTATCGCGGGCCCCCAGCCACGAGTCATCAATCCCGCAGCTGCGGCGCTGAAAAATACTGTGTGATTATGGCAGCACTGCACGTTTGTGGGCAGCCTGTTCTTAAGCACTGCCAGGTCCCACGTACACCCCACAAACTCACCTCCTCCTTCATCATTGAGACTGACCAGAGGGATCCTTGCTATGTCCCAGTGGGAGGATCGCACAGAAACCACATCTTCCCGCACTGGTTTTCCAGTCCCGAGGCGCCGAGACCTATTTCATTTCCGCTGCCACAGTCTCCCCGCTGGATTGGGCAGTGTGGGTGCGTGCCCCTAGTTTCCTTGGGAGACAATCTTTTGGGGCACCTGTTCCTTTGTGGGGGAGTCATACCTGGGGGTGCTCGCACTTCCTGGGTCCCTGTTGGCACATGACGGGTGAGTCCTCGACCGAGGCCCCCGAGTGGAACACAGTAATTGCAGTACAAATTGTAATATAAGGGCAGGTGCCTCATACGCTTGTGCTTGGTACCATATTACACATAGGAGGAGCACAGGAGTTCCTGTGCCTTGTTGTTTATGGACTTCCGGTGAATGATTGGTTTCGGGTGACATATGGTGATTCCTGTGTCATGGCATAACCTGTTCTACGTTCTTGCACTCATGGGCTGATCCATGGGTTTTCATCCATGGGTGTTAATGCTGTATTTCATGCCCTGACTATGATTTATTTGTGACCTAACCTGCATAATATGTACAGTGACGGTGCACTAAATGTGGTGTTATGCATAATGTTTGTAGGACATGTGCAACTTATAAGTATTTACTTCAGTGCACTACATATGATGGCATGACAATTGCCTAATTGGCAAAGTGATTTATGATTTATCCAGTTGCCTAGTGGCAAAGTGATTTATGTGATTGTGGTCTATGTGTTTTATATGTAATACAGGTGATTATTTTTATATTACCTTGTGTGGAGTCTTTTTTGTGGTATGCCTAGTGTGTCACTGGTGTGTGAGTGTGTTGCACAAACGCTTTACACATTGCCTCTGGGATAAGCCTGACTGCTCTGCCAAGCTACCAAGAGGGTGAGCAGGGATTATCTTGAGTATGTAACTCCCTTACCCTGACTAGAAACCCCATTTCTAACAATTACCAAACCAGGAGATGGGAACCCATTTTCCTTGTTTATCTTTGGGCCCATGGAACCCTTCCTATGCTATTGTTCCAGCCGTGACCTGTTTCTTAGCATGGGGTATTTCCGAGCCCACTAAACCTACAGAGGTGATAGACTGCGTGCGAAATTCTTCAGCACAAGGTTTGTATGACTGTTTTGGTGGCTTGTTCCGTGTTCTTTTAATGCTCGCTGATACACCTTGTCTTTGATCCCCGGAACACTTTTGGGTATATTTACAAGGGGATAGCGCCAACAGAACTTCACTTTTAGCTACGTTCTAGTGGCGCTATGCCCTTCAGCAAATTTACAAAGCAGTGTTAAGCCACAAAAAGTGGCTAAACGCCGCCTTGTCACTACGGTCGCTTTACACACATCACTTAGCATGAAAGGAGCGTGCAATGGGTGTTGCTGCAGGCGTTCCACCAGAACATTGATTGCTTTTTGACGCTGCCCCAGATTTACAAGAATCTGTAAATCTGAGCCAGCGCCAAAAAACTAACGCATGCAAGAGAAGGCATTAGAATGGCAAAAGAAGAAGAAATACTTTTATTACTCCTCGGTTTTGTTTTTTCTATGTGTGCTGCATTCTGCAGCACACATGGAAAGAGCAAAACGCCATGAATGATTGTTTATGTGCAGGAAGGGACACCTTCCTGTACTTAAACAATCATTAAATAATGACAATTTGCTACTTCGATGTGTGATGCATTCTGCAGCACACATAGAAGTAACAAATCGCCATTATGGATTGTTTATGTGCAGAAAAGTGTCCCTTCCTGTACATAAACAATCATTCCCTGCAATGCAGGCGCCCTTGCACTTTTGTGCTAGGCAGCCAATTTTAGCACCAGGGCTGGGGAAATATCAGGTGCGCCGTATTGTTGTCAAAACAGAGCATGCCTGTGTTTTGGAAATGTCGGAGCGCGACGCTGCCAAATTTGGCGCAGCTCCATGCTCCAACATTTCATTGTACACGTGCCCTTGTGTGTGAATCTCATAGACTTATCATAAGTACCTTTTTTCTTGTTAGGCTGCTGCGTTAGTTAATGTGCATCATCAATAGAAAGGGAAACAGTGATATAAGAATTCCTGGCAGGCACTGACTAATGTGTCACTACTTCTTCATACACTATATTGATAGTGGCATTAGCAGCAGTTTGTGGTAAACCAAACCACTTAGAAGGCACATGACCACATCTTATCATGTCTTCTCTGCTTTCATCAGTATTTGAATGGGGGTTGTTACACAGACATTCTACTTCTGCCTGCCAGGCTGTCTGTTTGTTCACATTCGTATAATAGATGAGTGGTGTCTAAAGTAATCTATGGACAGTAACTGCTACCATTTATTGTGCTGTCTGTATACATAGTCTGCTTTGCAAATCGTGATGGAGAAAATAGGGTTACTCAGGGCCTCATTTATGGCATAAAGTGCCGCCCTACGCCAATGTGAAAGGGCAGGAATGCACCGTATTTAAGCAATATGGTACATTCCAGTCCTTTCTGCCTGCTCCGGTGCCGTTTCTGCAGCCTAGCTCCAACGTAGGCACCCTTGCACCATGGTGCAAGGGTGCCTCCAATACAGAAAGGATTGTTTTTGTACAGGAAGGGGCACCTTCCTGCACAAAAACAATCCAAAAAGCGTTTACCTCTTTCTATGTGTGCCACAGAATGCAGCACGCATGGCAAGAGGAAAAAAACAGGAAAAATAAGCATATTTCTCCTTGTTACACCTCACTTGGGGAGGCGTATGGATTTGGCCCTTCCCCAGAATTACAGCACTTTGTAACTCTGGGGCAGCGTCAAATTCCACGGGACTTGCGTGGGAAAACCCACAGCAACGCCCATGGGATGCCTCCCGGGCACAGAGTAAGGTGATGCAGCAATTTGTGCTGCATCGCCTTACTCATGATTTATGAGGCCACTGAGAGCCACCCACGGTGGCTTTGCTTGGCTTCATAAATCTTTATGAGAACCCTGCGTCACACATGGACCATTTTACCTGGTGCAAAGTGACGCAGAGCTCTCATAAATAAGCCCTAGAGCTTTTAAAAGTAAGTGTGCCTTTATAATTCTCAACTGTAGTTGCTTGTGCTTTTTGTTATGTTATGCTGAGGGGATTTCTAAAGTGGGTATACATCCAGGTGAAAACAAAATAAATACCAAAGCACTCGTAGAGAAGTCCAGTGAGACGTATCAAGTCCACAAATTTAAGGATGCCAATAGATTGAGTCCAATTCGCTTTATTCTGTTAACCTGAAGTATTTAGCACAAAGTACATGTCGATATAATAGATAGCCACAGACAAAACGTGTTTTGTCACACAAGTGACTTCTTCAAGGCTATAGGAAAGGATAAAGATAAGGAGATGGAGACATGTAGCAATAGATCCAAGTAACAGAGCCTGAGCGCTTGATACCAAGATGGTCTGTTACTCAAACGTGGTCTGTGAACCAAGGTCATACCATAGCTGGGAAGATCATATGTCCCACAGTAGTCATCCAATTGGTGAATGTGTCATGTGTAATCAGTGGGAACACTAGGGCCAGAAGTAACCTTAAGTTCAAACAAAAACCGAATATCAGAAAAGGAAGTGTTGGGAGACCTGGTAATCTCTTATGACTTAACATTACTTTGGACTCCGCACATGCCGGGCGGTTCATGCTAACTCAGGAGCTTACCAAATCTCCATTCTGACGAGGAGCGAACTGGTCTCCTACCTTCATAAAAGATTACCAGGCTTCCCAACACTTCCTTTTTTGATATTCAGTTTTTGTTTGAACTTAAGGCCTGCTTTACTTCAGTCCTCTCAAACTTCAGTATTTACTTAGTCGACAGCACAGAAGAGCTGTTCTCCAGGCCTTAATGGTTGTCAAGTTGACTTAGACATTGCAATTGTCTTCGATTTTGATTTTGACTGTGTGCAGGTTACTTCCAACCTTACTGCTCCCAGTGATTACACATGACACATTCACCAGTTGGATAAGTACTATGGGACATGTGATTTTTCCAACTTTGGTATGACCTCGGTTCACAGAATATGTTGGGGTAACAGATCATCTTGAGATCACATGCTCAGGCTCTTTCACTTGGATCTTTTGCTACATGTCTCTATCTCCTTATCTTTATCCTTACCTATAGCCTTGAAATAGTCACTTGTTTGACGAAACACGTGTCGGCTGTGGCTATGTATTATATCGACATGTACTTTGTGCTGAACACTTCATGTTAACACAATAAAGTGAATTGGACTCAATCTACTGGCATCCTTAAATTTATGGACTTGAACATGTCTCACTGAACTTCTCTACAAGTGCTTTGGTATCAATTTTGTATCTGATTTTGTGCACTGGATCATTGGACCCAGTGCCTCTGACTCCCTTGGCAGTAGTGGGCCTAGATGCCTAGCCACCAAACATACAACTTACTCTACATCCTATACTTACCCACAAAATTGTTTCTATTGGGAGCAGCGATTGTTTATGCCATTACTACCTCTTTGTATATTTCATACATCCAAGAGGGACTAGTTTAAGAGTCTGGTTTATGAGGAGCACAAATACATCAAATTAACTTTGTAAACCTCTATAGAACTCAAGAAACAACAAGTTCCTCTAGTCAAAAGGATACTGGCCCTCACATGGGACTACATGAACTGCAATCTTTAGGTTCTAACATTTGAGAGTGCTTCAGTAATGAGATTCAGGACAATTGAACCAAGGGTGTGAATATTTTATCATTTTTTTTTTGATGTTACATCTTTTCATTTATTTTCTTGTTTTTGTGAAGTTTTGTATGGGTTTTGGATTATTTGTAATTTATTAAGTTTCTCAAATTGTAAACAATTGGGGGGCGGAGCTTGCCTGGTTTGAAAATGGCTGCTTGCTAGGAGTGCTCTGCCGGCCGATTCACGATCCTTTATGATCCTGGTGCAAATTATGCCTTAACCCACCAGGACTGATTGCATATGTCTGCGGCGACCGGAGGCTCATGACTCCATCTTTCAGTGGCATCTGCTGTACCTTCTGCCAGAAATAAGCCCGACCGATGGTGGTGACGCGGTAGGGCCATGACGGGCTGACTGATGCCTCTGGGAGGCGACGGAGGAGCAAGGTGCAGCTGGCATTCTGCGGTGCCCCTGCCTCTTCATTGGGGAGGTGGTGACTGACTTCCTCCCATCACCTTGCTGCGACTGGGGTGGCAATTCGCTCTGGACCTGGGCCTGAGGGTTCTGTGGGTGCTGTAATGCAGCCTGTGGGCCACACTGGGCAGTGCAGATGTGGCAGTGCCGCAATGGGAGGTCCAGTTGCTGTTCGGGCTGTGGGAACAGTGACAGCTGAGTGCCCTGCACATGCTGAGGATTTGGTGGCCTGCTTTGCTTTCCCCCCCACTCAGCGTCTGACCTGTGCCCTTGTGTTCCCGAGTGTGGAAGGCCGGCCCATGTGTGCTGGAACGTGGAGGTGAGCGGAACCCTGTGCATGTCCTGGGCTGGGCTGCTGTGGGGCCTAATGTGTATGTGCCAGGAAATAGTGGGGATCTCACAGAAGTGAGGGCCATTGGTTTCAGGGAGCGGGCCCCTGCATTGAGTTACAATGGATCTGCCCCCTGGTGAACGTTGCAGCCTTGTGAACATCTTAAAACTGCACGGAGGAAGTGGCAAGTGCATCTGAAGTCCTGCCGTAGGTGCATTGCTGTTGCTTCCCTTGGACTACTTCATTTACATATGCGGTGTGGTCCCTGACTGCGGATTGGGCCAGCCTGGAGTAGACAATCTTTGGCCTGGAGATCTTTCTACTGTTCACTGATCCCCTGCATAACTTTTCCCTGTAGCGCAGATTGGTGAGGAGAAAAGCACTGGGCTTGGCGCCATGGGTGCAGCCTGTTGGACTATACTTTTTTGTGGGAGAGTCCTACATGACCTGCTGAGTTCTGCTTATGTGGACACTTTTAGGAAGAGTCCTTACTGCCACCTCATGCCTAACTGTGCGCAAAGTCATAATGCTTCATATCTGGTACCGGAGGCGGACTTGATGTAGACATTAGTGTGGCTGGTGCTGGTGCATTGCGGGGTGCGGAGACATTGGGCTATAAGATGGGGAAAATGGATAAGACACAACCTAAGTTGCACTTTGACTTCAGAAAGTCAACCTGACACCGTGACGAGTGGGCGGTGGCCTCTGGGACCACAGACAAAGAACCGGCCATGGAGGCTGACACGAATTTGAAACAGATCCTGGTGGCTATGAAGCACAGTCCCACAAAAATTGATGGCAAAATGGATGCCCTAACATTCAGGATGGAACGCATGTCAGAAAGGATGGATAAACATGCAGAACGGTTGGACATGGTGGAACGACAAGTTTCCGAGGTTGAGGATGAACAGGTGACGGTGATGGTAGCACACCAGTGAGTTGACAAGCTACTGCTTGCCTTGCAGGCAAAGACAGAAGACCTTGAAGTATGCTCTAGAACGAACAACCTTAGAATTGTGGGACTAGCCGAAACCACCAACATAGACAATATGGAGAGTTTCGTAGAGCAGCTCCTCTCCGACTTGCTCGGTTGTGAGACTTTCTCAGATATGTTCATTGTGGAATGCGCACACCACACTTTGGCACCTCAACCAGTCCTAGGGGCGGCCCCTCGTCCCATCATTGTGCGGTTACTAAACTATAGGGACCGGGATGCTGCACTCTGTAAGGCTAGATAACTTAAGGAACTTCGCTATGGGGGCACTGAGCTTCAGGTGTAAGGTTCCTACTTTGATGCAAGAGACCTGTTGACTTATGCACTTTGAGGTATTCTCCTCTTGACTTGCTGTCACTTGATAGAATACTTCACAATTGTATTGTTCCTTTTTTCCAGATATCTCTTATGCATTGTTAGCTGGTTCTACCTCCCTGTGATACACATGGCTTTGTGCGGCGGCACTGTGTTTGCTGGCGTGTGGGGTGCTGCAGCATCCGGGGATGATGTGACTATTGTGATTGGTGGGGAGTTGGTTCGCCTTAAATCTCTAGTGAGTAATGATGATCACAGTCATGGCGGGACGGAGGATACAAGTTCTACATCACTAAGATCCTATTTGCACATGCTCTGATTTGTATTAAGCCTTCAGCAGCTACTCATAATACCTGTAGCTGGCCGAGCAACTTCTGCCCCCATGTGTGTACCACTTATTGTTCTCTGTGAGTTTCATGGTTGGGGTAAGGGTGGGCCAGGGGTGGGGCAATGGTTTCTGTACCAGTTGGGGAGAGTTGCAGCGTGGGTGGGGGGAGGGAATTTTCATCTACAGCAGGTCTCCTCAGATGTGCATTTGTGGTAGATGATGGACGGTGATGTGACAAGATCCGCGGCTGGTCCAGGGGGCCTGTTGCTGATCCAGTTTCTTACTTGGGATGTCAGGGGTTTAAACAATTGCAGGAAGTTGCGTAAAGTTGTGGCCTACCTACAGCGCCATAGAATAGAAGTCGCTGTGCTGCAAGAAACGAATTTGGCACCTAACAATAGCTTATTAACGATACGAAGACTACAAGGCATCTGCTGCATGGGAGGTTTCACTGCACGCGCTAGGAGCATCCTAGGGGCTCCGGCATTGAACTGCAAGAAATGTGTATAGACCAAGGGAGACGCTAAGTGGTGGTGCAATGCTGTAAAGACGATCTATCTGTCCTGTTGGTGGGTGTGTATGGTCCAAACTACGATGACCCCCATGTTTATTACAACAATTTGCATGCCAGATTGTCCCAGTGGGATAATCTACCTCAAATAGGGGGGGGGAGATTTAAATTGTGTGCACAATCCAGATAGTGTCCGTTCTAGGAGCCCGTCTTGGAGTCCTTCAGCAGCAGCCCGAGCCATTATTGACCTTGCAACACAGAATAGATTGCTGGACATATGGCGTCACTGGTCACCTTGGTGGCGGAACCATTGGCATGAGCACTTCAGGAGTACCATACACACAGGGGCCTAGGTTCCCTCATTACAACTTAGGGCCTCATTACGATGTCGGGCGGAAACTTCCCGCCCAACATCGTCTCGGATTCGGGAACCAACCGACTCGCGGTCGGAGGCTCTGCCTGACCAGTTACGATGCGACCGAACACTGTTCAGTCGGAATCCCATTGTTCCCTATGGAAGCCCGTGTTCCGCCCGACAACACAGGCTCCTATGGGGAAATGGGGTGTGTGTGGAAAACCCAGCACCCTGTCGCAGGTGCCCCATGTTGCCTGCCATACAGTGCAGAATTTTACAGGGGGTATCTTAATTTCCCCCACGGCCACCAACTGTAGGCAGCGGGGGCTAGGGGGCCCTGCCAGGGGCCCCAAAGTCACTTTCCGACAGCCTTTTTGTGTCGGACAGGCCGACTCGGAAAGGCCGTTGGAAATCGACATCGTAATCGATCAGTCAGAAACGCTGTTCGTAGAGGTGCACGATGCGGTTCCGACCAATACGAAGTCTCCGAGAGCCAGTCGGAACTGTTTTGGAAAGACTGTGAGGTTTACTCTCCGACCGCGAACATCGTAATCGGTTGGGCGGATTGTAAACCGACCTAGTCGGTCGGAAGGGTTCCGACGTGGTCTAGGAAATTCCGACTGTCGGGTGAAGGCTTTCTGCCCGACATCGTAATGAGGCCCTTAATTTTTTCTGCATACACAGATGACACAGTACTCTATGTTCGTGACCCGGAGAATAATCTGACTCCGGTGCTTCAAGAGGTAGTCCTCTTATGGGGGCATTCTGGGCTTTGGATAAATTGGGACAAATCTCTCATCTTCCCGCTTACCTCCGCTACGACGGCAGTATGCCTTGAGTACCCTTTACAATGTCATAGGGTTTCTGCACATACAGAGCTATGCACAGGATAATAGGACCTCGGAATATAGTGGTGAGCCAACCATAAACCTTAGCACCCAAAACCCCAACCCAACTAGCCTTAGCGTCCCATTAGCACTAATGTACCAATGATTAGACAACCCAGAACACGGTATCTCTCTCTCAGGACTCGCAGAGGCAAGAACACTCTTTCGTCACTCTCGTACCTGTCCACAACATGCGTAAGAAGAGACACTGTGTAGTTCAAAATATTTATTTCAACTTACGTGCTCTAAGATACAGTACACGTGTCAGTACTAGTAGCATAATACATAAGAACAATATAATCAGCATAGTTACTACTCCATAGAATACGAACGGGGAAAGCATCTCATAAAGCAGTGGATATATGTTTAACTAACATTACCACCCTCCCCGTGCTAGAAGCCAGTTTATTATAATAATAGAAGACCTTTGGGCTTTGACTAGCGAACCCCCATACCTCAGTCTCTTGATGCAAAACTACATCAGCAAACAATCACAGCTCTTCTCTCTGGAAAGGTCGTCTCCAAGTGCTATCTTAGAACAAGCGATCGCATTATTAAAAGCACACTATTTTCTCAATGGCAGCTGTACATGTGTTATGTCTAGGTGCGAGGGACGGGCCAATTCAGTAGGAACCAGGGAGTTGTTATTCGACCTTGTAACTGTTGTTCAGACTGAGCCCAAAAGGGAACAGGAGAAAAGGTGAGAAACTGAATATGCAGACTGTTGTAGAATAACTTGGCAATAACAGAGGGCGACAGAACAACCTCCATTAATAACGTGCGCAAGAGTCATCATGGCAGCCAGGCCTGCAGTAACGTAGCCAGACCGGCCAGGAGGCCATGAGCCACAAGACACCCTCCCCTGGACAGTCCATCGGCCAAAACGAAAACGAAGACAGAGTTCCAAACACCTGAGCAGAATTGAGGCGGTCTACTGACAACTAACGGCAAGTCAATCAATCCAAAATTGTGGAAGAGCAGAAAAACGCTATACCGTCCAACAGGTCAAAGCTGCAGGAATGTTCTTCAGAGTATGGAGCATCCAAAAGCAATGCGGGACAGCTTGCGTGATATTCAATATAACTTTGTTGTAGGAGGTTCTGAGCAGCCGCCCAGATATCCCATTGTGCCAAAATCCCCAGTGCAGCCGCACGCATCATAAAGCCAGCAGCGGAACAGTCCCGTTCATGGGCCTCTAAGGGACCCATCAACCGAACAAAATCCGGGACCGACAATGACGAATTGGAGAGGCAATAATCCATGGTCCATGTAAATGGACAGCGGATGCAAGACATCACAGGTTGCACGCAAGTGAAATACGCAAAGCGAAAGGAAAGGGTGTAGGACACACTGATAGTTGCCAAGGGCAGAACATCGAAGCCAACCAGAAGTCGCTCACGGAGCAGCTGGAGGCGTTCGGGATCGAGAAGGGCCCAGTGGAGTGCAGCCATTGCGCAGAAAACAGACCAACAGCAAGACACCGGCCGCCAAAGCGAGGATTAATGGGAAACCACCAAAGACGCTAGAAAAAATAGAATGAATGAATGCCGGTATCACACCGAAAATAGTTTGAAAGGTGGACACGAGGCCAGACCCCACAACCTTAAAAAAGTGCACCAGACCCTCAGTGTTTAATGCGTTAAAAATACGATGAATTAACTCCCCAAAATGTTGGGGGAGGTCAGTGTTCAAAAGGGCCTGTATTTCACTGTGGGTGCTCGCCACCTGGAGAATGAATGTCTCCCGGGCGGATGTGAGCATAACCTCCTCATTCAATAATAGAGCCTTTATTCTGCTCAACTTATTGAAATCTGCCTCCATGGTAGGAATGGAAGGCCAAATAGAGCTATCAACGATGTCGTGAGGGGGAGGAAAAAGCACATTCTTGCAGCAGACAACTCTGTGTGAGACTGTAGCAATATACGGAATGCCAGCCTGTAGGCCACAACAGTCTTCGTTATTTAAAAGCAAATAGCTACCGTTGGTAAGCAAAGTAAAAGTAGGAGAAATAGCAGGAGCAGGAATACCCTTCAGGACACATGCAAGATTTGGAACTGAAACGCTACAAGCCCCGTGCAATTTAATATGTTTACAAATAAGCGAATGACCCACAGTTGAATCACAAGACTCCCCGTGAGAAATACCTCCTTGCCGCCTCTAAGGCATTTATACATGAAAGGCAAGGACCAAAGTTCATGCAGGAAAGCACTACCCAAAGGCTGGAAACGGCCTACAGGATAATGTTTCATGCACGAACCGAATTCAAATAGGGAAAAAGGTAAAGCTATAACCCCATGAACTAGCCACACCGCAGAATCTAGTTCCGCTACAGAGAATGGTAAAGGATCCACTTTTTCAATATGTAACAAAGTGTAAGATGCATCTTTCATGGACATGAACTGCTGTTTGTCAGTCAAATTAAAAGGCAGAAAGAGGGCAGTGGTGTTTAACAAATTCCAAGGAACTTTACCCAACTTAAGGGTTTGCAAAGTCCATGCAAACTGCATCACTGAACGCAACTGATTCTGACCATGATACAACATAGAGACATCATCTTGTACAATATCAACAACAGAGGATACAATATTGTCTAATGTGTAAATGCGGGAAGACAGGGTATTTATACTATTGTCAACAACAGCAAGCACCTTTTCCAAATTTGCTTGGTCTATTTCCCTAAGACGGGAAGCAGCTTCCATTTGTGACAGCTTCCAGAGCTCATTATACGCTTCATAAATGAATCTCTTCGGTCGGGGACCACGAGGTCCCAAGATAAAGTCAGATAAGTCAATAGTGCCTGATAGGAGGGATAAATGGTTCTTAACAGAGTCTAAGGACGAATGTTGTAACCATTGTTTACATAATTTACCAACCGAATACGTGGTCACAGTACGAGTTTCAGTAAATCTTGGATCAGGCTTGTCCTGTATGTAACCAGGAACTGTGCCATGAAAACGAAGTTGGCATGTATTAGATGATATGGGCCATGCCAACCAGGGTGACTGTATCAGTGCAGAAACGTTAAAGGAATTGTTCTGAAACTGAGCCTGTAACGCCATAAGGGACATATTAAAATGCAAACTATCATTTGGAAGACTCGACAAGGATGGGATGGTTGGCGCATTTAGTTGTTTAACGGTAGCCAACCCCCAACATGTGGTCTGATAAATGGAAGCATTTAGAAATAGAATTTGGGCTGGGATAAGGCAAGCACGGTGCAGGGCCTCAGTGCCCTGCACCTGCCATGGCTTCGAACCCCAGATTGATTTTAAATCCACTGTGTCTTTCCAATACTCATAACCACCCACCGCCAAGGCGCTCAAAAAGGAACCAGAATATAGTAATTTAGTGTGGGTCAACATTATTTTTGAGTCAATGGAGATTTTAATTTAAAATAATATGACCCAGGGTTCGATCGATTAAAATCAGTAAAATAGGTGAATTTATTTCGAAGAGTTTGGGAACTACCTGGTATGGGGTTTGGGCAGTGTTCCCATTGGGTGTAAGTAACAGGGCTGCGTAGTGCACTTGGTTTGTGGAGAAAATGATTGCCCCAATGCTGGTAGCAATACAAATCGGCATAATTCGCAGAATTCATATACAAGTCTTCAGCATTAAAAGAGGCATAATATTTTAAATCAGCAAACAATGCTTCAACTGCATGCACATCCCAATCATCAGAATGAATATTACTTTTTACTACATCACCCATCGAGACTCGAAGGACATTTGGTACATTAATAATTTCTGTCGGGCCATGTATTTGAAAGTTTACCGCATCCCATACGATGCCATCAGCAACTGGAAACGCTGAAATGTTCACAAATGTGTGGTCACGCTTCATGATGTGTGAAGAGGAATGTGGAGCCAAAGTTCCAGCAACACTGTTCACAGCAGAGCGTTCAGGTAAATAGTGACCATTGATGAGTAGAAAAAACACTGTGACAAAGCCAATGGACATGAACAAAAAAACCAAGAAAAGTACCATCCAAATATATGTCCAAGGTGGAATCAAAAAATTGTCTCTAAACCAGGATACAAAAAGACTAAACTTGGACGGGACTTGTGATGAGTTGGAATCTGAATCAAAAGAATAACGTGTCGGGCTCAGTGGCGTTGTTGGTTGGTGTGCCACCGACTCTGTGGCGGGATAAGTATATTCGTCCTCGGCCATGCAGGGTGATGCAGAGGGTTCAAATATATTTTCAGGCAAATCAACCATCTCCATGGTAACATCAGTGATTGTTCGTGCAGGCGTGCCTCGAACGCTTGTCCGATAAATGGCAGGACAAGAGACCGCTGGTGTGACACTATTTAGGATCGGCCAGATGTTGTAGCTTGACATTTTCCACTGAGATGTATCTGTTTTCCTTGCGACCGGGAAGCGGTGGTAGGATGACTGTACGTGTTCCCTTCAAGCCCAGTACTGGAACCGGTGCACGAAAAGAGGGGCCGAATTCTTTTTTGTTCTCCACCTTCTCTCGTACCAGGTCGCCAATCTTCGGAAGCCAGCCGGCAACCGGAATCTGCACAGCAGGGTCTGTGGCTGAAGGTAAATGTGCAATCGCTAGTTTGTCTCGGGCTTCTTGTAAGTCCTGTAACATAGTAGAATGATTATCTACATCGAACTTGGCGGATTGCGCCGCCATGTCTAGACCATCAAGGTCAGGCACAAACATTCGTATGCCAAAGAGCATTTCGTAAGGGGTCCGCCCACCCAGAGGCCTTCTAGGGAGATTATTAAGTGCACGCTGAACGGTATACAAGTGGGCCAGCCAGTTCCTGCCAGTACCTATAACTCTAGCTGCTTTAAGTCACGGTTCATTCGTTCAACGATAGAGTTGCCCTCAGGCCTATACGGAGACGAAAATTTCACCCGCACCCCTAAGGAGCCCATTGCGTCCTTGTAAGCCTTAGAGGCAAACGCCGTACCTTGGTCAGAATGGAAGGTGCCGCATGCAAAAATTCCCACAAAGACACGCAAATCCCTAATGACATTTCGTGCGTCAGCACTCCGTTGTGGCCAGACCCAGATGAACCGTGTGCACGAGTCCACTGCCACTAAGATATATTTATAGGCAGTGTCTGAAGAAAATGGACCGCAGTGATCCAAGTAAACACACCCAAAGGGTCTGTTTGAAATTGCAAGCGAGGTCTGCGGTGGTCTTGTGACTGTTGAAGGCTTGATCTGTTGACAAACGTCACAGGAAAGCACATAAGTACGTGTGTCTTTATATAAACCACGCCACCAGTAACGCTGCTGCAAAATGGAAATTGTCGCAGACACACCAGCGTGCGCCGAAGCCATGCCTTCGTGTGCCGCTGCCATCAAGGAAAGTCTGCGGTCCGCGTTGGGGATCAGCCGAACCCCAACGTTAGGTATTGTTACATAAGGAGCCTGATCGGGACCTATCTGGTAAGAATATTTAGAAGGGAAACCTCTAGGGTAATTAATTCCTTCTTTTGTTGCAGCAATAGCTGCCAAGATATCAGTGTCTATTTTAGACATGGATCTAGTAACTGCTGCTACTGAACACGTGAGTACTGCTGATCTGGCAGCCTCATCTGCCAGACTGTTACCAACAGCATGTGCGCCCACTCGCTGATGGCCTAGGGTGTGAACCACCTGTGTGAGTGGCAGACGTCTTTGTAATTCTGCCACCCTAACCCAAAGCATTTTATGCTTGATTGTGTTGCCTTTAGCGTCTCTATAGTCATTTTGCGACCAAAAGAACAGATTGTCATTGTATGATTGAACACAGTAGTAAGAATCGCACACGATTAAAGTGGTCACATCAGGATTTACGAACTCAAGCGCAAGCACCAAGGCACGCAACTCGGCCAATTGTGCGGTACTATCCCCGAGTGCCTGTGTATGCACCACAGTGGATTTGAACTTTCCGTTCACAAACGTACCTGCAACAATAGCACATGCGGCTGAGTAAGCATGCTTGGACCCCGTGGCCGGTTGTGCCGAGCCATCGGTGTAGATCACACAGTCGTAATCCTCAAGCGGCAATAAGGACAAAGGAGGAGGATGAATGAATTCATACTGTAAAAACTCCTGAGTCTGAAGAGAAGAGTCGAAAATGAAAGTGACATCCGGAGACGTCAAAGATGTTGCCCATTGAATCCAACGGGGGTGCAAAGCTTTAGAGTTCGGAACACTTGCTTTCGTCACTGCCTCTAGGGCAGGATAGGGTGTTACCACCAGAATGCGTTTTCCCTGTGCCAGTGCGCGCTCCTTCAGGATCGCCATTTGCACTGCTGTTAGCACTTTCTCCACAGATGAGAATCGCATTTCTGCAGAGGTGTATAGATGTGACTTGTATGCGATGGGTACTGTATCACCTTCATTAAAGGTTAAGTACGTGAAACCCACTGCCCCTGGAATGATTCTAATCACCAAGTTTGTGTGGTTATCACGCGTCAAAAGGTATTTAGACTCAAGAAGGTCTGTCTGCAAAGATTGCAGAATGGAGGTATGCTCCGGAAGCCAGCAAGACTTCGAAAAAGTAGGTTGTATCAAAGCATACAATGGCTTGATACGCTGGGCGTATTCGGGAATATATGTACGTTCGAAGTTCAGAAAACCCAGTAAAGACTGACGCTTCTTCAGATTAGTAGGAGGGCACAGAAGTGCACATTTCTCCAGAAAATGGGGGCTAAACCCTTACCTTCATTGTTGAGCTCATAGCCCAAGAACAAAACGGTAAATTCAGCAATATGGGATTTGGCAAAGTTAATTTTGTATCCCTGAACCGCAAATTCAAGAATAATGCGGTCCACCCGGGTCAGATGCGGAAACAATTCATCGTCTGTCAGATAAATGTCATCCACATACGAACAGGCGTCTGGATCGATGCCGTCTAACAAAGAGACAACACGAGCGGCGAATACGCCTGGACTATTCTTGTAGCCCATAGGAAGACGCCTGAATTTGAACATTTTACCACCGGAAGTAAAGGCACACCATTGGCCACTCTCCGGGGCTAAGTTGTGCGTGTAGAATCCATTTGAAAGGTCAAGGGTCGTTTTGTACTTTTTACGAACAAGACTGTCTACAAGCGCAGAACTATGGGTATTTTGCACCGCAAAGGTCCGACAATGAGAGTTCAAATGCCGGTAATCCAATACTAAACGGTACGATCCATCGGGTTTAGAAACCGCGAAAAGGGGATTGTTCATAGGTGATACACAAGTCCAATTACTCCCTGATATTCCAACTGTGTCAGAATTTCGGAAACGGGGCCTTTGGCTTCACGTTTTATGGGATATTGGGGTTGTGGCTGTGGTAACGACCGCAAAGGTATTTCATGGGGGGGAGATTCTTCGTCCCAACCCACGTGATTGTGGAATAACGCTGGAGCCAGGGACACAGCCCACTCTGCTGCAAGAGCCTCTGCTTTGTCCTTTGGGACATGTCGAGAAAAGCTCGGAAGGATTACTTCCTCCCCTTTACGCGCAGCAAGTACGAATGGGGGTGGCCAATCCGCCTCTGCCAATAAAATATCATATGAAGAGGTCAGATTTTCCCAAAAAATACCTTTAATTACTCGCTGTATATCACCTTCAATTTGGAGGACGATATTAAATAGTCTGTCAGGGGGTGCCACTCTGGTGTCTGCTGTTTCCACAGTAATGAATGTTTCAGTTGCTGTCGCCTCCATATGAGGACGTAGCGCCTCCCGCACTATGGTTACTTCCGCGGCGCTGTCTAGGAGGGTTACTGCCCACGTCCAATTCAGGAGTCTCGTTCTCACCGTCTGTGGCATATTTCGCTGTTACAGCGGCAACTTTCTTCTTCTGAAATTGTGGTCGAAAACGTTGAGCGTCTTCTTCTTTTCCTCTGACTTGTTGTCGAGGCTGGTCACGTCCCTGTGGGGCCTCACGGGCCCTTCCTCTATCCTGGCGGTCTCCTCCACCGGCCTGTGACGAAGTCTGTGCCTGTGAAGAACGAGGAGAACGTGTATCAGGGATCTGAAACCTATCCGGTGACTTAATTCTCGCTCTATCGCGTAAATCATAAGTACGTTCAGAAGAAACTGAAACCGGGGATGCGCCTCGCGATCCCGGCTTTGTCTGTTGCTTACCCTGTTTTTTCAGCCTCCAGCTCTTTTTAGTGAAGTCTGGTTTCTCATCCTTCTCAGATTGAGATTTGGTTTGTTGCTGTTGTGGTTGCGATTGTGTTTGCAGTTTTGCAAAGGCTTGTTACCCAGGCTGTTTCTACCAATAGTTTTGTAAGCCTGGGTAATAATTTTCGGTAATTCGCAAGGCTTGTCCAATTCTGGGACCAAAGCCAAAGCGTTAGCTACTTGAAAGTTCACTGCATCGCCCTTGACATTCGCAAGGATCAGTTCAGCTACTACTTCAAACACTCCCACTAGTCTCATCCCTAATTCCACAGCCGCTTCAGGGCCGTGTTCATCCTGTACTTTTTTAATTACAGAGGGGAGAACAGTCATGGAAGGAGTACCAAAACATTTAGAATATACTGCTGCGAATACCCTACCCCAGTTGTCACATGCTGTCAACTCGGGAATTAAGTCTTTTGGCAAACTAATCGTCAAAATACGATGTTTATCCACTGGGGTTGTGTGTGGAAAAACTGCCTCCAACTGGTCAAATTTTTCTGCAAGCCAATAAGGAAAGTCGTCCTTATGTTGTGGACGTTTGCCCATCACTGAGTTCACCATTACAGGACTTATGGCAACTCCGGCTGCACCAGCTGGATGGCCTGCAACTCCAGGAGGGGCTCCCTGGATGTTGCCTGTAACATATTGCACTAAGGCTCGATGCACTCGTACCAAAGCCGAATACATGTTGCGCAGTTCCGCGACTGGTATTGTCATATATCGCGGATGTGGGGTGTACCCGGCCAAAACAGGCCAAGTGGCCCCATCAATAGATAAGGGGCCTAAACGAACCGTGGTAGTCGGTTGTGGGAGGGCGCCATTAAACCAAACACGGTGTTGCCACGCCGTGAGCGGTACCTCAAGACAAGAATAAGGTATATAGTTATTAGGAACTGCGGTGGCTGTATATTCATGGAACAAATTGTCAGTCCCATCCACTGCAGGAAAAGTTATCCATGAGTAGAACACCTCAAAGTGGTAAGCCGGATCGGCTTGTACCACAAAGATCAGTTCGACTCCAGCATCTGGCACTCCATACACCCGTAAGTGTGTCCGGAGTGCTCCGCGGCTATGCGCCGCAATTTGAACAGCCATTTACGGCTAAAATACTTCGACAATCTAACAGGAGGCAGCACAATTAGGGTTTTAATCAAGAAAAACCTTTTTAATAACTTCAAGCTTGAAAGTACCTACAAAATCTGTAATATAGGAGGTATCACCATCACGTACGCTTCCGGAAGCGTACGTGAGGGGTTTGTGGACAAGCACAAGTACTACTCAAGCGTCTCGCTAGTAAGCTGCCCCACTCGTTGGTCGCGCCATGTCATAGGGTTTCTGCACATACAGAGCTATGCACAGGATAATAGGACCTCAGAATATAGTGGTGAGCCAACCATAAACCTTAGCACCCAAAACCCCAAACCAACTAGCCTTAGCGTCCCATTAGCACTAATGTACCAATGATTAGACAACCCAGAACACGGTATCTCTCTCTCAGGACTCGCAGAGGCAAGAACACTCTTTCGTCACTCTCGTACCTGTCCACAACATGCGTAAGAAGAGACACTGTGTAGTTCAAAATATTTATTTCAACTTACGTGCTCTAAGATACAGTACACGTGTCAGTACTAGTAGCATAATACATAAGAACAATATAATCAGCATAGTTACTACTCCATAGAATACGAACGGGAAAGCATCTCATAAAGCAGTGGATATATGTTTAACTAACATTACCACCCTCCCCGTGCTAGAAGCCAGTTTATTATAATAATAGAAGACCTTTGGGCTTTGACTAGCGAACCCCCATACCTCAGTCTCTTGATGCAAAACTACATCAGCAAACAATCACAGCTCTTCTCTCTGGAAAGGTCGTCTCCAAGTGCTATCTTAGAACAAGCGATCGCATTATTAAAAGCACACTATTTTCTCAATGGCAGCTGTACATGTGTTATGTCTAGGTGCGAGGGACGGGCCAATTCAGTAGGAACCAGGGAGTTGTTATTCGACCTTGTAACTGTTGTTCAGACTGAGCCCAAAAGGGAACAGGAGAAAAGGTGAGAAACTGAATATGCAGACTGTTGTAGAATAACTTGGCAATAACAGAGGGCGACAGAACAACCTCCATTAATAACGTGCGCAAGAGTCATCATGGCAGCCAGTCCTGCAGTAACGTAGCCAGACCGGCCAGGAGGCCATGAGCCACAAGACAACAATGGACGACGGGCTCAGTGAGGTACTTGGGGGTTCAGATACATACAGACCCAGAAGTGGTGATCCTTGATAACTATGGGAGGGAGGGGCAAAAATTCACGGAAACAATAGAACGCTGAATTAGGCTGCCATTATCACTCGTGGGGCACGTGGCCATTATGAAAATGGTGGTGCTCCCCCGATTTCTATTTCTGTTCATGAATATCCCAATACTTCTAACTGGATCAGTGCTTGATACTCTGAGAAAGCTTATGATTCACCTGGCTTGGGTGGGGAAGCAGCCGCGTGTGCGCTGGGACACTTTAACCTTGCCATATGATATGGGAGGACTAAACGCCCCTGATCTCGAAGTTTACTATAGGGCAGCCCAATGTATGTTTGCACATTACTGGATACACGGCCCACACAATCTTCCACATTTATGGTTAGAGAGAGATGCCTTGGCCCGCATCCACTCTTCCAGGCACTCTTTGGAAGACTGGTGTAGAGACACTGGGGTCGATTCCGATTCGGGCCGGAAAAAGCACCGACCGACTCGGATCCGGAAATAATACCGACCGACACGTACCTGTGGCGCCCAACACGCCAAGTACGATGCAAGGCGTGAAAAATCCGACCAACACGTACCGAAACCAAGTCGACCGACCGAGCCGCACGGAAAACAGCAATCCGGCCGGAAAAACACGCGAATCCAACCGACCGACACGCACCCGGAACAAATCCGACCGAAACGTACACGCGAACTCCAAACCGCAAAGTACGATGCAAGGCGCGAAAACCACGAGCGAGTCGGACGGAGGCCAAGCCGCACGACCGACACGCATACAAAACCGAGCCGAAGCAACACAAAACACCGCGACCGACGCGTACGCAGCATAGAAAACTGCACAAACACAGCGTGAGCGAAGCGGAGAAGACCGTACGAGACAAATGCAGGGTCCGACTCGGTCACAAGAACGTTTCCAACATACACAGACAGTACAAAGGAAAAATCACACAAAAAAAGGCCAAACAAGCAATTACCAAGCCAATAAATACTGGGGGGTGGGGACAGAGAACAAAGACACACCCACAACTCCACCTATATAAAGGACACAAATCACAACCATGAGCCTTTGCAAATGCCATTCCACTGCCAGCACCCAAGAGAAAGCAACCACACACCCACAGCTCATCCCTCACACAAGCCACACACCATCAGCACACCAACAAATACCTACCTCACATACACCCAGCAAAACACACACTCACACACCCTCACCTGCACACCAACACACACATCACTCACCATCACCACCCATCACCATGCCCCCAAGAAGAATCCCAAGTTCCTAGATTGTGAATTGGAAGTCATGGTAGACGAGATCCTCAGGGTAGAGCCACAGCTGTTTGGCACACTGGTCCAACAGACCCCCATCTCCCAGAAAACCAAGATGTGGGAGAGGATCATCAACAGGGTGAACGCACAATCACCATGTCTGCGCACAAAGAGCGACATCCAGAACAGGTGGTATGACGTGCGCAGGGGGGTACGGGACCTGCTGAAGAAAGACTACATCAACAGCCAATACACCGGCAGTGGCCCTCCTTCCAAGCCAATATACCTCAGGCCCTGGGAGGAGAAGGTGCGGGCCATCCTTCCGCCAGTGAGCGTATATGGACTAGAGGACATCCCAGAGCCTGGTGAGTACACAACAAATGTACACAATATACTGCCACAAAACACACACATCACTGTCAAGGGGAGAGTCAAACCATGCACTCATAGCAATTACACAGCAACCAGAACAGAATCATCCCAAAATGTGTATGTCAGTCAGATAAACACAACACATGCCATCAAAAAAGTCACATCCAACTGTGCCAACACATGTACAAACACAACTACAACTACAGCTAGGCAGTGGCACAAATAGAACTAACAAACACATCCAGACATGTAGCCACCACAACAACACCAACACACAGTGAAGACCACTCAAAGGAAGGAATTCTGTGTATGCTGGCCAAGTCAGTGTAGCCAATAGCATCATGGGAGTCGCAGTCAAACATATTGTCCCCCCACAACTGTCCCATCAACACCACCCTGAACCATGCTCACATCACAGGGAGTGGAGAAGGACTCACAAGATGGCTGACACTGGCTACTGCTGTGGGGAGCACAAGGCCCTGCTGGCAACTGTGCACCAACAAACAGCAGGACACCACTGACTGACATCCTGAGAGACAACTTCCACTCCCTGCAATGCAAGCACGTTCCATGGTGGGATATCTGGCTAGCTGGGTGGGAAGGAGGACTTGCAGCACTGACCATAGTCACAAGCACCTCCCCTCACACACACCCCAACACAAACTCCACAGAACCCACCTGGTAGAATGCAATGCCTCCCATCCTAACACAAGATCCCACAAAGAACCACCACCCTGGGTTATGTTGCGTGAAGCACAGGGCCACTCTTGGGACTTCCAGCCAAACAACTGCCAGGACAACACTCCCAGCCATCCTGTCAGCACAGCCAGCCCACCCCACAGGGAAGCAGAGTCAAAAGGAAGGAAGCATGGGCATGCTGAGAAGGGGGAGGAGGCAATAGCATGATGGGAGTCGTAGTCACAGCTCTACATCCCCCACCACATGGCCCAGCAAGCTCACACTCACGCATGCACATCCCACAGAGAGTGGAAAGGCCCATCAAAGATGTCTGACACTGTTGCTGTGTCGTGGGGAGCACAAGGGCATGCTGGGTACTGCACACCAACCAACAGCAGGACACCACTGTCAGCCATCTTGCCATTGCCCTCACACCCACACACACTGAACTCCCCACAAAAGCAACTAAGTATGGGAATGCTGGGAAGTGGGGTGGAGGCAATAGCATGATGGGAGTCGTAGTCACAGACATAGCTCACCCCCACAACTGTCCCATCAACACCACCCTGAACCATGCTCACATCACAGGGAGTGGAGAAGGACTCACAAGATGGCGGACACTGGCTACTGCTGTGGGGAGCACAAGGCCCTGCTGGCAACTGTGCACCAACAAACAGCAGGACACCACTGACTGACATCCTGAGAGACAACTTCCACTCCCTGCAATGCAAGCACGTTCCATGGTGGGATATCTGGCTAGCTGGGTGGGAAGGAGGACTTGCAGCACTGACCATAGTCACAAGCACCTCCCCTCACACACACCCCAACACAAACTCCACAGAACCCACCTGGTAGAATGCAATGCCCCCATCCTAACACAAGATCCCACAAAGAACCACCACCCTGGGTTATGTTGCGTGAAGCACAGGGCCACTCTTGGGACTTCCAGCCAAACAACTGCCAGGACAACACTCCCAGCCATCCTGTCAGCACAGCCAGCCCACCCCACAGGGAAGCAGAGTCAAAAGGAAGGAAGCATGGGCATGCTGGGAAGGGGGGAGGAGGCAATAGCATGATGGGAGTCGTAGTCACAGCTCTACATCCCCCACCACATGGCCCAGCAAGCTCACACTCACGCATGCACATCCCACAGAGAGTGGAAAGGCCCATCAAAGATGTCTGACACTGTTGCTGTGTCGTGGGGAGCACAAGGGCATGCTGGGTACTGCACACCAACCAACAGCAGGACACCACTGTCAGCCATCTTGCCATTGCCCTCACACCCACACACACTGAACTCCCCACAAAAGCAAGTAAGTATGGGAATGCTGGGAAGTGGGGTGGAGGCAATAGCATGATGGGAGTCGTAGTCACAGACATAGCTCACCCCCACAACTGTCCCATCAACACCACCCTGAACCATGCTCACATCACAGGGAGTGGAGAAGGACTCACAAGATGGCTGACAATGGCTACTGCTGTGGGGAGCACAAGGCCCTGCTGGCAACTGTGCACCAACAAACAGCAGGACACCACTGACTGACATCCTGAGAGACAACTTCCACCCCCTGCAATGCAAGCACGTTCCATGGTGGGATATCTGGCTGGCTGGGTGGGAAGGAGGACTTGCAGCACTGACCATAGTCACAAGCACTTCCCCTCACACACACCCCAACACAAACTCCACAGAACCCACCTGGTAGAATGCAATGCCCCCCATCCTAACACAAGATCCCACAAAGAACCACCACCCTGGGTTATGTTGCGTGAAGCACAGGGCCACTCTTGGGACTTCCAGCCAAACAACTGCCAGGACAACACTCCCAGCCATCCTGTCAGCACAGCCAGCCCACCCCACAGGGAAGCAGAGTCAAAAGGAAGGAAGCATGGGCATGCTGGGAAGGGGGAGGAGGCAATAGCATGATGGGAGTCGTAGTCACAGCTCTACATCCCCCACCACATGGCCCAGCAAGCTCACACTCACGCACGCACATCCCACAGAGAGTGAAAAGGCCCATCAAAGATGTCTGACACTGTTGCTGTGTCGTGGGGAGCACAAGGGCATGCTGGGTACTGCACACCAACCAACAGCAGGACACCACTGTCAGCCATCTTGCCATTGCCCTCACACCCACACACACTGAACTCCCCACAAAAGCAAGTAAGTATGGGAATGCTGGGAAGTGGGGTGGAGGCAATAGCATGATGGGAGTCGTAGTCACAGACATAGCTCACCCCCACAACTGTCCCATCAACACCACCCTGAACCATGCTCACATCACAGGGAGTGGAGAAGGACTCACAAGATGGCTGACAATGGCTACTGCTGTGGGGAGCACAAGGCCCTGCTGGCAACTGTGCACCAACAAACAGCAGGACACCACTGACTGACATCCTGAGAGACAACTTCCACCCCTGCAATGCAAGCACGTTCCATGGTGGGATATCTGGCTGGCTGGGTGGGAAGGAGGACTTGCAGCACTGACCATAGTCACAAGCACTTCCCCTCACACACACCCCAACACAAACTCCACAGAACCCACCTGGTAGAATGCAATGCCCCCCATCCTAACACAAGATCCCACAAAGAACCACCACCCTGGGTTATGTTGCGTGAAGCACAGGGCCACTCTTGGGACTTCCAGCCAAACAACTGCCAGGACAACACTCCCAGCCATCCTGTCAGCACAGCCAGCCCACCCCACAGGGAAGCAGAGTCAAAAGGAAGGAAGCATGGGCATGCTGGGAAGGGGGAGGAGGCAATAGCATGATGGGAGTCGTAGTCACAGCTCTACATCCCCCACCACATGGCCCAGCAAGCTCACACTCACGCACGCACATCCCACAGAGAGTGAAAAGGCCCATCAAAGATGTCTGACACTGTTGCTGTGTCGTGGGGAGCACAAGGGCATGCTGGGTACTGCACACCAACCAACAGCAGGACACCACTGTCAGCCATCTTGCCATTGCTCTCACACCCACACACACTGAACTCCCCACAAAAGCAAGTAAGTATGGGAATGCTGGGAAGTGGGGTGGAGGCAATAGCATGATGGGAGTCGTAGTCACAGACATAGCTCACCCCCACAACTGTCCCATCAACACCACCCTGAACCATGCTCACATCACAGGGAGTGGAGAAGGACTCACAAGATGGCTGACACTGGCTACTGCTGTGGGGAGCACAAGGCCCTGCTGCCAACTGTGCACCAACAAACAGCAGGACACCACTGACTGACATCCTGAGAGACAACTTCCACTCCCTGCAATGCAAGCACGTTCCATGGTGGGATATCTGGCTAGCTGGGTGGGAAGGAGGACTTGCAGCACTGACCATAGTCACAAGCACCTCCCCTCACACACACCCCAACACAAACTCCACAGAACCCACCTGGTAGAATGCAATGCCCCCATCCTAACACAAGATCCCACAAAGAACCACCACCCTGGGTTATGTTGTGTGAAGCACAGGGCCACTCTTGGGACTTCCAGCCAAACAACTGCCAGGACAACACTCCTAGCCATCCTGTCAGCACAGCCAGCCCACCCCACAGGGAAGCAGAGTCAAAAGGAAGGAAGCATGGGCATGCTGGGAAGGGGGAGGAGGCAATAGCATGATGGGAGTCGTAATCACAGCTCTACATCCCCCACCACATGGCCCAGCAAGCTCACACTCACGCATGCACATCCCACAGAGAGTGGAAAGGCCCATCAAAGATGTCTGACACTGTTGCTGTGTCGTGGGGAGCACAAGGGCATGCTGGGTACTGCACACCAACCAACAGCAGGACACCACTGTCAGCCATCTTGCCATTGCTCACACACCCACACACACTGAACTCCCCACAAAAGCAAGTAAGTATGGGAATGCTGGGAAGTGGGTGGAGGCAATAGCATGATGGGAGTCGTAGTCACAGACATAGCTCACCCCCACAACTGTCCCATCAACACCACCCTGAACCATGCTCACATCACAGGGAGTGGAGAAGGACTCACAAGATGGCTGACACTGGCTACTGCTGTGGGGAGCACAAGGCCCTGCTGCCAACTGTGCACCAACAAACAGCAGGACACCACTGACTGACATCCTGAGAGACAACTTCCACTCCCTGCAATGCAAGCACGATCCATGGTGGGATATCTGGCTAGCTGGGTGGGAAGGAGGACTTGCAGCACTGACCATAGTCACAAGCACCTCCACTCACACACACCCCAACACAAACTCCACAGAACCCACCTGGTAGAATGCAATGCCCCCCATCCTAACACAAGATCCCACAAAGAACCACCACCCTGGGTTATGTTGTGTGAAGCACAGGGCCACTCTTGGGACTTTTAGCCAAACAACTGCCAGGACAACACTCCCAGCCATCCTGTCAGCACAGCCAGTCCACCCCACAGGGAAGCAGAGTCAAAAGGAAGGAAGCATGGGCATGCTGGGAAGGGGGTGGAGGCAATAGCATGATGGGAGTCGTAGCCACTGATATTGGTCACCCCCACAACTGTCCCATCAACACCACCCTGAACCATGCTCACATCACAGGGAGTGGAGAAGGACTCACAAGATGGCTGACACTGGCTACTGCTGTGGGGAGCACAAGGCCCTGCTGCCAACTGTGCACCAACAAACAGCAGGACACCACTGACTGACATCCTGAGAGACAACTTCCACTCCCTGCAACGCAAGCACGTTCCATGGTGGGATAACTGGCTGGCTGGGTGGGTGGGAAGGAGGGCCGGCTGTCAACCAAACACAACCAATGCAGACCATGTTCACACCCCAAAAAATACATAGAAATGCCCAAATAATGCAGGACAATGTGCCACACCAATATCAACCCCTGACTGTGACGACTTAGGACTATGCAATGTACAGGCCCACACCCAGAGGCACAGTCACAACTGTCATGTGTGTCAACCATTGATGCCTGCAGAAACATAACATACATTGTTTGTGTCTCCCAAAAACAGGTGATGATGGGGACACAGCAGCAGACGCTGAGGAGTCCCAGTCCCAGGCTCAAGAGGATGCGGAGCTCACTGGCGTCGTACAGCCTCTGTCCTCCTCGGACGATGAAGACCAACCTGGCACATCCGGTGCAAGTCAACATGCAGCACCAGCAGGACCACCAGCTGCAGCACCAGCAGGACCACCAGCTGCACCCCCTGCACCCACCCCTCCAACGACTGTCACCACAAATACCATCCCTGCCGACATGGACAGAACAAGGAGCAACACCAGCACAGGGACCCTGGACCAACCTGGGGCCATGGACACCACCACCACCAACCCCCAAGGTGGACCAGGGTTATCTGTGCGTGCCACTGCACACACTGCACATGTCAGCAGGGGAGGTGGGAGGGGTGGGAGACAGAGGTCGCTGCTTGCAGACGTTGCTGGTGTGCATGATGACCCACAACTGGTACGCATAGCTGATGCGTACCAGTCCAGCACCGGAGACCTCAGCCAGGTAGTGGGGCTCCTCAGAGACATGAAACAGCAGCAGGCTGCCCATCATGCCCGCTTGGACTCCCACATGTCCCACGTGGAGTCACACATGTCCCGCGTGGACTCACACATGTCCCGCGTGGAGTCCAAGTGGGATGCACTGCATGAGATGACGGCGGTGCACAGGGACATTTTACAATGCCTCCGCCAGATGAACAGCAACCAGTCCACACCTCCCTGTGTGCCAACAACATCTGGTGCCGAACAAACTGCAACTGCCACTGGGAGGGAGGATGACTCTGGCAGAGAGTCCCCTGCACCGCAGCAGCCTGTACTTGAGGGCCCCCCCCCAAGAAGAGGGGTCGTCCGAGGAGGGAAAAGTGAGAGGCCGATGGCCAAGCGCAACTCCCAGGAAGCCTGAACCTGTTCTGGATGTTCGCCTTTGTGCACAGACTGTTCACCCTGTTGACGGCAGCACTACTCCCACACATTGCATGGGGAGTACAAGTTGGACCAATGTGTCAGACAACTGTGGCCCCGATACTGGGGATCCTGTCTACCAGGACTTTCAATTCACCTAGGAACTTCGGATTGCAAGATTTATGTACAGCACCACCCATCCTATGCACTATTAACACAAATGTATCACAATAAACACACTAATACACCATACTTGCCTCTGTCGTGATTCCAACGTGGGTGCTGTTATGGGGATGATGAACTGCAAAATTACACTGTGTATGCGAACTGCAACAGCAAGGACAACACAGGCATGTGAGTAAAGGCAACGTGACACATATGAGGGAGACACACCACCAGGGCTACACAACACATACACACCTAGGCCATCTGACTCATTGCCTACACTGATGTTGCCAGGGAAGACGGTGCAATGCACAGACACCACACCCATTCCCAGTTGTAGTCAAGTAGCCCACAGGTGCAGTAAGCAAATGGCAGTCAAATGTGTGACCACAGACAACGCACATCACAAAGTGAAGCACAGGTTTATTACACAGTTGCAACATGTCGTAACCACTACAGATGCAAGGTAATCCCACCTGGCAGCGGGCACACAGTCAACAACTGTAGACGGAAGGAAGTCCATGGGTGTGGCGCACATCACCTGTAGGGACACAACAGCTACCACCCTGGAAGTGCAATCACGTCGTCGGTGGACACAGTTGACCAAACGAATCTGAAATTACCCCGTGAAGGACACAAATGACACACAGTCAAAAGCAATGGAGTACAGGACAGAACAGCAAAACTCATGCACAATACATGTTACAAGATACCCACCCAGAACCAAGTTAGCATGTCAACACTGTTGGGGAGTACAGCCCACCTGTTAGCACACATCGCAACACACATCCAGTCAAGTAGCCCATGGACACACTCCAACAGCACCAGAGCACCACCCACACATCATGCCAACTCACATCATTGACATGACACCTCAGGATACTCACATTCAGCTAAAGAAGTTGGTGATGAGCTGTGTGCGGACATCACCATCATCATCATCATCATCATCGTCACTGGCATCGTGGTCCAGGCCAGGATCCTCCACAGGTGGCGGATGTTGGTCATTGTCATCCTGGATGAGAGGCAACTCCTTCCGCACTGCCAGGTTGTGGAGCATGCAGCAGACGATGATAATCTTGCACACTTTTGCAGGGGCATATGGGAGGGACCCTCCGGTCTTGTCCAGGCAGCGGAAGTGGCTCTTCAGGAGACCAAATGTCCGCTCAATCACTCTCCTGGTCTGACCATGTGCCTCATTGTAGCGCATCTGGGCTGGTGTCACAGGGTTCCTGAGGGGTGTCAGCAACCACGGCATGTTGGGGTATCCCGAGTCACCTACGGACAGACAAGTGCACATTAGCTGATTTGGAAAAGTGGGCGGAATACTAAAGATCAGATCACACACAATGGCACAAAGTCAGTACACACCGACAAGCCAGGCACGCTGGTTCTGCATCTGTGCCATCATCCTGGGGATGCGACTACTCCTCATCACAAAGGCATCGTGTGCTGAATCGGGAAACGGGCACACACGTGTGTGATGGTCATGTCTGCAAGACACACCACCAGTGCATTGACCGAGTGGTAGTGCTTGCGGTTCCTGTAGGCCTGCTCCTGGGCCTGTGGTGGTACCAAAGCCACATGTGTCCCATCAATGGAGCCAATGACATGCGGCATCCTCCCCAGGGCATAAAAGTCACTCTTCACGTCAGTGAGTCGTCGCAGTCTAGGGAAATAGATGTACCGGTTCAGGAATAGCAACATTGCCGCCAAAACATCGCGGAGCACACGGCTCAACATGGTCTGTGACATCCCACCAGCAGTCGCCACAGTATGTTGGAAGGTACCGGTGGCAAAGAAGTGTAGGGCTGCCATCACCTTCACCTTGGGGGTCAGCGCTGTAGGATACGGCCGGCCAGGCTGCAAATGTGGGGACAACTGCACTGCCAAATCCTCAATCAGCTGCCTGGTGAAGCGGTACCGTCGGATGCTGTCCCGTTCCACCATCGTTGCCAGGTCTGGGAATGGTCGATGGACAGCAGGAGCCCTGCAGTGCAGAGGAGAAGTAAGCAAGATTGTCAGTCACCCCACATATGCGGCATTGAACACACTCAAGATCCCAACATACATCATTATGAGGCACAACTACATGAAGTGTGCAGTTCCGGAAGGACATGTATGGTACATACATGGCCAACATCTGTCAACACGGTCCAACAGGTGGCATCAATTAGTCCCAGGTTTGCCCATTGGATATCATGAGGCCGTGTCACAGTTCCCATCTCCTGCTGCCGTGTCACAATCACCCCCACAGTGACATGTGAGGACAGATGTGCCCCAGGCACCACAGCTCAACGACAGGTACATTCCCAGGGACCCTGTAATGCCACATGGACACTGGCATTACATGGAGTATCATGTATACACCACAGCAAAACAACCATGACCCCCACAGGTAGTGGCCCCACTTGCCACGGCAGGACAGACATGGACGTCTGTGACACACACACGCACAACATCAAAGTCCATGCACACACAACCTGGATGTGGAGACTGTCTCCCATTGTGCACATGAAATCAGAGACATTGTAAACACTACATGCACAAAGACTGTGGAGGACCATCACTATTGTGCCACTGGGACACCCTGGCTCAAACATACCGTCCCACATGGGACTCACGGGGTATGTGACATGACATACACATACACCACCGTGAAATGTGACCATGGCACATGCACAGATATGAACAGTTGCACATCACAGTGGTCATGTACACGTAACACCCAGGATCCTGTCCCCATGAACACGTGCACAGCCTGGGGGTGGCTGCCCACAGGTGACACCCACAGGACAACATGTACACCAACATACACACAATAGGTAATGCAGCCTTACATGCCTTATGATAAAGTTTGGACAGGCTGTCGTGATGTAGGTGTGCCCCTCCCTCCCTGGGAGCTATCTGTGGCTGGCATATGTCCATCTGAGACAGGCATGCTGACATATGCCAGTCACATGTACAGTGATGTGTTGTACTGCAATGGACCGATCGGTGCCCCCGGCCGGCCCATTGCATTCAATGTGTGCGGGTACGTGTTGTACCCCTGTACGCGTTGAACTGCAATGGACCGATCGGTGCCTCCGGCCGGCCCATTGCATTCAATGTGTCGCGAGTACGCGTTGTACCCCTGTACGCGTTGTACTGCAATGGACCGATCGGTGCCCCGGCCGGCCCATTGCATTCAATGTGTGCGGTGCACGCGTTGTACCCCTGTGCGCGTTGTACTGCAATGGACCGATCGGTGCCTCCGGCCGGCCCATTGCATTCAATGTGTGCGGGTACGCGTTGTACCCCTGTACGCGTTGTACTGCAATGGACCGATCGGTGCCTCCGGCCGGCCCATTGCATTCAATGTGTGCGGGTACGCGTTGTACCCCTGTACGCGTTGTACCCCTGTACGCGTTGAACTGCAATGGACCGATCGGTGCCTCCGGCCGGCCCATTGCATTCAATGTGTGCGGGTACGCGTTGTACCCCTGTACGCGTTGTACCCCTGTACGCGTTGAACTGCAATGGACCGATCGGTGCCTCCGGCCGGCCCATTGCATTCAATGTGTGCGGGTACGCGTTGTACCCTGTACGCGTTGTACCCCTGTACGCGTTGAACTGCAATGGACCGATCGGTGCCTCCGGCCGGCCCATTGTATTCAATGTGTGCGGGTACGCGTTCTACCCTGTACGCGTTGTACCCTGTACGCGTTGAACTGCAATGGACCGATCGGTGCCTCCGGCCGGCCCATTGCATTCAATGTGTGCGGGTACGCGTTGTACCCCTGTACGCGTTGTACCGCAATGGACCGATCGGTGCGCACCCATTGACAATGGGCTTGCCTGGCAACGGACGCGTTTTCGAATTTCGAACGAGTCGGTTGCTGGAAAATCAGTTGGTCACCCACAACAATGTTGCAAAATCATGTATGTCATGAAGTTGAAGATTTGAAGGATGCTGTGGGCGTGTTTTGGTGCTGCTATTCCATGGATTGGCCAGATTCAGAAGATGCAAACGACTTGGACCTATCACTTTGGACACAAGGGACAGTATCTGCCTCTCCAGCACATATATATTGCTGGCTGTTCCCCTGAGAGCTCACTTGCCTGCACTACATGCTCCAGGACGACATCTGCCACTGCACTGCTGCTGTCTCTGCCCCTCTGGACCCTGCAATGGCACGTACTGTGGAGAGAGCCCCTTCAGCCTTCAGCCTTGAAGAGAACCAGGCCCTGCTGGACAGCCTACTTCCACAGTACAGCAAGCTGTATGGGACACCAGGGGAGCAGGTGAGTGTTCTGTGCACTGCCTTTCTGAATGTGCATTTTGTCTGACTAGCAAGGCTGGAAGTCTGCACGCCACTGGATAGCAGGCTCACTGAGTAGTTGTCACCCCCATAGTGTGTAGTGACATGCACTGGACAGGTATGGTGCAGTGACAGTGCATTTGAACAAGGTTCTACTTCCCATGCAATGATACCATGTAGTGACGTCTGGCAAACTGTCCATGGGCAGCTTTGCACTGCCTGTGTACATCATGTGCCCCTGTGATTGAGACATGTATATACAACTGTGTCATGCACGGATATGTTGCATGTGTAGTAATGGCCTTTTCACTTTGTCATCCTGACAGGTTAATGCCCATCGGAAGCAGGAGATCTGGAAGGACATCGTCCGGGCCGTCCGGTCCGTGGGGGTCTACAAGCGCCGGATCCGCAACTGCCAGAAGAGGTGGCAGGACCTTCGGGACTGGACCCGGAGGATTGCACGGGTCCAGCTGAAGCTGTCGCCTCCTCGCAGGAGGGGCGGAACACGGACCCTGACCCCCACATGCTCCAGATCCTGGCGGTGGTGTTTCCAGACCTGGATGGGCAGCTGAAGGCCAGACAGCAGCAAGGAGGGGGTGAGTCAAAGACTGCACTGTGAACTCTGTATTACATGCTTTGTGCCCTCCTCTGGCCTGGTTCAACTGCCACAGTGCAGCAGTCATGTTGTACAGGAGCCATGTCCCTCTATTGTGCACTGCCCACTGCTCATCTGATACCCAGGTGTGGCCCTTACATTCAGGGAATTGTGTCACTTGGGACTGTGTCCTTGCAGTTTGCTTCACTAAAGGTGGGGGACAGCATCTGTTTCCCTAACTCTGTTGTGGGCATCATGGGTGGGTCCATTGTTCACACAACGCCTGTGTTCGGACATGTGATCTGCGTGTTGCTTTGATATGTGGTCCACTTGCTGAGCTGAGCCACCACATGTGCCTGGGGTATGTGGCACACGCCCATGCAGCGGGTGGGAACAATGTTTGGGCCCCAGGAGTGTGCAGATTACGTGTGTCACACATACATAGCCAGCTATCCACTGTCCAGGGCACATCCCTCATTCATGTGGAGCAGGACAGTCATGCCTACTCCAGGCCATGCAATGCACTCTGTACTCCCACTCCCGTGTATCAGCTGACACATTGTGCACAGTGATTTGAGCCCTCAGGTGTCTGCCTCTGTGTCAGTGTGCTGTGGATTAGTTGCCAGGACTGCTGGGGTGTTTCTTGGTAGGGGCTCAGCATGCCCCTGGAGATGTGACCATAGGAGACGATACTTGTGTGTCACATAGGTGTTTGATCAGCTGCCCGTGCAGACTGGGGTATGCGAATGTGAAGTTCAGGCAGCTGTTCCCCATTCACAGCAAATTGTGAGGGGCTCAGGTTCAGAGGGTAGTGTCACAGGTCTCCCATATGTCCAATCGGTATGACCTGGACAGATGAGGGTTAAGATGATGTGTTGTGTGGGGGATGTACATGTGCACTTGTGCAGCTCCAGGACTTGCATTCCCCATGACCTACTATTGTGACACAGTGCATAGTGTTGTTGTCTGGCTGCCAAGTCATACATCACTGAGACAGTGATGTATGACTTAGCAGTCATGCCTCTGCCATGGCATGTGTCAACTTATTGGTGGTCCTGCAGGGGAGTGACATGTGCTACATGCACACCATTGTGGCGATGGCTATCAGCACATGGGTGCATCATGGTGTCTGTCGCTGGTATGCATCACATACATTTCCTATTTGACTCTGGGCATCCCTTTCATCCGGAAACCTGTACTGACTCAGTGGCAAGAGCTGTGATGTGTGCATGTCCACATGCCACACCGTGTCCTCTGCACTGTCCAACTACTGTGTACTTGGTGCATGTGTCCACACTGGGGTGTTGCAATCCAACAGATACCAGACAGATGGGTGCAAGGCCATGTGGGATGTGAGTGCCATGCTTGGCATCAGACTGACAATTGGCTTCTCCTGTTCAGTTAGGGCACTTTTAGCAATGTACAACTAATGATGCCAGGGCTTGCTCTGTAATGTGCTGTGCTCACAGTGGTGTGTGCGTTTGGTGCAGGTGACTGATGTCTGTCTGTTTCCCCATTGTTTGCAGATACATCCACGGCCAAGGAAGGGGACAGCTCCACGGACCAGGAGGAGCCAGAGAGCCAGACTGGGTCAGCAGCCGAGGAGTGGTCGGAGGGACCCAGTGGCACGGAGGGCGAGGGGAGCCACACCGAGGAGTCCTCAGCACCATCCACCTCAGCTGAGGACCAGAGCAACTCGGAGGATGACTCCCTTGTGGAGGCGGGTGTCAGCAGCCACCACACACCAGCTAGTGTTGCTGTCCCCGCCACCACCAGCACCACCACCGCCCTCCCATCGGCTCCCATTCCCCAGGTCCGTGGAGGCTCCCATGTTCGGGAGCGTGTCTCCTTTGGGCCAGGCACCGCACCCCTGCCCCTGTGTCCCCTGCTGCCCTGAGTGAGGAGTCTGTGTACCTCCTTCGCCAGCTCCATGTAGGGCAGACAGCCATCCTGAGTGTCCTCCATGCGCACACCGCACTGTTGACTCAGCTGGTGTCGTTCATGGAGGGCATCTCATCGGGCATGTCTGACCTACAGAGGGGCAATAGGTCCATGGACTCCTCCCTGACGGCAGCAGTGTCCCTCATCAGACAGTCCCTCACCCCTCCTGCCTCTGCTCCATCCACACTCCCCAGCACCTTACCCGTCCCAAGCACACACACACACACCGGCACAGGCACACACCAGCACACACACGTCCAGCACACAGACACACACGCCACAAACAAAACGCACACGCACGCACAGTCAGGGGACTGAAACCAGACTCACAGGGGATGGGGCCCTGGTACACACACACGCATCCACGGGCACTGCGCAGTCCTCAGTTGCCTCTCCCTCCAAAGCACCCTCCCTTGCCTCACCTGCAACCCCAAAGACCCAGCGCCTCTTCCTCAGTGACCTCGGCCTCTTCCCCTCCGATCCAGCTACTCCAGCATCCAGGGTGAAGAGGAAGCCCCCCCACACGGAGCAGAGTGCCCCTCGCCCCCGGACACCCTCCCCCAGGCACAGACAGACTGAGGCCCCCACCCGCAAGTCCCCCGGAGTGGTAAGAGCAAGACCCCGCCGCCGCCCTGCAGCTCAAGCACCAGGTCTCCTTCCTCCATCCCTCAGGCCCCCACTCCACAGGTGCCCCCACCACACCCTGCCCCAGGTTCCCCCACCCACAGATATACCATCCCCAAGAGGCTCCGGCCTTCTCCCCCTGCCACTTGCTCTCCTGGCACCACACCCCCGCTGCGCTTGTCTGTGCCACTGATGTGGTGAGGGTGTCCTCCCCTCTGTCCAGCCCACCTTGCCTGTTCCCCATTCTCCTCCCCTGGTGGTAGGCACTGCAGTGGAGTCCACTACCACCCTGTCTGACTTGGGCACTGCAGTGGCGGACCTGTCCACTCCATCTGCAGGGTCCACTGCAGTCGTGCCGGCACCCACAACATCTGAGCCATGCCCCCCAGTTGTGCCGGCACACACCATGTCAGACACCTCCACTGCAGTTGTCAGTGGCTCTCCAGCACCCACCACCCCTTCCCTGCTTCCTCCTGGTGAGCCCTGATCCTGTCCCTGCGGTGCCTGGCCTACCCCCCGGTTGCCCCTCCTAGTGTATTGTCCCTGGTTTTGTGCAGGCATGTGTAGGGTGGCATCTGCCACTGTCACCCACTTGTGACTTTGTTGATGGACTGGCCATTGGCCTTTGTTTATGTTCTACCGGACTTCTACTTTTAATGCCACATATGCTGAATAAAGCAACTTTCTGTTCTCTAGTGCTTTTGCTTCTGATGTACATGTTGTTGATGATGCTAACCATGCCCTTGCTGCAGTGATGGTGATATTTGGTCTCATGATAATGAAGTGTTACTGTGCAGGAGCCCATGTGGTCCAGGGGGAATGTGTCCTATCCTGTGGTGTATCCATGTCATCCATAGCAGCATCTGAGGGTGTCATGTGTTCAGTATTTGGCAATGGGATTTCCTACTTAGATTGGCAATTTCACATCTGTGGCTTCCACCCCTGCACATCTGTTGTGCCTGCCATTGTTCAATTCGTCTACTTCCCTGACCGTGTGGCCATCTCCAGTGGACATGCAGGTTTGGGCATCAATGGGGAAGGACTCATCTGTGTTGTCAGTGCAACATTGTAAAAAAAGTGTGTTGGATCTGTGCTGATGATTCCGTTGGCACTTCCATGACCAGGCTGATGTGACGGGAGCCCTCATTTGGTGCTAATTGTTGATTTTGTGACCAAGTGCTCAGCTGACATGATGGGGCCCTACTGAGGCAACATATGGCACAGCTTTCCTCACACAGGAGTGGAGTCCCCTCATGGCAGTGTGTACTCCTGTGACATTGCCTGCGCCCAAGGTGTGTGTTGTATGTGCATGTCTGTGTGTTCACTTCCGTTTAGCTGTGCATGCTGTGATCCCTAGTGTTGTACCTGTTTGTGATGCTAGCTGAGTTGAGCTATGTTCCCCCAAAGTCTTCTCCCTGGGTTCTCTGTGATGTGGGTGCATGGCACATTACTGGTCATCAGGGTGTCACCCATAGGTGTGTTTGCTGTCAGGGCTGAGTTTGTGTGCAGACGCAGATGGGTCACAGTCAGGTTTCCCCTTGGCACTTGTTGTTTGCCCCTGTCATGTGATTTCCAGTTTGTGTTATCTTTCAGTGATTGTGACACGTTGTGTGTGTGACTGCTGGCACTCCTCAGGGTCCGGGCTGCAATGTTGGTTGTTATCTATGTGTGTTCTTTGTGGGTGACCTTGGCTTCTTCATTGGTGTGTGACTGTGGCTGGGATCCCATTGGTTGGTGTGGTATTGCCGTCATGTCCATGTACAGCGTAGTGTGCAGTGTGTCAGACATTCAGGAGTCTTGTTGAGTGTCCATGTGTGATGTGTTTCTGCACCTTGGTTCCCACCCACCACCCTGGAATAGTCATGGGTGCATGTGCAATGTCACCAGTGCATGTGTGCTTCACTGCTGCACATTGTTGGAGGTCGAGGGGTGTGGTGTTGAGTGTGTGCAGATGAGAGTTGTTGCCCGGCTAGGCCCCTGCCTCCATGTTGGCCTTGGCTTACTGGCCATGCTGTTTGATTTGTGCTTGTGTAGGTGTGATGGTAGTTAGTTGCTCAGGACACATGACTGTGGTTCACAGTGTGAACCACATTTAGCTTTGTCATCACAGTGGATTGTAATGCAGCCCAGGGTCACCACATTGTGGGGGCCCTGGGGGTGGTGCTGTGGTGTGTCTGTGTCTTGCTGTGTCAGTTGCTGTCCCTACGTGCCTGTGTGTCATGTGTGATTTGTGCTCCCTCTCATCTGACAATGCCTGCTTGCCCACATAGGGGATTTGGATCCATGAGTTACCTTTGTGTGGCAATGTATGCACATCTGTATGATTGGTATTCAGGTCTCCTCATGTGTTGTGTGGTTGCCTGGGGACACTGGCACCCCCCCCCCTCACCTGTTGTGTATGATGTGCAGTGTGGGTCTGCCTGTTTGTGTTTGTGCATCTGCACCACTGCATTGGCATATCTTGGGTGTGCCATTGGCTGTATGTAGTTTGGTGGGTTTCCCCTGCTGTCCCTGGGACTCCTAGGTCATCGGTCAGCACAATGATCATGGTTTGTGTGTCCCATTGCTGCCATGGTATGGTATCTGTTCACCTCACATCTGCAGTCTCCACAGGGTATCTGCATGTGTGTGCCCATTGGTGCAAATATGTGGGTCTGCATTCTGATGGTCACTTCTGTCATTGTGTCATTGATGATTGTTGACGGTGTGAGCCCCAATGGGTGTTGTTTGTCTGCACATGGCCACAGGTATGTCTTATTTGCACTGCAGGATTTGGCTCCCCCAATTTATGTTGCAATGGGACACATACACTACTTTGCCACTGATGTGTTTGTTGTTCTGTGACCAGGAATCATCCATGCAGTTTGGCAGTTGCACCTCTTTCTTTGTCAACACTTACCTTTTGGTCACTGTGATGATGGGGGTTTGGACCCCATTGCCACAATGTTCGAAATGTGCTTCAGCTATGGACCCCACACTTACATTTTGGTCACTGTGATGATGGGGGTTTGGAACCCATTGCCACAATGCTCAAAGTGTGCTTCAGCTATGGACCCCACACTTACCTTTTGGTCACTGTGATGATGGGGGTTTGGACCCCATTGCCACAATGTTCAAAGTGTGCTTCAGCTATGGACCCCACACTTACATTTTGGTCACTGTGATGATGGGGGTTTGGACCACATTGCCACAATGTTCGAAATGTGCTTCAGCTATGGACCCCACACTTACATTTTGGTCACTGTGATGATGGGGGTTTGGAACCCATTGCCACAATGCTCAAAGTGTGCTTCAGCTATGGACCCCACACTTACATTTTGGTCACTGTGATGATGGGGGTTTGGACCCCTTTGCCACAATGTTCAAAGTGTGCTTCAGCTATGGACCCCACACTTACATTTTGGTCACTGTGATGATGGGGGTTTGGACCCCCTTGCCACAATGTTCGAAATGTGCTTCAGCTATGGACCCCACACTTACATTTTGGTCACTGTGATGATGGGGGTTTGGAACCCATTGCCACAATGCTCAAAGTGTGCTTCAGCTATGGACCCCACACTTACCTTTTGGTCACTGTGATGATGGGGGTTTGGACCCCATTGCCACAATGGTCATGGCCTGCTTGCATTGTGGGTGCCACACACATATATGTGTGGCACATGTGCTAGGGGGTCACATTGTATGTTCAAAGTCATGTTCGGTGTTGTAGGCATTTGACACAGTCTACACACGCTTGTCATGGTGTTGGGGGATATCTTCTTCTTGCATTCCCTAGGTTGTGGTGTGCTGGTTGTGTCATGCATTGTCCATCCTATGAGTGGGGGTGGTAGTAGTGGTAGGCATCCAGCCCCCCTGGCTAAGGGTGGTAGTAGTGGTAGGCATCCAGCCCCCCTGGGTGAGGGTGGTAGTAGTGGTAGGCATCCAGCCCCCTGGCTAAGGGTGGTAGTAGTGGTAGGCATCCTGCCCCCCTGGCTAAGGGTGGTGGTAGGCATCCTGCCCCCTGGGTAAGGGTGGTAGTAGTGGTAGGCATCCTGCCCCCTGGGTAAGGGTGGTAGTAGTGGTAGGCATCCAGCCCCCCTGGCTAAGGGTGGTAGTAGTGGTAGGCATCCTGCCCACCCTGGGTAAGGGTGGTAGTAGTGGTAGGCATCCTGCCCCCCCTGGCTAAGGGTGGTGGCAGGCATCCTGCCCCCCCTGGGTAAGGGTGGTAGTAGTGGTAGGCATCCTGCCCCCCCTGGGTAAGGGTGGTAGTAGTGGTAGGCATCCAGCCCCCCCTGGCTAAGGGTGGTAGTAGTGGTAGGCATCCTGCCCACCCTGGGTAAGGGTGGTAGTAGTGGTAGGCATCCTGCCCACCCTGGCTAAGGGTGGTGGTAGGCATCCAGCCCCCCCTGGGTAAGGGTGGGGTAGTAGTGGTAGGCATCCAGCCCCCCCTGGGTGAGGGTGGTAGTAGTGGTAGGCATCCTGCCCCCTCTGGGTAAGGGTGGTAGTAGTGGTAGGCATCCAGCCCCCCCTGGGTAAGGGTGGTAGTAGTGGTAGGCATCCTGCCCACCCTGGCTAAGGGTGGTAGTAGTGGTAGGCATCCAGCCCCCCCTGGGTGAGGGTGGTAGTAGTGGTAGGCATCCAGCCCCCTGGCTAAGGGTGGTAGTAGTGGTAGGCATCCTGCCCACCCTGGGTAAGGGTGGTAGTAGTGGTAGGCATCCTGCCCACCCTGGCTAAGGGTGGTGGTAGGCATCCAGCCCCCTGGGTAAGGGTGGTAGTAGTGGTAGGCATCCAGCCCCCTGGGTGAGGGTGGTAGTAGTGGTAGGCATCCAGCCCCCCTGGCTAAGGGTGGTAGTAGTGGTAGGCATCCAGCCCCCCTGGGTAAGGGTGGTAGTAGTGGTAGGCATCCTGCCCCCCTGGCTAAGGGTGGTAGTAGTGGTAGGCATCCTGCCCCCCTGGGTAAGGCTGGTAGTAGTGGTAGGCATCCAGCCCCCCCCTGGCTAAGGGTGGTAGTAGTGGTAGGCATCCTGTCCCCCTGGGTAAGGATGGTAGTAGTGGTAGGCATCCTGCCCCCCTGGGTAAGGGTGGTAGTAGTGGTAGGCATCCAGCCCCCCTGGCTAAGGGTGGTAGTAGTGGTAGGCATCCTGCCCCCTGGGTAAGGGTGGTAGTAGTGGTAGGCATCCTGCCCCCCTGGGTAAGGGTGGTAGTAGTGGTAGGCATCCTGCCCACCCTGGCTAAGGGTGGTGGTAGGCATCCAGCCCCCCTGGGTGAGGGTGGTAGTAGTGGTAGGCATCCTGCCCCCTGGGTAAGGGTGGTAGTAGTGGTAGGCATCCTGCCCACCCTGGGTAAGGGTGGTAGTAGTGGTAGGCATCCTGCCCCCTGGGTAGGGGTGGTGGTGCGCATTCAGGCCCCTGTGTGCATATGTGGCATTGGTGATGGGCATCCCGCCCCTATGGTGCTGCTGTTGCTGGTGTAAGTATATTCTGCATCCCTCTGTGTGTGTGTGATGTGTCGTGTACGTGTTGTATGTGTTTTGTGGTTGGTGTCTGGCTTACCTTCTGCGCCGTACGCGTCCGTGCCTGTTCCGGTAGTAAATGTAGAATATTGGTATGATCGGGACGAAGGGATTCATGGTTGGTTCGTGTCGTTCGTCCTTCTCGTTGCTTTGCGTCGTCCTCGTCGCTTCGCCTCGTCCTCGTCGCTTCGCGTCGTCCTCGTCGCTGGCGTGTTCGTCTCGGAGCCGTGGATCGTGTCGTGGCGCGAATCGGAGCTTATGTGCGCCTCTCCCGGATGCTTTGACGTGCCGTGCATAGCGACGGGTTCGGCGCGTACGGAAAGCGCATCGTACTTGTTCGGCCGGACGGAGCTGCATTTTCCCTTCCGTGCGACTCGATTCAGCGTTTCCGGATTCGCCTCGGTAGGGGAACAGGTCCTGGTTTGGGTGAGTACGGCTCGGCCGGATTCTTTGCTGTTGTGCGCATCGTACTTACTCGTTCGGTGTGCTGTACGGATCGGTCGGGAAACAGGCTTTCGCATGGCTTTTTTCCCGACCGAATGGTGTTGGGTGCGCCTCCGACCGAGATCGGAATCGGCCCCACTGTGTCTTTGACTCTCTCGACATCACCATCGACTCCTGGCAAAATCTCTTGGAGGGACAGGCAGGGTCTCAGCTATACTCACCCCATATACCCCTTTCATGGTGCCTATGGTTCCCCTTAGGGCAAGAAAAGGGAGCTGCGCAAGCGTTGCAGGAATTAAGTATTACCACCATGGGTGATTTCTTTAATGAAGGTGCAATGTGCGGTGCAATCTGCGGATGGGATCAGGTGCTGGACCAAACTGACAGGCCCACTGTGTTACTGCGATTTCATTACTTTAGGGCTCGACACGCATTGAAGGCACTACTGGGAGATGATGTTTTGGAATCTCCAGAGCTGTTGGCGTTGTCTTAAATATTGCAAACATCTACCACCCCCCTCCATATAGTTTCATGACTCAATGCATTCACACAGGAGGTGTGTAGGCCCACGCTTCTGAAGGCGAGACTAGAATGGCAAAGTGAGCTGGGGATCAATAACACGGATCAACAATGGTATTTCTGCTGCTCCATTATAAAGACTGTCTCGCTAAACAGTAGACACAGACTTATTCACTTTAAATATATTAATAGAATGTACTATACGCCACTCCGACTTGCACATTATGGGTTACGAGATAATGCTGGCTGTAAGCGCTGCATGGAAGTGGAGGCTGGATGCTTACATACAGCATGGCAGTGTCTGGAGATTTAAACTTTTTGGCAGGCAGTGTTTCAGGAATTGGATGCCATAGCAGCTGAATCACTAGCGAGGGATCCCCTGCTGGCGCTGCTAGGGTATGAAAAGAGGGAGGTGACGAGGTTTGCTGACTAGTGGCGATGGGCCTGTTGCTGGCGAGGCGCAGGGTGGCGATGTGATGTGCACGTGGCCCACTGCCCACGATCAGGGAGTGGCATAGTGATAAGGCATATTGCAGTATGCAATCCGATACCTACCAGGAACTTCTGTCCATGTGTAGCCATCCAAATGATATATGGGGGCCCTACCAGACATACTTACTAGGGCAAGGTGCAGACGGGCAGGCTGGTAGCGGGTCAGGCAATGGGGTAGGGGAAGATCTGTGTTGTATTCACACAGTTATGTAACACAGTATGTACCTTGTACCTTTAAATAAGATGTTCTATGGTTGTCATGACATGCTTGTAATGTTCTGGATATTACGTATGGTGGTTCCTGGAGAGTCAGTTATCGCTGGCTGGACAGGGATTACCAGCGTATTACTCGCACTCCAATAAATATACAAGTGTAAATCCAAACCGGACTTTTGGGAAGTTATTGACTACAACAAATGGCGACGATTGGCCAGCGGAGTGTAGAGCAATCGTAATCACGCTGGTATTTCAAGAACCCACTACTGCACGCAAGAAAAACGTGGACGGGGACAGAAAAGTAAGGATTTTACATAAACTATTGCCAGATCCAACAGTGAATGCATGCACGATATGAAAGCATGGATTATTTATTAAAGAAAGCGAGGAAGCATTACAGCGATTGTGAAAAACTATTTTCAGCACTATTTGGATTACGTTACGATAGAGTGACATTTTATGCCTATGAAGCGTATGGGAAACGATTTACAGCAGTAATTTGCACACGATACGGCAAAGTTTGAATTTGAGATTATCGAGTCAGTTACCTGGTGCGGCGCGAGCTACGCATTCGGAGTTTGGCAACAGCTGTTCAACATTTGTTGCCGGGGGACAAGCATAGACGTATGTGTGTGACATCACCTGTTTGCATCTCACGCAGAGCGTCGGAAACGTGGAGACTACATGAGCAACGCAGGATGTTGCGCTGCGTCATGACGACTTCGGATGCCATCTTATAAAAAAAAAGAAGAAGGAAGAAAGATCGTGAATTCAAATATATTCACGCAACGTACTACATATTTAAGAGATAACGAAAACGGAGAGCAAAGGAAAAAAAAGAAAAGGAAAGAAGCATCTTTGACTGATCGCGCACAGAAGAAAGAACTAAACATTTAAACACGTAAAGGTACTTTTTGTCACTTCTAACGGTGACAGTGACTTTAAACTCACGTGGTGACATTGTAATTTATTTAAAAAAAAAAAAAACTGTTTAAATGGATGTACCTATAATTACTCCACCTTTGTTCTTACAAAGTGTGGGAGAACCTCCTATAGAATGGGACGAATGGGTGGAAATATTTGAGAACTATATTGAAGCCTTGGATGGCAAAGAATTTAGTGCTGTGAGGAAGAAAGCTTTATTGTTGAGTACGTTGGGGAAGGAAGGGCAGCATGCATTTAAATACTTACCTGTAGCAACAGATACTGAGGGAAGACCTGTAGATAATGTTTATTTAGAGGCTAACGCTAGGATGAGGAAACAATTCGCTAAAGAAGTAAACATAGTTATGTGTAGGCACAAATTTTATACACAACCTCAAAGGAGTGACGAAACTATTGATCAGTTTGTTACACGTTTACGATCTATCAATAAAGTGTCAATTTGTGGGGATTAGAGAAGAAATGATTAGGGACCAACTAATTGAGCAATGTCGCAACAAAAAAATACAAGAAAGGCTATGGGCAGCAAGAAACCCGACTTTAATTAATGCTATCGAGATAGCAAAGGTGGTTGAGCACTCTGAGGTGTGTATGAAAGAAATGGAAAAGAAGACAGACACTGTAGGGGTGTCATATGTCGACCAAGATGATGTTGCAGCAGTCAATAAGGAAAAAAAATATACTGGGGCGGGGAGGAATAGTACTCCCAATAGAAAATATAATAGCAATTTTGTGAAAAATCCAGATAATAACAAAATATCTGAGAGAATGTGCACGAGATGTGGTAGCAATTATCATACTGCCGAGTATAGGAATTGTTTTGCCATTGATAAAGAATGCAGGAGGTGCGGTCGTAAAGGCCACTTCTTTAAAATGTGTAAAACATTTAGTAAATCAAGAATATCTGTTATTCAAGACGAATCAGTAGCGGTAATACAAAAGAGGCAAGGAGATGACAGATATGTAAAGAGTATAAAGAATGAAGACAGAATTCTATGTGTGGAGGAAGATGAAACCATTAGTTCACCTGGGAGGAGATCCAGACCCAAAGCAAATTTTGTTATAAATGGTAGAGATGTTGAGTTAATGGTAGATTCTGGATCTTTTTATACTATTATTCCCCAAGATGTGTTTGAAAGAACGTGGCAGGGAGTAGAATTACTTCCAAAAGATATCAATCCAGGAGGATATCAAGGGGAAAAGATAGACATAATAGGTTATATGTTGACTGATATCGCCTTTCATGATAGATGTGTAAGTGGCAAAGTATATATATCGCGCAATGGTCCACCAATTTTAGGATGGGCACATCAATATGATTTGCACATTATTATTAATCCAAGAGCTTCCCATCAGGTTATGGTAGTTGAGGAAGTTACCACTGATACAATTGTTGAAAACATGCATAACATATTTGCTGATGAAATTGGTGAACTCAAGGGGTATGTACACAAAATTATATTAAAACCAGATGCAATACCCATGCAACACAAAGTACGGAAAATACCCATTATTGCTAGGGAAGAAGTCAAACGCATGCTCAATGATATGGTAAAACAAGGCATTATCGAGCAAATAGAGACTTCTAGTTGGATTTCGCCAGTTGTAATCACGGGCAAACCTGATGGTAGCTATAGGTTCTGTGTGGACTTACGCACTCTTAATCAGAATATCGTGATTGATAATTACCCTTTACCAAACATTAATGAGCTCATTTTGTCTCTAAAAGGAGGAAAATTCTTTTAAAAATTAGATTTACGCAGTGCGTATCACCAGATTAAACTCCACGAGGAGTCAAAACCGTTAACGGCATTCATTACTATGGAAGGAATATTTCAATTTAATAGAATGCCGTTCGGATTGGCTTCTGCTGCGGGAGTTTTTCAAAGGATGATGGGAGTGGTGTTGAAGGATATTAAAAATGTGCTATATTTTCAGGACGATGTATTAGTATTTGGTGAAACAAAAGAACAGCATCATTTTGTTTTGAAGGAAGTCTTGTGTAAAATGGGAGACGCTGGACTTACTCTTAAAAAACAAAAATGCAAATTTTGTGTTGAGGAAGTAGAATATCTGGGATACACTATATTTGCAGGAGGTATCAAACCAAAACGTGATCTTCTGGAAGCCATAAGAAAAGCCCCAGTGCCCACCGATAAAGACCAACTTAGGTCTTTTCTTGGTCTTATAGAGTACTATGCGAAATTTGTACACAACTTTGCTGAAAAAACAGAACACATAAAAGAATTACTCAGGAAGGGCTGTAAATATGTGTGGTCAGATGACCAACAAAGTACATTTGAAAATATCAAAAGAGAAATATGTGAAGCTAAAGTGTTGACCCCTTTTGACACAAGGTTGAAATCTGTACTTACTGTTGACGCTAGTGCGGTTGGCTTAGGTGCAGTTTTAGAACAAACACATAGTGAAGGATTGAAAACCTTTGCTTTTGCTTCAAGATCTCTTACTGTTTCTGAAAGGAACTACTCAGTGATAGAGAGAGAAGCTTTGGCTGCAGCATGGGCCACTGAGTACTTCCGCATGTATTTATGGGGATTTCAATTCATTTTACGTACTGACCATAAGCCTTTAATAAAAAATGTATCTCCAGGTGGTGCTGGAAAAGGCTCAGCAAGACTTGCAAGACTAGCTGCACGTTTGCAAGAATTCATGTATAAAATAGAATATATTGCGGGATGGAAAAATTGTCAAGCAGATGGTTTATCAAGATTGCCTTTACCATGGTATGAAGTGGATAAAGTGCAGGTTGAAGCTTTTAATTGTGATGGGGCAGTTGCTTTAGTAGAAGAAATAGTAGAAGCATGTGATGGGGCAGTTGACAAAGTTATGTGGAATGAAAGTATGGGTAAGGATGAAGCACTACGAATTGTCAAGGAGTTAATAATTAAAGGTGGTAGACGTGAAAGTTCCTTTACCCATTGCAGTGAGACCTTTTGGAAAAGTTTTAGACGACTTATCTATTTCTGATAAGGAAGGGAATGTTATCATGAAAGATGATACATTTGTTCCCCCACAGGACTTAAGATATAAATTGTTCAAATTGGCTCATGAGGGTCATATGGGACAATCGCTCACTAAGAAAAGATTAAGGGAACATTTTTGGTGGCCGACAATGGACCAGCAAGTGTCTGAATGGGTGGAGAGGTGTGCTGATTGTGTGGAGAGTGAAAAGAGGCTTATGGTTGGAAACCAATTGGATATGGGTACCATCGAGAATCCTGGTTTGCCTTGGCATACAGTATGTCTAGATTTCATAGGGCCTGTATCTTGTTTAGGGATAGATTCCAGGTTTGGTCTAGTTATGGTGGATGTTATGTCAAAATGGTTGGTGGTGAAATTTATGAGTGAAATTACCACAAAGAAGACTATTCAAATCCTTGAAGAAGTTTTTAGAGAAGAGGGATATCCTGTGAAATTGATTACAGATAATGGCACACTGCTAGTTTCTAAGGAAATGACTGATTATCTTAAATCATGTGGTATTGTACATAGTAGAACAACACTCTATAACCCACAGGGAAATGGTATCGTAGAAAGGGCCAACCGCATGATAAAAGGAGTTATACAGATGGCTATCACTAGCAAAAGAGATGTCAAACATGTTGTAAATGATTTGGTATGGGCCTACCGGCCCACAGAAAATACGGTTTCGGGAAGGGTTCCCTTCTTTGTGATGAGAGGACGTTCTGCAAGCACAAAGTTAATTCCTGCCTGGATGAAGGTGTTCTTAGGCATGGATAATCCTAAAGTGAGAGAAGAACATAGTGAAATTGTTGTATGTAAAGGAAACATAGAACCCAATGACTTTGTTAAGATTAAATCGGGTCGGGTGAGTAGTGGTCTTACAAAGTTTCGGGGTCCATACAAGGTGAAATCTGTTTATAAGGATGTTATTACTTTGTACAATGGTGAAAACTGGAACCTAAGAAGAGTTGCTCTTTATAAAAAGAAAAATGGCAGGGAAAGTGGTGTAAAAGAAGGAATTGATAACTGTAACCCTCATTTATTTATGAGCGATGAAGAATTCGTTAATATTCCTTCAAGGACAAGTGATGAAAGTATTGGAGATACTGGCAATAGAATTGCTATGCATAGGCCTAGATGTCCACCCAGATATCTCCAAGATTATATATGTGGTGACTTCTAAACTTATAGCATTGTTACATGTTTGATCATTTATTTATCCTATTTCTATTTTATAGGTGTTTTTTGTTTTTGTTCTTAACTTTGTTTTATTATTTAAGGGAAGATGATGTGTTGTATTCACACAGTTATGTAACACAGTATGTACCTTGTACCTTTAAATAAGATGTTCTATGGTTGTCATGGCATGCTTGTAATGTTCTGGATATTACGTATGGTGGTTCCTGGAGAGTCAGTTATCGCTGACTGGACAGGGATTACCAGCGTATTACTCGCACTCCAATAAATATACAAGTGTAAATCCAAACCGGACTTTTGGGAAGTTATTGACTACAACAATCTGACTCTACAGGGTGTCTCAGACGATGATCGTGTCTCAGGCTAAGGGGTTTGGTGGCAGTGGCGTAAGAAGGGTGGCGGGGGTGGTCTGCCCCAGGCAGCACGAGTTTTGCGGATGGCGGCCCTCTCCCCGTCCCCGCTCTTACCTGCGGCCGTTGCGGGGCGGCAAATGAACGCAGGAATCACCAGCATCCCCCCCCCCCTTCTTAACCCACGGCTGCCGGGTGACAAAAGCAGGGGCCGCCATGGGTGGTATAGCGTCTAGCTATGCCACTGTTTGGTGGGCATCATGAGGTCACCCCGTTAGTGTGTATGGATTGTCATGCAAACTGCCAGAAGTACATGATGGGAATTAAATCCTTATAATGATGTCCATGTGTTGGGCTTGGTGGGCCATGGGAATGATATGGAATATGTGTCCTGAGATGGATTGCCACAACAATGTATTAATACCTGTACATTGACATAATGATTTTGTATCCTCTGCGCACTCAACACGTGAGGCCTGCTTGTGTACTAAACCACTGCAATGTAGACTGTTACTTGCTGTATATATTTTTGAAAATATAAAAGAAAGTTTCAAAAAAATATATATATATTGTAAACAATTATGCAAGAATTGCTTGACAGTTATGCACAGGAACACATTGAATAAACTCCGTGTGTTTCCAAAATCGAATCATTTTTTCAATTTATAGCCAGTTGGAGGTCTTTTTCCTTTTTCTTTGCACTTTAAAGCAGCGCTGACTGCCCACTCGGCATTTATTATTTGTATTTGGCGAACAAACCGGTACAGCAGGAGTTTGATAAATAAAAGAATCAATCTTCTGGAAACGCGGAGAGTTTTGTCTCTGCGTCAGGGATACACGTTTAAATCAGTTGTTAAAGAAAGGACCTTTCTCTAAGAATTGGTCTAAACATGTTCTATGTTTTTTTAATGTATAGTATGTGTACAATTACATTTTCTCACTTCCTGGATAAATTTTTAGGGGCTTTTGCGGAACTACATCCCTAGACTGAGGACTATCACTTTTGAAGCATGTGAAACATCCTGGTTTCGAAAATTAGAGAAAGTACAGGCAAACATATCCAGTTATAGGCCATCCTTTTTTCCTTTTTGACCGATTTGGACTACTTATAGTGGGTGCAATAAAATGCTTGCTAGCCCCACATTCCGTTTTTTTGTCCAACTACCCAATAGTGACACCAATGATGAGGAGTAGACTTCACACGTGCATTTCAAGGGCATAGCTCCATTGGTGCAGCAGGTGCAGTGGCACCGGGGCCCAAAGGCCTGGGGGCCCACTGACCCCTGATTATAACTATATTTCACTGTTCAAACAGCGGCCAGGTTGCCCATTTCCTTCCTTGCACTATGGCCTATGACACACTGGCTGTGCCACTGGTGCGTTCACACCGCTTTGCTCCTGTGAGGTGTCTCCTCTGAATAGGATATTTCTCATATACCGCTCTATCTTCTGTGTTTAGCGTGGACATATTACATTTATAATTCCTGAGCAGCAAACTAGGGGCTCGGCTTACAATTGACTAGTTCCCTTAAACTGTGGGTGTTTTTTACACATAATTTGACCACATTCGTATGTGCAGCAGCTCTCTGGTTACATTGTTTGGAATGGAGGGCTCCCCAACGAGATGGTCCCCCTCGTATCTCCTGGTTAATAGTCTTTGATTGTCTTCCTTACCTGGGACTACCATGCACTACATGATGGCCCCAGGAAGCAAATACCAGTGATGATGCCCCACAATAAATAGGGTGGTACGACCACAATTGTGACCCTATGGTCGCATGGTGGGCGGACCGCAGGGTCAACGGTTTCTGCTGGCAAATCCATCTGATGCTCCACCAGTAAAAACCTTCTGGTTCCTCCTCTTCCAAATGGAACGGAGGAACAACAAGGTTGGCAAAAAATGCACTCACCATTTTTTGGTAGATGCTAAATGATTCCCCAGAGTTTGGCTCCTCAAGAGGATGAATTCCACAATTAGTCATTTGATTTGATATTTTTAACTACCACAAGGAGCAGGGTAAGCTAGTATAATTTCCTTCTCTTTGTCTGCTATCATGGTCCTGAGGAGACTGATTGGATCATTGGAGGTTCTATATACATATCTACTCTTGGTTGGCACTGGTATCATGTAGATCAGAATAGTGTGAATACCTGACTTGTCAGGAATTTGAAAGCCTTCAAGAATCATTGTCTGAGCTATCAACCTAAGATTACTGCTCAACACCAGTGAAATTTCAAAAGAATCTAAGGGTTTTTTGCTTGACTGGCCTAAATCTGGTATAACTTTCACAATGCTGAATATGCAGATATTTTTCTTATTTATTGTCTTCAATACTGGTGCTGGTGACAGAGCTGCCATTAATAGCAGGAAGGACTACAACCTTTACAATGCAGTTCTTATCACCTAATGCCTTTACCACGCAGACTTTACCACACAGGTAAGTACCACACAGGTAAGTATTTGTACGTTTACCATACATGCCTCTACTACCCAGGTAAGACTTTTTTTTTTTTTTTAAATTAACATGAGTATTATATTATTTCTTTAAAAAAAAAAAAGGGCTTAGGTGCAGATAGTGGTAAAGGGAGCTAGGGGTCATTTTTTGGTTTAGGCGTAGGTAGGGGTAAAGGGAGAAAAGTGTAATTTTAGGGTTTTGGGGTGGGTGGTGGTAAAGAGAGGTAAGGGTAGTTTTAGGGTTTAGCGGCGGGTAGTTGTAAAGGGAGTTAAGGGAAATATTATGGGGTTTGGAGTGGGCACTGGTAAAGGGAGATAAAGGTAATTTCACAGTTATGGGGTGGGCAATGGAAGTTGGGAGGTAAAGGTCATTCTTTTAGGGATAAAGGGTGGGTGGTGGTAAAGGGTGGTCAGTAGTAAATTACAAACATCAGGGGCTTCGAGGTACTACCAGAAATTGGACAGGGCCGCAATAAGTCCCTCTATAGTACCGCTGCACCTCAGCGCTGCAGAAAAAAATATTATTTTTTAATTGGCCCTTAGAGGTTTTCCCTCTGTGGCCTTGCTTCTACCTGAAGGGCCAGGGTGTCAGGGTACCCCTTCCCTGCTCCCTTATTCCATATTGTCACTCATTTTCTCTATGACACACACCCCTACAGTAGATGCTTTAGTCCACTGAGCCACCAGACCCAGCATCAAACTCAGAACATCTTCTGGTACATCACTGATAACATGACTGCAACATCCGTTTGTGCATGAGGGGGCACGAGTTATAGTTACTTTAGGTCATGAGTAACTTGAAATAACTATAAGTGGCCAATGGCTGAAGTGGGCTCTCCTAGTGCCCCAAGCTGGAGTAGGTGGAAGAAAAATGTGAATGACACAACAACAGACCAGTGGATGAAGAGGGTTGACTGAAACTCCCTGTAATTGTGAGATATATACATATACATATAAATATATATCTATATATATATCTATATATATATATTTCCCACACGCTTCAATAATTCGCGCTCTCAGGTTCAGTTTACGAAAAGGTTTATTTGCTCAGGGCAAATAAACCTTTTCGTATACTGAACCTGAGAGCGCGAATTATTGAAGCGTGTGGGAATTGTAACGCCGGTGTAGCTCTACCGGCAATTTCGCGCCACTGAACTACGGGCGGATCTCCCAGTAAGAGCTGCAGGAATCGGGGATATATATATATATATATATATAGATATATATATATATAATTACAATCTCCTTTCTCCGGAAAACAATCCAGCACTCCAAGGGGGGTTGTATTCACTCAACTTTCTTTATTGAGTTGATGGCATCCACGCATTCCAGCTGTCCCACGCAGCCTTGATCACGATGCAGAGATCCATTAGTTTAAACATTAAATACAATTCTACCAAAGGCATAAAAACAGACAAAGGACAATTCCAATGCACATCTCAGCCACTGATTACAATATAATGGGTGCCATTTTGAAACATGTTTTAAACCTCGCTCAATCCACTCCTTTCCATGCAAGTGCATCATAAAAAGGTATTAGTTCAAGTACTCAACAGTGTAATTCATCACTATTTCCAACTTTAGAACATAAATAGAAACATTGAAAATTTCCTTTATAACAATGTCACAGAATTGGCGATTTACGTGTTTACTCAGTCTTCCTCACAATGCTTAGTACACTACTAAGCCGTGATCAGTACGGCTTTATTAAAGTGCATAGTGCTTACTTTTTTAAATTATTTCAAACAGTACTTATTTCTAAAGTGCTAGTGCTTATAATTTTTTATTATACAGTACTTACTTCTAAAGTGCTAGTGCTTATAATTTTTTAATATTTTCTTTTTTTTTAAAACATTTTTATTGTTTTTTTACATTAATTGGTACTGACTACAGAAATTTGAAATTATAAGTACACACAGCCTGCACTGCCGCGCTAACACTGAAATAACATCATCATAAATATACATTGCTCACATGCCCCCCTTCTTATGTGCACAATAATTACAACGTTCCCAAAAGTTACACCGACTGTGATTGTGTCCATTAGTCACTCAGATCCGGGCCCGATTCTTCAAGCGGCGGCGTACAGATGTTCCCTCTGAAAGCATTCCACTTCCCCCACACCCGTGTTCATTTCTTGGGGCATCTTCTGTGGATAAAAACTACCTTCTCTGCCACCATTGCTCTATCCATGTCTCCACACCACTGCCTATATGTGGGGACTGCCTGCGCACCCCAATGTTGAGCTATATTACGTTTAGCCAGCAACATACCCAAAGTCGCCCAGTCCTGAGCCGCATGGTTGAGGTCCGTCGGCTCCCAAATATTAAGAAGACATCTCTTGGGCTCTGGGGGGACAGTAGGTCCACAAACCTGTGTGATAGTATCCATGATAGCCTCCCAGTAGTGCATGATTTTGGGACATTCCCACAAGGTATGATAGAAAGTACCCGGTGACCCGCAACCCCTCAGGCATATTGGGCTGTCAGCTCTTCCCACCCTGTATAGTGTCAATCTTGTGTAATATGTTCGGTGCAGGATTTTGAGTTGTACTAGTTGCAATTTGGAGGGTATGGCTACTTCACGAGGGGACGCCAGGGCCTCCTGCCAGTCCGTTTCGTCCAGCTCCCCCAGCTCAGCCTGCCATTTCTCACGGAGGGCGACCGTTGAATCCCGCCAGTTATTTATAATTTTATGATATGTCAAGGAAATGGCCTTTTTGGTCAGGTAGTCTGTCAGTAGTCTGTCCTCCAGTGGTGAGGACTCGGGAATATCAGTGCCTGGTGGAATAGCTTTTGTGAGCGCATGTTTGATCTGTAGGTAGCGATAGTGTTCCGTCGAAGCCATCTCGTGGGTTTCCTGCAGTTGGGAGAATGAAATGATCGCACCTTTTCTCCACAGGTCCCCCACCCTTGATATACCTATAAGGTCCCATCTGGCAAAGCCTTTGCTATTACTGAATCTACCTAATCGTCGGGTGGTCCAAAGTGGTGTATGTTGCGTTAAGACCCCCTCCCAGACAAGCGCACGGAGCGTCGTGAACCAAATGTGGACAGTGTGTGCAGTGGGTCCCAATAGTGTATGTTTACGGGATTTGTTGTATAGTGCACCCAGAACACCCTCAGTTCCGAAAGTGTGTCTGTCCATGCGAAACGCAGGCTCGTCTTGTGGGGCATGTATCCACTGGTTTACCACAATAAGCTGTGAGGCCCAATAGTATGTTTTGATATTAGGTAGGGCGATTCCGCCGTCGTACCAACCCCGTACCAATTTATGCTGGGCTATGCGGGCAGGTTTCCCATCCCAAAGAAGATGATTTTCTTCTGCGTCGATCGCTTTGAAGTAGGAGTGAGGGACTGGGAATGGAGTGTTCTGTAGGGCGTATAGAAACCTGGGGAGTGCCATCATTTTGAACAGGGCAGCTCAACCCAAGAGTGTCAGTGGTAGGGAGTGCCAATGTTTAACGTCGCGACAGAGTCTTTCCAGGGGCACCGAGAGGTTTTTCTAAATGAAGTGTGCGGGTTGGGAAGTGATATATATTCCAAGGTATTTAAACCCTCTGTCCGTGACTTGTAGTGGGCAGTCTGGCGGCAATCGCGGAGGCGGGCCACTAAGCACGTAGAGAACAGACTTGGCCCAATTAATAGTATAGCCTGAGACCCTACTATAGGACGCACAGATGTCCAACAGTCTAATGATTGATCATTGGGGGGGATGCCATATAAAGGAGGATGTCGTCAGCATACAGGGAAATGCGGTCCTCCCATCCCTCCGTCCACTTAAGCCCACGTATGATTGGATCCCTCCTTATCCAGGCCACCAATGGTTCCAATACGAGAGCGAACAGAAGGGGAGACAGCGGAGAGCCTTGCCTCGTCCCGCGACCCAGGGGAAAGTTGGCAGAGATCCGCCCATTTACCACCACATGTGCCAGAGGTTGTGCGTAGAGAAGGTGGATCCAAGCACAAAACTTGGGCCCAAAACCCAAGTGTAGTAGCACTGCAAAAAGAAAGGGCCATTCAACTAGATCGAAAGCCATACGCACGTCCAAGGAGAGTATGACAGCCTCTTCCTGGATAGTGGATACTCGGGCCATTACACTATGAAGTCGTCTCAGATTGAGTGCTGTATTGCGGCCCAGCATAAAACCTGATTGGTCCGGGTGCACTAGAGTTGTAAGGTATGGTTGGAGCCTAGCGGCCAGCGCCTTTGCTAATATTTTGGCTTCTGCATTTAGGAGCGAGATTGGTCGATATGATGAGCACTCCTGAGGAGGTTTACCGGGTTTTAAAATTGTTATGATTGTCACGGTGCGCTGATCTCTAGGCTGTGTTCCTGCCTCTAGGCTAGCTTCATCCATTTTGAGTAAGTGCGGCGCAAGTTTACTTGCTGCTTTTTTGTAGAGTTCTATGGGGATGCCATTGGGACCTAGAGCTTTCCCTGATTGGAGCCCACTTATGGCCAGTGTTAGTTCTTCGGGTGTCAAGTCTGCCTAAGGCCTGAGCTTCGTGGGGTGCGAGTTTGGGCATCCGTATGTCGTGGAGGAATGCAAGGTTCTCCTCCAGCGTGGCCGTGGCTTGTGGAGTGTAGATTGTCTCATAATGAATTACGAATGCATTTACTATTTCCTGCGGGTCTGTAATTACCACCCCGGTGTCTAAGTTTAATTGTGCCACCCAGCGACCCGCTCGCTCCCTCCTGTCCAGCCAAGCTAGAAGCTTGCCAGCTTTATCGCCAACTTCATAAATAGTGTGCTGTGTTTTGGTAACTTTGGCCTTAGCCTCCTCCCACATGTAGTCCCTGTACTCCTGTTTTACTAAGCTAAGTTTATGAGTTGTAGCGTCGTTGGGATCTGAGGAGTGTTCGGCTTCGGCTTGGCTCACTGCCTGCTCAAGAGTCTGCACCTGTCGCACTATGTCACGTTTATGAGAGGAAATTAAGGATATTGCTTGGCCGCGCAGGACTGCCTTATAGGCCTCCCACAGGGTCGTCGGGGAAGCCACTGAGTGTTTGTTTTCCTCGAAGTATTGCCTCGTGGTGTTGTGTAGGCCTTTCCAAATAGCGGGGTCATTCAAAAAATCAAGGTATATGGGATATATGCGTCGCCTCCCCAAGAAGTGAGATGTGTATTGTATCATAACAGGGGAATGATCGGAGATACCTCTGGGAAGGTGTAAAACCTCCGACACTCTCTCCAGGCCAGTCTATCCTGGAGAGGCTATTATGTGCGCCCGAATGGAAGGTGTACTGTCATTCCTGAGGGAAACGCAGGCGCCAAACATCTATCAGACCAAAGGCGTCGAGGAATTCAGCCAGACGACGGTGAGCCCCACAATGTTCCCTAGGGGGGTGTCTGTTGAGTGTAGCGTCAAGCGTGGTATTAAAGTTGCCCCCTATGATCAATTCACCCTGCGGGAGTGTAAGCAGGAATTTACCAAGGGCCGGGAGGGCAAGATTCTGCAGAGCAGGCGGGATATATACGGAGACTAAATTGTACGCTTGCCCCTCCCATTGACATGAGATAGCTGCGAATCGTCCCTGATCGTCCGTCCAGGACCCGTTTATAACGAGTGGGAAGTTTTTGCGAACAAGAATCCCCACCCCCCTCGAACCTGAAGTGAACTCAGAGTGCGCTGCCATTTTAAATCCCCACCTGTCCAGAGCCTTACAGGCCGAACCCATTAAGTGTGACTCCTGGATGAGGGCTACTGCTGGGGCCTGACGTTTGAGATATTGCAATACCAGCCCCCTCTTTATCTTGTCACATAAACCGTTCACATTCCATGATATGATTGAAAAAGGGGGGCCCAACGTATTAAGGGTCTCGGGTTGTGCTTGCATGAGGTCGGCCAAGTCGTCCCCTCTCGTCATCGGGTGTATCTTTGACGCTGGAGCATGGAGAGCAATGCGATATGTTTAGCGAGCTCAAACTGTGTATATATCTAATCAGCAGTTGGTGTATCTGTGTGAATAAAATGAACATAAACTGTAACTGGCCCCCACCCCCCTCCCTGCCTCCCTGCAAGACGGACATACAACTACCCGCCACCCCAACTTCGCAGAGTGCTTAGTCCCCATTAACTTGTACTTGCGTGTGGGGGAGAGTAGTCCTGTGATGACCCCGAGCCATCCCCTCAGTCAATACCATATCTGTGCGTTCAGTTCCGTCCAAGTTTAGAAAGGAATGCGTCAGTGCCAAGGCGCCCGGCGGGGCATCGATTCAGGGCACACCGGGTCAAGGGTGGTCACTCAGAAAATATGCCCCAATGAGGCAGAGTCTCTGTACGTTCTCCCCGGCGGCCCCTATCTTTGCCGCAAACCAGGAGCACGAGTGTCCAAAGTGTCCTCATTTTTCGGTCTCTGGCTGGGGGGAGTCAGTCATGGAGCCTGTGTTTCTCGAGCCCTGCGATGCCACTTCCTGCAGACGTTGAGGTTGATTCTTGCCTGTTCGTCGCGGCCCCGAAGCCTGTCTCCATCCCTCCAGCCAGTCGTGGGCCTCCTCAGGCGTCTCGAAGAACCATGTTTTGCCGTCCGCAACTACTCGCAACTTTGCTGGGAAGAGCATTGAGTAGGTGAGTTCTCAGCGTCTGAGTTCCTTCTTCACCTCCAGAAAACTTCGTCATTGTCTGGTGACCGCTGCAGTATAGTCAGGGAAGAATGAAATGACAGAGTTGTCTATGCGCAGCGGGGGAGCCACTCGCACCGTTTGTAGTATTGCGTCGCGGTCCCGGAAGTTAAAGATGCGGGCTAAGATGGGTCTGGGGGGGCCTCCGGTCTGGGTCTGCCTCCCGGCACTCGGTGGGCTCTTTCCACTGAGAAGAAACTGGAGAGTCCTCGAGGCTGGAGTTGGGTTTTGATAAGATCTTCAACAAATAAATCCATTGCAGGGCCCCCTTTACTTTCCGGTACGCCTATAATTTGAACATTATTGCGTCGGGAGCGGCCTTCCTGATCATCAAGCTTAGCCGTTATTAACTTGTTTTCTGTTTCAAGTTGTCGCACTTGTCGCTGTAGGACAGCAGTGTCAGCTGAGAGGGTCGTTGTGGTAGTTTCGACTTCGGTCACTCTTGCGGCCATTTTCTGGAAGTCGGCTCTCAGGAGCGAGATGTCCGTAGAAATCGACCCCACGGTGGCCTGTACCTTATTAAGGGCGGACATTATATCCTGCAGCATGACCTCTGCCTGGCCCTCGGGCGTTGGGTTCTTCTCTTGCGCGGCGTTCCGGTCCGCCAGGTCTGGCTGGTCTTTGGCATAGGCATACTTGTCCAGCTTCAATTGCTGTGCGGTGCGTTGGCCCCGGCCCCCCATTATGGCCAGTGCACAGGGGTGTCCTGGGGGGGTGAGTTATGCACGCTGCCTGCCTTTGTGGCTGTAGGCCACGTGCGGCCTTTCGGGTTTCCTGCCACGTATTCCCAGTTACGGTAGAGAGTGGTGCCTCCGCAGTGGTTGGACCCAAGTGGGGTGCAGACGTGGTTGGCCGGTTGTTAATTTTCAGGCCAGTTCACTATGCAGCAGAGCCTTCAAGGGCTTACGCAGTTCAATTCTGTCGGACACCAGTCACGCGCAGCGGATGCTCCCGCTGCACCCTTTCTCTCACCTCTATTTCAGCTGGCTTTCCGCAATTCAGCTACTCCGTCAGCCAATGTGCAGCGATGTCGCACCACTGCCCCTGAATACTGCTGGGGCCCGGAGCGCGTCCTAACAGCGGGCCCCGCGCGACACCACCTATGCTGCTGCCGTGGAGCCAGGCATGCTCCCAATGGTGTTCTGTGGGAGGCCGAGGTCTTCTGTAGTCAGCTGCGGCAAGGGCGGCACTCCCCCAGACGCGCCGCAGAGAGTGCTCACTTCTCCGCCGCAGCCTCGGATCAGGGATCCCGCTGCGTAGACGTCGCTCTTGCAGCTGGGGCGAGACCAGGTACAGCACAGGCTCAGCGCCGTACCGTCCGGCCCTCCCTCCTCACTCCCCACGGATCCTGGAGGTTATTATATAGCAGCGCCGCGCCTTACAGCGCCAAATCGGCCCGTCCTGCACTTTAGATTGTAGCGCACAGCGCACGGGCGCCCCACCACTGCCTCGTGGGCGTTGCCGTCTCGCTTCCTCCTTTGCCGGATTTCGGTGCCACTCGAGGTCCCGGCCTCACTCGCTGACATAGGCCGCGTCCCGAAGACACGACGCAGGGTCCTCGCGCTTCACTTCTCGGGTCTCAGAGAAGGATCAAAGGGTGCCCCAGTATGTCCGACACCTGAATCATGGCTTCTCGTTTCCTTTCTTGGACGGATTACGTGGCGGATTGTTGGGGATGTCTCACTGATCCCAGAGCCTCTCTAGGCAGCGGCCATTTCGCTTGGCTGCTAGCCACGCCCCCTCTATTATTTTCTTTTTATTATTTTTATTAGGCGCATTTTTCTTACGCTACACAAAAATGTATTGGGTTTTTTGTGTTTTTTCTCTTTTACCTTCTTCCTTCTCCTTTCCTTTCTCTCCTTATTTCTATATATTAAAATTCATATACTTTTCGCACACAATTTCGTTTCTCTTAATATATATACACATACGCGCACGCACACACACTCACACACACACCCCAAGATCTTTTGATTTAATTAGAATTATATGCAGCGCCTTGATGCCCTTGGGCTAAGTTAGCGCTTTATAAATCGAATATTCATTCATTCATTCATTCATACTATACTTACTGAGAGGTGCTTTAAGCCAGTCCTCTTCTTCCACTGTTTTGTTGTTGTGACATTCACATTTTTCTTCCGCCTACCCTAACATGCATCATGGGGCAATAGGTTAGCCCACTTCAGCTACTGACTAACTCAACTATGAGTGACAGCATTCTGCTCTTTCAAAAGGTGCACATCCACACACTTCCCTTCATGGCCAGGGACTACTATGACAATGTATATGTGTTTTGAGACCAAAATGGTTTTATTTATACAGTACTTTTTTATATTGATGAGGGCCCAGCATGTCCCCAACAAGAAGGTTTTACATAAAGCATGGCAAAAACCAAGTGTAAGAAATTAGTTTATTAGTTGAGAGAAGTGAGAGCCCTACTCGAATAAGTAACACAATCCTTTTAAGGGTGAACCACAAATGACACAAAAGAAACTGTGCTTAACCCTCTGGTAGCGTAGCACAAAAACAGTCAGGCTTAACATTGAGGCAACGTGTAAAGTACTTATGCAGCACTCAAACAGTAGTAAAGTGAAAACACAGCATAAGAAAAATCCCAAACCAAATTAGAAAAATTGAGTACATTTTAAGAAATAAAATGAAAAAACCAGCAACAAAAAAACAATAAGTAAAATCAGAGTTATGATTTTTTAAAGTTTCTGTTAAAAATAGTACCAAGAAATAGGAAGCACCAATCGCAGTTACCTGGTCACGCTGGAACCTATCAACGTGAAAGGTTAAGGCCAACCAAGATGGACCAGGTTCGTCTTGGTGGAGTGTTTACTTTTTACTCAGTCCATTTCCATGCAAGGAGCCTCAGTCAGAACTTTGCATTGGCCAGTGACAATGGCGGTAATTGTTGTCGCGAAGAGCACATCACTGTTGAAGCTTCACGTTGCTAGGAGACGAAGGAGGCAATTTCTGACCCAAAGAGCATAGAACTTCTGGATTTTCACGGGAAGTCCTGTTCTTGAAGTTTGGAAGTAGGAGGAGTACACTCTGACACCAGCCAAGGGTACAGAACCTGGGAAGGCACCACTCAGGTTCAGGATTCACTGCAGCAGGTGCTGGTCAGCTGGGCAATTGCAGGGGATACCCCTGGAAGCTTTTTGTGCCCATGCAGCTCAAACAGGAGGTCAGCCAACTGACCCTTGGGGTCACTCTGGATAGCCTGGTGTTGCAAAGAAGAAAGGTACGTAAGCCAAGTGATGTAGAACATAGATAGTTGATTTATTGTTAAGATTACTTCTTTGTTGGTTGGTTACAGGAAACAAGTCAGATCCATATTAAGCCCCACCAGGAGCAGCCTCCTTGCTGCTCAGCCCATCCATTCCAACTGCTCTCTCTCCAACTCAAACACTCCCAACATTCCGATGACATCACCGATGACTGAGCAGCAAGGCAGAGGACATCAATAGGGAGGATGCACTAATCAAGTAATAGATTATAACACATCCCCCCCTCTATAATGATTAAAATAACATTAAGGTATGCAACTTCATAGCACACACTTACGACATGTAACAGATGTTGATTGCATGCAAGATGAAACACACACACAACACATGTCCCACAAATTCCTAAAAATCACATGCCCAAACCCCACCTAGAAAAGATGGAGAAAAGACAGGAAAAGCATTCCAATTTATAAATCAGTAAGTACACACCCACGTTAACTCAGTAAAGGGTAATAGACAACCACAACCACAAAATAGTGGTAAACCGGAGAAGCTTAGCAAAAAGGAGTCTTCTCACATACGGACCCACAACACATAGTCCAAGCACCTCACACGAGGCAACAACCATTCTGAGAGTATCACCAAAATAGGTACACTAGAGAAGCTTCGTAAGAAGGAGTCTACTCACACACGCACCCCAACACAACCCCTCACACTCTCACAACACAATGAGGGGTCACTCAAACAACAGCCAACAAAATGACAACTTATGTCATTCCACAAAACAGTGGTAAACTAGAGAAGCTTCGTAAGAAGGGGTCTTCTCATACATGCACCCCAAAACAGTGAGATTAATGTACTCACAACGACAAGGGGTCATCCCAACACGTAGCCCACCAGTGACAACATAAGTCAAACCACACTAGTGGTGACTACACTACCCCGAGACGCAGGGTAATACACACTCATAACCACGGAATAGTGGTAAGTGAGAGAAGCTTCAAAAGAAGGAGCCTTCTCATGTGCGCACCATGGCAACCAATAGAACTAGGGCACTCACCACCCCACAACCTACACCTAACAGGGCACACACCACCCTGTAGAACATAACTGGGGCACTCACCGCCCCTGAAGACAGAATAGGAGCACTACCCGCCCCACAACCTCACCGTAACATTGTACACAACACCCTTGAAGCAGAACTAGGCCACTCACTAGCCACTGAGTCCCCACCCCACAACTTCCACGTAATAGGGAAAAATCTCCCTTCAAACCAAGTACACGCTACAACCACCAACAATGGCACTGGGGCCCTAACCGCCCCACCACCTCACGTAATACTCAAAAAATGTCAACATAAAAGGGTACACACTTCCCCCCCACAAAACAGTATTTTAGCAAATAGACAAGCAAGAAAGTCTGTCACTCCGGTGAGCGATCCCTCACCCGAGGTGACTACTCAAAGCTCCAGGCGGCTGCAGCATCCAATGCGAAGCAGTAAAGAGAAGGCAATTGAGACTCTTCAATGTGCTCCGCCAACCAGAATGCTGATGTTGAGTCGAACATTTCACCAAAGAGCACAGCGACGTCACCGGATGCCGGATGCCTCCATACCCTTGAACCACGTTGCTGATGTACCAATGATCATCCACACGAGGCATCCACCCTTCACTCGCTCGCGCCGATCCTGCTGCATGGCAAAACACTGGGAAAGGCTGCCTGGCAACGCACTGCAAACGTGATTGGCAACGTAGAGAATGAACACCGGCATGAGAATAGCAGCTGCAGCCAAACACAAGATGGCTGCACGTAATGCACGCCACGCCGGGTGGCTCGCAGCACGTATATGCAGTCGAGCGTCTCCCAGCAAACCATGGTCTTGGAGAAACCCCAACGTCATAGAGGCTCCCATCAAGGACTGCAGGACTCCATCACCCAGGTAAGTGCGCACGCGACGAGGGCAACGCGCTGTTAGTTTTCAAATTTAAAAAAAGAAGCGAGTAAACTGTCAATTGGCTAGGGACTAGGGAAGACAGAAATTGCCCTTGTAAAAGTACTCACATTCACTGAATCCCGCCGGTAATCCAAAGCTCCAAAATTCAATCTTGGCGCCTGCCTTGACACGCCGGGAGTAGACAAAGGTACACAGCCAGCCACCACGCACAACAGAGCAGATGGTGCTCCTCTCAGTTGGCGATAAACACACTTAGGTCCACTCACCCTCGAGCACTGGCATAAACAGCGTGGGCATCATTAAATCAGCGTTACTGCTCACCATGAGTTTCAGTTTTGCTCACTAGTGTCTGATGGTGGCAATTCTAGAAAATCCGTTGCTACCTCCAAACCAAAACACCAGGGGCTGTGGGAGAGACAGCTGGGCAAAAGCAATTCTTTCCAGGGAGCAGGATAGCAGTAATCTCCACCACAGAAAGTGTCACGACTGTAGAAGGGACAGCAGGGCAGGAATCCCCACTGCAACTGTATGAATACCGGCAGTAGAAGGTCAAACGCCCTGGGTTGCAGGCTGTCCCGATGATGAGGGACACTGGTGGGGCTGATCAGGGCGTTTCTGTTACGTTCCTTTTCCTTTTCGTATTCTTTTACCTTAGAGTCCTTAAAGTCTTTAGTTCCTTTGGTCTTGCTTACTCCACGCATAAGGTTCTTCCAGATCGTCGCCAGTGTCAGTGTCAAGTAATAGATTATAACACCTGGCTTCAGGGCAAACAGGTACAGCCTTCCTTCTTCAGATATCAGGGCAGTCCTACTTCTGAATCTTCACATGTCCAGGAGTGTTCTGATCAGAGTTTTTGAGGGTGCCACATTTATACCCAGTGCCAGCATGTAGGCGGATGCTGCCCTCTTTGTCTAACCATTCCCACTTTCCAAGGTTTGGCTCAAATCTGTATATGGGGGACAAAAGTAGGCCTAGCTGTGAGCTTCATTTGTCAGTGACAGAGCAAGCAGTTTCAGAAGTCAGGAAGGGGTGGGTACAGCCCTCCTGCTACCCTTTGAAACTCAGGAAGGGCTGAGTATAACCCATCAAAAGAAGAACACCTTTCCCCACACCCAAGGTCCTTTTGCCCCCAGTCTGTAAGTAATACATGTCACAATACAGAACAGCCAGTAAGATGCATGTAACCCTGGCTAGTGGCAGAAAGGCACATTTGGTTCAGGCAGAGAATGCCAGCATTCTAAACGTGGCATTTTTAGAAAAGTAACTTTAAATCCAACTTTACCACTAAAGAAACTTTTGACTTACAAATCAAATGAATGGAGGAAGTATTTTTCTATCTGCTCCCAAACTGAAGTTATCACTTATTAAGTATAATAAGGCAACTCACTGTTAGTCTATGGGAGAGGAAGCCTTGCTACAGTGAAAAATGACTTTGGGAATTTTTCACTGCCAGGAGATGTAAACCTTAAGTATACATGCCCTATGTTTTAAATACCATGCACCCTACCCTATGAGCCTATCGGGCCTACCTTAGGGGTTACTTATAAGTGTTAAAAGGAAGGTTTAGGCCTGGCAAAAGGTTTATTTTGCTAGACTGAAATGGCAGTTTAAAAAAATGCACTACAGGCTGCAGCGACAGTCCTGAGACAAGGTTTCCAGTACTAGCACCATTTAATTTCCAGGCACTATGTACATATAGTACCATATACCAGGGGCTTATAAGTAATTTTAATGTGCCAAACAGGTAGATGCCAATCTTACCATGTTTAAAGGAGAGAGCACACACACTTTACCAGTGATTGGTAGGGGTAAAGTGCACAAAGTCCTAATGCCAACAGCGGATTCAACTACAGAGGAAATAATTGGGGGGAATACCATCCGTAGGTGGTCATTTCCAACAAAAAAATTACCAAAGGACTGGCTGCCAATGCCAGACTTACTAAGGGATTTGTCAACGTTTGTTTTTCCCATGCTTTGTCTCTTCTTTTTTTAACTTTTAAAGTTTTCCATATCCGTACTTCTGAGGTGCCCGGGTTGCAAAGATTTGTGTTGGGAATTGGCTAAAAGCTGCTGCAGAGTATGTGTGCAGTTTAAATTGCCTGTGAGGATTTGGGGTGTATCATATGATATGGCTGTGGGGTATTGTCATTTAATACACCTGCAAAAACTGTCTTGGGTCAAGTCAGGCTCGTTTGCAAACCTTAAGCTCAACCCTGCGTAGCTTAGTGTAAGCATTTAACTGCACCAAACAACAAAATTAGAAAGTCGCAAAACATTAAAGAAGTCGGACACCAATTTATAAAAATTGATTGTATTTTTATTCATTTTTAGAGACCTTGATGAGTGCACCATCAACCATTCCATTCATTCAATGATGTATCCCTAAATCACTTCTGCTGACTGCTGACTTGAACAAAGTGTGTTTCTTTCTACACCACACCCGACACCTTCCACCATTTCTTTTTGCAGCCTTTCTGTCCCCTTCTCTTCATAACACCCAATTGACACTTCCAGATATACATCAGCATGTGCATTTTATTGTCGTCAGTATGAGTGCCTTGGTGTGTGGTGCCCAAACAGCGCACTAAGGTATTCAGAACGTATGTGTTGTAATGCACTTTTTAAATTACATGCATGTATATACATTCTCAAGCTGAGATGCGTATTGTACTGTAGTGATGCTGTAAATCGCAGGGTTCACATAAAGTGTTTAAACAATTGTACATAATAATCCGCACAATGTGCATGCAGGGAGCAAACAGCGGAGGGCAAATGATTGTTCAATTGTTTGCGTTCTGTGCGTTAGTTCTACAAATAGAGGTTGCTTATAAACCATACCGAGCAATCATGCTGTTATATGTTGGTGGCAACTCAAACAATCAGCAAAATTAGATGCTATTGTGTACATTCTGAATGGTACTTTTGTTACCACTCTTGCTCCAGGCCTCTTCTATCAAGAAGCTGTTAAAAACAGTTAATATTAAAAATCTTCACGGACCTATCAACAGGGCGGAACAGGCCTTTTATTCGACCGGGCATTACCATGGTGGGCCGTGGCTCTTGGAGGCTGGATTTGAAAGCCCAGGGCCACTCCTAGTGCCTCTGTTTCTCCCCCCAGCTCTCCAGGCCAACTGTAGCAGCCACAGGGAGACTTCAAGAGAGAAGAGAGCGAAGGAGGGGCAAGGTAGAGAGGAATTGATCAGAGAAAGATAACAGAGAGGAAAGAAGGAGAGAGTGAAAATGCAGGGATGAAACGAGCAGTGGCGGCTCCTCCGCTAAGGCAGGGGAGCGTTGCCCCACTGCAGAAAAAGGGAAAATAAAATGACAATAACGTATCGTTATTGTCATTTTATTTTTTCTATTGCATCCAGTCAATGGCCTGTGTGCAGTGTGGGGCGAGCGGGGCTGGTCAGGGCAGGGGAGGAGTGCTGGGCACTCCCAAAGTGCTCATGAACTGTTTGGCCGGCCCTCTTGGGCCGACCAAACAGTTCATGCGCACTGTGCATGTTCCTACCAGGCTGCATTACACAGCCTGGTCAGGAACATGCACAGGCTCCCTGTTCCAGTCTGAGCGCTGATCCACGGCGCTCAGACCAATCACAATGCTGCATTGCAGCAATGTAATTGGCTCAGAAAAGCCTGTCTGCCTGGTGCTTCCTGCTGCCGGCCGGACTGCAGAAATGAAGAAGGTAGAGGGCGCAGGGGAGGCGGCGGCCGGCCGGCCATTTATGAGGTACGTTTTGTTTTTGGTTAATTAACCCCTGTCCCCCCCCCACAACCCCTGTCTGGTAGCAGCCGCTACTGGAAAAGAGAGAGATTTCGTGAGGAGGTGAGAGGAGCGGGGCTGATTTGAGCATCTTTGCCAGCGCTCCTTTTGATTCCCCAGTCGGGTCGTATCAACAATGGGGCTTGTGCTTTTTTACTGTACTTGCTTATATAGGCCCTTATTGCAAGTGGCCACTTAATTCAAATCAGGCCTGCAACAGGAGTTATGGTCACTGCTGGAATTATAAACCGTGCAGCAACTCCACTCACTGCTCTGGTGCATTTTTTATTTATTTATTTTATTTATTTGTTGAATTTTATATAGCGCAAATTTGACACGAAGGCATCAGAGCACTTCACAGAGTTTGCATAGTAGCAATTAAGTTGTTTACATATTGGGGTAGGCATTTTACTTGGAGGCTCCATCTGCTATCATGTCTGTGGTTAAATAACGGGTAGGAAGGAGGAATAACTAGGGGAATCAGGATCACAATTATCGCTCTCACCAAAATCCCTCATTTTTCATAAAACCCCAATGGCCCCACCTGTCATTGACTGGTACTCTCCCTAGAGTTACTGGTGCCCCTGGTATTAGTACCCCAGGGGCAATATACTGGGGACATGGTTTGGGCATCCAAATGGAGCCATACAGTGTTGAATACCTGTGCAGAAGAGATGAACTTATAAGAGCCTGCACTGCACAAACAGCTGGGATTGATGATGTAGTTATTGACAGAATTCTGTCAGATTTTAAATTAAACAGTGTCGGGCTGTTTCTCTACCATTGCGATCTCACTGTGTTGTGGCCCCAAAAGCTAAAGCAATTGCTTGGATGGCAAGCATTAGTCATTTTTAATGTATATTGAATTAATGAAAAACTGTTGTTCGGCTCATCTCTAAATTATACAAACAGCACCACCATGTATACAGCTGTCATAATTGCTGGTGTTGACAGATAAGTGGCAGTGTCTAGCACTGAAAATCACTGGCTCAAATTAAGCATTACCATTCAATGCATGTAAACAGCATTTGTGAAAACTTGTGTTTACATGGGGAAACAGCGTTTACAACGCTGTCATTACATCGCTGTACCATTACAACGCGGACGTTACAACGACCGCGTTGTTAGAATGCGATGCATTTACATCGCAAGTCATTACAACGACTTGCACTAGGGGGCGCTGAGGTATTGGAAATGAATTCCAACACCTTCCCTACTGTTGCGCAAACTGGAGTAGGAATAGTAATTAATACTATTCCTAAGTCCAGCGCGTCCCCTAGTGCAAGTCGTTGTAATGACTTGCGATGTAAATGCATCGCGTACTAACAACGCGGTCGTTGTAATGACAGCGTTGTAAAAGCACGCGATGTAATACATCGAGTTGCAATGTACCATATTCGTTTACATATGTTGGCTCTGCAAAGCCAGACATATAATATTTACCAGTGCTTGTTTTGTATGAAGTCAGAAAGGTTCCTGCATGCTGTCCTCACCAAAAACAAATCTTATCAGTGTGGTTTCCCTACTTCAGCTCCATTCAACTGTTGTGGTCCTAGGAGAATTCAATCAATTGCAGATAAGCCGAGTCAGCCTTCAAGGCTTTCACGCTGCACATGATCGACTGTCCTTACTACTCATTATTTTCTTATTGAAACTCATTTAATTTTGTTCTCAGATGGGTTCCTTCTTTAAATAGAATCCCTTTACTTAAAATGAAACCTGAACATGCGCTTCTTTTGCTCTACTCACTGAAATCCGTGTCCAGCCATACATAACACAGAAATTGCTGAGCCTGGGCTCAAGTGTGTGTGTTATCTGGAAAGCCATTCACTTCAATTTAGAATTACTTACAGATCTGTAAAGTCACCTCTATAGCTTCAGAGTGAAACTCTTGTAGCGCCTTGCCAGAGGCTCTTGTGTGTATGTTTCTGTACATGAAAATAAAAATAAATTGGTGTGGGTCCTGAAAATTGAGGAGGGAAAATTGTTATACCTTAATATCATAGCCAAAATATTGTGGACAAAATTATCAATATGTAGATAATTAAAGATTTTCTATAGCTAACTCTACATATTTATCGTCAGGGTACATAAAGGTAGAGTTAAGAATAATCAATCTATACTTGCCTATATGCAATTACCTTTCCATCTTTAGATACTCTATATTTTGTCTATGATGGTAGGGTGTTACAATAATCCCTACTCAACACTCAAGAATACAGCAGAACAAATTTTTACAAAATGCAATAGCACACTCTAGTCTGTACCATTCCATACTCGAAAATAAAAGCAAATTGTTTACACTTGTCGCTGTAGAGTCTGCAACAAGAGAATCACATCACTCATGTAGGACTATTGACATCATATATCGAATGCCGAGATTGGCCCAGCCAATCAGGCGGCTCAGAATAATCGCATAATCTGCATGCAGGGTCCAGAAAAAGTCTAAAGAAGGAGTAGAAGCAGGGCAGGATAGTTTACTTGTTGGTTTGACTGAAGAATCTGAGGTGGGGGTATGGATGCTAATAGTTTTAAAGAGTAGTTAACTTCAGTTGTGTACAAGTGACAACCTTAGCAAACAACAGCAAGTTAAAGGTGCCTACCGAGGCACCCACACCAGCCAAGCAATATTGTAAACATCTCACATTCATATTAATGTAACACAAAACGTTTTAACCTTCACTTGAAAAGAATGAATCAATTTTAATTCCTACTAACACAAAGTGGTGTCCGCCAACACTTGGTGTCAGACTTATTGAGGCTGTGCACCAGGATGTCACTTAGCATCGTATGCTATCAACTGTCCAATGCAAACTGCGCTTGAAAGGTTATGTTTTCACAGCACCAAAACTGCATTGCTTTGCGTCACTTTGCGTCAAAGGGCTGTTACTGGTGTGGAACAGCAGACACACCCATAGGTTTTGACACAAAGCCCGATCTACTAGGATAGGTAGACCAAGCTTCAGTCAAAAACTAAGACCTACCTGAAGAAGGGAAAAGCAAGTAAAAATGTGTTTATTTATCAAAAAATCCAATGCATTGCATGTGTGTTGTAGTGCACAGTACATATCTAGTGTGCCTGGATCATTTGTTGTTTTCCCTGCACAGGAATTGTCACTGTAAGGGTATGCTTCCAGTGGAAATCCTACGCACAGCAGCACATACTGTCTCTGCATCATGGTGACTCGCTATGCGTGGTGGGCACTCGCTGTTTGTGCACTGTTAGACCTGGCATCCTTGGCGTGGGTCTCCCTTCCATTTTTTCACTATGCCTCCACTGTTGTTGATATGTTTTTGCTGGTCTAGATGCTTTGGGCACTTTGCCACTGCTATTCAGTGCCAAAGTGCAAGTGCTCCCTATGGTACATTAATGTGTGGATTAGTGACTCCATGTTTGGCCTATTTGATTCACTGTCAGACCCTAGTACAGTGCACTGTTTGTGCCCAGGGCCTGTGAATCAAATGCTGCTGGTGGGCTTGCAGCACTGGTTGTGCCACCCACAGGAGCAGCTTGTAAAGTGTGTCTCAGGCCTGCCATTGCAGAGCCTGTGTGCAGTCTGGTACTGCCATGTCGACTTGGTAAGTGCACCCACTTACCAGTCACTAAACCTTCCCTTTTCTGCATGTTAGTCACCCCTAAGGTAGGCCTGCGGGCAGGGTGCATTGTATGTAAGAGGTAGGACATGCCCTGGTGTGTGTGGCAAGTCCTGATAGTGAATTACAGCCAATTTCGTTTTTCACTATTGCAAGGCTACCTGTCCCCATAGGCCCGAATGGGCAGTTTGATTATAACATCTTATAATCAAACTGACCCAGGGAACATGGTAGAAAAACGAATTTAGCATGCCTGAACTCAGAATGATAAAATACATCTTTTAGTGAAGTTGGTTTTAACATTCTGTGTTTGAAAATACCACTTTTAGAAAGTAGGTATTTTCTTGCCTAACCATCCAGCCTGCCTCTGCTAGCCTGTATATTGTATGTCTGGGTTTGTGAGTGACAGGGGCTGGGGGACTCCAGGAGACAGGGTGAGTCAGCACAGGGCTGAATAGACCTATCTGCATGTAGAGTGGTGGGAGGAGTAGCACCTGGGCCTGAATAGGGCTGTGCCTGCCTTCCACAATGCTGGCTCCACCTCCTGTGGTGCGCCTGATGTCCCTGGCCCACATTGACAAAGGAAGAAGGTGTGCACTGGCAGAATGCACCCAGAACTGGTTTGGACTAGGTACAGGACCCTCTGCCTTCAGAGGACAAAGGATTTGCTAGTATAAATATTGGGACCCAGACCCCAAGATTTTAGATCACTTCTGGGAAACAAGAAGAACCTTTGCTGAGGAGAGGAACCAGAGAATCTGAAGGAGGAGACTATCCCTATGCTGTGTGCTGTTTGAGGGATTGGCCTGCAATGGTTGCCTGATTGCCAAAGAAAGGAGAAAGGAACTTTGTGCTTACTTTCATCATCTTGCAGAAAATCTCCAAGGGCTTGAAGATTGAGCTTGCCTCCTGCTGAAGTCTCAGGGACACAAGACTTCACCAACCAGCTCCCCTGAATTCCCTTGCTGGGAATTTGAAGTGCCTACTGTTGTGTTGGGCCTTCTGAGAGACTGCGTGTCGCTGGGAGCTGGAAGCGCGACTCACGAAGAAGAAGCGTGTCGCCGCCGCAGCAGCTGTCGTCGCATCGCCGAGAAAGCGTGCCGCCGCTGTCGCCATCGCATCACCGAAGCGCCTCGCATCACCGGAGAAGAGTGTCGCCATCGCAGCAGACGCCGTTGCATCACCGGAGAAGCGTGTCGCAGGGCCTGTCGCGGCTCAGAAGTTTCACCGAGTCGCGACAGGCCGTCGGGCGTGCACGCATCGCCCCTTCGTTGTCGCATCGAGAAGAAGATGCCATTTTGTTTCATTCCACCGGGTCGTCATCGCATCGAGGCGCTGCTGGTTGCATCGCCACAGAAGTGCAGTAAGAAACCGACGCATCACCTCCCCACGCGGTGAAGAACCGATGCATCACCTCCTCTCCGGTAAGGAACCGAAGCATCACCGTCCACTACGCAGCAGTAGGGAACCGACGCATCACCTCCCCCGGAGCAAGGAACCGACGCATCACCGTTCTTGCGTGTAAGGAACCGACGCATCACCTTCCCTGCAACTCTTTTGTTTGTATCGCGTTACGCATCCAAAGGTACATTGAACGTTGAGTGTCGCATTTACCATCCTTATTGAACTTAACTATTTTCTACCATTGACAGTCATATTTTTCATAGTGTATTGTGGATTTTTGTCGTTTTGGGTCTTGTGTTAAGTCTATATAAAAATACTTATTTTTATAATGCAACCTGTGTGGTGTCCATCTGTAGTGTTGTCACATTATTATTGTATGTGTTCACAAATGCTTTACACACTGCCTCTGAGATAAGCCTGCCTGCTCGTGCCAAGCTACCAAGGGGGTGAGCAGGGGTTATTTTAGTAGTGTATCCCCCTTACCCTGACTAGAAGCAGGGGTCCCTATTTGGACAAAGGTACCTACCTCTGCCAACTAGAGACCCCCAGTTCTAACATTGGTGGTCAGCGGTGAGGATTCTGGACTTGCATTTGTGACTCATATACAGTGATTGGTGTACACTACTAGTGAGTGCAGACCAAACGCAACCACTTACATTTTGGTAGATTGTTTTTTCCTGGGATTTCTATTTTTGCCAAGAACTGCCAAGTTTCACCATGAGCAAAACAGCGTCCATCGCATCTGTTGATTTTGAGGAAGAGAAACTAGAAAGTTACACTGTGAAACAGCTGAAGCACTTCTGCAGGAGATTTAAAGTTGCTATGACCGGTCTCTCCAAAAAGGATGAGTTCCAAAAGGCGCTGAGGGCCTGGGTGGAAGCAAGGAGTACCCCTGAGCATGTGGAAGAGCATGAGGAGGGGGCTGAGGATGCAGGAGGGCAGCTAGATGGGCTATTGGGTCTAGGGGGGAGGAAAGCACCTTCCCCAGCAGGTAGCAGTGTTTCTTCCAAGGGCCTGTCCCCAGGAGAGCTGGAGGACAGGGAGAGAAGTAGGATGCATGAAATGGAGCTGACCAAGCTTAAGATGGGTGGGCAGTTAGAATTGGAAATTAAGAAATTGGCCCTAGAGGAAAAGAGGATGCAAATGGAGCATGAGAGAAGTTTGAGGGAGTTGGAGTTGAAAGCTATTAGCTTAGAGATTAGTCCCTCTGGTGGCAGCACACCGTCCATGCCTGTTGAAGCAAGGGTGTATATACCTAAAGATGTGGTGAAAGAGTTTTATAAGAATGATGATATTGGGCAATGGTTTAAAGCCTATGAGGTAGCTATGACCTCACACTGGGTCCCTGAGAAGGATTGGGGAGCGGGGTTGTGGGGCGGTTCCTTACTGAGGGGCGGGATACCTTATTAGACTTGCCCTCTGATGTCCACAATTCTTATGGTCATATGAAAGAAGCATTGATGTCCAGGTATGGGTTGACTCCTGAACTGTATAGGCAGAGGTTCAGGAATTGCAAAAAGTTGGAGGGCAGTACCTGGGTAGAATATGTGACTTTTTTTGCAGAGCATTGGATGGTTGGGTGAAGGGTAGCAAAGTGAATGATTTTGAAGCGCTCTTTGATTTGATTGCATGGGAGCACTTGTCAGGAAATTGTTTTCCAGAGCTACGCCAGCACCTTATTGATAGTAGGCTGACTAACCCTAGGAAGCTTGCTGAGGAGGCGGACCGCTGGGTGAGCACCCGGGTCCACAAGGGTCACGTGGGAGACTCCGCCAAAGGTGGGCAGGGTCCCCAGCAGAGGAGTGGGGGGGACAAGGGTAAACAGAGGGAGTTCCAGAAAGGGCCCCAATGTAATCCCCAAGGGAACCAAGAGAAGGGTTCCCAGCCTCCCCCTGAAAAGAAGCCAGGGGCCCCGACAGATAAGCCTGTTCACAGGGGGCCCAAGACTTGCTTTAAGTGTGGTCAAGTGGGCCACTGCTCCTGGGAGACTAGATGTCCCTTGTATGGAAAATCAGCACCCACTGGTGCACCACCCCGGCAGATAGCTAGTGTAGCCCTGGGGGAGGAGATGGGTGCCCAAGGTGGGTGGGGTCCCGTAGCAATGTCCTTGGTCTCTTTAGGAGACAGTGAGATGGTCCCCAGGGCCCAACTGCCTGATAACACTAAGAAATACAGGCAGTGGGTGACCATCAATGGCCAAAGGGTGGAGGCTCGGAGAGACACCGGAGCCAGTGTGACAGCTGTCAGTTGTCGGCTGGTGTCTGAAGAGCAGGTGATCCCCAATGCATTCTGCCCAGTAGTTGCCGCGGACAACTCAGAGAGCCACTGCAGAGTGGCTCAGGTTCCCTTTGAGTGGGGGGGTCTCAGGTACCTTTCAAGTAGCTGTGAGGCCAGCCATGCCTGTAGACTGTCTGTTGGGCAACGATTTAGAAAGTTCACCTTGGGCAGAGGTGGAGAGAAGGTCTCATTTGGAGATGTTGGGTCTGCCTGAGTGGGCGTGCGCGACCACTCGGTCTATGGCAGCCAGTAGAGGTGTTCAAGAGGACCTGGAGCCTGAGAGGGGGGCCCAGGTGCCTGCCTTGAAGAGAAGAGGCAGGGGGCGCTGGAAACCGGACCCCATAGTTCCCACGGTCCAGGAGGAAGCAGAACCTGAGGGGGATGCTCTGGAACCTACAGGGGAGCAAGTGGCCGAACTGGGGGACCTACCTGAGCTGACCCATTGGCAGCAGGAGGGAGGCCCCTCCAGGGAGGAGTTCTGTGAGGAGCAGAACAAGTGCCCTTCTCTTGTGGGTTTGCGGCAACAGGCCACAAAGCAGGCAGCAGGTGATCAGTCTGGATCACATTGGATCTACTGGGAGAATGGTCTCCTGTATAGCAAGCCTAAGGTTGCTGAGCCTGGGTCAGCCCGTGTGCTGGTGGTACCCCAGCGCTTCAGAGCCTTCCTACTGGGTTTGGCTCATGATGTGCCTTTAGCAGGACATCTGGGGCAGGGCAAGACCTTTGAAAGGCTTGTCACCCACTTTTATTGGCCCCAGATGCGCAAGAGTTCAGACACTCATTGCAGGACATGTCAGACTTGCCAGGCAAGTGGAAAAAGTGGGAGGAAGCACACGGCTCCCCTCCAGCCATTCCCTGTGGTCAGCACCCCCTTTGAACGGGTGGGTATTGACATTGTGGGGCCACTGGACCCCAAGACAGCCATGGGCAACAGGTTCATCCTGGTCTTGGTGGACCATGCCACCCGGTACCCGGAAGCCATCCCTCTTCGGACAGTGACGGCCCCGTGGTGGGACGTGCACTGATGGGGATTTTCTCCCGTGTGGGGTTCCCCAAGGAGGTGGTGAGTGACCATGGTACAAACTTCATATCCAAGTATATGAAGTCCCTGTGGCAGGAGTACAGTGTTACCTATAAGTTCACCACTCCTTACCACCCCCAAGGAAATGGGCTGGTTGAGAGATTCAACCGGACCCTGAAGGGCATGATTATGTGTCTGGAAGAACCCATGAGGCGTAAGTGGGACGTCCTCTTGCCATGCCTTCTCTTTGCTTACCGTGAGGTGCCACAGAAGTCCTTAGGGTTCAGTCCCTTTGAACTGCTCTATGGTCACCCGGTAAGAGGACCTCTGAGTTTGGTGAAAGAAGGCTGGGAGAAAGCTCCCAGTAAACCTCCCCAGGATGTATTTAGCTACATGCTGGCCTTTAGAAACCAAACTAGGCGATTCAGACAACTCGCTGAGGCGAATCTGGAAGCCAGCCAGGAGGAGATGAAACGATGGTATGATCAGAATGCCACTCTGATCGAGTTTCAGCCTGGGCAGAAAGTATGGGTCATGGCCCCCGTGGAGCCTTGCGCGCTCCAGGATAAGTGGACCGGACCATTTGAGGTGGTGGAGCGCAAGAGTGAGGTCACCTACCTGGTGGACTTGCGATCTCCCAGGAACCCTTTGCGGGTCCTACATGTCAACCGCCTAAAGCCCCATTTTGAGAGGTCCGAAGTGGGCATGCTCCTAACAACAGATGATGGAATGGAAAAGGAGACAGAGCCTCTTCCTGACCTCCTGTCTGCAACAGAGCAAGATGGGTCAGTGGAGGGTGTGAACCTCTCTAACTCCCTGACACCTGAGCAGCAGGAAGACTGTCGCCAACTGTTGGGACAGTTTCCTGACCTGTTTTCCCTGACTCCTAGTGTCACTGATTGGTGCGTTCATGATGTGGACACTGGGGACAGTCCTCCTGTCAAGCACAAGGCTAACAGAGTGACTGACAGGGTGAGAGCTTGCATCAAGGAGGAGGTCTCCAAGATGTTTGCATTGGGGGTGATTGAGTCCTTTCACAGCCCTTGGGCCAGCCCAGTGGTCTTGGTCCCAAAGGCTGCCGCGCCTGGTGCCACACCCGAACTTCGGTTCTGTGTGGACTACCGAGGACTCAAATCAGTCACCAGGACTGACGCGCACCCCATCCCCAGAGCTGATGAGCTCATTGATCGGTTAGGGGCTGCCCGGTACCTCAGCACGTTTGACTTAATGTCTGGGTACTGGCAGATCACCTTGACTGATGGGGCCAAAGAGAGGTCAGCATTCTCCACACCAGATGGACACTACCAATTCAGGGTTATGCCCTTTGGGATGAAGAATGCCCCTGCCACCTTTCAGAGGTTGGTCAACCAGGTGTTGGCTGGACTGGAAGATTTCAGTGCCGCCTACCTGGATGACATTGCAGTGTTCAGCGCCAGTTGGGAAGAACATCTGCGCCACCTCTGGGAAGTGTTGATGGCGCTGCGGAGGGCAGGCCTCACGATCAAGGCAAGTAAGTGCCAGATCGGGCAGGGTTCCATGGTGTACTTGGGACACCAGGTTGGGTGCGGCCAGGTGGCGCCCCTACAGCCCAAGATTGATACCATTCTGGCTTGGAAGCCCCCCAAGACCCAGACAGTGGTGAGAGCCTTTTTAGGACTCACCGGGTATTACAGGAGATTTGTCAAGAGGTATGGCAGCATCGTTGCACCCTTGACAGAGCTGACTTCCAGGAAGCAGTCCAAGAGAGAGATTTGGACTGACACCTGTCAGAGAGCTTTTGACACCTTGAAGACTGCCATGTGCATGGCCCCCGTGCTTCAGGCGCCCAACTTCTCAAAAGAGTTCGTGGTCCAAACAGACGCTTCAGAGCATGGTGTAGGGGCTGTTCTGGCACAGTTAAATGAGGAGGGCCTAGACCAACCTGTAGCCTTCATCAGTAGGAGGTTACTTCCATGGGAACAGAGGTGGAGTGCTATTGAGCGTGAGGCATTTGCTGTGGTCTGGGCGCTGAAGAAGTTGAGACCATACCTGTTTGGGACTCACTTCCGGGTTCAGACAGACCACAGGCCCCTCAGATGGTTGATGCAGATGAGGGGTGAGAATCCAAAACTGTTGAGGTGGTCCATTTCCCTACAGGGGATGGACTTCACGGTGGAACACCGCCCTGGCACAGAACCCGCCAATGCTGATGGTCTGTCCAGATTTTTCTGCCTTAGTGATGAGAACTCCCTAGAGGTAGGATAGATCTCCCCACATTTCAGCTGGAGGGGACACATGTCAGACCTGGCATCCTTGGCGTGGGTCTCCCTTCCATTTTTTCACTATGCCTCCACTGTTGTTGATATGTTTTTGCTGGTCTAGATGCTTTGGGCACTTTGCCACTGCTATTCAGTGCCAAAGTGCAAGTGCTCCCTATGGTAAATTAATGTGTGGATTAGTGACTCCATGTTTGGCCTATTTGATTCACTGTCAGACCCTAGTACAGTGCACTGTTTGTGCCCAGGGCCTGTGAATCAAATGCTGCTGGTGGGCTTGCAGCACTGGTTGTGCCACCCACAGGAGCAGCTTGTAAAGTGTGTCTCAGGCCTGCCATTGCAGAGCCTGTGTGCAGGCTGGTACTGCCATGTCGACTTGGTAAGTGCACCCACTTACCAGTCCCCAAACCTTCCCTTTTCTGCATGTTAGTCACCCCTAAGGTAGGCCTGCGGGCAGGGTGCATTTTATGTAAGAGGTAGGACATGCCCTGGTATGTGTGGCATGTCCTGATAGTGAATTACAGCCAATTTCGTTTTTCACTATTGCAAGGCTACCTGTCCCCATAGGCCCGAATGGGCAGTTTGATTATAACATCTTATAATCCTAACTGACCCAGGGAACATGGTAGAAAAACGAATTTAGTATGCCTGAACTCAGAATGATAAAATACATCTTTTACTGAAGTTGGTTTTAACATTCTGTATTTGAAAATACCACTTTTAGAAAGTAGGTATTTTCTTGCCTAACCATCCAGCCTGCCTCTGCTAGCTTGTGTATTGTATGTCTGGGTTTGTGAGTGACAGGGGCTGGGGGACTCCAGGATACAGGGTGAGTCAGCACAGGGCTGAATAGACCAACTGCATGTAGAGTGGTGGGAGGAGTAGCACCTGGGCCTGAATAGGGCTGGGCCTGCCTTCCACAATGCTGGCTCCACCTCCTGTGGTGCGCCTGATGTCCCTGGCCCACATTAACAAAGGAAGAAGGTGTGCACTGGCAGAATGCACCCAGAACTGGTTTGGACTAGGTACAGGACCCTCTGCCTTCAGAGGACAAAGGATTTGCTAGTATAAATATTGGGACCCAGACCCCAAGATTTTAGATCACTTCTGGGAAACAAGAAGAACCTTTGCTGAGGAGAGGAACCAGAGAATTTGAAGGAGGAGACTATCCCTATGCTGTGTGCTGTTTGAGGGATTGGCCTGTAATGGTTGCCTGATTGCCAAAGAAAGGAGAAAGGAACGTTGTGCTTACTTTCATCATCTTGCAGAAAATCTCCAAGGGCTTGAAGATTGAGCTTGCCTCCTGCTGAAGTCTCAGGGACACAAGACTTCACCAACCAGCTCCCCTGAATTCCCTTGCTGGGAATTTGAAGTGCCTACTGTTGTGTTGGGCCTTCTGAGAGACTGCGTGTCGCTGGGAGCTGGAAGCGCGACCCACGAAGAAGAAGCGTGTCGCCGCCGCAGCAGCTGTCACCGCATCGCCGAAAAAGCGTGCCGCCGCTGCCGCTGTCGCCATCGCATCACCGAAGCGCCTCGCATCACTGGAGAAGAGTGTCGCCGTCGCAGCAGACGCCGTTGCATCACCGGAGAAGCATGTCGCAGGGCCTGTCGCGGCTCAGAAGATTCACCGAGTCGCTGCACGGCTGTCGGGCGTGCACGCATCGCCCCTTCGTTGTCGCATCGAGAAGAAGACGGCATTTTGTTTCATTGCACCGGGTCGTCATCGCATCGAGGCGCTGCGGGTCGCATTGCCACAGAAGCGCAGTAAGAAACTGACGCATCACCTCCCCACGCAGTGAAGAACCGACGCATCACCTCCTCTCCGGTAAGGAACCGACGCATCACCGTCCCCTACGCAGCAGTAGGGAACCGACGCATCACCTCCCCCGTAGCAAGGAACCGACGCATCACCGTTCTTGCGTGTAAGGAACCGACGCATCACCTTCCCTGCAACTCTTTTGTTTGTATCGCGTTACGCATCCAAAGGTACATTGAACGTTGAGTGTCGCATTTACCATCCTTATTGAACTGAACTATTTTCTACCATTGACAGTCATATTTTTCATAGTGTATTGTGGATTTTTGTCGTTTTGGGTCTTGTGTTAAGTCTATATAAAAATACTTATTTTTATAATACAACCTGTGCGGTGTCCATCTGTAGTGTTGTTACTGTATTATTGTATGTGTTCACAAATGCTTTACACACTGCCTCTGAGATAAGCCTGCCTGCTCGTGCCAAGCTACCAAGGGGTGAGCAGGGGTTATTTTAGTAGTGTATCCCCCTTACCCTGACTAGAAGCAAGGGTCCCTATTTGGACAAAGGTACCTACCTCTGCCAACTAGAGACCCCCAGTTCTAACATGCACTGATGCAGGGGATGACAACAACAGCAAGCGACTGATAGTAGAGATGGTTCTGTGCTGTGTTTGCCCCTTCACTCCACGAAAATTTAGATGCTTCGCTGCATCAAACATTTCTAAATTTGGGCCTGAGAGTAAGACAACAAACTCAAATTTCATGATAGCAGGTCACCCTGATTTTTCACAAACTATCTGATTGGAATTAGAGCCCTGGGCCTGACGTATGTCTACCAAGTAAGGGGCACTGAAATCTATTGTAACTTAATAGAAATTTAATTAATTAATTGGACTACTGCACGTGGCTTTGAGGCATTGTGATGACATAATTGCAATACTATTTATGTTGCATCAGTGTGAGTCTGATGGAAAATAGCCCAGACAAATTTCATCTTCATGGAAAATTCCTGAGGAAACCAATTTGTGCACATTTTCAAAATACATAGCAGTGTTCCAGTTGACAAATATATTGTGACAAATTCCTTTCTTAACAAAATGTCTTTGTCAGTAAACAAAAAGTCTGAAGGCCTTATGCCCCTTTTCCTTCAGCTTTGTCGGAAGTGGGAACAAAGCCTTGCATTCTGCAAACCTGTTTTGGCCCTTTAGCATCATTAAAACATATTTCCACTGCTAACCTCTATTTTTTTGTTACTCCTTCTTTTACACCTCAACTTTGATAATTGCTTTTTTTAATGCATGGCACTCTGCAAATTTGCCTCACTTTCACCCTGCCTTTTTCCAACCCTGACTCTCCTCCTCCAAACTCCCCATACCGTTTCTAGCATCCTGGTCATCATAATTTTTATTGTTGTCTTTTCTCTTCTATGTTTGCTGAACCTGAATGCTTCCTCTCTCTCTCCCTTTTTCAATTGCCTGCCTTCCCTCCATTTCCCCCTCCCTATTTTTAGGTCGAGCCTATGCAGCGCTCATGCACTCTCTTCGAGACATGCTGTAGCCAGTCTGCGGGCTTTAAACATGCCAAGCGCTTTCCATTGGCTGTTTCCTCTTCCTTTTGAAATTCCGTTGGTGAATAGTTTACATTTGTCCCGCCTTTTGGCTGTTTTGTTCCGCCCAGGAGACTGCACCTGCTACATGGATCCTTTCACTATCGCCCATTTGTTCAGTTTCAGCACACTCCTTTTTATTTATTTAGGCTTTGTTGCAACTTTGGCTATCATCCGTCTGAAGTCAGTGTAGTCCTGTGTGAGCCGCTCATCGATACATTTACCGTTTTTACAAATATTGCTTTCCAGTAAGTGACCAGCATGTTACTATAACCGTGCAGCATCCGCTCGTGAAGTTTGCCCTTTCTTCTTTCTGTGTGACATGTACTGAATGACTCAAGGACTCAATATAACCTCACCCCAGCCCTGTTTATAATCCCAGACTCCATAGACCCCCAGTCTCTAAATGCACGCTTCATTTGAAGCACACACTAGCAAAGCACCCCTTTAAGGTGCACCGGGCTCAGCAGACAGAAAGTAACTGGAGCCAGGTTTGCCGTCTCTTTAAGGCTCCATCCGATGAAGAGGCAGCAGCCTGAGACTGGTTTCACGATAGAACAAGGGCTCTGAAGAAATGAGGTCTTCTCTTCTACCCTCAGTCCTCACATGGAACCGGGTGAGCTGTGAAGCACACCCAGTGCCTCTCCTCACCCGGCAGCCACCATGAGCCACTTTGCACAGAAGGAGCACAAGACATTAATAGTGCTGAGTGACAGCCCGGCTCTGGACGGTACGTGAGGGTGGCAGGGCACGGAGCTTCCTTCCAAGGCTTACATTTCTTTGGCCTTGCCCTGGAGTTATCACGGCTGTGTTCTTAAGGGAAAGGATAATGGATGTTTTGTAGCAGTAAATTAATATTAGCTCTAGAGTGGGGCCAGAGTGGGGCCATGGCTGGTTTAAAGAGACAGTAGCCTCTTTGTTACTCCTTGACAATAGGGCTGTGTTGCACCCAGGGTGAGTGTGTGATTTCATTTATCTTCCTCCACTTCAAATTAATCTGCAGCACTTGGCCTGTACCAGATACATCTGTGCTTCCTGAACTGAACTTTGATGCGCCCCCCTCCCCCACCCTGCATGGTATTTACACTATTTACAATATCAGTTAGAGGGGGTAGGGGAGGGTCAACAATTAGATCTCAAGCACCGTCTGCGAGTTTTGAAATTACAAACCAAGACAGACCGAGTGGAAAATGAAGCCGTTTTCATTCTCAGTGGACCAACTGGGACCCATGATCACACAATTATTGACAATTCTTTAAAAGGGTATAAGATTCTACTCCTCATAGTTACACCACTTCTTTTAATTGCCCATTTTGTTTTGCAATGTGTGAAAAGCAGAAGACGATTCACATTTATTTTGCTTGAATGCTCCACCTGTTACCCAGCCCCTGTGGCCTTCTCCCTCTTTTTTGCTACCTCCTACAGATTTTTTTCTCCTCTCTCTCTCCCTTTTTTTTCTCGTATGTACGTTCCCAAGCAAAACTCTGGAGTGTAAGCATCCATTTTAGATACCTCTCGGTGACTGGTGGGTGGTTTGCCCCTAAACATCTCAGAGGGGTTGGGTGACAGGGCCTTGAGAGCTGCCAGCCATTGTCAGGACATTACCCTTGCCGAAAAGCATGATGCATTCTTGTGGGATTGTGGGGTCACCATGGAACGGCCCTTGTCACTTCCACAATATCACCCCATGGACTCTCTTTCTCTGTGCCCTGATTCAGATGGCACCCAGTGAAATCCCTGTGACATTTTGTGGTATGGGCGCCTTCTCCAAGCCCCACTGCCCAGTAATTGGTTTCGGTCAGGAATAAATCAGTTAGTTAGCTAATTTTGGCACACACCTTTGGTCAGGTTTTGTTGATTAACAGTCAGGTTTTGTTGATTAACAGTCGCTCTTCATTAGAAGCCCAGCGTTGGAGTCAGGACTTTTTGAGGCTCCTCGCATTTCAAGTGAAGGTGAAAGTACAACCTGTAATAATTATCTTTAGTCTATTCAGGCACAGGCCTTCCCTGGCTTTTTCCATTTCTACCATGTGTGCGTGTTTTTTATAGACTGGTTGGAGAAATCCATGTGGATGAGATAATCCCCTCCAGATTCGTCCCTCCTGTTCTCTAATTAAAAGAAACTACAGGCACGGAGTGGGACGTTAGGAAATCAAGAAGGGCTCGTGGATTTTTTTCCAGCACTTCATATCTGATTTTCCTTTTTGTGTTCCTATTTAACGTTACCTTCTTGTAAACCATACAAGATTACAAGAGATATGTTGATCTCACCCTCGATTGACTAGTGAGCCACCTTCCTCTATGCATGCCCTGACTCAGTATACCACCCCTCCTTTCCCTCATGATTAGGTATCCACCCCTCATCTCCAGTAGCTTGCTGTTGCATGAGCCATTAGATGTTCAAAGATCATGCTGGAAAAGAGATATAATGTTGTATAGACTGTCTTCTGGTGCCCGTTGCATCTGATGTCACACGAGCTTTCCCAGTGGTTGTTATCATAATGCCGCCCACAAAGAAGAAGCACGCGGCAGAGGCAAGCATGTATTCCTGAATCACACTGCATGACCCAATGTGTAGTAATTGTATAGCTATTCAATCCCTGGTGGCACAGCACCCAGGATAATGTGCTGCATGGCTAAACACTTATAAGATCCCTAAGGCATGAGGCAGCATTCATTTGCACTTGTGTGGCCAACAGTTCCGTGAGGGTCTTCCACGTCCAAGCATTGGTTAGTAATGGGAAACACTACACAACGCGGAAATTAGTGCATGAGGCTATTTGCCACAGAACAGCAGATGTGCAAGGCAACCACCTCATTGTGTGCCAGGTGCATGCATGCATCGCTACATGCATTGCCACTTTAAAGTGCAGGGAACAAAGTGGGCTGGCTTACTTCCATGTAGAATAGCGATGCATGCAGGTTGCATTAATGGAGCACTGTGTGCTGTATACTGTAGTGGGATGGTGCATGACAAATCGCTGCATATCGGAGAGCTTGCAGAGAACAGACAAATGTTGACAGCTTCGCAGCACATGATAGGTGCTGCGACGGCCTGATGCTGCAGCCTGATGGTTTACTGCCAACAACTGTTCTTTAGGGGCAGCACAGCCAGAATCCATCCCTGTAGTAGCATATGCACACCAATGATTCCTTTTGACATGGGTGGCCAGTCTGAAGTTCAGGTTGTAAATTAGTGAGTCACAACGTTATATGGGATATTATTCTGCAGAGGTAGCCTCTGTGTCAGTTGGAACTCATCACTACTGATTAGAAGACATAACATTGGTTTCATAAAGATTTATTTTCACAGTAAAGAATACATCCCACAGGTTTCCCAGGCAGGTTTCAACTGCCAGATTCAACTGCCAGACACAGAGCATATGAATCCAACACATTCTAAGTCCACTCCCCAACATTAGTTCTAAATTAACTTCCCAAAGCCGCTTCCCAACGCCCAACATGCCAATAGTGTAGAACCAGTGAGTAACGCAATATGATGGACCCCGCTGAAGAATGTGATGAGGAGCCCCAGAGTCTTCCATATCTCACAGATATGGGATGAATAGAATCCTTCAAGGGTCGGGTGCCCCCCTGTAGGGTTGGGGGGGCTGTGATGCAGGGGCAGCAGGGTCCTACTTTACGCCTCTATCTAGAAGGGTTTATGGTGAACTCTACTGTGATTGGTGACAGTGTGAGGAGGAGCAAGGGTGCATTCAAAGCAACAGGGGCAAAAAGATGCCAAACATTAAGAAACATGACGGTGTAACTTCACAAAAGCTCAGGACAATTAATATCAGAACAGAAGGGGCATACAGAGGCTGTATGTGGTTGAAGGTGAAAGTCAAGGACACTGTCCCTAATCCAGAGCACTCAGTGTCTAGAGCACGGCCCTCCGAGTGCAGATCTCCATACCTGTATGATAAACACTTTAGCTTCATGAATGGCTCCATTTTGCCAAAGGACCTCTTCATGCTTTTCAAAGGTTGTGACACTTCTCTTAACCCTGAACAATACTTTGTGTGGGACACATACTTGCTGCAAAGCCAGGAAAGTCTCATTGCTCCAGCCAACATGACTAGCATCATTGTATTTGCTCCATTACTTGCAGTCACTGCAATTAATGGAAATATGTTTCACATCATCATAGAGGGCACAAGCAAACAGACCGCAGACTCAAACAAGGCCCAATGGTTGCAGCTCAGAAATAGCACAAGGTAACCATGTACACAGTTCATGTCCATATTACTCAAGCATATGCAGCAAGTTCACTGCAGAAGGTTTGTTGCTAGTAAACACCTCACAGTTTCTCTATGCTCAGTCAATTCCACATGGCTCATCAGGTGGTGGCGCTGTTGGTGGCTTCTGCAATCAACCATGTTGCCAGTACACAGTTCAAGATAAAGAGAGCCAAGGACTATGAGCTGAAACAAGACCTAGAAGTGACCACTTGGAGGTGGACACATCACACACTGAAATTCCCCAAGGACATTATCCAGTGATCTAAGACTGAGTCTCAGTCATCGCAAGACGTGGTCAGTGACCCAAAGAATGGTTGTTATGAGACTTAGTGGTGGCCAAATTGTCTTTCGATTAAATTTAAGCTATGATTGTTCTTCTGCGCATGCTCATCAATCTATGGTAGAGAGGAAGATACATACTGTGGAACAGAAAGCTGATGTCTCTATGACCTTCTGCACTTCAGGCATAGGCTGGCAAGTTCTTCTATGCCTTTCTAGTGTGTTTTCCTTGCGAATGACATTGGTCCTTATGGTCAATCTCATTTATGATTTATTTACTATTCATTCATGATTATTCATCATCATCAGAAAACTTTATTTCGGCCAAAAATGGCCATAACAGCACAGATAAAAAAGACTACAATACATTTGGTTAAAAACAGAACTAAAATGAGTTGCATTGCATTTGTTACATTGTCATAACCATTGCGCTGGGAGACACACCAATTAGCACGGTAGAGATATATTTAACAATCATAATCCATTATCATCTCAGTTGTCCTTCTAGCCCACCCCACAGCCCCACGTTATTGTTTAAGTGAGACACTAATAAAGTGCTTGTGCATTATACAGCCAATCTAGGAGATCATGGCTCCATTGTCCTTCTACCTCACCCCGCAGCCCCACGTAGTTGTTTAAGTAAAACAGACATAAAATGTTTGTGCATCATACAGGCAATCTATGAAGTAGTAAAGTGCTTGTGCATCATACGGGCAATCTTTGGGATTTTTACATTATCTACGGAATTATTTCATAAAAAGCCAGTTAGTAAGCAGAGGGTAGCCATGACATAGGTCTAGCACAGTAAACAACCGTACAGAAAAGAATAAACAGTAGCTTATTTAAGCATTATAGTTAAAACAGTTTTTCTTAAAATGGTTCTAAAATGACTACTTACAGTTTAAAAAAGATACCAAAATAATACTAAGGACAGGGCCCGTTGTGGAAAAAGTGATGCAGTGGGTTATCCCGTGCTAGGGGGTTATCTTTAAAATGGCACTACGAACGCACCACATTGAGAATAAAAAACGTGAGACAGAATACACAATGGGTGGGTGTGTGTCATATTTCAATAGCCTGTATGCCTCCCTGCAATGTCTAAATCCCAGATTTCTGCATATCTGGCAGAGCCAGCGGGTCCTTGCTCTTTTATATCCTTGACAGATGAAAACTACATGGATATCTGTTTCCTCTATGTTGCTGCAAGCTGGGCAACCCTGATCCGATGAGTCCGCCCACTTACTGGTGAATGCGCACAGTGGGAGCACCCCGTGTCTGAACTGAAGGTATAGTTTCTTGGCCAAAAGTGGCTGAATGTCATCCAGAGCCGATTCTAGTCTGTATTGGTCTTTGACGTGTAAAAACTCAAGTGTTAAACGACCAGCTGAGGGATTCCCTATGGCCTGGGTTCGTTTGTATTCCCTATAACTCTCCACTAGGGCTTTCCTAGGCGTTGCAAGGCAAGTTTCTTCTGCATTAGTCCAGAGATTACCTCTCCCTATTGCGACGCAGGTGTCCTATTGCGACGCAGGTGTTCCTTATATGTACCAGCCAAGCGAGTTTACCCGCCCCCTGTAGCCTCAACACTTCATTCAACTCTTCCCTATAAGCCGACAGTTCAGGGGTGCTCCACAAACGACGCCCGAATAAGAGGGGTCTGAGGGCGGCTTCATCAGAAATTGGCCTAATCCCCAGGTCCAGTCTGAGAGGTGTTAGAGGGGAGCTAGGGGGAAGACCAAGGAGTTGCCTAGCGAAAAAGTTCTCAATATTTGCTAAGGAGCCCAGAGGGCGGTGGCCCCAGATTTCAGCACCATACAGTGCAGCGCCCCTGGCTTGTGCTTTATAGATTTCAACTGCCGGGCTTATAGATTTATGTGTACAGCTCCTATATACCCTTGTTAGGCCCCCCCGTCGACTGTGCCAGCTTTAGGCTAGCTTTCTGGATTTGCACACCCCAATCCAATTTTTCTGTAAGCGGAATCCCGAGGTACTCAAAGATGGACACCCTCTCTTGCGGGTTTCCATCTAAGCAGGGATTGGGCCGGGTACTAGTATTTGCATTAAAGACCATGTATTTAGTTTTTTGTAGGTTAATCTCCAAGCCCCGTTTCCTACAAAAGGAACTAAAATTGTTAAGGGCCCTTTGAATTACCATAGACGATTTAGACAAAAGGAGAGTATCATCCGCGAACATCATCGTGGGAATTTTGCGATTCGCAAGTTTAGGGGCGTCAATGTCAATCTCTGAGATTAGTGACTCAACTAGGCCATTGATAAAAAGACAGAAGAGTGTCGGGCCAGGACGCAACCTTGGCGTACACCTCTTTCTACCGGCAATGGAGCAGTTAGTTCGCCATTTTTTCCGAACCGGATTTGGGCATAATTGCCTTGATGGAGGCGTTCCAGCTGGTAACAAAGATATGGTGGAACACCCATGTCTAACAGGAGTGCCCACAATTTCCCCCTCAGAACCAGATCAAATGCGGACTTAAGGTCCACAAAGATCAAGTAGAGGCTGCCACCCTCTATAAGTACGGACTTCCAGTATAACATTTGAAGCCTAAAGATTTGATCGGTTGTTGAGATCTTGGCTCTAAACCCAGCTTGGAGGGGGCTAAGTACATTATGCTCATCCATCCAGCTCTGTAGCCGTCCAAGAAGGACGCGGGCAAATATTTTTTGACTTACGTCAATAAGACTAATAGGACGGTAGTTAGCAGGGAGAAGCGGCGATCCCTTTTTGAGAATGGGAATAATTTCGGCCCCAGCCCAGGTGGTCGGAATCGCCATTCTGCAGAGAATGGAGTTAAACAAGGACCACAAATAGGGGGTCCAAATGGCGGGTTCAGGGCGATAAAGATCCCCAGGGAGCTTGTCAAGCCCTGGGGCCTTGGAGGATAGGATTCTGCTAACTGCTTCTGTTATCTCTATTCGGGAGATGGGTGGAGCGGTTATCTCATACGACATGAAAGTTGTGCCCACTGACTCCTCTTCATCCACCTCCCTCACATATAGTGATTCGAAATGTGCCCTCCATTCGTTCTCTGCTATATTGGGTTCTATAGCCCTTTTAGCTTCCTGTGTGCCCATGTTAACTATATTCTAAAAAGTTCGCATATCGTGCGTACCTAAGGCGTTGTTCAGGGTGTCCCATTTTTTGTTTTCCCAACTATTTTTTGCTTCCATAACGGCTTTTCTATGGTGTACCCTTTTCTCTCTGATTAATGCCCTATCGTTATTTTTAATAGCGGCAATGAGATCTGTCTTAGCCTTACGGCAGCTCACATTATACCATGGGTGTCGTGGACTTCCAGCCCCCTTCGTTCTTCTATTGGGGTTAAGTATATTAGCCAGACTGATTGCTAAGTTTTGGTGGTTGTTAAAAATTTCAGAGGGGGAGTTAGAAACCCCATCGTTCACAGTTAATTGTTCCACTGTTAAAAGAAAGGGAATGGTTATTTGGTATAATAGAGCCAGCTTTTCTTCGGATTGGCAAAAATCGCCCTAACGTACTCTCCTCCTACAGTTGCTCAGTTTTAGCCTATGATCAGGTGAAGATGATACTACAAATGTGTTCTTTTCATAAGGTGAAATTACCACTAATATGAGAGCGTTGTGGTCACTGTCAAGGTGGGGGACGATATTAAAGTCTATCACCCTATGCCATGATTTAGAGTCTACCAAGATATAGTCTATGATAGATGCTTGCCCCGGTCTATTGAAGGTGTTATTCCCTGGTGTATCAGATTTAGTGCGTCCATTGCACGCTTTCAAAGAGTGGTTGAGTGTGAGGGTGTTCATCTGCAACACTAGTGGAGACCATGCACGTGCTGTGGGGATGTCTGGCTCCAGGATAGCCCAGTGGAGGTCCTCATCACTTGGGGTTCCAGTGACCCAGCCATTCAGTGGTTCATACTGGCAATTAAAATCCCCGCCCATTATAACCCCAGAGTTGTCAGGAATTGATGGAAGAAAGGCTGTCAGTTGGTCAAGGGTTGGTGACTCTAGGCCATAGCGGACCGGACGGGAATAGACATTAATCAAGGCGATTCTGATCTTCGTGGGGAAGGTCAGAAAAATGCAGAGGATGTCACGAGATGATGTTTCTATCTGTTTAGCGACACATCCCAAGTGCACACCAACCCAAGTACATAATCCCCCCGATGGCCTCCCCTGCCCACGCTTGGAACATGCAGATTTCATGTTGGCCAATAAATGAGCCCCATTCTGGATTATCCAGTTTGGAGGCGATACCTGCTATGTTCCAGGAAAGACACTTTAACCTGGGTGGACCCTCACATGGTTCTGGGTTTAAGAGGTGAGCACCCTGCTTCACTGTGAGGCTTTGAGGCAGAGGGCTTATCGCCTTCGACCTGACTAACTGTGGGCTTTTACTGACGGTAAGGGGGCCGGCGGTATTATCTGGGGTGTTTACAGACGCCCACTGTTGATCTATAAATGGCCGTGGAGTCTCCAGGGGATGGTCGGGGCGGTTTGGATGTTAGCAACCACCTTCCAACCTTTGTTTTCGACTCCACTCCCTGCCTCCACCTGAGCCACAAGCTCTTCCCCATTCTGTTTGTGGTACCCCTGCCCTTATGTCATCAGCCCCTGACAGAATAAACCCCTCATAGATTCCCCTTGGAAGATGGAGTTCCCATATGGGAGCCCCATACATACGGGTCAATCCACCAGTTCCAGTGAGTCAAATCTATTAGAGAGTGGTAGGTTATAGAATAGAGGGCTAGGTTGATTTGATCCCCTAGTGGAATAATGCTTGATCTGATTCCACACCCCCCTCTCATGACCATCCTGCCTCTTGAATAATGGGATTAGACTTGGGGGATAGAAATAACTCAGAGGGAAAGACCCTATACCCCCCTCCCCCATTCGATGGTTCCTATCTAAGAGTGTTTGTACTACATTTGGAGACCTAAAATTGATCACAACACAGTCCCCTGGAACGTCTTTCAGCCTCCAGTCTACCCATCCCACCCTGCGAGTCGTGAGTATATCATCTGAGTTCTTGTAGGAAAAATGTCGATACTTGGCCAACCAAAATATACATTTGTTTTTGAGTGCCGAGTGGGATTCCCTAGAGCCCGTGTTCAGCCCTGGAGCACCAGTTAGAATAATTACGTATGGTGTTGAGGGCGGGGGAAGATTAATAAATGGCAAGGCTGGGCTTGCTTCATCACTTTCTGGACGTAGAGCGTGATTCGTTCCAGCTTTATGACTAGACCCCTGTGAAAGATGTTCACGAGCCTGGGACCTCGCTATATGGGACCTACTGTCTCTTTCAGTTGCTTGCTCCTGGGTTTGACCCTGCCTGTCAGATGTATCGTTAATCCTTGACCTAGCTAAATGACTCAACCGTTTCTTCCCTCCCTCCTGGTTGGTGTGGTTTTGTGTAGGGTTAGGAAATGTAGGACTTGGTAGTGTATGTTCCTCCCTAGTGGCGGGAGGGATTTGTTGCAAATCTAAATGTCTAGCATGGTCGTTCCCCCTTAAAAGAGCCTCAGTCTTGCCAACCCAGGTTTCAACCAGAGTCGCAAGCTTATCTACCCTCTCCGACAGAATATTGAGTTTGTCCTTTACAATAACCCTCATTTGGGCCTGCATGTCCTTGACCAGTTTGTGTACCCAAGGTGGCTGCACCGAGCCTTCTTGCAGGGAAGGCCCCATCTCTGCCTCTCCCGAATCGTCGGACGCCAGGCGTCTGTGGGGTACTTCTTGCGTCTAGGCCCAGTGTTTGCTGCTGGTTTGCGTTTTCTTATTCGAAGTAAACCAGTGAGAGTTTGTTCAGGAAGCAATATGGGGGCAGATGACTTGCGATCCTTAGCACGTGTCTTTGGGTGGTGAATAGGCGAGTCCGAGGCCAGAGCTGGTGAGGAGGGTGAGTCATTCTGGTTAGGAAGGGGACGACTAGATCTGTGCCCAAGGATAGACGCCTTTCTGTCAATTCAATTTCCGTTGCCACTACTCCTATTGCCCTCTGGTGCATCCTGTCGATGGAAGTTTGCTTGCTGGGCGTTGCTATTTGTGGGGATCGATGTTGGGTTTTACCCACACAAGTACTCTTTCCCATGATTGGAAATAGACCGTTAGAATGGTCTTGCAGCTATTTAACCCAAACAACCCTCTGCCACGTCCTATGCGCCAAACCTTTACTTTAAGGAGTTAAAATGGGAACCCGGCTGTGGTGGGCAGAATTGACCGCGACCCCCACTACACAAAAGGGATCCTGGATGTAAATCAATAGGATTGTATCTCTACAAGATAAAGAAACATAGAAGAAATTCTGACCACTCCATTAGTCCTGGCATCCAGCCTTAGGGGGATGGCCCAGCCCAGCCTCTTCTGGGCTCTGACGGGTGCAGACGGGCCCGCCCTTGGCCCGGGCATGCCCGCGCGCGTCCCGCGCTGCGGGAGCCGCAAGTGCTTTTTAAGCGCCTCCGGGTGCGAGAAGTGCAGCGTTGTTGGCGCCTCCTGGCGCTGCAGAATTATGGGGCTTGCAGTCCCCCCTGGTGTGGCAAAGATGCTGGTGTTGGCGGCTCCCACGCTGCGGGAGCCGCGAGTGCTTTTTAAGCGCCTCCGGGCGCAAGAAGTGCGGCGTTGTTGGCGCCTCCCGGCGCTGCGGAATTATGGGGCTTGCAGTCCCCCCTGGTGTGGAAAAGATACTGGTGTTGGCGGCTCCATGATTATTGCCATTTGAAATCATACCAAAAATACAATTATCCAAGAAAAAGAGAAAAAAGCTGTAGTAGGAATAGATTTTCAGAATAACATTTTGTTTGTTAATGGAATAGAAACAAGAGGGGTAAGTCACACAGGGGAAACAATCTTTACAATGTAGGCATTACCACGCAATGCCTTTGCCATGCATCATGTACCACACATTGCCTTTACAGCTCAAGGCCTTTACTACACATGTCTTTACAACATAGGGTGAGTGTATTTAAGGTAAGTATGTGTGTATGTATGTATATATGTATGTGTCTGTGTATATATATACATATATATATGTGGAAATACAGATTTTATAATGGACGTAAGCTCCTCCATTTTATATTTTTGTAGCCACCATTTTGAGGTAAGCTTTTCTTAGTTTGTCTCCTCAGCACAAAATAATGTGCTCCTTTCAGCTACACAGAACAATGTGGATACGTCAAAAGACCCCAGAGCATATGTTTGCTCTCTACTTGCTAGCACGCAAGTAGGGCAGGATGCATTTAACAAACGGTCAATGATTAACATTCCTATTCACTGATATCACATGTATTACAGCCAGCTGCATAAATTGCTTATGTCTACAAATTATTGTTGATACAGGACGTGCGACCTTTTGTTCCATATCCAGATGATTAATCAAGTGAGCGCCTGACTCTGTAACCACAGGCGTGTCTATGTTTATATGTCTGACGCAAGTTATGTACAGTTCTGCTTTATTTCTGATTGACCACGGGATTACTGATGAGTGGTGGGAGTTAATGAGTAATCCTTATATATATATGTTTTGCATGCCATGTATACATATTTCCAGAGGTACTGGTCCTGACTAGTACATGATATCATCCTGGGATTATTAATCATCCTAGGCAGCTGCTAATTTGTCATACCCATTCCCACCTACACTTGTTCCAGCAGAAAGATATATAAGGCTGTCTATGACTGTGTAAGTTGTCCACTTCTCTCATAGCCACATGGAGCTGTGAGGTTGTGTACCCGCTTGAGCGAAATAAATCTTTTTATGTTACAGTTACCTCCGACTGCTGGTCTTCCTTGTTATAGGTGTACCTGTGGGAGGTTGGAGAAGGACCATTTCCACAAATTGGCGACTCTGGTGGGACCTCTCCGTGGGACATCCAACGGCTAACTAAGTCCGTGGTTGAGAGGTGCGATTGAGGACCGAAGGATCGTGGGGGCCCCTGCACTAACGAGACGGAGTTTCTCCGCAGCTGCCATCTGAAGTCCCGACTGGCCTCTTGACACAGGATTCCCCGGCAGAGGTCCACGAGCTGATCCCTTTTGAAACAGACGTGTTGTCCGAAGACCAACAGTCGGACGATTTGAGGACACCACAGATTGGTGAGATTGTTCTGTTGCATGTTTTGTTAATTAAGTTTGGTTACTTAAGTTTGTTGATTAGTTTGGTAAAATAATAGTTATAACTACGAAGTACTAGGAACAATGAAGAAATGCATTTCGAAAACGTTCTGTTGTATAAAATCAGGTCACCGGTTGGACGAAAGTGTCCCCACTCCTGTTGAAGACAGTCCTGGTTGGATATTAATGATAAAAAAAGGAGTGAATGTGAATTTATACAATAGAATATGGCATCAGTATACAAAAAAAGATAAGGAATTGCAATTTCCTATTGATGGTACCTTTGATTTAGCTAAATTACAGTATTTACAACAATGTATGATGGAACGGAAGGTCCGACCCGCTATGTTTGAAGTATTTCAAACATGGGAGAAATCTGCCAGAACTCGGAATATGAAACAAAAACAAGATAGGGAACGAGAGAATAGAAAAACAACCATGGCTAAAGTAGCAGAATATAATAATATAAAAATAAACGAAAACATTGAACAGCATGACAGAGAGTTTAGGATGAAAACAGAAAAATGTTTTGTTGCGATAGAAAAAGAAAGTGCCCTCCTATCGATGAAGTATTAGAAGATTTGTTAGATAAACCTCCCCCGTATAATATTGTCCAGATTCCTGCCCCAGGTCCCGGGGCTGGGGGTCCACCAGCTACTCAGCAAGCGCCCCCTCTTGTTGTGCAGGCTCAACAGGTAGCCACTCCTGTTACGCAAGCCCAGCAAATAACCCCTGTTACTAATCTTCAGGGTACACAGGGAGCGGTAGGTTACACCCCAACAGTACCGTCCGCTCCAGCAACATTATCCTCCAGCACCACGCCCCCAATGTTCACAACACCATTTAGCACACAAAGTCACTCCCCTATAATAACTATGCGGAGACCGGACCACTGGATAGATTCCCCTCACTCTGGGTCACCAATTAGGGACAGACTGACACCAGACACGCAGGTTAGACACACACGATTAGGCCCTTCTGAAAAGAACGCTATAAAGAAAATGACCAAAAAGTGGATGGACCAAGGGAAATAACTAAAAGAGAAGCCTGGGACACATTTGAGGGGATGCAGGAATTAAGAGCCAAAAATTTTGTCATTAATAGTATGGTGACGCGATTGTTTGATCACTGTTACCTCTTATTAGAGGATAGTACCGTTGTTTTTACGTCACCAGAATGGTTAAACAAAGTATGGAGGGATAGTGAGCACTCTACATTAACTATCGCGCAATGCAAAAGTGCATTTAATGACTGTTATCAGTTCCAAAAGGAGCTAGATATCATTATATGTGGTGCCACACAAAAACATATCCACCAACATTATGGCCCAGAAATTAGTGGTGATACTTCAGCTTACCCTATGAGAGAGGTACATCCAATTGCTGATCCCAGGGGTGCACCTCACCCCCTATCCCGCAATATGTTCATACTCCTTGGACTAGGGCTGATTTATTAGCCATAAAAAAAGAGTTACCTGATCCTAGGAAGAATCCAAAGCTCTTTTATGAGCAACTTGAATCTGCCATTAATTTAACACCCATGATACTAAAAGATATTGATTTTTTTGTTTGATTTCTTGGTACCTCAAGAAATATGGCGTCCAGTTAGGGATAATAACTGCGCAACCATTCACTGGCCAACCATAGTCGGTGATGATAATGGCAGATTAGCAGGAGGAGCCGTGCCACCATCCTTAATAGCCTTACCAAGGCATATTATAACACGTATGCAGGAAATATTGCCCAGAGAAAAGGTGGATTGGGATAAGATGACGGCATGTCGACAGAAGGAGGGAGAGGAAGTTACCGATTTCTTTAGTAGAATAGAGGAGGTTTTTAAAGCATACAGTGTGCAAGATATACAGACTATACAAGGGAAGCGTATCTTTGCTAATCAGTTTGTTCATAATCTTCTACCTGACTTATCAGATAGTATAAAGACGTACGAAAGCACCTGGACTGCTAAAGATCCAGCTGAATTATTGACCATGGCCTGCTACTATGAGAATAAGAGAAATGCAGAAAAGGGAAAAAAGGATAAGCAAATGAAGGAGTTAAAAACAAAAGCATTGATGCAGCAAGCTTTTCCTGATAGGGGAAGGTCAAGAGGACGTACAAACTTTCAGAGGGGAGGTGGACGTAGTCGAGGGGTTGGTCGAGCTGCTTCAGCTCCGGCGCAACAGAGAGCAGGGTTAGGCTACAATACATGTGCCTATTGCTATCAGGAGGGTCATTGGAAGAATGAGTGCCCTTCGTTACAGGGCCAGGGTCAGACTATGAGAAATAATGCCAATACTTACAGAGGGAACACAACTCCCCACGCAGACAGAGGAAGAGGTAGAGGACAACAAAGAAATTATAATGACACCGACCAGACAAATTATTTCGACCAAAGGAATAATGTGTATTTTACACAGGATTATGCGCAGGATGATGATCATCAGGATTGGACCCAATAGGGATGCCCAGGAGAGGACAGGGAGCGAGTGCAAATACCAGTAGATTCTTCAGGGCCATATGTAACAATGATGGTTGGAGGTGAAGAAAGAGTGTTCCTTCTAGATACTGGTGCCACTAACACATCTATTTCCCACCGCTTGCTCCCCCATGCTCCTCTCTCGGGAAAATTAGATAAGTCGGTGGGATTTTCTAATGCTGTTGTAACAAGCCCCATTTCGCGACCATTGGACTTCACTATAGGCCCCATAACAGGGAGCATGCCCTTTGTATTAACAGAGAAATGTTCACTTAATTTACTAGGTTTAAAGGCTTTAAAAATGATGCATGCTACCATATATTGTACACCAGATGGTGTTTATCTGACTTGCAAGAAATCAGCACTATCTAAGCAGTATCTTGTTGCAGACAAAAATACCTTACCACCTGAACTTCGGGATATTGATCCGAAGTTGTGGGCACATGGACCAAACGATGTAGGAAGAATGGATATTGAGCCAGTACATATTAAAGTAAAACAAAATGTTAAATTACCCCGCATTCCCCAATACAAAATGTCAAAAGAAGGAGAGGAAGGATTGAAATTAGTGATATCAGACTTGCTGCAACGACAAATAATAAGAGAAGTCACAAGTAGCCTATGTAATAGTCCCATTTTACCTGTAGTTAAACGAGATGATGGAACAGAACAGGTCAAATATAGGATGGTTGTTGATTTAAGAGCCATTAATAAAATAGTGGAACCACAATATCCTGTTGTACCCGACATTACTGCAATGTTTTCGTCTGTACCACCTTCAGCCCAGTGGTTCACTGTGATTGATCTAAAAAATGCCTTCTTTAGCATTCCCATACACCCAGATAGTCAGTATTTGTTCAGTTTTAGTTTCCAAGGGAGATCCTATCAATTCTGTCGAGCTCCACAGGGGTATACAGAAAGCCCTAGCATTTATAGCCAGGCATTAAAAGACAACTGGATAACTGTATTATGCCATCAGGTCAGAGACACTTGGTCCCCACCTTTGGAAGGAGAAGTGCATGACATCCGGCCCGAGGACTGGGTCCTGACCAAGAACTTTGTAAGGAAAAACAGCCTACAACCCAGATGGAAGGAACCATCTCAAGTTTTGTTAGTCACACAAACAGCAGTGCGATGTGATGGACACAAAAACTGGATTCATTTATCGAATGTGAAAAGAGCACCACCATTCTGGCCACAATTGCCCCCGGAAGAGGACCGTTCTGACCGAAGAACTGGTGATTGCCCTCCTACCAACATCGACGATCAACGAACTGTATCAGGATATAATCTACGCCCAAGGAAACTGAAGAGTGCTTAGGACGGAGCAAGCACCAACTGCCACGCACTGGGTAGTGCCAACTGTAAAGGACTAACTTGTGCAGTGAGGTTAGTAAAATAAGGACACTGCCGACAAAGATCTGTAGAGCCTGTAACAGTGAGGCCTATAACGAACACTGTTGAACTATCACATCTAAGTGAGATTGTATATTTCGAAGTTTTTAAGCATTATCTCTAACAGTATTGCTATCTGGGACCGTATTTTCGTCAGACATGGAAGATACCTATTCCACCCTTACAATGAACAAAAAGAGGCGTTGGTACTCCAAACTATGCATATTATGTGTGTTATTTTGTGTAATGTCGTTGGTAATCGGCTTACTCTATCTTTTAGAGCTTTATCACCCTATAGCAAAACCAGCCCCGCTTCCCTCTGACAAGGTCCCCTCAGTTACTGTAGCACCTGAGGATATGGATCACAGGGAGGAAATGCGTCATAATTCTTTTCTTACCCTACTTCATCAGACTCATCAAGTAATTGAAAAAAATAATTGTTGGATATGCATGCAATTTCCGGCATATGTAGACGAAGGACTACCCCTCCTCCAAGTGCCCCTGCCGTTTGAAGCATCCTGTTATGCGTTACATACCGTGATGTTGAAGGTTGAGCTAATAGGGGTCCTTAAAAACTTGGTCACCTCCCGTTCTACCACCAGAACATCAACTGTGTCACTATACAACCGATATCAAGATGACATCCTCCAGGCAGGAAATTGCACTGAAGTTGTCTTACCTAATGCAACGTTCCCCTTTTCTAGTATATTCACCCCACTATTTTTGGTAAACAATGTAAGTACACCTCCGCTTCATAGAGACGCCAGAGAAATACCCTTTTTGAAAATGAGGCAGCGTAGTATACTTGGGAGTATATGTATCAGAAGTAATGGTACTTCCGACATGGGGAATAGTACCAATTGTAATATGACATTTGAGATGGCTGCTCAGGAAATGACAGTTCCACTTTATATCGGTGACTCAGTTTATTTCATTTGTGGTTCTAGGGCCTACACTTGGCTACCAGTGAATTGGGGTGGCTGTTGTCATCTAGGTCTTGTGACACCAGCGATGTCTATCAAAAGCACAAAGGAGGTAAATAGAGCCTCCAAAACACTAAGGGGTAAGAGGAGTGTTGATCAAGGAGATACAGTATCAGAGATAGCTGGTGATGTGCTGAAGGCCTTTGTTCCTTGGTATGGCCCTGCCATAAATTCCAGAAATATTCGCAGGTTATCCCGTTTATTGGAAGCAACTGTAGAGGAGACAGCAGGGATTATTGAGAACATCACAGTGGAGCTCAAGGCTGTCAGATTGGTTTCCCTTCAGAACCGGATGGTTCTAGATATGATGTTGGCAGAACGGGGTGGAGTCTGTAGGGTGATCGGGGTGTCCTGCTGCGTGTATATACCTGACTCCTCCACATCAGTTAGGGAAGCTGTCAAAAGACTATATGATATAGGGGCCCAGGCCCATAGTGATGTTGGCTCTTGGGATCCGGCGGGCTCTTTTGGAACACTCTATCGGCATGGGGTTGGAAGATAGGGATGTTCCTAGTGACCATATTCCTCGTAGTAATTGGGTGCTGTGTTTTCATTAATTGCCTACCCATATGTTGCCAGTGTTTGGGGCGACTGCTGAAACCACCCCCAGTCCCTCCAGTGACACTAACTAACGCTCTTATAATGAGGGATATTGTGACTCAACAATTGATGGATATTGATGTTTCGGATAACGCCACCTCCCTCCCAAATGCAGTAGATTATGTTAATGAACGCCATGAGGCCCACTATAGTAACAGTCGGCCAATATATGAACACGTACATTAGGAGTCGATAACAATATTGGACCTTGCGTCCAAAGGGTCGATTGTGGAAATACAGATTTTATAATGGACGTAAGCTCCTCCATTTTATATTTTTGTAGCCACCATTTTGAGGTAAGCTTTTCTTAGTTTGTCTCCTCAGCACAAAATAATGTGCTCCTTTCAGCTACACAGAACAATGTGGATACGTCAAAAGACCCCAGAGCATATGTTTGCTCTCTACTTGCTAGCACGCAAGTAGGGCAGGATGCATTTAACAAACGGTCAATGATTAACATTCCTATTCACTGATATCACATGTATTACAGCCAGCTGCATAAATTGCTTATGTCTACAAATTATTGTTGATACAGGACGTGCGACCTTTTGTTCCATATCCAGATGATTAATCAAGTGAGCGCCTGACTCTGTAACCACAGGCGTGTCTATGTTTATATGTCTGACGCAAGTTATGTACAGTTCTGCTTTATTTCTGATTGACCACGGGATTACTGATGAGTGGTGGGAGTTAATGAGTAATCCTTATATATATATGTTTTGCATGCCATGTATACATATTTCCAGAGGTACTGGTCCTGACTAGTACATGATATCATCCTGGGATTATTAATCATCCTAGGCAGCTGCTAATTTGTCATACCCATTCCCACCTACACTTGTTCCAGCAGAAAGATATATAAGGCTGTCTATGACTGTGTAAGTTGTCCACTTCTCTCATAGCCACATGGAGCTGTGAGGTTGTGTACCCGCTTGAGCGAAATAAATCTTTTTATGTTACAGTTACCTCCGACTGCTGGTCTTCCTTGTTATAGGTGTACCTGTGGGAGGTTGGAGAAGGACCATTTCCACATATATATACACACACACATATATATGTGTGTGTGTGTATTATCTACTGGCGGTCGCCAGTAGATAGTTATAGTTAGGACCTATTTTCCATAGGAAATCCGCAACATTCTATTCCCAATAACTTTGGCGCCGGTTGACGAATCTTCGCGAACTTTTCAAAACTTATGGCCCGCTCCGGTCCGCTCCTATCTTGAAAGTTTCGGGGTGATTCGTCAAGTGAGATCAGAGAAAAAAGGGGGGTCCCAAAACGTGTTTTCCCCATGCAATTTTCCATAGGAACCTTTAGTTGCAGCTACAGCACGAACTACTGAATGGAATTACACCAAATTTGGCAAAAAGGTAGCCCTTGGTTCAGAGTCGTGCCTTTTGGTTAAATGGTGTAAATCCGTTCAGTAGTTCCTGAGAAAATCAAAAGTAAAATCACATATATATCTATGGCCGCGGTGGATCCGCGCACCCTGAGCGCACCCTCCCGATCACGAGCTGTATGCTAATTGGCTGTCAACACTCCAAACCAGGAAGTGTTGGCAGCCATCTTGTTCCTTGGTAGAACCGAGGCACAGAAACAAGTGCACAAAACACAAAAAGGAGGCAGGGTAGAAACACCCTGACCCCCTAGGCCACAGGGCGCGTTTGCACAGTGGTGAAGGGAGGGGGCAGGGCCTGAGGAGATATGTGTGCAAACACGCCCGTGGCGCGTTTTAAGTTGGGGAATTAATTCCCCTTCAATCCTGAGGGCCCCTGGGGTCCAACTAGCCCACCAGGTACCTCCAGTAAGCGCAACAGAGCTGCGTTGCAGAGAGGTGTAAAAGGGGCGTGGCATCGGACCACCTCTCTGCAACGCTGCTCTGTGGTGCTTACTGGAGGTACCTAGTGGGCTAGTTGGACCCCAGGGCCCTCAGGATTGAAGGGAATTAATCCCAAACTTAAAACATGCCACGGGGCGTGTTTGCACAGTGGTGAAGAGAGGGGGTAGGGCCTGATGTGACAAGTTAGTTAGTTAGTTTTAATCCCCCTGCCCTATTATGTACTAGGGACTTACAGAGGAGGTCATGCTAATCACAGGGGTACCCCAACGCATAGTGTTCCCTAGTGTATGTAGGTGTTTTCACTGTATTCTAAGTGTCTTTTAGCATAGCACTGGCTCTAGGCCTGGTTAGTCAGAGCCAGTTAACACCAGTACCCGTCTGAAAAAGTTGTGGGCACAGGATGATTTTGCAACAAGGCTTCTTTCTGCTCCTCTGTTGGTTCTTTCTGCACATGTTTTGCTTCTTCCTGCACTTTTCTTCGTCTTTGTGGACTTCTGTTGCTTGTTTCTGCATTTCTTTTGCTTCTTTCTGTGCGTTTTTCTTCTTTCTTCACATGTCCTACCTCTCTAGGCATAGTTAAAAATTGCATTTAAAAACCTTTGAAATTCACTGAAAAAACCATAGGTTTCAGGCACGTTATAGTTAGAAATTAGCATTTAAAAAACCTTAGACATTCACTGAAAAAACCATAGGTTTTAGGGACAGTTATAGTTAGTTGGACATTTCACTCGTACAAAACCAGTGAAATTCCCCCGTTATAGTTAGTTCAGGTAACTATAACTCGCGCCCCCGCAATGCACTGCTGATGACTTCACATATTACATCACTCATGACATGGTCAGTGACATCACTGATGACATCTCAAATGACATCACTGATGACATCATCCATGTGATAATTTGATGCATCTTCTCACACCCTAATATAACCTTTGATACACCCACTCTAAATTACAGACTGCTATTCTCAAAACCATAGACACTCCAACACCAATAACTACATACCCACTCACTGATTCTTAGGTTTACACACACATCTACTCACTCACCTGTACAGTCACTCATACTTATGGTCACTCAGTACAGGACTATCATATGCACTCATACTCCTATATAGAGACTCACACACCGCCACTCATCCATAGAGGTACTCACACACCTAGTCAGTCATGCAAATAATTATTCACACTGCCATTTACTCACCTATACAGTTATACACACACCAGCTCACTTACTCATACAAATACTAGCACATTCTTACCCTCTTATACAATCACTGATACAAGCACACACTCATCCATATAGCCACTCTCACAATCACACACTCTCACTTATAGCCATTTATATACTCCAACACACATATATACTGCCTTTCACATATGTAGTTACTCACACATGTACCACTGAGATATACATTCACTCACTAACACACCCATATACACACTCACCCACCCATACAGTCCATTACAGATGCACTCTTGAAACCATGCACCCAGTGAATCACCCACTCACACATCTATGCACAGAGTCAAACACAGACCCCACCTACACAAACACTCAGGCACCCATACAGATACTCAGACAACCAATCCATAACCCAAATACACATTCATGTAGCTATTCACAAACCCATGCGGCCGCTTATACACCAACAGACAGACGGATACAGACATTCACTCAGTTTAGTCACTAACCCATGCATTCAGTAACATATGTTTAATCACTCACTTATAGAGTCAGTCACGCACCTACTAAATCATCCATTTAGACACTTATACACCCACTCATTCTTCAATACGCCTTTCCCTATATATATTAAACATATTTAAACTTTACAGAAACACACAGTCACTGGATGATGTCATCAGTGATGTCATCAGTGATGTCATTTGAGATGTCATCAGTGATGTCACTGACCATGTCATGAGTGATGTAATATGTGACGTCATCAGCAGTGCATTGCGGGGCGCGAGTTATAGTTACCTGAACTAACTATAACGGGGAATTTCACTGGTTTTGTACGAGTGAAATGTCCAACTAACTATAACTGTCCCTAAAACCTATGGTTTTTTCAGTGAATATATATATGTATATATACATATGTGTGTATCTATATGTATATATATATATGTGTGTGTATGTATATATATATTCACTGAAAAAAACAAAGGTTACAGGGACGTTATAGTTAGAAAATGGAATTAAAAAAACCTTAGAAATTCACTGAAAAAAACCAAAGGTTGCAATGACGTCATAGTTAGCCTCAGGTTTCATTTCATATAAAACCAGTGAAATTCAGCAGCTAACTATAATTTGCGCCCCTGTAATGCACTGCTTATGACTTCACATCACTCATGACATGGTCAGTGACATCACTGATGACATCTCAAATGACATCACTGATGACATCACTGATGACTGTATAAGTGAGTGATTAGGTGTCTCAGTGAATGTAGGGGTGAGTGACTGGTTTTGTGAATGTCTGTATCTGTCTCTCAGTTGGTTTCTAAGTGGTTGTATGGGTGTGTGAGTGGGTACGTGAGTTTCCTTATGGGTGAGTGATTGGTTGTCTGAGCACCTCTATGGGTGTCTGAGTATCTGTGTGGGTGGTTGAGGGGGTGTGTGACTGCCTGTATGGATGAGTGAGTGGGTGAGTCAGTGGTTCTATGGGTTAGTGAGTATGTGTGTGAGGGGCTATATGGGTGAGTGAATGTGTGTATGGCTGTGTCAGTGAGTGCATGTGTCAGTGGTATATGGGTGAGTAACTGGGTATGTGAAAGGCAGCATAGGTAAGTGATGAAGTATGTGAGTGACTACATGGGTGAGTGAATGAATGTGAGAGTGGCTGTATGGGTGAGCGTGTGCTTGCGTCAGTGACTGTATAGGTGTGTGAGTACGTGTTAGGATCTGAATGAGTAAGTGAGCGAGTGTGTGTGTGTGTAACTGTATGGATGAGTAAGTTGTTGTATGATTGACTGTATGGGTGAGTGAGTAGGTGTGTGAGTAACTCTATGGGTGACTGACTCAGTGTATGAGTGGCAATATGGGTGTGTGAGTGGATATGTCAGTGGCTTTATTAGTGAGTGAGTGGGTGTATGAGTGGCTGTATGGGTGAGTGAGTGGATGTTTGTGTTGATCTATGAATCAGTGAGTAACTGTGTAAGTACTGGGATGGGTGTGTGAATGGGTTTGAGAATGGTAGTGTGGAAGTTGGAGTGGGTGTATGAAAGGTTCAATGAGGGTGTGAGTGGGTGCGTCAGAGATTCTGTCGATGATGTCATCAGTGATGTCATTTGAGATGTCATCAGTGATGCCATCAGTGTTGTCACTGGCCATGTCATGAGTGATGTAAAAAGTGAGGTGAAAAGCAGTGCTTTGCAGGGGTGCAAGTTAGCTATCTCAGCTAACTATAACTGCTAAATTTCACTGTGTAGGAGTTACAGAAAGCACCAGGAGGGCTTCTTGGCCCCTTCCACAACCAGTAGTGCTCCAGGAGACGTGTTTGCAGGGTGGTGGAGGAAGGGGACAAGGCCTCCGAAGACCTCTTAGCAATCCCACAGTGTGGGAATTTCTGAAGGCAACAGGAGGGGTTGTTCACCCCCAAGTACCCTCAGGAGCCAAGGGGACTTAATTCCCAACTAGAAGTGTGCCAGGAGGCGTGTTTGGTAGAGAAAGGGGGCAGGGCCTCCGCCATCGTGCCAGTACCATTTTCTTTTTTTCTTTTTATAAAGGAAGGGGGGCCATGTGCCCCCCCTTCCTTGGCAGTATTTGTCCCCTGGGGACCCCATCCTCCAGGGCCAAGCATTTTTAGAATGGGGAGGGGGGCTGCGCAGCCCCCCTCCCAGGGCCAATTACAGCCCTGGGGACCCCATCGCCCAGAGCCTGGCATTTTTTTTTTTTTCCAATTAAAGGAAGGGTGGCCGCGTAGCCCCCCTTCACTGGGCCGATTTTGGCCCCGGGGACCCAATGCCCCGGCCTTTATTCATATATTTTTTTTTTAAATAAAGGGGAGGGGGCCGGCCTTTATTCATAAATATTTAAAAAGGGGAGGGGGGCCATGCAGCCCCCCTCCCCGGGCCAAGGGACCAGACCTTTATTTATATGTTGTTTTTTTTAAGGGGGAAGGGGGTCTCATGGTCCCCTCCCCAGGCTGATTTCAACCCCAGGGAACCTATCCCGGGGACCTGGTCTCTAGGCTGGGTGCCCTGGTCCCACCCAGGGCACCCATGGGGACCGCGGCTCCCAGCCTCATGTGGGAGCCGGCATTGCTTTGGTATCCAGGGAGCTGCTGGCATGCAGCTCCCTGGCTCCCAAAGCAATGTGCATGTTCCCCTGCTCGCTTCACAGCGGGCAGGGAAACAGACACTGCTCTGCTTTCAGCAAGCAAGAGCATTTTTACTCTGGCTTGCTGAAAGCAGAGAGTTTGCTATGGCTTGGCGGGAGTAGTGCTCCCGCCAAATCATAGCAAATTGCGATGTCCTGGGGGTGGGCACCGTGGGACATTGCTGGAGACGGCCCTGAAGCGTGGCGGTCCCCAGGGCCATCTAGGGCTCCAGGAGGGGGCCATGCAGCCCTCTCCTTTGTTAAGTAAGCCCGGGGGGGTGGTGGTCCCAAGGGCTGGGGGTCCACAATGGACCCCCTTCATGATTGTATTTGTGCCCCGCGGAGGTGGTGGTCCCTGGGGCAGCGGGGGAGGCCCCTTAAAAAAAAACAGTGTGCCCCGGGGAGGTGGCTGCAAGGGGCTGAGCGTGCCCCCCGTATTTTTATTATTTACAGCCCCAGGGAGGAGGCGGTCCCCGGGGCTTTATTATAAGCCTGACAGGGGGCTACTTGAGCCCCCCTCCTTAAAGCCCATGGGATATGGCCCACCCAGGGGCTTTATAAAAAAGTAATTTTTTCTTACATTTTGCCACTGATTAGTTGATCAACCCACGAGTCCACAGCAAAATTAAAAAAAAAAAACGCTTTTTACCCCTGACAGGATCCCTGAGGGACCACCCCAACCATATCTGGGGGTCAGGGTATTCATACCCTGTCCCCTTTTCTTTATTTTTTACTTTGTTTTTGGGACTCGGCTTCAAGCCAAGTACCAAGATGGCTGCCAACCCTTCCTGGTTTAAGTATTGGCAGCCAATCAAATTTTAGAAGGATCTGCGAGTCCACTTCAAGGACTCGCGTCCCAGATATCTATATTTTTTTAACTTAGATATCTGATAAACTACTGAACGGATTTACACCAAATCACAAAAAGCACGCTTTCTGAACCAGCATCTAGCTTTCTGACAAATTTGATGTAATTCCGTTCAACAGTTCGGGCTGTAGTCGTGTTCAAAAAATGAAAAAGCCCCACAGACATAACATGGGAGAAAACGTGGAGATTCGTCATGCGGCGCCAACGTTATTGGCAAAAGAAAAACGATTTTCCTATGGAAACTTTGGTCCTAACAATCAATAACTACTGGCTACCACCAGTAGGTAATATATATATATATATCACTGAAAAAACCATAGGTTTTAGGGAAAGTTATAGTTAGTTGGACATTGCACTCGTACAAAACCCGTGAAATTCCCCCGTTATAGTTAGTTCAGCTAACTATAACTCGCGCCCCCGCAATGCACTGCTGATGACGTCACATATTACATCACTCATGACATGGTCAGTGACATCACTGATGACATCACTGATGACATCTCAAATGACATCACTGATAACATCACTGATGACATCATCCAGTGACTGTGTGTTTGTGTAAAGTTTAAATATGTTTAATATATATAGGGAAAGGCATATTGAAGAATGAGTGGGTGTATAAGCGTCTGAATGGATGATTTAGTAGGTGCGTGACTGAGTCTATAAGTGAGTGATTAAACGTATCTTACTGGATGCATGGGTGAGTGACTAAACTGTGTGAATGTCTGTATCCGTCTGTCTGTTGTTGTGTAAGCAGCTGCATGGGTTTCTGACTAGCTAAATGAGTGTCTATATGGGTTATGGATTGGTTCTCTGAGTATCTGTATGGGTGCCTCAGTGTTTGTGTGGGTGGGGTGTGTGTGACTCTGTGCATAGATGTGTGAGTGGGTGATTTACTGGGTGCATGGTTTCAAGAGTGCGTCTGTGATGGACTGTATGGGTGGGTGAGTGTGTGTATGGGTGTGTTAGTGATTGAATGTATATCTCAGTGGTACATGTGTGAGTAACTACATATGTGAAAGGCAGTATATATGTGTGTTGGAGTATATAAATGGCTATAAGTGAGAGTGTGTGATTGTGAGAGTGGCTATATGGATGAGTGTGTGCTTGCATCAGTGATTGCATAGGAGCGTAAGAATGTGCTAGTATTTTTATGAGTAAGTGAGCTGGTGTGTATAACTGTATAGGTGAGTAAATGGGAGTGTGATTAATTATTAGCATGACTGACTAGGTGTGTGAGTACCTCTATGGATGAGTTGCGTTGTGTGAGTGTTTATATAGGTGTATGAGTGCATATGATAGTCCTGTACTGAGTGACTGTAAGTATGAGTGACTGTACGGGTGAGTGAGTAGATGTGTGTGTGTAGACCTAAGAATCAGTGAGTGGGTATGTACTTATTGGTATTGGAGTGTGTATGGTTTTGAGAATGGCAGTCTGTAATTTAGAGTGGGTGTATCAAAAGTTATATTAGGGTGTGAGAAGATGCATTAAATTCTCACATGGATGATGTCATCAGTGATGTCATTTGAGATGTCATCAGTGATGTCATCAGTGATGTCACTGACCATGTCATGAGTGATGTAATATGTGACGTCATCAGCAGTGCATTGCGGGGGCGCGAGTTATAGTTAGCTGAACTAACTATAACGGGGGAATTTCACGGGTTTTGTACGAGTGCAATGTCTTTCCCTAAAACCTATGGTTTTTTCAGTGAATTTCAAAGGTTTTTTAAATGCTAAACCCTAACTATAACAGGCCTGAAACCTATGGTTTTTTCAGTGAATTTCAAAGGTTTTTAAAATGCTAATTCCTAACTATAACTAGCCTGAAACCTATGGTTTTTTCAGTGAATTTCAAAGGTTTTTTAAATGCTAATTCCTAACTATAACATGTCTGAAACCTATGGTTTTTTTCAGTGAATTTCAAAGGTTATGTAAATGACAATTTTTAAATGTATTAATTGTTATATTTATTTTTTTGATACTGATTTACTAAATTTTTTTAAACTATTTATTTTTAGATGTTTTATTTTTTAAATTACATTGTAATTACATTATACATTACATTACAAAATATACTTTCTCAGAATGAATTACTTTAGTTTAAATACTTTGCAAATAGGCAATAGACTTTTAAGTACAGTAGTTACAGTTGTTGCAATGGGCAACACAATTTCAAACACAATGCAACATTGAGCTCAATGTGAATTTCTAGCTAAATGCAATTAGTTACTTTATGGATTACTTTTCTAACCACAGGACTGGATCCTAGATTCAGTCCTGGGACATCTCCTGTAAACAGTTGAGTAAAAGCGTTTTGGTTACAGTAGTGATTTTTAAGGAATATTATTGTATTTTAAAAGTTGACAGAAACTTTTTCACATAGAATCACCAATGTTATCCTATGGGAGGAAATTCACTTAGCAGGTAAGTAATGTTATCGTTACTTTTTCTTACTCAGTGGTGGATCCTGGATCCAGCACTGGGGCATCTCCTGTAAACAGTTGAAAGAATGCGTTTAAGTCATACAGGCGATTTTTAAGGAATATTTGTAGTTTGTGAAAATCAACACTTTAAAACTTTTCTGCTGAAAACCAGACAATGGATTCCTACGGAAGGAAATATAAGTTACTGGTAAGTACGGTTAAAATTACTTTTCAGGATCAGTACTGGGCTGAAAGATGCACCACTGAGGTCTCTCCTGATAACAGGTGAGTAAATCGGAATTCGTATTTCGGCTGATTTTAGAGCAATATTATAAAGTTCCAAAACTCCACACTTAGAAGAATTTCCAAGTGAAACCAGTCAATGATATCCTATGGAAGGAAATTCAAGTTACTGGTAAGTACGGTTAAAATTACTTTTCAGGATCAGTACTGGGCTGAAAGATGCAGCACTGAGGTCTCTCCTGATAACAGGTGAGTAAATCGGAATTCGTAGTTCGGCTGATTTTAGAGGAATATTTGTATGTTTCAAAAATCGACACAGAAACTTTTTCAGCAAAAAGCAGGCAATTATATCCTATGGAAGGAAATTCAAGTTACTGGTAAGTACGGTTAAAATTACTTTTCAGGATCAGTACTGGGCTGAAAGATGCAGCACTGAGGTCTCTCCTGATAACAGGTGAGTAAATCGGAATTCGTATTTCGGCTGATTTTAGAGGAATATTATAAAGTTCCAAAACTCCACACTTCGAAGAATTTCCAAGTGAAACCAGTCAATGATATCCTATGGAAGGAAATTCAAGTTACTGGTAAGTACGGTTAAAATTACTTTTCAGGATCAGTACTGGGCTGAAAGATGCAGGACTGAGGTCTCTCCTGATAACAGGTGAGTAATTCGGAATTCGTAGTTCGGCTGATTTTAGAGGAATATTTGCACAATGGTGAAGGGAGGGGGCGGGGCCTGAGGTGACATCTGTGCAAACGCGCCCCGTGGCGCGTTTTAAGTTGGGGGATTAAGCCCCTTTGAATCATGAGGGTCCCTGGGGTCCAACTAGCCCACCATGTACCTCCAGTATGCGCCAGGGAGCTGCGTTGCAGAGAGGTGTTCAGAGGCCACGCCCCTTTTGCACCTCTCTGCAACGCAGCTCTGTGGCGTTCTGGACGTACCTGGTGGGCTAGTTCGCCCCCAGGGACCCTCAGGATTGAAGGGGATTTCATTCCCCATCTTAAAATGCGCCACGGGGCCTGTTTGCACACATGTCACCTGAAGCCCGCCCTCCCTTCACCACTGTGCAAACGTGCCCGTGGCGCGTTTTAAGTTGGGGGATTAAGTCCCCTTGAATACTGAGGGTCCCTGGAGTCCAACTAGCCCACCATGTACCTCCAAAAGCGCCACAGAGCTGCGTTGCAGAGAGGTGTAAAAGGGCGTGGCCTCTGTACACCTCTCTGCAACGCAGCCCCTGGCGCATACCGGAGGTTCCTGGTGGGCTAGTTGGCCCCAGGACCCCCAGTATTCAAGGGAATTACTTCCCTTCTTAAAACGCGCCAGGGGGCGCGCTTGCAGACTGCTGCAGGGAGGGGCGGGGCCTCGGCACGATGCCGGTCTTTTTTTTTTTTTTTGCTTTTTTTGCCCAGGGGTCCTTGTGGGACCCCTGAGCAGACCTAGGGGTCAGGGTGTTTCTACCCTGCCCCCTTTGTGCGTTTGCGCACTTGTTTCTTGTGTTTTTTTTTAATCGGCGGACCCGCGCACCCTAAGCGCATCCCGCCGTTTAAAAAAAAAAATGCATTTTTCTTCCCAGGGGGTCCTTGTGGGACACCCTGAGCAGACCTAGGGGGTCAGGGTGTTTCTACCCTGCCCCCTTTTTGCGCTTTGCGCACTTGTTTCTGTCCATCGGTTCTACCGAGGGATAAATGGCTGCCAACACTTCCTGATTTGGAGTGTTGACAGCCACTTGACAGCCAATTAGCATGCAGCTCGTGATCGGGACAGTGCGCGCAGGGTGCGCTCAGGATACGCGGACCCTACTCGCCCATAGATATATATGTGAATTTACTTTTGATTTTCTCAGGAACTACTGAACGGATTTACACCATTTAAGCAAAAGGCACGACACTGAACCAAGGGCTACCTCTTTGCCAAATTTGGTGTAATTCCGTTCAGCAGTTCGGGCTGTAGCTGCGACTAAAGGTTCCTATGGAAAAATGAATGGGGAAAACGTGTTTTGGGACCCCCTTTTTCTCGGCCCCCGCTGACGAATCAACCCGAGACTTTCAGGGTAGGAGCGGAGCAGAGCGCCCCAACAAGTTGGAAGCTTTCGCGAAGATTCGTCAACCGGCGCAAGAGTTATTTCAAATAGAATGTCGCAGATTTCCTATGGATAATAGGTCCTAACTATAACTATCTACTGGCGACCGCCAGTAGATTATATATATATATATATATATATATATATATATATATATATATACACACACACACACACACATATATAAATGAGGGTATAGGGTGGTAAGGGTGTTTTAATGGTTTAGGGGTGGGTAGGAGTATATGGAGGCAAGGGTATTTTTATGGTTTGGGGTGGGTAGTAGTATCGGGTGGTAACAATGTTTTTTGGGTGTAGGGGTGGGTAGGGGTATAGGGTGGTAACAGCATCTTAGGGTTTAGTTTTGGGTATGGGTATAGGGTGGAAAGGGTATTTTTATGGCTATGTGGTGGCTATGGGTATAGGGTGGTAAGGGCATTTTCAGGGTTTGAAGTGGGTAGGGGTGTAGGATGGTAATGGTGTTTTTAGGGCTTGTGGTGGGTAGGGGTATAGAGTAGTAGGGTATTTTTTAGGGTTTAGGGGTGAGTAGAGGTATAGGGTGGTAAGGGATTTTAGGGTTTAGTGGTGGGTAGGGGTATAGGATGATAAGGGGTATATTTTAGGGTTTAGGGGTGGGTAGAGGTATAGGGGGCAAAGGCATTTTTAGGGTTTGGGGTGGGTAGGGGTATAGGGTGATAAGAGTATTTTTAGAGTTTGGGGTGGGTAGGGATACAGATAAAGATATTTTTTACGGTTTGGTGGTGGGTAGAGGTAATGGTTAGCAAGGTTAAAAAAGAAGGAATAAAAATATTTTTAAAAAGAGGCGTTTAGGGGGTCTGCCCCAATAAAGAAAAACTGTAAATTTAAACTAAATAAAAAAAATAGGGGGTTAGAATTACTAACAACATATATGTAAATATATACCGCTACTGGGTAGTTATGGTTAGGTAAGCTGTTTCATAGGAAAAGCGTTTTTTGTATTGGTAATTACTTTGGCCCCGTTTGAAGAATCTCCATGAAACCTTCCAAAAAGTTGTTACTTTTTGACTAGTTTGTGCATGGGAAGTTTCAGGGTGATCCATCAAGCAGGGGCCAAGAAAAAAGGGGGGCCCCAAAACACAAAATCCCCATGCATTTTCCATAGACTTCTTTAAGAAGGCCTACAGCAAAAACTGCTGAACAGAATTACACCAAATTTGGCAGGAAGCTAGATCTTGGTCCACAGATTGTGCTTTTTTGTGATTTGGTGTAAATCCGATCAGTAGTTTTTGAGAAATTAAAGTTCAACAAATATAGATATGTGGACATTTGGGCTCGAGGGACTCTTGCGAGAGTCCCTCAAGCCCAATTTTAAAAACTAGAGCATTCTGTTTGGCCCAGGGAGCTTTTTTTCCCATGGGAGTCAGACTCCCATGGGAGCGAGCTCTCTGATTGACTGCCAGCAACATGAGACAAATGTTGCCGGCAGCCATTACAGGACTCGGGGACACAGTCCCCTGTCTTGAAGTGTTAAATGAAATAAAAAATATGAGGGGGCAGGGTAGGGATATCCTGCCCCTCTATTGCCCACTGGGGGGGACCCAAAGGGGACAAAAAACAAAATCAGCAAAAATGACTGCTATCCCACACGACTCACGAGGGATCGCAAAAGAAAAATGGCGGCAGAGCCACATTGTTTAATTATAGGCCGAAACAGCATTTACACCTTGGCTCTTACCAGCGGTTCGAACCACGAATGCATCTTTACAATGCATTCCTTTCTTGGATTGATGTTGGGCTTTAAGTCCAACACTTTCCCTACTGTTGCACAGACTGGAGTTGATAGTAAATTATACTATTCCAACTCCAGCGCTATCCCTGGGGCAAGTCAATCTAACGACTTACAAATAAGCATACAGCAGCAGACCGAGGCCAAGCACATTAAATCCCACCAGTTTCATAAATGTTTACACGAGTGCGACTACTTCCGGCATCCGCTGCTTTCGAGATGTCAATGATAGGGAAAGTCCATAAGAAAAGAAGGTGCACTCTAAGTGAAGTCAATCAGGAAACATGTGTTATCCAAAATTCTTCTCTTTATTTACGTAGATTGGTTAAAACCGGCACACAGCCAACGCGTTTCGTTCCCTAGTGCCACAGGAACTTCGTCAGGGCTTACTCGTAGTATAAACGGGACATGTACGACCCACGCGCAAATCCGATTGTTATCAGGGTGTACCGTCTCCAAATTAGAATCGTCTCATACGTATAATCCAATCAAGTCTCAAATGTAGTCCACACTATTAAGACGTCAATATCATAATCATGGCTGTGCTTCCCCTGGGTTCTGAACGTCAAACAAAGGCTCTTCACGTGTAGAAAAAAACCCCAGGGCGCACGTAATGGTCCTCTGATATAGGCAAAACTACTTATAAAGAAACGTCTTTAGAGAATATTCCTTTGGATAGATTCAGTGTAATAAGGAGTCCGAAAATGAGGAGTCCCAGGGCGCGCACTAGTCTTTAAACTTCAAGAAGTCAGCTTAATAAAATGCAAGGGTCCTAAATGGCAGGTAAACCAGCACACCTCGGGATACACAAAATTCTCAGTGCGAGGTATTCAACTATAATATAATAAGAGGTTCCTAGATGGCATTTTAACCAAGGAGCCCCGTCGCGTTCTATTTTCCAGCGCAAAAAGTCCCAGACGGCATGGTAACCGGCATGAGGGCCATGATTATGATATTGACGTCTTAATAGTGTGGACTACATTTGAGACTTGATTGGATTATACGTATGAGACGATTCTAATTTGGAGACGGTACACCCTGATAACAATCGGATTTGCGCTTGGGTCGAACATGTCCCGTTTATACTATGAGTAAGCCCTGACGAAGTTCCCATGGCACTAGGGAACGAAACGCGTTGGCTGTGTGCCAATCTAACGACTTGCATTGCAATAGAATGCGTAGTAAAGACGCATTTGTTGTTTAGACAGCATTATTGAGGCAGGCATGATTACCGCCTGCATGGTTCTGACTTACAACACCCCCCAGGACCGTATTCAATAGGGTGAGTGGGGCGTGCCATTAAAGGGCCCGAAAACCCCCCCGGGGTCAAAATTAGCATAAAAGGGGAGGGGGCCCTTTCCCGTGCCTCCAGAGGCCTCTGGGACCCAATCCCCTGGGGCCGATTTCATTAATAAAGGGGAGGGGCCACACAGCCCCCCTACCCGAGCCATTATAGGACCCGGGGAGTTCACCCCGGGGTCAAAAATGCTCCAATAAGGAGAGAGGGCTGCACAGCCCCCGTCTCCAAGCCTTTAAAAGGCCCTTGAGACCCCATCCCCCAGGTCCACTATTTTCATTTTGAGGGGAGGGGGGCCGAGTGGTCCCCCTCCCCAAGGCTTTTATGGCCCCAGGGGCCCCAAACCCCCCGGGCCGGCTCACTAGCTATATCCTGAATAGTCCACCCCGGGACATAGCGGTTTCCCCGCCCGCACTGGCAGGGGCAGGGAAGTCTGTGTTTGCTCTCGCCTGAGAATACTATCACCAGCTGGGAGCAGAATTTTGATCTGTTTCCCTGCCTGCACTGATGCAATCAATCAATCAAGCATTTGTAAAGTGGACACTGTCACCCAGGGGGGGGGGGGGTATCTGGGGGCTGTGCCTGTGTCGAAGAGCCAGGTCTTAAGTCTGTTTCTGATGTCTGACAGCGAGGGTGCCGTAAGGAGCTGGAGGGAAAGGTCGTTCCAGGTCTTGGCAGCGATTTAGGAAAAGGAGCAGCCACCGCTGGGGCTGCAACGGATGTGGGGGATGTGTGCGAGGGTGAGTGAGGAGAAGCGCAGGTGTCTGGAGCGTTGGTGGAAGCACAGTCGAAGGTTGATGTAGGCAGGTCCTTGGTTGTGGAGGGCTTTGTAGGCATGTGTGAGGATCTTGAACTTCCATCTCTTCTGTATGGCGAGCCAATGGAGGTCTCTAAGGTGGGGAGAGATGTGGGTTCATTTTGGGATGTCCAGGATGAGTATGGCTGCGGTGTTCTGTAAGGTCTGGAGTCTTCTGAGGAGCTGAATGGGGGTACCAGCATAGAGGATGTTGCCGTATTCGAGGTGGCTGGTGACGAGGGCCTGAGCGACGATCTTTCTGGTGTTGGGTGGAATACATCTGAACATTCTGCGGAGCATGCGAAGTGTGTGGAAGCAGGGGGAGGCGACTGCATTGACTTGTTGTTTCATGGTCAGTTCTCTGTCGAGGATGATGCCGAGGCTGTGTGCATGGTCGGTCTGTGTGGGTCCTAGTTCTGCGGGCCACCGGCTGTATTCCCATGCGGAGCAGTTCTTCTCATAGATCAGTACTTCAGTTTTGTCGGAGTTGAGTTGGAGGTAGTTGTCTCTCATCCATTTGGCTATGTTGCAGAAGTTGGTTTTGGTGTTGCAGGGGTCCTCGGTGAGTGAAAGGATCAGTTGAGTGTCATCTGCATAGGAGATTATGTTGAGTTCCTGAGATCTGAAGACGTCTGCGAGGGGGGTTATGTAGATGTTGAACAGGGTGGAGCTGAGGGATGATCCTTGAGGTACACCGCATATGATGTCTTTGGGTGCGGAGGTGAAGGGAGGCAGTCGGATGCTCTGTGTGCATCCTGTGAGGAAGGAGGTGATCCACTTGAGGGCGTCTTGCTGTATGCATATGATGTGGAGTCTGTTGATGAGGGTGTTGTGGGAGACGGTGTTGAATGCCACGGAGAGGTCGAGGAGGATCAGGGCCACCATTTCTCCCTCCAGGTGGGAGCAGGACCCTTGGGCTCCACCCGCAGCCCCCAACGAGTGTATGGTTGGTGCCCTGGGTGGGCACCAAGCTACCTACCCTTAATAATGCAGGCCTGGAGGACGGGGTCACCGGGCCTTTTAAAGGCTCGGGGAGAGGGCTGCATGGCCCCTTTCCTTTAAACAAAATGGCCTGGGGATGGGGTCCCCAGGACCTAATAAGACTCAGGGAACGGGACACGCAGGCCCCTTCCCTTGAAAATACATAGGGCCCCAGGGGATGGGCTCCCCAGGGCCTAATAAGGTTCAGGGAGGGGTCAACGTGACCATCCTCTCCTTTTAAAAGCTATATGGCCCTTGTGAAGAGGGTCCCCAGGGCCTTTTAAAGGCTCGGGGAGGGGGGTTGTGCAGCACCCCTCTCCTTAAAAAAAACGTTGCCCATGGAGATGGGGTCCACAGGGCCTTTTAAAGGCTCGGGTCGGGGTGTTGCATTCCCCCTCCCCTTAAAAAAATAAACAGCCCTGGGGCATGGTGTCCTAATGGCCTAGTAAGTGGCCCCCTCCCCTTTAAAAAGCAGGCCCTGGGGGATGGAGTCATCAGGGGCTAATAAGACTCAGGGAGGGGGCCACCTAGCGCCCCCTCCCCTTTAAAAACATAAGGCCCTGGGGAATGGAGTCCCCAGGGCCTAATGGGCTTAATGAGGCTCAAGGAGGGGGACCACATGGCCCGCTCCCCCTTTAAAAAACATAAGACCCTGTGGGGGGTTTGCTGCAGGGCCAACCCCCCTCCACGCCCAGCCAAAGGCTGAGCACAGTGGGGTGGCTTTACATATGGTAATAAAATATTAGCAGTTATAGTTAGCAGAGCTAACTTTAACTTGCGCTCCAGCCATGCTTTGCCTATGACCTCACATATTACAGCACAGGTGACATGTTTTATAACATCATTGATGATATCACTGATGGCATCTCAAATTACACCATTGATGAAATCACTGATGACATTATCCAAGCTTCTTTTGTACACATTGCTCTATAAACGGGTATAGCATTAGAACTGTGAAAGTAAGTGAACAATAGCTCAGAATAATATGAAGCATCATTACTTCTATCATACATACAAACCCCATAGGTAAAGAAAGCTTGTGTTATGTGCAACATTGACCTTGTACCATACACTTTATGGGTAGCCGAGTTCATGTTGACTATGAACCACTGATGAAAGTGTAACCTATCCTGCACATTGAAAGGGTAACCTATCTTGCACATGGTGTTCGGTCTGTATGCAACTGTTCAGGGAAAACCAAGTTCCTCCAGAAACTCAAGCCCAGTTACTTAACTAATGCCCTACTACGGACAGTCTTTGCCTGTATCAAACCCTTGACAGTCACAGAACCTACATTGAGAAATGAAGTAAATATAAGTAGAAAAGTGGGTACTGTTAACATTGTTTACTCTATGGAGAGAGTTTACTCTCTACCACGCTGTTTGCAGACAGTGAAACTCTTATGAGAAATACACCACAGAGTATTAAAAGGTATCTACTAAGAACAGTGTACAATCTATGCAAAACATGTCTAAAGTGTACAGACTTGTCATGACTATTCACTTAAAATAACCAAGGTCTGAAGGTGCTAAAGATCATACTACCTACAGCCTTCATACTGTGGTGAAAACTTTACAGATAACCCATTTTCTGAAGCAAAACATGCATATGTACTTAGGTTAGTACATGGTGCACACAGTCTTCTATGTTATGCAAAAATTGTCATGCTGAAATAATTCTGTCTAATAACTCAAGGCTGCTTACAATACTTAATATGTTTTACATACAATTTTTGCCCTGTTGAAACTTTTTCTGCAGAGCCAGAAAACTTGTGTGGAACATGCTATACACAAGTCTTCAACTGCCACCGGCACACAGAGTTAGTCTTCAATACAAAGATCTATAATGTGTTCAATGCCTCTACACACCTAAGATGCATTAGTAGCACATGCCTTTTGCAAACACTTATACCCATTAGCTGGACACTGGCTGTACAAAATTAGGTAGAGAATTAATATAGTATTTACCCACCTATGTAAACTGTAAAATAATCTAGCACACTCATTGAATGAGGTCATCAGTGATGTAATCAGTGATGTCATTTGAGATGTCTTCAGTGAAGCCATAAATGATATCATACAGCATGCCATGAGTGATATAATATGTGAGGTCAGAAGCAGTGCATGACAGGGGCACAAGTTATAGTTAGCTCTGTAACTGGTGAATATCTGTGGTTTTATTTTAGTTCAAAACGCTAATGTTGTCACTGACATATTCACCTAGCTATAACATTACTTTCACCTTTGTTTTTTCAGTTAATATATAAATATATTACCTACTGGCAGTCGCCAGTAGGTAGTTATAGTTAGGACCTAGTTTCCATAGGCAAGCATTTTTTATTTTGCTAATAACTTTGGCGCCGTTTGGCGAGTCTTCACAAAACCTTCAAAACTAGTTTGCCACTCACTTCAACTGCTGTTTGGAAAGTTTCGGGGTGATTTGTCAAGCGTGGCCGAGAGAAAGGGGGGGTCCCAAAACACGTTTTCCAGTGTAATTTCCCAAAGGGATTTTGAACACCACTACAGCCCAAACTGCTGAACAGAATTACACCAAATTTGGCAGAAGCTATATCTTGGTCCAGATATAGTGCTTTCTGTAATTTGGTGTAAATCTGTTCAGTAGTTTTGGAGTTATTAAAGAAAAAATATTTATTTATATCTAGGGATGTGGAGGGTCAGCGGATCCGACGGATCTCAAGTGGTGGCAAGTCCCAAGAAAAACAACTGAAATAAAAAACACAAGGGGACAGGGTAGGAATACAACGACTGAGGCCAAAAATGTTTTGAAGGATTCTTGGATCCGCTGCAAAACTTTTTTTAAAAACAAGTGCGGTCTTCCACAGTTGTGTATTTTAGCCTCCCTGGGTGGGTCAGGTCTGGGGGGGGGAATTGTTTTCATTTTTATGGGGAATGGGTGTGCACGAGGCCCCCCTACCCAGGCTGATTTCAGGCCCGGGGACCCCCTCTCCCAGGACCCAGCCTCATTAAAAGTGGGAGGGGGCATGTGGCCCCCCTCATGGGCAGATTTTGGCACCGGGGACCCCATCCCCTCAGACCCGGCCAAAGTTAAAACAGGGAAGGGGGGCATGCAGCCCCCCTCCCAGGGCTAATTTCGGCCCCAGGGACCCCATCCACCGGGGCCTGGCTGCTAAAACAAAGGGGAGGGCAGGCACGTGGTCCCCCTCCCGGAGCAATGCCAGCACACAATGGATGCTGGAAGCCGGCTGGAGCCACAGAGGCATTGGTGCTTCTCCACGGCCCCCAAGCAGGATATTGTGAGTGCCCTGGGTGGGCACCAGGGCACCCACCCATAATTGGACGGGCCCAGGGGAATGGGGTTCTTGGGGCCAATATCAGCCCGGGAAGTAGGGCTGAGTGCCCTTCCCCATTTAAAAAGGAGCCAGGCCCAGGGGGACGGAGTCCCCAATGGGCACAATCGGCCCTGGCAGTGGGGGGCTGCGTACCCCCTCCCCCTTTAAAATATGGGCAGGCCCCAGGAGATTTGGTCCACGAGGCCAAAGTTGTCCCACGGAGGTTGGCTGCATACCCTCTACTCCATAAATATAATGGTGGGCCCCGGGGGATGGGGTCACAAATGGCCAGGGAGGGGGGTCACGTACACCCTTCCCTAAAACAATTCTCTTGGCCCCGGGGGATGAGGTCCACAGGGCCAAAATCGACCCAGGGATAGAGACACATACACCCCTCCCCCACAAAATGTGCCAGGCTCCTGGGGATGGGGTCCCATGCCCAAAATCAGCCCAGGGAGGTGGGCTACCTGCCCCCTCCCCCTACAGAATATTTCTGGGACCCCAGAGATTGGGTCCCTAGTGCCAAAATTGGCCCGTGGAGGCCGGCTGTTTGCCCCCTCCCCATAAATATAATGGGGGCCCGGGGCCAAAAGCAGCCTGGGGAGAGGACCCACAGGTTGGCTGCCTTTGCGGGGTTGGCCATTGGGTCTGGTCGCAGGCTAGGCCCTGTGGCCAATGCCTGCTGCATGACATGGGTTGGCTGCAAACCGGGGGATGGCGGCAGGGTCTGGCCACGGGCCAGGCCCTTCCACCAACCCCCAGCCGAGCATGGCCTTTGGCAGTTGGATTAACATATGGAAATTAAATATTACTTTACGTTAAAAAAAAACTAGAAATTCTTTGAAAAAAACAAAGCTTACAGGGACATTTTAATTAGTAAATAGCATTAAAAAACCATAGAAATTCACTGGGAAAAAAACAAAAGTTACAGGGTTGTTATAGTTAGGAAAAAGAATTTAAAAAACCTTACAAATTCACTCAAAAAACAAAGGTTACAGGGACGTTATAGTTAGGCTCAGATTTAACTCATATAAAACCAGTGAAATTCAGCAGTTATAGTTACCTTAGCTAACTATTTATTTATTTGTTTGAAGAGTTTTATATAGCGCTGGCTAGACCCGGAGGTATCAGAGCGCTTTACAAGAGGATCGTTGCGTTACAAGTTACATCGCAATGCACTGCTTATGACTTCACATACTACATCACTCATGACATGGTCAATGACATCACTGATGACATCAATGATGACATTTCAGATTACATCACTGATGGCATCACAGATTACATCATCCATAGAAACACTCACACACATATACAGCCTCTCATACACCCACTCACATACCTACACTACCATTCACATACCCATTCACAGACCCATACAATTACTCACACACCCACTCACTTATCCATAGAGCCACTCACACACCCCTCACTCACTCATATAGCCACTCACAACCACTCACTCATCCATACAGCTAATCACACAACCACTCACTCATCCATACAGCCACTCACACAGCCACACACTCACTGATACAGCTACACAGACACCCACTTATTCATCCATACAGCCACTCACACAGCCACTCACTCACCCATACAGCCTCTCAACACAGCCACTCACTCACCCATACAATCACTCACACACCCACTCACACACCCACACAACCACTTACATAACCGTTAACCCGGCCCATTTTCCTTACTAGTATGCAAAGGTCTACCTGCCTTTTCCCACGTTGATTGACAGCTTACCAAAAGGCCCCTGAGAGCCTTACCTGTCAATTGTGGTAACACGTTCTTGATGCAGAGGAATACGAGGCCATCTCCACCAAACAAATAAGCACTTACCTTATAAGGTTAGGAGGAAGTACCCTTGTTTGGTGGAGATTCACCTCTTTGTAGTCTTGTTGTCTTCTCTTAACACGAATTCATGTTATCACAGATTTGTGTATGAAGATGCTGCAGGAACAATCACATTGCCAAAATTGCATGCACAAAAGGTCATTGGAAACATCACTTTGTGGTCATTTACTCAACTGTAGTGTAGAATATGCATTAGATATTTACCCAATGAGGTAGCACTTACTAATTAACCAGTAGAAAGTACTCCAGTTGGGTAGACATTTTCAGCCACAATGTAGACTCTTCTTGGAAAAAATGAGGTTCCATTATGGCCCTGATGCTCATTTAACAGAAATTAAACCTCAACGGGAAGCACTTACAAATATAAACATAGCAGGTGCCCCAGTTGAAGCTCCACTTCTGTAAAGCACAAATGATCCTAACTTCTTGAGCTTCGCAAAGGCAAAGCAAGTGTGTTTCCTCTAGTATTCCAAGTTGAAAAACGATATGAAATCCTTAATGGAGGTGAATTCCTCTTTTATTTATTAAAGCACAATCTGATCTGTAGTGACTGTGATGAGTGGTTTCTTTCTTGTTGTTTCCTGGTGAGAGCAGAGTCCATGGTTCTCCCTTTTAAATACCCTAAGTATGCAAATGCCCAAAATCCATAGTACCACTCACACACCCACTCACAGAAACACAAAGGCACTCACACACCCACTTGCAGACCCACACTGGCACTCAAAAACCCACACAGGCACTCACACACCCACTCACAGACCCATACAGGCACTCGCGCACACCCACTCACAGACCCACACAGTCACTCACTCACACACCCACTCACAGACACACTCACATACCCACTCACAGACCCATACAGCCAGTCACACACACCCAGTCACTGACCCATATAGCTACTCACACACCAAAACACTCACTCACAGACCCATACAGCCACTCACACACCCACTCACTGACCTCTACAGCCACTCACACACCCACTCAAAAAGGTGACAGGTTACAGTTAGGAATTCTTTTTTTTTTAACATAGAAATCACTCAAAAAAACAAAGTTTACAGGGACATTATTAGTTAGGAAATAACATTAAAAAAGTATAAATTCACTGAAAATTCAAAGGTTACAGGGATGTTATAGTTAGGGAATAGAACTGAAAAAAACGTATACATTCACTGAGAAAAAACAAAGGTTACAGGGACGTTATAGTTAGGCTCAGATTTAACTCAAACAAAACCAGCAAAATTCAGCAGTTATAGTTACCTGAGCTAACTATATCTTATGTCCCTACAATGCACTGCTTATGACCTCACATACTATATCATTCATGACATCTCAAATGACATCACTGATGACATCCCTGATGATCATCCACAGAACCAATCACACACCCATTCGCCTCTCATACACCTACTCACATACCCACACAACCACTCACATACCCATTCACTGACCCTTACTAGTCACACACCCACTCACCCAAACAGCCACTTACACAGCTACACACTCATCCATACAGGTACTCAGACACCTACTCATTCACCCATACAGCTACTCACCTGCCACTCACTCACCCAAACAGCCACTTACACAGCTACACACTCATCCATACAGGTACTCAGACACCTACTTATTCACCCATACAGCCACTCACTCACATACCCACTCACCCATACAGCCTCTCAACACAGCCACTCACTCGCCCATACAACCACTCAAACACCCACACAACCACTTATACCCATTCACACATCCATACAATCACTCACACATCTGCTCACTCACCCATGCTGCCACTCATACAGATACTCACTCTCCAATACAGCCACTCACACACCAACTCACTTAACCAAACACCTACTTAAACAGCCACTCACTCACTCATACAGCCACTTACACACCCAGTCACTCACTCAAGCAGCCACTCACACAGCCATTCACTCATCCATACAGCCACTCACACACCCACTCACCCACGCATACAGCCACTCAGACAGCCACTCACTCACCCATACAACCACTCACACACCCAGTTACAGACACATAGGTCCACACACCCCACACAATCACTCAGACACCCACTCCCACAACTACTCACACACCCACTCACACGCCATACAGCTACTCAGACAGTCACTCACACATGGATACACACAGTCACACAGCCACACACATAATGTATGTTAGAAGTAGTAGCACTTATCAGTAGTACACAAAGTATAGTAATTTATCTTTGTAGTAGCTTAGTATGTATCTTTAAGTCTCAGAAAAGATTACAAAACACTAACACTCACTGGATGATGTCATCAGTTATGTCATTTGAAATGTCACCAGTGCTGTCATCAGTGATGTCATTGACCATATCATGATTGATGTAATATGTGAGGTCATAAGCAGTGCATTGCGGGGCATAAGTTATAGTAAGCTCAAGTAACTATAACTGCTGCATTTCACTGGTTCAGTTAAATCTGAGCCTAGCTATAACGTCCCTGTAAACTTAGTTTTTTCTGTGAAAAAAATAAAATATATATATTTATATATATATATATATATATATATGCATATATGGGTACACGCAAATCCTAGACAATAAACAAGATTCAGAGGACTGCACACACCGTGTCGGTTTCACCAGTTTTTTCATGGCTACGCGTTTCAACCCTTCCGGGTCTTTGTCATGGCCCAATAACAAAGCATAGTGCTCAATCTCCCTTAAAGAGTACATTTTTGTGATAGACATAAAGAAAATACTTGAAGCAACTTGAAAAAAGAGGTGGGAGAAAATGCATGATATGCATTAGGTCTGTCAGTACTGGCTTTCATAAACTAGCACAAAAGCGCATTCTCAAATTAAATATAAAGAAGGCGCATTAAAAAGAGAAAAACATGTTAATACATGATAAGTTTTGCAAGTGCTACAATAAAACAAAACGCAGACTGCAAACGACCCAATTGATAAAAACCAAGTGGTTGTGTCAGATCAAGAGAGTTTTCAACGCAGACTGCTAGATATATGAGAAATAACATCCAAGTGGCTGAACAAAAACAATGCAGCCTAACATAGGTTGAGTTGGCTCATGTCTTAGTCAAAGCTTCTATGATAATGGTCCAGTGGCTAAAAAACATTCTGAAAGAGAAAATAAATGAACCAGGGTATCTAATGCTTCCTGATATCCCATTGACAACTCAAAAGAAAATTCCCTTCCATGGAGCAAACCATCAGACTGAACAGAGAAAAATTGTCTCACCAAAGTAAGTTAATAACACCAAACTCCACTTGGACAATAGGAGTAAATAATATCCCATGTGAAAGTAAAAAACAAAAAATAGAAATACACGCTAGTCAAAGATTGCACAATTTTACATTTCGCTATACACAGAGTTCTGAAATTTCCAAATATTCAAATTCTTGCATTGATCTCAATGAGCACTGAAGGCCAGGGTGCGATGTTCAGAAGAGGGGATACGGGGGAGAAAAAGAGAAAAGAGAAGAAAAAGCGGGGAAGAAAAAAGGGGGCAAAGAAAAAGGGAAGAAAAGAAAAGAACAGGAGGGTCATGAAGCAGATACGGATCAGTTGAATGCAATCATATTCAAATGATCTCCAGTTCGTATAGCACAGTCCTGGCCTGTTGAAATATATTAATGAAAATTAGGTACTTTCCATCAGCCTATGTGCATGTGCCGTTCCTCGCTCTCGTTAAGTCCTCCGGGGCACTTACTGCCAAGCAAGATTATATATTCAAACTCTTTTTGTCTTAGCTGCCTCTTCATGTTGCCCCCTCTGGCACTCCTTTCGATCCTGTCAATGCCAAAAAATACAAGAAGGTTAGCATCCTGACCATGTTTGATGGCCCAATGTCTGGCAACAGGATACGCTGTGTCAAGATTCTTTATAATCCTGTAGTGCTCCAACACCCTCTTTTTCACTGGACCTATGGTGCTTCCCACATACCTGAGTCCACAAGGACACATCAGAACATAAACACAGAAATCACTGCTGCACTTAATGAATTTCTGGAATGCAGTATACGTGCCACAATTAGCAAACAAATGCATACTAAAAATACTGTTAGCATGGTTAATAATTCATATACACTAAAAAGCCCTGTTATTATATAAGACAGTGTAACATAAACCCTCCTGCCCTGCCAATGAGGCTAAATGATTATATATCAAAGATCTCTGGGATTACTGGACTGGCAGACCCCGTAGCTTAGCATTCAAAGATGGACATTCTACATCTCAGCAGACGCAGTGCCCTTGTCTCAGAACTCTAGTTCCATAGGTGTGTTTATGGTTCTTGTGCTCATCTATATGATAGGATATGTGTGCACATAAACAACAGCTGCATTCTTGTGTTATGTCTAGGTGCACGATAGTCCACCACCCATGGTCATTCTAGCAAGTCCGCATATTCAATGAGTGACTCCTGTAGTTTCTGAAGACCTGTCTGGGATGACACAGCATCTCTCTCTAGGATGCCCAGACGTGATTCTACATTAGCAAGTTCCCGGAGGATAATTTGTCGCACCCTGACTCCAGTGCAATCTTCTCTCCTGTGCATCTTTTCTGGAGTTTGATTGAGGGATTATAATGTGCCACCCACGTGGGAAGTTATTCACTGTGACCTCCCTCGCTCATGCAGCAGTGAGATGTGTGGAGTGACGTCCGTCGTCCTCTCCTCTTCCACAGAACTGGAGCTTTCAGTCCGGCACGCAGTACCTTGTCTCCCAAGGGGAGGGGGCCACACCCCGGCTTCATCACAAGCCAAGTGGGTTCCCCCACCCACCGCTCGTCTATGTTACCACAGGGCTTCCAGTGTTTCTGGGGATCCTGCCGCACGTGTCCCCCGACAGGACCAGGGGTCTGGTGGTTCCGCAAGTATAGGGCAGTTAGGGGCTCAACATCCCTTTCCCCGCTGCGGTATAGTCTCCAGTCTTTATGCCCAACATGCAGAGCTAGTCCGTGAGAGCTCCCTCCATTAGCATGGCCTGACTGCGGGTGGCCGTTGGGGCTCCCATTTAGTTAGTACTGGGCCTCCCACCGCAGCCCAGCTCACCTTAGGTGCTTCCCTCCTATCACAGCGATACAAAAGGGATGATGGACGGAACGTTTGAGCCAATCAAACACTCACCCCAGTCAACTGATCTGGGTTTAATCCATCATCATTCTTTAGCTCACTCCACCACCCCAGTTCAGACATGGCCATATGCAAATCAGTCTGACCCTGTGCCTCATGGGAACAGTCCAGCCCGAACTGCCAAGCCATGTCTTCCCTGGACCGGAAACAAGCATCCTAGGACCGGTTTCTGGCATTTCAGCCGTCATCAGCCAGGCTTGCTTGAATCCAGTGGCAAAGTGAGCAAGGGACCCACGTCTGGGCATACCCGCCAACTTAGGGCGACCAAAGCGATACAAAAGGGATGATGGACCGGAGCGTTTGAGCCAATCAAACACTCACCCCAGTCAACTGATCTGGGTTTAATCCATCATCATTCTTTAGCTCACTCCACCACCCCAGTTCAGACATGGCCATATGCAAATCAGTCTGACCCTGTGCCTCATGGGAACAGTCCAGCCCGAACTGCCAAGCCACCTAGGACCGGTTTCTGGCATTTCAGCCGTCATCAGCCAGGCTTGCTTGAATCCAGTGGCAAAGTGAGCAAGGGACCCACGACTGGGGGTGAGTGTTTGATTGGCTCAAGCGTTCCGTCCATCATCCCCTTTTGTATCGCTTTGTTCGCCCTAAGTTGGCGGGGTATGCCCAGACGTGGGTCCCTTGCTCACTTTGCCACTGGATTCAAGCAAGCCTGGCTGATGACGGCTGGAATGCCAGAAACCGGTCCTAGGATGCTTGTTTCCGGTCCAGGGAAGACATGGCTTGGCAGTTCGGGCTGGACTGTTCCCATGAGGCACAGGGTCAGACTGATTTGCATATGGCCATGTCTGAACTGGGGTGGTGGAGTGAGCTAAAGAATGATGATGGATTAAACCCAGATCAGTTGACTGGGGGTGAGTGTTTGATTGGCTCAGCGCTCCGTCCATCATCCCCTTTTGTATCGCTTTGTTCGCCCTAAGTTGGCGGGGGTATGCCCAGACGTGGGTCCCTTGCTCACTTTGCCACTGGATTCAAGCAAGCCTGGCTGATGACGGCTGGAATGCCAGAAACCGGTCCTAGGATGCTTGTTTCCGGTCCAGGGAAGACATGGCTTGGCAGTTCGGGCTGGACTGTTCCCATGAGGCACAGGGTCAGACTGATTTGCATATGGCCATGTCTGAACTGGGGTGGTGGAGTGAGCTAAAGAATGATGATGGATTAAACCCAGATCAGTTGACTGGGGGTGAGTGTTTGATTGGCTCAAGCGTTCCGTCCATCATCCCCTTTTGTATCGCTTTGTTCGCCCTAAGTTGGCGGGGGTATGCCCAGACGTGGGTCCCTTGCTCACTTTGCCACTGGATTCAAGCAAGCCTGGCTGATGACGGCTGGAATGCCAGAAACCGGTCCTAGGATGCTTGTTTCCGGTCCAGGGAAGACATGGCTTGGCAGTTCGGGCTGGACTGTTCCCATGAGGCACAGGGTCAGACTGATTTGCATATGGCCATGTCTGAACTGGGGTGGTGGAGTGAGCTAAAGAATGATGATGGATTAAACCCAGATCAGTTGACTGGGGGTGAGTGTTTGATTGGCTCAAGCGTTCCGTCCATCATCCCCTTTTGTATCGCTTTGTTCGCCCTAAGTTGGCGGGGGTATGCCCAGACGTGGGTCCCTTGCTCACTTTGCCACTGGATTCAAGCAAGCCTGGCTGATGACGGCTGGAATGCCAGAAACCGGTCCTAGGATGCTTGTTTCCGGTCCAGGGAAGACATGGCTTGGCAGTTCGGGCTGGACTGTTCCCATGAGGCACAGGGTCAGACTGATTTGCATATGGCCATGTCTGAACTGGGGTGGTGGAGTGAGCTAAAGAATGATGATGGATTAAACCCAGATCAGTTGACTGGGGGTGAGTGTTTGATTGGCTCAAGCGTTCCGTCCATCATCCCCTTTTGTATCGCTTTGTTCGCCCTAAGTTGGCGGGGTATGCCCAGACGTGGGTCCCTTGCTCACTTTGCCACTGGATTCAAGCAAGCCTGGCTGATGACGGCTGGAATGCCAGAAACCGGTCCTAGGATGCTTGTTTCCGGTCCAGGGAAGACATGGCTTGGCAGTTCGGGCTGGACTGTTCCCATGAGGCACAGGGTCAGACTGATTTGCATATGGCCATGTCTGAACTGGGGTGGTGGAGTGAGCTAAAGAATGATGATGGATTAAACCCAGATCAGTTGACTGGGGGTGAGTGTTTGATTGGCTCAAGCGTTCCGTCCATCATCCCCTTTTGTATCGCTTTGTTCGCCCTAAGTTGGCGGGGGTATGCCCAGACGTGGGTCCCTTGCTCACTTTGCCACTGGATTCAAGCAAGCCTGGCTGATGACGGCTGGAATGCCAGAAACCGGTCCTAGGATGCTTGTTTCCGGTCCAGGGAAGACATGGCTTGGCAGTTCGGGCTGGACTGTTCCCATGAGGCACAGGGTCAGACTGATTTGCATATGGCCATGTCTGAACTGGGGTGGTGGAGTGAGCTAAAGAATGATGATGGATTAAACCCAGATCAGTTGACTGGGGGTGAGTGTTTGATTGGCTCAAGCGTTCCGTCCATCATCCCCTTTTGTATCGCTTTGTTCGCCCTAAGTTGGCGGGGGTATGCCCAGACGTGGGTCCCTTGCTCACTTTGCCACTGGATTCAAGCAAGCCTGGCTGATGACGGCTGGAATGCCAGAAACCGGTCCTAGGATGCTTGTTTCCGGTCCAGGGAAGACATGGCTTGGCAGTTCGGGCTGGACTGTTCCCATGAGGCACAGGGTCAGACTGATTTGCATATGGCCATGTCTGAACTGGGGTGGTGGAGTGAGCTAAAGAATGATGATGGATTAAACCCAGATCAGTTGACTGGGGGTGAGTGTTTGATTGGCTCAAGCGTTCCGTCCATCATCCCCTTTTGTATCGCTTTGTTCGCCCTAAGTTGGCGGGGGTATGCCCAGACGTGGGTCCCTTGCTCACTTTGCCACTGGATTCAAGCAAGCCTGGCTGATGACGGCTGGAATGCCAGAAACCGGTCCTAGGATGCTTGTTTCCGGTCCAGGGAAGACATGGCTTGGCAGTTCGGGCTGGACTGTTCCCATGAGGCACAGGGTCAGACTGATTTGCATATGGCCATGTCTGAACTGGGGTGGTGGAGTGAGCTAAAGAATGATGATGGATTAAACCCAGATCAGTTGACTGGGGGTGAGTGTTTGATTGGCTCAAGCGTTCCGTCCATCATCCCCTTTTGTATCGCTTTGTTCGCCCTAAGTTGGCGGGGGTATGCCCAGACGTGGGTCCCTTGCTCACTTTGCCACTGGATTCAAGCAAGCCTGGCTGATGACGGCTGGAATGCCAGAAACCGGTCCTAGGATGCTTGTTTCCGGTCCAGGGAAGACATGGCTTGGCAGTTCGGGCTGGACTGTTCCCATGAGGCACAGGGTCAGACTGATTTGCATATGGCCATGTCTGAACTGGGGTGGTGGAGTGAGCTAAAGAATGATGATGGATTAAACCCAGATCAGTTGACTGGGGGTGAGTGTTTGATTGGCTCAAGCGTTCCGTCCATCATCCCCTTTGTATCGCTTTGTTCGCCCTAAGTTGGCGGGGTATGCCCAGACGTGGGTCCCTTGCTCACTTTGCCACTGGATTCAAGCAAGCCTGGCTGATGACGGCTGGAATGCCAGAAACCGGTCCTAGGATGCTTGTTTCCGGTCCAGGGAAGACATGGCTTGGCAGTTCGGGCTGGACTGTTCCCATGAGGCACAGGGTCAGACTGATTTGCATATGGCCATGTCTGAACTGGGGTGGTGGAGTGAGCTAAAGAATGATGATGGATTAAACCCAGATCAGTTGACTGGGGGTGAGTGTTTGATTGGCTCAAGCGTTCCGTCCATCATCCCCTTTTGTATCGCTTTGTTCGCCCTAAGTTGGCGGGGTATGCCCAGACGTGGGTCCCTTGCTCACTTTGCCACTGGATTCAAGCAAGCCTGGCTGATGACGGCTGGAATGCCAGAAACCGGTCCTAGGATGCTTGTTTCCGGTCCAGGGAAGACATGGCTTGGCAGTTCGGGCTGGACTGTTCCCATGAGGCACAGGGTCAGACTGATTTGCATATGGCCATGTCTGAACTGGGGTGGTGGAGTGAGCTAAAGAATGATGATGGATTAAACCCAGATCAGTTGACTGGGGGTGAGTGTTTGATTGGCTCAAGCGTTCCGTCCATCATCCCCTTTTGTATCGCTTTGTTCGCCCTAAGTTGGCGGGGTATGCCCAGACGTGGGTCCCTTGCTCACTTTGCCACTGGATTCAAGCAAGCCTGGCTGATGACGGCTGGAATGCCAGAAACCGGTCCTAGGATGCTTGTTTCCGGTCCAGGGAAGACATGGCTTGGCAGTTCGGGCTGGACTGTTCCCATGAGGCACAGGGTCAGACTGATTTGCATATGGCCATGTCTGAACTGGGGTGGTGGAGTGAGCTAAAGAATGATGATGGATTAAACCCAGATCAGTTGACTGGGGGTGAGTGTTTGATTGGCTCAAGCGTTCCGTCCATCATCCCCTTTTGTATCGCTTTGTTCGCCCTAAGTTGGCGGGGGTATGCCCAGACGTGGGTCCCTTGCTCACTTTGCCACTGGATTCAAGCAAGCCTGGCTGATGACGGCTGGAATGCCAGAAACCGGTCCTAGGATGCTTGTTTCCGGTCCAGGGAAGACATGGCTTGGCAGTTCGGGCTGGACTGTTCCCATGAGGCACAGGGTCAGACTGATTTGCATATGGCCATGTCTGAACTGGGGTGGTGGAGTGAGCTAAAGAATGATGATGGATTAAACCCAGATCAGTTGACTGGGGGTGAGTGTTTGATTGGCTCAAGCGTTCCGTCCATCATCCCCTTTGTATCGCTTTGTTCGCCCTAAGTTGGCGGGGGTATGCCCAGACGTGGGTCCCTTGCTCACTTTGCCACTGGATTCAAGCAAGCCTGGCTGATGACGGCTGGAATGCCAGAAACCGGTCCTAGGATGCTTGTTTCCGGTCCAGGGAAGACATGGCTTGGCAGTTCGGGCTGGACTGTTCCCATGAGGCACAGGGTCAGACTGATTTGCATATGGCCATGTCTGAACTGGGGTGGTGGAGTGAGCTAAAGAATGATGATGGATTAAACCCAGATCAGTTGACTGGGGGTGAGTGTTTGATTGGCTCAAGCGTTCCGTCCATCATCCCCTTTTGTACCCCCTTTTGTATCGCTAGGTGCAAGTGGCTGGCCAGAAAGATTAACAAGGGACATTGTTGTTTGACCTTGTCTATGGTGTTCAGACTAAATCCCAGGAAAAGAACAGAACGCGAAAACATATGCATGTTCCGCGTGAAAGTACAATGTGGCACAAAGGCACGCATGTTTATCTAGCAACGTCTGCAAAGGAAAATGAGGGCTACTATGTACACAGTTAGGTTAACATTGGGGAAAATACAATGGGCCGCGCAGGAAACACACAACACCTCCTCATCAATCCCTAGTGTCTCTTTTGCCAGTTCTGCCATACCTGATATTGTCACTTTTGAGGATTCAGTGAAGGTTTTTTCTTTTGCAAACAGTAGCATTGTTGGAGGAAAAATGTGGGACAAACAAGATATACTTGTGGATGCTGGCCTCTGGTTCAGAGGTGCATGTCCCTTATGCACTCGATAGATAATGTGCGTCAAGTAAACAAGTTCACGAGAAAGTATTTAAGTAGTCTTCAAAGTTTAATCAGTGCAATTCATCTTTTGCATCTGTAATCATTGCAATTTGTTGATTGCTATTACTTCATAACATCATTTTCATGTAATAACTGTATTTTTTCTATGCCCAATGCATTTCGGACAAACAAGATAGCCACCCCTTGAATTTCTTAATGGGAATTGGGCTAATAACCACATGGTACTGTTTATATTCAGAGGGAAATCTCTCCCAACGACAAAGCTTGCTTTTAACTCTTGAAATTTGAATGCAACTCAAAATCTATAATTTGAATGCACTCTGTAACATTACATATTTGCGAATTTCTCAAAAACAACTATACAAAAATTTGCCTAAAGAGAAAAAGGCACCAAAAGAAATTCAGCACGACCTACCTGGCACATCCGGTGCAATTCTGTCCAGTGATTTTGCATAGAACAATTCTCCAGGAGTTGAGAATGAAAAAGCGCACACCAGGGACGCCTCCCCTGCCAATAACCTATCTGTACCAAATGTGGTAAAACTAATTTAGTGGCCTTGACTAATATTTTGGCATGTTTAGCCATCTAGGCCAAAGGTATGTGCCTCCAGTCAGTAGCATAGCAAGGATGCCCTGGGTCGAGGTGCAAGCAAGGAAAATGGGCCCTCTAACTGCTGTTCGGGTAGTGACCTATAGCAATTATCCGGAGTCAATGGGCCCCAGTGCCTTTGCACCTCCTGCAACGATTTAGCTGAGCCCCTGCCTCCGGCAAGTGCCTTCCTTTTGGAAATAATGTCTCAGTAATATGAGAAACTCGTCAGGAAATACTAATCATTCAGTATTTTATACAGCAAAATAGTAAGATGTTTGTTGCTTTATGGCGCTCACTGTAAGCAGACTGTGGAATATAGTAGGTCTGTTAAATGTTCTGAAATCCATTCTTAATGAAGCAGAGAAGAGACACAGCCTTCGGTAATGCTCTGATGGTTTCATCCTCTCCGCACATGGAAGCTGGTGTGCTCTGAACAGCCACAATATTTCCCCTGCGAACTCCCCAGAAGTAGTAATGGGCTCCTGGAGCGGATGCCTCGCATAATAAATTGCAGTCCTTCTAGGAAACCTTCTGAACCAGTGCTCGCTACAGCACTTGAGAAAGCAATACAGTAATTGTGTCAGCTGCAGCGCATGCTGCACCTACAGCTGCAGCGCATTCATTAAAACATAAGTAAACCATTTGGGGATTTACTGGAAAACATGATTTGTGCACGCATTACCAACTAAAATGAAAGTACTGTGTGCATATTTCAAAAGATTGTAATCTGGTTCATGTACAAGAATATTGTGGCATACTCATATCGTGGACAAAATATCGAAAGGTAAGTGCATATAGGGAAGTATAGACATACTAATCTTAACTCCGTATCGAAGCACCATTACAATATATATGGCAGTGGCAGCCGGCACGGTTCAGGGGTGGCGGGGAGGAGGGGGCGGGACGGGAGAAGTGAGTGTAAAAAGAAAAAACATACCTCTTCTCGCCGCTTCCTCACCACGCCTCTCTTCCGTAGTCCCTTGCTCTGGCCTGGAACAGGAAGCATATCCAGGCTCCCCATAGCCGCTCACAACGTTGCATTGCAGCGTTGTGATTGGTCTGAGCGCCGTGGTTCGGTGCTCAGACAGGCAGTAGGAGCCTAGGCATGTTCTCCACCCAGGCTGCAATACAGCTTGGGTGGAGAACATGCAAAGTGCTCATGAATGTTTGGCCGGCCCGAGACTGCCGGCCAAACATTCATGCGCACTTACAAAGTGTGCTCACCACTCCCCCTGCTCCTGTCGTCAGAGCAGCCCCGCCCTGAAAAGCTGCCGCAGCAGGAACAAGTAAAATATCAATAAAGTCCAGTTATTTAAAATAATAATAAAGTTCTTTATTTCACTGCTAAAAAGCAGTGGGGCGACGCTCCCCTGATATATCATCTCTATACATATATGTGGAGTTAGGTATAGAGAATCTATACATTCGTACCTTTCAATATTTTGGCCCTCGACATTCTGTCTACGATATTAGTGTCCCACTATATTCTGTAGACAATATTCTGGATCCACATCAACAAAAATATGTTTCACAGAATATTGAAGATGAAGTTACACCACTGTATATAGACATATCATTTCCCCTTAATACTGCTCATGCTGAAATAGTATTTTTTGCTAAAAGTACCAAATAGAGACGTGTCCACTTTCTCCATTGCTCGTCAGCATTTTTTACAGGCCATACCTGGTAAAAAGTTTTACACTTCCTTTCACAGTAATATTGTTACTCTCTTTAGGTCCCAGGCAGATTAGAAATGCTTCTCTGTACTTGTTTTCATCACTTTTGCTGAGAAACTGGTCTGTGCACTCATCACCACTTACGAAAAATATTGCTTCTCTGAGGTGAAGAAATCACGGAAAATTTTGAGTCTTTTCCCTTTTGCAAATGAAGGTACACTTTACCACCTTCTATCGAGAATAAGTTTTAACCAGCCTGGGCCATATTAGTCCTGCAGCCACGTCTTACTCAGAAAGGGTCGGACATCCAGCTGGACAGAATTATTCTAAATTATTCCACAATGGGATAACGTTGGCTTTGGGAAGTGGCACTTTATCTGTTAATTCTCGGGGCATCCTTCAGCATAGTCAGGTAAGTACACTTCCCTCAAAAGCCATGCCCAGAATAATCCCTGTTCTTAGAAATTCCACTCCTAACAGGGTGGAAATTCCAGCAGCACTGAAGCTTAGTGCATATCTAAATCACCAAAAATAGGGATGGGAGGAATTGAAGCTCACAAATTATTCACTAACACAACAGATGGTTTAATGAGCATCAGATCCAGATAATTGTGTCTGTGTTGTATAGATTTTATTCAAGTACCAAAAATGCCCCAAATTTGGAAAAATAGCCCTCACCCACTATTTGTGGCATGCTTCCTGACTGGGCTTTTTCCTAAACTCAAAGCATCTAGTAGTGTTTGAGCGGGCTCTACCATCCAGTGGGAGTGTGGAATGTCATAAATAGGGATCAGAACAAATTAAAACCCCCTAGAATTATAGCCCATATCCCCAATTTATTCAGGGCTTCCCTGACTATGTTAAAAAATATAAAGCATGATAGTAATTGGGTATTACTCGCTTGTTATCAGGCCTAGGATTTTTCTGTAAGAGAGATTTCCAGACAATTAACATTCATTTGTGTCAGTACATAACTGTGGTTGACGTCGGTCAAGCAGCTGCATTAATGAGGCCCGGCATGCCCTGGGCCACCCGCTAAAACTCACAGCCCTGGCCTGCAGCAGGAAATACCAACCACTGATGCAACTAAAGCTTCCCCCATTTGCTAGACATCACAAGCTTCAGCCTTTGAAAAGGTTTTGAAGTTTAAAAAATATGCTACAGTGACTTCCAGAAGACTTTGACTTTTAATACACACCCTTAATCCTGACCTCAATTTGAAATTGTAGTTGAGTTCCACAAAAGGTTGATTCTTGAGTATATTCTGAGTAGGAATTTTAATTTATCAAACTTAACCCTAGCCATACAGATTTATACCTGTGAGTCTTTCCTCATAAGATGTGTGGTTTATTAACTGACTTATTATATTTATTAAAGTCTGATGTTTTCTGGGAGTGCATATCAAAGTTTCAGCGAAATACATGAAAATATTTGATTCAGTGTTTTAGATTTAACTGTTCTCAGAGTCTATCAAGAGGCATGATTTGCTTTCAGTTATTAGGGAGCTCCAGCTGAGCGACACAAAGGTAGGGCTTGGCATATGATGCACAGTATCTTAAATAAAATTCATGCTTCCATTAGTATCCATCAGCCGCGGCTCGTGCAGGTAAGCGCAAGAGGTGGTGGGGCGGGGTGCAAATGACAAACGACGAGATAGGTAAAATTAAATAAATAAAACTACTTACCTTGCGCTCGCCGCATCGCCGACTCTGTGATGCGGCGAGCGCAAGGTAAGGGGTTTTATTTATTTAACTTTACCTATCCCGTCGTTTGTCACTTCCACCCCCCCACCGTGCTTACCTGCACGAGCCGCGACTAGTGTCCATTGTACTTTAACCAGGAGGGACTAACATGACTGCACGTCTAGCTTGAGTGTAATCTTATTGCTAAAAGGATGCTCCCTTTTAGGGGGACTGTAAGGGTTTTGGCTAACCTTGTGTAGATAAAGTTGCCACCATCCAAATGTTAAAAATCAAGGGTCTTTGACTACTGAAGGAAATTTATCCCGTGAAATAGACATTTACCTTCCTAAATAGGAGAAGTTAGTATAGTGCTATTTTGGAGATTTTTGGCCATGTATGCATACAGTTAGGGATTTAGGTCAATGGAGAACCCCAGAGGTTTGCAGAAGTTACCAAGTTCTTTAAGATGACAAGTCTTTTTTATTGCTTGGAGGAGAGCTGAATGTCTGTGTTCTTTGCTCTAAATTAGAAGAAGAAGAAGCTTGGTCATGCTGGGGTTCAGTCTCCGTAATAAATGTTCATAAGCAATCATCCACATCCGATGATTATTGCATTGTCGCCTCATGTCAAGCATCCCAAGAGCTCCAGGAAGAGAATGAAACTTGTTCTTTATACACTAGCAGCACAACACGAGATCTAGATGATTCAATCAGTATAAAACAAGACCTTTCCATTTAGAAGAACCATTTCAAGACAGAGCCACCCAGATCAATTTATGTGGAAAACATATGGAGCAGCATTTTGTATTCAGCCATATCTTGGACCCCAAGAAAATTTATCAAAATCAGAAGCAATGTTTGCCCATGACCCTGAAAATGCAGTGCAACCTGTAATTACCATAGCACATACCTTATATGAGATATTGTAAAACATTATGTTTGATGAGTTGTTCCTTTCGTTGATTGTTTGTTGACTTCACCATAATGTTTTCCAGGAATGGACACGCTCTCTATAACCTGAGTTTATCCTCCCAGTGCTTAAAACAATACGCCAGATGAGGCCACATTTTTGCTTGGTCTATGTGACGTATTGCTTTGTAGACTACTTAGCATTCTTGCTGCACTTTTCGAGCCTTGGTGAACATTTTTGGTCACTTTAAGATCATGTGTTATGAGAACAGCTATTTCCCACTGCATTCAGGTTAACAATAGAAGTGGGAACTATATCATCCAGAAAGTGGCATTATTCCAATATTGTGTGCGCTTCAGAAAGATGTTCAACCTGCAGCTGTCTAATGTACAAATTGCACCAATGGAAATGGTTGAAACATTCTTGCCAATAAGTCTGCATTTTAGTGAAGTGAAAAAAGATACATGCATTGTCTGCTGCAGTACAATGGCAAAGAAAACAATTAGCATCAACCCAACCGTGCCATAAACCTAACCTTTTTGAAGTGAAGTATAACTTGTATTAATTTATAATGATGGATTTATGGACGTGATATATTCATAATTCATGGCTCCTGACTATACTTTGCTTTATAGCAAAAATAATTATTCTAAGTCTCCTTGTCTATCGATGAGCTAGCATTTGTAGGTTTTCAGGATGTTTCTACTTCACTAAGTGATAGACCCTCCCTATTATCATATTGTGTTTTGCAATAAGATAATTATATTTTATTGGATTTAATTCTAAGTCAGTAATTGGGTTAGCAGCTCCCTCTGTTCAAAAGCAATGCCGGCTTCCGCAGGACGTGGGGAGCCGTCAGGGACTGCAGAGGCATTCAGGCTCCCCCGCGGTCCCCAATTGAGAGGCCAGGCCCCTGGGTTTGGGGTCCCCGGGGCTGAAATTAGCCCGGGGAGGGGGGACCATGCTGCCCCCTCCCTTTTTTGTTTTAAAAAAAAGGGGGCAGGCCCTGGGGGATGGGGTCCCTCCCTTGATATATGGGGTTCCTGGGGTCAAAATCTACCCTGGGAAGGGGGGGCTCACGCCCCCCTTCCTTTACTATAAAACAAAGATTTTTTTAAAAAAAAGAAATGCCGGCACCCGGGGGATGGGGTCCCCTGGGCCTTATCGACCAGGAAAGGGGGGGGCCACAGGGTCACCCTTCCTTTAAAATTAAAAAACAAATGCTTTCTCCACCACTCTGCAAACGTGTCTCCTGGCGCACTACTGGTTGGGGAATGAAGTCCTCTTGGATGCTGAGGGACCTTGGGGGCCAAGAAGCTCTCCGGGTACTTTCTGTACTACGCAGCGGGATTCCTGAAGTGCTGGTCAGAGGCCCCGCAGCCTTTCCCCCCACTCTGCAAATGCGATTACTACTTAAAAAAACAGAAAATCACTGAACAAAACTAAGGTTACAGGGACGTTATAGTTAGAAAAAGAAATTTTAAAAAACGTAGAAATTCACTGAAAAAAACAAAGGTTTTAGGTACGTTATAGTTAGGCTCAGGTTTCACTCATACAAAAACAGAACAAATCAGCAGTCATAGTTAGCTGAGCTAGCTATAACGAACAACCCCGCAATGCACTGCTTATGACCTCACATTTTACATCACTCAAGACATGGTCAGTGACATCACTGATGGCATCACTAATGACATCTCAAATGACATCACTGAGGACATCACTGTTGATACAGGGTGCAGAGGGTCCGCTTGGGCCACCCACTAAATTGAACAAATAGCCCAAGGGAGGTGGCGATCCCCTTGGCCAGGGGACGGTCTGTGCAACCCCGCCTTATTTTTAAAATAGCCCTGGGGAGGTGGAGGTCCCTCAGGGTTCCAAGTGGCTCCCGCAACATTGAACTTATGAGCCCCTGGAGATGATGGTCCCTGGGGCATAATTAAGTCCCAGGAGGGGGGCCCCATGCGCCCCCCTCCTTTTACTTTCTGCCTGCGCCAGGACCTGGCTCACCCAGGGGCTAAACATTACAGAAGCACGGCAGTCAGTGCTTTTTTCTTTTTGGCAGGAACCACAGATCCAGTGCGGCTCCCGCTGAAAATTGTAATAAATGCTTCTTTGTCCCAGGCGGTGTCCCTGCGGGACCCTTCCAAGAGGCCTGGGGGGTCAGGGTATTCCTACCCTGCCCCATTCTCTTTTTTTATGTTTTTTTGGTGGGACTCGGCTAAAGCCGAGTCCCAAGATGGCTGCCAACACTTCCTGGTTGCAGTGTTGGCAGCCAATCAGATTTCAGCATGGGGACTGTCGGTTATGCGGAGGATCCGTGTTCCTATTTACACATTTTTTTTTTTTTACATTTCTCAAAAACTGCAGAATGGCTTTACACCAATTCCCAAAAAGGTCGCTTTCCGGACCAACAGCTACCTTTCTGCCGAATGTGGTGTAAATCCTTTCAGCGGTTCGGGCTGTAGTCGTGTTCAAAATTCCTATGGGAATTAACATGGGAAACACACTTTTTTTAACCCCCTTTTTCCTGGCCCCCGTTTGATGGATCACCCCAAAATTTCTATACGGACAGTCTTTACCTGTATCAAACCCCTGACAGTCACTGTACCTCCATTGAGAAATAAATTGGATATAAGTAGAAAAGTGGACACTGTTAACACTGTTTACTCTATAGAGAGAGTTTACTCTATACCAAACTGTTTGCAGACAGTGAAACTCTCACGAGAAATGCACAACAGAGTTTTAAAAAGTATCTACTAAGAACAATGTACACTCTATGCAAAAGTTGCCCAAAGAGCGATTATTCACTTAAAATAACAAAGGTCTGAAGGTGCTAAAGATCATACTACCTGCAGCCTTCATACTATAGTGAAAAATTACAGATAGCCCATCTTTTGAAGCAAAACAAGCACATTTACATAGGTTAGTACCTGGGACACACAGTCTTCTATGTTAAGTAGAAATTGTCATGCTGAGATGATTCTGTCTAATAACTCAAGGCTGCTTACAATACTTTTTATGTAGTGTGTAGAATCTTTGCCCTGCTGGAAACTTTTTCTCCAGTACCAAAAAACATGTGTGGAACATAATGAACACAAGTCATAAACTGTCACTTGCACACAGAGTTACTCTTCAATGCAAAGATTTATAACATGTTCAGTACCTCCAAACACCTATGGTGAATTTAGAGCATGTGTGTTTTGTAAACACTTACACCGATTAGCTGGACACAGGCTGTACCAAATTATGTAGAAAAGTAGTATGGTAGTTATTAGCCATATGTAAACTATAAACCAAACTAATATTCTAATTAGATGATGTCATCAGTGATGTCTTTAATGATGTCATCTGTGATGTTATAAATTATGTCATAGAACATGTCATGAGTGATGTAATATGTGAGGTCATATGCAGTGCATGGCGGGGCCGCAAGGTATAGTTAGCTCTGCTAGCTATCATGTGAATTTCTATGATTTTTTTTGTTCAGAACATTAATGTTGTCACTGACATATTCACCTAATTATAAAGTTACTTTAACTTTTGTTTTTTTCAATGAATATAGATAGATAGATAGATAGAGCGATAGAGCGATAGATAGATAGATAATCAAAACCAATCAACAATTAAATATGACTCATTCCTCATAGGTTGCCATTAGGGCCCCTTAGATCCCTTAACAGGAGACTCACACATGCTGGTTGAAAGGGCAAGCTACAGCTAGCCACAAAAATACATATATCAGACCAGCTGCGTTTTTTTAATGATTGTCAGTTAAATTACTTTTGTCTATGTTTGAATCCTTTGGACCAAGATTCTATTAAAGTGTTTACCTGCTCCTCAGTGGTGTGTGATTCATGTATGATCTTGAGGCGAGCTGGTTCTTGAAGAAATACTTGTACACCAAGTGACTGGAATTATGGAATCACTCTTGTAATTGCCAACATCATGTAACTGTACAGAGGCTACAATCTGAACTAGCAAAAAGGTATGGGGACCATGCCCATTGTAATTGGCAATCTATGTACCACTCTTGCAAATCCAGGAAGGGCGTCTGAAATAGGAGCATGATAAGCCCATGTTGATCATCTTCCTCCGCCCCCTAAATACCCAGCGCTTGCAGGTTGTTTCATCGCATTCTATTTTCCATGTCCTCAAGCTCATCCAGTATGTTTTGAGCCTGCTTTTAATGATTTGCCACTTGGTCTTGGAAAGATGTTGTGACATTTTCCAGTTGGTTAGTGCAAGCCTCTACCTCAGACATATGTGTGCTCACAGTGGAAATTTGTTTCAACAGTTTCTGTGCAGCTTGAGTTTTTTTATTTGATATTCCTAAGGCAGCAGTGTCCTTTTACCATACTTTTTTCAATCTGTTTATTCGGAGGCTTACCAAATTAAACCACTCATTCATATAGTAATTTAGGATTCATAATAATTTAGTAAAACATCCAGAAGATACAACAAATATTAAGAATCATTAAGAAAGCAGTCTAAAAACATGATAAAATCAAGTTGCCAATACATGCCCTTCACTAAGGCAGTACTTCCTTCTTAAATTTCATATAGACATAAGGGGGCCTAGTTATCAAAATGTCACACAGCTCAGTAAGCCACCTTGCCGCTCTGTGCTGCATTGCACTGCGTGACAGGGAAAGGGTAGGAATGTGCCATGTTTAACATTATACAGCACATTCTTGTCTTTTCCCAGTGCTGGCGCACAATGTGCTGCCTAGTGCCAACACAGGCACCCTTGCACCATGGTGCAAGGGTGCCTGCATTGTAAGCAGGATTGTTTTTGTGCAGGAAGGGGCACCTTCATGCACAAAAACAATCCACTGAGGCATTTTCCTCTTTCTGTGTGCTGCAGAATGTAGCACACATAGAAAGAGGAACAAAAGAGGAGAAATAAACATATTTCTTCTTGTTACGCCTTACCTGGGGAGGAGTAGCAAGCAGTTTTGGCTCATTCCCAAGTCTACCATTTATGGTAAATCTAGGAATGCGTCAAAATCCATGGGTGTTGTGTGGGAACACCTACGCCCCACTCATGGAACGCCTCCCTGGGGCATAGTAATGCAACACAGCAATTTCCACTGCGTTGCGTTAATATGTGCCACGCAAGGTCGCCTTGCATGGCTAGATAAATCACACTTAGGGGCCAATTACGATGTCGGTCGCTAAACATTCCAACCAAATGGGTTCTGGAATGGTTTCCGATTGACTCGGGTTGGGGGAGCTAGACCGACCGATTACAATGGTTCCGAACACCATTCGGTCAGACATTGACTTCAATGGGAGCCTGTGTTCCGACCAACAACACAGGCTCCCATTGAAAAAAGGGGTGGGAGCGGAAAACCTTGCACCCTGTGGCGGGCACCCCATGGTGCCTGCCACACTGTGCATGGTTGCAAAGAGGGGTCCCATGGGTACTCCCACGGGGCCCATTCGGAGGCCTCCATGTGAAGGGGGGCCTGCTACGGGCCCCCAAAGTCAGATTCCGACAGCCGATCCGTGTCGGAAAGACCGATTCAGAAAGGCTGTCCGAATCCGACAACATAATCGCTCGATTGGAAATGCGGCCTGTAGAGACGTACGAGTCGGCTCCGACCAACTCGGTGTCTCCCAAAGCCATTCGGATGTGACTCGGAACCGAGTCGGACAGTCCGAATGGTTTCCGACCATCGTAATCGGTCGGTCGGAAATGTTTCCGAGTCGGTTGGAAACAAGGCTTCTGAATCGGATTCTGACTAACCGAATGCAGTTCGGAGCCTTTCCGACCGACATCGTAATCGACCCCTTAGAAGTTGAGTCGTGCATATGGCAGGGTACATAATAAATATGGCCCAAGAGATTTTGCAAATCTAAAAACAATTGGTGCATTGGGATCCAAACTTAACACAACAGTGCTAAATTATGACAGATAGGTGCATTCCATTTCTTACTGAAGATGGGAATAAGCTTTACAGAAAACATTAGATGGGCATCTTTTTCTCTTTCCATCTTATATATAGGATATTTGTTGTTGCTGTTTATTTTGAGTGCTATATATAGGGGTAAAAGTAGGGTACTCTGGGGAAGGTTAGTAAACGGGTTTATGAATTTATTTCCAATTTCTGTTAAGTTCAAAGCCTTTCTATGTCTTCAGAGTTCCTCGCCATCCAAGCTTGCCCCCTGCTTTGATATTATACATTTCTAGTGCCGGGGAAACAGTTGTTGAGGTTGTTAACCTAAAAACTCTCAGACTGGCCATGGAATTGCATTGTAATTTAGGACACTTCTGGTGGGCCGGGGGACCAAGACATAGTAAAAAACAGATTTTATAAATTTTTTGCAGTAATTACAACATTATGCATATATATTAAGTCATATTGTGTGTTCAGTCCGCCTTTCCAGGCACAGTATAGCATACAGTAGTTAGCTGCTTACAGTGCTAAAATCGATGCGTAGTCTTGGACATGCAGTAGGCAACATATCTTCAATCGTTAGATCTGCTCAAAAGTTGTCATCTAGTCTGTAGAGCCTGAATAAGATATCATGCAAATCTGTTGGTTTATAACGTTAATAAAAGAACAACTCCCCTCCCCCCTTGGTTAACTAACGGGTGCAGGCCCAGCAACAACCAGTTGTGTAAGGGATTGTAGGAAGACTTCTGCCCATCCCTAACCTTCAAGCATAGTAATTGGGTAGGCATCAAATCTGTGGCATGTAAATTTCGAGAGATGGACGGATATGTAATAGGAACCTTGCCTTCTCCTATCCCCTCCCCATACCAATTGCACCTCACTGTTGTATGTGGGTTTCAGGGTGCTGCTCCGTGTATGTCATCTACTTGCATGCGGGGTTCATCTGTATCCAGGGCTTTGAAAGACTCCAGTACCAAATCCCAGGACATAACTATAGGTATTTTAAGTAACCCTCGCCGTTCCTCGCTTTCTTATCGCCCCACTTTCAGCGAGTCCCCAGTGCTCTACCTCCTCCCTCCAGGCCATCGCCATTGGTGGTGTCGCCGATTTCCATCGTCTTGTAACAAGGCGTTTCGCTAACATAAGAGCTAGGTCAGCGAACTTCGCATGCACTTTGTACCCCTTAGGGCGTGGGTAAAGGCCTAATATGGAACCCTCCACTGTAGTCCATGCTTGTCCTCTCACCACTTCTCATATCGTGTGTGCTATCTGTGTCATGTAGGTGGAAAGGGCGGGGCATGACCACAGCATATGGAGGAAGTCAGCGTCTTTCCCCACACATCTAGGGCAGTTTGCCGCCACAGCAATGAACATTGCATGCAATTGATATGGTGTGAGGTATGCTCTTTGAGTGATCATGTACTGTATACATTTAAATCGCGAATTGCGCGAGACCATCTTCGGGTAGGCGAGAAGGAATGCCCAGTCTTTGTCTGTAAGGACTTTACCTATATCCGTATCCCATTTTGCCCGTATTGTGCATAGGGATTGGAGTATGTGCGCCCTTATACCCTGGTATAGCCACTTTGTCAAATGTCGGCCGATGCCCATTAAGTGCATCAAGTGTACCAATTCATGCGTTGGTGGCTCTAACCCTTTGGGAGCCCATTCCCGTTTAATGTATCGTAGTATGCTGGCATGTAGTAGAAACAGTGTACTAATGAGCCCTGCTCGTGTACAAAATCTGTGTGGTTCAGCAGGGTACTCTCCCCAAATAGCTCTCCGTCAGTAGTCACTCCATCTCGCTCCCACCTGGAGAGCCGGTGACGCTTCAGCATCCCAACGGCAGAATATTTAGTGCGTATGGTATGGTGGGTGCTGTATATTTTAAGGCCTGTATTCAGTAAGCCAGCGTTACTTTTAATAATGGTGGAGATGTGGGTGGAATGGTCCTCCCAGGACACAGTAGGGTGTGAAGTGCGCCTTGTGCAATCATGACAGGAGTGTATACCACCTCTTGTAGGTTACGGCCTGCTAGCCAAATATGCAAGCCACTGTAAATGACTCGCCATACAGTAGGCCCTTAAGTCTGGGGCTCCCATACCTCCCAAATCAGTTGGCAATTGGAGCTTTGCCAAACTAACTCGGTACCTCCCTGTGCCCCATATTAGTTCCGGTAATATTTTATTCAATAATTTAAAGATTATGGAGGGGATCACTTTTGGGAGAGTAGTAAAATAATATAAGACCCGCGGCAACATAACCATTTTCGCGATAGCCAGGCACCCTGTCACTGACAACGTGAGCGATATCCAGAACGCGGTCTGGGACCGCAAGGAAGTAATTACTCTCTGTACATTCCCATCCAGGGGCTCTTTTTGAGTTCTATATAGTCGTACTCCTAGATATTTAAAGGTATCTGCGGCCACTGTCAACTCGTCTCCTCCAAGGGGACTTCACTGGGTACAAAATTTTCCCTAATGAGGAACACAAGTGATTTATCGAAATTGATGGCAAGTCCAGAGATCGTGTGAAACTAGGCAAATGTTTGGGCGACCGTCTGGGGCCCGCACTGAAGATCTCTAGCATATAGTATAATGTTGTCAGCGTATAGGGATAAAGCATGTGTCGTCTGTCCCAGTGGGATACCCCAATAGGCCGCATCACAGCACTGCTTCTGTGCTAGGGGTTCTAATGCGAGTAAAAATAATATGGGAGATAATGGGCATCCCTGCCTCGTTCCCCTTTATATCATGTAAGGGCTTGATATGTGTGCCCCTGTCCGGGACCGTGCTGTCGGAGAGGTGTACAATAGTTTCACCCACTTAAGGAACACGTCAGGAATCCTGAATCTTTTAAGGGCTGCCAGCATATACTCCCAGCTAAGGGTGTCGAAAGCCTGACGCAAGTCTAAAGAAAGGCATCCCGAATTGGGAAGGTGGTCCGGGAGTGCCCACATCACTTGGTATAACCTACGAATGTTTAGTGATGTGCTCCAGCTGAGCACAAACCTGCATTGATTTGTGTGCATGAGTTTTGTGAGGAAAGGGAGAAAGCTGCTTGCTAGGACTTTACTCAGTATTTTGCATTCTGTATTTAAAAGGTATAGAGGTCTGTATGCTGTAATGACAGTTCAGTCCCTACCCGGTTTCGGCAGTGATGTTGCAAGGGCTTGAATTGTGGTTAGGGGGAGGGCTCCTCCTTCTAGCGCCTCCTGGTATAGATTTTTGAGTCGGGGCACCAATTGTGTAGTGTAGGCTGCATAGAATTCTACAGGAAGGCCATCTAATCCCAGGGTTTTGTTGCGAGGGAGGTCTTTAATCGCTTTGCAAATCTCTGCTGCTGAGATTGGTGCTCTAAGCGACTCTTGGTCCATTTCAGTTAGTTTAGGCAACTGTAGTACTTGGAGGAAATCATGTATCGCATGGGGGCTCACCATCTGAGGGGCTGTGTATAAATGTTCATAGTATTCTCGGAAGGTGTCATTTATCTCGAGTTGAGTATTCACAGAAGCGTGTAATGGGGTAAGGATATCAAGGTTGGGCACTACTGGGGGAATCTCTAATTAAAAGGGCAAGTAATGATCCCGCTTTATCTGCCTTGGTGTGTATTTTTGGTGCGTGTACGCGATAGTCCACCACCCATGGTCATTCTAGCAAGTCCGCATATTCAATGAGTGACTCCTGTAGTTTCTGAAGACCTGTCTGGGATGACACAGCATCTCTCTCTAGGATGCCCAGACGTGATTCTACATTAGCAAGTTCCCGGAGGATAATTTGTCGCACCCTGACTCCAGTGCAATCTTCTCTCCTGTGCATCTTTTCTGGAGTTTGATTGAGGGATTATAATGTGCCACCCACGTGGGAAGTTATTCACTGTGACCTCCTCGCTCATGCAGCAGTGAGATGTGTGGAGTGACGTCCGTCGTCCTCTCCTCTTCCACAGAACTGGAGCTTTCAGTCCGGCACGCAGTACCTTGTCTCCCAAGGGGAGGGGGCCACACCCCGGCTTCATCACAAGCCAAGTGGGTTCCCCCACCCACCGCTCGTCTATGTTACCACAGGGCTTCCAGTGTTTCTGGGGATCCTGCCGCACGTGTCCCCCCGACAGGACCAGGGGTCTGGTGGTTCCGCAAGTATAGGGCAGTTAGGGGCTCAACATCCCTTTCCCCGCTGCGGTATAGTCTCCAGTCTTTATGCCCAACATGCAGAGCTAGTCCGTGAGAGCTCCCTCCATTAGCATGGCCTGACTGCGGGTGGCCGTTGGGGCTCCCATTTAGTTAGTACTGGGCCTCCCACCGCAGCCCAGCTCACCTTAGGTGCTTCCCTCCTATCACAGCGATACAAAAGGGGATGATGGACGGAACGTTTGAGCCAATCAAACACTCACCCCCAGTCAACTGATCTGGGTTTAATCCATCATCATTCTTTAGCTCACTCCACCACCCCAGTTCAGACATGGCCATATGCAAATCAGTCTGACCCTGTGCCTCATGGGAACAGTCCAGCCCGAACTGCCAAGCCATGTCTTCCCTGGACCGGAAACAAGCATCCTAGGACCGGTTTCTGGCATTTCAGCCGTCATCAGCCAGGCTTGCTTGAATCCAGTGGCAAAGTGAGCAAGGGACCCACGTCTGGGCATACCCCCGCCAACTTAGGGCGACCAAGCGATACAAAGGGGATGATGGACGGACGTTTGAGCCAATCAAACACTCACCCCCAGTCAACTGATCTGGGTTTAATCCATCATCATTCTTTAGCTCACTCCACCACCCCAGTTCAGACATGGCCATATGCAAATCAGTCTGACCCTGTGCCTCATGGGAACAGTCCAGCCCGAACTGCCAAGCCACCTAGGACCGGTTTCTGGCATTTCAGCCGTCATCAGCCAGGCTTGCTTGAATCCAGTGGCAAAGTGAGCAAGGGACCCACGACTGGGGGTGAGTGTTTGATTGGCTCAAACGTTCCGTCCATCATCCCCTTTTGTATCGCTTTGTTCGCCCTAAGTTGGCGGGGGTATGCCCAGACGTGGGTCCCTTGCTCACTTTGCCACTGGATTCAAGCAAGCCTGGCTGATGACGGCTGGAATGCCAGAAACCGGTCCTAGGATGCTTGTTTCCGGTCCAGGGAAGACATGGCTTGGCAGTTCGGGCTGGACTGTTCCCATGAGGCACAGGGTCAGACTGATTTGCATATGGCCATGTCTGAACTGGGGTGGTGGAGTGAGCTAAAGAATGATGATGGATTAAACCCAGATCAGTTGACTGGGGGTGAGTGTTTGATTGGCTCAAACGTTCCGTCCATCATCCCCTTTTGTATCGCTTTGTTCGCCCTAAGTTGGCGGGGGTATGCCCAGACGTGGGTCCCTTGCTCACTTTGCCACTGGATTCAAGCAAGCCTGGCTGATGACGGCTGGAATGCCAGAAACCGGTCCTAGGATGCTTGTTTCCGGTCCAGGGAAGACATGGCTTGGCAGTTCGGGCTGGACTGTTCCCATGAGGCACAGGGTCAGACTGATTTGCATATGGCCATGTCTGAACTGGGGTGGTGGAGTGAGCTAAAGAATGATGATGGATTAAACCCAGATCAGTTGACTGGGGGTGAGTGTTTGATTGGCTCAAACGTTCCGTCCATCATCCCCTTTTGTATCGCTTTGTTCGCCCTAAGTTGGCGGGGGTATGCCCAGACGTGGGTCCCTTGCTCACTTTGCCACTGGATTCAAGCAAGCCTGGCTGATGACGGCTGGAATGCCAGAAACCGGTCCTAGGATGCTTGTTTCCGGTCCAGGGAAGACATGGCTTGGCAGTTCGGGCTGGACTGTTCCCATGAGGCACAGGGTCAGACTGATTTGCATATGGCCATGTCTGAACTGGGGTGGTGGAGTGAGCTAAAGAATGATGATGGATTAAACCCAGATCAGTTGACTGGGGGTGAGTGTTTGATTGGCTCAAACGTTCCGTCCATCATCCCCTTTTGTATCGCTTTGTTCGCCCTAAGTTGGCGGGGGTATGCCCAGACGTGGGTCCCTTGCTCACTTTGCCACTGGATTCAAGCAAGCCTGGCTGATGACGGCTGGAATGCCAGAAACCGGTCCTAGGATGCTTGTTTCCGGTCCAGGGAAGACATGGCTTGGCAGTTCGGGCTGGACTGTTCCCATGAGGCACAGGGTCAGACTGATTTGCATATGGCCATGTCTGAACTGGGGTGGTGGAGTGAGCTAAAGAATGATGATGGATTAAACCCAGATCAGTTGACTGGGGGTGAGTGTTTGATTGGCTCAAACGTTCCGTCCATCATCCCCTTTTGTATCCCTCCTATCACAGCAGGCCGCCAAGGTTGGGAAGCGGCCGTTGTCATCCACCGCAGCGGGGGCAGTGGGTCTCGCTGAGATGTGATGCAGCTTGTGCCCTTGGTCGTTGGTTTTTTGCCGCATGTCCGATCCTCACAGCGGTCACCGACAGGGGAGCCCGGCTTCCCCCCGATTCCTCCAGTGTGCAGGCCTCAATCTGCCAGCCGTCACCACCCTCCGGAGGTGCCTCAGGGCAGCCCAAGGAAGCAGGCCCCCATCGACACCAGTCAGCAGTCCTTTCCGCTCATGGCAGTGCACCACAAGCCCTGCAGTGTCCGGCACTACCTCAGCACCAGCAGGTAGCCGGGAGCTGCCCTGGCCTCCTTCACTGTAGGATTTGGCGAGCTCCAGAATCCAGGCCTCACCTCCGGTCAATTGGCCAAGGGGCCCACGCTGCTGCCCAGATCCAAACCAGTTGTTGGCGGGTGGCGATGTCTCACCCCGGAAGCCCCGGCTCTCCAGGCATTTAATGCAGCTGTAGTCAGGCTCAGCCCTAGTACAGACCTATTCACACTCGGTGCTGCCAGCGCTCCCTTCTCGACAGGCCTCCCTCTGCTAAGGTTCGTTTCGAGTCAAAATTGGCCCCTTTGGCATCCGCAGGGCCCACCGCAGGGACGCCACCAGTCCGGCAGTGTGGTTAATAGTAAGTAGTATGGTGGATGGCTGTTTGGAAGCAAGTGGTTCAGCAACATTAGCGGCCCCGGCCCAGGAGCTGAACGTCTATGCGTCTGCCATCTTCTGCGGCCGACCACGCCCCTCCCGTGGGACCAAGACATAGTATTGGTTAATTTTACTCCCAGATGATTGAAGTCCGTGACACACTCTATACTAGTGTCTCTGACCTTTAATAACCCCTTAGAGCTCTTGTAGAGATTAAAGGCCATAGATGTGGTTTTGACTGAGTTTAGTTCTATCCTTCATTGGTTACAGAATTCCAGGAATCTATCAAGCAGTCTCTGTAATCCTGAGGGGGTTTTAGAAATCAGGGTGGTATCATCTGCAAAGAGTATCACAGGGATCTTTTGCTTTCCTAGATTAGGGGACTCAAGGTGGCTCACCAATAAGATGCTTATGCGTGTCGAGTTCCCCACGATGCAGGGGCCTTATGCCTTAGATGCGGTCAAGACTTCTGGGGCTCCGCACAAGGCAATCCGGTCTCCAGGCACAATTCTTAGTTCCATGCTCACGTCGCGCTACCAGTTGGGATCCAGCAGATGATGTGGGCACTTAAGAGGGTACCGATCTCCAGGTGTCACAAGAAGATGGTGTGGGTCCCTCATAGGAGATCATTGATGTCCCTGAGACCTCTAAAAGAACAGGGGGCAAGCCAACAAGTCTTTGGAGAGCACATTTCAGGGTGCCACACAGCAGCAGGTAGTCAGCCCAGGCCAGCCACTATTCAGGAAGGGCACACTGTCCCTTTCAATGACAGTTATCCTCCTTGTGCACAACAGATTCCTCTGCCAATGAGCACCACGAAGTTCCAGGTTCTCCGGTCCCATGTCCGCACAAGTGTAGCACTGCCCTGCTGAAGTATAGCGCCAGCAGCTATACTGCTGTGTGCCTTTGAAGTGGGGGTGATTTAGACGGTCTCCCTTTGAACCACAGATGTCTCCCCTAAATTTCAGTCCTGTCTGCCATGAGACTGTGGAATGCAGATCATAATCATTATTGGGGCCATGATCTAGCTCCCAAAGGCCAAGTGTCAAAACCTCTTCCTCCATTCTATCCAGCCATGCACTCAAATGTCAGAGGTCTGTCGTTCCAGTTGCATGCCCTTTGTTTTATTTATAGCATGCCCTCTGTTTTATAGCTGCGGCTGGGGAAAGCCCAGATGTGCTTCCCCAGCCTCCAGTGTGGACTGGAGCCAAGATAAAAGGCACACAAACAGTTTTAGAGCAGAGAAATGTCCACTTTCTAGGAGAGTAGTTTCTAAGCTAGTAATTACAAAACCACCTTTACCACAGGAAAGGTTTTGTGATTGTGAATCCGATGATAAGAAACAAGATGAGGCCGCTCCACTGCAATCTATCATTGCAGCCTGTAGTAATTTCAACCATTTCCCCCATTTTAGCCTATGGGAAGAGCAAACCTCATAGGCAGTGAAAACATACATGGATATTCCTCACTACCTGGGCAGGTGACACACATTTGTCCCTGCCCGGCCTTTCACCTGCCACTCGCTTCACCCCTTAAGATGTACCCTTGGGGGGCTCTAGAGGTAGTGAAAGGTCCTCTCAGGATGGCTAGTGATTTAGAAAGGCCAGCCTGAGCAGAAGCACAATTGGGTGCACATAGACCTGCAATTGCAGGCTGGACACATGTTTAGAAATACCATAGATGCAAGTGCGCACACCGGCCTGCAATGGCAGGCTGGACATATGTTTAAGCATGTCATTGGTGCAAGTGTGCAACCCGGTCTGCAGCGGCAGGCTGAACACATGTTTAAGCACATCATTGGTGCAAGCACGCAAACCGGCTTGCAATGGCAGGCTGGACATATGTTTAAAACCACCATAGGTGCAAGTACGCACACATCAGCCTGGAATGGCAGGCTTGTGACCTGTTTTATAAACATCAGGTAAGCTAAACTTCCTAACATGGGTAGGAAGGGTGCTCGCACCTTCACACTGCATTTACAGTGGGAAAGTGCCACTGGCCCTAAAGCCATAGCAAGAGAATCAGCAAAACCCAGGAGGTGTCCCATGGGAAGAGCTAATACCTTAGGCAGGGAAAACCCACATGGGGGTTCTTCACTACCCGGAAAGAGAACACACATGTGTACCTACCCAGCTGCTCACCTACCCCGATCTTCATCCCTCAGGACTTACTCTAGGGGCGCTCTAGTGGTAGCGAGGGTTGGCTAATGAGTGAGAAAAACCAGCCTGAGCATGATACATGTTTGACAGGCTTTTCCGGTGGGTGGCATAATCAGTGCTGCTTCCCACTACTAGCCAGTGCAGTACCGACCCTGGGTATGTGGTGCATCTTTTTACAGGGCACTCACAGGTATGACACCTAAACCAATCAAGTAAGCACCCCTTCCTGGCAGGTGTAGGAAGGGCGAGCTCACTTTCCTGCTGCAGTACAGTGGGAAATTGCCCAGAGTTCTACGGTCATGAAAAGAAAGTCGGCAAAAACCAGAAAGCCAAAAAGCAAAATGTTTTAGGGAAATCCCCCTAAGGGTCATGTCCAACAGTAGTCAACCCTAGCGTCATTATGGCAGCTCCCATGGGCTACTTCATGCCTGAAGGTTTTATTGCCTTTAGCCTTCACTGCAGTGATTACATCCTGCCAATTATTGTTTTCCCATTCAACCCGTGCTGCCACCTGTGCTTGCTAATAGAGATTCCATGCACGTCTCACCATATCCCAATCTTTAGTTTTTATTGCTGTCACAAGGATGTTCTTTGCGTCCTTGCAGCCTTTGTTAAACCAGGTTATTTGTTTCTTTGGAGGGTCCTCAAGGGTTGCATTCAATGTTATTTGAAGTTTATATAGCGCTGGCTAGACCCATAGGTATCAGAGCGCCTTACATGAGGGTCGTTACGTTACAGATTACAAATTACATACGTTACCAGAGCATAGTATAACATGGGCAGAAAAACAATGTAACAGTAATTAGACGAAGGGAGGGGGAGAGAGTAGACAACGGCGGGGAGACGGGAAGAACTGTGCCCAATGTCCGGCTGGGTAGGTGACATCCGAGGTGGTGAGCCAGGGCGGATCTCCTCAGTTCCATGCACAGATCTAATCGTTCAAGGAGTAGCAAAACTCTTGAGCTGGGATCAGCAATTCCATTGCATTAAATTCTTTGCTATAAATGCATGATACGCTTTTTAGATGGCTCTAAATGTGTGACCATTTAACTGCACACTTATTATTTTTTAGAGCCATTTCCTTATTCAACAAATTTGTGTATGGATTATTTCCAGGGTTTAGAAAACCTTGCATTGTTAAATGCAATGCAGTATGGTCACTACCATTGTGGTCAATTACCACCATACCCCTAATCCTTGCCCATGTATGGACATCTAACATTATATAGTCAATTCTGTTTGTTCGATTCATACAATTAAAAGGAAGTTTACCCTTGAGATGAGACCTCGACCCCATTACAAGATCTTAGTCCTAGGGAAAGCCTTCCTCCGGTTAATTGGATTGTTGAGGCTGACCATTGTTTGATAGGGGGTAGATCTAATCTTGGGATCCCCCACTTCTCGTCTTCTGCTCAGTGATGGATTATTCAGTTGTGTCTAGCGGTGGGTATGTAATATTAAAATATCCACTCCCAGTATCAATGGACCTCTTTCCATGTTGTGTTTTATGTGGCATGCAAATTAATATATTGTTTCAGATTCTTTGTTTCTTCAGGCACTACAGTTATATAAGTTACACATGCATGCTTTGTCATCCACTGATAAGAGTAAATTAGTTTCTAGAATATCAAATGAGTTGAGGCATGAGATCTTGATTTTATTCTTTAGCTAGGCCACTATTTTGATCATCTCATGAATTACGGGTAAGCGATACTTAGTACATAACGTTATAAGTACACTATAAAGGTACGAGTTACGATGGGTTGCTAGGATCCACGTATTACATGAAGGTAGAGCACAAGTATTTGATCCTTTTTTCTGATGTCACCTTTTCTCCTCTAGGTGCCAACAGCACTCTGTAATCCACCGAGAACCTAGACACCAGGTTTCAAGGTTGTATTCGTTTCAACCCTTGTTTTGTAATTAATATTCTTTTTTCACACATTCACTATTACGCAGTAGCATAACTACATCTAGGTCCTGAAGAAGGCCAGGATTCCACATGAATCACAATGGCCGAAACATGTAGACCTTGTTTCTGGACATATGCAGTCATTATTTTACAACTGCATCTGCACTGTTTTTAATCTGGACATCAGGAGATAATGAATACAACTTTTTTCTCCTGGTAGCCATTTTAACTTTCACTTCACAGTTCACACACATGCACTGCGCCCATCACTCTTATTAATTCCAAAACTCTTCACATCTGATGGATTTTAGGAGATCCTACCAACCAACATTTACTCTGAAAACATCCCTGAGCTCCTCCCTCTTAGTGAGGGGGTTGTAGCCCTTGGTTGCACTAGGTTTTGCATCCAAGAGGAGATCCCAGATGATGAAGCATGTCACTTCGGTGAGTGATGGGATTCCGTCCTTTTTAAAGGATTCCCTTTAAATACATTTAAAGGTCTCTACTTGTGCTATATGCTCTCAGACCCTCAATAGGTCTGGTAGACCCGTGGATATTTTGTTTGGTTCATGTAAATATTTTTGCCACAAATTGTCAAACATCTAAGCCTAGAATTACAGCAGAGTAGTTACTAAGGCGCTGATGTTAAGCAGACGGGTATATCCAAGTGTTCTTCATTATCCACTCTCAGTTTATCCGACTGGCACCACATTATCTGATTTACATGCCAAATTTGACAGTACTCTTGCCAGACATAGTACTGCCAGACAAAATACTTTTTGCAGACTCCTCAGGCGATAGGCATGTGAGTGCAGCAAGGCACTTTGTTAGGAGAAACAGTTTCTGTCTGCCCTTTTTATTTTATTTAGAAGCAGTAACTATAATATTTTGATCAGATATTGTTTAAAGAGCAATGTCTATCACCAGAAAAGCTAACATGGAATTCTGCCTATTAACTGGACATTCAATTGGAACTTGACCTGTGAAGCAAAATACTTCTGCATGTTTGTTGTCATGAAGCAGTATTTGGAATGTCCTTTTTCCCCCAACCCAAATATGCAGGCAATGCTATGACTTGCAGTAAAGATTGTGGGTGGGAATATCGAACCCCAAAGATCGGCTGGACACAATATTGGTACAATATCAAGGGGCAAAATATCGCAAGGTAAGTGCACAGAGGGAGGTAGGGATGTACTACTCTTAACTCCACGTCTGCGTACCTTGAAGATCACCAAGCTACATATATGTGAAGTTAGGTATACAAAATGTATAGAAACGTACCTCTTGGTATTTTGTTTCGCAAAATTGTTGAAACGATATTCTGCCTCGCTAATATTCAGCCTTACCTGTAAATGAGTAGTTTCGGTGGCAGAATTTTACATCATTTGTTGAAAATTGAAGACGAACTTTCATACCTATTGAACATAATAACATGTTTACTGAACTAATTTACACTGGACTGTGGACAAAGGAGTTGTAAGTGCAACCAGAAGGCCAATCTGGTGTAGTGTTGATCCACCATTTTGCTCAGCTTGAGAGGCGGATTTTAAACAGGCGGTTCCCAACATTCAATAGGTCTCACCTTTGTAAGAGCTATTGGCTTTGCCCATGTCTTCTAGCCATGTTGAACAGCAGCGTGGGTGCGATTCAGCATAGCTAAAAGTTAGCTGTGAGGCATAGAGGAGAGTGGCGTAGAGAAGAGTGGTGTAGAATGACGTAGAGTGGGGCGGCATAGAGTAGAGTAGCACAGACAGGAGTGGTGTAATAGAGTGTCATGGAGTAGAGTGGCATACAATAAAGTGGCATAGAGTGGAGTGGCGTAGAGCACAGTGGCAAAGAGTGGCATAGAGTGCCATAAGTAGAGTGGCGTAGAGTGGAATGGAGTGGCATTGAGTGGAGTGGCTTAGAGTGGAGTAGTATAGAGTAAAGTGGCGTAGAGTGGAATGGAGTAGAGATTCTATTCCTCATGTACTAATCACTAGAGGTCTGTGTACCAAAATATTAACAGGGAGAGCTGAGCCAAAGCCGAGCAAAGGGTCTGGTTTGGCTCTTAGAGCCCATGTACGAGCCAAGCCCTGAAAATGTTTGCTATGTAAATCATACAACCAACATTACTTAAAACATGATACAGTTCATTAAATTTCAAAAAAGTGTATTTCTTCCACATGTGGAAGCTTTGACATTAATGCATCATATTCTTGTACTGCATTGAGAAGTACTTATTAAAAGAAGTAGTTTTAAATATGAACCATTAGTGAACTAACAAGATAATACATTTGTCATGTAAACTCTGTACTGGCCCAGATTATCATAGAGCAACATTACTCTCTATTAAATCAATAGGTTTTTGTACAACTGGTATTCTGAACTCATATGTTTGCATGTGCTTCCTTACGCGATAATGTAAACAAGCATTGGCATAGCCAATAGGTCTCGCCTTTGGGACCTTATAAGTGTTTTGCCAGACCTATTGGCTTTGCCAATATGTTTAAGCTATGTTGTAGAGCAGTGTCCCAAGAGACGCATTACTGTTTATTTCAGAACGTGTATTCTCTCCCCCTGCGCCTCCTACGGATAAAACCGATGTCTGCACAATCTAAACCTGACATTTTATTTTTAGTGAATGCAAATCTACCAATGGAGTAACTGGCTCTTATTGTCAACTGCAAAGCGAGTTTTCCAAATGAGAACCAGCCCGGGCTAACAATGAATAGAGTGCTTAGAAGTGGACTATCCCCGCAGCCAGCACTGCACAAAAAATGCTGCATATTGCTGTATTGTTCAGGACACACACCCTTGCAGTCCACACAGAGAGATGTCCAAGAAAACAGACGTCACTCTTAATTTCAACACCAGCTTACCCACTGAACCAACGTGTGTGACCCTGAGCAAATACCTTTATCCTGTTTGACTCATAAAAGACGAACGCTCAAAGAGTCCAGAGATGCGCTACACTTTAATAAACTTTAATAAACCATTCATCCATACTGGACTCGTATTTAACCACGCAGCAGAAAAGTGTGCCATGCGCAAATAAGCGCTTGGATATGGTTTATGTAAATACGAAGTATCTTCATACGGGACATACTACAAATATAACACAGTGTATAAGTGATGTAGCCCTAATCCCCTCTGCAAATAATAACACAATGTGTCTGTGTGGTGAGGGCGGAAAATACATGATAAATTTAAACACACCACAAATCCCTGCCCTTTTGTGGATAGACGGGTATTATCCCAAGCAGGTTGTGCGCGCGGGCAATGGAATCCTCAGCGAGCCATGGACCGGTGTAGCCAAGAGGGTCCGGGCTGTAAGCTTTGACACTCCCCGCCTCTTTTGTACGGTGGCCGCACCGGGCTTCCATGGCAACGGACAGCCACAAAGAAAGGTTCGGAGGAGAGACTGGCGCAGGTAGCCGGATACAAGAGAGCGCGAGGGACACAAAAGAGAAGAAGGGAAGCAAATACCGAAAAGAGTGAGACACGAGCAGGGAAAGAAACTGAGAAAAGAGAAAGACGTAGTGGATGGAAAGAGTTCGAAAGGGACACGAGACACGGGTGGGAGAAGGAGACTGATCAATGAAGGAACAGGGAGTGGAACGTAAGACACCCACAACAGAGGCCTTAGGGGAGAGAGTGGTCAAGATGGAGACCATCGAGAGAGGGTGAGGCGAGATGGACATACTGAGTAGTGGGCGGCAGGAGAGAGACAGGCAGAAGAGGACCGGTCGAGTAGGGAGAAGCTGGCAGGAGGTGCCTATAGGAGAGAGACAGGCTCACAAAAGGCAAGGGGCATCCGAGGTAAGAGAGGCGGGGGAGAGGGAGACAACCTGACTAGCGGGTTTGAGATTTGAGAGAAGAGAAAGGCTGTGAAGGGGGCTGGTCGGAGATGGCAACAGGTTAGAGACGTACTAAGAAGCACAGACCGCAGGAGATTTTGAGGGGAGAGGTTGGCTTACTAAGGACTGATAGATAGGCGAGACCGAGAGGTGAGCGAGGTCGAGTAGGCAGAGGATGAGCGAAGAGGGACATGGAGAGAAGGGCTTACTGGTAAGAAAGTTGCAGAGAGTTTAGAGAAGGGACAGAAGAGAGACTTGCGGAGTGGGGTAAAACTGGAAAGAAAGTTGCAGAGAGGTTATTTGGAGAGAGGCACAGTTATTCGACCCAGACCGGCAGCAGATGCTGGTAAGAGAAAAACAAGTGATGCCACACGCTAGCAGCATCGCGATCGGCGGTCTTCACTTTTGAAGCACTGCACTCGTGCTTGTGGCGGCATCCACCTTGCGGGAGCGAGCAGCGGCCATATGTTTGTAATTAACGTGGCCGCGCCGCTGCTCGCTCCCGCAAGGTGGATGCCGCCACAAGCACGAGTGCAGTGCTTCAAAAGTGAAGACCGATTTCTAAAGGCCCTCCTAGAGCAACGCCTGCGCGCTGCCTAGGCGAGACCTAAAAAAGGAGTTTTGGTGTGATTAAATATTTACCTAAGATCACACAATTTAAGCAGAAAACATGATTTATCCAGGTTTTCTGGTTCATTCTGTACACATCAGCTGCTAAATGGGTGTCTATTTCACTTTCCTTATGTGAACACTTTTTGTTTCCTGTTTGTGCATATTTCTTCACTTTTTATACAGCTCGAAGGTATTTGATCTGCTTTACATGAGCACCAGTTTACATTACACAAGATCGCATTAATTTTTTACAGGCACCGGGAGATTAAGTGATAGACTAGAATCACAGGAAGTTAAGCTGACACCGGGGCTCGAACCTGGTTTCCCAGTTTCAAATTCGGTATCTCTGGCTAGAACAGCACGTCCTGGTTGCAGCCAGAAGCTACATTAAAGCCCGGCTCGTTATGGGCTCGAGTTTCCAACTGGACCTCAAGCTGAGCCAGGCTTCAGGCTCGAGTTTTTAGTGGCTCACCTGCCTCTATTAATTACTTAGGCCAAGCCTCCTGTAGGGCTTCTCAAACCACAACCGTTTTAGCCCCCCCCCCCCTTTTTAACCCACTTAAAGAACTGGTGAAAGATATATACCTACTACTCAACAATTCAATGCTTCTTAAACATATATGTTAACGGCATTAACCGCTTTTAGCCACAGATGGAAGATCAACGGTCACATTCTCACCATAGCATGTGTTTTCGGAGGCAGCTGGTGTAAATGCTTTTACTGTTATCAATGATTTTGCACTCAAATGTGAATATTTCTTTCCCTTTTTAGCAAGATGTATATTCACTGCAAATGGATTGTAAATTATGCCCATGAGCGCGGGATTCTGCAGTAACATCAGCAATGGGCGAATGAGAGAGAACAAACTGAAAAGGAAACAGTAAAAAGAAACATGAAACAACAATCACCACAAAGAACGCGAATTGAAAAAGAATCAGGATTTGATTCCCATCTACAACGCGAAAAACATTTTACATGCTTATCAAATCAACCAATCACTCGATTAAATCAACAGTTCTAAAAGCGCCAATGACCTTAACGGGCATCAAGGCGCCCCTGACAGCCATTAAAACACTTCTTGTCATGCACAATGTCATCTGGGCAAGTCACAGCGCCAGGATACCCGTAGGGTGACAGTTTTGCGCTGTATAAATTCAAAAAATACAAAATACAATACTTACATTCACCAAAGCTCTTCAGTCAAGATTAGAAATGAAACAAGGTGCCATGAATTACAAGCATATATACCTCAGAACACCTCACAGTTACGATTTAAGGAGCGTCCCTTTTTTTTATTCTTCATGGCCGCGTCCACACTTGCACATTCACAAGTTCAGAAATCAATTCTAATTTATCTTCTTTGTTTTTGTAACATAAAATCGTTTTTCATCTTTACTCTTTGCAGTTTTATATAGCGCGAACTTGACCCAGGGGTATAGGAGGGTTTATATGAGCTCCAGATTAAATCACACAAGGTCAGATAGTCAGTTTTTTTTAAAGCACTGGGAGCTCATGTGATTTGCCCAGAATCACAGGATGTTGACCGATGCCAGGACTCCAACCTGATTCTCCAGTTCCAATGCTGGCAGCTCTGCCCTTTAGGACACATCTCCCCCTGGCATGCAGGATGAGATTGTCAGTAGGTTACTGAAGCTTGCCTGTATAAAAACAAACCCTGAGCTGATGAACAACAATGCGGAGAGGTGCTTCACTTCGTACTGCTGCACTATAGAAATGCACTTATTAGCAGTAAAAAAGCATTGTCATAGCCATGTTAGCAAGCGTCCCTAACATATGCAGAACACCAGTGAAAGATCCCCTAAAAGCACTGGCGTAATGAAACTTGAGGGCCCCCCCCCTGCAAGGCACGTGGAGGGGCCCCCTCCGGACTCAATCAGGAGCTCTCCGGCCAGAGTACTGTGCTGAGGGGGCCCCCTGGAGCTTGGGGGCCCCTTGCACCGCGGGGGCTGCGGTGTCCTGTGTTATGCTACTGCCTAAAACAGGGATACTCAAAGTGCAGCCGGGAGCCGCATGCGGCCCTCCTGACCTTTTATTGTGGCCCCCTGGTGAACAGCAGCACTGGGCTGCTGCTCACTTGACAGTGGAGGAACATTCAGAAAGCTGAGATACAAGCACTGGGCTGCTGCTCACTTGACAGTGGAGAAACATTCAGAAAGCTGAGATACAAGCACTGGGCTGCTGCTCACTTGACAGTGGAGAAACATTCAGAAAGCTGAGATACAAGCACTAGGCTGCTGCTCACTTGACAGTAGAGGAACATTCAGAAAGCTGAGATACAAGCACTGGGCTGCTGCTCACTTGACACTGGAGGAAACATTCACAAAGCTGAGATACAAGCACTGGGCTGCTGCTCACTTGACAGTGGAGGAAACATTCGGAAAGCTAAGATACAAGCACTGGGCTGCTGCTCACTTGACAGTGGCGGAACATTCAGAAAGCTGAGATACAAGCACTGGGCTGCTGCTCACTTGACATTGGAGGAACATTCACAAAGCTGAGATACAAGCACTGGGCTGCTGCTCACTTGACAGTGGGGAAACATTCAGAAAGCTGAGATACAAGCACTGGGCTGCTGCTCACTTGACAGTGGAGGAAACATTCAGAAAGCTGAGATACAAGCACTGGGCTGCTGCTCACTTGACAGTGGAGGAAACATTCAGAAAGCTGAGATACAAGCACTGGGCTGCTGCTCACTTGACAGTGGAGGAAACATTCACAAAGCTGAGATACAAGCACTGGGCTGCTGCTCACTTGACAGTGGAGAAACATTCACAAAGCTGAGATACAAGCACTGGGCTGCTGCTCACTTGACAGTGGAGAAACATTCAGAAAGCTGAGATACAAGCACTGGGCTGCTGCTCACTTGACAGTGGAGGAACAGTCAGAAAGCTGAGATACAAGCACTGGGCTGCTGCTCACTTGACAATGGAGGAACATTCAGAAAGCTGAGATACAAGCACAGGGCTGCTGCTCACTTGACAGTGGAGGAACATTCAGAAAGCTGAGATACAAGCACTGGACTGCTGCTCACTTGACATTGGAGGAACATTCAGAAAGCTGAGATACAAGCACTGGGCTGCTGCTCACTTGACAGTGGAGGAACAGTCAGAAAGCTGAGATACAAGCACTGGGCTGCTGCTCACTTGACAGTGGAGAAACATTCAGAAAGCTGAGATACAAGCACTGGGCTGCTGCTCACTTGACAGTGGAGAAACATTCTGAAAGCTGAGATACAAGCACTGGGCTGCTGCTCACTTGACAGTGGAGAAACATTCAGAAAGCTGAGATACAAGCAACTGCTGCTCACTTGACAGTGGAGGAACAGTCAGAAAGCTGAGATACAAGCACTGGGCTGCTGCTCACTTGACAGTGGAGGAACAGTCAGAAAGCTGAGATACAAGCACTGGGCTGCTGCTCACTTGACAGTGGAGAAACATTCAGAAAGCTGAGATACAAGCACTGGGCTGCTGCTCACTTGACAGTGGAGAAACATTCAGAAAGCTGAGATACAAGCACTAGGCTGCTGCTCACTTGACAGTGGAGAAACATTCAGAAAGCTGAGATACAAACAGGCATACTTTATTTACACGTTAACTAAAGCAACGGTAAACAAGAAAAGAAGGTGTCCTAGAAAACTTATCTTTAGGAACACCTTTAGTTTTAAAGACATCTTGCACTAAACATGTAAAAACATGATACACTTTTTTGAAGTTTACAGAGATATTATTTTTTAACATGCATGAGCGTTTTACCTTAGTAGATCAGATTGTCACTGCATTGAGAGGCATTTATTAGCAGTAATAGTTTTCAAACATGATCTTGGAAATAAATATTCATGCTGCCCCATTCTGAAAACAATGCCATTAATGAACCAAGAGGCAAGTCATTTGCAAACGTGCACCTAATTGGAACAACATTATAGTTGATTAAATAAAACACAAGTGAAGATTTTGTACAGCACACATCCTGAACTTGTATATTTTAAGGGGCTCTCATATGTGGTAATGAAAAAATAGGAGGCAAAGTGAAATTAACCAATTGCCTAGAATCACACAATTTCGTCAAGTGGGAAAGCCAGGACTGATACCAGGTATTCTGGTTTCATATTTTGCAATTCAGCCACCAGTTGAATATCACTTTCCCACTCACGTTTTACATTAGAAGTTAATGGTTTGACTTTAATTCTTGATGCTTGAGAATAGAGGGTTGGTGGCAGACCGATGTCATATGAATGCTCGGTTTGTTGTCCACATCGTGCATCTGCTTCGCATCCCCCTATGCCCACCTTTCATCACCCTGACACTCGCATTGCTGGCATCGGTGCGGTCCTTGGGCATGCCACAGATAGTACTTTGCGGCCATGGAAAAATGTTTGCGAGTACCCATGGCCTAAAAGAATAAGCAGGGCAGGCTCTAGGGTAGTGCGACTGGTGCAGCCGCACCTGTCTCTGACCTCGGGGGCCGCCGTGTTTAGAAATAACATGAGTTTATAAAAATACACCTGCTGCAGAGTTCCTTGTATGTCTAGCAGTTTTCAGGCAATAATAAAAATATCAAGATAACTGGTGATTAATGTTCCTGCTGGAAAAAGACAGTTTCACTCATGATAAAGTAGTGTAGAGGGTTAATATGTCTGCTGTAAAGAACGTGTACCTCACAAATCACAGAACTGCATTTTATGTAGATAGCTCAGTGAGTTAATACTTTTGTCACAGAGATCTTTTTCGTTACTTACAGTTCTTAAGTTACAACCGTAATTTAGCTATGAACTGTCATCAAAGAACTGCACGTAAACTGCGTTTTGAACATTTTAGAACGTTATATTTTGTCCCCAGTCTTTCATTATCCTAATGTTCCTAAAAAGGATTCTTTTTGGTAGAAATATATTCTTATTAAAAAAGCCAACCACTGTGGCACTTTTTAAATCCTGAGTTTTTGCTTCTCCAGACCAAACACTCTTAAAATATACTGCCTACTAGTATCGGTGACATATGACTTCTACACCTTGTAATCCTTATTGTGTTATGTAACATTTCTTGATACACTGATTTACACACATATGATTCATTGCCTGAGTATGTGTGTATGATGTAAAGGGCTCTGGCACACTATATTCGTATGAGTAGCACTATAAAACAGATGAAATGCGCATGAAAGAAGGGCTATGGAGCGATGAGGGGCACTGGTAGAGCATAGTAGGGAGGGAATTTGTGGAGAGGGAGTGTTTTTGGGGAGGGGGACGCACCAACAAAAATTCTCACACTGGGCCCCACCAGAGCTAAAACCGGCCCTGAGAGTAAGTAAAGTGCCAGCAGCACCAGCAGGGAGTACAAGGAGCAGCAGTGCATGCTCTTACATACATCATATGCAGCCAAAATGCTGCCTTCTCTTAGATACACATAGCAGTCACAGCACAAGGAGAAACAGCAACACATGCTATCATGTATTGCCTGTGTAGCAGCAGCACAAGCTTTCCTCACATTCACACAAGATAGCGTTTTGCATGGAAACATTTCCTTAGGTGCCGGTCCCACGGTACAACATAGAACACTAGATAGAAGGAGTAAGCACACAGAGGTACCCACTGGCTCCATAAGTACATTGGCAGAAATTGCAGTGACACAAAACTACTTCCTGTTTGAATCTGAATACAAAAGACAGGAAAAGGAAGTAGTCATGAGAGCATGCTTTGACCCTAGTATAGCAAATCTTTTTGTAGTTGACTTTGAGATCAATATAGTTGAGACAGAAACCAATCCCTACCATCAACACATCCCTGTGTGGTGCAGATATATCGATTATATCTTAATGATGTGGCATGGCTCAGCCCTGAAATGTGCGGTCGGGGGTTTGGCTTCCTGCAGGGGTCAGTTGCAGGGCCTAGCCGCAGGGCCTGGCACAGCAGGCCATGCCCTGTGGCCAGCCCTCTGCTGCGCATGGCCAATGGCCATGCACAGCATGGGGTTGACTACCAGCGAGTGGATGGGGCCAGGCACTGTGGCCAAACCCCAGTGTGCAAAGTCAAACACCATGCTTGGCGCGGGTTGGCTTTACTTTTCGGTAATAAAATATTATTTTACGTTTAAAACAACCCTAGAAATTCCTGTTAAATCAAAGGTCAGACTAAAGTTGTAGCTAGATGAAATGTTTAGTAACAACGTAATGTTTTAAACTCTAAAAAACACAGAAATTCACCAGTTATAGTTATCTTAAGTAACTATTTGGTGGTTTTTGTTAATTTAACCCCTTGCCCGCGATTGGAATTCCGCTCGTGTGCTGGACATTCCGATCGCGGGTGTGGTCGTGACGAGCTCAGCTCGTCATGCGCACAGCGCTACCGTGCAGCATGACGAGCTGAGCTCGTCACGCGCATCGAAGGGGTTAAAATGTATGTTTTAACTGACATTTTCACCTAACTATAACATCGCATTGATCTTTGTTTTTTTCAGTGAATTTCTATGTTTTTTGTAACGTAATGTAAGATGTCCATTGCGCATCAGGTTGGGTATCCACCCCTCTGATGCCACAACATTCGGCCATGAGTGGCGTGGCGAGGCCCTGTGCTCAAACCCCACAATGGGTGTCCATCCCCCACTGTGCATGGCTGACTATGTCATCTAACAATATAAAGGGTGTCATTTTGAGTAAGGCAGACCTATTGACCATGTCAAATGGTCAGCGGACATATTGGCTTTATCAAGGAATCAGCACATCAACATATATAAAACAAACCTGTTGGCTTTGTCAAAAAGTCACCAATAACTATAATCAAATGTATATTTCATAAATTGATGCACTGCAATGTTTATTAGTGACTACATTTTCAATAATGTATTTTTTAAGATAAAACATGTCTTGGAGTCTTTTTTTATAAACATTTTTCGGGCCACAAAGTGCAACCACAAGAGATCCCTGCACTCCACCTGAAGAGTAGAACAGCTACAGCTTGGAGTGCTTTAAGACAAACACGGTAAGCTGTCTTGGGGTCATAGATTCAATGACCCATTAGACTTACTGTGTTTTCTTTTTGAATTTTGCTGGGGGACTTCTGCGCTCCCAGCAGCCCTCCAGAACATTATTAAATTGCTTGGTGGTGCCCATGACCTTCTAAGGGCACCACCAAGATCTAAATATATTATCAAAAAACCCTTGCAGAGCATTATGGGGCGCTCCTAGCAAGGAGCAGTGAAAAATAAAAGAGTGGTTCTTGCTGCTCAATTAATATTATTTTTATTATTTTTTGTTTTAGTATGTTTAGGTGCCCCAGTGCCTATCTGGGGCAGCCACAATATTACAAGATGTTGGGGGCTGTGTGGGGAGCCAGAAGGCCCCCGCGAATCCAGCCAGCACACATACCGGGTGCCAGTGGAGTGGGCAATTTTTGCTTAAAGTGGGTGCCCCATGTCCACTTGGGACACCCATTACATATGCCAAAGTTGGGGGCTGTGGGGGGAGTGCCAAGGCCCCCACAGTCCTAGCCGACTTCCCACCCAGCACCTGTTTGCTGCGAGCGGAAGTAGGCATTTTTTAAAAAGGTGGGTGCCCCAGTGCCTTCCTTGGGCACCCACAACATATGACAATATTGGGGGTTCTGAGAGGAGCCCCAAGGCCTCCAGGGCCCCTGCTGGCTCCGGTGCTGTCTGCTGCTGGCTCTTTCACTTTGCTCCCACCCGGGTGGGAGCAGCATTTTTCTCTGCTTCCGCCCAGGTGGGAGTGAAGTTGTGTTACTTACCTGGGAGACTGCGGGCAGGGAATACAGATTATATTCATTGCGCGCACTCTCCCGGGCAGGGAACACCAGTGTCCTGTGGATGGGATTCCCGAGACTCTGCACCAATATCTGGCCCCAGGGGATGGGGTCCCAGGGCCAACCTACAGCCGGGGATGGTGGCCTGAAGCCCCCACCCCCCAAAAAAAGCACTGGTCCCTGGGTATGGGGCCCCAAAGGCCTTAAAGAGGCTCGGGAAAGGGGGCTGCATGGCCCCATTCCATACAAAAACCATTTGGCCCAGGGGATGGGATCCCCAAGGCCTAAAAAAAACTAACTTAGGGTGCTGTCTACCCCCCTCCCAATTTCATAATACGCAGCCACCGGGGGATGGGGTCCCTGAGGCTTAAAAAAGCTCATGGAGGGGAGCAGCACACCCTCTTCCCCAAAAAAGAATAAAGACCTGCCACCCCTCTGGACCCTGGGTCACATCGGGGGGGGGTAAGTTTTAAAACAGGCGGGAGCCGGTGACTTTTTTTTATTGGAGCTGTTGACCTACTTACCCTCTGTGCATCTCCAGTGCCGATTAAAACAATTTATGTTTTTGGCTCCCAGGGCCCTGGGACCTCTCCCTCCCCACCAGGCCTAGGGGTGCACGGTGTCCCTATTCACCCCCCCGCCCTGTAGTGTTTTTAAAAAACTTTTTTACAGGACAGGGGAGTGACTTCCGTGCCCTAAAAAGGCTGCCGCCACATCTTTGTTGATGTGGTGGCAGCCAATCAGAACAAATCTTTTGATCTGTTGGATCAGCAGATCCTCCAAGGTGGATACATTTTGAACCTTAATTTCTCAAAACTAGAATTACACCATATCACAGATAGCACACTTTATGGATCAAGATCTAGCTTTCTATCAAATTTGGTGTAATTCTGTTCATTATTTTTGTGGTATCGTAGTTTACTTTTCCTATGGAAAATCAAATTGAGTAAACATGCTTTAGCACCCCGCCCCTCTTTTTTTTTGCTCAGGCCCCGTATTGAAGGATCATCCCAAAACTTTCCATAAAAGAGCTGAGATGGATGAAATTTTTTGGGGGAAAGTTTCATGAAGATTCGGCAAACATGAGGCAGGCGTAAGGTTTTGACGCATTAACGTCCTACAAGTGGTGCAGTGAAATCTTATAGATTTCACTGCGCCACTCCTACGCCCCTTTCATGCAGGGGAACGCCCACCCTGCATACATTATACCTGACGCAGGTATAATGGAGAACAGGGGTTTACGAAGTGACGCATCGGCCTAGATGCGTCATTTCGTAAGTATGGCGCAACATGGCGCATTATTTATGCCGCCGCAGCGCCACAAAAAGTGACGCAATGGCGGCGTAAATGTGACGCAGGCCTTCATAAATAAGGCCTTTAATGCATTAGGATCTGAATAAGCGTATTTTGGTCAATAATATTAAAGCCTCTGATACATTGAGAAGAACAAAGAGGTAGGCAACAAACTTGTCCAATATGCAGTGGATGATTCCGTGTTGCAGCCTTTGTAGAAGCCATGCTGGTAAGCAGTAAGGAGTTCATTTTTGAACATAAGTTCGTTTTTGGCAATATGACAGGACAGCTGCTTAGATACACATCTCTTTATGACTTTTTCCAGCCACAAGACGTTTGACCGGTCAGCATTTGAGAGTTCGTTGGGATCTGCCTGTTTTATATCTTTTAGTAGCAGTGCTACAGGAACCAGTTTTATAGAGCCTGGGAAGATGCATTCAATTCAGGATACATTTATAAGTTGGCACCAAGTCTCATTAAAGATACAGAAGAACCCCTACAAATGGAAGCTTTGCATCTTAGTTTCCAGCTGGGCATCTTGCCACTTGGAGAACAGACTATGAAATTGGAGTGCAACTAGCGTTCTCTCAGGGGCTCAGTTCCTGCCCAGAAGAAACTAGAATCTGTTAGGGAAAACAACTGCAGTCCCTGTCCCTGTGCAATCTCCTGCTTGCATAGGGTTTGGAATTTAGCTCTGAACAAGTAATGAGTGCCTTAGTAACAGTTTAAACATTTTCCACCACCCATTCAACCCAGATCTGTGACTGGGGGTGAGTGTCTGAAAAGTTTCAGCGCTCCGTCCATCATCTCCTTGTGTTTGCTTTGTTCACCCTAAGTTGGCAGGGTATGCCCAGACGTGGGTCCCTGGCTCACTGTGCCACTGGATTCAAGCTAGCCTGGCTGATGAGGGCTGTTAGCCCGAAACCGGTCCCAGGATGCTTGTTTCCGGTCCAGGGAAGATATGGCTTGGCAGTTCGGGCTGGACTGTTCCCATGAGGCACAGGGTCAAGACTGATTTGCATATAGCTGTGTCTGATCTGGGCTGGCGAAGTGAGCTAAAGAATGATGATGGATTCAACCCAGATCTGTGACTGGGTGTGAGTGTCTGAAAAGTTTCAGCGCTCCGTCCATCATCTCCTTGTGTTTGCTCTGTGAATAGCTGTGCCCAGGAGTGGTGGGAGCTCAAAGGGAACCAGGGTACCATGGAATTGGATATCAAATCTCAAATTTCCCACTTCTCTAGTGCTGAGGTTCCAATTCCAAGGTGGAAACAGACATTGGATTGTCTTTGAATGATTTCATCAACTCCAAGCCTAAAAGCTAAATGGATGCATTACAACATATTGTGAGCACTTCCTGAAAGTAAGCAGTCCTGCAGAAACCTTCTCATAGCAGGATCAGTCATCCGGCATCAATCAATACTGCTCATTATGAAACCAACCTCTAATGACTTCAAATCCACATTCTCTACAGTAAGTGTTCATCAGATCAAAAACACATCCTTCCTTCTGTTTTGTTATGCTCCACTTCTTTAAACAGAGCTCATTAAAGTTCCCCAAAGCTGCCTGGTCCTTCTCATTATTTTCAGCATGAAGATAAAAGTTTTCTGCACTCTCAGAGGTGCAATTGATGCTAGAGTGCTGCAGTTTTTACTCATACAAAAAAATACATTTACATATTTTATTTTACATATGGCAGCATATTTATTGAATAATTTCGTTTTACGAATAACAGGATAATATTTATCCTGGGAACCTTTTTTTTCTAATTATGAGAAATTGTAGCAATATTATGCTTAGTCAAAGTATTTTATTTGACATTAAACACGTGCACGGGTTTCTTCAAGTTAGAATGGTTTAAGTGGCTTAACTAAAGATATCTGAGAACAGAAATGTAGTCTTCCTCTTTGTGGTGCCAGTACAAGTATGTGTGCAAACTGTGGAAATTCCCAAAAGCAGCCTGTCAAGCCCCTCATATGCCTGAGCGAATTGTTTTGTTTTTATCCCCATGAAATTCTGTCACATTTCACACGTGCAACATTTTGCATACTTTTTGCCTAAATGAGACCAGTTTGAGCGGAAAAAGTCTTGCACTAGACATTACACAAACCAATCTCCTTCTGGTATCTCAAATGACTTTTGAACAATAAGCATGTCCAGGTAATCAATTTTCCAAAAAGGTACTGGCAAGTGAATTTCATAAAATTTTATGTCATTTTCCCATCATTTTGCAAGATTTAGAGACAAGAGGGAATAATTATCAAGCAGTTGCATCGCCCTTGCACCATACATTCTGCAACACACATAGAAGAGGAAAATTCCTCTCAGGATTGTTTTTGTGCAGGAAGGTGCCCCATCCTGCACAAAAACAATCCTGCTTACAACGCAGGCACCCTTGCATCAAGGTGCAAGGGTGCCTGCGTTGGCACTAGGCAGCAGATTGTGCACCAGCGCATGGAAAAGACAGGAATGTGGTGTATAATGTTAAATATGGTGCATTCCTGCCCTAGCCCTATCACACAACGTAGCAAGGTGGCTTGGTGGGCTGCGCTGCGTGATGTTTTGATAAGTGTGCCCCAAGGTGTATGATTCCACTCACTGGGTGCACTGTGCAAATGATGTGAGTCTGTTGACATACTGCGCCTCTTCATTAAAAAATAAAGAATATAAATTATACTAGCACAGAAAATCAAACATTTTACCGTGTCTAAGTTCTTTAAATAATAGCTGCCATTATTAACCGATGTAATGGTATTCAATTTATCAACTTTCTGATATTCCTGCAGATGTCCTCCTCGGCTTGAAGAGATTTCAGATGATCTCTTTCACAAATGCCAGGTGTACAAAAGCAAAAACTGCAATGTTTTCTTCATATGTGTTAGAAACGGGGGTCTCTAGTTGGCAATGGTTTGCCTCTTTGTTCAAGTAGGGACCCTTCTTTCTAGTCAGGGTAATGGGGATACACTTCTATAATAACCCCTGCTCACACCCTTGGTAGATTGGCACGAGCAGACAGGCTTATATCAGAGGCAGTGTGCAAAGGATTTGTGCACACATACAGTAATATAGTGAAAACACTACAAATGGACACCACACCAGTTTAGAATAATAAGTAATCTTTGTCTAAACCAAACAAGACCAAAACGACAAAAATCCACATATACAGTATTAAAATGTAATCCTTAGAAGGCAAAAACAGTTCTGTCCATAGCAAACTATGGATGTGACACTTTCAACACAAAGTACCTTGGATGCGTCGCAATCATAAACAAAAACAGCCGCAGGGAAGGTGGTGCATCGGTTCCTTATGCCCAGGGAAGGTGATGCATCGGTTCCTTACTCCAGGGGAGGTGAAGCGTCGATTCCTTACTGCCACGCAGGAGAGGTGATGCATTGGTTCTTTACTGTGCGGGGAGGTGATGCATCGCTTTCTTACTGTGCGGGGAGGTGATGCGTCGCTTTCTTACTGCGACTGCAGCATTCTTGTAGACTTGGCGCCCCGGTGCGATGCGTAGCTATCAGGGATGCATCCGTTCTTGATGCGGCGGTAGCGGCAATGGTATCTCCAGCCGTGGTTCCACCATGCGTTGGTTCTTGCAGCTGCACAGCAGGGCCTTCGTCAGAATCGGTGTGGTGATCTCGGACTTCGGAGATCATGCATGGGATTCGGCGTGCGCGTTTTTTCCAACCGCGGGCAGGTGCTGCGTCGGTTTCTTCAGTGGCACAGCGGCGATGCGGCGGAAATGGGTGCAGATGTGTCGCACTTCTCTTAGTTGTGTCTCCTTTCCTGCTCCCAACAGCATGAACAACCTCCAGAGGCCCACCACAGCAACAGGCCCCACTTGGCAAGTCAGAACTCCTAGAAAGGAAGTTCAGGGGAGCTAGCAGTGAAGTCTTTGTGCTCCAGAGACTTCAGAACAGGAGGCAAGCTCTACTTCAAGCCCTTGCAGATCTTCTTCAAGCAGGATACACAGCACACAGCAAAGTCATTATCCTCTCCTTGGTAGAAACAGCCACTGTAGGCCAACCCCAGGCAGCACACAGAAAAGGGGCAGTACTTCTCCTTCAGCTTTCCCAGCTCTTCTCCTTGGCAGAGATTCCTCTTGAGTCCAGAAGTATTCTAAAGTTCTGGGGTCTGGGCCCCAATATTTATATTCCATTTCTCTTTGTTCTCTTGTGGCAGAGAGGCTCTGTGCTCAGTCAAAACCAGTTCTGTACTCTCTGGTCCAGCTTCCCGGCAGGAGGTGGAGACAGCATTGTGTAAGGCAGATCAGGCCTATTCAGGTGAAAGAAAATCTCCTCCCCCTACTCTAAATGCAGCCCAGGTCTATTCAGCCCAGCCCGACTCATCCAGGAAAGGCAGGACACACCTCAACTTCCCCAATGGCTGTCTCCAGTGAATGCACATCCCCAGCCCCTGTCACTCCAAAGCCAGACAGTCTATCCACAAACCAGCAGAGGCACCCAGGATGTCTAAGCAAGAAAATAGCCTTTTTCTAAAAGTGGTATTTACAAACACAGAATGTGAAAATCATCCTTACTAAAAGATGCATCTTTATATTCTGAGTTTAGGCATACTAAATTTCACCTTCCTATCCTGTCCCAATGGGAAGTTATATTTATAAGATGTTATAAATAAACTCCCATTCTATCCTATGGGACAGATAGCTTTTCAATAGTGAAAAATGATTTGTTGTAATTCACTATCAGGACATGTTACACACATCAGGACATGTCCTACCTTTCACATACACTGCACCCTGCCCACAGGGGTACCTTGGGCCTACCTTAGGGGTAACTCACATGTAAGAAAAGGGAAGGTTAGGGCCTGGCAAGTGGGTGCACTTGCCAGGTCGACATGGCAGTACCAAACTGCGCACTGACACTGCAGTGGTAGGTCTGAGAACCTTTTGCAAGGCTGCTTGTGTGGGTAGCACAATCAGTGCTGCAGGCCCACTAGCAGCATTTGACTTACAGGCCCTGAGCACGCACAGTAGTAGGTCAAACAAGCCAATCATGGAAACACCAGTCCATATTCACAATTTACAGAGGGAGCACTTGCAGTTTGGCACTGATCAGCAGTGGCAAAGTGCCCAAAGCATCTAGACCAGCAAAAAGGAAGTCCAGCACACAGCAAAAACACAGGAGGCAGAAGCAAAAAGACAGGGGAAAACCACACCAAAGATGCCAGGTCTAACAATATGAAAATACATTTTCATGTGAAGTCATTCATTCCCCTGTTGTACCCTGTACAAGTGTATTTGAGACACTCTCTGCACTTTCTAGAACAGTTGTCTGGTTAATTCATTGACGATTTACAAGTGCAGAGAAGTGTGGGAAAGGCTTTGTCCACAAAGTTGCAACTTTGTGGGTGTTCCCACCACTCTTTCAACATTTTCCTATTAACACCTAATTTCCCCCCACAGACAGCATTTGCACTAGGGCATAGCTTCAAGGGGGGGTGTTTGAGGTGTTACACTCCCCTAATAAATGTATTTTCTGGTAAATAGTTGCGGACAGGTGCTTTCTGTCAGGTATGGTGAGGTGTCTGTGGGATTTCACCAGCCAAAACAGACAACAATGTGCTCACACACTCTCTCCCTTTCTCTGTTTTGAAAGTCTGCAAATATATTGGTAAGTTTACAAAATACTGTGTTTTTCCTCACTTTGTTCCCATACCAATCTGCATTCCTCTTCCTTTCCACTGCCCGTTAAGCCCTCTTCATGCGCCCTGCCCCCGTATAATGTATTTTTACATGATATGCCAGCGTGATTGCCGGAAAATCTGAAGCTCACACCCCCTCAATCTTACTGACCAAGCTACGCCCTTGCATATTAATATTAAGTTTGGTTTGTGGATGAACGCAGATATTCCGCATGATAAGTGAACACGTAAAAGTGAGGAAATCCAGGGCCTCATTTTGAAATAAATAAACAAAACCGTACTGACAGTTTATAGCATTACGTGGATGTAGATTTACTCATTTCATCATTTCACAAAACTCTTCCAGTTTAGCATTTAAACCTTCCACAGTCTCATTTTTCCAGGCATAACCCTAAAAAACAGAAGAGAAATCAATTTTTTATCGCGAAAACGTACACTCCTCCACTGTATATACAAATGCTATTTTTTTTTTGTTTTCCACTGGAGAAACATTTTATCTTTTTTGTCACCCCTAACAATTTCAGAGGGAGGTCCTCTTCCCCAGTAGCATAAATCCAATCCTATTCTGGGTGGGGAAGGGTTAGAAAAGGATGCAAACACTCACAAATGTTGGTGTTTGTACAAACGTCTTTTTCTGGAATACCTACTCCAGGTACAGGAGTAGATTTATTCTCATGGACACCTTTGTGTGAGTAAATCTTTTTATGAGTACCAAAACCAAGTTTCCTTTATGAGAAAAATGCTCTTGCTCTTAACGAGCCTATGTGGGCATTTATGTGTGATTTACTTGTGTAAGGAGTTTAAGAATCAGGACCTGATAACCTGAAAAAGTTTAGCTGAACGGCCCTTGTGTGAGGGGTGTGCAGAAGCGCTTAATTTGTGAACAAATAAGTCCCAGGGCCCCCGTCAGAAGGCCACTGCTGCTTGCACCACCAATTGCCCCTGCTAAACTGCCAATGACGGTACCAACTCAACTACTAACCTTTACACTCCTACAAGTGTGACAATTTTAACTATTTTGGCCCCCAAAGCTATAAGAATGGCTTGGTCGGCAGGTTTTAGTCTCTATTAATGTACATTAAAGTAATAAACAACAGTTGTTGTGCTCATCTCTAAATTTAGACAACAGCTCCACCATGTGGCAGACTGTTATAAGTGTCGGAGTTGACAATTAAGGGCCTGATTACGAGTTTGGCGGTGCGGCGCCAGGCCTGCCCGCTGATTATTCTTGTGTCTGGCTGGCTTCTTTTTTTACGTTCCCACAGCGGTGCCCTGAAAATGGGCACCGCAATGGGAACACCAAAGACAGTTCCTACACGGCATGGACTGTACAGTCCATGCCGTGCAGGAATTGGGGTGCATGCATACGGGGGGGACATCTCGTGCCCCCCTGCATGCATCCAGAGGGCGTGAGGCACCAGGGGGCCTTTGTTTCCTCTCCGCCATGATAACTGTGGAGGAGAGGAAACTCATAATATGCTTGGTAGTCCAGCCAACCATATTGCGGCCTACTGACCACAGCAACACCGCCAGGGAACAGCGGTTCCCTGGCAGCTGCGGCAGGGCAATGGCGGTCTGGCCGCCATAATTGTAATAGGGTGGTCGGAAGACCACTACCGCCGCTCCCCCGCGAGTCTGGCAGTTCGTGGACCGCCAGACTAGTAATAGAGCCCTAAGTGCTGGTGTTGAGCACTGAAACTGATCCAGCGCGATATTAGCAAACAGCATTCATACACTAAATACTCACTTGGGCCCATACATTCATACTACGCTAATACTTACACTGGGGTGTCAGTTGTACTCTTTATCAAAATCCCTGCTACCAATTACCTTTCTGATTGAAGAGTAATGACTTACCAATGAATCCTTTGCCAATTGGGAAATTTAAAATGAGTGACATTCATTACAGTTCATAATCCTGAAATAATCACAGAGTCAGGAAGTTTTAAAATGTTTATCTAAAGATTTAGCAGAGTAAAATACAGAACCACATGATACTCAGTCGCATATCAAGGATGAAGTATAGAATAATAATTATTGATTAATGACGGTCCCTCAGAAAGGAGAAGATAGAGACAGCAGCGCAACTAAAGGTTGCAGGTATATTTACCTAGAGTGCGAGAACCAAACCCCTTGGCCAAGGAGTTGGAAAGATAGGACCCCGAAAGGATGAAGAGCAAAGACCTCCTCCAGGTTCAGGACAGGACCGGTGACCTCTCTATTACGGCGCCTGCGTCGTTCCCCTCTCTGATACTCGGCTTCTCCCCGATTCTCCCGTGCCTACCTTCTAATGGACTCCGCCGCCCCCTCCTCAGGACCTCTCTGGACAGCGGTTCAGTCTGCAATCGATCAGCTTGTTGGTCTGGAGCTTCTGCCTGTCAGCGTCTAGCCTCGTTCCTGTGTGAACGCCTGCTCTCTCCAGTCTCCTCTGCCTTCTGAGTCTTCTGATCTCTCCGTTCCATCTAATTAGCTAATTCTATATCTGTTATACCCTTCTACACCCATGTACCTCCCCTTAATGTTGCCAAAATATGGGACCACTATTTCTGATTGGACAGGGACAGGGGGTTGATCCTCACACCATATTGATTTAGTTCAATTTCTGAAGACCATTGTTTTAAAATACCGCCCATCAAATTTAATACATTTGCTTTATTTCCTACCTGTCTCACGACAAAGTTTATACTTTCTTCATGTACATAGTTGCAAATTTGACAAGAACAACATGGGTACAGCAATGTTGGCCATTAGGTCGTGGCCTTGGACGACGTCCAGGTTGACTTCATCCTTTTTCTTTGGCAGCCAGGCAGGACGCATGCGCAGAATCATTGTCTCTCAAGTTTCAGTTCAGCAACCCCAGGCCCAAGTTTACAAACTGATAAAAGTCAAAGAAGAAAATATTAAAATCACAAATAAAATATTTCACTGTATACCCACTCTTTCTACTCTATCCCCATTTACTTATAAATTCTATCCTGCATTAGTAGCGTTAGGAAAACGACAATTTAATAATAACACGAGAGCAAGCTGTAGCATGTGAAAACATCTAGCAGCCATTTTAAGTTTCCCACCAAGCAAAGAGAGACATCACACCACGTGATATGGTTGAGACATGCGCAGTAAGGTTCCTGCGCTTTAGCGGCCATTTTAGAATAAAGACAAGCGTTATTCGTTAGTTTAAACACATAGGCAAGCTTCCTTGCTATTCATGTAGTGTATGCAAAGGTTAGTACAAAAATACAAGATTAATATATTAATACTGTGAGGAGATTGCGTTCGAGCAAGTCTCATTTGTGAATCCTTGCTCCATCAATCCCCTCTCTGATGGCATTTAAGAGCCATCAAATACTACCCACAATCAGATGCCAACTTTTAGCATATAATAGTCTCATTTTCATTTTTACACTTTCTATTTTTCACATCTCTTTTCAACTTCTTGTATAATTCACTTCTCAAATCTTCAAGTTCAATTTCATCAAACTTTCTCTTCTTTCCTTTTCCTGTCACATTATACGATTCATTCTTTCTACAACATTTGCACCATATTATTATTGACAGTACTATTATTGCTATCCCTGCTAAAGGTATTAATATTTGACTTATAAATCCTTTTCCTACATTAGAAAACCAGGTTCCAATTGACGCAATACTACTTGTCAATCTTTCCCATACACTATCAACTTCCAGTGGTTTTAATTCCTTTTCAAGTTTCGTTATATTCTGTATATATGTGCCAATTTCTGCACTTTTATCAGGTATGTAAGTGCAACAGTGTTTCGTCTTCAATAATTTACAGACTCCGCCCTCTTTTGCCAATATAATATCAAGAGCAAGTCGATTTTGCATAACCATAGATCTAATCGCAACCATCTCCGCATTAATCATTAGAAATACTCCAGCAGTATCCGTTGATAAACGATAAACCACTGTAGACAATTTACATATTTTCCTTGAGTTCAGAATTATTCCCACTGAAGGTATCAATGCACCAAATATATCACCTACTATTTCAGAAAAACTAGCTCTTTTACTACGTGTTAATTCGCCATAATTTTCATTGCTCCCAGTGTTTCTTTTTACGTGGTATATTTTTGGAAATACTATTCCAAAATAACAATTTCCATACCACCGTGCAGGAAGCCTAAAATAAGCCTTATTCCCACACACATAATAGATTCCAGGAAAAACTGAATCTGTTCCTCCTTTGATTCCCCAACCTCCAAGAATTAAGAAATTGTGTTCACATTCACTGGTACCGATGAAAACATTGTTATAATCAGTCTTTAATCTATGAAGACAAATTTTCCCTGTCTTTACAAAATCCAAAGCCATAGCAGCTTGAGCCTTGCCAGGTGTGTAACTACCTTCTTTCTCAGCCCAAGGTGGCAAATGAGTCTTATGCTCAGAAGCTTTCTTTTGAAAATCTTGTCTTCTATCCTCTACTAAATTCAAAAATATCTTTTCTTCTTCATGTAGCGAACATGTTAGATTATGTCTATGTGCATGTGTTATATCTATCGATTTCATTGTTAAGAAAAATTCTCCCATAAACTGTGCATCTTGACTACTAAGCACTGGGTTCATACTCTTTCGAATCGGAACCTCTGAAAATATCACATCTATGTTTGAATAATAATACTGAAGTCTCCCTGTTCTATAAAATAAACTAGCCAATACACTACATGATATGCCATATGTTAATGGTAGGTGGTGATATGTTAACCCTTCTGCTACTGATTCGGGTAACTTCATACAGACATAACAATTACTAACTTCCATGGTATCTACATATTGAAACAATAACTTGGTGAAAACATTTAAACTAGTGTCGTTATCAGTTATTTCATGATGAAATTCTTGTTCACTTTCTGCCATTAGTTCTACTCTATTACCCTTCAAATTTGCTGTTCTTTCCTTAGTCTCGTTATTAATCTTTTTATCCATTATCATAAGGTAAGGAACTGCTACGATCAGGACTAACCAAACTATAAGCACCATTACTAGACTACAAATGCATACTGCACAGCATCTTTTACAACATTTCTGTTTTGATCTCCCAGTAACTCTATCGTCAGACATTTTGACAAGGAAGATTGCTCTTCTTATCTATTTTCGCTTTTCTTTATATAATTCTTTCGCGTAGTCAAGGTGGTCTTGTTTCTTTCTCATACGTCAGTTCTGCACTTGTTCCTTCGTCACCACTTTCACTTGACTCTGAGCTCTCGTAATCTTCAAGAATGATGTAAGTCCAATCAGGACCGTTGAATTTGTTATTCACAAGTTTCAGTCTTTTACTTCTTCTTTTCTCAGTTTTATTTTCTTGTTCGGTTTGACTTGTTACTTCATTTACTTGATCTGGATCTTCACTTCTGGTTGTTATGTGGTATTTTACTCTTTTAATGACACTAGGCCAATGATCACCTTTTCTTGTTTTCTTTGTTTGCACTGTTTCTTTATTTTCGTCTTCAGAAATCTTTTTATTTTCACTGTTTAGCACTGTTTTGTTTTCTGCAATTACTGTTTTCTTTACTTGCTCTTTTTCAGGTCTGATTGGTTTCTCTTCGGCAGCTCCTCTGTGAGTTTCCAATAACTGACCTTGTTCTTGTTTTATTTCTTCATGTTCGTGTTTCTCAAGATCTTCTTCTTCTGTGTATTTGTCTGAATCTAACTGGTTCTGATCAGGGCTTATTGCACTTTGTACTTCTGCAGCCTGACCGGGTTCTTCTAAACCTGTCTGTCCCTGCTCAAAATTTGTTGGTTCTTCATTATTTTGAGCCCAGTTTCCTCTCCCTATCTGATCTTGCTCAGGTTCTTTTATTGTGTCTTCTTCTATTCCCTGAGCTGCTTCTTCTTCACCTATCTGATCTTCTTCAATTTCTTCCAAATTTGTTTGATTTCTTGTTCTGTGGTAAATTTCAGGAATTTCTACCACCGGTATCCAGTCCTGACTTGTGCTCGGTTGTTCTTCTTCAGCTTCTCTTGAATCTCGAGCCTGAGATTCTTCACCTGGGCAACCTTCAGCTTCCTCAGTGATTGATGCTGGCTGAGGATTTTCTTCTTCAGGGTCTGGTACTCTTTTGGTGTGGCTTACATGTATCCAATTAGGATATCCTGCACACTTCACTGCTGTATTTGTGGTCAGTATGACTTGACAAGGTTTGCTCCATCTAGGTGATAGACACGTTTCTCTGGTGTGATTCTTCACTACCACCCAATCACAAGGATTCAGATCATGTTCTTGTTCAGGCTGCCTTGAAACTGCGTCTTCTCCAACCTGATGAGAGACAGAACGCACTAGGTCAGCCAATCCTTTGCAATAATCCAGAACCATATCATCGGATATATTCAGCAATTTGTTTATGGGAACATGTGCTTGTCTCATTGCTCTTCCCATCATTATCTCATGTGGGCTCAATCCGGTATTTCTATCAGGAATGCTTCTGAGTCCCATTAAAACAAGTGGCAATGCATCTGGCCACTCCAATGATGTTGATGCACACATTTTTCCCAGTCTGGATTTTATAGTGCCATTCAATTGTTCAACCACTCCAGAAGCCTCTGGACGATATGCACAGTGCAGTTTTTGTTCAATTTGGAATGCTTCACAGATTATTTGGATTACTTCACTGTTAAAATGTTTTCCTCTATCTGATTCCAAAGTTACTGGGAAACCAAACCTAGGAATGAGTTCTCGTAGCAACAGCTTTGCGACTGTAATACTGTCACTCCTCCTGGTAGGGTAAGCCTCCACCCACTTTGAAAACAGACACACTATGACTAGTACATATTTCAACCCTCTGCATGGTGGTAACTGTATAAAATCGAACTGTAGTCTTATAAATGGTCCTTCAGCCTTTCCAATTTTTCCAAACCCAATTATTGTTTTTCTTCCTGGATTATGCATTTGGCAAGTCAAACATCTCTGGCAAAGACTTTCTGCTACAGCCCTGAACTTGGGATTGTACCAGTTTTGTCTGAAGAGCCTAATCATTGCATCTCTCCCTATGTGTGTGTCTCCATGATACATCCTGGCCATTTGAGAGAGTAGACAGTCAGGCATGACTGGTCTGCCATCAGTGCAAATCCACACCTCGTCATCTCCCCTTTGAGAACAACCCACCTTGATCCATATATTCTTTTCACTTTCATCAGCATCATCTTGCAATCTTTTAACATCATTCCATGTTTCAGGTGGCACATACAGCATAAGTTGGCAGCTGATTCCCATTCTTTCCACCCTTTTATTGACTAACAATCTATTTTTGGCACAATGTTGAGCCACAAGATCTGCATATCTGTTGCCGACTACCACCCAGTCATCTCCTGACTGATGTGCGGCACATTTCACCACAGCCAATTCTTTTGGAGATTGTATTGCTTCCAGCAATTCCCTTACAAACTGTCTATTTTTAATGGGGGATCCTGAAGAAGTCATGAAATCCCTCTGCATCCATAGTTGGCCAAAATCATGCACCACCCCGTAACCATATTGGCTATCTGTAAATATAGTTACTTTTTGATTCCTCCCAATTTTGCAAGCCTTTATCAATGCAATTAATTCAGCTATTTGTGCAGATTTGACTCCTGGTAAATAGGATGCTTCAACTATTCCAGTTAATTCACACACCGCATAGGCAGCAGTTAGTTTACCGTCTTCATGCCTTTGGCATGAACCATCAACAAATAGCTCCCTGTCTGGCTTTTTGAGGGGCTGTTCTTCAATATCAGGACGTGGTTTTGTACATAACTCTGTGACTTGTAAACAATCATGTTCTTCTTCTTCGTCATCTTTTATTTCCTCATGATATGGGTCTGGTAGTAAGGTAGCAGGATTTACTATCATGCACCTTACCATGGTCACATTTTCAGCACCCATTATTATTCTCTCATATTTAGTCAGCCGACTAGGAGTAAGATGCTGACTTCGGGTTCTTGTCAACAAAATCACAACCGCATGTGGAACAAACACCTTTACAGGGTGTCCCATTACAATTGACTCACTTTGTTCAATGCTCAAACAAGTAGCTGCCACTGCTTTTAAGCATCCTGGCAACGCGGCTGCCACTGGGTCCAATGTAGCAGAAAAATATGCTATAGGACGTCGGTCCAAACCATGTCTTTGAGTTAAGACTGAGAGTGCACAATTTTCTCTCTCATGACAAAATAATGCAAAACTTTTCTTATAGTCAGGCATGCCTAAGGCAGGTGCTGAACACAAAGCATTTCTTAATTTTACAAAGGCTCCTACGCTCTCATCATCCCACTCAACTGGGTCCTTTGCTTTCTTTTTGGTAATTTGAATTAAGGGTTTTGCTAACAGAGAAAATCCTAGTATCCATTGTCGACAGTAACCTACTATTCCTAGGAACATTCTCACTTCTCTTTGCGTCACAGGCATTTGCATTTTCTTTATTAATTTCACTCTTTCAGAGGTTATTCTTCTTTTTCCCCTCTCAATTTGGTGTCCCAGATACTTAACTGCTGTTGTACAGAACTGTAATTTTTCAGGTGAGACTTTATGCCCTTCTTCAGCTAAATGATTTAATAGTGCAATAGAATCAACAACACAGTCCTCTCTGGTGTTCGATGCCAACAGTAAGTCGTCGATATATTGCACTAAGACTGAACTTCCTGGCATCACTAGTTTCTCTAGACACTTTTTCAAAATCTGATTGAAAATGGAAGGACTTTCCGTGTACCCCTGAGGAACACGATTCCATACATAGACTTTGTTCTCAAATTTAAATGAAAAAAGATACTGGCTATCTGGGTGCAATGGTATTGAAAAGAACGCTTGGCATAAATCAATCACTGTGAACCATCCTGCACTCCAAGGGATCTGGTATAGAATTACTGCAGGATTTGGCACTATAGGACAACATGGTTCCACAATCTTATTTATTTTTCGCAGGTCTTGAACAATCCTATATTTTCCACTAGGTTTCTTTAAACCCATTATTGGTGAATTACATGGGCTACCCATTACTTCTTTTAGTATGTTTTGTTCTACCATTCGGTTGATTTCTTCAATGACTCCTGCTTTTACTTCTGCACTCATTTTGTACTGTTGGGTATTTGGGAAAATCGCACCTTCCTTTACAGTAATTTTAACTGGGTCTATTTTGGCCATAAGTCCTACTTCTTTTCCTGTGAAATATGGGGTTTACTGTAGTTTTTAATTCTTCTGGTAGCTCATCTTTTGTTAATAACGAAAATATTTCATCTATATCTGTACCTTGTTTTGCAATCATAAACTTATATACATGGACTTCGTCTGGGGTCTGAACTGCCACACCATCCGGTGTGCAGAAAATTGTGCAGTTCATTTTACATAATAAATCTCGGCCCAATAAATTTACTGGACTGGAATCACACACTACAAAGTGATGCATTTCTCTGAAATTTCCAATTTTATCTTCCATTGGTTCGGTAAGAGGTGTCTTAATCTTTCGATTAGCTACCCCCACTACTTGGATAGCTTCTCCAGAGAGAGGAAGGTCTGGAATGTCTGCTGTTCTTACAGTAGACCGGGTAGCACCAGTGTCCAAAAGAAAAGTAATATCATTACCTCTCACATTCCCTTCAACATATGGACCTGATTGATCTACCGGTAAGGATGCGCCAAGTACGCACTCCTTCTCCCCCTCTCCTAGGCACCGTCATGAACTGTACTGACAGAAATCGTCCTGTAAAAGAAACTGTGATGTTACATAATCATTCTTACCACTTCCTCCTTGATATCCGACGTCTGTACCGTGCTTTGCTCTGCTTACATTACCCTGAATAGGTGCAGGTGGTAACTGACTCTGAGGATTTACACCCTGCTGTGAGTCATTCTGCGTCTGTGGATTTAAATTTTGATTTGGGCCATTATTATTCCGAATCTTTTTACATTCATCCTTCCAATGCCCCAATTTTCCGCATCCATGACAAGGAAATTTCTTTTTAGCCTCTTCTCTACTCATTCGTCCTCTCACTTTTCCACCATTCCCAATGTCACCATTCGTTCCAGAATCCTTTCCCTGATTTTCACTCGGATTATCCAAATTAATTCCCTGTTTCTCGGCCATTTTCACCTGTGCCCACATTACCTTCTCCTATAATTTCTTGTGCCTATCCTCAATATCATCTCCACAATATTTTGCATATTTCAAGATCTTGTCGATCGGTTTCCCTTGCCAACACAACATGTGCTGCTTAATCATCTGACAAATCTCTGGCTTCAGACCATAGACAAATCGGTAAACAAACTGACTCATATTCTTATCTCCAATGTCCTCAAAGCCACTATATTGCTTGAATACCTGCAATAAATGCTCATAATAGGCATGTACCGATTCACTGGCTTCTTGGGTGGTTCGGTCTATTTTCACCCAATCCGTTTCTTTCGGTGGTATTTTGCCTTTCAGGTAAATTATCACCTGCTGATACTTTTTCATTACATCATTTGACGGGGCACCTGTCTTTGGGTCTCTAGGATATTCTTCACTTGGCCAATCGACTGTAATTTTACAATCTGTCCATAAATCGGCAGGTACCACTATGTCAAATAAACCATCCAAATCCTTCAACAATACCTTTGACACCTTCACAAACCTCTCAACCTGCTTGTACCATTCAATTGGCTTTTCTCTCAGTTTTGGAAAATCATTTGTAAATGACAAAATATCCTGTCTGCTCCATGGGACATGTACATATCCTCCTCCTGGAACTTCTCGCATCGGGTACATTTGATCTGTCTTCCCTGTTTCCTTCATTAAATATTCAGATGCTGTTCTACTTGATCGTGCTTCTTCTTTTTTCTTGGCCCATCTAACTCTCCATTTATCTAGGTCTCCCCATTTTTGCAAGACTGTCATTAATTCTTTTACTTGTAATTTTCTTCCAGAGGCATTCATGTTTTCTAAATCTTTGTCTGAAAAATCTGCTCTATAGGGTTTCTGCAACACTTTTGATCTCCCTATTTCAATTCCCATTTGAAAAGCTAAATCTGATAATTTCTCATGGAATAATTTTACATTTTTAGTGATACTTCTGCATATGAACAATAATTCTTCTTCATCATATGTATTTAGGCGATCTAGCCCTACATTTCCTGCTATTATTTCTTCTAATTCAACTTTTAATTTATAAATGTCCAAAATTTTTGGAGGTGTACACTGTTGATCTGATCCTTGTGCCCACCTTTCTAAGTCTTCGGGTGTTACTACCGTGACACTTTTTGCTCCCGATGAAGTTATTAAGTTTATATCTTTCGAACACCCAGGTGTAGTTCTTCTGGGAGTACTATTGACAGAATCTCGAATTGGTAAATCCATTAATGATATCGTAGATTCACAATCACTAAAGTGATCCTCAACCATTACTACTGCTTCAGGTTTAGGAATATTCACAGGAGTAGGCATAGCTAGTGGCGGAGGATAGTTTCCTTTGTCACTATATAATGGGACTACTGGACCAATTGTTACAGGTATGGTCAAAGAGTCAGGATGCACTTTTATCTGTGTTATTTTCTGTATTAATTCTGCTCTGGTCTTCTCTAGGGCTTCTTTTTCCTTGTCGTGAAGTATCCTACTAGGTGTGAAATCATGCATTACCTGTGGTACTAATGGAGTTTTTAACGGTGGTGCACTTGGGGTACATCCACCTGTCCCTTCCTGATATGGTGGGGGATTCTTTAATATCTCTTCCATAAATTCATCTTCAGAATCTCCATTTCTCATTAAGTGTTTTGTCTTTTCTGTGCATTTCCTCCCTAACAGTTCTTCTGCTGTCAATATTGGATATAATCCCTCTGTAAGCATTGCCCTCCTCCACTGTTTCATCTGGCCATCCCTAGACTCATGTTGGGTTCTGGGAAAAAATCCTCGATAACCCATATTACTCCTGGATCGGTCACGCTCAAATGCCTCGGTTTCCCATTCCTCTAAGGCTTCGTATTGAGTTAATCTAGGTCTGGGTTCTAAGTCATTCATCCTCAATCTCAAATTTTGAAGAATTCTCCCATTGAAAGTGCCATTCTCAGGAAACGCTAATATCCCATCATTTTTGGTATATTCTATCCAATTCTCTATCCATACACAAGTATGATAACCTCTCTCCATCATCATGAATGAAGCAGGCGTTTTAGCTGGTGGAATGATAATTCCTTCTCTAGTTTTGATTGGTTTATCCTTTTTAAAATAATTCTTAATCTTTTGCAGAAATGACATTTTTCTCTTCTCTCCGTACATCTTGGGTAAATCTCGATGTATAAAATTATATTCTGCAAAGCCCAGATATCTCCTATCCGGACGAGTTCCTGTCAAAGTTGGATCGCGTTTTAACATGCAATCTCTATCCACTAAGATTTTAGCTTCTATGATATCAACCAATCAAGTGCCAGCTAACTTTTATCTCTGAACCAATCCTAGCACGGCCTTTCTGTGACGTTTGTCTGCCAACCCCTCCTTTACAATCTGCGCTTCTCTGTCCCTCGCTGATTTCAACCAATCCCAGCGCGGTACCTGTGACGTCAGTACTGCTCCTGACTACTGACCCCTCCTTTACAAGAGGCTTCCACACCCGCTGTTTCAACCAATCCCAGCGCGGCGTTTTGTGACGTCAGCTCCCTCTCCGGCAACTGACCCTCCCTTTACAAAAGCGTACGAAAAACTTTTAATTTTCTCTACGACTTTAATTTAAAATTCAGTAACAACATAAAACATTCGCTATCGTGCCAGTTTCTCTAGATTTTGAAAGATAGTTTCTCTCACACTTAGTAAAACTTTTCCGTTTACTAAACATACACTACGAGTAAAACCCTTCCGTTTACTCTTCACATAGGCTTCAGAAATACCTGTTACTTCTTCAATGTTACCCTTTCTAGGTGATATAACATCAAATTTTACCAGTGTATTCCTTTGATATTACTCACACGCATAGAGTCCCTAACAAGTACTGATAGCCCTACCTAACTTTTTCAGTACTTTTTCTGCCTGACAGATAACCTCACTGCAGTATGGCTTCCACTTACCATCCGCTATTCAATTTTCCCCGGGGAATTCTGGACAACATAAAACAACTTTGAACACACGGATGTTAGTTCATAAAAATAAAATTCTCATTACCCAATTAACAAAGTAAAACCATCCTCTGATAACCAGAAAACTGATCCAGCGCGATATTAGCAAACAGCATTCATACACTAAATACTCACTTGGGCCCATACATTCATACTACACTAATACTTACACTGGGGTATCAGTTGTACTCTTTATCAAAATCCCTGCTACCAATTACCTTTCTGATTGAAGAGTAATGACTTACCAATGAATCCTTTGCCAATTGGGAAATTTAAAATGAGTGACATTCATTACAGTTCATAATCCTGAAATAATCACAGAGTCAGGAAGTTTTAAAATGTTTATCTAAAGATTTAGCAGAGTAAAATACAGAACCACATGATACTCAGTCGCATATCAAGGATGAAGCATAGAATAATAATTATTGATTAATGACGGTCCCTCAGAAAGGAGAAGATAGAGACAGCAGCGCAACTAAAGGTTGCAGGTATATTTACCTAGAGTGCGAGAACCAAACCCCTTGGCCAAGGAGTTGGAAAGATAGGACCCCGAAAGGATGAAGAGCAAAGACCTCCTCCAGGTTCAGGACAGGACCGGTGACCTCTCTATTACGACGCCTGCGTCGTACCCCTCTCTGATACTCGGCTTCTCCCCGATTCTCCCGTGCCTTCCTTCTAATGGACTCCGCCGCCCCCTCCTCAGGACCTCTCTGTACAGCGGTTCAGTCTGCAATCGATCAGCTTGTTGGTCTGGAGCTTCTGCCTGTCAGCGTCTAGCCTCGTTCCTGTGTGAACGCCTGCTCTCTCCAGTCTCCTCTGCCTTCTGAGTCTTCTGATCTCTCCGTTCCGTCTAATTAGCTAATTCTATATCTGTTATACCCTTCTACACCCATGTACCTCCCCTTAATGTTGCCAAAATATGGGACCACTATTTCTGATTGGACAGGGACAGGGGGGTTGATCCTCACACCATATTGATTTAGTTCAATTTCTGAAGACCATTGTTTTAAAATAACGCCCATCAAATTTAATACATTTGCTTTATTTCCCACCCGTCTCATGACAAAGTTTATACTTTCTTCATGTACTTAGTTGCAAATTTGACAAGAACAACATGGGTACAGCAATGTTGGCCATTAGGTCGTGGCCTTGGACGACATCCAGGTTGACTTCATCCTTTTTCTTTGGCAGCCAGGCAGGACGCACGCGCAGAATCATTGTCTCTCGAGTTTCAGTTCAGCAACCCCAGGCCCAAGTTTACGAACTGATAAAAGTCAAAGAAGAAGATATTAAAATCACAAATAAAATATTTCACTGTATACCCACTCTTTCTACTCTATCCCCATTTACTTATAAATTCTATCCCGCATTAGTAGCGTTAGGAAAACGACAATTTAATAATAACACAAGAGCAAGCTGTAGCATGTGAAAACATCTAGCAGCCATTTTAATGCACACTGCGCAGAAGCAGGAGTTTCCCACCAAGCAAAGAGAGACGTCACACCACGTGATATGGTTGAGACATGCGCAGTAAGGTTCCCGCGCTTTAGCGGCCATTTTAGAATAAAGACAAGCGTTATTCGTTAGTTTAAACACATAGGCAAGCTTCCTTGCTATTCATGTAGTGTATGCAAAGGTTAGTACAAAAATACAAGATTAATAAATTAATACTGTGAGGAGATTGCGTTCGAGCAAGTCTCATTTGTGAATCCTTGCTCCATCAAAACCACCAGCTTAAATTAAGCACTGGTATGCAGGGATTCAACCACTGGAACACGATATTTATTATCATTGTAAATTGCTTTATGAAGCCTATTTTGCCCAGTTGGCTTACATCCACTGTGTGAATGTGTATTTACAAGTAAATGTGCACGTTACACTCTACAGTTCTCAAGCTGGGTATATATATCCAGGACTCTCTTGTGTTTTCCTGACCCCAACCACCCCAGTAGTATGCTGGGTATCGAGAGATCAATTTTTGCAGTCTATTTTCTTAGCTAGCACGAACTTGGCCCAAGGACATTAGAGCGCTTTACATTACACAAGGTCAAACTCATATATTTTATTCTTTAGGCACTGGAGATTAAGTGATTTGCCCAGAATCACAGGATGTTGAGCCGACGCCAGGATTCGAATGTGGTTTCCCAGTTCTAAAGCCGGCAGCTCTGGCTAAAAACCATATCTTATCTCACGCAAGTCATGTTCGTTTTCCAATAGGTTACAGAAGCTAACATAAGAAGTTATTTTACAGAGTGTCTCATATATCTCAGATTAGATATGCAAAGTATTACACGGCTTTTAAATGCAAATCATAACACTAATATGATATAATGAACATTGGCTCAAATCAGTGAATAGAGTCTGCAACCTCCGTAAGGAGCACAACCATCCAAAGCATTTCACAATGGCGAGAGGTGTTCAGGCAGGTTGAGATTAGGCACAATACAATATCACTATAAAAAAAAACTGACAACTCCTTCCAGGGCTATGCTCTATATGTCAAATAGAGAATTGCAACAAGGGTTCCAAGGGATTCATTTAATCACAGCAATCTCATAAGTGCTCTTATTTATAACTAAAATTGCTACAAAGGCGCAATTTATTTTACAGGCAATCGAAATAAAATTCAGTAAGCAGGGGAGGCCAAAGTTGGTTAAAAAGACAGATGTTATAGTTATATCAATTTTATAAAATTATAATCTATGAAATTGATAGAGCCAGCAGCATTAGTCGGTGATTTATTGGGTCTGACTCATAATCCAAGTACCAGCCCTGTAAATCGAAAGCAGCAGCCCCACTGTCACCTAAAGCACCAGCAGCACTAGGGCCGGCAGGTCAGCAGCTAAGTGACATGCCGTCGATTTTTTTTTTTTTTTTGCGGTTGTATATAGCGCAAACTCGACCCGAAGGTATCTTAGCGCTTTACATGAGCACTAGTTGCATTACAGACGGAGTGACGGACACATTCAATTTAGGCACGGGGGGAATTAAGTGATTTGCCCAGAATCACAGGATGCTTGAGCCTGCCCGCCAGACTCCTCTTCCCAATCCAAGCCTTCCAGACTGACTGCTGTTGCTTGTCTCATACTTTGCTAAACTGCAACTTCTGGACATTTCTGGATTTTACACACCCGATAGACCCATTCTTTGCAAACGTTAAATAGGTCAGACAGGCATCACATGTGCCTCAAGGGGAAGATGGTGTCTCTCTACAGCAGCCTGTGACAATGCTTTCATTCCAGGTCATGATGGGAGGGGCCAATGTGAAACTGGACAAAGTGCTGTTGGGTCTTCTCTTAGGGATTCAAACCCACCTCTAATAGACATCTGTTCACCGCTTGCACTCTCACTATTTTCAACACATGCAAATACAATTTTTTAACAATACAATATATATTTTTTTAATTTACAGTTTCTATAAACAATTACAAAATGGTTGATAAAATAAGGTTAAAATAATTTTTATAGGTTTCACAACTTTTGTAATTCTCCAGAAACAGTGCCACTGCCACAGCAACTTTCAGAGCGCCCAAGAAAAAAAAGGCTGATTTTGTCTGATAGAGGTCGACATAAACAATGGGAGAAGAAATCATGCTAAGGTGGCATCAAATTTAGGGCACAATAGCAACATTCGAAAATGAGAGCTCACCAGTAGGGTTACATTCATACCTATAGTGGTCTGCACCTGCCTTACCCATTTTACCTGAAAGAGCAAAACCGGTAAATCCAAAGGCATTTTGAGCAGTAGACATATAAATACATTATGGATGAGGCACCAATGTTAGATATGAACTAACACCAAGGATAGTTTAAAAGCTCCACCATTGTTTCAAGAGATTTTTACCTTTACCTCCCTGTGAAGCCGATGATGATGACCCCCCATCCCCGTGAATTCCAATGAATTGTGTTGCTGTATTGTATGTAACCTGATTTTACTGTAACCCCAATTGATTCTGTGATTTGTACCTCATGTCGAGACTGTTTAATAAAAAGATATTTTTTTTTTTTTAAAACAATGCCTTAGCACAGTAATATTAAATCATCAGAAAGGTCTTCCGTTATAACAGTAATTAATTAATACAACAATGAATAAACACTATGTCCAGTTTCAACTCATATTTTTTCGCAATTATTACCCTGTTGCCAATACATTTTCCAAGCGTAACAGCTTTTATCATCAGCTTATCCCATTGCGGCAATCATTATAAAGCAGTCAACATAATCAAAATAGTTTCTAAATAATCTACAACCTATATACACAAACTCTTGGAGCCTTTTCTTGCCTGAGTGATCAGTGTACAGTCTGTCATTCTAAATCTTTTCTAGATCTAAACTGAAATTGTGTGGTCTAATATAGGCATCATCGTCCTGCCCTAGTGAGCACACGCCTCGCTGTAGTTCATAGTAAGGCCCCTGTGGGCATAATCTCATAAAAATCAAACATGTGTTTACCATTTAACCACACTGGCTACATCGTGCTTCACTATCTTCTCACCGGTCAACGCTATTTATCCTTGTTGAGATAAGACTGCTCTCCACTAAAATGCATTCCCCTATCTGGTAATATTTTCCTGCTTCTCTGGGTGGAAGTCCTCCTGTAAATGAACACAGAATAATCATCTGGTTAAAAATCATTTACTGCTCAACTACGCACTCAGTCAAAAACCAATTAAAAACATTTTCATAAACAATTTCCTTAAAACCAACATGATCACTGATCTGGCAGCAGTCCAGGCTAGAGATGGTTAAAAAGTTCTTCATCAATGTTTAAGCCCTGTGGCTCCTTGCTGTTCATTTCTAGAATGTACATGGACTCTAGTCTTCTGAGCTCCTTTTCCCTGTCACCATCTCTCTTTCTCTTCGGTACACTGTCTATAACGCTATATTGCTACATTCTGTGGTCACCCTCATGCTTTTTGTGAAAATGCTGTGCCACTGGATAGCTAGGGTCATTATTTTTAATCGCTTTTAGGTGTTGTAATATACGTCTATGCACTGGAAGAATGGTACTTCCGACATAGTATTTTGAACAGGGGCAACAAAGAGTATACACTGCAAATTCTGTTTTGCATGTCAGATTTTGTTTAATATTCAAGGTTTTACCCAATGGTGTTTTCACTTCTATAAGATTCATCCCATTCTCACATGCTTTGCATTTACTACACTTCTTAAATCCCGGTTGCCGCTTTAGCCATATAGGCACTGACGTCACCACTTCATTCCTAACAAACAGGTCTCTCATGGATTTCACTTTTCTATATGTGATTTGTGGTCTTTTAGGAAATTCCTTGCCTACACCAAGATCATAAAGGATCAAGTGCCAATGCTTTGTGAGAGCTTTCCTTAACAGAATGGGTTTCTCATTGTACGTGGTTATGAATCTTACACCCTCTTTTGCCTTGTCTTTTTTCCTAGTATTTTCATCAGAAAATAAAATGTCTTCTCTTCTCTGTTTGGTAACTTTACTTTGTGCTTTTTCTAATGTTTCTGGGGTGTACCCTCTTTGTTGGAGTCTAGTAAGCATCTCTGTTTTAGTTTGCTGATAACCTTCCTCTGTGCTGCAAATGCGTCTGTGGAAACTATTGGCATGTAAAATTCTGTTTCCCACGGTAGATTTTCTGTACAATGTGGTAGTCAGTTTAGAGCCTTTGACTTGTAGGTGTACATCTAGAAAATTAATCTCTTTGTTACTAATTTCACAAGCGAAATTCAAATTTAAAGGATTGTCGTTGATCCTCTTAACAAAAGCTCTAGCTGTAGTTTCGCTACCCTTCCAGAGTGCAAAAACGACATTTATGTACCTTACCCATAATACTATGGGTTCCACCCATTCCCTTAGCTCAGGACCATGTAGCGCCTGCTCCTCCCACCAGCCCATATGCAAATTAGCAAAGCTGGGGGCGAAGCAGGTGCCCATTGAAGTGCCTTGCAGCTGTTGAAACAGTTCACCGTTGAACCAAAAGATATTGTACTGCAGACACCATTCCATCATCTTAAGAACAATCACATTATGTTTGTAGAATTTAATGGCTCTGGCTCTCAAAAAATGTTGTGTGGCCCCTAGTACATCTGTGTCTGATGCTGGTATAGAGGGAGGTCACGTCTAAAGCCATCATCAACATGTCATCCTCCCATACTACATCAAAAATGATCTTGAGGAACTCTGTGGTGTCCTTTATGTATGATGGAAGGTTACGAACAATGGGTTGTAAAAACCGGTCAATGTAAATTGAGGTATTTTCAAAGAGACTGTCATTAGCTGCTACTACCAGGGGGTTTTGCTTTATCTTTGTGGATCTTAGGAACAGGTAGAACACTGGAATTTTGGGTGCCTCCTTACTCAAAAATTACCATTCATCTCAGTTCAGCAAATCTTCATTCTTCCATTCAACCAGTTGTTTAAGAAACCTCTTTTTCACTCTTTCGTACTCTGCTTTCCCCAAATGGCAATAGCATTGTCTATCATTCAATTGCGAGTAAGCTTCTCGCATATACATATTCTTGTCCCAAAGGACTACATTGCCACCTTTGTCAGAAAGTCTGTCTACACAATTGTCTTTGCTACTCCATTTTTTATCACTTGTCTAAACAGTTTACCTTGTCGTTCTGCTGCCCTGGTCTTCAAATGAACCTTCTTTTGTATTTTCTTAATTTCACTAGACAACAAATCAGAAAAAACCTCTATGCCATCATTTATATTTGGTGAAATAAATTTTGATTGCACTCGAAAGTCAGTATTGCCCCCTTCAGCAATATTAATACCAGCTGTTTCTAATACAGTTATTTTGTTGGATTCGGTAGTTCCATCCTTGGTATCATCGAGGGACAGGAGCACCCCCAAACCAAGAGCATCAGTTACTAACAGGCCTTCTGTGGGATCTTCCTCTGTGGGTCTGTGTTGGCTGGTTTCAGGTTTCATTTTAAAGAATTTCTTTAATTTCAATTTGCGGATAAACTTGTAGAGGTCTACCCTCGTCTGTGCATACTTAAAACCTGAAACCGGGCAAAAGGAGAGACCCAAGGAAAGTACTCTCTCATCATCCTTGTCCAGTTCTATATTAGTTAAGTTAGTTATGGTTTTAGGTCCTTGGATCACTTCTTGTAGCTGCGTGTCACCCTTCCCTTAGGCTCTTGCTCACTTCCCTTGTCCGCCTCCCCTTTGTTAGCGCCTCCTCTTGGCTGTTGCTGTCTTTTTGGCCTGTAGTTTGTTCTTCGATCTGAACATAAAAAACGGAACTTCTCCTGTAGTGATGTGCTTGCTTTTTTTCCTTGGGTCCATCCTGCTCTGTCTCCTACTGACTCAGTTCCGGTATATATATATATATATATATATATATATATATATATATATATATATATATATATATATATATATATATAATTTATATATATATATTCACACAAGGAGAAAAGCAGAGGTGCTAACACGCACTCCTGCTTTACTTCATTTCAAATGGAATTGCTTTCTGACATGTGCCCAAGATTTTCTAACCACACTTCCCCAGGTTCGTCTATGCAGCGGCTTGAATAAATATAACATGCCTATTAAAAGTCCCCAAAAAGACATATTGCTCCTGAAGAGCCTCAAGTTGATGGTGTCAAATGCCATGAGGAAGTTGAGGAAGCACATGTAGAAGTTCTTCCTGTCCACCACCACTAACCTCTACATGAGGTGCCAGAGGGCAGACAGAAGGTCTAGATGTCCTAGAACAGACTCCCACCTATCTGATGGAAGTTGTTGCTATAAAATCAGACTGAGACCATGTCACTGTTTCTTTCCTAACAGATATTTCAAGTTTGCATGTCTTGTGTTCATCGCGTCCTCTTCTTCATTGTGCCACACCTCTCCAATCCTTCTCTAGTGGTCAGGTTTCCAATTGATTGTGCCACATTCTTGTAACAGTTCAGGATCATTACAGATCTATCCGAAATTCTCCACTTGTACAAATGGGACACAATCACATCAAGAATAACAAACCTTCATAACCACCTGGAGTTAGGAAGTGCTGTTAGAGTCTTGCTGTTCCCAAACACTTAACCTACGGTCAATCCAAGACAACACAATTTAGGATCATCCCACAGTCTGATACAGAATACCCATTTGTCATAGCAGCAGAGGATAGGGTGAAAAGTAAAAAGCTGCTCTATCCAACATACATATTTTTGCATCCCATTCTCAACAAAGCGAAGAAACAAATCTGCAGGGATATGAGTGGATCACTCTTCCCACTCTCACTCAAGACACCATGTTTTCCACATCAGTCATAGTAGAAGCATAGACTCTCTCAACCATTCATAACAAGTTGGAAAGCCTCTTACCTGAATGCCCAGGTAATAGATTTGGGGCCATGTCAGTGGCATGAAACATTATACAAATGTTTTAATATATATATCATGCAGTACAATCAGTGGATATGGGGCACAGCTGACCGAGATTCTCAGGAATATTCTGCTTTGTCATTTGAGGGTGCTTACTTTCCTGATGTATAAACATCAGACCAATAAAGTGTTTAGAAAGTACATCACAAGCAGGGGCCACTCAACGATAGCTATAAATTAAGGTTGGTATAATTCTCAAAGTTAATGTTACCTCATTAAATCTTGCATGCCTTACCTATTGTAGGGTTTGAAGATTGTGGTTTTAACCAATACGAAAGGATAAAAATACACCAGAAGGGAAATTGGGCTTCCCAGTGGTAACAGAAAAGTACAGATTTATGCTGTAATTGCACTGAATTGACTCTATTTGAAGCCAAGATATCCCCCATTCGCCTAGAAAAAGATATGTACATTATTTATACAAGAATTATAGTTATTTTAGGTTTGCCCTAGGCATAATCGAAGTGTTTGAGCATTGAACACGCAAGAGTATGAGAAGTTACATATTTTGTTCCTTGAGAAGTATCTGCAATGTATGTAAACACTGAAAAAAGCATACAAAGTACCAATAAAGTGTGGGGGGGGGTTGTTTCCATATGGGAATCTGGATGTTCATAATTGCTTTTTTTCTTCAACCATTAATTATGTTGAGTGATTCATGAGGAAAACCTAAGCTTGGTACGCACTTGCTTAAAAAATGGTCGCAAATGATGAGTGCAACACAGTTTCAGAGCACTCATGATAAAAAGGTGAGCAAGGTATGCACTAACATATAAAATGCTCACAGGTCAGCAGTGCAACACAGTTTCAGAGCACTCAAGAGAAAAAGCTGACCATGGTTTGCACTCCAATACAAATGCTCACAACATACTGATTGTTAGACCTGTCAGCCTTAGGGTGGCCTTCCCCCAAACATTTTGCCTACTCCTCTCCTCAACTTTGTTTTTGCCAGCTTTAGGACTCTGAGCACTTTACCACTGCTAATCAGTGCTAAAGTCCTTGTGCTCATTCCTTAAAACATGGTACAATTGGCCTACACCTGAGTGCCACACTTAATTAACTTGTATGTCCCTATTAAAGTGGTACAACATGTACCCAGGGCCTATAAAGTATATGCTACTGGTGGGCCTGCAGCACTTAGTGTGCCACTTACCTAAGTCGCCTTTTAAAACATGTCTTGTGGCTGCTATTACAGCCTGTGTGCAGTTTTAAACTGCCAATTTGACCTGAAAAAATAAATCTTTTGCCAGTCTTAAACCTGCCTTTTTAATACATATGTCACCCCTAAAGTAGGCCCTACACAGCCCATTAGGCAAGGTGCATTTTAAATAAAAAAAATGAACATGTACATTTAAGTTTTAAATGTCCTGGTAATGAAAAGCTCTCAGATATGTTTTTCACAACTGTGAGGTCTACCTCTCCCATAGGATAACATTGGGTTTCCTTATTACATTTGATAAGTGGTAACTTTTGTTTGGGAACAGGTAGAAATGTCATGTTTGGTCTCAAAAGAATTGTCATTTAAAATCTTCTTTAAATGGTAAAATCAGATTTTAAGTCACAATTCTGAAAATGTCACATTTAGAATTTTGGCATTTTCTCGTCCTAACGATTTGGTGCCTGCAACCTGTGTCCTGGGTCACATGACCGTGAATAGAGTGGCAGTTGGCCTTTGTGTATTCCCCCAAAAAGTGAGACAAAGGGGGATTAGGTGTTGGGGGGATGACAGGATGGGAGGGGGGGAGCTGTTCCCTGCCCCACTTATATTTCAAAGGAGGCATCTCCAGCACGGATGTATGATGGCACCACGTATTCCGTTGTAACGCATCAACATGGACATTACAACACGATGACCATTACCACGAATAAACTTTACCACACATTTTTGTGCAATGCATATGCTTTTACCATGCATGCCTTTACAACGAATTTCACTGTAAAACCATGAATGGCTAAGACATATGTGTGGTAAAGGTTTCACCAGTAAATTTAAGTATTGTACAGGTGGTTATCCAATTGCAGCATCTACGCATCACGGGGGTTAACAGAATGGGAAGCGGATGACATGACCTGAGGCCCACCGGAGGGCTGTAAAACAGACTTGAAATCGGCAGAAAAACAACGTTGGCAAATAAATGACTATACAGGAATAGAAGAATTGGGACTTCTACTCCCGTCATATCACTTATTGGAAAGTGAGTGCCAAAAAGGGTAAAAGATGTGGAGGTCCATTTCATGTTTTACCAACTGCCGCCCTATGATTAAGGTGCTTGTAGCATTGAAACGCGTCAGGGAGAAGGATTGATTGGGTCATTCACGCCGTCTTCATGAATAAAGTGGTTTTGTTAAACTCACCCTCGTGGAGTGCTGCTTTAAAGCTCGGGGCTTTTTTTTTTTGAGGAATATATATATATATATATTTTTTTTTTTTAAAGAATGCAGCGTGGTTTTGGTGTTTAGAGGCTTGCCCCCTTGCTGAGGACCGCCGTTGAAAGTGGAAGGAGAAAGGCAACGGCAGTGCGGCTGCACTGCTTAGCGGTTTGATATATATATATATATTATCTACTGGCGGTCGCCAGTAGATAGTTATAGTTAGGACCTATTTTCCATAGGAAATCCGCGACATTCTATTTGAAATAACTCTCTTGCCGGTTGACGTATCTTCGCGAAATTTTCAAACTTTGTGGGGCGCTCCGGTCCGCTCCTACCCTGAAAGTCTCGGGGTGATTCGTTAAGCGGTGGCCGAGAAAAAGGGGGTCCCAAAACGCGTTTTCCCCATTCATTTTTCCATAGGAAACTTTAGACACGGCTACAGCCCGAACTGCTGAACGGAATTACACCAAATTTGGCAAAGAGGTAGTTCTTGGTTCAGAAAGAACCCTTTTGTTAAATGGTGTAAATCCGTTCAGTAGTTGCTGAGAAAATCAAAAGTAAAAGTACATATATATCTATGGGCACGGAGGATCCGCGCACCCTCCCGATCACGAGCTGTCTGCTAATTGGCTGTCAACACTCCAAACCAGGAAGTGTTGGCAGCCATCTTGTTCCACGGTAGAACCGAGGAACAAGAAAGCACTAAAAAAAGTGTGCAAAACGCACAAAGGGGGCAGGGTAGAAACACCCTGACCCCCTAGGTCTGCTCAGGGGGTCCCACAAGGACCCCTGGGCAAAAAAAAGCATTTTTTTAAAAATAAAATCGGCAGAATGCGCTCAGGGTGCGCGGATCCTGCCGATAAAAAAAAAATCGAATTTGCCCCCGGGTGGGCCAAGTCCCGGGGGCATGCTGGGGGGTTTATTTTATGTATGGGGGCCTCTAAGGGCCCCCCAAGCCCCTGGGACCGCCACCCCCGGGGCTTTATTTGAAAGTAGCGGGAGGGCTCTGAGCCCTCCCGCAGCCCCGGGGACCACCACCTCCCGGGGCTTCTTTATTTTTTAAATTAACATGTGTGGGGGGCTCCAGCCCCCACACGCCCCGGGGACCACCACCTCCCGGGGCACTAACAGAATTGAAAATGGGGGTCCGTTAATGACCTCCGAGCCCCGGGGACCACCACCTCCCCGGGGCTGTGCATTTGGATGGGAGGGGGCCGCGCGGCCCCCCTCCTGGAGCCTGTGGTGGCCCTGGGGACCGCCACCCCCAGGGCCGGCTCCTGCAGTGTCCCGGGGTGCCTACCCCCGGGACACTGCTGTTTGCAATGACAGGGACGGGAGCCTCGCGGCTCCCGTCCTGTCATTGCAAACTGCTTTGGATATTGGAAGAGAGAGCAGGGAAACCTGCTCTCGCTTCCAATATCCAAAGACAATTGCTTTTCCACACGGGGAGCAGCATGTTAGCTGCTCCCCATGTGGAAAAGCAATGCCGGCTCCCGTAGGACACGGGGAGCCGGCGGGACTGTGGGGGTTTGGGGACCCCCCACAGTCCCCAACCAGAGGCCAGGCCCCGGGGGATGGGGTCCCCGGGGCAAGTAGTGGTCCGGGAGGGGGCCACGCGACCCCCTCCCCAGAAATAATTTAAAAAAAATAAATAAAAAAAAAAGGCCTGCCCCGGGGGATGGGGTCCCCGGGGCAAAAGGAGGCCTGAGGAGGGGGCCACGCAGCCCCCTCCTTAAAAATTAATGTAAAAGTGTGGCCATGCCCCGGGGGATGGGGTCCCCGGGGTAGGATTCGGCCAGGGGAGGGGGCCACGCGGCCCCCTTCCCGTTTCATTTAAAAAAATAAAAAAAGGGATAAGGCCCTGGGGGATGGGGTCCCCAGGGCCCAAAAATAGGAAAAGGAAGGGGGCCACACAGCCCCCCTTCAGGGAAAGAAAAAAAAGAAGAAAAAACGATCGGGCCGCAGGCCCCGCCCCTTCCTTCACCACTCAGCAAACGCGCCCCCTGGCGCGTTTGCAGATGGGGAAGTAATTCCCCTTCAATACTGGGGGTCCTGGGGCCAACTAGCCCACCAGGAACCTCCAGTATGCGCCAGGGGCTGCGTTGCAGAGAGGTGTATAGAGGCCACGCCCCTTTTTACACCTCTCTGCAACGCAGCTCTGTGGCGCTTTTTGGATATACCTGTTGGGCTAGTTGGCCCCCAGGGACCCTCAGGATTCAAGGGGAGTTAATCCCCCGACTTAAAACGCGCCACGGGGCGCTTTGCACAGTGGTGAAGGGAAGGGGCGGGGCTTCAGGTGACATGTTTGCAAACAGGCCCCGTGGCGTGTTTTAAGATGGGGGATTAAGTCCCCTTGAATCCTGAGGGTCCCTGGAGTCCAACTAGCCCACCATGTACTTCCAAAAAGCGCCACAGAGCTGCCTTGCAGAGAGGTGTAAAAAGGGGTGTGGCCTCTGTACACGTCTCTGCAACGCAGCCCCCTGGCGCATACTGGAGGTTCCTGGTGGGCTAGTTGGCCCCCAGGGACCCTCATGATTAAAGGGGACTTAATCCCCCAACTTAAAACGCGCCACGGGGCGCGTTTGCACAGATGTCACCTCAGGCCCCGCCCCCTCCCTTCACCATTGTGCAAATATTCCTCTAAAATCAGCCGAAATACGAATTCCGATTTACTCACCTGTTATCAGGAGAGACATCAGTGCTGCATCTTTCAGCCCAGTACTGATCCTGAAAAGTAATTTTAACCGTACTTACCAGTAACTTGAATTTCCTTCCATAGGATATCATTGCCTGCTTTTTGCTGAAAAAGTTTCTAAGTGTCGATTTTTGAAACATACAAATATTCCTCTAAAATCAGCCGTAATACGAATTCCGATTTACTCACCTGTTATCAGGAGAGACCTCAGTGCTGCATCTTTCAGCCCAGTACTGATCCTGAAAAGTAATTTTAACCGTACTTACCAGTAACTTGAATTTCCTTCCATAGGATATCATTGCCTGCTTTTTGCTGAAAAAGTTTCTAAGTGTCGATTTTTGAAACATAGAAATATTCCTCTAAAATCAGCCGAAATACGAATTCCGATTTACTCACCTGTTATCAGGAGAGAACCCAGTGCTGCATCTTTTAGCCCAGCACTGACCCTGAAAAGTAATTTTAACCGTACTTACCAGTAACTTGTATTTCCTTCCATAGGAATCCATTGTCTGGTTTTCAGCAGAAAAGTTTCAAAGTGTCGATTTTCACAAACTACAAATATTCCTTAAAAATCGCCTGTATGACTTAAACGCATTCTTTCAACTGTTTACAGGAGATGCACCAGTGCTGGATCCAGGATCCACCACTGAGTGAGAAAAAGTCACGATAACACTACTTACCTGTTAAGTGAATTTCCTCCCATAGGATAACATTGGTGATTCTATGTGAAAAAGTTTCTAAGTGTCAACTTTTAAAATACAATAATATTCCTTAAAAATCACTACTGTAACCAAAACGCTTTTACTCAACTGTTTACAGGAGATGTCCCAGGACTGAATCTAGGATTCAGTCCTGTGGTTAGAAAAGTAATCCATAAAGTAACTAATTGCATTTAGCTAGAAATTCACATTGAGCTCAATGTTGCATTGTGTTTGAAATTGTGTTGCCCATTGCAACAACTGTAACTACTGTACTTAAAAGTCTATTGCCTATTTGCAAAGTATTTAAAGTAAATTAATTCATTCTGAGAAAGTATATTTTGTAATGTAATGTATAATGTAATTACAATGTAATTTAAAAAATAAAATATCTAAAAATAAATAGTTTAAAAAAATGTAGTAAATCAGTATGAAAAAAATAAAAATAACAATTAATACATTTAAAAATTGGCATTTACAAAACCTTTGAAATTCACTGAAAAAAACCATAGGTTTCAGACATGTTATAGTTAGGAACTAGCATTTAAAAAACCTTTGAAATTCACTGAAAAAACCATAGGTTTCAGACATGTTATAGTTAGAAATTAGCATTTAAAAAACCTTTGAAATTCACTGAAAAAACCATAGGTTTCAGGCACGTTATAGTTAGAAATTAGCATTTAAAAAACCTTACAAATTCACTGAAAAAACCATAGGTCTTAGGGACAGTTATAGTTACTTGGACATTGCACTCGTACAAAACCCGTGAAATTCCCCCGTTATAGTCAGTTCAGCTAACTATAACTCGCGCCCCCGCAATGCACTGCTGATGACGTCACATATTACATCACTCATGACATGGTCAGTGACATCACTGATGACATCACTGATGACATCTCAAATGACATCACTGATGACATCATCCATGTGATAATTTCATGCATCTTCTCACACCCTAATATAACTTTTGATACACCCACTCTAAATTACAGACTGCCATTCTCAAAACCATAGACACTCCAATACCAATAACTACATACCAACTCACTGATTCTTAGGTCTACACACACATCCACTCACTCACCCGTACAGTCACTCATACTTACAGTCACTCAGTACAGGACTATCATATGCACTCATACACCTATATAAACACTGACACACCGCCACTCATCCATAGAGGTACTCACACACCTAGTCAGTCATGCAAAACATTAATCACACACCCATTTACTCACCTATAGAGTTATACACACACCAGCTCAATAACTCATACAAATACTAGCACATTCTTACGCTCTTATACAATAACTGATACAAGCACACACGCATCCATACAGCCACTCTCACAATCACACACTCTCACGTATAGCCTTTTAAATACTCTAACACACATATATACTTCCTTTTACATATGTAGTTACTCGCACATGTACCACTGAGATATACATTCACTCACTAACAAACCCATACACACACTCACCCACCCAAGCAGTCCATCACAGACGCACTCTTCAAATCATGCACCCAGTGAATCACCCACTCACACATCTATGTACAGAGTCGCACACACCCCACCCACACAAACACTCAGGCACCCATACAGATACTCAGACAGCCAATCAATAACTCATATACACACTCATGTAGCTAATCACAAACCCATGCAGCCACTTACACAGCAACAGACAGACGGATACAGACATTCACCCAGTTTAGTCACTAACCCATGCATTCAGTAAGATACGTTTAATCACTCACTTATACAGTTAGTCACGCACCTACTAAATCATCCATTCAGACACTTATACACCCACTCACTCTTCAATACACCTTTCCCTATATATATTAAACATATTTAAACTTTACAGAATCACCCACTCACACATCTATGTACAGAGTCGCACACACCCCACCCACACAAACACTCAGGCACCCATACAGATACTCAGACAATCAATCAATAACCCATGTAGACACTCATGTAGCTATTCAGAAAGCTCATGCAGCCGCTTACAAACCAACAGACAGACGGATACAGACATTCACACAGTTTAGTCACTAACCCATGCATTCAGTAAGATACATTTAATCACTCACTTGTAGAGTCAGTCACTCACGTACTAAATCATACATTCAGACACTTATACACCCACTCATTCTTCAATTCGCCTTTCCCTATAAATATTAAACATATTTAAACTTTACAGAAACACACAGTCACTGGATGATGTCATCAGTGATGTCATTTGAGATGTCATCAGTGATGTCATCAGTGATGTCACTGACCATGTCATGAGTGATGTAATATGTGACGTCATCAGCAGTGCATTGCGGGCGCGAGTTATAGTTAGCTGAACTAACTATAACGGGGAATTTCACGGGTTTTGTACGAGTGCAATGTCCAAGTAACTATAACTATCCCTAAAACCTATGGTTTTTTCAGTGAATTTGTAAGGTTTTTAAATGCTAATTTCTAACTATAACGTGCCTGAAACCTATGGTTTTTTCAGTGAATATATATATATATTATATATATATATATATATATATATATATATATATATATATATATATATATATATATATATATATATATATATATATATATATATATATTTGATCTCTGGAGCATTAGACCATGTCGCCCCTTAAAGAATCAAACTCACTGCAGACAAAAACCTTCAGCAGAGTGGTTCAATGAGGAGCTGAAAAGCCTGCCCTAAGTAATTTGCCTAAATGTACCTAGCCTAGATCTGTATGTGTAGCATGTATATGCGTGTAGCTTTGTGTATCTGTTGCCAAGAAACCCCTAGGGAAGAACCAGCCCCCTCACCTGATGGTTGAGAATGAAGGACCCCGCCTCTGCTTCGAGGATAACACCCCGCAAGGGAGGTCAGACCGCTGCGTGTCGAAGATTCAGCATGCAGGACGCTGTGTCAGCTTCGAAGGAATTCTCCTCTTATTTGCAGGGGGGAATAAAGGTCTTATATACTAGAGTGGCCACTCCAGGGTTTCTTCTAGAAGCGATATGTTTTGAAAACAACCATAAATGTTTTGGAAACAATCATGAATGTTTTTCCAAACAAATGCGATCATGCACAGCTGGCTGTTGGCCAAGGGTGAAAAAAGTGGTGACCCTTATGCAGAATAATTATACCGTGCCTGAGTGTCACGACCACAGGAACTCCTCGGAATCCAGGCGATGCTCAAAGGGGTCCACCTCTCGATATCCCCAACTCTAACACAAGATGCACAGAGTATTGAGGCGATCAAGTGAGGGAAAGGAATTAGGGTGGGAACAGCTGGGAAAAGGATACCTGAAAACAGAAAACACAATGATTAATACAGGTCTACATTACTACCCTCTCTCATTGGGTCTCGCTAAGTGGACTAGTACCTGTTCAAACAAGTTCCCTCTGCAGCGGTGTTCCAATATCCAACTCACTACCCAGTGATGATACTTCTCACAACTTTGAGGAGGATATACCTACAACACAGAACACACTGGTTAATATCGCATTCAGCCCACCTTCACGTCTATTAACCCGCCTCCTTTACACATACATACCCTTGTGGTTGACTTTCCCTTCCAAAGTAAAGAATGAACCAAAAAGGAACTGAAAGGAAGTGACACCACACTAGGAAGTAGTCAGTAAGGAGTCGGTAGGCAGAGTCCAGATCCTAGCTCTCAGAAGCTTCTAAAGGATTAAGCAACAGAAGATCTTGTGAAAGGGCTCCAAACACCTACAGCTTTTCACGAGTCCATGAACAGCCCAGACTCTTCACAAGTGTAGCACAACTATACTCATAGGCTCCTTGGAAATAAAAGAATAACAAAAATAGGATATGCCGGCGTTTTCATAGTCAAACCCCGTGTGTTCAAGCACAAAGTTAAATGGCAGTCATTAAGAGCGCACGCCACCAGTACCTTCTCAGGCGGCGTCTCTCCGTAGGTCAGTTCGTGTCCAGCGCTGATCCCCGGACCAGCGGCCACTCGAGCCCGAGAAGCCAAGGACTCCAACAGCCGTTGGAGCCAATTCCTTGCCAAAAACAAAACGGCTCAAAGCACCTATGCGTCTCACTCCGCGAGAACGCCGAACCAGGTGCACGCTGCCAAGAATCACCCGACTCCGGTTAGAAACCACCGCGAGTCGGGAACAGATCGAAGACCGGCACGCTCTGCAAACCAGCAGGCGGCCGTATGGTATGGAAACCCGCAAGAACAGTTCCTGTCTTCTAAGATGGAAGAACTTCAAATCCTGCAGCCGCGAGGAATCTCCGTTTCTCACAAATGGAGTTACGCACGTAGTTGAACGTGCGTATCTGCTTAAAATACCCGGAGGCCCCTCCTACCAAGGCCTTCTGGGATTTGTAGTTCCTGGGGTGGTTCATTTGAATCCAGACTTCATGGCAGGCGCAAGGGTCATACCCCGACAGTACGCCCTCCTCCCATGTGCCTCCTAGGACCAGGCTTACCAGGGTAGCGGGCGTGAAAACAGCGGACAGCACGAGGAGCGTGGACATTACAACTTGGTTCCCAAGAATCATCTTCCGCAGGATACCCCTTCCAGGAGATGAGGTACCACAACCACCCCTGACGGTATCTGGAGTCCACCACTCAGCGCACCTCATACTCCAACTGTCCGTCCCGGAGCACTGGAGGAGCTGCTCTGCGTCGGGCCCCCCTCGCTGGTTTCAGTAAGCTGACATGGAACACGGAATGGATCCGTAGCGAAGCGGGTAGTTTGAGTTTATAGGCGACTGGTTTGATCCTGCGTAGCACTGTATACGGGCCGATGAACTTAGGATGGAATACACTGCGAACCCTGAATCGGATATACCTTGTGGACAACCATACTCGATCACCCGGCTGAAAGCACAGTTCCTCCCGTCGGTGCCTGTCCTCCCATTTTTTATAGGACTGTTTTGCTCGTTTCAAATTGTCCTGGATCTTCTTATGCACAGTTCGTAGCCTTTTGATATGTTGCATCACAGTAGGCTGAGTCACCACATCACTAGGGACGGTCAAGGGTAACACTTTCGCATGGAACCCATTGTTGGCTCTAAAGGGTGTTTCTTTGATAGAACAGGGCCACGTGTTGTTATATGCCAATTCGGCCAACCACAATAAGGATACCCATGAGTCATTTGCTTCCCTGGAAAAGCAGCGGAGGTATTTCTTGAGTGTTTGGTTTAACCTCTCCGTCTGCCCGTCTGTCTGTGGGTGGAAGCTGGTAGACAGGGCTGCTTCTATTTGTAAGACTTTGCACCACATACGCCAAAACCGTGCAATGAATTGTGGTTCTCTGTTGGACACAATAACCCTTGGGAGCCCATGTAGCCAAACAACATGGGACAGCAAAAGCTGAGCGGTCTTCCCGGCTGTAGGCAAGTTTTTGCACGGAATAAAATGACCCACCTTTGTCAGACTGTCTACCACGACCAGTATGGCGTTGTACCCCTGATCCTTAGGTAGGCCTAGAACGAAATCCATGCTGATGGTTTGCCAAGGCTGCGAAGGTGTGAGCATAGGCATCAGTTTTCCTTTGTTCTTGACCGGCTCACTCTTATTACGGGCACATGTCTCACACTGCGAGACCCATTGGGATACATCCTGAGCCATTCTTTCCCACCAGAATTGTCGTTTTACTAGGTGTAGTGTTTTGGTGCATCCTGGATGGCCTGCCAGGACTGAGTTGTGGCACCAGTTGAATGCTTTGAGCCTAAGTTCTTGTGAAGGCAGATACAGTTTGTTCCTACACAATGGCAATTCATGTTTGAGCGTACGGTGAGCTTCCTGATCAGCCCATCTTCGCCACCATGCCAGTGATCGATGTTTTGCAACTTCTTCCAGGAAATGGACTAATGCTACCGCGCATAACACCTTGTTGGGACTGACTATTGCTGCGGTGATGCCTTGTCGAGGTCCGACAACCTCATCCTGACGTGACAATGCGTCCGCCTTTCGGTTTTCTGACCCCGGGCGGAAGGTAACAACAAAGTCATAATCCGCAAAGAATAACATCCAACGCATTTGTCTTTGCGTGAGTTGCCTGGCTGTTTTCATGTATTGCAGATTTCGGTGGTCTGTGTATACCGTGACTGGATATTGAGCCCCCCACAGATACTGTCTCCACTCCTGGAAGGCCTTCTTGATGGCTAACAATTCCTTTTCTGGCACGGTATAGTTGAGCTCAGCCTCATTCAACTTCCTGGACAAAAAGGCCATCGGACGTAACTGTCCTGTATGTCTGTCACGTTGGGACAACACCGCCTCTACAGCCTCATTGGAGGCGTCGGCTTCTACGATAAATGGGGCCTCAATTTGTGGATGTCTCAGTATAGGGGCCGTGGTAAAGGCTTTTTTCAAAAACGTGAAAGCTTCCATGGCCTCATTGCTCCATACAAATGGCACTCCCTTTCTTAACAAACGTGTGATGGGAGAGCCAAGAAGGGAGAAGTGAGAGATAAACCTACGATAGTAGTTGGCAAAACCCAAGAAGCACTGCACCTCTCTCACATTCTTCGGGGCAGGCCACTCTTGTAAAATGTAAAAAAAATGTAAGTCCGTTTTTATATAGCGCAGCTACTCACCCTTACGGGTCTCAAGGCGCTGGGGGCCGGAGTGGAAATTAAGTGAGCTATTGCCCAGAGTCACATGGTGCTGAGCTGAGCTGCCGCCGGAGCCGGGGATCGAACCGTGAACCCTGTGCTCCGAAGTCAGCTGCCCTGGCCGCTGCACCACACCTGTACCACTTCCACCTTCCTCTCAGCCATACTCAATCCAGACGGGCTCAGGATAACCCCCAAAAATTCCACCTCTGTTGCATGAAACACACATTTGCTCAGTTTACAGAACAAACTATGTTCCCGGAGTCTCTGAAGTACCTGAGAAACATGCTTCACATGTACATCCTGATTGCTGAAATAAATCAGGATGTTATCTATGTAGACAACCACAAATCTGTCTACAAAATCTTTGAGCACATCGTCTAAAAAGAATTGAAAGGCTGCCGGGGCGTTGCACGGCCCAAAGGGCATGACTAAGTACTCGAACAACCCATAGCGAGTCTTGAAAGCCGTCTTCCACTCATCTCCCTCACGAATACGAACCAGGTGATAAGCCCCCCTGAGATCTAGTCGGGTGTAAACCACTGCTTCCCTCACCTGATCCCTTAACACTGAGATGAGCGGAAGAGGGTATCGATTCCGTACCGTGTTTTTATTGAGCATACGGTTATCGATGCACGTCCTCAGATCTCCATTCGCTTTCGAAATGAAGAAAAGAGGCGAAGCCGCGGGTGAGCGGGAAGGCCTGATGAAGCCGATGTCCACGTAATGGTCTAAGTACTCTCTTAGATGTTTTGTCTCTGGCTCTGACAGGGCGTATACTCGACAAGAAGGGATGGTAGCTCCAGCGATTAGATCTATCTGGCAGTCATAGGGATGGTGAGGGGGGAGTTTTTCTGCCTTTTCTTCACTGAAAACCTCCCTATAAGAAGCATACACCGAAGGAAGCACCGTCTCTTGTTCCGCAGCAGTAGCTATATGGAACATCTGTGTAAGAGCCAGAAGATGAGAATCAGGAGTATGCAAACAGTTCAGCCTACACTCCTCTGACTGAATAGCTACTGTCTTCTTTTTCCAGTCGACCCGGGGATTGTGCTACCATAACCATGGCATTCCCAGTATAACCTCATAGTGTGGTGCTTCGATAATGTTCAAAGTAATGTCCTCTACATCGTCTTGTTGTTCCCCCTTCAAAACCAGCCCTACTATCTCCGTTTGTTCAGTGATGGGACCTGACTTGATGGGTTTTCCGTCCACGGCCAATACCTTCTCCGGGGTCTCTCTAGGTATGCGTCGTAAGTCTAAGCGTTCTACTAACCCAGTATCAATAAAGTTCCCTGTGGCCCCGGAATCAATCATCACCCACACTTGGTGCATTTGGTGACCGGCTGTAAGAGTCATGGAAAGCACCAGGTGGGATTCAGTGTCTTTTGCGTCTATAACCGCCAACGAGGGCAGCTTTACATCCTGTCTCTGTGATGCTTCCACCTGGGTTGTAGCCTCAGTAACGCTAGCCTTGACTGCAGTGATTGCCACCTTTTTGTTGGAACGGAAGGTTCCCTGCCCCTTGAGTTTATGAGGGCATTCCCTCACTAAATGACCCTTCTTCCCACAGTACATGCAAAGGCCCTGTACTCTACGGCTCTCTCTCTCCGCTTTCTGCCAGTCGGTGATCCAAACGTAAAGTCAGATTAATTAAGTCTGTACAAGTAGTGGGTTGGGGGTCGATTTGGGCCAACACGTCCTTCATGTCGTCCCATAGTCCCTGATAGTAGAGCGACATACGCTTTTCCTCAGGCCATGCGGTTTCAGCTATCAACCGATTAAAAGACGTTAAATACGTAATCAGATCCTGCCTTCCCTGCTTCAGCTCCAACAGCTCCCTGTCAGCACTGAATGTGGTCGCCCTTCGGTCAAACACCCTTTCAAACTCCCTACGGAAAGCGTTCCAATCTGACAGTATGGGATTGTCATGCTTTACCAATGGGACCGCCCAATTGGCAGCGTCCCCCGTCAAATATGATATGGCAAACGCCACCCTTGTGTGATTATTAGGGAAGGAAGCTGGTTTGCACGAAAAGTGCAACATAATCTGTGTCAAAAAGGTCTGAATTTTCAAGGGATCCCCAGAATATCGTTCTGGGTTAGCCAAAGGTATGGGCGGAGGGACATGTACTTGGACCTGTGATGAGGAAGCGTCAAATGGGTTCCTATATTGTCTGTCAACTCTTTCCCTAAGGGTGGCTGTTTCAGCTCCAGAGGCTGCTAATTCTTGCTGAACTGCAACCAACGCCTGTAATACTTCATCCAAGGAAGCCATGTTTGTGAATCGCCTGAACCGGGAGTAGTGAATAATCGTGGGTGCGTAATTCTGTCACGACCACAGGAACTCCTCGGAATCCAGGCGATGCTCAAAGGGGTCCACCTCTCGATATCCCCAACTCTAACACAAGATGGACAGAGTATTGAGGCGATCAAGTGAGGGAAAGGAATTAGGGTGGGAACAGCTGGGAAAAGGATACCTGAAAACAGAAAACACAATGATTAATACAGGTCTACATTACTACCTACTCTCATGGGGTCTCGCTAAGTGGACTAATACCTGTTCAAACAAGTTCCCTCTGCAGCAGTGTTCCAATATCCAACTCACTACCCAGTGATGATACTTTTCACAACTTTGAGGAGGATATACCTACAACACAGAACACACTGGTTAATATCGCATTCAGCCCACCTTCACGTCTATTCAACCGCCTCCCTTACACATACATACCCTTCTGGTTGACTTTCCCTTCCAAAGTAAAGAATGAACCAAAAAGGAACTGAAAGGAAGTGACACCACACTAGGAAGTAGTCAGTAAGGAGTCGGTAGGCAGAGTCCAGATCCTAGCTCTCAGAAGCTTCTAAAGGATTAAGCAACAGAAGATCTTGTGAAAGGGCTCCAAACACCTACAGCTTTTCACGAGTCCATGAACAGCCCAGACTCTTCACAAGTGTAGCACAACTATACTCATAGACTCCTTGGAAATAAAAGAAAAACAAAAATAGGACATGCCGGCGTTTTCATAGTCAAACCCCGTGTGTTCAAGCACAAAGTTAAATGGCAGTCATTAAGAGCGCACGCCACCAGTACCTTCTCAGGCGGCGTCTCTCCGTAGGTCAGTTCGTGTCCAGCGCTGATCCCCGGACCAGCGGCCACTCGAGCCCGAGAAGCCAAGGACTCCAACAGCCGTTGGAGCCAATTCCTTGCCAAAAACAAAACGGCTCAAAGCACCTATGCGTCTCACTCCGCGAGAACGCCGAACCAGGTGCACGCTGCCAAGAATCACCTGACTCCGGTTAGAAACCACCGCGAGTCGGGAACAGATCGAAGACCGGCACGCTCTGCGAACCAGCAGGCGGCCGTATGGTATGGAAACCCACAAGAACAGTTCCTGTCTTCCAAGACGGAAGAACTTCAAATCCTGCAGCTGCGAGGAAACTCCGTATCTCACAAATGGAATTACGCACGTAGTCAAACGTGCGTATCTGCCTAAAATACCCGGAGGCCCCTCCTACCAAGGCCTTCTGGGATTTGTAGTTCCTGGGGTGGTTCCTTTGAATCCAGACTTCATGGCAGGCGCAAGGGTCCTACCCTGACACTGAGGACATGTTTGCGTACGTCAGGTACAGGGATTATGATAGAGTACAGAGAGTACCGAGAGCCTGTTGTTGAAGAGACAGGAGCAAGCTACAAGGTAAAAGGTCACCTGTTTAGAATCGTTATTGTCGTGTGGATGGGACAATGTATGTAAAATGGGGTATACATGACAGGACTATCCTAAAGGACATGACATAAGGGTCTGGCAGCAGCACACTCTTACCGGTCTGCTCAATTTTCCCTCAATGCAGCATCCCATCCATACTTTATTTTTTTAATTTACCTTTCCAGGACAGCTGGCAGCCATCTTGGTATGGTAAATTAACAGTAAATTAAAAAGGTGGCTGCCAAAAATGCATGTTTTCCCATGGCAGCTATCTTTCAATGATTTCGTTTTTGGTATAAGAAAAATAATTCAAAGATGACCACACACCTGCAAAAAACAAAAGACAAATCATTAGAAAATGGATGTCGTGCATGTGCTCACATATGTGAAAGCCATGTTTGAATGTTTTTTTCTTTTGCTTTAACAAAAATCATTACAAGATGGGCATTGTGCCTGCATGCCTATGTGCAACTGCAGTGTAGTGGAAAAAAATTGGCAACACAAATAGGTTTCATGGTGTTAGGAATATCAGGAAGGATTGCACAAGCCCAGTACCATTTCCCAGGCATGCAGGTTTTAGGAACTCATGTAAACTCAGAAGTCGGTGCTTGGCGAGTACAGAGAAGGGGGTCATGGAAGAAAGGCTAGTTCTCACTTCAGGACTGGGGGCATGCCTTCTGGTGCCTTATGGCTCAGTGACTATAAAAGTTCAGTGTGGGCACTGGGTCAGTGCATGACAACATCTCCCAGTTGTTTCGGCTTTGCTGTAATGCCTGCATTGTAATGGCAGCGCGTGGTTCGTGCCGCGTTGTATATTCCTTTTCCCATTCCGAATGAGTGTCTCCAGTGTCTTTTAGCCTCCCCCATGTTCCCCTAGGTTTCTAAATGACATTTTATTATATAGTGCCTTGGTTAGACAGGTGAGCAATTAGGGTCGTCAACTATTTTCCTTTTGGGGAATTACACTATTGTGCTTAAAACCTGACACTCTGCTTAGACTTCTTGGCTTTGCCAGTGCTTGTTTACTCCTGCTATTAGTTCAAACAAACTGAGAATATATAATGCTTAACATTAGTTGGCTTTATCGATGCTCTTATTTCCTTGCTACTCATTGGTCAGCGTGCCACTTTCAATTTGTTCTACTTCGTGCGCTTCTCAGTTCAATGGAGCTTGGACCAAATATAGATTAAATGTTGCTTTATTGGTGTCCTTCCACTGCTGGCATGCCATGAACAGTAAAAGATAACTTCACTTTTTACCAGTGACGACAAATCTCAGCCACCAGTTTCTGTATTATAACAAACAATGAAGTTTTGTTGTTATTTTACAACTGCCAGATTTGCTTTTCCGGCTTTTTAAATATATTAAAATATTTATGTATTATTAAATATGTTCTTACTAACCGAGCTGCGCCAAAAGCACGGAAAGCTTGGCTTACCCTAAAAACCATAATGCCCTGTGTGCACCGTGCTATGCGCCCTACCTCCAGAAACACACTATGGTTTGTCATCGATTTTCCATTTTACTCCTGCTGGAGGACAGCATCAGACCCCCTTTCCCAGGGCGAAACATAGAGGGGCTGCGTGGAAGTTTGAAACAGCAGCCTTGAACCCCAGTGTGCGTCCTAAAATGTCTTACACACCCGGGTGGCAGTCACTGGAGTCTTGAAGCTACTAGTCATGGGTACAGTAATGCTGTAATGTCATTGGTTGCCTATGACAAAGCTTTATTTTACCTTGTACATTACTTGTAGCAAAAATGCTGGACTTCATGTTTAGTACTTTGTGGACATGCGGGGGCATATGTACAAGGAGTTAACGCCGCCGTAGCGTCAATTTTTTGACGTTACGGTGGCTTTATTTTTATCGCCTTATTTACAAGTTGCCGCTAACCTCAGTTAGCGGCAGTTTTCTGGCGAAAACGTGAATTTTTAAGATCGCCACTTCTGTTAGCGGGAGGTAACGAAAATTAGATGCAAGCGTGCAAAAACTGCCGCTAACTTTACTTTGCGATATTTACAAGGAATTCCTTGTATGGTGCAAAACCAAAAAAACTGCCTCTAACTGCAGTTAGAGGCAGTTTTTTAAGGCCAGAAAATAGCTGGTCTTAAAAATGGTACAAACACTTGGGGCCTCATTTCAGAAGGTTTTGGTGCTGGACAGCGCTGCAAGGAGTGTTGCTGCACTGCCCTGCGACAAAACTACAGGGCAGGAATGCGCACCATCAATAAGATAGGACGAATTCCTGGGCCTCATTCATGAAAAGTGTTGCATCACTGCGATAAAACAGCATTGCACCACTTTTCACTACGCCCTTCTTGCGACACCATTGATGCGCTGTATTCACTGTACGGCATTCCATGTCGTAATTAATGACAGATACGTCTGGAATCCTGACGTATCTGTCAGCGCTAAAGTCACGCATTGCTGCAGTTGTGTCACAAGCATGACACAACTCCAGCAATTCATGGGGCCAGCCTATCCCTGTGGCACTGCGTCACCCTTACGCCTGCCATGAGGCAGACGTAAGGTACTGACGCAGTGGCATCCTACAATTGTTGCTGTGAAATCTGATGGATTTCACTGCACCACTCCTATGAGGCTTTGTTGTGTGAGAACGCCCACCCTGCATACATCATACCTGATGCAGATATAATATGGCACAGGGCTTCACAAGGTCATGCATATGCCTATATGCGTCACTTTGGAAATACGGGGCAACGTGGTGCAAGAATCACCCTGCAAGTACGTCAAGGAAATGACGCACTGGCGGGGTGAAACTGTCAGAAGGGGCTCATGAATAAGCCCCCCTGTTTTTTTACCCTACGCTGGCGCACAATGGCTGCTATGCGCCAACTCTAGCACCCTTGCGCCATGGTGCAAGGGTGACTGTGTTGCATAGTTGATTGATGTTGTGGCTCCATCACTTCTCGAGACGTCTGCAGGTGCGTCTGGACTAGTGGAGGGCGGGAGTGAACCAGTTGGCCTTCTTGGAGTGTTGTTTGCCTGGTCTTTTCTTGAGGGGTGCTAGGGTGTCGGCGCAGTTTGAGATCCATCGGTGGAGGTTGCGCGCTGCGATGTTGTCATCTATAAGCGTTGGCAGAGTGGTGGTGCTGAGGGAGTTGACGTGAAGTTCTTCGGTGGCCTTGATCCAGCTGCGAGGGGTGGGGCGATGATGGTGGTGTATCGTGGGCATGGTAAAGATGTGATGTATACAATGATGGTCGGTCCAGGAGAGTACGGTGGTGAGGCTGTAGTTGAAGTTCCCGCTGGCGGAGAAGACGTGCTCGAGCGTGTGTCCGGCTATGTGGATTGGTGCGGTGACTAGCTGCTTGAGTCCGATGTTGGCGAGGTTCCCCAGGAGGGGGGTGGTGTTCTGGTCACTGGGGTTGTCCAGGTGGAACTTGAGGTCTCTGAGTAGGATGTAGTCGGTGGATAGGAGAGCCTGGGGTGCAATGAGGCCTACAATGGCATCGGTGAATGGTGGTCCATAGCCCAGGGGGCCTGTAGATGAGGGTGCAGCAGAGGATAGTATTGGGGTTGGTCTGGATCTGGAAGTGGAGATGTTCCATGGTCACTGTTGGGTCATTAGAGTGCGTGGTCAGTCGTAGTGTGCTTTTGTAGACGATGGTAATGCCTCCTCCTGGACGGTCAGGGTGGTCCTTGCGGGTGATTTAGTAGCCGTAAGGGATGGAGATGGTGATGTCCGGTCCGTAGCAGAGGTTGGTCCAGGTTTCAGTGAAGAAGGCGATGTCTGTAGAAGTGGCGTCGAGGAGGTCCCAGATGTCTGTGGCGTATTTGTGGAGGGACCGCACGCTGAGGAGGATGGAGTTGAGCTAGTCGGGTGCACTGTTGGTCGGCTGGGCGGCAATAGGCACTGGTGTGCTGATGTGGCAGAATGTGCTTTTGCAGTTTCGACAGGCGCAGGGTGCAAGGGTATTCTTCGGTGATGCTAGATGGCAGGCAGCGTAGCGTCCATGGTTGAGGGCGAGGAGGGTGCTGGCGTCGTAGCAGTGGAGTGTCCAAGAGGCAGGGTCCCTGGTGCTGGGCACGGTACAGGGCCGGACGGACACAGATGGGCTTGCCTTTGGCTTCCCTTTGGCGCACCAGTGGCATGCCTGCTGCACATGGCCGCACAGAGTCCGCCATTAAGTAGTGCTGCAGGGGGGCTGGACAGCTGTGAGGCGGGAAACCCGGGAAAGGACACTGGAGGGGGTGGGGACGCAGGTGATCGCAGCGGCAACGAGGGAGAGGCTAGGGAAAAAGAAACTGCAAAAAAGCACAGGAAAAACAAAGCCAAACACAGCAAAGAGAAAAAATAAAGAAAAAGTTAGAAAAGCAACGGAGAAGAGCAGAAAGATGAACAGGAACAGCAGACAAGAGAGACAGGAGGGCAGTAACGCTCTACCACTGGACCACCAGGGATGAGGCGCAGGCAGGAGCCTGCGGGTGGAGGAGGGACTCAAACACCTGACCTCCGTGTCAGAGGAACCAGCAGCAGCAGATGGGGACAGCAGCAGCAACCAGACTGTGCAGCGCTGTGGAAAGAGGAAGTCCACTAAGGGTTAGTCCCCCGTACACCCAAAAGCAAACTAACAGGGGGCAAGGAAAGGCAGCACCACCCGGTTGCCTCTTCCGATCTGACAGTGGCAACCAGATTCCGTGTTCCCCAGTTCCCCAACGAGTAACAGCGGATCAAGCTGCATACCCAAGGGCCTGGGCCAGAACCGGCCCCCGTGCCCCTGGCACCCACTGCAACCAATGGCCGTTCTCAGCGAATTGAGCGAGTTAGTGGAGTCCCCCACCAGTCTTGTGCGGTGCCCTCGGTGATGTAGGTCAGACGCAGCACAGGGATTGCTCAGGGCACGGTGTGCGTCACCCACAGGCGCTAGGCCTGGGCACGACTTGTCCCGGGGCCTACTCCGCTACGCGTCCCACCTTCTCCTCACCTGGACATTGACACCGGGGCTCAATGTGCTGCACTCTCTCCAAATCTGTGACTCAGCCAGCAGGAGCCTCAGTCAGGTGGGATTTCACAAGTCTGGGTACAGAAGTCGCCACCAAGTCCGCTGGGGAACCTCCCGAATCAGGTGTGGCAACAGGGCCCCTTTAGGCGCAAAGTTGCAGCGCTCCCGCCACACAAGTTTGGTACAGCTCAGGGGCCTCACCCTGCACAGCGTCTGGCAAGAACAACATCCTACGGCCAGTGATGCAGAGAGGCACGGCACACCATTGATAATCTCCTCCGTGCACCCCATGGTAGTGGTGGATCGTAGTATGCGATGCAGACCTCCCTACGTTGGTGCGCAGGAGCACCTTACCATTCACAGCTCCATGGGGCGCAAGGTGGTCTTCTCACACAGGTCAGCAACGTGTCTCCACAGCACCTCCGCATCCCACTCCGGGTCTCAGATGCAGGCCCAGCGAGGTCTCCGGGCCCCGGGGACTGTCCGTGCTTTCAAGGTTTTGGATGCCATGGTGTTGCAAGGAGTGCGCAATGAAAAGTGATGCATCACTGGTTTGGCATAGCGATGCGCCTCTTTTTATAGATGTGGCCCTGAATTTCCTCTTCTACTGGGACTCTGTCTGGTCATCCTGGCTGTTGGGGGGGTGTGTTGATCTGTGCTGCACTTAGCCCTGGCTGCTCCATTTTGCATTTCATTGGTTTTATTTCCTATTTTTTATTGAAGGTGGACTTATAGGCTATTTTTGCCTCTAGAGGCAAAAAAAGTCACGTTGGGCTGACTAACATGAGTTTTTTGCCGCTAACGTCAGAATTCGTACTGCCTTCACACTAGTGTTACCGGCAGATTCACCGCAGCTACCTGAAACTAGCGCCATGTAGTGACATATTGTAAATACGTCGCTAACAGGGCGATCATTTTTGGTGATAGGCCGCGTTAAGAAAACTGCCGCTAACTAGCGTTAGCATTAGTTCTTGTACATATGCCCCGCAGTGTTCTATATGAGAGTGTGTGGAGCGCCGTAGAGTTGCAGTATATTTTAGTAGACTGAATAGTGCCAGTGAGACAGTTTTACGTAGTTCACCCAGAGTGTTTCAATTCGGTATGTGTGCATTCATACATGGCCACAGAGTGGAATTCCTGTACCGCTGTCGGTGTAAGGTTAGCAAGTAAATTTTTACCTCCTAAGAGAGTCTTATAAAAAAAGCACTGGCAAAGCAAATAGGCCTCACCTATACAACAACTATTGTCTTTGTCAATGTGTTTTTGCCACAATGTACAGCTGCTATACAGCAAAGGTGAAAGTAGAAACATTAAAAGGAGCTATGGCACGGTCAGCGTTGCCTGCTTCATAGCGGTTTTTTCTTTACTTTCAGTCATGCTGCACAGCAGTCGTGCTGCTGTACAACATGATTAAATAAAACAGCCACTAGCTCTTGCATATGCGTATCTTGTCCTGTTGTGGCAGCATTTTCAGGTAATTGAGCGCTATAAGGTCTTGTAAGTCTCACACAAAAACAGATTTTCACAGTCTGTGATTCAACTAATGTGGAAGGTGTTGATGTAATGCAACGTTACAAAAATTTGATTTAGGGAGTATAACTGCTTCAATTACCCTATGTAACGGATTATTGTCAAGGCCCTGATGGATGATGTTCTCTGGGATGTGTGCAGAGAAATGCCACCCTCACTGACACCTGTTCTCATTTTCCAGTGTACGAAAAGAGCATTGGATCAACAATTATGAATTACATTGTCCTATCAGAATAATGTATACCTGTTTAACAGGAACAGTATTTGCAGCTTTGAATTCTTCCCTTAGTAGGGTACATGAATGTACATGTTATGCATGGTTTTCTACAAAGACTCTCGAAAAAAGTTGAGTGCAATCCACAGAGTCCACCTAACAAACAATAATAGCCGCTATGTATCAGATGTAAAATTAGTGCATCATTCAGGCTTTCATAACTCAAAATGAAGATAACAAGCTAATGCATATTTGCCCCAGGTGCTCAAACTCAAAATGTGTGCTCTTTGCCCACATGATTTGCGTCAGGTTTCCTGCTGCTGGGTTGATGTGTTGCGTTTTTTGTGTTGCTGTGCTTTGGTGCGGCATTATTGCATTGTGTTGTGCTATACTAAAGTTGTTGTGTCCCTCTCCCATTTGGTTGTTTTGTTGAGTTGTACTTTGTTATATTTTTGTGTTGTTATTTTGTTTTGTGGAAAGTTAATGTGCTGTGTTTTGTTGTAATTTATTTCAGCATATGCTGTTATAGATTTTTCCAAAAGCATCAGATTCACTATGGAAAGTGATAAAATACCTCTGCTCCACCTCTTCAGTTATTTAAGACATCAGTCATCACAAAAATGTGTTAGAAAGCATGTCCTAAACTAACACTTTCATTGTTTCTTTTATGTTATACGGCCCCCAAGTATGACAACACTACAAGCTGGTGTGAAACAAAATATTATTTCATCCAAGAAGCAGACCAGCAACAGCAGCACAGAGGCTACAACAAAAAGGATGATTTGGTATATCACTGCCATCTATCCCCCTCATCATTCTTCTCTGTGATCTTAGTTCAGCAGGCACCTGGACCAACAAGTGCCTTACTAGATAAGATTTCATAGCTCTGTGGTTTGGTAGCTCATTCGACTGCCCACACTACTAGATATAGGTGATTGTGATTTACACACAATGTTGCACAAACTAATATCCATATTCTCACTTCCAATATGGAAGCTTTTTGCTTGCTCCAACATGTGGCACTTGCTCCAGATATTGCATGTCACAACCTGGGCCTTATATTTGCACCATGTGGAGTGGTCTCACAATCGGACATTATACTGGTGACTTGGACTGAGCTCTTTCTTATCTACTTCTATTTAGCCAACTCCTGATTCCCCAGGGATCCTTTCTGGCACTTCCTGGTGGTAAGTGGAAGCTCTGGAGTAAATTAAATTAGAAGCCATGTTCACTGATTTTTGTAGAACCCACAGGCTGATCTCGCCTTCTTCCGGCCCTAATATTTGACTTCACACTTTCAGCACTCATCTAAACCTCATCCAGGAACAAATAGTCCTGCTCTCATCATATTTTGGTGAGAAAAAAAAAACTTACAAGTCATTGTTTGACGTGGCCCTTGAGAAAGATAGGATCATCATGCATTAGATGGAGCTTAAAAGGCAAAGATCTTATGACAATAATGATCAAGATTCTTGTACAGTCAAGCTCTCAAAATACCAGGTCTCCCTTCACATTTGCAAGTCTGAATTCTGGGGATCCTAAATTATGTCAGCTAAGAACTTACCTCCAGAAGTTTTCATATATGTGAGAAACTTCACCTCCCCTTTCTATGTCAATGCCCTGACTTAAACTCCTTAAACGTACAATGATCCATTGTTTTTTGTTAATGAGGAAAATGTCTACAGTCTATGAAAGCATTTGATTGGTGGCTGACCACAGGGATGTGTCACCTGCATTGAAATCTCTGCTTTATTAGACTGTCTTGCTTACTAACCTTCCTACCGTGAAACGTATTGACGTCTCTCAGGCACTCTCCCCACTTAAATCAGGTTCTACAGCCTACCTGTGTACATCCTTCAAGCTCTTGATAGTACACTTAGTGACCCCTATTTCCATGATTCTTGACTCCTCTTTTGCCTTGGGTGCAGTTCTGTATTCTACAACGGTTGTGGTTGTAACACTGTTCTCTAAGAAACAGATGAATGCAAACAGTTCTTGTGCCAGTCCTCAATGAGTTTAAGATGATTATAGACCAATGTGATACAGTGATAAGATGTCTCTTGGTATGCTTTATCTTGCTGCAATATTAGACACAGTTGATAATTTCTGAATTAGAGAGATAGCCTCAGCAGAGACCATGGGCACAGCCTTTCAACGATTGTCCTCATTTCTGTCAGACCATGCTAAGATCTAGACTGTTTCTCCTCTTGAATCTACTGGCGATCCAGTTATCTGTGACACTCCACAGAGACATTTCCAATCACTGATTTTATTTAAGATACACATGTAGTCTCTCAATAAGTCCTAAACCTTTGTTTACACTAAACCTTTGTTTTACACTATGATATACAACTATTTATCGGTTTAGAACCGCACCGTTGTTCACCCAGTGTGAGATGGGAGAAAGACTGTTAAAACTGAACTCACACAAGACAGAGGCCTGGTGGTTAGTCAGGCTTCTCATTGTTGGTAATCCTTGCTCTCATTTTCCACAGTGAGCAAGCTACATTGCACTGTTAATAAATTAGAAAACTTATGGTCATAATCAGTGGCTGCTCCTCCGCTAAGGCGGAGGAGCGTCGCCCCACTGCTTTTTAGCAGTGCCAATAAAGGAAACATAAAATGATAATAACTTGCTGTTATTATAATTTTATGTTTCCCTGCTGTGGCAGCTCTGCGGGCGGGGTGGGGCTGCTCTGCTCTCAGAGCAGGGCAGGGCAGGAGTGGTTTGCCCACTCCAAGTGTGCATGAATGCTTGGTCGGCCGTCTCGGGTCAGCCAAACAGTCATGATTACTTTGCATGTTCTCCACGTAGGCTGCATTACAGCCTGGGTGGAGAACATGCCCGGGCCCCCAGTCCCTGGCTGAGCACCGAACAACGGCGCTCAGACCAATCACAACGTTGCATTGCAACGTTGTGATTGGCTATGGGGAGCCGGGTGCTTCCCTGTTTCGGTCTGAAGAGATGACGAAGGAGAGACGAGGAGGGACAAAGCAATCAGGTAAGTTTTTTTCATTTTTTTAAACCCCCCTACCCGATCCGTGCTGGCCACCACTGGTCATAATGACAAAGTCATCTTACTGACTCACTAAAATTATTCAGTCTAAGCTTCATGTTTCTAACAACAACAGGTGTTGCATAAGGCCTTCTCTTTTCTGCCCCTGCACTGCATTTCAATGTTGCTGGAACTAGTATTCTATCCCGACTGGACTACAGTAATCCCATCTGTTTTGGTCTACCATCCTATGGAATAAAGTAACACCAAAGAATTTTACCATTTGACTTGTCTGCTGATTAAGAAAGTTTGACTATATACCACATAGTCCTATTATGCATTGTATTGTATTGTAATTGCATTTATATAGTGCTTACTACCCCTGACGAGGCGTCGAAGTGCTTTTTCGGCGAGTAGCACGCTACTCCGGAACCCATAAAGGATTAGTGGTGAATTAGTATAGTGAAATATGAAAGTAGTTTGAGTGGTGGATATTAGTCCGTTATTTGGATTGAGAAGGATAGCGGAGGGATAGAAGAGGGAAAAAAGGTTTGCATTTATGTAGCGCTTGTTACCCCTAATGGGGTGTTGAAGCACTTTCTTGGTGAGTAGCACGCTACTCCGGAACCCATAAGGATTAGTGGTGCATTAGTATAGTGAAATATGAAAGTAATTTGAGTGTTAGATATTAATCAGTTATTTGGATTGAGAAGGATAGCGGAGGGATAGAAGAGGGAAAAGGTTTGCATTTATATAGCGCTTGTTACCTCTGATAGGGTGTTAAAGTGCTTTTTTTGGGGGGCGAGTAGCACGCTACTCCGGAACCCATTAAAGGATTAGTGTTGAATTAGTATAGTAAAATATGAAAGTAATTTGAGTGGTGGATGTTAGTCAGTTATTTGGATTCAAGAGGAGAGAAGAGCAACCGGGTCTTCGATGACTGCACTACCTGGCAGGTCACTTGATTTAATAAGATTGCCCACCTCAAATGATTAGCTGCCCCTTAATCATAAATATAAGAATATATACAGTTTGGATGAGAGGCAAAATACATAGAAAACAAATTAATTGCTTCAATACATAAAGACGGGGTCGTCAGCCAAATGTCTTGTTGTACGCAGTTTTATTTCATAAACAACAGCCAACGCGTTTCACCCATACAAGGGCTTCTTCAGGGCGGTGAGGACGTTTGTAATGGTCCAATCGTAAGCGGTTCTTAGAGAGCTTAGAAATATCTGAAGACTTAAAAAGTGGGGGATGCGTTTGACCCCTATAGTAGAGAAGTCAGGGCTCAGTGTTATTGAGCAGTTCAGTTATTCTAAGTGGAGCCGTGTATTAACGCGCCGTGTCCGGGATACGTTCTGGCTGGTATGCGAGAAACGAGTTATTTGGATTGAGAAGGGTAGCAGAGGGATAGAAGAGGGACAAAGTTTTGCATATATATATATAGCGCTTGTTACCCCTAATGGGGTGTTAAAGCGCTTTTTCGGCGAGTAGCACGCTACTCCGAAACCCATAAAGGAATAGTGGTGCATGCACTACTATGGTAAAAATGGGCAGGGCAACAGATGCACAATGTAATAGGCAGTGCGGCTAAGTAGGTACATTATTCCACATTATATGGAGCTGCCCCGCGATACAACAATATTGGGAATCCGTGGTCAATTACATGACTATACCTTGTGGGAGCAACATGGGTGCTTCTGCAAAGTGGTACTGTTGCAGGGATTCTGCTCAGGAACAGAACTATACTTGGGACCGTAGAACATCAGTAGGTAGGGACTGTGGGCCACATGTATCAACATTTGTAATAGCGATTACCTAATTGCTATTTTCAGCGAATAGCAATTAGGTAATGGCTATTAGAAATGTATGAAACTCCAATTCATATAGCGATTCGTTGGGGGTGGCAAATCGACCTATCTCATTAATATTAATGAGGTAGGTCGCAATCTGCAACCCCATAGGAATTGCTAAAATCATGGGGATGGTGGCCGGCTGGGGTCAGCACACTACCATGTCCGTGATTGCTTTTAATTAAAGCAATCTTTTTTTTTTTAAATGCAGCCCAATTTCCTTAAAGGAAAACGGGTTGCGTTCAGAAAAAAAATTAATAGTTCACTTTTCAGTTTTTAAGAGCAGGCAGTGGTCCGTGGGACCACTGCCTGCTCTTAAAAAAAGTTTTTGCATACATTCACAAAGGGGAAGGGGTCCCTTAAGGACCCCTTCCCGTTTGCGAATGGGTTAACACCAACTTGAAGTTGGTGGTAAAATGCAAATGTTTTGTGACCACATTCACGGTCACAAAACCTTCATACATACTGTTACAATTTGGTATTTGGAAGGGACGCCCTAAACACGCCTTTTCCAAATACCGAATTGCAAACCCATTCGGTAACAGGTTACTGAATCGCAAAATAGGGTTTGATGCATGTGAAAAGCATTTTTTGCATTCCTAAATGGACCAATTCTGAAAATTGGCCCATTTGCAAATGCAGTAATGCTTGATACATGTGGCCCCGAGTCTCCAGACCACCTCAGTACCATGAGCCCGAGTCCAGCTAGTTATAGTGTCTCACTTGCCCTCCTACTCATAACCAGAGGAACAAGTGAATTGACACCCCAGAACATAACACTGCTGACCCTCTCAGGAATCGCAATGACAGGACACTCTCTTTCGCTCACACACTCGTCCTCATCCACAATGAGATATGAAAGAGACATGAAGGAAGTTTGAAATGTTTATTTAAACTATTGTGCTCTGACATGCAGTATACGTGCCAAAATCAGAAAACAACTGCCTAGCAAAAATACCATTAGTATTGTCAATAAACCGTATATTATGAAAAGCCCTGTCATATTATAAGACAGAATATCCTAACCCCCTTCCCCTTCTACAGAAGCAAACTGATTATACAGCAAAGATCTCTGGGATTAGTAGCGGACCCCATACCTAAGCATACAGAGATGAATGTATTACATCTCAGATAGAGCCGTGATCTTTTCTCAGGAAATATCGTCTCTCTCTGTGTGTTATAGTGATGTGGATATCTATATGACAAGGTTCACATGTTTATAAACAACTATTCCATTTCTGTGTTGTGTCTAGGTGTGAGTGCCTGACCAAAACAAAATAACAAGGGACATTGTTGTTTGACCCTGTCTACTGTTCAGACTAAATCCCAGGAAAGAACAGAATGATAAAACAATGGAAGGTTCTGTGTGAAAATATAATGTAGCTCTGAAGCAAACGTGATTATGTAGTATTGTGTGCAAAGCTAATGCGGCCTGTGTTGAGCACAGTGAGGCTAACATAGGGAAAACTACAATAGGCCCTATATGAAATGCATGACAGTACCTCCTCAAGGTTTGGGACACAACTGATCGAAATCGTATGGAAAGGACTTGGATGGCATTGGGGTTGATGGTAGCCAAACGAAATATTTCACGTCTGTGGGGGGAAGAGCAAAAGCTGCAATTGGGGGACTGGAAACGTCCGTTGGAGGACTGCAAAAGCCGTGGTGCACCCGCCCGCCAGATTAAGAATGTAATCCTGGTCGGGCAGGCAGTGCTGAGGTGGTCTCACGGCGGTGGTCTGTTAGGCTCATAGGAGAGCCTAACATGCAGACAGCCGCCTTAACAGGGTCTGCAGCACGTTTCTGCACAGTGTGGCACTGCATGCCACACCGTGCACGAACAGCGGTGCAATTCCAGGGGGGCACAACATGTGCCCCCCTGCATGCACACCCAGGCCCAGGAGTGGCAATTGCCTCTCCACCACCCTTTTTGTGACGAGCTCACTGCCATGAAAAGGGCGGTGGACAGGGAACTCAGAATAGGCTCGGCGGTGACGCAGCGGCACTGCCAGCATATTCCTGCTCCTGACCGCTCCTGGATTCCTGGTGAACACAGCAGTCCTGTGGCAGTCCGACCACCACACTCAGAATACTGCGGTGGGCCCACAATGTGGTGGTGGTCGGAATGCCACCATGAGTACCGCGGTCCTATGGACTGCTACACTCGTAATAAGCCCCATAGAGTTATACCCATGCCTACCGCAGAAGCTATGAAGAGAACATGATCCGAGATTGACTTGGGCACTTTGTTGAGTTTTTGCCAGAGGAAGTGGGGAATATAATAGACATAGGTGGTTAATTTCGTAACTTGAAAACTGAGACACTAATTAAAGAGCCCAGCTGGAAAGCAAACAGGTGAAAGATTAAGAGGAGACTGATAACAAGAATTGCATGAGTGCGAGAGTGAGAGAATCGGAGGAGTGAGTAAGGAGTGAGTGATAAGGCAGGATGGAGGTGTGCAAGAGGATAAAGAGAACAACAGATCTGTGCTCGCAGATCAGATAAGAACACAACACCAATTTACACTCTGAAGTAAAATATCTGAATAGTGTATTGCAGTTGCTGAGGAGACCGGGAGTAAACTGTAAGTCACAAGTTCAAATTAGAGAGGAAATGTGGTATTGGATGAGAATTGGTCTTGGATGTAGGCAGTCACACGTCAAATGAGAATGATGCAGCCTTTCCTACCTAAGATGCTAAAATGAGTAGAGTAACACAGATATGTGTAATGATATAATGAAGGCAGGTCATTGCGGTCCTCTCCATTCGAAAGGTATCATTTCCAAGTGGCACAATGTCATGTCCGATAAAATCTCAGGTGAACTATGCGTTTTACCAAGCACCAATATCCATGCAATGACACGCAAACACATACCTATATTAGTAAATGCAAAACAAGAAGTTTAAAAAGGCAATGTGTAGTTGGCTCAAAAGATAAAATTTGACGAAGTGTTGTAAAAGAGGCCACTGAAAGTGCCAAAAATTCAGCACACTCGGATGTCTGTAGTGGGTTCCTTGTTCGAAGAATTCCTTTTTTGATAGATTAAATAATTAGTCCTGCAAGTGAACCAGAATGTAGCTGAAGACAGGAAGTACACTTTTTCACCCCATTGTTTACAGAGTTATGAGAATTTTAGGAAGATGCAGCTTTCACAAACTTCTCTGTCTGAATCAAAAAGGCTTGATTGTTTCAGATTTGGGCAAAGCTTATCTGCCCAGGCCTGTGGTTCTATTTTATTCATGTTGATGGCTATCCAGTGACATATTTATATAGAGTATTTGCAGAGTGTAATATAATATCTTGGTCTCTGCAGGTGTCATGATCAGGCCTGGGCGTAGTTTGCAGAGTTTTGCTACGTGGAACTCCGCGAAGTGACAAAACAACTCTGCAGAGTTCTGCAAGTGGTGGAGTGCTGTGCGAACTGCCATTCGCGCTGATCTTCCTGCCACTCGGGTAGAAATTCTACCCAAGCGGGAGCTTGTGCTCGCCAACTTACCATTCGGGAGTGCAAGTGGGGAAAAAACTACGCTGCACTACGCGGAGCGGAGTTTTCTGCACTCCTTGAGCTTCGCGGAGCGCGGAGTGCAGAAAACTCTGTAAACTCCGCGAACGGAGTGCAGTTCACTGCCCGGGCCTAGTCATGATGGCCATCCCTTCCTACAGCACAGAATGCACCCCTAAAGCTGTGAGTGCATGTGTCACAACATAGGCCCGATTTCGATGTCGGACTGAAAGCCATCCGACAAATTGACGGAGGCTTTCCACCCGACATCGAGGGGTTTTTCTCCAACTGCCGTATAACGATGACAGCAGTCAGAGGGAAGCCCATGGGGGGATTCCGCTCCTCTTCCGACAGGCTCACAGAACCCATCGGAAGAGGAGCGGAATTGTGATCCCATGAATGACAGCGGAGCCAGCCTCGGTTCCACCATTGAGATTACAATGTTGGTTTCCGACAGCCTTTCCATGTTGGCCTTTCTGACATGTTAAGTCTCTCGGAAAGTGACTTTGGGGGCCCCTTGTAGGGCCCTTTTCCCCCTGGCCCTGCGCTATTGGGCCTGTGAGGGCACCAATGGTGCCCCTCTAAACATCCCTGCAACGTGTGGAAGGCACCGTGAGGTACCTGCCACACGGTGCAGGGATGTTTGCAGACATCCATTTTCCAATGGCATCTTGTGCTGCAGGCCTTTTCTGCCTGCCGCACAAACTGGCATTGGAAAATGGATGTTTCCGACCACATCCAAATTGTGCGATCGGAATCGCGGACCTATGGTCGGGCGGTTGAAATCCGCAATGATGTCCGCCAGACATTGTAATGATGCCCATAGTTGTTGTGACAAAATGGTCTTTAGACGCATTACCCCATCTTAACACATTGCCACACACTTTGCAGGCAGCCTCTTTCACCTGTCCTCATTCCACATTTGCACATGGCATGCAATAAGACCATGCCCAGGAGTTGTGGTGTCCTCTTCATCCAAATGGATCACAAAAACAAAAGACTCTGCAAGTCCAACAACACTGTCCACTGAACAGAGAGCCTTGAATTCATCTTCCTCACCGCTCTCATTTCCAAGGCTCTGTCATCATGAAAGTCAGGCACTGAATCTAATAATACTGTCTCGTTTTAAGTGGCCCAGCTCAGCGCACTGATTAGCCACAAATGACTTCAACAAGTTGTAGATCTAACATTTTCTAAAGTGTTAACACTTCAAACACTGCACATATGCAGCTACTAAGCCAAAAACACATTACATATTCAAAACGTTCAACAAATAATGGGTTAAAACATTTTTCTTGCACTAGAAAAGGAACATTCAGGTAAACAATATTGCATTTTCAGAGAAGCAGCATGACAACAGATGTTCACAAAGTACATTCATCCTTGTAAAAACTATATTTGAGAAAAATAAATAACAGCTAAAAAGCACGTTTATAAATAAACGTAGGTCACAAACCTAAATTATACATAGAAATTATGAAACTTTAGCATTATTGTAGGTGCCATTAAGTAAAAAAAGTTACCATTAAGTTATTGAAAACAAACTCTTTTGGAATATGCAGTAATTAAGAACTTCAGCTTGCAAACATTGTAACTGTTCCTCAGACACTAAAACCACAGCAAAAGCACATGGCAGCAACCAGTCCTTTTACATTCACCTTTTAATGTAGAACATTTATATTTTGAAGTCCTTTCTGTTAATATGTCATAGCTGAACAGCATGACCTCAGTCACAGCCTCTTGTGAAAGTTGGGAAGCTAACTTTCATTTAGATTTTAGTTTGACTTTGCACAATGGCTAATGCTGGTGAAAGTTCACAGGACAGGCAACCAAAAGAGAACATTGAAGCAAATTTGGTACCTGATCTACAGAACAATTAAGTATCCATCTAAGAAGAGGTAGTTAGTTGCTCTGAACTGCCTCAGCCCTGGTCATGGGACTAAGTTGAATTTATGGATTGTGCAGATTATAGGCATGTGGAAGCAGTAATCTGTCGTGAATGTATTGATGTCCTTTAAACGTAGTAAACTTCATCATCTTTAAATCTATGCACAACCACAATGATAACAGGTCCACGAACATTCCACTACAACAGCATTCCTCATGAAATACAAATGCAGCTAATTATTGGACACAAAGAAGACCTACTGAGAACAGTGAAGCAGTTGAATCATCTCAACAGCAGGGTGCGCTGGACAAGGACCACATGTTCAACGTTTGGATTTGAATGATTCTACTCAGAAATATCCCTAGTAGCACACTCCTTGGAGGCAGATCTTTCCAATATAATGACTGTATGAACTGGGTGCAAGGTTTTTTGGTCCTCTTGATCTCTTTGGGGTAATTGGAGTGTCAGATACATGTACAAAGCAGTGAGGAATGGTGGTCCCTCAATCGTAAACATCAAACTATCTATAACTATTATTAAGGTCTCATTCCCTTTTCATGTTCTATAATCTTTTTCTATGCTTGCCATATTTCTATATACTGTGAATGATTTTTTTCTTCACCCCTTTCTAAGGCCTCTCTTGGGCTGCTAAATGATTTAAATGGAGATGAAACATTGTTTTCATATATTTATTTGTTCTTGTAAGTCCAGTGTTGGTGAACTTCACTGAGATGTGTGCAAACAATTCAAAAATTGAAACCATTTCTTATCATACTAAAGATGTAAATTAAAAGTTAGCACTTAGAGAGTTTTAGAAGTGTCTTTGGGTTTGGTGGACAGATGAAAGTTGAAGTGATTAAGTGGGTGTGAGTAAGTAGGAAATCTGACAGCACTTTACAAATTCCACAATAAGAGAGCCCTACCAACATCAGGAAGATGGACCCCATCTCCGAAAAACAGATCTGTATTATCATCTCATATACAGCCATGGTAAATACTGTCATGTTAATTCATGAAATGGGCATGACTTACATAAATGTTGTAACATGCACTCTTAATCTTTGCAATAAAGTAAGTAGTGAAGAGCCACTTTTGACACTGAGCAACTTGGAGAAAAAGGTACATAGTTTCTCATCAATTTCAGGCGTGTGTGCCACCTTCCCCTTCAGTGAGGGCCTGGGGCATTCTCCCCTCATCCTATTCCTGACCTCCCTTTCAAGGGGTTGATGGATTTTCCCCACCACATACTCTGCCACTTTGGCGTCAGGTGTCCACTCCGCCGACCTAGGATGGTAAATTTGGGTAGGCTCGAACATGTCTGAGTGGACCCCGTCCCCAACCGGGGACTGAGAGGAGTGGGACTCTGGACGCCAGGGACGCCCAGAGTCCTTATCCTCATCGGAGGAGAAATCGTCCTCCGATACACCCTCTCCCTCTAAGGGAAACCCGCCATCGGGGTCTACAATAGTGGTGACAGTGTCGCAATTTTCTCCGGGCCCCTCCTCCTCCCGGCACGGTGCATGTTTTAGCGTTCGCGCACTCTTGAGGAAGGTCTCCGTAAGTTTATCAAATCCTTCCAAGTGCCCCGCGTTATGCTTAACGGCCCTTTTATTCCCCATCTGGGAGCTACTGGGACCCGCCACCACCAGATCTGGGTCACTGAACACCCCAGGGATGCTTTTCGCCAGCTTATCAACCTGATCCCTAAGAGGAGCCAGCGCCCTAGAAATAGCCAGAGAGAGGGCTTGGTCCACTGCTGGAGGGAGAAGTTGGGGGCCATTCCTCCTCCACTTCCTGGTAGGAGGAGTAAAAATGGTCTTCTGGAGAAGACATGATAGCAGAGGGTGTGAGCACAGAACAAATGCCCTTAAAATCCTTAAGGCAGCCCCCTCGCCGGTGCTCTAACAGCTGGGCTTTCCCCGAAGCTGTTATAAGAATAGACTGAGGCGCAATAACAATTACCACCACCAGGTGGCGCTGGTCACTAACGTGGCCGTGTGGGGAAATCACCGCGTAGCGGTGTCAAAATTAGGCGAGGGTTGGTCGGGAATCAAGCGGACACTAAAGGAGTGACCGGATTCCCAAACGCGCGTAAAGACCAGCGGGAGCGCTCGACGGAGCTGCCTCGCTCGGACCAGACACGCCTGACAGGATCTCACCGCGCGCAGAGCACACAGCGGGAGAAACTGTGAGGGAGAGAGCGCGCTCGGGCAAGAGCCTGCTGCGCAGGGAATATGAAACAATACCAAGGCAATAATGCTAATAACGTGCACAAGAAACCGCTATACAAACAGCAACAACGTCAGATTAAGCCAAGAATGTAAGGAATGCACTTAACTGACGAGCAGTGAAGAACGAGGAAGCGGAAGGGACGTCACGATATTATATACGATGGACTGTGATATGATTGGACTGTAGTTGCCTTGGAGACTACCCCCTAATGGTTCATGGGTTGTGTAGTCTTTTGTTTAATGATTGTTGTGTTACGTTTTCTTTGAACTGCTATGCAAATAAAGTGAGGAAAGATATGCATAATCCTCGCCTCCGTCCTGCCATAGAATTCATTAAACTTTATTTGATCTGATTTAGAAACATAGATCATAAAAGTGTACATAAAAACAGTAAATCCTCTTTCCTAATACAATTCAGTGAGAATTAATTAAAACCAGTAGGTAAAAACGGGTGTTACAAAGCCCGGTTCAGAGCAACTTCAGGTTAACTGAATCGTAAAGTTCAATGTTTCGCAAGATAAATCTCATGTACTTCGTGCAAAATACGCAATAAGGGGTCCAAGTAAGATGTAACGCTCCAATACCTGACCAGTTTGCACTATATAAAACTGCAGAAAAACTAAAAATAAAAAGTGTTTTGCACACTTCTGTCATTGGGCTATATGTGGGCTACATCTGGGTGATATTTGTGCTACATTAGGGCTCTTTTTTCTCTGGTGGCCATCTTGGGAGACTTATTTGTTATGAAGTTTCCTAATTTCGTCATTTACTGCAGTCTCCTCAGTAGGAAATGCTTTCAGTTTTTTACTTTGATTCCATCAAGAAGGCATTCAGATGTGTCACACATTTTCCATAAATTCAGAATGTTAGCACTCTAGTTGTTCATTAGATCACTGTAGTAAAGCTACTGCTCACCAGGGAGTTTACTGGAAGTCTACTGCTGGTATTGAAAGTGATTGTTTCAGTCTGCATGTCAGAATGTTCTAATGAAATAGAAGAGGATTTGAGATCTCACTTAAAACATGCCCTAAATTTTCTTTCTGCAGCACTAACCATAATTTCTATAACAAAATGAACCCCCTCATTTTGTGCCTTTTTAAATTAAATGTTTTAAGTGTTACCAGTTTATTCCAATCAAGATGGCTTCAGGTGTGCCATACTTTTGTCATAAGTAAGACTGTTAGCGCTCTAGTTGTTCTTTAGAACACTCTGGGAAGCTGCAGTAGAACACAAAGGCATCAACTGACAGGCTGCTCCTGTTGAAATATAACAGGAAGATATTTGAGATCTCACTTAAAACATGTCCTAATTTTTCTTTCTACAGCACTAACCATAATTTCTATGACAAAATGAACCCCCTCATTTTGTTCCTTTTTAAATTAAATGTTTTAAGAGTTACCAGTTTATTCCAATCAAGATGGCTTCAGGTGTGCCATAATTTTGTCATAAGTAAGACTGTTAGCGCTCTAGTTGTTCTTTGAAGCTGCAGTAGAACACAAAGGCATCAACTGACAGGCTGCTCCTGTTGAAATATAACAGGAAGATATTTGAGATCATACTTGAAACATGTCCTAATTTTTCTTTCTACAGCACTAACCATAATTTCTATGACAAAATGAACCCCATCATGTTGTTCCTTTTTAAATTAAATGTTTTAAGTGTTACCAGTTGTTAGAAATGGGATCTCTAGTTGGCAAGGGCTTGCACCTTTGTCCAAGTAGGGACCCTTCTTCCTAGTCAGGGTAAGGGTGTTACACTCGTGAAGTAACCCCTGCTCACCCTCGTGGTAGCTTGGGACGAGCAGTCGGGCTTAATTCAGAGGCAGTGTGTAAAGCATTTGCACATAACCAACAGTAATACAGTGTAAGCACTACAAACGGACACCACACCAGTTTAGAAAAATAACCAATATTTTATATACTCAAGACAAGATCAATTACGACGAAAATCCACAATACTGTACTTTAAAAATGAATGCTTGATACGGTAACTTCTTCTTTGCAGGAATAGCACAAAAGCAAAGTTCGTACGAGTCGGTAGCTCCGTCCGAGCCTACCGTGATGCTGAAAACCACAGAGTCTAACAGTTCCAGCCAACCGCGTCGATACGGGCCAGCAGAGTCATGAACAGACTCGGTTACAGTACCTTTCTCGTTGTGGCTGGTACGGAGTGTACGAGCCGGTCGGCGTTCGCCGCGGTTGCGGTGCAAGACGGAGCGATGCAAGGTGCGGTGTCCCTCAATGCGGTGCAGGCAGCGGCTCGATGAGCGTCGTGCAGACGGAGTCGGTGAGTCCAAGGCGTGCGATGCAGGGTGAGACGATGCTCGATGCGGTGCTGACAGGTTGCGATGCAGGCGACCTAGCCGGAGTGCGGGAGCTGGCGTTGGACAGCGGTGCGAGTCGGAGCGGTGCGTCGCAGGCGTGCGAGCGGTGCCCCAACTGCGGTGCGGTCACGACTCTTGAGCCAGTTGCAGCGACCGCGTCGGTCGGGTCCGGTTGGTTCAGTGAAGCGATGCGATGCAAACTGCGGTGCCCACAGGTCACGGTGCAAGCAGCGGCTCGATGTTGGCGGCGTCGGACGTCGCCACGGTGAGACCAGGGTTGCGATGCGAAGCGGGGCGATGCGGTCTGCGGTGCAAACAGGTCACCGGCCAGGGATGGATTCGGTTGACGGAGTCGGTTGCAGTTCCCTTCCTCTGTGGCAACTGAAACAGCGTTCCAGAAGCGGTACCCAGAGGCTTGTGAAGTCTTTGTAGTCCCTGAGACTTCTTAACAGGAGGCCAGCTCGGTTTCAGGCCCTTGGAGATACTCAGCACAAGTTTGTAGAAAGTTCAGTCCAGTCCTTTCACTGCCCAAGGCAGAAGCAGCAGCTGCAGGCCAACCCAACAAAGCAACAACACAGCAAAGGGGCAGTACTCCTCCTGGCAGCTCTTCCAGCTCTTCGTCTTGGCAGGTTCCTTGATTCCAGCGAGATCTAAATTCATGGGGTCAGGGCCCCAATATTTATATCCCAAATTCCTTTGTTCTCTGAAGGCAGAGAGGCCTTTGCCTAGTCCAAACCAGTTCTGGAGCACTTTGTTGACAAGTCTCCGTCAGTTCTTTCAGTGAGTAGGCCAGGGACATCAGACGCACCACAGGAGGTGGAGCCAGCATTGTGGAGGGAAGGCACTGTCCTATTCAGGGCCCAGGTGCGACCCCTCCCACCCATCTACATGTAGATCTTGCTATTCAGCCCTGCGCTGACTCACCCTGTCTCCTGGCATCCCCCAGCCCCTGTCACTCACACTCCAGACAAGGAATACACAACCTCGCAGAGGCAGGCTTGGATGGTTAGACAAGAAAATACCCACTTTCTAAAAGTGGTATTTTCAAACACAGAATGTTAAAACCAACTTCACTAAAAGCTGCATTTTATCATTCTGAGTCCAGGCATACTAAACTCGACTTCCTACCATGTTCCCGGGGTCAGTTAGGATTATAAGCTGTAATAATCAAAACTGCCCGTTCTGGCCTAGGGGGAACAGGTAGCCTTGCAATAGTGAAAAACGAACTAGGCTGTAATTCACTATCAGGACATGCCGCACACACCCGGGCATGTCCTACCTTTCGCATACACCGCACCCTGCCCACAGGGGTACCTTGGGCCTACCTTAGGGGTGACTAACATGTAGCAAAGGGAAGGTTTACGGACTTGCAAGTGTGTGCACTTGCCAAGTCGACATGGCAGCCCCAGGCTGCGCACAGGCTCTGCGATGGCAGGCCCGAGTTACATTTTACGGGCTGTTTGCGTGGGTGGCACAATCCAGTGCTGCAGCCCACCAACAGCATTTGGTCTATAGGCCCTGGCACTCGCAGTGCACTTTACAAGGGACTGACAGATAAACCAAATAGGCCAATCATGGAAACACCAATCCCTAACGCATTTTATACAGGAGCACTTGCACTTTCCCACTGGACCGCAGTGAGGAAAGTGCGCAGAATCATTACACCAGCAAAAACAGAGTCAAAACCGGGAGGTCAGAAAGCAAAAAGTCAGGGGAAACACGTCAAAAGATGCCAAGTCTAACACATGTCCCCTCCAGCTGAAAGTAGGGAGAACTACCCAACCCCATTGGAGTTCTCTTCACTAAGGCGGAAGAACCTGGACAGGCCATCTGCGTTGGCGTGTTCTGTACCAGGACGGTGTTCCACCGTAAAGTCCATTCCCTGTAGGGAGATGGACCACCTCAGCAGTTTTGGATTCTCACCCCTCATTTGCATCAACCATCTGAGGGGCCTGTGGTCTGTCTGAACCCGGAAGTGAGTCCCAAACAGGTATGGTCTCAACTTCTTCAGTGCCCAGACCACAGCAAAAGCTTCCCTTTCTATGGCACTCCACCTCTGTTCCCTGGGAAGTAGTCTCCTGCTAAGGAAGACTACAGGCTGATCCAGGCCCTCTTCGTTCAGTTGTGAGAGCACCGCTCCCACACCATGCTCTGAAGCGTCAGTCTGCACGACAAATCCTTTGGAGAAGTCAGGTGCCTTGAGCACGGGCGCCGTGCACATGGCTGCCTTCAGGGCATCAAAAGCTTTCTGGCAGGACTCAGTCCAGATCACTTTCCTGGGCTGCCTCTTAGAGGTCAGCTCTGTTAAGGGGGCAACGATGGTGCCATAGCCCTTAACAAATCTCCTATAGTAGCCGGTGAGACCTAAGAAGGCCCTCACCTCTGTCTGGGTCTTGGGGGGTTCCCAAGCCAGAATGGTGTCAATCTTGGGTTGTAGGGGCGCCACCTGGCCGCTTCCTACCTGGTGTCCCAAGTACACCACAGAACCCTGCCCGATCTGGCACTTACTGGCCTTGATCGTGAGGCCTGCATCTTGCAGAGCCCTCAACACTTTCTCAAGGTGCTGTAAATGTTCGTCCCAGCTGGAACTGAACACAGCAATGTCATCCAGGTAGGCGGCACTGAAACCCTCCAGCCCGGCCAACACCTGATTGACCAACCTCTGAAAGGTGGCAGGGGCATTCTTCAACCCAAAGGGCATTACCCGGAATTGGTAATGACCTTCTGGGGTTGAGAATGCTGATCTCTCCTTGGCCCTATCGGTTAAGGCAATCTGCCAGTACCCAGACGTCAAATCAAACGTGCTGAGGAACCGGGCAGCTCCCAACCGATCAATGAGCTCATCAGCTCTGGGGATGGGGTGCGCGTCAGTCCTGGTGACGGCATTGAGCCCACGGTAGTCCACACAAAACCGGAGTTCTGGAGTGGCACCGGGCGCCGCAGCCTTTGGGACCAAGACCACTGGGCTGGCCCAAGGACTGTGGGAGGGCTCAATCACCCCTAACGCCAACATCTTAGAGACCTCCTCCTTGATGCTGGCTCTGACCCGGTCAGTCAACCTGTAAATCTTGTGCTTCACAGGATGGCTGTCACCGGTGTCCACGTCATGGGTACACCAGTGAGTAACACCGGGGGTCAGAGAGAACAGTGGGGCGAACTATCCCAACAACTGGCGACAGTCCCCCTGCTGCTCCTGAGTCAGAGTAGGGGAGAGGATCACACCCTCTACTGACCCATCATGCTCCTTGGTAGACAGGAGGTCAGGGAGAGGCTCGCTCTCCTCTTCCACTCCATCATCTGTTGCCAAGAGCATACTCACTTCGGACCTCTCGAAGTGGGGCTTGAGGCGGTTCACGTGAAGGACCCTCAAAGGGTTCCTTGGAGCCTGCAAATCCACCAGGTAGGTGACGTCACTTTTGCGCTCCTTTACCTCATATGGCCCAGTCCACTTGTCCTGCAAGGCACAAGGTGCCACTGGGGCCATGACCCACACTTGTTGCCCAGGTTGAAATTCGACCAGAGTGGCATTCTGGTCATACCATCTCTTCATTTCTTCCTGGCTTGCTTATAGGTTCGCCTGAGCGAGTTTCCTGAAGCGGGCAGTTTGGTTTCTAGAGGCCAGCATGTAGCTAAATACATCCTGGGGAGTTTTCCTGGGAGCTGCCTCCCAGCCTTCCTTTACCAAACTCAGAGGTCCTCTGACAGGGTGGCCATACAGGAGCTCAAAGGGGCTGTACCCAAGAGACTTCTGAGGCACCTCCCTGTATGCAAAGAGTAGGCATGGCAAGAGGACGTCCCACTTACGCCTCATGGGTTCTGTTAGACCCTTGATCATGCCTTTCAAGGTCTGGTTGAATCTCTCCACCAGACCGTTTCCTTGTGGGTGGTAAGGAGTGGTGAACTTGTAGGTTACACCACACTCCTTCCACAGGGATGTCATATACTTCGATATGAAATTGGTCCCCCTATCAGAAACCACCTCTCTGGGGAATCCCACACCGGAAAAGATCCCCATTAACGCCCGGCCCACCACTGGCGCCGTCGTTGTCCTGAGAGGGATTGCCTCCGGGTACCGGGTGGCATGGTCCACCAAGACCAGGATGTACCTGTTGCCCATGGCTGTCTTGGGATCCAGTGGCCCCACAATATCCATCCCTACCCTTTCAAAGGGTGTTCCAACAACAGGAAAAGGTTGGAGAGGAGCTTTGACCTTCCTCCCACTCTTACCACTTGCCTGGCAAGTTTGGCAAGACCTACAGTGTGCATCTGACTGCCTTCGCATTTGGGGCCAAAAGAAGTGGGTGACAAGCCTGTCAAAGGTCTTGTCCTGCCCCAAATGTCCTGCCAAAGGCACGTCATGAGCCAGACCCAGTAGGAAGGTCCTGAAGCGCTGGGGTACCACCAGCACACGGGCTGACCCAGGCTCAGCAACCTTAGGCTCACTGTATAGGAGACCACTCTCCCAGTAGATCAAATGTGACCCGGACTGATTACCAGCTGCCTGGTCTGCAGCCTGCCGCCGCAGACCCTCCAGAGTAGGGCACTCGTTCTGCTCCCTGCAGAACTCCTCCCTGGTGGGACCCCCTTCTTGCTGCCAATGGGTCAGCTCAGAGATGTCTCCCAGTTCGGCTACCTGCTCCCCTGTAGGCACCGGGGCGTCCCCCTCGAGGTCCGCCTCCTCCCGGTCCGTGGGAACTTCGGGGGCCGGTTTCCCGCGCCCCCTGCCCTTTCTCTTGGCAGGGACTTGGGCCACTGTTTCAGGCTCCAAGTCCTCTTGATCACCCTTTCTGGCTGCCATTGACCGAGTAGACACGCATGCCCACTCTGGCAACCCAAGCATCTCCAAGTGAGACCTGAGCTCAACCTCCTTCCATGAGGACTGCTCCAGGTCGTTTCCTAGCAGACAATCTACAGGCATGGTAGGGCTCACAACCACCCTCAAGGGACCTGAGACCCCCCCATTCAAAGGGAACCTGCGCCACCATACATTGGCGCTCTGAGTTGTCGACAGCAACTACTTGGTGGAATGCTCCTGGGACTACTTGCTTCTCAGACACCAGGTGACACCGGACTGAGGTCACACTAGCTCCAGTATCTCTGAGAGCCTCTACCCTGTTCCCATTAATGGTCACCCAGGTGCTATATTTCTTTGTGTTAGGGGGCACCTGGTTTCCTGGGACCATCTCACTGTCCCCTAGTGAGACAAGGGTCATTTCTGCGGGATCCCCACCCTCCTGTGGGCACCCCTCCTCCCCAAGCGCTACACTAGCCAACACTTTGGACTGTCCACCGGTGGGTGGCTGTGTCCCCTTCGGGCACTTGGGGTCCCCCTTAAAGTGACCTACCTGGTCACATGCATAACACTTGCGGGGGCCGGTCTCAACAGGCTTCCCTGTAGAGACCCCTTTCTTCTTATCACCGGGGGCTGGGAACCTTTACCCTGGGTACTAGTTTGGGGCCCTTTAGAGAACTCCTGTGCTTTACCCTTGTCCCCCCACCTTTCTGCTGGGAACCCTGCCCACCTTTGGCTGAGTCTCCCCCAAACGCTTTCTTGTGGACCCTGGTACTCACCCAGCAGTCCGCTTCCATAGCAAGCTTCCTGGGGTCAGTTAGCTTACTATCAACTAGGTGCTGGCGCAGATCTGCAAAACATAGACTAGACAAGTGCTCCCATGCAATCAAGTTGTAGAGCCCCTGAAAATCTGTTACACTACTGCCCTTCACCCAACCATCCAGAGACCTGCAGAACACATCCACACATTCCAACCAAGTGTTGGCATCAGACTTCTTACTGGACCTGAACTGATCCCTGTACTTTTCAGGAGTAAGACCATACTTCGTGAGAAGGGCATCCTTCATGTCAGCATAGGTGAGGTGATACCCCTTACCCAAAGCTATCAGAGCATCCCTTGCTTCTTCCGGGAAAAGTGGCCACAATCCTGCTCCCCAATTCTCCTCAGGGACCCCATTCATGTGTATGGCTGCCTCATAACCCTGAAACCACCTTTGTATGTCATCCCCCTTCTTGAACTCCTTGCCTACGTTCTTGGGAATGTGTACAATCCTGTCTGCTTTTCTGGACGAATTGCTGCCACCATCTGAGCCTGACTTACTCCTAAGTTCTAGCTCCTTCAGTTCTCTCTCATGCTCTAAGAGCATCTTCCTCTCCTCTATGGCCAATCTCTTCTCCTCCCGCTCACTCTCCAGCCTGAGCTTCTGCAGCTCAAACTGCCTTGCCTCCCGCCTGTCCTCCAGCTCCTCTGGGGACAGACTGCTGCTGCCTGACCTGACGGGTTCCCCCCTACCCAAAAGCACATCCACCCTGGAAATAGGCTCCTCCACCTCCTCACTGAGATTACCAGGCTGCCCATTGGCATGTCTGGCTTCTACCCAGGCCCTCAGCGCATTCTGTAGCTCCTCCTTCCTTGTGAGGCCTTTAATTTGGACTTTCAGGTTTTTACAAATCGCCCGTAACTCCTTTACGGCGTAGGATTCCAACCTGTCCTCCTCAAAGATAACTTCCAGAGATGCAACGGATGATGCAATTGATTCAGGCATGACAAAAGTAGTGAGTTGAAAACTGGCAAGATCAAAAATAGGCCAAAAGAAAAAGAACCCGTATGTGGTACGTAATGGTCTGCGATATGGTAGTAGTGCACACCAATCACTGTAAGTCAAGTGCAAACACAAGTCCTATCCTCACCGCTGACAACCAATGTTAGAAATGGGATCTCTAGTTGGCAAGGGCTTGCACCTTTGTCCAAGTAGGGACCCTTCTTCCTAGTCAGGGTAAGGGTGTTACACTCGTGAAGTAACCCCTGCTCACCCTCGTGGTAGCTTGGCATGAGCAGTCGGGCTTAATTCAGAGGCAGTGTGTAAAGCATTTGCACATAACCAACAGTAATACAGTGTAAGCACTACAAACGGACACCACACCAGTTTAGAAAAATAACCAATATTTTATATACTCAAGACAAGATCAATTACGACGAAAATCCACAATACTGTACTTTAAAAACGAATGCTTGATACAGTAACTTCTTCTTTGCAGGAATAGCACAAAAGCAAAGTTCGTACGAGTCGGTAGCTCCGTCCGAGCCTACCGTGATGCTGAAAACCACAGAGTCTAACAGTTCCAGCCGACCGCGTCGATACGGGCCAGCAGAGTCATGAACAGACTCGGTTACAGTACCTTTCTCGTTGTGGCTGGTACGGAGTGTACGAGCCGGTCGGCGTTCGCCGCGGTTGCGGTGCAAGACGGAGCGATGCAAGGTGCGGTGTCCCTCGATGCGGTGCAGGCAGCGGCTCGATGAGCGTCGTGCAGACGGAATCGGTGAGTCCAAGGCGTGCGATGCAGGGTGAGACGATGCTCGATGCGGTGCTGACAGGTTGCGATGCAGGCGACCTAGCCGGAGTGCGGGAGCTGGCGTCGGACAGCGGTGCGAGTCGGAGCGGTGCGTCACAGGCGTGCGAGCGGTGCCCCAACTGCGGTGCGGTCACGACTCTTGAGCCAGTTGCAGCGACCTCGTCGGTCGGGTCCGGTTGGTTCAGTGAAGCGATGCGAACTGCGGTGCCCACAGGTCACGGTGCAAGCAGCGGCTCGATGTTGGCGGCGTCGGACGTCGCCCACGGTGAGACCAGGGTTGCGATGCGAAGCGGGGCGATGCGGTCTGCGGTGCAAACAGGTCACCGGCCAGGGATGGATTCGGTTGACGGAGTCGGTTGCAGTTCCCTTACTCTGTGGCAACTGAAACAGCGTTCCAGAAGCGGTACCCAGAGGCTTGTGAAGTCTTTGTAGTCCCTGAGACTTCTTAACAGGAGGCCAGCTCGGTTTCAGGCCCTTGGAGATACTCAGCACAAGTTTGTAGAAAGTTCAGTCCAGTCCTTTCACTGCCCAAGGCAGAAGCAGCAGCTGCAGGCCAACCCAACAAAGCAACAACACAGCAAAGGGGCAGTACTCCTCCTGGCAGCTCTTCCAGCTCTTCGTCTTGGCAGGTTCCTTGATTCCAGCGAGATCTAAATTCATGGGGTCAGGGCCCCAATATTTATATCCCAAATTCCTTTGTTCTCTGAAGGCAGAGAGGCCTTTGCCTAGTCCAAACCAGTTCTGGAGCACTTTGTTGACAAGTCTCCGTCCCTTCTTTCAGTGAGTAGGCCAGGGACATCAGACGCACCACAGGAGGTGGAGGTGGAGCCAGCATTGTGGAGGGAAGGCACTGTCCTATTCAGGGCCCAGGTGCGACCCCTCCCACCCATCTACATGTAGATCTTGCTATTCAGCCCTGCGCTGACTCACCCTGTCTCCTGGCATCCCCCAGCCCCTGTCACTCACACTCCAGACAAGGAATACACAACCTCGCAGAGGCAGGCTTGGATGGTTAGACAAGAAAATACCCACTTTCTAAAAGTGGTATTTTCAAACACAGAATGTTAAAACCAACTTCACTAAAAGCTGCATTTTATCATTCTGAGTCCAGGCATACTAAACTCGACTTCCTACCATGTTCCCGGGGTCAGTTAGGATTATAAGCTGTAATAATCAAAACAGCCCGTTCTGGCCTAGGGGGAACAGGTAGCCTTGCAATAGTGAAAAACGAACTAGGCTGTAATTCACTATCAGGACATGCCGCACACACCCGGGCATGTCCTACCTTTCGCATACACCGCACCCTGCCCACAGGGGTACCTTGGGCCTACCTTAGGGGTGACTAACATGTAGCAAAGGGAAGGTTTAGGGACTTGCAAGTGTGTGCACTTGCCAAGTCGACATGGCAGCCCCAGGCTGCGCACAGGCTCTGCGATGGCAGGCCCGAGTTACATTTTACGGGCTGTTTGCGTGGGTGGCACAATCCAGTGCTGCAGCCCACCAACAGCATTTGGTCTATAGGCCCTGGCACTCGCAGTGCACTTTACAAGGGACTGACAGATAAACCAAATAGGCCAATCATGGAAACACCAATCCCTAACGCATTTTATACAGGAGCACTTGCACTTTCCCACTGGACCGCAGTGAGGAAAGTGCGCAGAATCATTACACCAGCAAAAACAGAGTCAAAACCGGGAGGTCAGAAAGCAAAAAGTGAGGGGAAACACGCCAAAAGATGCCAAGTCTAACACCAGTTTATTCCAATCAAGATGGCTTCAGGTGTGCCATACTTTTGTCATAAGTAAGGCTGTTAGCACTCTAGTTGTTCTTTAGAACACTCTGGGAAGCTGCAGTAGAACACAAAGGCATCAACTGACAGGCTGCTCCTGTTGAAATATAACAGGAAGATATTTGAGATCACACTTGAAACATGTCCTAATTTTTCTTTCTACAGCACTAACCATAATTTCTATGACAAAATGAACCCCCTCATTTTGTTCCTTTTTAAATTAAATGTTTTAAGAGTTACCAGTTTATTCCAATCAAGATGGCTTCAGGTGTGCCATAATTTTGTCATAAGTAAGACTGTTAGCGCTCTAGTTGTTCTTTAGAACACTCTGGGAAGCTGCAGTAGAACACAAAGGCATCAACTGACAGGCTGCTCCTGTTGAAATATAACAGGAAGATATTTGAGATCACACTTGAAACATGTCCTAATTTTTCTTTCTACAGCACTAACCATAATTTCTATGACAAAATGAACCCCATCATTTTGTTCCTTTTTAAATTAAATGTTTTAAGTGTTACCAGTTTATTCCAATCAAGATGGCTTCAGGTGTGCCATACTTTTGTCATAAGTAAGGCTGTTAGCACTCTAGTTGTTCTTTAGAACACTCTGGGAAGCTGCAGTAGAACACAAAGGAATCAACTGACAGACTCTGCCCTTGTTGGATGTACATGTTTTACTGAGAATGTCAGACTTCATTCTCACATGACTGAGAAAGATAATGTGAATTTACAGAAAATATGCTCTCATTTTAGCTTCTGGAGCACCTTCCAAAACTGTATGGGACAAGCATGTGAAAATAGTTTTCTCTCAAACATGATTCATGATATCCCAGCAGAAGTTTTTTCACAGGGTAAAATCACCTTAGAACACACCACAATTCCTGAAATTAGTATGGTACCATCAACAAATGAATTCTAATGTACCTAAAGTCTGTTATCACCCTTTATAGTTCTCCTTTTGGTAACCCTCAAAATCTTCGATTCACTACAATGCATTTCAATGGGGTACTATCATTTATATTGGTCCCAAGATGGCTGCCAGCAATTCCAGGATGAAGTGCTGACAGCCAATCAGATCTCACGATGACATGTGTGGTTAGGCTCCGCCCAGATATCGATATGTTTTCTTTTTCAAATTTCTCAGGAACTACTGAACGGATTTACACCATTTAACAAAAAGGGTTCTTTCTGAACCAAGAACTACCTCTTTGCCAAATTGTTGTAATTCCATCAGGAGTTCGGGCTTTAGCCGTGTCTAAAGTTTCCTATGGAAAATTGCATGGGGAAAACACGTTTTGGGACCCCCCTTTTTTCTCAGCCCCCGCTTGCCGAATCACCCCGAAACTTTCAGGATAGGAGCAGACCGGAGTGCCCCACGAGTGTTGAAAATTTCGCGAAGATTCATCAACCGGTGCCAAAGTTATTGGAAATAGAATGTTGTGAATTTCCTATGGAAAATAGGTCCTAACTATAACTACCTACTGGCAACCGCCAGTAGGTAATATATATATATATATATATATTTATATATATATATATGTGTGTGTGTGTGTGTGTATATATATTCAATTGCAAAAACATAGGTTAGAGGGATATCAGAGTTAGGAAGTAGAATAAAAAAAACATACAAATTCACTGAAAAAACAAAGGTTACAAGGACGTTATAGTTAGGCTGACATTTCACTCATTCGAAACCAGAGAAGTTCAGCAGTTATAGTTACCTGAGCTAACTATAACTCATGCCCCGCAATGCACTGCTTATGACCTCACATATTACATCACTCATGAAATGGTCAGTGACATCACTGATGACATCACTAATGACATCGCTGATGACATCATCCAGTGATTCTAAATGTTTTCCAAAACAAACTCAGTGTTATATATGGATAGTAAGGTAAGTGGCTGAAAGAGTGTCTGCATGGGTGAGTCAGTGGGTGTTTATATGGAGTATACAAGAGTGGGTATGTGAGAGACTGTAAACATGAATGAGTGGGTGTGTGTGAGTTTTTGTATGGATGAGTGTGTGGTGTCTCAGTGGGTTTATGAGTAAGTGAGTAGGTGTGTGACTATGTGTACGGCTGAGTGAGTGCCTCTGTAAATGGTTGAAATGGTGAAAGAGTGGGTGAATGAGTGGCAGTATGTGTGATTGGGTTTCTCAGTGGCTGTAAATGTTGAATGAGATGGTGCAAGAGTGAGTGTATGGGTGATTGAACACGTATGTAAGAGTCTGTATGGGTGAGTGTAAGTGAATGTGAGTGGCTGAGGCTGTATGGGTATGTGAATGGGTGTGTAAGTGGATATAGGGTGACTGAGTGGCTGTATGAGTGGCTCTATGGTGAGTGACTGTATAGGTTAATAAGTGAGTGTGAGAGAGATTGCATGAGACAGTATGTGCTTGTGTCAGTGAATTTACAGGTCAGTGAGTGCATGTGTTTTATATCTATGACTACGTGAGTTGGTGTGTGAGTAACTGTATGGGTGAGTGAGCGGCTGTGTGAGTGACTGTATGGTGTGAGTGAATAGGTGTGTCACTACATGTATTAGTAAGTGAATCAGTGTGTGAGTGACTTTATGGGTGTGTGAGTGGGTGTGTAAGTGTCTATATGTGTGCACAACTGGATGTTTGAGCGGCTGCATTGATGAGTGAGTAGTTGTATCAGTGGTTTTATATGTGACTAAGGCTAGTGGGTGTATGTGTGAGTACCTCTATGGATCAGTGAGTAGGTGTGTAAGTGTTTGTATGAGTGTTTGAATGTGTACATGAGTGGTTGTGTAGGATTGGGTATATGAGATCTTGTACGGGGATGTAAGTGGATGTGTGAGTGGTTCCACGGATGATGTCATCAGTGATGTCATTTGAGATGTCATGAGTGATGTCATCAGTGATGGCATTTGAGATGTCATCAGTGATGTCATGAGTGATGTCACTGACCATGGCATGAGTGATGTAATATGTGAGGTCAAAAGCCATGCATTGCGGGGGCATGAGTTATACTTAGCTCAGGTAACTATAACTGCTGAATTTCTCTGGTTTTGTACGAGTGAAATGTCAGCTTAACTATAATGTCCTTGTAACCTTTTTTTTTCATTGAATTTCTAAGGCTTTTTAAATTCTATTTCCTAACTACAACGTCCCTCTAACCTTTGGTTTTTTCAGTTAATTTCATTGGTTTTTCAAATTCTATTTCCCAACTATAACGTCCCTGTTACCTTTGGGATTTTACGTGAATTTCTATGGGTTTTTTAACTAGTAGTTGCGTTTGCAGAGTGGTACAGAAAGGGGGCAGGGCCTCTGACCAGCTCTCAAGAATCCCGCTTTGTGGGACTTAATGGAGGTAAAAGGAGGGCTTCCTGGCCCCCAAGGACCTTTAGCATCCAAGCGTACTTCATCCCCAACCAGTCGTGCAACAGGAGGTGTATTTGCAGAGTGGTGGAGAAAGGGGACAAGGCCTCCGAAGAGCTCTCAGCAATCCCGCTTTGTGGGAATTACTGGAAGTAAAAGGAGGGGTTGTTGGCCCCCAAGAATCCTCAGCAACCAAGGAGACTTCATCCCCCAACCAGTAGTGCACCAGGAGGCGCGTTCCCAGAATGGTGGAGAAAGGGGTCGCAGCCTCTGAAGACCTCTCAGCAATCCCTCTGTGTGGGACTTACTGAAGGTAACAGAAGGGGTTCCTGGCCCCCAAGGACCCTCAGCATCCAAGGGGACTTCATCCCCAACCAGTATTGCACCAGGAGGCGTGTTTGAGGAGTGGTGGTGAAAGGGGGCAGGGCCTCTAGCGATTTGCTGTGGCCAGCTTTAAAAAAAATATATTTGTGTATTATTAGAGAAGGGGGGCTGCATGGCCCCCCTTCCCTGGACTGTTTTCGGCCCTGGAGACCCCATCCCCCGGGGCCAGGCTTTTTTGGAATGGGAAAGGGGGGCCACTCCCGCCCCCTGGGCCAATTTTGGCTCTGGGGACCCCATCCCCTGGATATATATATATATATATATATATATATATTTTTTTTTTTTAAATGTTTTAATTTGTGGAGGGGTCGCGCGCCCCTTCTCCCAGGCCGATTTTGGCCTCAGGGACCCCATCCCCTGGGGCCAGCCTCTACTCTAGGTGCCCTGGTCCCACCCAGGGAACCCAGTGAAATTTGCTGGGGACCACGGGGGAGCCTGAATGCCCCCGCAGTCCCTGCCGGCTCCCCGCCTCCTGCAGGAGCCGGCATTGCTTTAAGACATGGGGTGCTGCTAAACATGCAGCTCCCTCTCACTAAAAGCAATTCTGCTCCACTTCCAGCAAGCAAGAACATTTTTAATGCTCTTGCTTGCTAGAAGCAGCAAGGCGGGAGCGGTAAAACTCCTGTCAAGCCACAGCAAAATGCTATGTCCCGGAGTGGGTACACCGGGACATAGCAGGAGCCAGCCCTGGGGGTGGCAGTCCACAGGGCCATCTATGGCCCCCCTCCTTTCTTCTATTCGGCTCCGGTGAGGTGGTGGTCCCAGGGCCATGGGCAGCCAACCGGGCACGCCCGCATATATATCTTAAAATGCACCGGGGAGGTGGCGGTTCCTGGGGCTGCGGGGGGTCTGTGTGACCCCCGCATTCAATTAAATTAAAGCCCCAGGAAGTTGGCAGTCCCCGGGGCTTCAATAAGCCCAAGGAGGAGGGTCCCGTGTGCTCCCCTGCTATTTTTATTATATGCCCCTGGCACCACCTGGGTGCTTAATGTGAAACAAGTATGGGAGCCTACACTCGTTTTTTTTGCCAAGAATTCGCGAATATCGCAAATTCACAGCAATATATTTTTTTAATGCTGTTATGCCATGGTGAGGTCCCAGGCGGACTCAAAGACCATAGTTTGGGGGTCAGGGTATTCTGACCCTGCCACCTATTCTTTTTTTACACCTTTTTTTTGGGACTCGGGTGAAGCAAGTCCCAAGATGTCTGCAAACACTTCCTGGTTAAAGTGTTGGCAGTCAATCAGAGCTCTGCATTTCCCTGCATGAGCTCATCTTTTTTTGCGAAATATCCTTGAACACAGATACCACTAACTTTAAAAAATATATATTTCTCAACAAACTACTGAACGGATTTACACCAAATAACTGAAAGTGAGATTTGCGTAACCAAATCTAGCTTTCTGCCACATTTTGTGTCATTCCATTCATTGGTTCGGGCTGTAGGCGTGTTGACAGGTCCTTGAGGAATTAAGATTGCAAACGCACCCTTTTTTTAACCCCATTTTTCTCAGCCCCTGCTTTATGTATCGCCCTGAAACGTTCCATGCACAACAATATTCACTGGAACACTTTTTTGGGAAACTTTTGTGAAGATTCGTCAAACGCCACCAAAATATAGGCAAGTCAAAAGACACTTTTCCTATGGAAACCTAGGGGTATCTTTACAGGGGGACAGCACCACCAGAATGCCACTTTTAGCGACGTTCTAGTGGTGCTATGCCCTTCTCCATATTTACAAAGTGGCGTTAAGCCACTTTTTGTGGCTTAACGCCACCTTGTAAATGCTGTCCCTTTACACGCATCACTTGGCATGAAAGGGGTCCGCAATGGGTGTTGCTGTGGGCATGCCACTGCAACACCCATTGCTTTTTGATGCTGCCCCAGAGTTACAAGGATCTGTAAATCTGAGGAAGCACCAAAAACTAACGCCATGCATGATCAGGCGTTAGAATGTCCAAACGAGGAGAAATACTTTTTGTTTTCTCCTCGTTTTTGCTGTTTCTATCTGTGCTGCATCCTGAAGCTATTAAAGATTGTTCATGTGCAGGAAGGGGCACCTTCCTGCACATAAACAATCACTAAATAATGACGATTTACTACTTCTATGTTTGGTGCAGAATGCAGCACATATAGAAGTAACAAATCACCATTATTGATCGTTTATGTACAGGAAGTGATACCTTCCTGCACACAAACAATCATTCCCTTCAAAGCAGGCACCCATGCACTATGGTGCAAGGGTGCCTGCATTGCTGCTAGGCAGCTAATTTTAGCGCCAGAACTAAGGAAACACAGGGGTGCGCCATATTGTTGTAAATAGGGTGCAGCCCTGCGTTTTGTATTGGCGCAGCTCGCGTTCTGACATTTCCTTGATGGTCCTAACTATAACTACCTACTGGTGACCGCCAGTAGGTTTTATATACATACATACATATATATATATATATATGATCAAGACCGCACTGAAGCGGTCAAAACGCGTCATGCGAGGCACTGGCCTGGAGTAGACTGTTTTACAAGCTAATTCTGTTCCTGTAATAAAGCAATGATTTGATAAAACAACAACGTTGTGTGGTCCGTACCTGTGTGACCCCGAAAAGAGGAGGTGGCGAGCCAGGATTGTGTTGGTATATATATATATATATATATATATATATATATATATATATTATTATATTATTATATTATTATATTTTAAAATGTTAATACCAAAAGCTAATTTGAAGAGGAAGTTAAGGTTAATTGATATGTTGATTTCACTATAAAAATTTCAAAGTTAAGGAGCTACGTTCACCTAGTGTCCCAGCCCCACCACACCATCAAATTTATCTCCCGCCCCAGCAATCATTCTTTGCAACATCAAACTCTTTCTTAAACTAAAATGAACACCCTACACAACCAACACTGCGACAACATTTAGACATTGATAATCAAATTTGACAAACACCAGTAGCCATGACTATGAAATCTTTGTGTGTTATTAATCTAAACATTCACAGAATGTTTAGATTGCAGAATCGTTTCTCAATAAAACTCAGAGGTTTGTAACTCTTTGTTATACGTCAAGAAACACACCATCTTCTTATGCAAATTCACTCACTATCAAATCACAACACAGCCACCATCATGCAGCCAGCTACACAATATATAAGCGCACAACCACCATTATATGCCCACACATATGGGCGCCATGCGTAACATGGGTCCACTTTGCAGGTTTATCAATAGTTCTGATAGTTCTCATGTTTAGTTAAAACTGTGCACAGTGCAGAAATGTATCTAGTGATCACCACAGGGAGGAAGGGCATATTGCACGGTATCTTGTACATTCATCTGTATCAGCAGACTGTGATGAAGATAAACCGCTTCAGGTTTAAGCTGCTTTTACTTTCTAACCCTGATTCCCAATCCCACCTCATAGAGATATGTTCTCGCCGAAAGGATACCGTTAGCTGCTCTTGGTTGTTTTTTTTTTCTTTTTTGTCCTTTCTCTCTCTTTTGTTTTCTTTGTTGGGGATGGGAGGGAAGGGGGGCATGACGTTACTTTTTATTGATATGCTGTACCGCTGGTTCTACATGTTTGTTTTGCCTGAGGTCTATCTGCATCGTAAATTGACATGTTTTCCATTAAAAAAAAAAGACATGGTTAAAAAAACTGATTTCATTTCCATACAGGCGTGAACGAGGGTCTCACTTTTCTACTGTGTAAAATTTCAAATATATAAACAGCAATCTATTCACCTGCTGTATCTTTTAACTTTAAAAAAGCTGCATTGTGATGCATCAGTTAAAAGTTGAAGAAAGCACTATGAGCAAACATCCCAAGTTTACTGTAGGTTTGCAAGATACGAAACAGTATCCTACCATTCCAGATCCGGCCTGGCAAGCTTTTCGTTCTCAGCCAAATGCAAATGAGTTTTCTTAATCTCCCGTGGTGTGCTCTTTTGAAGAGATCTTCAGCAGTAAAAAGATATTAGCCCGTGCCGCAGCTGTGAGCAATGCAATTTAAAAACGCTGTCTCTGGGAAAATCTTTCAAAAGGAAAGGAGAGGGACTCCTGGCATCTGCAATTGTCCACCAGAGACAGCACATTTGCTGTCGATGGGCTCTTCAAAGATGTCAGAAGAAGAAGAATGGGATGGGAAACATCCAGTGTTGCTCAAGAAGATAAACAGGAAGGTAGTAGGTACAGACATCAGTAGTCGTCTAGCGCCTAACACACCAAATCATTGATCAAAGTCCAGACTGAGGTCCTGATTCTGATGCTGTGATCTGAATTTTAACGTAAACTAAATAGATATTTCTTATTAGTCATGCCATAATGGTGTTTTGACACCACTGGGGTAAACTCACTGGGCGATGGAGCGGCGGGACATGGACAAGGATGCACATTATGCCTAAAGTTCTATCTCTATTCAGAGAGTTACATCATTCTGCACAACAGTGGCAAAGCTGATGTGCACATTGTTGTTCCTTGTCTGTAGAAGCACACTGAGCTAAAAAAGGATGCTCTGAAATGGGGCCCAAGTAATTACCAGCAGCTGAGATTAATTCATGCATTTCACCTGTCATTTTTTGTTTTTCTCAGTGAGATGCCCTAAGTATAAGGGTTATACCTAGGGTTGGGTCCGTAGTCAGGGTGCCATAGCTCTTAAGAGGCACTTTACTGTTAAGGACTAAAAAGACCAAAAGCAATCTGGGAATGCTTGCATGCCCATTCTGGGGTTGGACTGATCCTACTGGAGCAGAATCAAGGCTGATTTGAATATGTTTGGTACCTGTTAATGGTATCAGAGTCTGCAAAAAAATGATGGACTGGAAGCTGATACACAATAAATGCCAGTGGTGCGAATTAGCTCAAGCGTTCCACCCATCACATTTTAATTTAATTTTTCCATATTGAGGCGCCTTAAGCGTGAAAGGTGTATCAAAGCGTAGATCCGGTGATGGTTCAAGTGGCACCTCACTAAAGAGGGTGAACAAGGAAGAAAGCGGTCTGAGGTTGTTTGTGTTCATTTTCAAGGATGCTATGACACAGAAGTTCAGGCCACACTGTTCCTGTTGGAGCTGGACCAAGGCTGACAGTTGGTCCCTGTCTATAGTGGCGCAGTTAGGAAAAGGTAATGGTTCTGAATGCCTCCCAGAATAATTACCTATGGCTGAGATTAATGCAAGCATTCCGCTAAATATTTTTTTGTTTTTCTCAATGCACATAAATATGAGAATGAAACACTGATAAGTTAGTGCCCTGCTGGATTAACTTTTTAACTAGCAATCACAAGCCGGGAGACGCGGAACCAAATAGGTAGTGAAGTGGGGTAGGACCCTTGACGAAGTTTGGTGCCAATACCTTATATCAAGTATTGGATTGCCATCTGACTTACCGGTTTGGATTTAATTGACTTTTAGATTTACCTGGTCTCACGCATAAAGACTACATCTTGCAGTATCTGCCGGTTTGAATTTACACCGGCCTTTAGGTCGTAGTATTTCCTTTTGTCATATCAGCCCTGAAGAAGTCCAGGGTTAAATTTTCCCTTTGGACGAAACACGTGTTGGCTGGACCTCGTCGTGAAGTTCTAATAAATAACACAAGAAGTTTTCTCATATATGTGTACTCACTTGAACCATCAAATGAATATTATAGCGTGTGCATAGGCATTGTATATTGTACAGGGACCTTGGTCCACTTTTCTAGGGGTTTTGTGGTTTCTTTCCCCTACCTTGTGCACCGCAGAGATAGTCATATAGAATACTGGGCGTTATCAAGCGTGCGCCATTTACCTCCTGTGTAGAAACCGCCATTTGTCCAAGGCTGACAGTTGGTCCCTGTCTATAGTGGCGCAGTTAGGAAAAGGTAATGGTTCTGAATGCCTCCCAGAATAATTACCTATGGCTGAGATTAATGCAAGCATTCCGCTAAATATTTTTTTTGTTTTTCTCAATGCACATAAATATGAGAATGAAACACTGATAAGTTAGTGCCCTGCTGGATTAACTTTTTAACTAGCAAAGATCTCTGCCATACATGAAGTCATTTATGTCCTGTAATGTTCCACATTCCGTGATCTGTGACCTACTGCACTGCATCATTCATGCAGTGATTTCTGTCCCGCTGTACGTTCAATTATACATGCAGTGTTTTGTACACTTCTGCATTCTTCATTGGAGAGTTGTGCGCATTGCTACGTGTCCCATTTAGCATGCTGTGAACAGTATGTGGAGTCATCTATGAGACTCTATCTGAAAACTTAAGACCTCTTAACAGTTTATCACAGACTTTACATCTTACCAGTGTGTTAGATTCAGCTACTAGTACACCAGTTTTGTCAATAAACGGGTTTTGCCAATGCTTATTATCAGTTTATTTTTGATACAGTAATCTTCAAGCAAGTTTTCTCTGTAACCCCAGAGCAGTTTGGTCTGTAACCACCAAACTATCTGCATTTAGCAAACATGCTCCATGATTCTGTCCCATCTTATGCGGAAAGGAATGGGTTTCTTCCTGTGCTTTTGGTAGGTATTCCAGGTAGCGATCAAACAATAAAGGGGCAGTCACAACCCTTGTTTCAATCTGTTTGAACATCACTTAGATGGGAGAAATAGCCCTCAATATGAAGTTCTATCCAAATCCAATTTCTTGAATTCAGAATCAGCAAGATCCATAACAAACCTTTGTGAATATTTCTCAACCAAAGTTCTTCCCGCAAGGTACTTTTACTAACTAGATCAGGGTTCTCCGAAGTCGGTCCTGGAGGGCCGGAAGCATTCCAGATTTTTAAGATAACTACATTTATCTAAATGGGTAAATGCTAAAAATATGGCATGTATCCAGCCCTCCAGGACCAACTCTGGAGAACGCTGGACTAGGTCAAAGATAGCCTAAAAGTCGACAAAGCAGAAAGTTAGCCAAGTTGCTTGAGCTATTGACATTCAGGATATTGCCCATAAGGCAAAGCACTACTCATGGACGTCATTTAGGGGTCGCCAGGGGTTGCAGATGAGCCCTCTGGCTAGTCCCCTGCCACTGCCCCTGGCATAAGGTTACAAAGCCAGCACCACTTTAGTGTTAGAAAATAAATACAACCTTGGTATTTTCCTGTCTATAAAACAGTGGCTGCTCCAGGCTCATGGGTCAGTGCACAGTTCCATCAAGTCAGGCGTTGCTTAGCAACACTCCCTTTGGGGCCTCCTATGCCCTGGCTCCACCAAGCACAACTTTGATTATCTTGCAGGCTCTGGGTTATGGTATGTTCCACTGGACTGGACTGAATCTAGAGTGGCCAACTTTATCATAGAGTAATACAGGCTATTTGCTCATGTTTTTTACGATTTTTGATAAGCCAAGGCTGGTACTTCAATACGATGGGCCCGATTCACAGAACTAACTTAAGACAAAATCCTAAACTTACTACCATTTTGGTATTCACAGAAGGCACTTACTCATTTTGGTATTCACAGAAGGCACTTACTTACTCATTTTGAGTAACTTACTCATTTTGTGTAACTTACTCATTTTGGTATTCACAGAAGGCACTTACTCATAAAAGAGTAAGTGCCTTCTGTGAATACTAAAATGAGTAACTTACTCATTTTGTGTAACTTACTCATTTTGTGTATCTTACTCATTTTGGTATTCACAGAAGGCACTTACTCATAATGAGTAAGTGCCTTCTGTGAATACCAAAATGAGTAAGTTACACAAAATGAGTAAGTTACACAAAATGAGTAAGTTACTCATTTTGGTATTCACAGAAGGCACTAACTCATTTATGAGTAAGTGCCTTCTGTGATTACCAAAATGAGTAAGTTACACAAAATGAGTAAGTTACTCATTTTGGTATTCACAGAAGGCACTTACTCATTTATGAGTAAGTGCCTTCTGTGAATACCAAAATGAGTAAGTTACACAAAATGAGTAAGTTACACAAAATGAGTAAGTTACTCATTTTGAGTATTCACAGAAGGCACTTACTCATTTATGAGTAAGTGCCTTCTGTGAATACCAAAATGAGTAAGTTACACAAAATGAGCAAGTTACACAAAATGAGTAAGTTACACAAAATGAGTAAGTTACTCATTTTGAGTATTCACAGAAGGCACTTACTCATTTATGAGTAAGTGCCTTCTGTGAATACCAAAATGAGTAAGTTACACAAAATGAGTAAGTTACTCAAAATGAGTAAGTAAGTGCCTTCTGTGATTACCAAAATGAGTAAGTGCCTTCTGTGAATACCAAAATGGTAGTAAGTTTAGGATTTTGTCTTAAGTTAGTTCTGTGAATCAGGCCCAAAGTTGTGTAAAATTCCTAATTTATTTTCATTACATGATAATTCTACGCTTGTCTGCGTTCATAATCACAGAGAGTTAGTTTACAAAGCTTTAAAATACTAAGAAGCAAATTCCTCTTGTATCAACTGTTGGAGAATTCAAAGTGGAAAAACAACCAGCTGCTTTTTCTAGTTTCCCATAGACCGTGGCCAGGGCCCTAATAGGAAACCCAATCAGCCCTGGCAAATTTTGTCAGATCAGCTCCCGTACGATGCGTAGCGAGCGGGCTCAGTGAGCATGCCTAACCACTACCAGGAGGGCTTGGGAGAGGTTATAGGAGAGGGGAGGGTCTCTCCCAATAAAATTTGGGGGAAAATGGCAAAAACGGTGCATTCCACAACACATTTCTCATGATATTTTCAATTGTATTATCTTTTAAAGCATAGTAAATGATGACCTTACAGTGCACCTGCATACCCAGCCACTTAAATAATTATAATTAGAAAGTTTTTCACATGTGTGGGTTATAGGTCCAATTAGAAAGTCTGCATATGAAATGTCAAAGTGCAGTTAAGTCTCTTTTTCAATGAGTCACGCTTTCATTATGCAAAAAAAGACACTATAGGCACGTAGAAAAGCAATTTTTGAATTGATGTATTAACACGGAAGACAAACTTTGTTAATCATGTCATCCTCTAATCACACCACAATTTGTATAGCCGTGATTTACAATACATATATTCCTCAATTACTGAATTGTTGGGCGATTAACTCAGGAAAGACTGAAAAGGCAATTAAGTCCTACACGCTGGCCATTTATTACCCCACAGCCTCTGAAGTCTGATTTGGCAGACAAGGTCACCTCACGACAATTTGCGGGCAGAGAGCTTACTGCTAATGGAGGGCCAGGGCCGGCTTTAGCGCTGATGACTGACAGTACAGTACATGTGAGGAATGGTCCCAGTATACAAATTAATGTGCATTAAAGAACCAATAAATCATATACAGTTAGACACAAAATCGTAGTATTCTTGATGAACAGTGTTGTTTAATCACACTGAACAACCTGTATTTCATACCATTTGTTAACACAATTTTTAAAGCAGTGGCCCAGGAGGGAAGGGTGAGGGTATAGTGAATGAAGTGAGGATAAGGAAGTGAGTGGAACAGTGTACGATTCACAAAAATAGTTATTCATCAGGGAGGGGCTCATACAAGAGCCAAGTAAATCACATTAGATCCAGACATTTAGGTAGCCATAGTTGTAGACAAAGACACAGTGATGAATCGCTGTTAATCAAACTGGCTAGTGTGGTAGATGTCGACGTTTCGACCCCTGGAGAGTAGTAGGTAGGTATATCCCATACGTTGGGGTCTTCCTCAGGACAGGAGTGTGGGGAGGTGAGGGTGGGGGCGAGTTACCTGGAGATAGATTAAAAAGAGACCGTTGAAAATCAGAAGTTCCCATAAAGGGAGTGGGTTAAAATTGTACAACAAAACCTAAGTCTCAAAGATTTATCATCAGTAGCCCAGACAATGGGCCTGAGGAGAAACAGGGCGCGTGGGCTCCAAACCGGTGTGAGCGAGCAAAACAAAAGCACCTGCAAAAGTAATAAGCAGGTTCAGAGTACAGTAGAAGGTTCACCTAAGTAGCAAAAGAAATTAAGAGGGCCTGTCAGGTCAACTTACTTGTAAAGCTTCTGAATCATGAATGAGTGGAAAGGGAAGGGGCCAGTCAGGGTTAATCTGCTGGGCCTGGAAAATAAATGAGTGTAGTCATATCATCGGGCAAATATGCTCCGTGTTCAATTGTTCCTGAAAGGGGATATAATGTAAATTCAGTCAATGGCTCCCACTCCAAACAGAGAGTAAACCTTAATTATTAACGAACACACGTGGAAAAAGCGCGAGCCGTAAGAAGCCTAATAATCTTGAAAAGAAACAGGCTCCGAAATGAAGCTCAAGAGCCTGCAGTTAATGGCTATAAATCACACGAGTCTGTGATGAAATTCGACTGCGTGTTTAAAAGTAGTGAGAGGGCTGTAAAATGCCAGAGCGCGAAAAGCATGAAAGCAACATGCTTGGCAAGCGCTTACCGTAAATCCAAGAAACGTCTCAGTCCGTGTGAAGGAAGCACAGAACTGAATTCTTCCTTTTAAATAGGCCGGTGAAAGCCAGTCAATAACCCTGGCGTACGTGCCAACGTGCATGAGCTCCATTGACATATCGGAGCAAGAGAAAACAGACTCACAGGATGGTACTCCCTGTGAGGGGCTGCTGGGCACTAGTCATATGAAAGACATGCGCGAGGGAGAGTGTGAGTCACAGGAATGTAATGGCGGGATGTTAACCCCGCTGATGATTATGTAGGTTGTGGACAATAGTGTGTTAAACATTTACGTGTTATTGCCACATACTGACAAACTTCCTATAAATAGTGCATACATTCATATTAGGCATTAGTGTACAGAACGATGTAATGGGGGAGAAAAAGAAAAGACAAATTAAAGTGACATGGAAAACATCTTACTCTATATGCATTTGGTGATGAAAGAGTACCTGTACAGAAATGGATAGCTACATCTTCTACCCTCGTTGTCAGAACTAGGCCAAATAGAACATGAGTACAAGCATTTTAATTAGATACAGTGTTCGTGTGTTGTTTAAGAGCTGTTTCTGGGTGCAGGTCCCATTGTACTGTAGTGACCTTATTACATTCGCACTTAGCTTCGTAGTGTAACACTGTGAAACTCACAAAATAGACCTTAAAGGGGCAGGTTGGAAGTTGTAAAACCTTTGGGGATCATTGGAGAATCGGGGTACAAACTCATGGAGCAGTCGAGTTCACAGATAGAGCATCTGGAAGTTTATAGGTATTCTGTTTGGAAAGGGACAGAGTAACGATGAAAAATGTGAATCTCATGGGGGTTAGTCCAACTATAAGGGCTACATAAGGAAGTACTTCGTGCAAAACAATCTTTGCAGGTGAGCCAAGAGTATTCTTCCTGTGGGATCCCATGGAGGGAGTCAGTGTTCAGTGGTCCACCGGGTCAGCTTCATGTGAGACATGATAGTTGAGCATGACTGATCTCGGATTCGTTCAACCCATTCTGTATGGAATCCAGGAGGGACATCCATTTACATTCCCTCACATCCAGGATCGTCCCAATGTTGCCTCCCCTGGGGCCAAGGGAGGATTTCTCAAGAACAACCCATTTAAGTTCATCTGGGCCGTGGTCTGCGGTTCTAAAGTGCTCAACCAATGGTGCACCCTGGACCCCACATCTAATGCGACTGCAATGTTGCAGGATCCGGGCCTTCACTTTCTGCTGCGTTTGGCCAACATATATGGTATGGAAGTTACCACCGATACTTGGACACTTCAAGTGCGGACAATGTAAGGCATGCCAAACAACAATCCAAACTAAAGAATTCACATATAAACACCATGTGATCACGTTAAAGTCATTTACGAACTGCAACTCGACTAATGTAATTTATGGCATAGTGTGTCCATGTGACCTGATATATGTTGGCCAAACGCAGCAGAAAGTGAAGGCCCGGATCCTGCAACATTGCAGTCGCATTAGATGTGGGGTCCAGGGTGCACCATTGGTTGAGCACTTTAGAACCGCAGACCATGGCCCAGATGAACTCAAATGGGTTGTTCTTGAGAAATCCTCCCTTGGCCCCAGAGGAGGCAACATTGGGACGATCCTGGATGTGAGGGAATGTAAATGGATGTCCCTCCTGGATTCCATACAGAATGGGTTGAACGAATCCGAGATCAGTCATGCTCAACTATCATGTCTCACATGAGGCTGACCAGGTGGACCACTGAACACTGACTCCCTCCATGGGATCCCACAGGAAGAATACTCTTGGCTCACCTGCAAAGATTGTTTTGCACGAAGTACTTCCGTATGTAGCCCTTATAGTTGGACTAACCCCCATGAGATTAACATTTTTCATCGTTACTCTGTCCCTTTCCAAACAGAATACCTATAAACTTCCAGATGCTCTATCTGTGAACTCGACTGCTCCATGAGTTTGTACCCCGATTCTCCAATGATCCCCAAAGGTTTTACAACTTCCAACCTGCCCCTTTAAGGTCTATTTTGTGAGTTTCACAGTGTTACACTACGAAGCTAAGTGCGAATGTAATAAGGTCACTACAGTACAATGGGACCTGCACCCAGAAACAGCTCTTAAACAACACACGAACACTGTATCTAATTAACATGCTTGTACTCATGTTCTATTTGGCCTAGTTCTGACAACGAGGGTAGAAGATGTAGCTATCCATTTCTGTACAGGTACTCTTTCATCACCAAATGCATATTGAGTAAGATGTTTTCCATGTCACTTTAATTTGTCTTTTCTTTTTCTCCCCCATTACATCGTTCTGTACACTAATGCCTAATATGAATGTATGTACTATTTATAGGAAGTTTGTCAGTATGTGGCAATAACGCGTAAATGTTTAACACACTATTGTCCACAACCTACATAATCATCAGCGGGGTTAACATCCCGCCATTACATTCCTGTGACTCACACTCTCCCTCGCGAATGTTTTTCATATGACTTGTGCCCAGCAGCCCCTCACAGGGCGCACCATCCTGTGAGTCTGTTTTCTCTTGCTCCGATATGTCAATGGAGCTCATGCACGTTGGCACGTACGCCAGGGTTATTGACTGGCTTTCACCGGCCTATTTAAAAGGAAGAATTCAGTTCTGTGCTTCCTTCACATGGACTGAGACGTTTCTTGGATTTACGGTAAGCGCTTGCCAAGCATGTTGCTTTCATGCTTTTCGCACTCTGGCATTTTACAGCCCTCTCACTACTTTTGAAAACGCAGTCGAATTTCATCACAGACTCATGTGATTTATAGCCATTAACTGCAGGCTCTTGAGCTTCATTTCAGAGCCTGTTTCTTTTCAAGATTATTAGGCTACTTACGGCTCGCGCTTTTTCCACGTGTGTTCGTTAATAATTAAGGTTTACTCTCTGTTTGGAGTGGGAGCCATTGACTGAATTTACATTATATCCCCTTTCAGGAACAATTGAACACGGAGCATATTTGCCCGATGTTATGACTACACTCATTTATTTTCCAGGCCCAGCAGATTAACCCTGACTGGCCCCTTCCCTTTCCACTCATTCATGATTCAGAAGTTTTACAAGTAAGTTGACCTAACAGGCCCTCTTAATTTCTTTTGCTACTTAGGTGAACCTTCTACTGTACTCTGAACCTGCTTATTACTTTTGCAGGTGCTTTTGTTTTGCTCGCTCATACCGGTTTGGAGCCCACGCGCCCTGTTTCTCCTCAGGCCCATTGTCTGGGCTACTGATGGTAAATCTTTGAGACTTAGGTTTTGTTGTACAATTTTAACCCACTCCCTTTATGGGAACTTCTGATTTTCAAAGGTCTCTTTTTAATCTATCTCCAGGTAACTCACCCCCACCCTCACCTCCCCACACTCCTGTCCTGAGGAAGACCCCAACGTAAGGGATATACCAACCTACTACTCTCCAGGGGTCGAAACGTCGACATCTACCGCACTAGCCAGTTTGATCAACAGCGATTCATCACTGTGTCTTTGTCTACAACTATGGCTACCTAAATGTCTGGATCTAATGTGATTTACTTGGCTCTTGTATGAGCCCCTCCCTGATGAATAACTGATTTTGTGAATCGTACACTGTTCCACTCACTTCCTTATCCTCACTTCATTTACTATACCCTCACCCTTCCCTCCTGGGGCACTGCTTTAAAAATTGTGTTAACAAATGGTATGAAATACAGGTTCTTCAGTGTGATTAAACAACACTGTTCATCAAGAATACTACGATTTTGTGTCTAACTGTATACGATTTATTGGTTCTTTAATGCACATTAATTTGTATACTGGGACCATTCCTCACATGTACTGTTCTATACCCAGGTCCCAGTGACGTCATTTGGGTTTACCCTTCTAGGTAACGATGACTGACAGTACAACAATCTTTGTTGGGGTCCTTCAATGATTCCCTCACTATCACCCTCCAACAGTTCCCCTCAGTTCTGCATAGCCCCTCTCTCACATATATAATATTTGTTTCATAGCATCTCTCATACCACTGTAGGGTGTCGGAGCAGTTTACATCACACACATACAGAGACAATGAATCATACATGTGTAAATCAGTGTATAGAAAATGTTACAAATGACAAAGGGGAGATATAAGGAGTAGGAGGCACTTGTCTTTTTTTATTTTATTTATTTTTATATTTTTTCCAAGACAGTGCAAATTGCAGCAAACAGTCAATATACATATGAATACATTACAAAAAACACATTTCATTTAACTTAATCATTGATATAAAACCAATGTGGTTCATCGACCAATGAAAGCGGCAGCTAAAAGGTTAAAAGGTTGTAAAGACTGTAAAAGAGAGCAAGCTTCATTTGATTACACTAATCATAAAAACCAATACATCTAGAAAAGCAGCAACAGTAGGCTGATAAGCATAAATACAATACAGAAGATGGCAGATGTATCATAAATTAATCATAAATACACAGTCAAGATTGGTTGTCATCACTTATGGGGCAAGGTTTGTTCATTCTAGGTGAACAGGGAAGCCCAAACCTTTAATGGCCCCCAGATCATTTTTCCTTTAATCCATCCCTTTCTGCCTCTCTGTTCATAAAGTGCTCTTTGTAGATTATAAATGTGCAGGAATCGCCCTTTCCACTGCTGGACGGTCAGGGTGAAGGATCAAGCCAGGCTGAGGCTACGCAAAGTCTAAGGACTGATATTGCTATAAAGATTAGCTCTTCTCCAGTTTTCCCATCTAGTTCCGCTACACCTAGTAACATAAGCTGAGGTGACAGAGGGACATCTTCTTTCAGTATGCCCCGCAAAAAACCTGTTATTTCCCGACCAATCGGTTTTATATAGGGCAGGTGGAGAAAATATGAACCAAATCCGCACCATGTGCCTTACACCTAAAACACTGGGTCCCCTCCACTCCTCCCCATTTGACAATTTTCACGGGCGTTATATATAAATCAAAAAGAGTTTTAAAATGTTGTGACTGCAGAGTGGTGGAACACAATATAGAGCCCCCATTTCTAATGATTTAAAAAAACAGGAATCCAGGACCCCTAGCCTATCCTGCCACCTCAACCTATGCTTATCCAAATCATCCGGGACCCCTTCCAGCAGACATCTATATAATTTTGAGATCAAAGAGCCAGTGTCCCTTATTAACAATTCGATTAAGGGTACCTGTGCAAAGCCTGCAGCGCCACCAGTTTTTTTAAGAAGGAAATCCCTCAGCTATAAAAATGTGAAGTCCTGGTGGCCAATATTAAATCTTTCCCTGACTACTTCAAAAGATGCTATATGGTCTCCAGCCAAGAGATCCCCAATCCTATAAAAGCCCCTTTTTCCTACCTTGCCAAACACTCATCTTGTAAAATCCTTGGAAGCTGATCGTTCCTAATCAAGGGGGTATACCTACTGAATCTGCCAACCCCGAGTTTTTTCTGTACGCCTGCCCAGTTACGGAAAGCGGCAATCAAGACCTTAAACCGTATTTTTTTTAAATAACTTGATTCATAAAATTTCACGAGACAGCCATTGGTCTGTGCCCCAATCAAAATCTCAAATATCGAGGGAACGTAGCTGGGGCCATCCCCTTCCCTCACCTTATTGCCTAAAAGAGGCCCATAATACTACAGAACTGCGGCTAGATAGTATAGCCTGAAATTGGGAAGCCCCCACTCCCCTCTGTCCCTAGGAAGGCACAAAAATGCATTGGCTCTCCTGGTCCTGCCATATGCCAGATAAATCTAGCCACCTCCCTCTCGATTTGCTTGAACCTGTTGTTGTGTATCTCCAGAGGGATCGCACGAAAAATATACAATAATTTTGGCAGGATCATCATTTTAATTAAATTGCACCTCCCCATTATTGACAATTTTAAATTTTTCCATCGGCTAAGGTCATTCTTGATTTTCCCCATTATCGGGACGAGATTTAGACCTACTATATCCTCCACCTTCGCTGTTATATGTATGCCTAAATAGACTGCTTCTTCAACGATCATGCTGTCAGAGGCAATGGTAAATCTGTTTATCAAGATCTGCGTTTTCTCCCTGTTCAGCGAAAAACCTGATTGAATCCCAAAGTTTTCAGTTATGGTTTCCACAGCACACAGCGCTCTATCAGGATCGGAAGTGATTATAGCCACGTCGTCGGCATAAGCCAATAGCTTAGTGTCCCAGCCCTGTAAAGTTACAGGGATACTGTCGGTGGAGGCTTCCAGCCGTCAAAGGAGGGGATCTATATATAATGCGAACAGCAGGAGAGAGGAAGGACACCCCTGCCTAGTTTCCCTACTGATTAAAAATGGCTCAGATTCTTCCCCCATTATTCGTAGTCGTGCTGTAGGGTTAGTATACAAAACCTGCAAGATCTGTTGTCTTGCCCTGACTGCTAGTAATCGACCCACACTTTTGCTATATTCATAGCATTCCTGCCTCTTGGCAAGATACCTCCCCGCCGTCCTTTCAGCATTAAAATCATTCAGACAAGCTTTAGTTATAGCAATTGAGTTCGAGACTGGAGTTATAACGCCTCCCCTAATCACTGTACTAATTAGTTCTGTTTCTAGGAGGGCGAGTTTTTGATAGAGCTCTTTGATCTGTTCTGCCCCTTTCTTTTGTTTGACCAGACTATACCGCAGCGTTACTCCTCTCACCGACGCCTTAAAAGCATCCCAGATCATTCCTAGGGGAGCACTATCCCTGTTGTTATTAAAAAACTCCCCGATCCAGCCCTTCATATAATTGACATATTCTTGGTCAAATAGGAGTGCCCTCTCAAAAGTCCACCTCTTATACTCCTTTCTTAGTCCTATGAGAAGGAGTTTCAATACAACAGGATTGTGATCTGACATTACTCTGGGGAGTAGCTCCACCCGGGCCTCCTTAAGTAAAGGTGGTGAGATTAAAAAATAATCGAGCCTAGCGAACTTGCCATGAGGAGCAGAATAATAAGTGTATCCAGGCTCCTGGGCTTTCAAACTAAGCCATACATCCACCAGTCCAATATCCCTTAGAAGATTCTTCAATGCCCTAGAAGATTGCGGTTTGCGGCCCATACTGGATGACCCATGACCCCCAGGAGCTCCTCTGGACCTGTTAATAACTAGGTCCCCACACACTGCGTACGGTGTGGGTAGGAGGGTAATTCAGTAGCTAAAAAGTTCAATAAGCCAGGGTCGTCTAAGACTGGAGCATAGACAGAACATAATGTAAATGAGCCTATACCTCCTCTGCATTCCATGATTACCCATCTGCCATTCTTATCCACTGCCTTTCTCCCAGGAGCAATAGGACTGCCTTTCGTTAAAATAGCTACCCCCTTAGTCCTAACATCTTGAGTTGTATAGGCAGCTACTTTTAATCCCGGAGAGTTAAACATAGTGCTGTCATTCCGTGCTATGTGGGTCTCCTGAAGACAATACACGTCCGCTTGTAAAAAATTTAAATCTTCTTGAATCTTTCTCCTTTTAGCGCTGTCATTTAACCCACAAATATTTATAGTGGCAATGCGAAGCTTAGCCATTACGCCTATATATCATCTTAGCCAACCATATTTTCCTGTCACAGTTAACACAGGCATTATACTGCCCGTGAGAGCTCCCTGATCCACTCTTTATTACACACTGTTCTTTAACCTTTAATGCTACCAGACAATTTGAAAAAAAACAGACTTTTGCTCAAATTACATGCCAACGTTTCAACAAGTGACCCCCTTCCCAAACCCCCCAACACCCTCTACCTCCCCCTCCCCCTACCCACCCCCTACCATCGAAAGCAGCCAGACCCACCAGGTCTGTGTGATAGAGATAGTAAGAAACACTGCAGTACCCACCCCTAAACCCCCCTTCACACCCCCCTCAATCCATTATGAGAAACTAGGCCATCCAAAAACAGAGAGAACCGGCCAAGAAAAAAAAAAAAAAAGAAATTTGTTTTCCCATATTATATCAAAAAGTGAGCCAGTAAGAGAGAAGAGCAGGGCACAGGTAAGGTTTACCATCTGTATTAGAGAAACCCCATTCTTATAAAGTTTAACCCGTACCCTTTTAGCTAATATACTTTAAAGAATTTATACGCTTCTTTTCTCAGCCAGAGCCTGATCCAGAAATTCTCTGGCTTGTATTTCAGAGGTAAAGAACTTGACAGACCCTCTGACAATTGTTTTCAACCTAGCTGTGGCGAGCAAAAATGCCTCAAATCCGGCTTCTTGATAAGGTTTCATTATCTGTCATAATCGCCATCTACGTCCACCGTTATATGGCAAAAATCAGGGCGGCGAAATAAAGAAGACTCCTTATATTGCCTTTTAGCCTCAGGGCGGGCTTTCTCGAAAATAGCCTGCCTTAGCATAAAATTACCAAAAAAGACTAGAATGGCCCTCGGCTGGTTTAGATCTCTGCTAGGCATTTTGTGGCGAGCGAATGGAAACCGGTGTACCCTCTGGACCTCACGCCCCCAATCCCACCCTTTTGAACTCTGGAAAGGCTTCTTTAAGAAGGTCCAGGATAAAAGACCGAATGTCATCCCCTTCCAAGCCTTCCTTGATCCCGAGGCAGTGGAGGTTGTTTCTTCTCTGGTGATTCTCCAGATCCTCAAGTTTCCACATAGTGTCAGTTAATTGAGCTTCATGGGACTTTGTCTGCTCTCTCACAGCCGTTAGCTCATTTTCAACCGCAGATGTTCTCTATTTCATGACGTTCAGCTGTTCACCAATCTCAACACAGGCTTTCCCTACTTTCCATACTGCTCCTTCCAGTTTCTTTGTAGCCTGTCATGCTTTTTTCCCATCCGCCCGGGTCTCTGCACAGTGCTCTTTAATTGACTCTAGGATCAGGCTCAAAGCGGGGGTTTATATTAGTTAACCCTTCAGCTTGCTGTCCAATTAAGGAGCTTTCTGCCTGTGCAGGCACCAAATCCGCAGGTCCCAATATCCTTGTGTGGGAGTAATCCCACTTCAGCCCAGAGCCGGCGATGCGTCTTCCCTTTTGCCTCCGGTGAAGCAAGATGGCGATCGCGTAGGATCACCGCAGTGGAGCTCCCACCCCTTCACTTCCCGAAGTGCCCGTAGGACGGCTTACCTGCAGGTCACGGATGAGCGGACTGCCCTGGGGGCCACTGAAGCCTCGACCGGCCTGAGAGTGTCGAGAGGGGCGTGCTGGTGGCGTCTGTGCATGGACAGTATTGGGGGCATTCAGCGCAGCTCGAAGGAGGAACAGTCTCAGCGTGAATGGCGTGTTGGCTGCGAGGCTTGCTCTGTCTTTCCGTGGCACCGTGAGGGCGTGGGTGGGCCTCGCTGTTGCAAGTTTGGGATACACCTGGAGGGAGCGAGCAGCGGTAACTGATCCTCCCTTGGCTACAGAGACAAGGGCAATGCCTCCTAAAACAATGAAGCAGGCTGAGGAGCTTGCAGGACGGAATACAACACTACCCCAGGGATCAAGACAGGAGTCCCCCCGGTGAACTTTGAGGTGAATGCAGGTAAGCCCAACGAGCCACGCATTTTGAAAAAACAGTTGGAGAGCACGGGGACAGGGAAGAGGAGAAACTTCAATGACCGTGCACAAGCGGGGGGTAGGAAACTAACAGTGACCAAGGTAGTGGAAGAAGGGGGAGCGACCTCTGATGGAGATAACCTAACCACTATCCCAGCTTCACCGCAACCGGCTATTACAGATGTTTTCAAGATTAAGGATGGAACGGGGAGTCAAATCTCCTCAGAACCCCCGTATGAGCTAGACTCCGAGACACCTGATAAAATCTTAGCTGATGGTATGGCGGGCCTTACCTCAGTGCATCTGGAGGATCTGGGGGAAAGTGAGACGGCAGACAAAGCTGTAAGCAAGAATGGCCCTGTGCTTTGTGCAACTAGCGCTCCTCCATTAGATGGGATAAGGGATCAGGGGGTCGCGGTCGGCACTCCGAGAGAGACGGTTCAGGAAGGCATCGGGAATAAATGCCCTGTCTACTTTACTGGATGGTGCTTCTGGGGGGCCGACCTCTACTACAGGCCTAGAAGTGTTATTAGCTGCTGACATCATATCCAATGGGACAGATACATTTTTTTCACTTACCGAGGAATCACATTCAGGAGCTTCCTATTCTGGTCGCAGTGATACTGAGGATAGTGTATCAACTTCAGGTTCTAGCACACTTTAAGCACCAGAGCACCGAAGGAGCTCTAAAGGATTTAAGCGCCATATCGAGTCAGGAGTCACTTGTCATCCACACTGGTATGCATTTTTTAAGAGTGCTTGATCTGGAGAACCACAAACTCGGGATTTTAAATGTACCACAGTGGTTGAGGTTGGCTTTACTAATAAGAATTTATTTCTACCCAAACTAATCCTTTGTAGCAACAGATATGCAGAGCGGGATTCTGCGCCCTGTGCCGCAGGCTAGCTTTGTTGTTAGTAATCCTTCTATGTCAGCTGGTTGCCAGTCGAGGTCCGCCGGGATGCTGTCCTTGGTGGGTGTCCTAAACAACAGATTGGCGGGAGCACAGTTGGTCGTGCTGTGCGGGGTTTGTCTGTAAGAACGCAAGAATTTGTGCAAACAGCAGTCAGCATCCTCGCCCTGGTCCACCATGAATCTTCGTGCCCAGTTGAGAGTCTGCATGAATCTCTCTACCTCACCATTAGCCTAGGGCCATTGTGGGGTAATTTTCGGTGATGAATGGCAAGTGACTCGAGATATTCCTGAAAGTCATGCCCCTGGAAGAGCAGTTCATTGTCCGACTTTATTTTTTCTGGAAGGCCCATCATTGCAAATGTCTTCTCTAGGACGGACTTGACATGGGAAAACACTGTGGATGGTATCACCTCAACTACTGGGAACTTCGTGTATGAGTCCATCATTACCACTGTGATGCGTCCATTTGGGAAACACCCAAAGTCAATGCTGATTTTTGACCAGGGCTTGAGACTGGGTTCTTCAGTCAGCACCGGGGCAGGCAACGGGTCTCTGCTCGTTATGGCGCACGAGTGACAGTCGCGTACTTTCGACCATCACATCCTTTCTGTGGAACCGCACTTTGCTGCATAGCCATGCCTTCCTTTTTGCATTTCCTTGGTGGCCCTGGTGCGCCAGGCCAATCGCTCAGGCCCATAGACTCCTCTGCATCACTATGAATTGTCCCTGTAGCAGCAGGCCATCTCATCTGTCACTTAATTAGCTTGCTCCTCACTCTCCACAGTTGCTGCCTCAACATGTGTTCTTCTGGCATCAGTGATCGAGTGCCATCAAGGAAGTACTGTCACTGTCTTCTCGCCAATGCTTCTTTTGCTCGGGTCAGGCTTTCATCATTCCTGGTGGCCTCACAGATTTTTTCAAGAGTCAGTGCCTTGGGACAGGCGTTACTCGCACTCATTTGAAGGAACTCCTCGGTCCCTTCTTCTTCCACTCATGGGCCCTTCGTTTCTAGAGGTGACGGATGGCATGACAAGTAGTCCACGGGGTTGTTTGCCCCTGGGCAGTAGATGACAACAAAGGCATAGGGGTGTAGTTGTACAGGCCACCTTTCGATTGTTGGCGGGGCGAGAAGAGTGGTGCCTGCGAAAAGCGGGAGGAGGGGCTTATGGTCGGTTACAACTTTGAATTCGTGGCCGCAGAGGTATAGATGGAAATGCCTACTGAATGGCCAATGCTTCTCGCTCAATGTGTGCATAGCGAGTTTCCATCTCTGACAGTGCCTGACTGGTGTACGCTATGGGTACCCACTCCCGGTCCGCTTCATCTTGCATGAGTAAAGTGCTGAGGCCTACCAGGCTGGCGTCGACTATCAACTCCTGTTCTCCTCTGGGGATGAAAGTAGGCTAAGGTGACTTTGTCGAGGAGGGCCTCCTTGATGGACCTGAAGGCCTTTTCAGCTTTGGGGCTCCAGTCCAGCGGGACAGCAGTGCGGGTGAGGGCTTGAAGTGGCTCAGGCACCGTGGCAAAATTGGGGATAAATTTCCTGCAATATGTTGCCATCCCTAGAAAACTGCGAATGTCCGTTGGGTTTGGGGCACAGGTGCTCTCTGAATGGCCACTGCTTTTCTTGGGTCGACTTGTAGACCCTCTCATGAAAAGATGTATCCAAAGAAATGAATGGAATCCTGGTAGAAAAAGCCTTTGCTCTTATACAGTGTCAGGTCGCTGTCCACCAGGCATTGGAGGGTGGCTCTCAGCCGGACATGGTGTTCCTCTAAGCTTTCTGGGAAGATTATGATGTCATCGCTCAGGTTGATGACCCCTAGCAATCTGGAGAGAGTTTCTTTGATGGCATTCTGAAACACCTCTGCCACAGATTAAATTCTCTTGTACCGCCGGAGACCTACGTGCGTAGGAAAAGTTGAGATCCGGTTTTGAAAACCATTTTGCCGCATTGAGATCTGCCATGAAGTCATCCATTGTCAGTGTTATATGACGTTCACGCCGGATTGCTTGGTTCTGGAGCCTCATGTCTACACACTGTCGTATGGCGCCTGGCTGCTGTGGTTTCGGTGCTATGATGAATAAAGACACCCAGGGCGTGGGGCAAGTCACCTTCTCCATGACTCCTTGCTCTTCGAGCACTTTCAGCTCACACTCTACCTGTGGCCTCAAGTGAATAGGGTCTCTCCGGTGTCTCACGGCCATGGGCTTGATGGATTCGTCAATGTGCAGCTTGACTGGCCTGCCCTTCAACTTTCTTAGGCCTTGGAAAAGCTGCAGGAATTCGGCGAGTATGGGATCAGCATGCGACTCATGCACCTGCTTTGCAAAGAATACCAACTCAAGGTCTTCAGCTGTGTGGCAGTCAAGCAGCGTCCCCTTTTCGCCTTTCCTTTGGTGACGTGGAATTTTGCCCACATAGAGTGCCCATCGCTGGTGATGTTTACCTTGATGGTTCCTCGGAGCTGCAGCAGCTCCATTCCTCCATATATGTATATCTTTTCCCTACTAGGGGAGAGCAGCGGGCTTGGTGTTAACTTTTCAAACTGCTTAGAGTCCATCTCGTTCACTGGCGCCTCATTGTCGATGAGTGCTTTCACAGTAGTTCCTCTTATTTCAACCATGCACATCGGGGGCAGCCGCCTCTTGTGCCCCATTCTTCCAGCAAAAGACACTACGAAAACGTCATCTTGCTCCTTGTCTGGATAGATGCTCTGCCTGTGACCGCTAAGTTCTCCTGCCTCCACAATGTCCTCCAGTGACAGCTGGTGCAGGGCCGTGGATGTCCTCCTCTGTTCAGAAGTGGGTCGGGATCTCCTGCTCCGGCACACCTTTGAGAAGTGGTTAACTTTCCCTCATTCGTGCATATCTGCCCCTCTGCGGAGCACATGCCGGGCACCTTATGCACTAGGCCACAGTTTTCGCATCCTCCACTTGGTTTCGGGTTTGATGCCTGATGTGCGCGGCCCGGATGTCTCTGTTTAACATCGACCAGTTCCACACTGATACTGGGAGCCTTCTGGGGGCCGAAAGCGGTCGCCGATTTGCCAACGGCCGCTTCCATGTCATCTGCCTGGGTATTCGACTGTTCGTAGGATCAGGTTAGGATGAGGATGTCATCCAGCGAGATACCTGGTTGTCTCAGGATGAGTTGCTGTAGTGTGGACTGGCATCCTTGTATTATTTCCACCCAGATCTCCTCCTACTGATTGATGTTTGTGCAGGTGCTCGCTAACTTCCTTAACTATGAATAAAACATGTCAACGGACTCAGAGCTTGTCTGGGTGGCTTGGCGTAGTTTAAAACATTTGTAGTCAGGGTTAAGCTGGGGGTTAAAGTGCCTGTTTAGTGCCCTCACAGCAGCATCAAAGTTGGTGTCAACCCCAGTGTTTGGTAGTGTCTCAAAGAGCACATATAGCTCTGCACTCCCAAAGTGCAGGAGTAGCAACCTCTTCACTGCCCATCCGTTTCCCGTGTGGCACAGAAATAATGCTGTAGTCATCCATCCATGAACGCCACCTGGATGCCACTATGGCTGGATCCGACAGTTCAGTGAAGGGTGGTAGTGGCGTCACAAAGGCATGTGTGTGGGGGGCTGGGTCGGCGCGTGCTGAGTTCTGTGGCTTCTGCTCTTGCTGTGGTATACTCATGCTGGCAAGTGGTTGTAATTGTAGTTGTCTGTCCCTACAGCCTCCTTGCTGATACTGGAGATGACCAGGAGACAGAAATAAGCGATGTAGCAATGATTAGAGTGTGCAGAGTGAGCTTGGCAGCAAGTGGACTCACACTGCCTTTAACAAACTCAGTCCTGTAGCTGTGCAGTTTTGCTTTCTCCTAATTCTTTTTTTTCTTTTGTAGATTTTCTTGTATTGCAGCCTCTGCACACACTCTGGCCTGGCAGTGGGGCCACTGCATGTGTAGGCTGGTAGAGTGGGGCACCTTTGTGAGCCAGGTGGCAGGCTCCTCCAATCGCCTCTTCCCTGCCCCACTGGGGAGATACATGCTGCTGTCGGTTCAGGCAGCGCAGACCTGTAACCGGGCTGCTTCGTACAGGATCCACCAACTGGAGCTTGAGGGTCGCTCTGCAGGCTGCCTACAATATGGGCCTCGGCCGGCCGATGCAGGAGATCAGGCGGGCATGGATGAGGGGATCGGAGCCGCCGCTTAGCAGGAGCAAGGGAGAACCATCACTTGTGCGCCGAGAGGAGGCCGCAAACAGGAGGCAGGCAGGTCTCACAGGCCAACGCAGCGGAGGCAGATCAGGTGGGTTCCCCTCAACCACCGCAGGCTGCAGAGTGCAGCAGCCCAGGGCGCTCTGGATCTGCTGCAGGCGAGGTTGCAGGAGGCAGCTGTAGCTTGCTGCCAACGGCAGGATGAAGGGGCACACTCACCTGCAGGGCTGGCTCGCACAATCACGGGGACCACCAGGCAGCGCAAAGGCGTAACGCTCCGAGTCGTGCACTCCCCGACGTTGCAAATTTGGCTGTACACCACCAGTGTAGCAGGCTGGCTGGGCCGCAGTGATGCAGGTAGACCCCACTGCGATGCTCCAACATACAGGACACACACATACACAACTAGTTACAGTGTCGGCAATGGCCCAAGCGACCTGCCCGTTTATTTATCTCCTCGGCCCGAGCCCGGCCTTCAGAGTGACAAGTGGATACTTCTTATCATAGAGGTCAGGTGGCAATCTACACCAGGTTTGAGTTACTGCCTCAGCACAACACTCTGTGATTCTGAGCAAATCATGTAATCTCTCAGTGCCTTTGTAAAAGAAAATCTGACACTAAGGGGCCGATTCCGATCTGGGTCGGAAAGCTCTCCGTCCGAGCCGGATCCGGAGTGTTTTCCGACCGAGCCGAACCCCTGCAGTCCGACCGGGCGAGTACGATGCGGCCGCATGCTGCCGGACTCCCATTGAAGTCAATGGGAGCCGGTCGTACGACGCGTACATGGGCTCCCATTGACTGAATGGGTACGTCTCGCAAAAGGGCGCCCCCTGCAGTGGGTACGCGTTGGTGCCATCCGCACCGTACATGCATGTATAGGGGGGACCCTTGGACCCCCCTGTGTCCGACTCGTAAGGCTACGGGTGAAGGGGGGTCCGGCACGGACCCCCGAAGTCCGCTTCCCAGAGCGTTTACGTGTCGGAGGCTCCGACTCGATCCGGCTGTCCAGATCGTGCATCGTACTGGCTCGGTCGTAAAACATCTCCATTGCGCGGTACGAATCGTGTGCGAACGAGTCGTATGGAGCGGTTCGGACCTGGAAACGATTCGGTCGGCGATTTCGCGCTCATTCGCATCGTACTTGGGCGTCAGGACCTCTGTACGACTCGGTCGGAAACAAAGCCTCCGACTCGGATCCGGTAAAGCCGAATCCGATTCGGAGGCCTTCCGACCGAGATCGGAATCGACCCCTATGTATTGTAATCTGATGAGCATGTAAAGCACTCTGATGCCTTTGGGGGAAGTTTGCGTTATCAAACTGTAAAAAAATATATATAATAGGTCTACTCCTAAATAAAAATACTAAATACAATAATTAGGGTCATCTGCTACTACCCCCAGAGTAGTAAGTTGCTGTCCCTTGAATCCCTATATTCAAGTTAGTTCTCACAGGCCTATGAGACCCAAGGGGAACAGAGTAAATCTTTGTGAAAAGTGTTGCCTGTGGTCTTCCTACAGGAAATCGAAACTACATCAAATTGAGTGACTTGCTTAGCACCCCCTTTTTTAGGTGTTGCCCTCCAGGGAATAGGTTGAAAATTCAAGGCTGACTTTTGAAGGTTGGTGTGAGGTAGAATATCGTATTCAGTTAGCACATACAAAATGCACAATAAATATGCTGTGCAATCAGTGTTATATCTTTGCTTGAGAAAATAAGACTCTTGATTCTGTTAAATTCAAATATGTAGTGGAACAATTAGAATGACGCTACAAAGATTCTAATTCACTGAGTAAGCTATCTGGAACAGTCTGATCATTTACATGCATACTTCCTTAATGTTATGCACTTATCACATATATATATTTTTGCAGTTTACGCTAACTAGCAAGGCTCAATTGAGCCTAGTCGCAAAAGGAAACAACCTAGGTGGGTTGTCTGATGTTAAAGGGAGGAGTTTAGCATTCAGGTTTATAGACATATTCCATTTTAGAGTCTGTCATGGGCCCTAGTGCATGTAAGAAAATGGGCCCTCCGGCTGTTGTATGATTTTAAAATACAGCAATAATCCGGATTTGGTGTGCCCCTCAGGCCTTTGGGGCCCGGTGCCACTGCACCCACTGCACCAATCGAAGCTACACCCCTGCTTTTTAGATACATGCAGTTGGGGGCCGTCTGGTTCTATTACTCCAGTCCAGTGTGGACAGGCGATAGCGCACAACTGGAGGGAAGACAGTAGCGAGAAGCAGCTAGAGTGCCACATGCTCTCTTGAGGGACCGTAGATGCAAGCACATGACACCTGGGGACAGCCGAGGACATGCCCTTGAACCCCATGGTGGACATGCCCTTGAAACCCATGGTGGTGAAGATGGGAGTGCCAACAGTACTTCACATCAGTGGGACAGGAGATGGGGCAGCCACAGTAGAGAAGCAAAACCTGCAGCATCTGGAGCAAAAAACTCAGGGGCATATTCACAAGGAGCTATCGCCGAATTAACTGCACTTTATCGCAGCCTAAGGCGTGATAAATTTACCTCCCCATTCACAAGCCGGTGTTAACAGCCCACAGCACCAGTTTACCCGCAATAGCAGCCGCAAAAAACATCGCCACAGAGGACCCCCGCAACTATCGCTAGTGAGATGCAGAGTGGGCGTTCCCGTGCCAAAAGGCGCGACAACATCACACCTCAACATTCTCAATGACCAGCCACATCGGCGATAAAAACACAAAACAGGCGATAAGGCGCGTTAGCACCAGGAAATCTACACCTGCTCTGACCTGGTGTAAAGTCGGACGGCAGCCTGCAAACCAAAAGGGAGCGCAGCCCAGGGCTACATCGGAAGGGCAACAGATGCCATGGAGCCACCCATCATGCGGCCCGGACACCCAAGAGGGCCACAACACCCACCGCCACCACCCCCAGGACCACCCCTCCCTGGCACCCCCCCGACCAAAGACATGCCACATCAGCCACACCTAATCATGTACAAAATATTCCGCTTGATGTCGCACAATCACAACTGGTGACATGCATGTGTCGTCACAGAAATGAGCAGCACACATTCACTTTCGAAGCAACAAATGAAACTTTATTAAAATGAACACCGAAATGAAATGAAGACACATGGCCGCTCCCCTCGGGACGATACGTAGGTCACAGCCTGTAAGACAAAAAACATGATGAGAAGGTGTGTCCTGCGCACATCAGAGGACAGAGAGAGAGCGAAGGAGAGAGAGAGGAAGAGAGGGAGGGAGAGAGAGAGAGAGAAGAGGAGAGAGAGAGGAAGAGAGGGAGAGAGAGAGAGAGGAAGAGAGGGAGAGAGAGAGAGCGAAGGAGAGAGAGAGGAAGAGAGGGAGAGAGAGAGAGGAAGAGAGGGAGAGTGAGAGAGAAGAGGAGAGAGAGAGGGAGAGAGAGGAGAGAGAGAGAGTGCCGCCCCTGTGCACCCAGGCCACACTGCTCACCTGCTGCCACCGGTGTGTCTCCAACCGCGTGCCGGTATTTATAGCAGGACACCAGGTCACACATCTGAGTCAGAGCCGTCAGCTGAAACAGAGTCCAGATACATGACTGGCACAGTACACACATTTGCACAAGACAACATCGCCTGCCCGCCCATGCGCACCCAGGCAGAGGCACCCCAACCCCTCCCCTTGCCCATCGCAGCATGCCCGCCCATGCACACCCAGGCCTCAATGCTCACCTTCCGCCACCGGCGCATAGACAGGAGGTCCCACCACGTGCCCCTGCAAGCCACAAGCCCGGGGCCCGCGGACATGGCACCCTCCACATCATGCAGCCCCACTCCGCAGGCCACCAGGTCTCACGTTTTGTGCTGGGTCTTGATTACTCCATGGCATAGGACATACCAGTGCACCCGGCACCATCGCAGGCTGCACACCCGCTCAGCCCAATGGGTGCCACCAACTCTGGGATCCCAAAAGCGACGCCACGTGGCGGTACGCCCACACTGCCCATTGACTCTGGCCTACACTGCGGTCCAGCAGGTCACACAAAACCTGAGCTGTCCGGACCGCCGGGACGGGGCATCATCGTAGGCTGCACACCCGCTCAGCAGCTCAAGGTGCCACTGACACAGTGCACCCAAAGTCACCGTCCTGTGGCGGGGTGCCTGTGCCATCCGCAAGGCCTTGGATGCCACTAACCCTGTGCAACCCCAGTCTGCGCCACGTGGTGGTAGACCCGTGCCGTACTCAAGGCCTCGGATGCCACTAACCCTGTGCGCAACAACTCATGGACCCTATATGAGTGAAAACCGTGGAGCGTCCATCATCCAGTCACCACCCGAAGAGGGGAATGTGACGTCGTCGGCCCCTTATGTTGGCGGAGTCACATGGCCTGTGACGCCTGTGCCGGATTGGCGTGGTGTGTGTGAAAACCTGCCCTCAGGGAGTGGCTGTGACATGCTGACAACTAGACCAGTGACCTGCACACCACCAGCGAGTACAGCTGCGACGGGTAGCAATGAGGGCCCCCCTAGGGGCGTTAGCGGAGTGGTCTGGCCTGCCGTACGCCGGACCAGTGCAGGGCTTGCAACAATGACTCGTGGGCTCTGGGCATGGTCCAGTCCATGCCCGGACAAGGAAGTGACTGATGCATGTGTCCCTGTTGTAGTGTTCACGGGACCCGGTACACAAAATGCAATGTCGCACCCTCTGACTGGCATCCCACAGGATGAACATCATTGACGCAAGGGAAGCCTCCTTCTGAACTCAAGCCCATCCACGTCCTCGTCCTCGGATGTGTGCTCTGCCCCACCTGTGGGTGTTGCAGTACCGGCTGCGGCACTGTGTGCCACTGACACATCAGGGGCCGGAGGAGGATTGTCGGCCGCACTGTGTGGCAGTGACACATCAGGTGCCGGATTGGATACGCCTGCCACACTGGGAGGCACTGACACACCAGGGGGCGGAGATGTGGATGTTGGGGGGGCAGCAGCATTCATCATCGCCACGCCTTGTGGCAGCAATGCCATGATGAGGACATGCAGGGCCTGGTAGATGCCAGCTACATTTCGCTGATGTGCAGCGGTGGCTGCCATCCTCTCCGCCTCCATCCGCACCATGTCCTCCATGAGCCTCCGCATGTGTGCCAGCTCACGGCTGGGATCGCTGGAGCCACTCTGAGCGGACAGGTATTCTTCCCTCCGCGTCATGACTCCAGCGATGTCAGTCAGGGCTCGTTGGAGACCATGGGACGGACATAGACACCCAAGGATGGCGTCCAGTTTGGTAGCCGTGAGGTCGAACCCCACCCGCACCTGCTCAGCCGTCTCCCTCTGAGCCTCCAGCACACGGCGTTGGAAGGCTATTTGTTGTTCCTGGGGGACTTGGGAGGGTGCCGGGGCTGTGGGTGCCTCCTGCTGGGTGGTGTGGGTGGTGGGTGGGGTCTCCTCGATGTAGCTGGGCTGCCCTGCTCCTGGAGGTGAGTGGCGGATGAGGTCAATGATGTCTTGGATGGTTTGGGTGTCGATGCTGGTGTTGTCCTCCTTGTCATCAGTGAAGAGTGGCTGGGACTGCTCTGCAGGAGGTGTTGACGATGCCCCTGCGATGTGAAGGGGAGATGGTGTATTACAATGTGTCCACATGTATGTAGCTTCATGGTACAGGTTGACATTCAGACAGCATGGCATTGTACATTGTGACAGTCTGTGGGTCTGGGCGAGGACCCAGGGTCATTGTGGGTGTGCACTGTGCCCTGCTTGCTTGTGCATGTGTGCCATTGTGGCCATCTCCCCCCGTCCCCCCAGTACCTGGTGGTCACTCACCCTGTTGCGGTTGTGTTGTGTCCTGTCGAGCAGTGTCCGGTCCCCCGACTCCAGCCACAGTCTCCACACTGATGACTGTTGTTAGACCTGTCAGCCCTAGGGTGGTCTTGCCCTGTTTTTTTCCCTTTTGCGCCTCATTTTTGCCACCGTATTTTTACTGGACCTAGGTCTCCGGGCGCCTTGCCACTGCTAGCCAGTGCTGAGGTGCAGGTGCTCTCTCACTCAAGATGGCTGCCACAGGCCCCTGCTACTGCAGAAGGGCCTTACACACATACACACTAGTAGCCAGGGTCAGGCTGGGACATAGGGATACAGTATCTATTCCGTCCCCGCCTCTGGGCCACATAGCCAGACATGTAGAAGGTTCCAGAACCTTCCAGGCTGTGGGAGGAGTTATGTTTTGCCGCCTTTAGGAGGGTCACCTGACCTAGGGGTATAAGAGGCTTGGAGGGAAATCTTTTAGTCAGTTGGGGCACCACTGATCCTGGGACAACCTCTGCCGGAGTACAGGCTTTAGGACCTAGGGGGGAGACCTACACTACTGCTGCTGACAAGGCTTAGGCCCTGCTGTAGTAAGTTAGCTGAGGAACGCCCACCACCCACTGACCTTGCCCAGTGTGAGGGGACCTAGGGAACAACCTTCAGCGTGCTGGGAAGAACATCAAGCACTCCCAGAACCACCAACTCATTCCCCCCCCCTCATAAGAAGAAACTTCTGACAAGAAACTTTTGACAAGAAACTTATAATAAGAAACTTCTGACAAGAAACTCCTGACAAGAAACTCCTAAGAAGCAACCAATCTGAAACAGCCGCAAGAAACCTTAATCTGGGGAGGCCTGACCGTCCAGCAAGGCCTGAAACCTAAACTGCCACACTGGGGATCACCAGGTAAAGCGCCGTGCCCTGAAGCGCTAGACCTTCACCCCCTATCAACTCCTGCCTGCTGCTGGACTGCCCCCCAAGAACCTTTCCAGTCAGCCCTGCGCACAGGCTGCTGGTGCGCCCCGCGTTCTGTCTCCACGAGGGAGAAACTGCCCCCCCCTCAGGTCACTGACCTCGTGAGGGAATCACCGCCGCGGCCGCCGCCGCGTGAGGAGAAGTGCTGCTGTGAGGGAAGGCCTCCTCGAGGCCGTGTGGTGAGGTGCGCCGTCCGCGCCCTCACCGAAGGAAGCGCCGTGGTGAGGGAGGCCCCTCGAGTGGATGTGGTGAGGTGCGCCGTCCGCGCCCTCACCGAAGCCTCTAAATTTCCCCCAAGACATCACCGCCGGGCCCGGGGCCCCACCGCCGCAGTCGCGGCCGAAGAAATCACCGCCGCAGCCCAAGGGGGCCGCGTGAAGAAACCGCAGCTTAGCGCGATCCACGAGGCCTCCAGGCCCCGCCGACGCCGTTGCCGGGCAACCGGGGACGGCGGCCGCGCCCCCGGGAAGGCCGCGCAGCGATTGGGCGCCGGCTCCCGCCACGCCCCCCAGCGCCGACGGAGGCCGAGGAAGATCTCCGGCCGTGCAGAGGGAGACGGGGAGCCGGCCGGAGAGGACTGCCGGCTCCCGCTCCCCTTCCTGAGCTCCCGCTCCCCTTCCCTAAAGCCCGCATCCACTCACCTGATCCCGGGGGCCGGAGGAGGGTGATACCGGCCCCCGCAACGACCCGTAATTCCGGCCAAAAGGGCCGAGGTACCCCGACCGGGTCCCGCCCTCCAGAACACGGGCCGGGCCTGGAGATTGCCAGTCGCTAGGAAGCGCGACCAACGACCACGCATCAGGTGAGCCCAGGAGGCCCCTAGGGCCCAAAGAAACGCCACTGGGGGCCGGGGGCCACATTAACCCTTGAATTAAACCTGTGTAACTTTCCCCATGAGGCGAGGCCCCGGAGAGGAGTGGGCCTAGCCTGGAATTAACCCCTGAGGGACACAGAAGCCCCAGAATACAGGACATGTTGAGGGGTTCCCCACATTGTTTATTCATTTAATGCCGATGCCTATTGTAATTACTGCCTAGGCCTACGCTTATAACTGCAAAGTCTTTATCTAAGGGGGAAAGTGATTAATTGAATTGAGCTGAAGTGTACACCGCCAAGAGTTGAAGTGTTTTATGTTACAGGTGTCCTGGAGTTGCGACGCCCACTGTACTGAATGTGGGTGCGCCTAGATTAATGCAGGCCTATTGAAATGCAACGTGAAAAGCCTTCTTTTAAGTAATTGAATATGCTTGAAGTGAACTGCATGTTTAGGCCCATGTTTTATTAATGCACCTTGTGATCATTATTGGTGCTACGTTTAGGAGATGATTCCTGCGGCCTCTTAGTGGCCTACAATGTTGATGAGCTATGATGCTTTATTAAGAATGTGCACCAATTGAGTAATGCAATGATTTTAAATGTAGATCTGAATTAATCTGCCTCATCTGATGCTACCTTGATTTATATATAAAAGATCTTGATTTTAAATACACAAGCCTGGTGTGGTGTCATGTTATTGCGTTCGCATTCCTGAGTCAAAGTAAGAGTGTGCTGCACAACTGCCTTACACATTGCCTTCGCGTGCTTTCCCGCCTCGCGCCATGCTACCGTGGCGGACTCGGTAACCCCGTTGCCAACATTTGGTGTTCAGCGGTTGGATAAGGACTGGTGTTTGTGCAGCACCCTACAGTGACTCAGTGTGCGCCGCAATTGGACACCTATTGTAATACAAGTGCTAGGAATTCTTTTGTGATTGCCAATTGTGTACATTCCTGCGTTAGACCTGCTACCTACAGTCTAGAACCCTTTCCCTAAATTGTCTGGGGCCCCACCTAGGAGGATGGAGTTTGAGTTAGCCAACCTAGAAAGGTATACGGTGACACAGCTCAAGGAGTTCTGCCTAGAGAGGGGGTGGCCGTCAAGCGAGGCGCCAGGAAGGAGGTGCTTCAGAAAGCTTTGAGGGCATGGGTAATGGCCCACCCGGAGGGAAGAGGGGACGAGGAGCAGGGGAGGCAGACAACCCAGGAGAACTGGACCTACTGCACATTGATGTTAGCGAGAATGTGTTGCCAGGAAGACGTTCCAGGGCAGGCAGTAGTGCGTCAGGGGGAGTTTGTCGGCAGAGGAATTTGAGGACAGGAGGGAGGAGAGGCGATTAACATTAGAACTTGCTAGGATGGAAAGAGAAGGAGAACAGGCAAGGCTAGCCATGGAGGAAAGGAAGCTTGCGCATGAGCTTAGCCTGAAGGAACTAGAGCTCCGAGCCTTGCAGATGGAGATGCAGGGCAAAGTGAATGGTGGCAGCGTACCTGCTGGGGTTCCACAGGAGCCCAAATTTTATCTACCAAGAGAGGTGATAGCCAGTTTTAGTGTAGGAGATGACATCGATAAGTGGTTGGCGGCGTACGAGGTGGCTTTGGTGGCCCATAGAGTTCCTGAGAGCTACTGGGGGGAGGTCTCTACAGGTACATACCTCCACCAGTAAGGGACACACTTTTAACCTTGGATAAGGGGGATCAGACCAACTACCCTATCATGAAGGAGGCCCTGCTCAAGAAGTTTGGCCTCACCCCAGAGAAGTACCGCCAAAAGTTCCGCAACAGCCACAAGCTTCACACACAAAACTGGGTGGATTTTTTTGATTATGCCCGGAAGGCATTGGAGGGTTGGGTGCGTGGCAGCAACGTTGATAATTACAAAGGGCTGTACGACCTGTTCTTGAGAGAGCACCTCCTAGAGAAATGTTTTCCGGAGCTGCGCCAGTACTTGGTGAACCGCAAGCTGACCAAGCCTAGGGAGCTTGCAGAGGAGGCAGACACGTGGGTCAGCACTCGGGTGTCCCACAAGGGAGCCGGGGCGGACCCCCCGAAAGGTGGACAGGGGCTCCCCAGAAGAAAGAGGGGGAGATAAAAAGAGGGAGTTCTTTAAAGGCCCCCAAAATAGACCGCCTGGGAGAGGGGTAGGTTCCCCATCCCAATCTGGATTCCAGAAACCCACTTATCCTGACAGGAGTCAGCAGCCCAGAACTGTCCGGTGCTACGAGTGTGGGGAGGTTGGACACTACAAGGGGGATCCCCAGTGTCGCAAGAGAACCCCAGCCCCCACAGGAGGTAAGAGCCCCGGGGTGGCCAGTGTAGCGCTTGGGGAGGAGTTGTCCCTAGGTAGGGGAGG